>OX336424.1:21438243-22785172 GCA_946903255.1 Schistosoma spindalis
AAATATATGGAGTTACGTAAACAATTGTTGGGTAGTCAGAAATTACAAACAGCAGTTGAATAATGGACTCTCTCCCTGTTTTATGATTTCTCTGAATACATAATTTTGATTGGTTTTGGATTGATGGTGTTTTTTAAACGAAAATAAATAGAGGATATTCAAAAATAATCAACTCTTATTGTGGAGTTGTAGAGATTGTTGAATTGTTCTATTTTCAGCAACCATTAAAAATCTGGAAGCCCTCATCATCGTTTTGTCCTAGTATAGAACTCTTCAGTAACGTGCATTACCGATTTCATAAACCGACCCAAGACCTATCACTCTCAAGCGCGATAGCTTTAAGTCTAAATAGTTGAGTCTGTATTCAGTAGTGTACAAATCTAAATTCAATCAATCTACTATACTGCATGACCATTTATGATCTTCGGTGGGTGCCTTTCTCACACCAGACACACTTTAGCTCCACTGCTCATGGATTCTTACTAGGACCCAATGATGTTCCTCGCAAAGTTAGTCACTAGTAAACACATGATAATTGTCAGTGTGAGATTCTGAAGACTTTTGCGCACTAGGATGAAGCGATCGTCCGGTACATCCGGGTTTTCAATGATTGTTTAACATAGATCGGTTCGTGATATCAGTAAAACTAATCAATTATTTGGCATTACGAACAATTCATCCAATGACAACGAAACATTCGCCTAATCGATTTTGTTATCAATTATTTCAGTCATATTATTTATTTAATAAATTTGATTCACGTAATAATACCGAAACGTGAAATGTATTATACTTGCAAAAATGATATATTTCATATTTTTCAAAAAAAATTGTTTATCGATAATAAATCTTTGGTGAAAATTTTCATTAGTTCATAACTGATCGCGACAAAGTAAACTGAATATACTGATTTGGTAAGCGCGATGTATGATCAATTTACTTTATATGAACGTTTATTGATTCATGCACACTGGTGTGCTCAGTTTCTTTACAAACTGTAGTCAGTCAAAGACGGTGAGACGAAAATCATTAAATGGCACTCTGGGATCGCTATAAAAAACTACCGAAAATTAAATGATTTAAATCATGAATTTATCTTGATAAACGTTTTGTTATAACACTCGAAGTTTCAGCGGCAGTTAGAATAAATATATCAGTTTTGAAGCTAGTAAGAAATAAAAGTTATAATCTTTTCGTATGAACAGTGGTAATTTACAAATTGTGATCAGTGTATAAATCGAGTTTTCCACAAATATAGTAAATAAAAGTTTTGGGAGTTTTCATAATTCAGGAGATTGTCGAAACTTCGTTTAAATGGTAATAAACGTAATCAATACAGAATAAAATTTGACTACGACTGTGAAAAAGGAAATCTGTCTTATACTTAGTGTTATCACCAGGTAATAATATTTTTAAAGCGCTTCATAAAAATGTGTCATCTTTCTTTAACAAAACTAACCAAACACTTCATTTATAATAGAAGTTTATTGATTACTTAATGCTGTTTCTAAAATCAAATTAGAATGAGAAAATATCAACCAAAAGTTTCAACACAGAGTTTCAAATGTCTTCTGGTCATGATGACAATGATAATGATGATGATCAGTTATTCAAAAGTTTAAATTAACATAGATTTATTCCACCTCCATTGTTATTTTACTTATGAACACTAGTCATTTGCTTTTATGAATCAAACATTTGGAGACATTCGATCTATCAGTTCTCTTCATTTAATGATAAAAAGTTAACGTTATGTTATTGTAGACCAAAAACTGTTTTCAAAGTTTAATGGTCGACAATCATTTTTTCGATATGCTACATGAAATTAACGAGGGATTCTTCTACAGGGAATTGATTTTCGAAGCTACACAGTCGCATATATTATATTAAATTCTCTGACCACAAGATAAACTTTATAGATAATGTTTGTCACGGACTTAACCTAGCAGTAGTATAGTTAGAAACGAGAAGACAATTTTTAACAGTTTTATTTTCAAATAGCGTTCCTCAGCTGTACGCAAATATAACCTCATCAAGGATTAAGCTCAAAGCCACCAAGTTTCTATCAGCAAGGTTTTAAATTCCAGTCAGTTCTAAATTTAGCTTCATAATAATCCGATCACAATAAATATGCCACTCATGAAAAAAACTGAACTCCATTAATCTAATGCTACGCAGTTTTAATAGTAACATAATCCATGTCATGACATCTATGGATTAAACTTATCAACAAAATATCAATATCATTATAAGGTTTGACTTGATAATTTCGAATAAATTGATTATTGGATAGATTGTTATAAATAAATTGATATAGTTGTAATATCTCAATGAGTAGAAAAATTAAATTATCTGACGTTTCGTGACTCAGTGTGAACCACTTCTTGAGGATAAATAAGGGCTTATTTACCAACTTATATATATATATATATATATATATATATATATATATATATATATATATATATATATATATATATATAAACTGTTGTATTGCTTCGTGACGGGCTTTCAACAGAATTTCTTTCCCAAACTAATTATTTCATAAATTTTTCATTTTAAATCATGGAACTAATATTTAGGTTCCACTCAACATCTTAAAGTATTTCAATGAAAAAACGAAAAAAAAAACATAATGAATTTGTATGGCTTCATTCACTTTCATAATAGTGACATCATCAGGAACTAAATGTTTACTTTCCTATAAATCCATTATTATACTTTCATATGTTGTTTTTTTCTGTTAAATGAAAAGCCTGACATCAATAAAACATTTTAAACTGGATAATAAATTATGTCTAGACAGATAATTAAAGAAAAACAAACCACAATTTTTTTACCAATCGGCAATAGTTTGTACATGTTGGTACTTTACTTTGACTTTCAATTTCTACTTTCTTCTTCTTATGTTCCTCTTTTCATTGTATCGTAGAATGAAAGTATTAAATTTACAGAAAACCAAAACATAATAATTCTATCAAATAGTTAGCCTACAAACAAATAAGATGTTATGCTTAGTTTTATTTCTCCTAGATTTTGGAATATTTTGGTGTTTTTATTTTGTTTTGTTGAATAAAATGTAATACTTTATCTTGTGGGAATAAAAAAAACATATGGGATATGAAAGACATCAATTATAATTTTTAAAGAATCTTTTGAAGTAGACGGTAAATGATTTTAAAATGTCATGGATTAATTACATTTTGAAGAAAAGTAAATTTTAACAAAAATAATGATTTGGTGAACGTAAGTAATTTGTCTCTCTTTTCATTTAAAGGATAAGTTACAGTAGAATAAATGTTAATAAATGAATTAAATGGAATGATAATTTTAAGCCAATATGTGATATATCTTGATCTCAAATACTTTATCAATCTTAGATGTTGATCGATTTTATAAAAACTTATGACTGATATATTGTGATATAGTACAATTATACTATGATATAAATGTTAACTTAAAATTAGAATATATACGAATAATATATTTGTGATATTCCAATGGGTATAAAATCTATGAACTTTCTGACGTTTGGTGATTCAGTGTAAGTCACTTCTTCACAGAATGAGTAATTAAATTAAATTGATCAAAGTTTAAGTAGTACAAAGGAATAAAGCAAGAATTTTGGATGCGATCAATGGAAAACAGATTTGACCAAGTCATTGTTATTCCGATCAAGGTGATTTATATGAAGCATGTTTGTATATTTGTGTGTATGTATTGTAAAGGGTGAAAAACTGTAACATTTGTGGTGTGAAAGGATAAAGTTGAATTTTTATGGACGATAATGGTGTGAAATGTGAATAGAATCAGGCGTGATAGCTCGGAGAGATGGTCCAAATCGGATGGATAGTGAGGCCTTCTTTTCTATTGAAGGCATTAAGATTAAACAATATATGAAAAGCTTTAGCTACTCAACTTTGTTGTTGGAAAAACCTTTTTAATTTATTTTGATGTCACGAAACATCTGCAAATTTATAAACTTAAATTTTTTACTCATTGGGATATTACAAATATATTATTTTTATTTAAAACAATCTACCCAAAGCTCAATTTGTTTAAAATTATCAAATCAAATCTTGGTGATGATACTTAAAGTTAGAATGTTTATGATAATATCTTAATATGAAGATAGTGATGGAGGAATTATCAGAAATATTTTATGGTAACTATAGTATATCGTTAACTAATAAAAATCAGCAATAAGAACCACTGGATCCTAACCAGTTAGTCTGAAGTTCATCACAAGGCCTGATGCTTGTCCTGACTTTCATTCCATGTGAGATAATATTTGCACACTAGCACTAAAGAACTTACAAGTTCTCCCTAATAATTATCAATCCTTCATAGCTTATTGTTTGAAGTTCTAGCAAAACGCTCTCTCTCAATTCTTTCAAGGGATTTTCTGTTCAAACTTATTATTTAAGAAACTGAAACAATTATAAATAGTTGAATAATGATATAATTCATGCAAATCCATGATGTTATACATAAATGATAATTTGTTGATTCTAACTATTTGTTTGATATTGGTTTTTTTATCATACCGACTATAAATATTTCATTGCAGGGCCATGATGATAAGTCGATAAAGAATTATTTATTTAATATCAGGAGGGGTTTTGTGGATATTATAGTGATTTCAATAGTTGAGACCATGAGTCAGTTGAAGCTAGAACACAATAGAAAACCTGGAAGTACTTGACGTCCGTTTCATCCTATTGTGAGACTCCTCAACAATGCGCATCCATGATCCCGCCTCGCGAGATTCGAACCCAGGACCTATCAGTCTCGCGTGCAAGCACCTAACCACTAGACCACTGAGCCAGCATCCAACAGTGTTAATGTCCAACTTCAACTAATCCACGAAATTGAGCACCACATCCACCATTGTCATCAGTGAGTTACTATTTCACAACAGACCCGGTTGAATTCCAATGGTCACAGGATCGTGGATGCGCACTGTTGAGGAGTCCCACAATAGGACGAAACGGATGTCCATTACTTCCAGGTCTTCCATGGTGGTCTAGCTTCAACTGACTCATGATCTCAACCATTGAAAATATTTATTTATTTAAATGTAGTTTTTTGAAACCTAAATCGAGATATCCAGTTTGTTGACACGATCTGAATAAATTTTACGAATATTTGGTGCATAAATGCCAATTTATTAACAAAATTATGTTAATACAACTGCATAGACCATACCATTAATTTGATTTTGAAAAACCCAACGTGTATATGCTTGGTCTTGTGTCTGATTGTGTCCAGACGTTGACGATATTAAGAAATATATAAAATATATGTAAAGTCAATGAGGTAGGAGATATAACCAATGATGGTATTACTTAAAGGAATAGAATTTGTAACAAAGATTTTACAATGACAATGTTTAATCGTATGAAAATATACTTTATTCAATAGAAAAAAGTGTATAATAATATGAGATACATATAACAGAAAGAGGTTGAATTGATAGAATATCGGATGGTTTGTTTAAAACATCGAATTCTACATCTTCTAATATAGAAGAAAGTGTTTATAGCCTAATCAATAGCACTTTCGGAATTCATTTGTTGATGTCAATTTAACGTTTAATGTTAAATGACAGAAATAATTGCACGCAAAAAGTGAAATGGAATGGTAAAGCTTAGAACTTTATCAGTTTCTTTTTAAATATGTCAATAATAACAATAGAGTTAGGTCCAGAAGTCTTGGTGCAGTTTTGTCCTCGGAGGACAAAAATGAGTTTTAAATGACGACAAACTTACTGATTTGACTATCGATTTTTTAATCGATTTAATACTGATAACTGTTAAATCTTAATCTTTGTATCTGACTAAATTAGGTGTGACGTCTAGTAATTGGTGGCTTTTTATTTCCCTTGGAAGTACGTTATTTTTGTGGCTGTGTAGACAAAAAATATGCATGTAAGGGTTTAAAAGAGAAAAGACATTAATTTATAACTATGAGCATTTTTAGTGCAATTACAATACGTAGCAAACAGCGATACATTAGAGTAACTGCAAGATAATTCGATAATTGAAATTAGATCAGAATAAAATGACGTTTCAAATGAATTAGATAATAATTTTCCTGAGAGTAATCCACAGATTACGAGAAGATTTAGTATAAAATGTCTACTAATTAGATAAAAAGATTAAAAATAAAATTTGTTCATTATTTAGTTAATTAATAACTCGATAAATTATGATCGAAAACTTTATTGTTGTAAAGAAGGAGAGTGGCTGTCCGAATCCCAGTTCACATTTTAAATAAAAGACAAACATATAGGCGCTCACATAGAGTAACACAAGTTATCCTATTTGACTAGGTTAGTTTGTAAATATTCAAAATGTATGAGGAAGGACTGTATAATAAAATATTGTTGAATGGTTTAATGATAAAAAGGTTCTAAATTGTTTGAAATGTACAAAAGATTGACAATGATCGATTATCACATGGTAAATTATTCTACATCGATATACAGATAAGCCTGAATGCATGCAAAAACATTGATCAATTCATTGGGTCAATTAGAAAGTAATTATGAAGATTACTAGATACTTCGTAATTTGGTAATAATTAACATTTGACAGTTACCATTTGTGTTTGGTTAATCCAATTTTTGATTCAAAATTATGTGTCCGATCAGTGAATAGTTGAAATTACATAACATAAAATATTCTTCATATACCCTAGATTCAGAAAAGAAATATGATAATAAATTACAAAACGTGTACCTTTTTGAATTACCTAATTACCCATGCATCGAGTGAATAATTTACTGTCACTAAAAAATGTCCGATTTAACGTCAATATCAAAAATAATCACTAGTTTAGAATGCATGTGACTGCAGTTCTAATAAGGCTGATAATTTTAACAAAAACGGGTTCTGATCCATGACATAAAGGTGTTGTGAATGTTGGTATGAGGAAAGAAACAATACATGTAGGATGGCGTAAACTTTTAGCCTTCTCAACTTGGAATCAAATGAAGCAGTGGTCTATTGTATTGTCTCGTGTTATACAGTAATTGCTGTAAAATATAATGGAAAGCTTCTAAACAAAACTATTTGTACCAAATTTGTTCCATCAACTTTTGTACATTCACAGAAAAGATATTCTATATACTGGCTGGATATAACAAATATAATTGAAAGTCATGAAATATTTTTTCCCTAGCCAGCATAACCTATGAACCATCACCATATAAAATAAGCAACAAAATGTTTTATGTGACAGTCAACAAGAGTATTGCACAAGTAGAGAAATAACAATATTTGGAAGCTGATTGTCCAGCTTTAATGGGCAGCTTCAAAATAGTTGAACACTAAGAGTATGGAAGAGATCACTAAAATAAATTATATTTGTAAAGTGTCTAGTGATTCAAACAACACTTATTACAGAGAGAGGGGGGAGAAAAAGTTGTTTACATTACTGAATAAAAAAACAACTGATTATTACACTTTCTGAACATATATTCTATTTCAGGAAATTGATGAATGTTAATCATCAATATGTATTGATAAATAACATAGGCCGCATTCTAATAGGAAATAGATCATTTCTGAGTATCAACTTTTACCGAAATTATTACCACACTTTATTTCAACATTTCATTTAGGCTGTACAATCGCGTTTATAATTAATTTATTTACTCTTTATTCTTCTTCAGTGATATAATAGGTCTCTTTCGTTATTTGGAAATATCCAAGGATCCTGTGACAGTAATAGGATCTAATAAGTTTATACATTCTTCTGTCAAGCCTACCTTGGTGAATTACAGAATCACATTTTCAAAAGCTGTATAGACAAATGAGAAAATGCAAGACCATACTAGAAATTTCTTCGTCGAATACTTACCTACTCTAATCATCGTCCTTTGAAACATCTTATATCAAACTGCTTCGATAAAATCAAGTAAGCATTATCTGAAATCAAATGAAATATTTCGCTAAGATCGTATCCGTTAAGAGAAATAACTGAAGAAGAATTTCAAGTTGCTGAAGAGTTGTATTAGGACAACTGGATCCGTTGTTCCATAATTATATGGACTCTTGAAAGTACACATAAAAGATACTCTTCAACGCTTTATATTAGATATGAACAACTTAGCATATCATGCTACTGCTAGATGGTTAGCTAAAATTATATGGCTAGTAAAAAATCAACTCAATAGGTACGTCACTACGAATTTGTTTCATTTTATTGATTATATCAGATGTTAACATAAGAAAAAAGAAGATAACCCCACTAGATATTACTTCTAATTTTACAAATGTACCTTTCACGGAAATAAACAGACTACTGTGTGATCATAATAGAAACAATGAAATTGATGTCGGTGTTCCCGTAAGCCATTTAAAGTATTACTTCGAAGTACTTTCAACTTCAAATTTAGGTTAAATAGAGAGCTCTATGGACAAACTGACGGCGAAGTAATGGGGTCACCACCTAACCCACTTTCAGCCAACTGTCCGATTACCAAACTCGGAAACAATATTCTTGGTCCAACAGTTGACATTTTCTGTTTATTCAAGAGATATTTTTGTGGTATATTCATCATGTTTAATAAAAAAATCAGTCTCAGAAACATCCTGGACAAGTTCAAAAACTATCAATCAATTAAGTTGACAGCAGAATCATAGTCGCATTCGGAATTCCACTTCTTAAGTGTTTTAGTAAAAAGGAGATATAATGGTTGACTAGAAAGATCAATATATAGGAAGCTAACATGGAACGACTGACACACGAATTTTCAAATTTATGTCCCGTTGAAACAAATGAGTAAACTAATCCATCTTTATGCACGACCACTAGACGAATCTGTGCTGAGGATACAGTTAATATAGAACTTAATAAACCTCGGTATTTAGTGATTAACAATGTATATACACTTAGATAGGTTTAGAAGGATCTGAGGACGAAACAGCAACATGAAAGTGTGTCTGTTGCGTAAAAAGGACTATCTTTATGAACATTAATTTATAGGAGATACTGCAGCAGAAACACTGGAACATTAAATCAATTTTGGTCACTGTGCTTCAGAATCTCCTTTTTTTAATCATCCATATAGTCGGGAAAGTAGGCTTAATAGGTATGTGAATGAAAAACGTATGCACAGAAGAAGTAATAGCTAACCACCAATTCAAGACTGAACTTTGTGTACAAAAACCCGTTTGTTCAAATACTCAGTCATTCTACCATGCTCCTCTTTTCTATCTTCCACAATCTATTGTTTTCCCTACTCATTTTCAATTATTTTTCACAACTCAATTAGTTAATACAACTTTTAACCATTCTGTTCTTAAAATCTATCAAATGGACAACTATCTTCACCTTACCACTTTTCACAAGCCGATTATTAACTAAGTTCCTGTCGATAACTAATTTTCATAAACGATTCATAACACAGTACCACATTAAGTATTTTTTTTAACTGTTTAACACCACTCGACTTTCTTCTAGCATGGGAACCCTCAGCAGCGAGCATCTAAGACCTTTCACTCTCGGGCATGGACGTTTAGCCTCTAAACTGATGAGCTGGCATCCTTCGTAACAGGTTATGAATAAGCACTGCTGACCACTCTATTTAGCGAATAAACTAACTACACGATTATATAGCTTGAGTAAATGAAACCATCGAAAAAACTTTGCTATCTAAATTGTATATATTTTTTTACAGACACAATGGGTCTCTTTCATTATTTTAAATACTAAAACTGTTTCAAATTGAATAAATTTTATTCATTTAAATACCTTGATTATTTCAGCTGAAATGAGAAATTCTCGGAATATTCATTATCTGTTTAAATAATTGAAGTACAATATGATTTAGTTCAAATAACACTTTATAGATATTCATTATTAAACTTATTAAATGGTACAAGATAGATATGTTTACTAATTTTGTATCAGAAAATGTGTGGTTTGTCGTGTTTATTGAAATTTTTAGTTCGCATCACAAAATAACCTTATAGATGATTATTGAAAACTATGAGGCACTGAATAGATGTTTTGTCCTGATATGGGACTACTTAACGGTACTCATCCGCGATCACCCCATAATTCGAACAAATGATATTCAGGCATCTACGTGAGTGCTCAATATCCAGCTATAGAGTTGACATCAAATGAATGACTATTGGTCATTAACCGTTATCCAGCTATAGTCAATCCATTGCGTAAACTATGAAAATATGTTCTCTATCACTACACTATTCATTTCAAGCAAGTACTTTATAATAAATACAATAATAAAAATAAAAATTTCACAATTCTTATGAGTCATCTATAAAAATAACTTTGACAATAAGGCATAAGTTAACTTTGGCAAGTTCTTCGTTCCACACCCAATACCTGAAACCTGTTAATACCTAAAAATTAAAAAATCGCGTTAATTTTTAAACAGAAAATTTATTCATTGGATTCAGAGTTGGTCAACAGTTTCAAAGTGGACAAGAACAAACATGATCCAATTAGAACTCAGGAAAATAAAATAATTCTAAATTAATTTATTAAGATGTGTTAAGATATTTTAAAGTCTAATCTAATGGTGCCAAATAAAGAATTGTGTTAGAAACGACGCTAATGAAGTCTTGGACAGCAGAAATTCAATAAAAACACCAAGTGTAAGTTAAAAAAACAAATACAGACTAGCATTTAAGATCAAATAAACCCAGTACATTAAGAAAACGTCACATAAAACTATCGATTTAATCATGTATATCCGTATCCGGTTCAGGTAAAAAACCAATAAAGAAAGGTTATTTGGCCAATGTTGTTTATGACAATTGCAGTTTCATATAACATTTGCAAATACACTGTATCATATTGCAAACTGTACCAAGTTAAAAATGTAACATTTCTCCTCATCAAATGTTTCTTGAAACTGTTTAAACTTATCACCGTATTAATTTAATTAGTTTTTAAATATAGAAAAAAATATCCCCTTTCTGAAAATGATCATGTGCTCACTGGTGACTTGCTTCAAGATGGACTTCCTGTAGTTCTTTTGAGAAGCCGTGACCAGCTGAGTCCAGTCCTTGTCGGATGAAGACAGTTATTTACCTCAAAAAATGGATGAAGGGTTGAGCAAGGTCATGGATCGATTGAAGTTAGACATTGTTGGATGTAGGCTCAGTGGTCTAGAGGTTAAGCGTTCACACTCAGGACTGAAGGACCTAAGTTTGAGTCTCACGTGCGGGATCGTGAGTGCACACTTTTGAGGAGCCCCATACTTAAACGAAAAGACCGTCTATTGTTTCCAGGTTTTCGATGATGGTCTAGCTTGTGAATCCAACTGTTAAAAAATACCTGATTATTATTCTCTCAATATTTAAACGTGATTACTTGAATGTTAGTGATTTCCAACAAAACTAATCCACAAAATTTGTTTTGGTGATGTAGCGTTATTAGTGCCCCAAAATGTAAATGTATTGTATTCTAACGTCTTCCTCAACACACGTACAGGGTAATAAGTCTCGTTATTTTTTATTTTTAATAAACGTTAACATAGTTTATACAATTGACTCCCTTAATCCTAACATCTATTTTAAAAAGGACAGCTCTGAAGAGCTGTTAAGAAATGAGTACACACAACCATGAGAAGCATTGAACACTCAAGATATCCAGGCATTTTAAGGAGCACATTTTCTTCGAACTATTCACTTGGTGTCTTAAGTTCATTCATATTGCGATAGCAAGTAAATATAGTCTATTGCCATCGGTGAAGTTTGTATAACCTCTCACATTGTTAAAGTTCATCAGTTGTTCAACTGTCTATGTATTCATATAGAGTATTGGATTTCACATTTGTTGTCTAAAATAAGACTTCTGTTGGGAGGCCTTGAAGGTCATAAATCGTGTGCTGATAAAGAATACCCATGCAGTCTTCTGTCAGTTTATGATATAAATTGCCTCGAAACAATTGCCACAAATCAATCTTATTAATTGTAATAACAATAATAATATATTTAAAATTATTCACGTTTAAGAGGCAAAATCATAATGGAGCTTATATGAAAGAAATTCAAGGAATATGCTAGTATGAATGTAGTGTATTTAACGAGATAATTGGGTCGGAAATAGCAAATAATGAAATTCGAAATTGTATAATATAAAAATAAATGGTTAAACCAATAAGATGAAAAAAATAATTTTAATTTTATTAAGTCTTTTGAAGTAAACATTAAACCTTGTTATCAGTTTGGTCTTGTAGATTAGCAAATGTAACACAAAGCTGGTAACTTGAATGGTCACAGGCTTGATACTACCTGTGACCTAACATTTCATTCAACCTGAATCACAACTCACAATAGATAGCACATATGGAAACAGTACATAACCGAACTAAAATTAAACTGTCAAAAAATGCAAACTGAAGACTGTTTTTCAGAGGAATTTCCGAGGTTTCAGTTACAAATAGTAACAGCCGAAGTATATTCACATCAGAAACGGAACAAGTATTGCTGATGACAATGCGTAGAGGTCATATGATATCGTTTAACGACTGACATCTCAGCTACAAGGTTCCGAATTCTTAATGAAAGATCTTAACTTGAACCAATGAAAGATCTACAAATATTTTATTCTCTCAAAGACCTGAAGCTCATCACTTCAGTCACTTATAAGAACGCGGGTATACATTATTGAAGATTTCTACATGATAAGGAAATATCTCCTCAACCTTTACATATCTAGACAGCATCATTGATAAACACGGTGTATCTGATGCAGATGTGAAGGCGCGGATTGGCAAAGCAAGAGCAGCATATTCACAACTCAAGAACATATGGAACTCAAAACAACTGTCAACCAACACCAAGGTCAGAATTTTTAAATACAAATGTCGAAACAGTTCTACTGTATGGGGCGGAAACATGGAGAACTACGAAAACCATCATCCAGAAGATACAAGTGTTTATTTTGAGCTGTCTACGCAAAATACTTCGGATCCGTTGGTCGGACACTATTAGTAACAACCTACTATGGGAGAGAACAGATCAGATCCCAGTGGAGGAAGAAATAATGAAGAAGCGCTGGAAGTGGATAGGACATACATTGAGAAAAGCACCCAACTGCGTCACAAGACAAGCCCTTACTTGCAATCCTCAAGGCCAAAGGAGGAGAGGAAGACCAAAGAACACATTATGTTGAAAAATGAAGACAGACATGGGGAAAATGAACACAAATTGGATAGAATTGGAAAGGAAGGCTCAGAACAGAGTGGATTGGAGAATTCTGGTCGGCGGCCTATGCTCCATTGGGAGTAACAAGCGTAAGTAAGTTTAACTGATATTTGTTCGTAATGAAAACTACTTTGAAATTGTATAGTTTTTTTCAAAACAGAAAAAAATAAATATATTTTACATCAGTTCGCTAATTCACATTGAGTAAATTTTTTCAATCTGACAAATAATTACTCTATTGTTTGTCTGTTGATCTTATTCCCTGATTGCCTTCCGTAAACTTACTTTACTTCACGTTAAAAATAGCTGATATACAACAATTATTTGCATCGTAATTATTCAACAACTCAATCCTTCTGCCCATAAGTTACACATGCCAATACCATGAATCATGTAATCATATTGCATTCCATGCATAGTTATTATATGCAACAGTTACGTCAGCATATACATATTTTTTTCGTTATTAATATGTAAGTATACAAAAATGGGGTGTATACGCGCATATTTAAAGTATGTACACAAATATATATATCTGCAGCCATGTTTACGTGCTTGAAGTGTGTGCCTGCATATTTGCATTTATGCATCTATGTGAAACTATAAATGGTCAAATATTTCTATTAAGGAATTTTATCTATGTTACCAAAAGTAACCTTTTTTATTTTCAAAAAAATTGTGCGTTCACAAGCATAATTTTGTAGTTTTACTTTGTGTGTATTTTGGTATTAATTAAATATTTATGCAGTATAAGTATGTAATCGATTTATTATTTCGTCTTAAATACCGATTGGTAAGTAATTCTGGTTGAAAAGAAACATCTAACTTGATGATCAAACTTACAAGAAACAATCAGTTTAGGTGTGAAAATGAATTGTTAACAAACATTTCAAAGGTTGTAACGAAAAACCATAGATTAAAAGTAGACAATAAACATAAATCTCGATTACGATCATTTATAGATCGAACTTCATAGTTTCAGAGGAATATATATATATATATACAATACGAAAGAAGTATATTTATCAAATTATGTCTATAAACATATGTTAGTTCATTTTTTAAGAAACATGAGGTGAAAGTGATCAAAATTACCATTGGTTTTTGATTAACCGATGAGTACTAAATCTGAAATGATCCTGTAAATCTAGCAATTTTTAACTTGTTCTTGCATAAATATATATTACTTATTATGAATAGAACCAGTTGAACATTGAAACCTATATGTACAATGATTACATTTGATTTGATAATATGCTAACAGTCTAAGTTTATTTCATGTATGTTGGACATCTAGATATTCTGATTAATGCGTCTCTTATTGGCGAATATGAATCCTGTGGCGATTGCCACTAAGTCACAAACATTTTAAACAAAGATGGATGGTGGCTGTCAATGGAATTCAGGACACGCATTTCGTTCTATATACGACTCAGACTCTGGATGTACCTGTATCTCAGAATTGATGTTCATCCTAGAACTCGATCGACTGCAGTCCATAACATCAATGTGAAGATCTAATCAACCAATATGTGTGATTTAAAATTAAAATTCATCTTATTTCACAAGCCAGTGGTTATCTCAACTGAGTAGCTAAGTGGATAAAACGATGGAGTTTGAAGTGAAAAGTGATAGATTCGAATCTCAGAGTAAGCACCAACTCTGGGATTCAGGTAATATAAAGCTTCCTAATCCTAAATAGGACGAAGCGTTCGTCCAATTCTGCCTACTATGCTAACAATCGTATACTAAATATGTTAACCCAGGTATGGTGTTATCAAATGTACATTAATTTATGTAATTTTATTTACGTAATATTGTTCCAAATACTATTATACATAACTATATCAGTTAGATTGTCTTGTATAAATGCAAAATCGCACAGTAATTTATTTTGTTTATAGTTCGAAGAAGAAAAGTATTGTGTAAACTTAAGCATTGTAGTTGTCATTAATTAACTAGTTCGTGAAAATGTGGTTAATTTCAAGGAACATTTTACTTGCAGACAGAACTGATTGAAGAGTTTATAGAAATAAAAAACTGCACAACAGATTTTGAGCTTTCTATTAGGACCCTGCAAAAGTAAAGGTTGTTTACTTTAATCAGAATCAAGCTCAAAACTTTAAAATCTCAATAATAACAATCTGATAGCTAATATACACTCAGAAGTTCAAATATTTGTCTCCTATCATCGAACACAGTGATCATAACCAAGTTTCATCAGTGGACATCTGATGTGAAATGATTGATACTATGGGTCATAACATGGCATCGACATCCCAAGCAATCCCCTCACTTTGAAAAAAGTAGGATAATTTTCATTCAGCTCTATTAGGTAATTAATAATCATCGCAATTTTCTACTATAACTATTAAAATTGTTATTATGACAGGATAATATCAGTCAGTCAGCTGCAAAAAAATATGACAGTTTCTGACATCATACTTGGTTCATATTACCATCTGGCTTCATTGAGTACTAGGCCTCATGGCACTTCGTATAATTTAAGTTTTGAAGTGTCTCATTTATTTGAAGTAAAATAATAAGTGTTTTGTTATGAACTATAATATAAAGTGAAATATATTCATCATTCAAAAATATATAATTAATTATCTTTCTCACCAATTTAGTGAGTTTATTAGTAATATAATTGTTTGGTAAGAAAATGCTTTGAAACAAACAGTTTGAAGTTCCCGCTTTAGCGCAAACTTCATTTAGTGTCAGAAATGACTGATAGTTTTAAATAATTTCCTACTTACCGTCATTTCAGTGAAACGTCCGTCTAAGTTTATAATACAGTGGTACCGAGTGCTGTTAGAGGTGTGAGGGCGGTTATCACTTTCCGGTTGTCCATACTGTGGAAGCATTCTTCCAAAAATACCTGTATAGAAAAGTGGGTTCGAGCTGGTCTTAGTGAACCGAGAACGTGACCTTAGCTCCCAAGAGACAACTGCTTAAGGCCGGTCACACACGGCATTTTTGTGAGTAGTTTTTCTGTTAGCTCCGTAATTTTTGGAACCTCACCACCAAAGATAGGAATCCGTGGGATAAGGTAAGGTATGCAATTTTACAGTCGACCTTATATAAAACAACCTTTTCTTTGTAGGAAGGTAGCATCACTGTTATGCTGGTTGTCTGAAGGAAACACCTTACTGCCGTCACACCTCTGTACAGACAACAAGTTCGCTCTCGGACTATGAATTTGCTGCTTTTAGTTTTACAGCTTTTCAACCAATCTAACTGGCATGGCAGGACATTGAAGAACGATTGTTTCAGCAAGTCCAATCCGATTAGTTCATCACGATAGGCAAGCCCGACCATTATGTTAAGGTAGCAGCAAGTGTCGTGTCTAAGATTATTTATTAAATATCATTGAGATAAATTATTATCCATTTTATGCTAATTTTTCTAAAAGAGAGATTTAATATTTAACTTGCAAATCAACTAATTAAATTATTGTAACTTCAACACACTATTCATTGAACTGTTTTACTTTATGATTGGTTCCAACTTTAGGTAACTATGTGAATTATTTTATTTGTGTTTTTTTTAAAGAGAAATTCTCAAACTAATTAAATAATAAAAAAATAAGTAAACACATTATTTCATATTATTCATAGAATGAATTTCTCTATCATAAATAAGTCAAAATAAAGGACGCTATGTGAAAAATAAAATAAAATCAATCAAAATAGTATTACTAAGAATAGTAAAAATAACAAAGAGTAATATATATATATATATATATATATTTCATTGTTTTAATAAATCATTGTAATAACCAGAACATTGTATATCCAAACAAACTGAAATTTAATTTAAACACGTGAATGTTTACATTGATATATATATATATATATGTATATATATATATATATATATATATATATATATATATATATATATATATATATAATAGCAATGTATTATCACTTATGTACATTCTATATTATTATCTACTTTATTCAATATTATATTAAAATAATACAAATTAGAAGTTACAGAAATCAATATATAAATAAATTTATGTATAATTCAGACATGAATATCTTCAAGTCACTTCACTGTTATTGAATGAATAGTCAATGTGAAATGATTCAATGAATTATTTATTTATTTATAAAATAAATAAAAAAGATAAATGAAGTGTCCAAATTTTATTGTTTCTATAAAAATTATTATACATAAGAGATTAAAGATTATTGTAAGTATTCATAAATAAGGTCAACAAGTTTTAGTTTCATGTAATAATTATATTTAAAGTTTACTATGTGTGTTACTATTTCGGTATTATTGAATTATGGAAAGGTAATATATTATTGATTAATTGATTAGCATTGAAAATTGAAAATTCGTGTCATTATAATTTAAAGAAACAACTAGTAAATCGAATATTTATTTGCCTGTTGAACATTGACTTAAACAGATGTTAATTCCAAACTAATTATTTATTTGGAGGTGAAGAAGGATTTAGATTTGTGGTGAACTAGTATATATTTGAACACATAAATATTGGTACAAAAGGGCACCGAATACATATACGCCACTTTTGATGGCGTTTTGTTCTCTGAGCTGGATGGTTTGGCCGTGAAGCTTTCATCGTTCTTCTGAACGACATCGTCAGCAAAAACTTCAGATAGAAGTTTGTGCTGACGATGTCGTTCAGAAGAACGATGAAAGCTCCACGGCCAAACCATCCAGCTCAGAGAACAAAACGCCATCAAAATGATCCACCTGAGTTACAAATCTTCTCCACCATCTCACATATACGCCATACAAGTCACTTGATTTGCGTGTGGGCTATGATACTGCTCGGGTACCCAAACCAAAGTGTGATTTTCTTAGAGGGTCACATCCGAAACCTTTGACCTAGTGGTCCCATCCACAAGGCAGTGGAGCAACGTAAGGAGGTGCAGTCCCATGGTAGCCGGTGATCAACAACAAGTTCATACTCCATTTGTTCCCTTATGATCATGGAGCCCATTGTACATCATTAGTATGGAACTAGAGTTTTCCAATTCCTCAAGGTGGGTCCTCCATATCCACCAACACGGTTAAAGCGCCAGACATTCGCTTTTCGTCCTCCCAATTTCGTAAACAACACCCTCGCCACGAGAAGACTTCACTGTCAGTCGCTGTGTATGCATGACGATGTGAGAGTATTTCGAGTGGGAGAAATGACTATCCCCGACCTCAAACGTACCAGGGTATTTGGGGGCCCGTAAAAATTTAAAATGAATCAGTACATAACTAGTATATAACAGAAAATCGTTTTTTTCGAAAACTACGGATTATAATCTCACATTTTGCATGGATAAATTTTAATACAGATTAAATAATTTAGTTGGAAAAACACTTAAATCCACTGATAGCTAATAATTGCTGTCAAGTAATAAGATATGATTATTATTGAACAAAATGATGTATATTATCATTAGATCTAAATAAATTGAAAATATGAAAGCCATTTTTCTCGCGATTTATTTACCTACTATCAGAATTCAAAAATATTTCGGGTCAATTCATGAACACCTAGTCTAAATCATCATCAACAAACTGAAGTAACGTAGTTCTTGATTAAGTAGTTTGGTTCATTTATTATTTTTTGTATGGGTCGAAACATTGGTGGAAATGAACACTTGTTTCATACTGATTTATCACTCCAAACTTAGACACATAATAACTTACTATAAGTACCCGTCAGACAATCTGGAAGATGAGGCTTTACAAAGCTTTGGAACTGAATACTGATGAGAAAAAAAAGAAATAAATTAGTTATAGCTTGACAAAGACAATATATTCGTCGTCAAATAGCGAAAAATAAAACTTTGTGCTGCTTCATTAAAATGACATGCTGTTTTTACAGATCGACTGGCAAACCAAGGATTTGGATATTGCTTGGAACTAACCTATCCCAAAGACCTGGACTAGCTGTGATAAACAAAGTCAAGGTTTTCCAAATTACATACACTACTTAATAAATCAAAGATGAAACATTTCAAGTACCTTATTGACCAAATCGAAGCTGACGAATTGAATCAGAATAACAACAACAACAAACAATTTAAAAGTAATGATATTTACTGAAATATTCATGATTACCACCACTTCATTTAATGATCAAGTGATACATTTTGATTATTATTTCTTGTTACTTTTATTTCCATTTCTTTACCGATCAGTCAATATTTATTAGGTCGATTACGCCCTTTTATAAATTGAAAAAAACATGAGTAAAGAAATTAAAGCAATTTAAATCTAACAAATGCTGTTTAATGTTCAACATTGCTTCATTATTTACTGGCTTACTAATCAAGTTTTTGTTTACATTATATACACTAGAAACCTCATATAGCAATAATGACTTCTAAGATGATTTAATATTTCACAATATAATCATATATATATATATATATATATATATATATATATATATATATATATATATATATGCTATAAGGTGTTTTTAAGTTTTTAAACAAATTCACCTACAAAAATGAAACATTTTTGATTACTGAACATTGAACACATTGACAACACCCAAAACATGTCAAACGTTATAGTATTTTGTTTCTGAACATGATTACGTTATTAAAATTCATAGTTTCTTTCAAATATGGAAAATTAGTAAATAATATACAATTCAAAGTCTTTGAAACTAATCAATTTTCTGTTCAGTAAAATAAATAATAATAAGTAATAATAAAAGTCTAATATATTAATAAAGAATATTTTCTTCAAGTTTTACAATAACATATGCAAATTGATAATCCAAAAAATGGGCAAGTTTTCGAGTCAAGTACATTGTTTAAAGTTATAGTATGTGAATTTAAGATTGTTAACCAAAATAACATTTCGATAATGCAATGTGATATATTTGCACACTACAATTCGAATAATCTGATCACATATCTATGCTTATTAAAATATTTCTTATATGAAAATTAAAAGGTCAACTATATAGGTTAAAGGTAAGCCGTAACAAGTATATACGTGTGATCAGATTGTTCAAAATGTATGACATAATCCTGATAAACTTCGTCTTCTCACTGCATAATCGAAATTTATCATAAGGACTAATTGTTTCAAAATAATATTGTCAATATGTGGGATGACTCAAATGGAATGTTAACGAAATGTTAACAATCATGATCAGAATAAAAGTTATGAACAACAGTTATGTTTTCGTGTTACTTATTATTGTAAATTAGATAATCACCAGCTAGCTTTAAAAAAACTTGTGAAAGATGAAACAATATTGCTACTTCGTCCAGACAAGGGTTCCGATGTAGTCGTTCTTAACAAAGATGAATACAATAGCAAAATAATATCTATTTTAAATGATTCCACTAGATTTACCCAGAAAGACTTAACAGAGACGACTGAGAAGCGTCTTTTAAAAAAATTGAGAGAACTGCTGAAGAAAAATCTAATAGATAATCATACATACAATGAACTCAAACCAAAAGGATCATAATTACCATATTTATACGGCCTACCCAAAACTCACTAACTCGACATCCCCATAAGACCAATATTATCCGAGACTAATTCGCCCTTCCGTAAACTTGCCCGCTGGCTGAAAAGGTGTTTAGAACCAATCCGAAAGAAACTAGCACCCTACAGTCTAAAAGACAGCTTTGAATTTGTATGAAAGCTTGACAATCTAGATGCTTCCGATAAATTTATGGTCTCATTTGATGTCTCATCGCTCTTCACAAACATCCCCTTGGAAGAAACGGTAGAGATCATATGTGAATATCCTGAACTTCTCCCTCTACCAATCTATGAATTTAAACAGCTCCTGTTTTTGTGTACTACGACCATACAATCCTAATTCAATAATGTCTTTTACCGCCATATTTATGAAGTAGCCATGGGTAGCCCTTTAGGCCCAATTTTGGCCGACATATTTATGGGAAACCTGGAACAGAAGAAGCTTAAGCATGCAATCGATTGTACTACACTCTACTGTAGATATATTGATGACACATTTCTCGTCTGCAACAGTCACAAGCATGCCATTAGACTGCTTGATCTGTTTAATAAAGCACACAAGGATATTGAATTTATTATGGAACAGGACTTTGAAGGCAACTTCCATTTTCTAGATATTGAAATCAGACGAACATCTGATGGCACATTACAAAGACGCATTCATCACAAAAATACCTGGAGTGGAGTATATCTCAATTACTATAGCTTCTGTCCAATGAGTTACAAAAAGTGTATTGTACCAACCCTTTTTGACCGCGCACGTAAAATTTGTCCAAAGGAATGCCTGGATGACGAGATTGCTCTCATTACTAATTGCCTACGTGAAAACGCATATCCGGTGAAATTCATCCATAAATATGCAAAAACCAATCCTCGGGCAAAGTATGATAGAGTAAAAAAGAAAAATCGCTTCTTATATTTACGGTTCAAAGGAGACGAAATTGCTGGAATTATGAATCACAGATTAAATTCCGCGTTGAAAGTGACCTACCCAGCAGAAAACCTGGCGACAGTTTGGGAAACGAACTGCTCCCTGAAACAAACCTTAATCCATAGTTCCTCCTTTCTCAGTAGCTCTAACCGCATTTACCAATTCACATGTACGTGCCAAAGTACATACATTGAAAGAACTGAGAGAGGAGTTCATGTTCGCATTTCTAAGCATGTTCCAAAGAACTTAAGGCTGTAAGGGACTAGGGTTCTCAACAGTGCAATAGCTTGGCATTTACTTGACACCGGGCATACCATCAACATTCCGGACGCTTTCAAAGTTATTAACAGACAAAGTACGACTGCCCTCTGGTTCTCTGAAGCGATCGCGACAAAAAAGCTTAAACCGAATTTATGTATTCAAAAAGAGACGTTAATAAACTTATTATTACCCTGGTGATCCATTTTTTATTTTTAGTTTTTTTATTTGTTTGGTTATCTGGGTTATTTTATTCATTTATTTATTTCAAAATATTTATTTTGTGTTATATTCCTCCCACATTACCGAATTCTTCAACCAACTTTTTATTCACACATTTCCGCCCACTGATACCTTTAAATTATGTTAACTTTTCAAATTCTATTCAATTATTACGTAACGTATCTCATCACTGTTTCATTCCATGGGTCCTTCATTACCTCTAAAATTGTCACACAATTTATGAATTGAACTAAACTATCACGCCGCCCATCCTTAATTCGTTCCTTAATTCTAACACTAATTTACCTCTGACCTGTTCTTGCATATATATAGTTATAATTGTAAATCTTTGTCATTCCAGTTATTTACACTCATTTATGCCAATCGTTTCACACTGTCTCAATGTAAAAATTCTATCACATATTTGGTTGTAAGCAGCTGACGAGAAACCTCAAAATATTATGAATTCATACTATTCTGTATCAATACTTGTTCTTGCTTTATTTAAATTCATAAAGGGAACTAATTGCATGAAATCATTTAAAGACTGGATTAATAATGGGCGTTGTATTTTTTTTCTTAGTTTGACACACAGAAGTAATGTTCGCATAGAAACTTCATAAATTTCGAACGATTTATTTCATATCCATTAATTCATATTTCAAACTTCAGTCGATAGTATGTGTTTGGAACCTGGACAGAAAAGAACTGGAAATTAATTGTATAGTTAAACAACATTGATATCGAGTGTACCTTTGTTGTTGTTCTTGTTTTTAGATCTTTTGATTAAATTCAGTCCGTGAATTGAACTATAAATTTGAAAACACAGAATAAATCTTCTGTACTATTGACAACAGGTCTTTAATTGATGCTATCTGTTGACAGAATTTTTTAAAACCATAGAAATGGTTAAACATCACCTTAATTAAAAATAATAAATGGGTTGTCCAAATGAAGTATTTACATCAGTTGGCTTAAATTAAATCAAGTAATTGTGACTAAATGTTAAAATTCAACATGTTTACTTATTTATATATAAAATGTATTAGTGAAATAATCGTGTCTAGTCTCTGTGGAAATAATAGCAAGCTGGACAAGGATTTATTTAGCCAAGATATCACAAGTATTAGCAAAAAAAAACGTAAGCAGAGAAAGATAATAAAAGAAACAAACAGATAACTTATAAACATTATATGAAAATAGGTGTTTTAACCTCTGCAGCATTTTAATAAGATACTCAGTGAAAAAACATATTTTGAAGACGTTATATCCCGACGAGAAATATAAATGGTAACTCTTGAGAACTATTTATGGGTCAAGTCTATATATATAGTATAATTCTTAACTAGCAAAACTATGCACATTTATGTTCCGCCTATTATAAGCTTTATTTTGACCCATAAACTATTATTGTACGAATTACCGTTCTTGAGTTCTGCCCAGTCTATTAATTTCAGTCTCCCTCATTCACGGCCACTTTGGCTAGACCTTGTGCAAATGTTGTTTTCCATTTTATGATACAGTGTTGTCTGTTTGGTTTGCATATAAACCGAGTATGTATGATATACATGATTCGCATCACAAAGGCTGAGATTGGTGTTCTGGATTTAACAGGCAGGGCTAGTAGTAATCATTGTTTTGCAAACCTGAATCATTTATAATTTATTTATTTTTATTTATTTTAACACATAGGTATTGGTACACGGAGGCACCAAATACATATGCGCCACACGAATCTCAATTGATTTGTGTGAGGGCTGTGATACTGACCGGGTGACCAAACCGAGGCAGGTGGTTTTCTTAGAGGGCCACACCCCGAGCCTTCGACCTGAACGTCTGACCCACAAGGCAGTGGAGTATCGTAAGGAGATGCAGTCCCATGGTAGCCGGTGACCAACGATTGGTTCATACGCCATTTGTTCCCGCAGGATAGTGGAGCCCATGTGCACCATTGATTTGGGATCCGGTTAAAGCGCCGGACATTCGCTTTTTGTCCTCTCATTTTCGTAAACAACAGTAATGACACGAGAAGGCAGTGAGTAGGACTTCCCTGGCAGAGGCTATATACGCATGGCCATGTGAGAGCATTTAGAGAGGGAGAGCGGACTCTCCTCACTCCCGGCCGTACCAGGGCATTTGGGGGCGAATCATTTATAAATCACAGTATAATGAATAAATTATTCAATCTAAACATTTTCATTATTTAATTCTTATTTATGTATCATTGAATAATGTTGATGATGAACAAGTTTCATCTAAGATCAACAACCATTCAGTGTACGTTAATATGAATTTCTTCTTTTGAATTTTTGTTTTATTTTTAAAAAGAAAAAAATCAGAATAAATACAAAAATATTTACTGTTATTTATTGTGATTAAATTTAATAAAATTGTATTTCCAATAAATTTTTTCAAATTTATTTTTAAAATAATCTAATAAACTTTTTTAAACTTGAATAAACTTAAAATGACCTTAAAATATGTTATACATAAAGGTGAAATATTTCAGTATTTCTTATTGTACATGAAAAAATAAATAAATAAAAACGACTTATCGTTTGATTTAAGAAGATTAATATTAGTATCAGAAAGGGTTTTCGTGAATATTATAGTTAAGATCATGAGTCAATTGAAGCTAGACCACCATGGAAAACCTGGAAATACTGGATGGTCCTTTCGTCTAATATTAGTTTACGTATTTCAGTTTTCAAACTTGAAATAGGATATATCTCTGTGAATTTGTGGCTTATGGTTTTTTTTCAATGTCTAATTTATGTAAGTTATCAAGCATTTTTTTTAAAGTAATTTTCTGTTCATTCAGTGGATGAATGGTTATGTATGAGAATAAATTTTTCTAAGAATATTGTTTTAAGTTCTAACTCTCACTTTATTTGATTTTTGATTTGGTCAGTTGTGATGCACTACAGTGTTGCGTTCATTGGATATATATATATATATATATATATATATATATATATATATATATATATATAACACTGATCAACTCAATGAACAGAAAAATACTTGAAAATATTAGATATTACGCTTTAATTGAACAATCAAGAAAAGATGAGTAGTCTCACACTAGTTTTAACTAAGAGACGAAGTGATATTGGCTAAGACAGTTTCACTTTTACATTTAAAGTTTCTTATAGTCTTGAAAGCTTACATGCTCAATTATCATAGAGTAATCAATATCATCAGTTTTTATAGATCTTGATGATGACTTACTTCTACCTATCATATTTGCAAAGTGATCACTGAACCAAATGACTCAACTATGAGCTTGTTATGTGAGTTGCTATGTTAAGTCCACACAGCCTATTCTAGCTTTTGGACAGACCAGTTTACTCATTCTTCTTAATTAATCGCTTGTTAAACCTATTTTATATGAACGTATGTGTGTGCACTTCTTATCTTTTTTATCACATGTCTATAACTTATATTTGTTCGACTATAATTATTGATTCACATTTGGCTAAATGGAGTTGGCTCATTCACCTTTTCCATTGCGCGTCATTTTGTTTTGCTTCACTTTTGATCAACGGTTGTATGTAATATACGCATTCAAAACTTCATTCCTCTATTTGATTTATTCAAATTCATTATCATACATGTCACAGACGAAACATTATACAAATTTGTAAATATTATACGTTTTGAAGTAATGTTTTTTTGGTTCAAAAACAGCTATGACAACTATTTAACAATGATTGCATGATTTGTTATAGTTTTTATGATTGCAATATGATGCAAATTTCAATAGTTCCTTAGTTTAATCTGTAATTTGTATTTTTTTCCAACCAATCAATGAATGGGTATTTAGCGTTATACATGATGCAAGTTTCCCTGATATTTACTAAAATTACACATACCACTGAATAACAGATTGGAATATATATATATATATATATATATATATATATATATATATATATATATATATATATATCCACACAAATCACAAAATATTAATACACGTCAGTACATGTAATAACAATTAAATAACAAATGGTTGAATAACATGTAATAAAATTAGACTGTTATCTGATTAGAGGTTTCGTTCAGATTTTGAAGTAAATAACATGGACATCATACTCCTATAATTGATGATTACATACAATGATTTAATAAAATTAAAGGTTTTAAGTGACTGAGAAGAAACTGTAAAATGAGATGTATTTTCCTTATTCTGCTTTAATTGTTCTACTGGTTTTATTTATATTGATAATTGGGTTGACTATACTAATAAACTTCGTATAACATGTGAAAATATTTCGCTTCATAAAATCGAATTTTGATTTATTTATGTTGATAAGTAAATAACTACTTGGTAAGTTAATACCACGGATCGACCTTAGTTAGACAGCCACTAAAACCAGGAAGTATTGAGAAGCTTGTTTAATTCAGCATGCATCTAGTTAGCAGTGCGCATCTTCTACCATACTAGGGATCAAAGTTCTCCGAAACGTTCTATACCAAGAAACCAAGAATATGTAGAATAAGGGTAGAGTAGAGAAGGATTGGATAAATAATATATGCTCAAGTCTTTTAAGTAAAATATCATCTTTGATTACAGTCTTATTTATTATGAACAAACAAAACATCTCATCTTATGTGAAGAAAATAGTCAAAACTTATTTACAACGACTTACTGATCGATCATTCAATGAGATTTATTGTTAATTATCTACTCGGCACTGTTCATCTAGTGGTTTACTTACTAAGTTGCTGAGTGACCTTCAATCCAAGTGATTTATCACTGTTCTAATGTCATAGAAATGAAAGTAATTGACAAAAAATTCTGGACCTTCGTTTCGTCCATAGCGGTGTACCTAACTAAATTGTGCCTGTTTTCTTGACTAGACGCTACAATTCAACTGAACTGATGAGATCTGTTAAACACCAGTGACTAAAACAAGTAATTAGACTGCTTACTGGCCAATGATCGTTTAGTGCAAATATCTTAGGTCAGTAGAAGGCCAACTAAGCGTCGACGTTTCTGACTGACATTGTGTGACATCTAGGTTCGAGGCTTCTTGTCTATCACCTTCAACTGAAAACTATCTTAGAAAATCATTTTTGAACTATTATGAAACAACTCGTATACATGATAGCGAAGTAGCTAGAAAGTGGTTTATTTTCAGAAGTTTTAGTAAAAATTTGTTTAAACAGTAAAAAACAAAAACTTTGTCGTTAGTTAAATCAAATGTTGCTAATGGTCTTGGAATTCACTCTGAAATTTTAATCTCGAGGGCCTATAAGATATCTAGAATTCCTTTAAATAACTGGTTTTAAAATCAGAGGAATGTATTTAGTATTTAAAGATCAAAGGAATTTTTATTATCTATATTCCAAGGTCATTTAAACTGTATTTAATCGGCTATTTGTGTCATTAAGATTGTTATTTACCCTAAACATCAAAGCCTCTTCCATAGATCAGTTTATTTCACGCTCTTTGGTGTATTGAGAATTATGGAGGTTTTGCTTTTATTATTGTTATTTAGATGTCTAATAATTGACTTTATTCAGTAACCTATAAGAGGATTAACACCCAGTCCTATTAATTTCAGTACACAGTATAATGGACAATACGAGTAACTGAGCAAACCTAAATT
This sequence comes from Schistosoma spindalis, assembly GCA_946903255.1. Classification (NCBI taxonomy): domain Eukaryota; kingdom Metazoa; phylum Platyhelminthes; class Trematoda; order Strigeidida; family Schistosomatidae; genus Schistosoma; species Schistosoma spindalis. The sequence goes on from OX336424.1 coordinate 21,465,963, forward strand.
TAAATCTGTTCCGATCATTTTAGATAGCTGCATATATTTTAATTCTTGTGAAGTGTAAAATCCTAATCATTTATATTTCGATAAAGTAAACAAAAGTAAAAAAACATTGATTGTTTTCTGACGGTCGTTATTCTTGGTTAACCATTTATCCAATAAATTATGCTTTCATAGTCAAAAATTTAAATACAAACGACAATTTTAATTCTAATATATATTCAAGGACTTAGCTAGTGAATCTATCATATGCAATCTGTTCGGTTAGGATTTAAGGATTGGTTACATAAGTGAATTACCATTCTAGAAATTGAGTCAACTGAAAGATTTGTCGTTACTCAACTGTTCATGCATTCAAACGCAATGATTAAATAGTAAAATATGCAACAATATTACTAATGAATGAATCGGTATTGTTGTGTTTGGTAGACCTAATATTCTTTCATTTACATGAATACATGAAAACAAATTCCATTTCTGATGACCAACCTTAAGAATCAGACTATAATAAACCTTCATTTTGTTCTACTCCAAGCTTTCAAGGATATGTTTAGAATAGAAATTAAACATGTTGTTTAGATAACTTTCTCATTTTATTACCTAATTCGCTAAAAATGGTAAAACGTTTACTTAAATACGGACATTCTTATGACCAAGCTGAAAAATGTACTGATACATGATACTTTTAATAAACTACAATACTTTTTTCATTATGCAGATGATATGTTAATCGTCTACAGCAAGACAGACAGTAATGGTAACTTTTAGAAACCCTTAAAACTACATATCCATTAATTAGTTTCACATTTGAAGAAAAGTATGTTAGTAGGATAGTATTTTTTGTAGTCCTCCTCTTCAAAGGTTGAATAATTCCGTAATGGTGAATGTGTTTGGAAAAGATAATTAGAGGGAACGATATATCATCTTCCATAGCTTAACTCCTTCTAAACAAAAGAATTATTGTGGTTAAATTCTTGATCTACAGAATACAATCACCATGCTCTGAGATAGAGTGAGGAAGAATTAGACAAATTGAAATGAACGTCATTTCAAAATGGATATCATGGTAATTTCATAAAGAAATACGTAACTGAACTAAAAAAACAAAATATGGATCGCCATAGCAAACCAGAAATTTTCTATCTAAGACTTGATTTTGTAGGCTATATAGCGAGTGGCATTTTGATTTACCGAACCTCACGTGACTTTTTCAACCAAGCTCATGCTGATGCAGCAAACTAAGTATAAGATATCAATGATAAGTCCATATGCTTGTGTTTTTCAGTTTAACTATTTGAGTAGGGATAGTTGCATAAGCCTTACCAGAATGATATTATCCTTGCACACTCATGAAAACATATCGTTACGGTTAGGAAAAGTGTCATTAGTTTTTTCCCACCTAAATGACTGGATATAATATCAAGAATGACGACACATTATCAGTTATATCAAGTTACGAATGGTTGACCACTTACTCCATATCACTGAAACAGTTGGTATCAATCCAAACAAGCCTAACCTAAACGTACAAAAAGAGTTATATTTAACTACTTTATTTACCTTAGCCCACAATAGGGTAGTTTAATTCGTCGTCCATTTTTTTCAACGCTCATAAATAATTCTAATTCCTTTCATGATATTCTCCTTATTCTTAATTATACTTCCGTCATTATTTTACGTGATATTCATCATCATCATCATCATCATCATCATCATCATCATCATCATATTATTATTATTATTATTATTATTATTATCAAAATACGTATAACAATTTATATTATTTTATTTTAAACCATTGATTAGCACCCATTTTATTGTCTTAGAATTCTTTTTACTTCTGTATGAACTTCTGAACTGTAACAATGACGCATTTTTTGTTATTATTTATGATTCAATGGACTCAATGGATTTACTATTCAGTTCATTCTACTAATTCTTACAACTGAAACATTAATACTCATATCTTAACATTTTATTTAATATAACTGTACACTCTGAAGATGAAGTTACGCCAAACATAATTACTTATTATTTGCAAATCAGTCATTTTTCATTTATCAATGTAGCAGTTTACATTCAAGAAAAAAAAACGGTAAATATGATTAAAATTTATCATAGGTTCATGTTAGTCATGGTTGCATACTCAATTCGCATATATTTAATTATGTATATAAAAGAGGTTAAGATTTAAATGCTTAATAAACCAGTGTTTCATCAAAACTTATTTATGGTAATCAACATGTAGTACTTATCAAAAGGGGTTTTGTGGAGATTGTAGTAATTTCACCAGTTGAGATCATGAGTCAATCTAAGCTAGACCACCATGAAAAACCTAGAAGCACTGCTGTGGAGTCCCACAATAGGACGAAATGGCCGTCCAGTGCTTCCAGGTTTTCCATGGTGATCTAGCTTCAATTGACTCATGATCTCAACATAGTACTTAATTTCGTTTCAATTTGTTAGTTTCCAGTTTTCATAGTTTCTGATAATAGAATTTATTAAATCTTATTTATTGTACACAAAAGTCGTAATAAAACAATACTATGTCACAATGTGAGTTAAATATCTGATAAACTACTTGGACATTCGAACTATATTGAAAAACAAACTTTCATGGTGTATTTCGATGTATTAATAGCGTTTACTTTACATATGAGAAGAACTGATTTCGATTCCTTCTACTTATACACTTAGAAATCTACAAATGAGTTCGTTTATGCTGTGAAATGTGCATTCAGTAATTAGTGTGTATAAAATTGATTTACCGGAAGGTTTATAATTTTTTTCAGTCTCTGTTGTATACTACATGAATACAGTAATTTGATAGAAAGACTGATCTGGTTGATTGAATTTATAACACCGCTATATTTGATATTCGAATGGTACACAATACAGAGCACTGAATAGATTATATCAGATACACGATTGACGAGCAAGAGTAGAGAACCAAAGTGAATGTTAGATAATACTTTATTCCACATAATAATATGCAGTTACTCGCAGTCGTACAATAAGAGGAAAAGACATCACATATTCAATAGTCAGTAGGTTAAGTGCCTGTTTATCCACCCTCAGTGATCAACCGTGTTTACTTTCGCTACTACACTCCAAAAATGAAACCTGCATTTCTAATAATTACTAAGCTTCTAAAATGTACAAAGTTTTCTTAAGCTCAGTACGAACAAGTACCTTTTAAGAAGGTTCTGATAAACATCTTTAGTAATTTTCATCGCAAATAATTATTGACTTGATAGCTTCTTGGAACATTTATTATTACTGTTATTCTTTTATATAATTTGATAAAAATGGAAACTGACTCTTTAGTGTGAGATACTGAAAAATTTAGTGAAGAATTACATAAATGTGTTGTAATAAATAATAGATATATCTTTAACGTTAGTTAGATTATAGTTCTTGATGGATCTTTTTGACTTATGCCGTCAACAAAATGCTCTGACCACAATAGAAAACATTAATAATTTTATGATGACAGTACAAATTGATACTACAAAATTCCAGCCTTAGTCAAGACCTTTATAGATCTTTATGTTTCATGGAATGATTATTACTTGGAATAAGTGAAGTTACGATGGGTGTGTTACAGTATCTCATAATTATAAGTTATCATGTCTGGCTGTTTTTTTAAACACTTCATTAGTAATGTATGTAGAGAACTAGTTAATATTTTAATTTGGTATTCAGTGAACAACTGAAATAAGAGACTGTAGTTAAAAACCGATGACCTGGATTTCAGTATTATTAAGAACCTTTTGGAATTAAAACTTGATATAATGTCTAACCTCGGTGGTTATGACATGTAAATGTTTAACTCATAAAACATCGTTAACAACAGAGATGCAGATATTGTATGATCTAGTACACTTTGTGGGCAGTGTATTTTTTTTATTTTCGCCAACCAAAGTTGTTACGTCCTTGACCTGTCTACCCACTAATATGTGGGAGATGACTTGTTTAAATTTAGATTAAGGCCTTGACGCGATAGGACGACTGCTTAACCTTCAATTTAGAAACGCATGAGTTCGAAACGAGACTAACTGCCTTGGATAGAGAGGCGAAAACCGTTCTATCACCTAATTGGTTAACAAGAGAGGAAAGACGGGTCAACTGGAACACTACTCGATTTATTCCAAATTCCGATTTAGATTAGTGCAAAAAGATATATGAATAAATAGGTAACCATCACAATCACAACGCACAAACAATTAGAAAAATACATTTATGTCCGAAACAGGGGATTAGGGTACGTTTAAATTGCAATAGCTTTGGAACAGAAAAGGGTATGGCAGTGAATCATACATCAAACGAAAGCTTATCGTTTGTAAAATAAACTAGGAACAAAAACAAATGTTAGTGTTTTAAAAGCTTTGAATTAAGCAAAATAACGTCCGAAAAAGTAGCTTCCGTTGCTTGTCATAGCTTCTTTGTTTCTCTGTTCACATCAAAAGTATAAATCGAAGTTTCACATCACAAACTAACTCTGTTTAGAAAGCACTGAACAGCTGTCTCGTTCTAGTATGTCGCTGAATGCTGCCAATCCACGACCCTCGGAATCTTTAGATGTAAACTTCACACTACTGAATCGGTACCCATTAGTTCATATTTCTAACTTCAGCCAGTTTACTATATTACTCGAAAGTAAGTTCAATGAACCTTTTCTATTTTGTGACAAAAGTGAGTAACTTTCATTTGGGTTGCATGATGATTTTAATTTTAACTTCAAGTCACGTATTTCCCCACCTAACTTCTTACTAGAATAATGTTAATGAATCATTACCGTAAGTCGAAGGCCAAACTCAGCGTAACAACTTATATTTTTGTCAGTGTGAGGTTGTGGTGATTGTTGATTTTTTTTATTGAGATCATGAATCGATGATTGTTAGACCACCATTGAAAACCTGGAAGCACTGCTTCCCATACCAGGACGAAACGGCCGTCTAGGGCTTCCACATTTTCAATGGTGGTCATTCATTCATCGATTCATGATCTCCGTCAAAAACGTATTTTTTCATGACAATCATTTGATTCCAGCATGGTAAAAAGAACTTGATAATTAAACAAACATTAATGTTGCTCAGAACTTCATAGTAATGAATCGTACATTAGTTGATTATTGGACTGTAACAAGCATCAAAGTACTCTAGCTCTGATAATTATTGAATTCTATCCATCTGGTTTCAGTGTGGCTTCGAGTCTAAGTGAATCAGTGTCGTATAATACATGCTACAACTTTATGTGACTGGCGGCAATTAACATAAAGCACAGAATCTCTGTTCGTCGGTAGATTAAATTCCCCAACTTGGTATATTTGCAATAGTTTAAGTATTGAGTAAAATGAAGTATCCGCATTAACCAGAAAGATATTTTGAGGTCAGTTGATGGAAATCAGGTAATTAAACAGCATGAAACTTAGCTTTGTAAAAATTACTTGAACTACTGACTATTAATAGTAGTTTGGAAAATTTCGAGTACAGCTGAAGTCTTGTTTGTGTATGATTGGCTAGTCTTGTCATATTAATTTAAACTCAAGTTATTATTCTCAAACATGGAATCTTGTCTATGAAGCTATAACAAAGCTCGTCACTAAACTAGTAAGTGACTAAGGATATGAAATCAACTATTTTTAAAATTTATTAATTATTGAGGATAATAAATCTACCAATTCCAAAAATAAAGAGTTTTACTAAAGCTGATGATATTGTAGTGAACAAGAAAACGAGTGGGGACAATCAGATGTATTTAAACATGAAATTACAGAACATCTCACTAAAATCTGAGAACAATACAGTAAATACCTAATTTGCAAAATACCAATCCATTGTCACAAACTTCACTGTTTCTTTTGCGAATATCAGTCCTTCGTCTCAGATTTCATTGTTCCTGCAATTACTTTCCGTTCCTGTTCTTTCCTTACCTGTCTTCTACTGAAATATATTCTATTAATGACTATCGTTATATACTACTGATGTGTATATCAATAGCGCACATAACAATATGAACGTAGAAAAATGTCTAAAAGACAACTTTTATCCACAAGAGTTTATGGAGAAAAAAAAGCCCAAAGAAAACAAGACGGAAATAACTACGGTCAGTAAAAAGCCAGTATCTATAAATCTCAACTTTAAAGGTGATAACGTTGCGCACATAATCAACAGGAGACTGAATACTTCGCTAGCCAGAACTTATCCAGCTGCTAAACTTTTAATCCTATGTAATACAGCATGTTCAATAACCCAATCAAAAGTCGACAACCACTCCTTTCATGTTACCGCCAACTGTATTTATAAATTAACGTGTACCTGCCAAAGCAGCTACATCGGCCGAACTGAAAGGAGAGCATATCTTAGATTTTTTGAACATGTTCCAAAAAGTCTTAGAACAAGGGGGAGAAAGACTCTGAATAGTGCAATCATCAAATATCTCCTTGGTATAAGACATCAGATAAATACCTTGCGATCCTTTAGGGTGATTGGTAAGCAGCAAAACTCCAGTCTTCCGAAGTTTGCTGAAGCAGTTGCCATCAGGCGTAAAAAATCTGACCTATGTGTTCAAAAGGAGGCGGTTGTTAATCTTTTCTTGCCTTGGTGACAAATATTCTTTCGCTGCACCTTAAATTTTTTAAAAACTCTTTCTTGGATTAATTATATCATTGATTTTTATTTTTCAACTATCTTTCGAATTAATAATCTTTCAATTGAACTCTACTCACTATATTCCGATCAATGTTTATTCATTATGTAACCAACTGTTTCTAACCCTTTTGAAATGTTGTCACAATTAATGCTGTAGAATATTCTTCTACATAAGGTATATATTTACAATATTCAGTCTATTAATTTCATTTACACCCATGATATACTTTACGAAAATGTCTTCAATACAACTTCCAACCAAATCCTCTCATGTAAGCAATTTAAACCTATTATGTAATTATAATTTTAAATATCACAGGTTGTAAGCAGCTGACAAGAACTTACGAAATAAAAAGAATCCACACTATTCTGATAGAATGTTTGTTCTTGCTCTTTTCGAAATGACAAAGGGAACTATGTGTATGAAATGAAAAAAAATAGTCTGAGTTTGAACTAAATAATTTATTCTTTTAGAAATTGATAAATAGGGATCAGGAAAGTGTTGAAACGCTTGATTTGTTTGGTTAAATACTAAAAAATAATGACGACAGTACTTTTAAAAGAAGAGAGATTAACTGAAAGCAAAATATGCAAAATCCATAATTAATAGACAGTAGCAGTAAAAATACTTTCGAGTAATATAGTAAACTGGCTGAAGTTAGAAATATGAACTAATGGGTACCGATTCAGTAGTGTGAAGTTTACATCTAAAGATTCCGAGGGTCGTGGATTGGCAGCATTCAGCGACATACTAGAACGAGACAGCTGTTCAGTGCTTTCTAAACAGAGTTAGTTTGTGATGTGAAACTTCGATTTATACTTTTGATGTGAACAGAGAAACAAAGAAGCTATGACAAGCAACGGAAGCTACTTTTTCGGACGTTATTTTGCTTAATTCAAAGCTTTTAAAACACTAACATTTGTTTTTGTTCCTAGTTTATTTTACAAACGATAAGCTTTCGTTTGATGTATGATTCACTGCCATACCCTTTTCTGTTCCAAAGCTATTGCAATTTAAACGTACCCTAATCCCCTGTTTCGGACATAAATGTATTTTTCTAATTGTTTGTGCGTTGTGATTGTGATGGTTACCTATTTATTCATATATCTTTTTGCACTAATCTAAATCGGAATTTGGAATAAATCGAGTAGTGTTCCAGTTGACCCGTCTTTCCTCTCTTGTTAACCAATTAGGTGATAGAACGGTTTTCGCCTCTCTATCCAAGGCAGTTAGTCTCGTTTCGAACTCATGCGTTTCTAAATTGAAGGTTAAGCAGTCGTCCTATCGCGTCAAGGCCTTAATCTAAATTTAAACAAGTCATCTCCCACATATTAGTGGGTAGACAGGTCAAGGACGTAACAACTTTGGTTGGCGAAAATAAAAAAAATACACTGCCCACAAAGTGTACTAGATCATACAATATCTGCATCTCTGTTGTTAACGATGTTTTATGAGTTAAACATTTACATGTCATAACCACCGAGGTTAGACATTATATCAAGTTTTAATTCCAAAAGGTTCTTAATAATACTGAAATCCAGGTCATCGGTTTTTAACTACAGTCTCTTATTTCAGTTGTTCACTGAATACCAAATTAAAATATTAACTAGTTCTCTACATACATTACTAATGAAGTGTTTAAAAAAACAGCCAGACATGATAACTTATAATTATGAGATACTGTAACACACCCATCGTAACTTCACTTATTCCAAGTAATAATCATTCCATGAAACATAAAGATCTATAAAGGTCTTGACTAAGGCTGGAATTTTGTAGTATCAATTTGTACTGTCATCATAAAATTATTAATGTTTTCTATTGTGGTCAGAGCATTTTGTTGACGGCATAAGTCAAAAAGATCCATCAAGAACTATAATCTAACTAACGTTAAAGATATATCTATTATTTATTACAACACATTTATGTAATTCTTCACTAAATTTTTCAGTATCTCACACTAAAGAGTCAGTTTCCATTTTTATCAAATTATATAAAAGAATAACAGTAATAATAAATGTTCCAAGAAGCTATCAAGTCAATAATTATTTGCGATGAAAATTACTAAAGATGTTTATCAGAACCTTCTTAAAAGGTACTTGTTCGTACTGAGCTTAAGAAAACTTTGTACATTTTAGAAGCTTAGTAATTATTAGAAATGCAGGTTTCATTTTTGGAGTGTAGTAGCGAAAGTAAACACGGTTGATCACTGAGGGTGGATAAACAGGCACTTAACCTACTGACTATTGAATATGTGATGTCTTTTCTTCTTATTGTACGACTGCGAGTAACTGCATATTATTATGTGGAATAAAGTATTATCTAACATTCACTTTGGTTCTCTACTCTTGCTCGTCAATCGTGTATCTGATATAATCTATTCAGTGCTCTGTATTGTGTACCATTCGAATATCAAATATAGCGGTGTTATAAATTCGATCAACCAGATCAGTCTTTCTATCAAATTACTGTATTCATGTAGTATACAACAGAGACTGAAAAAAATTATAAACCTTCCGGTAAATCAATTTTATACACACTAATTACTGAATGCACATTTCACAGCATAAACGAACTCATTTGTAGATTTCTAAGTGTATAAGTAGAAGGAATCGAAATCAGTTCTTCTCATATGTAAAGTAAACGCTATTAATACATCGAAATACACCATGAAAGTTTGTTTTTCAATATAGTTCGAATGTCCAAGTAGTTTATCAGATATTTAACTCACATTGTGACATAGTATTGTTTTATTACGACTTTTGTGTACAATAAATAAGATTTAATAAATTCTATTATCAGAAACTATGAAAACTGGAAACTAACAAATTGAAACGAAATTAAGTACTATGTTGAGATCATGAGTCAATTGAAGCTAGATCACCATGGAAAACCTGGAAGCACTGGACGGCCATTTCGTCCTATTGTGGGACTCCACAGCAGTGCTTCTAGGTTTTTCATGGTGGTCTAGCTTAGATTGACTCATGATCTCAACTGGTGAAATTACTACAATCTCCACAAAACCCCTTTTGATAAGTACTACATGTTGATTACCATAAATAAGTTTTGATGAAACACTGGTTTATTAAGCATTTAAATCTTAACCTCTTTTATATACATAATTAAATATATGCGAATTGAGTATGCAACCATGACTAACATGAACCTATGATAAATTTTAATCATATTTACCGTTTTTTTTCTTGAATGTAAACTGCTACATTGATAAATGAAAAATGACTGATTTGCAAATAATAAGTAATTATGTTTGGCGTAACTTCATCTTCAGAGTGTACAGTTATATTAAATAAAATGTTAAGATATGAGTATTAATGTTTCAGTTGTAAGAATTAGTAGAATGAACTGAATAGTAAATCCATTGAGTCCATTGAATCATAAATAATAACAAAAAATGCGTCATTGTTACAGTTCAGAAGTTCATACAGAAGTAAAAAGAATTCTAAGACAATAAAATGGGTGCTAATCAATGGTTTAAAATAAAATAATATAAATTGTTATACGTATTTTGATAATAATAATAATAATAATAATAATAATAATAATAATAATATGATGATGATGATGATGATGATGATGATGATGATGATGATGATGATGATGATGATGATGATGATGATGATGATGATGATGATGATGATGATGATGATGATGATGATGATGATGATGATGATGATGATGAATATCACGTAAAATAATGACGGAAGTATAATTAAGAATAAGGAGAATATCATGAAAGGAATTAGAATTATTTATGAGCGTTGAAAAAAATGGACGACGAATTAAACTACCCTATTGTGGGCTAAGGTAAATAAAGTAGTTAAATATAACTCTTTTTGTACGTTTAGGTTAGGCTTGTTTGGATTGATACCAACTGTTTCAGTGATATGGAGTAAGTGGTCAACCATTCGTAACTTGATATAACTGATAATGTGTCGTCATTCTTGATATTATATCCAGTCATTTAGGTGGGAAAAAACTAATGACACTTTTCCTAACCGTAACGATATGTTTTCATGAGTGTGCAAGGATAATATCATTCTGGTAATTTGGTACTGACTCTTCTTTCCGAACATAGAATTTCTCATGCGACGCCTGAGATCAATACCTTGGATGTGTGGAATCAATTTTAATGCTTAAAGGAACTATAAATGGCTTAATTTCGATAAAATCGCTTACGAAAGTGACAATGACATAGATGTAGATGCTGACATTTCAGTCACTTGCATCGCCTTGCAATAGTTTACTCTTAATATGTATTAGATATGGACTTCTTGTATGTATATGCCTATATGTGTTGGAAAATTTCTCATGTAAACACTTGAGGTAGCAAAATTTCTTCGTACTACTTCATACATAACTCTTTTATCTCACGCGCATTGCATACATGGTTTTTATATGTTAGTAGTTAGCACGTTATAATTTTTTCCATACATACGTCTAATGTTTTGCATTACTGAGTATTACCTTTGAGTTATTGATATATTGGAATACTGCGAAACGGTTTAAATCAATTGCCCCTGATCAAATTTCCAAATTATCTTGATCTAAGGCTTGAGTAGTCGCTGATTGTTATCTCTTGCATTCATTATTGACCGGAATCTCATTTCGTTCGCTTGCTTGGTTGTTGGTTTACCGTAGCTGTAGTCCCTCTCTTTTCCAGACCCCCTCACTCAAGCTACTCTGAGCGCTTTTCTAACATACAAAGTACATCCTGGCTGAACGCGAACCGCTAAAGCTGAACTTCCGTGTTTTCTGTGTGAACTAGTTGCTTCTATGCCAAATCATGGAGACTAGATCGCTGTCCGCGTATTTCGCAACGTTTACAACTGACAACGGTAAGTAGTTGCATTTGTCCGGTAATTAGTTAATTTATCACCCCTGGAGAAAATTAGATTCACTCAACCTCATGCTTTTGGTGAAGTATTGTTTCATGACCGTTAAGAATATCTCTCGCATTTTAAAGACTCAGTTCTATGAAGTGTTATTATTACTGTTGCCTGTACTGGTACGGGAGGACTGAAGACATTTGGCTGACTAAAAACTTTTTGTCGTATATTAATAATTTTACTGTGTTCATGAATTTATTTACGTCACTCAACTTCTGAACTTGTTTGTTTATGTCATTATTTCCGGACATTTTGGTTTCTTTTGTCTTTGGTTTAGTATATGAGAGTTTTTGTTCCGGGAGTCCACAAAATTGAAGAAAGACATTTGGTTAGACTATTTGTAAATTGCGAATAAACTTTGGTACCTAAATTGGAGTTTGGTTCTATTGTTAATTTGGGTTCGTAAATTGCAAATAGATCAATATACCGTACTTCAATAACCGGAACGAGCAAAAACTTGGACGTAACATGTACTTATGTCAAGAAGTATTGTTCATGTACACTTAGTTTCGTTTGTATTTGAATTTTCTCTGATGGTATTTCTATACTACCTTCGTTCCGGTTTTATCACATTATTTCAAAAACGTTATTGGCCAATTTTGTCGTTCTGATTTATTTGAACTCAGAGGCGGGTCACTGGAACAATAGGCGCCACAGACGTACTAGAATTCCTGGTATCCAATATTCCGATATAATTTCTTCTCACAAATTTCTCCATGACTTATACCTTATGTTCGACAATATGTTTCATGTACACATTATTGCATAATTTGAAAAATGAAACAAAACATGTGAGCCTACAATGAAAACCGAGAAACTTTGTTTAATTAAATGAGCTAGGATGTATAACAAGCAATCGGTGAAACTGCTCACGACAGACGATCTTCCTGTAATCCTTAGACTTTATTGTGTAGCTCACTGACACATATATCGTAGAGAACAAGACTATCTCGAGACCCATCAACGTTACTGTACACTATAGGTGTACCTGAAACTGCAAAAGTAACTTCTGGTTCAAGCAGTTTATTAGCGAATGACAAAACAAAGTTATATCAAAATAACAAATATAATATGTCAAAGGGTGCATTGATTTCACATGACTTCCAACCAGCTAGCTTACTTTTGTCTATATCACCCAGAATTTTGCTCTAAGTGTAAGGACTGTCATCGTAATAACACAATTTGTGAATTCATTATCATATATCGCTATCACATCCCTCACACATATATAGATATGTCAAGAATTACATTATTTGTATATCACACTAAAACTGAAAATGTAAAAATACTACACGAGATGTTTATTTTATTCAAAGTACTAAGAAGTTGTATTGAGACAATGAAAGCATTTATCTCACGTACTTTTATTCTTGCGATGTATCTTTATTTGACGAGTTAGTTACGTCAATTGTCAGGCCCTTTATCACAAGACATTGTCAGTATATACAATAGAAATCACAAATCATAGTCATAAAAAAGACAAACGACTGCTCGCAAAAAGTCAAAAATTGTACATGTGAAAAAGTTCTGGAGCAAGATAAACTGCATTATTTTCAAGTTCGTATTTTAAAAATAGTTAACTAAATTTATGAGCCTCGTGAAATTGGACTGTGGTGTTTGAATGAACTAATAACTCCTTCGTACTTGTTAAATGCCTGATTTCAAATTCTATATACAGTACATTCGTTCGTGCTTATCTAGTAGTTCTTGATCGACTTACGTTATTTTTGGGATTATTAGTTCATACTATAATTCAATTGCTCCTAATTATCATATTGGTGTCGCGATGGAGCCTGCGATGGAACAGTTAGATATTCATTCAACTTCTGAAGCTTTTGAGGATTATTTGGAAAGGTTTGAAATCTGGAGCATGACCAGGAAAGATGTTAAAGATCATAAGATTGTGGCACATTTCCTGACATTCATCGGAAGAGAAGCGTACAGCTTATTAAAAACTTTGGCATATCCAGAAAAACCTATCTCACTGACATATGCAACTGTACGGCCAGTGAAATTCCACTGAGCCCTAGCGATTGAATATCGAACAAAATCATCAATCCTCGTCAATGTCAAGGACAACCAACGCGCATCAGTTAATCGTACGCCATGGACTGGCCCATGCGGCAGTGGTCTTACCTTCGCTTGTATCTACTTTAACTAATATATTTCTGTAATAACGTCCTCTGTGTTGTACAGTCTTCAAAGCATCTATAGTACCTTGATACGTCAATCGGATAATCCATGTAAGATGCAGACCGCGAAGTGTGACTTCGACGTTAGCTAGTTTGTCACACCACTCACGTCTAACTCGAGTAAGCCTCCAATCATTTCGACATAGATCATCCACGCTGGTGATCTACACAACTATTAAGGAGTTATTATTAAATCATGTAAAGTGCACTAGTTTTGAATGTTGTGAAAGAGCAAAATTTCATATGATGATTCGTCGAAATGGCCAAAATGTTATGGAATTCATTCTTGAATTGCAGAAACATGCTGCCAAATGTAATTTCCGTGATTAACTTCATGTGCAACTGAGAGACATATTAATCGCAGGAATTAACATACCGGGTTTGGAAAGAGAGCTGTTAAAAATGCCCAACTGTTCCTTTCAAGATGCTAGAACTGCGTGTATTAACTACGAGGCAGTGAATGAATTTGATATCCAGTCGATGAATATTTCTAATACTTTGCTTAGTTGTCATAATGGAATACAATCTCAGGGTCAATCAAAATTGCGTTCGTTTAACAGTGGCTCCTATTCTCCTGTAAATATGAAAGCTGATTCAACAATGAATTACAAAGCAAATCACAAAGGTGAGACCAAGTTTGGCAAATGTTTATCATGTGGAAAACTTCATTCTCGTAATTCATGTGCATTTCGTAATGCTAAATGTTTTAGATGTGGTAAGATAGGACACATTCAAACAGTATGCAAAGCTACTATTCATTTTGCCTCAAGTAGTAATAAATCTTGTAATTTAGATCCCAATAATTCAGCTGTTCCTAATGATGATTTATCTTTGTCTACCATTTCGCAAGGTAATACTCATATTCAAAAGTGATTATATACATCGCTTGTTTCATGTCATGACTTTATTGTGGACACAGGCAGTATAGAGTCCATTATTTCACCCAAGAACTTGAAATCTTTAGATCCTAACGTTGTGGTACAACCCACTGAGGTATCAATATTGAGGATTACTGGACACAGACTGCCTATACGAGGATGTTGTGAGTTGCTAATAAGAGATGATAATTCTTCATACATACCTTGTGAATTTTTAGTTAGCGAAACAGGACTGTCAATACTGGGCTTAAAGAATTTGAAAAGGCTTAAAGTGGAGCTATCTTTCCTAGTTTCTAAAGAAAACTCTGATGCTTTACTTAAAGATTTGATAGCCACGTGTTCTAAGTGCAGTGGAAGTATGAAAATTCAGCCTATAAAACTTCAAGTACAGGGTAATCCAGTCTTTCTTAAAAGACGAATAATTCCTTATGGTCTTCGAGATGCAGTACATAAGTCAATAAACGATTTGTGTGCAAAAGGCATAATTGAACCGGTTCAGTCTTCAGCATGGGGTACTTCCATTGTTACGCCACTGAAATCGGACGGCAAGACTCCTATAATATTTGTGTTGACTATAGATTAACATTGAACTCCCGTTTGTTGAAGCGAACATGCACGACGGTAGAGGCTGAAGATATTCTAAATCGACTCTATGTTCTTAAGTGTTCTCGAAAGTTTACCTAAAAGATGCTTATCTTCAAATCCCTTTAGATCAATCCTCATCTATTTTGACGACAATTAACACTCCTTATGGTCTGTTCAAATACAATTCCTTTCATTTGGTCTAAGTTTTTCTCCAGCCATATTTCAGGAAGTTATGAATAAGGTGGCTAGTGATCTTGAAGTTTTTCAAGATGATCTCATTGTTCATGGTTCTGATAAGGTAGTTCATGACCAGAGACTTATTGCCTTGTTGCGTCGTTTAATTGAGAATATTACAGTTAATCCAAATAAGTGTTCATTTTGTTTATCTAGTTTTGAATGTCTTGGATACCTAGTTGATGGTAATGGTTTTAGACTAGAAATGAAACGACTAGTTCCACTGACAAATGCACCGTCTCCAAAAAATCTTACGGAGCTACGTTCACTAGTGGGTGCTCTTCAATACTATTCCCGTTTTATTCCTAATTTTTCTTGTTGTGCAAATTGTTTATTTAATATTTTGACATCTAATTCATTTAAATAGGGTGAGGAACAAGATTCATGCTTACGTAGTCTACTAAAGTTTCTTCAAAGTGATGCTGTTCTTCGAACTTAATCCCCTAGTGTACAGTCTGTGCTTATCACTAATGCATCACCTGTGGGTATTGGCGCAGTTTTGGAACAGGAGGGTAGACCAGTTATTTGTGTTTCACGCAAACTTACTGTTACTGAACAAGGTTATTCACAGACTCAGCGAGAAGCATTAGCTGTGTTTTGGGCTGTCAAAAGACTTCATAAATATTTATTCGGAAAGAAATTCACTATTGTTACTGATCATGAGGCTTTAAAGTTTATTTATCATCCTGAAAAATCCTTAGCACGTTCCTCAGCTGCTATGGTTCAACGATGGAGTATTGCTTTGAGTGCCTATGACTATACGGTTCAGCACAGGAGTGCCAAACAAGTTCAACATGTTGGCTACATTTCTCGACAGTCATTACAAGATAAACCTGTAAATACTTCAGACTGTTTGTTAGTGCAACCTTTACCAGTGAAACGTCCAGATCTCATTAGAGAAACTCGCAGATTCTTTGGATGTATAATTAATACTATACGGAAAGGTTTGAATGCTAATCTGAAACGTAGATTTCCTGTCTATTTTTCAAAGCGAGATGAGCTATCCACTACTCCTGATGGTATTTTGTGTTTAAATGATCGTGTTGTTATTCCTTTTTCATTGCGTAAATCTGCTCTTGAAGATCTTCATAGTGGGCATTTGGATGTTGAGAAAATGAATTCATTGGCGAGGCTCACATGTTGGTGGCCAGAGATAAATGCACATATTTGTCGTACAGCAAACAATTGTGAAAAGTGTCTTAAGCTGAAAAATCAGCATTCGAAGTGGACTCCATGGCCAGTATCGTCTGAGGCCTAGCAGAGAATTCATGCAGACTATTGTGGTCCATTTCTTGGCAAATACTATGCGCTTGTAGTTATTGATTCTTTTTCAAAGTGGCCTGAAGTTTTTTTCACAACTTCACCAAATTCTGACTTCACAATTCAAGCATTAAGAAAGGTGTTTAGTCGAGAAGGGGTTCCCATGATGTTAGTGACTGATAACGGCTCTTATTTTGCTGCAGATGCAGTCACTACCTGGTTAAATGGTATAGGGTGCAAACATCTGTTTACTGCTCCCAGACATCTTTGTTCCAATGGTCAGGCAGAAAATTTTGTCAGGACGTTAAAAACTGCTATCGATTCTATTGCCGCCTCAACATTTAATGAGCTGGAGAGGGGAGTAGATACCTTTCCACTGCAATATAGAAATGCCAGACATTCGGTGACGAAAGAGACTCCATCAAAGCTATTAAAAGGAAGAATTCTTCGGTCGAATATGAGATGTTTGGATTCTGCAGAAGTTACATATTATCGTGGCAATGATCTTCGACCATCCACGGGGATTGTTCTGAAGAATGTCGGGAAATCTATGGTGCGACTTCTAGATATCAATGACTTAATACAGAGTCCTTATCCAGTACACTGTCGGACGGACATAGGATTAACTTGAGAAGAAGACGTACAATTGAGTATAGACACTTGGACTCCAATTTAAGCTGTGGCGGATGTGGTGTTTGAATGAACTAATAACTCCTTCGTACTTGTTGAATGCCTGATTTCAAATTCTAAATACAGTACATTCGTTCGTGCTTATCTAGTAGTTCTTGATCGACTTACGTTATTTTTGGGATTATTAGTTCATACTATAATTCAATTACTCCTAATTATCATATGGACAGTATGGTTTCAGTGACTGAGGATAACCTTGTTCTTCTATTCTATACACACAAACAAATATAGATGAAGACAACTAGTGTAGAATCAGCCACTGCATCAGAAGGCCTCAACATGCACACGGAAAAAGTATGATCATCAAATGCAACACGGAGAACACCAGCCCAATCACACTTGATGGCGAAACTCTGGAAGTGTTATCCTTCACGTACCTGGGAAGCATCATCGATGAACAAAGAGGATCGGGTGCAGGGGTCGAGACAAGAATTGGCAAAGTAAAAGGCCGCATTCCTACGTTTGAAGAACATGTGAAAATCAAAACAACTTTCAAACAATATCAAAGTCAAAATTTTCTATACGAACGTCAAGACTGTTTTACCGTATGGAGCTGAAACTTGGAGAACCACGCTAGATATTCAATATCCTTTGACCGGAAACAATTAGCAACAGCCCACTGTGAAAGACGACAGACCAGCTTCCAGATGACATTGGAAGTGGATATGACATACATTACGGAGATCACCAAACTGCAAGCGCTTATCTGGAACGGGAAACGGAAAATAGAAAGACTAAGCCTTTGTGTTTAGAAATCAGTGACCGTACTTACCATTGAAATAAGTGAATCTCTTGAAAGTTGCTGATTTGATGGACCCGACTGATTTACTTACAAAAAAGCAGTGATTACATTAAATCGAATACCAGTTATATCGCCTTTAAATGTCTGGTTTTCTTCTCTACTAGGACAATTTATATTTATTGCTACTTCCTGTTTTGAGGTTAACGTCATCAGTTTGTACCTCGTGATCAAACAAGACATCAGTTAAACTTTCCGCATTAAAGTAAAAGGTTATTAGTTCCTTCAATCTTCGCGATTAAAATTGGGCATTGAAATAAATCTTCCTCGTAGTTAGTTTAGATTACAGATACGGCGCATTTTTAATTTGTTGTAATGAGTTCATGTGGTAGAGCAACAAAAGACTTTTTTATAAGCCTCAGCAGGAAAAAGGTAATTGGCAAAAGGGAGTCGTCAAAGGTCGAGTTACGAAGATGCCTAACTATCTTTGATCTTACTGCTTTAGGTATTATATATAGCTTCTGCAACATACTTGTATCATAGGAGTTGGAACAACTTTAGGTGCTGGAGTGTACATTCTTGTTGGCGACGTTGCCAAGTTCACAGCTGGTCCTGGGGTTATAATATCTTTTTTAATCGCAGCGGTGGCTTCTGTTTTATCAGGTAGTTATCCACGTAATTGGTGAACCCCTACGATCATGACCATGTTGTTCATCCGCGTTTTTTTAAATATGCACTAAAATGTTCATCTTTAATTTTTATCTTTTACTTTTAAAAAAATGCTAAATGGTTTCTTGCCTTTGGTGTCACATCATGCCAGATTTTCAGACTTCATAGCAAATTATTTTTAGATATGCTTACATTTTTAGCATAATCGAATAAACCCCTCTAGGTTTTTTGTTTTCTTAGTCATTATAAAGGCAATTTGTTGGAATTTACTGAACGTGATATCATCGCTTCAAAAAAATCCGTCCACTACAGATAAATAATACAAGCATTATTAAATGAATCGGTCATATATGCTACAAAAACTAATAATTACTTTCTCCAGAATCCAGAGGTTCGTTTTAAGTCAACCCCACTCAAGCCTATATTTTTTCAAGTGCCTTAATCAAAGAATTGCTAGTGATGTTTTGAATTACGTGAAATGACATTTCCACTGTTTTTATCATATGGTATCTATGAAACGGAAAATGTGATGTTCACTGAGTAATACGCATACTCTAGGAGTAGTAAAATCACTATCTGACGAACGTTCTAGCTGTTTTATAATTTTTAGGATTTAAACCTTTAGAGGCAGTTGCTTGAAGCATCTGCTTTATGTCAGCTAAGAGAAAATGGTCTTGCTAAGTTAACTTCGTAATTAGTTCATAAGTTTTAAGTAGTTATTTTTTGTTCATCTGATTTTTAACCAAAAGTACAATACATGATTTGTTGTGAATGTAAACCAAACATCGGTTATGAATACTCATAGACCGCTTTTACAGTAGTTTTGTAGTTAAACCTGTAGTGGTTTTGTTATATAAAACTGTATTGTTAAAACTTTGACTTCAAATAAATTGGTTAACGGAAAGTTTGGCATTTGTCAGTAGTGATTATGTGTTTCTGTTACCCAACTAACGAAACAATAATTTAGTACTTAGTAGACTACAGTCATATTAATTTAATAATGTATAACTGGAATGAATACTTTTTAAATAAGTTCATGGTCATCTTTTGCAAATAACCGATAAGGTAAACTACCAGCTTTAATATGCCTAATCTTAAGGAATTACTGCAAAAGATGTTGGTATTCAAGTCTGCTCTATTTACCGTACAATAACTAATTCCAATTTTTGTTAGTACTGTTGTTGTAAACGAAACTGTTAAGATATTCACCAAAAAAAGTCATCGAAATGACAAACAATGTGTGGTGATATGCTATCTGCTTTATTTAAGTGCTGGTAGTAACATGATGATATAGAACGGCGAGGCTTGTAAACATGCTTAGATTTCATAGAAAATACACGTTACACTCATATGATTTATGACGTTTTACTTTATACCAATGAGAACTACAAGAATTCGATAGAACTATTATACAAGCTAATATGACCTAGTCGGCTTAGTAATATTGCTTAGAACATTTATTTCAAGTTTATATCGAATTTTCTAGGCTTTTGTTCCGCACATGAATGTTTTTTGTACTTCCCGCTCTTTAAATATGATCAAAACACATTTTTTATCTTGTAGATGATGATAAAATGCCAATTAATACTTACATTCTTAATGTCTTCAACTTAGATCAACTATCATGCCGTCGGTAGTGTTAAAAATTATACGCTCAACATTTCTGTATAAAAACACACTATAAAAAAATCGCATGCTCATCACATTTCTTACGTTGCACTTTCTATTATTAATAAAGCATATGTTATTATCTAAAGCATGCATTAGGTGAGGTGACATTTTACAAGTAGATTCCCAAATAATATGGGCATTTACCTGGCAGATATGTTCTATCCTATCAAAAGATAAATGCCTTTTTCTTTATGCGTGATCATTTCACTTGTAACATCGACAAAAATCGGGCATTATCGCGGTATTTGCCTTAAATTGATTTATTGCGCAGTAAGCTCCTAGGAACAAAGTACTTTTTGTCATACTGCATTCAACTGGTGAATCATCATAAACCTATTTACTTCACATTGTTCTTTCTGTGCTATCAAATATAATACAGGAGAGGGTAAATGCTCTATTAATAGCGATTTTTTTACCTTTTGTCATTCAATATGATCACTTGATGAAATAGAGTTACTTTAGATTAATCTTTTGAGATATTGAATATAACCAATTTTTACGAGCAGTGCCGTTTAAAATGTCCTTTATATCGTTCATTATAAGTAATCATTTTCGAAAAACTTAGTTATACTATGTAAAGTCAATTTTGAAAAGTATATTGAGTGCGATCAAACCATGAAAGTTAGCTACAATACTGAATATGATGCCCACAGTTCACGGTATGACTTCCGAAAACTTAACAAATTTCTAAGGTTTTGAAAAATCACCAAGTAATTGCTTACAGCATATCTTAAAATATGATGAAGTGGTCGTTGTTTAGACAAACACAAGCTATTATTTCCATTAGATAAACAGTCTCCAACTGACAACATGAATTTACAAGTGTTTTGAAGTGAACAATTGTGTGTAGAAGGAAATCCAACTTGAGAACTGTTTCGTTTAGAAATGAAACTAAACACCCTTGGCAAAAGTTCTGGTCGGAGGTTCTCTTTGATAAAAAACATTCAACATCTCTGACCGTTATTTGGGGCTTCTACACATTTAATAATCTTTGTGTAAACACCTACTAATGTAAACGTTCTTTGTATAAATCAAAATTGAACAACATTTGATAATGAGTTTTGATAAAATTTGTAATCATGTTTGTCATGCTTTTAAATTTACTATTCAACTTATCAAAATTTTGCCAGTGAAACTTTGCAGCTGTCTTAGAATAATAAGTGCCAGAGTGTTGGTTTTTAATTTTTTCTTCGTCGGTGAATACTTTAGCTTTGATTCAGTACCTAGATACCATCAAATGCTATCAAACTGAACATAGATTATCATCTTTTTACGACTGTTGTTCATATCTGATAAAACTGCGGCCTAATCTTGCGAATCATATTTAAAACCGTAGTAGACCGACAACTCAGGTTACCTTCATTAACTCAGTTAAGTTGACTTGTTTAAAGCATATATACCGTCCCACAATTTCTATAGATAAGTAGAAACTGGCTTTCATATAATCTAACTTTAAAAGCGAAAAACTAAAAATATGGAAAACTGATCAATAGATGTACAAAGGTTTGCAGATGCAGAGAACTAGTACCAAAGATAGGGATTTGTATAGTTCATAATCCAGATCAGCAAAGTGGAAAACGTTTGCCGTTGTTTTTATGTCAAAAAAAATCGTTTAACTCTGTGGGTTTGATGATAAACGGAGATCGCTAAGTGAAGATGTTTGCATTTTGCAAGAGGATTGAAAACATTTGTGGTCTACTGTCTTACTATGCCACGGTACTCAGGCTGCACAGTCCGCGCTTAACCTGTTGGCTACCATTGTCTGTCGGTATAGCATTTACTTTTCACCTTTTAAATGCAAAGTACTTTTGAAAGATTGGAAGTGTCCTGTGTCGGTGACTCTCTAGAAGTAGTCAAAAAGTTTATGTATATCAATGATTTTGTGGGTGCTGGTGGCGGCGTTTCCTTTAAAAGTGATTTATATACAGTGGAGGCCAGATAGGTTTATGTACATCCTATCTATCTTTGCCGCCGTTGAAAAATTAGCCTGGCTGCAAAATGTAGAGCTTACAACTCGGGCGTGATAGCAATCTTCCTCTATCCTTGCGAAACATTTACACGTATTAAACAAATAAAGTAAAAATATGACATAGTTGACTCATGCAAAACCATCACAATTATACAATCCAGAAAGTATCGATCAGTTGTGCTGCCGATAAATCCAACTTTTTAAGGTATTTGTACCATTATGATATAATCGTTGAGGACTGTTAACTTTTAAATGTTTGTGTTGTTTGGTGACATAAATAGAAAAGGATGTAAACACAGTTGATGCGGTTTAGTTGATTCTCAATATAAATTCTTCGATGTCGAGATTAAAAGATACTTAAACTCCGGATAAATTTCAAACTCGAGTTTTCTAGCGTAATAGTCAAAAACAGAATCCTGCAAGGCGGGGTCGTGGATGCGCACTACTGAGGGGTCCCATAATAGGACGAAAAGGCCGTCCAGTGCTTCCAGGTTTTCCATGGTGGTTTAGCTTCGATTGACTCATGATCTCAACTGTTGAAATTACGACAATCTCCACAAAACCCCTTTTGATATTAAAAACAGAACCACTGACTCGGACGTTCTCATCAGCCATCTGGTGTGTATAATATCACTGTTGAGTGGTGGAAAATTTACAATATAAGATGACTGTAGAGTGCAGTACACAAAACTTAGTAATCAGACTGTGCTCCATAATCATTAAAATTTCAGTGGAATCGTGAAATGCAGTGTCTGTTTATTTACTTACTAAGTAAGCATTTCATACAAAGTTTGTAGCGTATCATATACTAGAATATTTTGACTCTTTTTTAATTGTCTGAAAATCCAATTTATGTCATATGTTTATCATATAAAGTATTGTTTCATTATATAAACAGGATAATGGACACAAATGTTTATATTGAAAGATTGATTTAGATTTTTTTACCACTGAAATGGAAGCTAAACAGATTCCTGAAAATACCGCTTCAGACAGAATATACGTTGTGAAAGTAACATTCAAACAAAATTTTAATGATGGAACGTCCTTTTAGGCATCAAAGTTTTCAACTTTCCTGAGTAAAGTAGCTTAAATTTGACGAAAAATTAATCGAATATTCTTTTTCTTTTGCTAAGGATTATGTTATGCCGAGTTTGGAGCCCGTGTACCACAAAGTGGATCAGCTTATGTATATAGCTACATTACTGTTGGAGAAATAATGGCGTTTACAATTGGTTGGAATCTGATACTAGAATATGTAATCGGTATGTTCATATAGTAACTTGTAAAATTGCAGTGAACACTTTTCAAATATTTATTTTTCTTTACTCCGAAAATAGAAATGTCATGTAAAGTAGTATCATAACGATACAGTAATCTAAATAGATAGGAGAGGTGAAGAATAATAGAATCGGTAGCAAAAATTTAAAGTCGATACTGGTCATGTACCTAAAACGTTGTTACTGTGTATGATAGGTTTGTAGTAATTTATATCGGAAATGAAAATATTTTATGTCAGGTACATTATTCCCAACGGTTGTGAGCCCTAACGGCTATTTCGTCTGATCTCCGGGGCATCACGTGGACAATTAGGACGTATCAAAAGGTACGTAACGTGAGTAGCATTCTATCACTTACGGTTGTGTGGAATTAACAGATTACCTGGAGTTTATTGCAAAACTTCATAAATAATGGTTCACTTAACGCCTGAGGAATTAGAGCATATGAGTTACGCCTAAGTTATTCAAGTCAGTATTTTATAATGACTGCATTTCTTAGTATGATAACATCTGTTTTACAATACAAGCTCTCGTGACACAAAGCATCATATAAATATTTGTTTTGCATAAGTCGGTGTTAATGGTACCATACTTCAACCGAACGAAGATATGCGAAAGCAGTTATCTCCTAGAAATCTGAACAGTAATGTACACCTAAATTGAGTACAATGGAACATGAGCATGATGCTACGTCTTACTCTCTGGATTTCAGGATATAACAAACTATAGATAGAAAATCACGATGACATTCCCGTTAAAGATACATAGAATGGTATGCACATTAGTTTCAAGAGATTCTGTCCAACGTTTTACCTAATCAAAGTTAAATAAACTCTCCTTAACTACTTGCATAATCCTTGTCATAAGAATAGTCTTGGAGAATAACTCTAAACCCCTGATTAGCACCTACGGTGAAATGGGTGAACTCGGTACATGCGTTAATCCTACTCTGTGTCTGAATAACATAACAATTACCATGACCAAAATTGCTGTACTTATTTCTGTTAGGACTACTTTTCCTTCTATCCAACATGACTTTGGACTAAAAATTGGTATTTCTGCGTTTGAACGTGGGTGCGAATTTCTGAAAGTAACCAGAGTTTCGCTGATTAGAATAGTTGTATGGACGACAATGATGGTGTAGTAGATAAAATTATTTTTTTCTGGCAAAACATACAACGGCACATGCCAAATATACCTTTCATTAGGATCATCACTATATTAATTTGGCTATAAAGTATCTGGTGTACAACTCCTGGTCATGCACATTTGTGCTTTGCGTTTGCTAAATCTCAGCCAGCTCAGTTAAGAATACTCATTATTTCTTTAAGGTTATGAGTCATTGTCCCTGGCGGTCCCGATGTTGTATTTTATCTTTCATATGAATAACGAGATAAAACTCTAAGAAAAAGGAAACCATAACTCGGTTTAACTATTTTGAACTGTTTCCTTCCTTTCATATTTTCATAACACTTCCATTATAATTTCCATCAGGCTATTATTTCAATCAAAATTAAGCAAATAATAAGTGAGGTAGGGTATTGAGAGTCAAACGATTAAACGAGTGACCATAACTTTCGCCCATAAACGCAAAATTATTTCCGTAACCTTACGTTATTTAGAAGTTTTTTCAGAAATATGAGAGAAAACCGATAGTTTAAATATTTTTATCTGCAATATTGTTAGTTATTATGAAGCTGTTATGATAATCAGTCACCACACCAAAAACGTGAATTGAAAACTAAATATATATAAACTCATCTAAATTTGAAATAATAATTTTCTTACCTTAGGCATCGCAAGTGTTGCACGAGCTTGGAGCTCCAATTTCGATGGTATACTCAACGGCCAAATAGAAGAATTTTTTAGGAAGCATTTGGCATTAAATCTCCCTGGTTTAGCTGAATATGTGGATCCACTTGCTGTTGGGTTAATTATTTTAATGACAAGTAAGAACATTTGCCTTACGATCGTCATGATTTTGATTGTTTAGTTACACTTATGAGAAATATTAAAATATGACATCTGGTTACTGTCAATGGTGAATTTGGGTCTTATATTTAATACATTTCACAAGTCGTTTGAGCGAAGCACGGACTTTTACCTAGTAAATTAAAAGCTTAACTTGACACTGTTCTAAACTACCTATAAATGGAAATCCTTTCTTATTAATCTAAACGAATCAAGTTGGCAGTTTTCAAAACGATTCTCTTTGAATATTAAATTTCATACAATCCTAATTCATTTGTATCAGTTGTTTGAATCTTCTCATCAATGTTGAGGACGCCAATTATTCAGTCTCTTTTGAAATATGTGCATCCTGTAGGGATTGATTCAATATTGTCGTTAAGTTACAAGCATTATAAGCAGAGGTAGATGGTAGCCATCAGTGAAATCCAGGAAGAGCGCTCGTTGGTTGGGTCTACCTGCATCCCATAGTTGATGTTCTACATATGTGCATCAGTCCAAGTTGCCACACTTCAATAACACAACATGATGAACACCGAATTCATAGAACTAGTTACTTCGATGGTGGTATTGTATAGAAGAAAGATTGGGTATAAGAATAAAGTACAGGAAGAAAGAATTAATTAGTAGAAAGAAAGATACAAAACGATTTTAACCTCATGGTTTAAAGGAAGACAGAGTGTATACACCGACGCCATTGTGATCGATTCCGAGCCATGTCACCAACAGTCCCCAACCATTGGTTACGACAGTCACGCGAACCCCAAGCAAGTAGTCTGCATCTACCAACATGGCTCAAACCAGAAGTTAGTGACTTCAATGTCTGATGCCACGTTTTGGTTTGGCTCCCCCCAACTTTCTTCCAACCGTCTCCCACACTTATCAGCATTGCGCATCGTGGTAATCGGTGTTCAGGCATACGCAACACGTGGCCCAACCATCTCATCATCTGATTTACCACCATTTCCTAATACCTTGCATCTAACTTCATTATTACCTACCCAACGATCTCAGAAGATGTGGGCAATATTTCTAAGGCATCAAGTAGTTTACTATTATCTTCTGCTTTTAATGACCATGTTTCGCAACCGAAAAGTATATTCGTCCCTTAATTGATAGACGGATATCTCGCCTTCGCCATAGGTGACGTAGCTTGGCGAAAGCTAAACGAGCTTTTTTGAATCCGTGCAGAAATTTCATCAGACACCAACCCAATAGGGCTGATCAGACTTTCAAGACAGGTGAAGTTGTCGATGCACTCAAGATCACTGTAAACATGTGTGAATAATAACGATTATGATTTACAGCTGATGGTTTTGAGTTAGAGTTTTCATCACTGACTGACGTCAGCTAAAATGTTAAAACGCTATTCAGCCGAATGGATGAACGAATTTCGCTCCAGGATCCAAAACCTGTTATCCTAAATCTGATTGATTCGTCCATAGATTATAGTCTCGCCAAATTGTCTACTATTTTATTTCCCCCAACTAAAAACTGTTCTCTATCTACCACTTTTCATTTAATATATCTATTTCAGTACTTTTAAGCATCGGTGTACGAGAATCCGCAATGATTAACAATGTGTTCACAATAATCAACCTGTGTGTCATCATATTTATAGTTGTAACCGGGTTGATTTATGCAAATATTGATAACTGGAAAGTTATTCCAGAGCATGTAAGTGTATTTCTTCGAAGTGGCTGAAAAATTTATTTCCCTCGTTGAATCTATTCATATTCTAGGTTGTTTTTAACTATTTGAAATAACTATTGCGTGAAAAACGGGAAGTAACTCAGCACTGGTTAATCTTTATATTTCACTTTCATCAACATCATTATTTCATGTTAATCAAAAGATGTCAGTTAACAATGTGAATATTCGCTTTATTGTACAACTGACGAAATTGTATCTATAAGCAGAAGATGAAAGGGAAACCGCTGGGGTCATTTAATGTTCCGATAGTTGGTTAATTCTGAAAATCTATTCAAAATCTTCAGATTGTTTAACATTAATATCCAAAATAACACCATTGATTGAAGACAGATGATTGATGTGTTTGAATACCAGTTAAGTTACAATTAG
Organism: Schistosoma spindalis; assembly: GCA_946903255.1. Taxonomy (NCBI): domain Eukaryota; kingdom Metazoa; phylum Platyhelminthes; class Trematoda; order Strigeidida; family Schistosomatidae; genus Schistosoma; species Schistosoma spindalis. Next base: position 21,493,735 of record OX336424.1, read on the forward strand.
TTACTAACCACGTTTTGTTATTTATCAACAGTAGTTTTTATACATAAAAGAATCTTTTTATACTGATCCAGAAAGCTTAAATACACACTGTTTTAGTAAACAATGTATCATTTAAAAAAGGATGTGATACTGTAAACCATTTCAATAATATACTAACAATTAATTTGTGATCGATTTGTCTTAAATAAACTAAATAGAGTCAACCATGGCTTAATATCTCATTAGAGACTTCTAGTTACTATGAATTTCAACAGTATTGAAAAAAACCACAGTTTGGAGATCAGAAAATTAAAAATAACATTCATTACATTTATTTTAAATGAAAACTACGATTCAACACTGGAAAAGTTCCTTTGAATATGAAAATTGATAAAAAATGTTTGCAGTAAGTCGTAAAATTCCAAAACTAAAGTTTAATAACCATAGGGGATATATAAATTTAGTTTAAATGTTGGGAGATAATTAGTTTGAGCTTTACGTTGTATTATTAGCCCAGAATTTCGTTCTCAAACTAAACATTGATATTAATGTAGTCCGAAATTCAATCAATCTTAAAGTTATTCAGTTGTCTATCACATCATTAATATACTTTCGAGTGTCCTTAATCGATAACCAATTGTAAACCCTAACTGCGTTTGGATTCACAAGCATCTGTTAAATGTACAAGCTAAAAAGAATAATACAGTGTTTTGTTCAAATTAATCAAACACTTTTTGAATTGTCAGGTTCTTATCAATAATACTGTACAGCGTACGAATTTAGGAAGTGGCGGGTTTTTTCCTTTTGGTTTGAATGGCGTACTTTCCGGAGCTGGAACATGTTTTTTTGCATTTGTTGGATTCGATATTATTGCTACAACAGGTAGTTACTTTAATTATTATTTATGTCTTTGACTAGTACTTATATACAATAAAAGATTTTAAGGGTTCATTTATGGATTTCGTAACAACACTCAAGTTGTAAGTTTACTTTGTAGTGTTATTTTACATACTTTGTGAAGTTCTAATTCCTTTAAAAGTGAATATAGAATATTCTGAATGGCTAATTATATAAATTAGACCTTTTATGAACCTGCAAGAGAAATACTGTTAAGCATATGTCTAAATATGAAGATTGATCAAAAAGAAAAATATGAATTTTGCTTGGTCGAATGTTCATCTTACTACTATAATCGTGCATGATAAATTTCAATCCATAGGTGATATTGATCTTAAAATATTTGGATAAAAATTACAAATACTTTTAGTTGTTGTTAGATTAAAAGAACTTGATAGTTATAAGCTTTAGTAAGTTTAATAGATCAAAATCTAATGAATAAAAGTAAATCTTAAAAAAACCTTATCTATCATAATAAGTTATCCAAAATGCAAAATATCAATCATATTTAGGTAATCATTAATCTACAATTTAAAAAAAATTAGCACCTCCATGACATACAGAATTACCGACAAAAATAAGTCTATTAGCAACAGAACGTCTTGATTTTACCGGAATAATTAAGATAACAAGCTCTACGGTTACCAGTTCATCATCTGCTAATTTTAACTGTTTTTGAAAATAAATAGCTTTATATCACGTGATCAAACTGTATTATCTATTCAGTTTTGCAGTATTTACTGGTGATTACTTAGAGAATTCAAGATTCTTGTTTTGTCTGATTTATTTTTGATCGGTAAGCTTAATATATACTTCATTAACTGCCGATAATTCGACTGAGACTCGAGCCTAACGTCTAACATTTTAAATGCGTAAGTCTTTTTGATTAGACTGTTGATAAAAAACTGCCATCTTATTTAGATGATTTTTGGGTATCACTATGACTTATTGTTTTTTAAATATTGAACTCTTTTTATTCTCACATGTTGTCTCCTATACAATCATCCAAATGTTATCATTTTTGATACTTGAACAATATTTTGTCAACGGCGAAAAACGGAACTCCAGAAAGAAGTCGTTTAAAACATATTAAGTTCTGGGCATGCTGCTCTAAATTTATTTAGATAAACAGTAACAAATTATTTATTCTAGCTTCTTTTAATCACAAACTGTACATAAAGGTTTATTTATTTTTTTCAATTTTCTATTTTATTATTTCTAAGGTGAGGAAGTGCGTAATCCACAAACAGCGATTCCTATAAGTATTATCGGATGCCTGCTAATATGTTTCTTGGCATATGGTCTTATATCTGCTACACTTACGTTGATGGTACCATATTATTCTATCTCTTCTGTTGCTGCTCTACCACTTGCATTTAGTCGCCATGGCTTACATTGGGCAAAATACATTATTTCCACTGGGGCTTTGTGTGCTCTAACTACTAGGTTTGTTAACAACGCTTTAACGTAATAACACTTCAGAAATAATAAGAATCGATTTGACCAGAATATATTGCAACTATGGGTTGATATTTGCTGAGAAAGTATTTGAAATAAATTAACAATAGACCATCTAAACCTATTTATATTAAACTCAAGTCAGAGAAAGCAGGGGTGTATTTTCTTATTTTATCGATAAATTATCAGGTTATAACTCAACGATCGTTGCCTTCGAAATTCATGGTTTCCCGAAAATGTTCCAGACTAAGAAATTGCAGTTATTTATTACCCCTATGATTCACAAAAGATACTGAATCTATATCGTCTCATGATTGGAGATCTATCTTAAATGACCGAATAAATCCATTAATTTGTTACACGCTGGTACATTTTGCAACAAAACTGTTTTATCACGAGAATACGGAATAAAAATCACACATCATTTTCCGTATCTTTATTTAAATTCAGTTAGTCAATATACTTGTTTGTAATTGGTAAAAGCTTTTGATTACTGACTAAGAAGTTATGAATATGAATTTGGCACTTAATTTAGCTTTTGTTTATAGCATACACTTAAGGTTGTCTTTAGTCACATAGCTTTTCCAACCAGCATTTCATAGGCCATTGAAAATCTTTCACTACAATCAGTACTATTTTCATTTGGTTGTTACAGCTTAAACATCTATCAACCTGTAGATTGAAAACTAAACTGAGTTAAAAATAGCTTTGCCAGAATAATTAATATATGAAAACTTTGTTTGATGGCCGTGAAAATATCAGCATTTTTATGACTTGATTATCAAACATGCACTTTAATTAAATATCATTATAATGTTTACATTGTGGTAAGTGCAATGCTAACGAAACTTATTAATAATTTTTATATTGTTATTGTTGAATCGAGTGTTTTGTTTTAGTCGATAAACACCATATTTAGCTTTGTGAGTTACTCTTTTCAAATAATTTTATTCTTGCAACCGTATATTGTCCATGAGTATTTTTGAAAAAATACAATAAATGGTATAAATTGATTAATTCAAGTAATTTGGTTGTTTTCAGTTGAACAAAGTAATTAATTTCGCTTCGAAGCTTCTTATACGATGTATACTAGTAACTGCTTTTCTTTACAATATCCTATAGTATTCTGTTTCCATGATTCAGAGGAGATTATCTTAAATCAGTATTCCATTGCATGTCAGTCAAACTGTAGAAGAGGCAGATGGTTATTGCTAGCCTATCTAATCGCATTAACTTGTACATAAGATAATACTTAAATTAAATAAAATGAATACCATATATTTCCCTACTACCTGACCGCATCGACGATTCGATATTCTAGTTAATGAAACATTTGTTAAGTTGTTGATTAAGACTACCAATTCTCCTTGTCAGTACAATAAGAGATATAACAAAAAGATATACAATGAAATGCAGAAAACAATAGGATAATGTGACATTAATCTTTCAAAACAAAGTAAAAAGTGAATACATCTTTTTTCGGTCATTTAACTGTCAAAGCTACTAGTTCGACAATAAAGCTTCCACTATTAAAATTTCACCTTGATTAAATAAGTTATTAAACTAGTATGATATATTCTAATCACAACCTGCAAATGTTTATCGCCACAAGTCCACTAACGTAATTGAAAATGATATACTAAATAGGTAATAACAACTCAAATGTGACGCATATTTTGCCAAAGTTTATTAGTGGTAGTTCATCATCTTATTAACTGGCTTGTCTCCGTTGCACAAAGCAGTAGACCTAAACTTAGCATAGTTTTAACAACTTGAAAAATATACTACGAAGGTACATAATCTTTCGAACTTATTTACCGTGAAATAAGTCTGTTTTGAATTTTGTATTTTCTTCTCTCGATTTTGAAATGAATGTTCCATTTACTTCCATAACTGGAAAGTCTTAGGTAATTGGACAGTAAATGTCCTACAAATATGATTTTCATCAATTGTCCATGGCACTTAATCATATTTATTTTTCTATTATTAACTTTGTACGTAAATGTATCATTTTATTGCTCCACAAATTTATTATTTAGGGTTTTATAAAATATAAAAAAATTGTGAAAGAATAAATGTAACTATTTAATAATTGTCATACTGTTCACTTCCATGATAATTTCGAATAGAGTAATGTGATCTCTGTCATTGTCTGTTGTATGACAATTGGAATCATCAGCACTCATTTTTTCATGTTACTTAGTAAATCGGTCGAATGACTTTTCACTAGTTACAGGTTGAATGAAAGTTCTCAATGATCACATCACGATATTTTCTTTTATGATCCTTCATTATTACTTCGAAGGAAGAAGTTTCTTTTCAAGCAATACTTATTTACTTATGTATATAAAACATGGAATCCTCTGAATATGTCCTCTGTCGGAATTATCGCTTTATTCATTAATCTACTCAAATAACCCAAGACTAATTTGTGTATTTTTCTATTCCTACTCGATTATAATAAATTTAACTAGCAAATTAACATAAACTAGCCAATTCATAATTTTGCTCAATGTATAAATTAGGGAAAATTATACGTTTACAATAACCTTATTTAAATGAAATCATTTATTTACCAGTTATTAAGTAAAATATACTCGTTCAACATTTTAACCATCTTTGTAAACTAATATGGTTTTATTGGTTGAAATCAACCGATAAAACAAACTACATAATGAATTTTAACTATTATATCGGGACGAGAATAAACCAATAAACTATTATTATACGAATATTTCTATTGTATGACCTTTAAGTAACTATATTATATGTATATTCATATTCCTATCGTTATAAGCGTTTATTTGACCTATTGGTTACTGTTATATGATTTACTATTCTCAACCTATTAGTCACAGTTCCCCAAAATTACAGCCACTTTGGGCTTGTTCTGATACAAATGTTACTTTATATTTTATGATGTGATGTGGTTTAATTTTACTCGTATATAAACCGATTATGTATGAAATATACGATTCGTGTCGTGGAGGCTGAGATTGGCGTTCTGGACTTAACAGGTAGGATCAGGCGGCAAAAGGGCAAATCCGAACTCTAGGTTGCCCGTACTTGTGTATACGTCATTAGTTTGATCGTATAAGTTGGCGTATCTAGAGTGGCAATCGTATTTCGTGGTAATCGTATAAGCCAAGGACATAACATTAACTTTACCAGATTTCAAAAGCATTAATTTGATGATCATCAACAAATGTCGAATTCATTGCTTTTTAATATCTAGACTTTGGATTCCAACTGTTATGAATTTGCTAGTATCATGAAAAAATTATTCAAACTTATGTGAATCATTTATGCACTAACAAAATTCTTTTTAATTTCATTTACATTTCAATTAACTTAGTGAATTATACATATTTTTAGCCTTTTAGGTTCAATGTTCCCATTGCCACGCATTTTGTATGCTATGGCAACTGATGGGTTGTTATTTGGTTTTTTAAATCGAATAAATTCAAAAGTTAAAACTCCACTTTTAGGTACTATTGTATCAGGTGTTATTGGATGTAAGTATTTTTGAATATCTATGTTTATGCATACACATATATATCACAGCTTTAATCAATAGGCTTAAATGGTATATCTTGGAAATCAGTGACTAAATGAATTAACCCACCACTATCACTTTTAGTATATGAATATACTCCGGAAAAATGATATGAAATGAGCCTCTGTACGTTAGGGTTAGGACTGGATAAAAACGTGAAATCCTGTTCAGTACTGCTTGCATTTTTAATTCAGTGAGATGATTATTCAGGATATTTCTTTTATATTAATATGATAATTATTCATTATAATATTTTTTTCTATTAACGTTATGTGAGCTTATTTCGTTTTAATATGCAGCATACATTTTTGTAGTATTTCAATGTAAAATTCAATTTTGAATTTCTTTTATTTCTATTATTTTCGATATTCATTCAGAGTAAGGAAAATGATTAACAATATGAGGTTGTGAAGATTGTTAAGTTTTTGACTGAAGCCATGAATCGACAAAGGTTAGACTACTATTGAAAACCTGTAAGCAATGACGGTTTGACATTCTCTGATTCATGATTTCAATATTGAATTATGTCATAGCTTCACAATATATACACTAAACAGTAATTTGACAAATATTTGGATAATTCACTTTTAACAGTCAATACGTCTCAATAATATAATAAGGCTGGGTTTTATCAAACAATAAGGTGTGAAACACTACAAAACCAAGTTATATGACTGAATATCTTGTTACGTAATATTATAGATATACTTTCTTTCTGTCATGAGTTGTAAACTCTGATCATATTTTTTTATGGTTTAAGTATCGCCTAAACAATAACCGATAGGTTGAATTTCTCATCCTTGGTTCTATACAACAATAAGTAGTCGTATAATTTGAAGACTTATTTTGATACAGATTTATCATATGGTTGACTTCTAGAATTATAATTTCACCTATTATTCAACTTTTCTTAGTAATAACTTATTAATAAATGGCTTATTAACAAATCATGCTTTTTTCCCCTTTTATGTATGTGATAATTTCAGCCATAATGACGGCAGTATTCAGTTTACAAGATCTAGTCGATATGATGTCGATTGGAACACTTCTTGCTTATACTCTAGTATCTGTTTCTGTGCTTCTTTTGAGGTAAGTTATACGTTCTATGAAATAGTTCTTATATAAACAGACTAAATTTTGGTTGTATACCTGTTGATTTGAAATATTTGATGCTTTTTTATTCAAAACATTTATTTAGATAAGGGTCTGAATCATTACCTTTATTTTTATACTCAAATATTAACAATTATTTGTATTTAGTATAAAATTCTATTGAAATTCTTATGAAAGATATTCAGTGATCTCAAGAACCTTGTAAAATAAAATTTCAAAGACGTAGTCAAGGCCTCTATGCATTATCAACATTAAGAGAGAGAAAGTGCCTAAAAAATATATTCAGATTGAAAACAACATATGTTTGACCAACACAATCCAATATCTTCAGCAACAATTTTTAAACATCTTACAGATCCCATAAAGTATTATGATAGTAAAGACAGATAATTACATCTTACCAAAATGTCTATCGCAGCTATCAAAGTGAGATTCTGGGTCTTAATGCCAAGGTTAGATTTTATATCTCAAAAATATTTATTATTATTAGAATGAAAGTTAAATCTGAGGGTTTCAACTATTTCACTTTTTAAAGTTGAGAAAGAGACAAGTTGTACCAAATAAAATTAAATCACTTCCCAAACAAACTTATACAGAACACATAGGATTTAACTTACTCATAATACTATGCTTTTTTATACAAATGAAATAAAGCGTAAACTATTCCATCAGTACCTAACATTTTGATTTATAAGAATCTTACTTACAAAGTGAGTTTTCTCACGGGAGGCTAATCAACTGGCGTGTGTATCACGCGATAACATGTGACGTCTTACTGTTTACTTTAATTAGTTATTTATTATCGTATATTTACTACTAGCATTGCTGCTGTGTAACACATAAAACAATGTTTGTAACTTAAAATTACGGTTATCTACAATAGACAAATGAGTAATAACAAAAACGAATGATACTGTTTCTGAAATCAAATTTTAAGATCTGTTCCATCATATCCAGGTATCCGTAGAGTAAACTTTGAAGTATTTACAATGCAATCTAATTTTTGAAATATTTCATACTTTCAGGTCTTACACTCGTCTGGCTTGTATCTATCTCTGAATTTTTTATTTACTTAAATAATAATGTTATCGGAAGATTAGGATTTACTTTTGGGAACAAATTACTTAAGTTAAAAATACCAACCAGTTTAGTCTAATTTAGTGGTTTACATATTCTTTATTCATCGTGATGCCTAAGGACCATGGTTCCCATTCGGTACATAATTTTAGAGTCTTAAAAAGGAAAGAATTAATGGCCCAGTACATTTCCGTTTGGAGTAATTCTTCATCTAGGGAAAATTGTAAAAAATCCATTCTTAACATAAATGTTTGATAAACATAAAGTAAACTAATGACGATTTAAATTTATTTATAACTATTCTGTTTTCCTTTCCGACAAAATTCACATTTTAGAGGACAACAAATGACCATTGGATATTGCCTTAGGGACACGAAAGATTATACAGAAGTATTGATGGACGATGAAAGTTGGCCAGCTGGTAAATTACCCTTATCCGAGTAGGTCTCTAGAATGTTAAGAATTATTTAAAATCCCACCGAATATTCAGTACATAACTATCACAATGGATTTTATCAATAGGCATAGATGTAGATGTCATGTGATGGCCAGAAACTGTTAATTAATTTTATTTAAGACATATTAGTACCTAATATAGATACTAATATTTACAGTTTTAAAAATATTTAGTGGGTAGTCAAACCTCTACTATAGGTTTAATCAAATTCTGTCTTATATGAATGATTTCCTTAAATCTTCAGTAAATCCGACGAATGTCTGTAAACTTTGTATTAATTTCTGATCAAATACTTTAAATATCGATTTGACGGCATCGGTTTCCATGTGGCCGGTGGCTGGTTGCTCACAAGACCGGATTAATGATTTAAACGCTCAAATGAACTAATGAGTAGCAAGATTACCAGACAGAAGAATAGGTTATTTAATGAACAAAATAACACTCCTGTTTACAGAATAATGACAAAAAAGAAATACGATTAGACGTCATAAACGATAATAGAAAGTCAACTTTGAAGGTCCCTCAATCTTTAACAAATTAAGACCTGACTGTACGGCTTAAATCTTGCTTATCATAAAAACTGATTGTTTGTATTGCTCTTATATTTAATTTAATTAATAGTGGTTGATTCATTTACTAAGCATCATGAGAACTATTTTTTTTTAATTTTTACCTTGTGGAGCCAATCAAACTGGGAAAAATATTACATGATTAAAATTGAGTTTATTTTATACAGGTTCCTTACTGATAAATTTTAACTCGGCTTTATTCAAACATGTTCATTGTCCGGCGCTTAATGAACATAATTTTAAGTGAACTATATATGTACCATAGATTCCATCTATGAAAATTTTTCTCTAATCATTTTGACTTTATAGGTATCATTACCAAGATTTGGTTTGATAATTTCGAATAAATTGAGCATTGGGTAGATTGTTATAAATAAATAATATATTTGTAATATCTGAAGAAGTGACTTGCAATAATCCACGAAACGTCAGAAAATCAAATTTTCTACTCATTGAGATATTACAAATATATTATTTATTTACATTTTGACTTTAGTTTCGGTAGACTAGTTCTGGAATAATATTTCACAAATTTTCCTCATTATATAAAAAAGTCTATTTTTAGAAATCTTTTGTAGAACCCGTGGAAATTTACGTTTATATTTGTATTCTTCAACCTTTATATGTACATATTCATTTATGAATTTCTTACTTATTATCACCATTAAAAAACGAAATGCATCTTTTTTTAAACGTAAAGCGTGTCGGAGTTATTTACTCTTACAAAGTACAATAATTTTTACAAAAATCTTGGACGAATCTTAATGTGCATAAAATATTTGTTTGCTAGTACATACTCGTTAGACGCAAAACAGGCATAGCTAAGTTTAAAATCATAAGTATTATAGTTTGGTCCTTAAAATTGAAATAAATTATGTAATGATGAAAATTTTAGATTTGATGTATTTATTTGCTTTAAACATATGCCTTTCAATGTGATTTATTATTTTGAACACGTAAATATTGATACAAGGGGGCACCAAATATATATGCGCCACACAAAACAATGAGAATTTAAAGAGAAGGGAAAAAAAAGGTAAGGAACGTAGGTAATTAGAAAAAAAAAGAGAACAATAATGGGGGAAACAAAAAGGTACAATTAGAGGAAATCTTACAGTTAAGGAAGAAGCAACTACTCTTTACGAAGAAATTAAAAGAAGGTTACAGCAGGATCGCCACTGGCTTCTATTCTGAGCCATATCTGATAACGTCTCTAGTCACTGTGTCGCACCATCTCTCGAACCCCAACCAGGGAGTCGTGAAGGACCAACACAAGCCAGCCCTTTGCAGCTTTCTTTCGTACCACGACACCATGTCATATACTGACCACCTCTCCGCTTTTTCCAACCAGTCCCAGAGTCGGCAAATAATGCACGACGAGGAATTCTCTGGGACAATATTCGTAGAACATGTCCAAGCCACCGAAGTCGGTGTTTCAAGATGGTGACATCCATTGGATTATCGTCTCTGTGCTTGAACACACGATGCACTACTAACATGGTGTTGCCACTGGATGTCAGCAATCCTTTGGAGACAGCGATGATCGAACACAGAGAGTCGTCTAACATCCTCAGCTCGGAGGTTTCACAAGCGTAAACAAAACTGTTCTCACCGACGTGTAGTAGGTCCGACCTTTTACAGCCAGACTAACATCACAAAGGCGCCAAAGATGGCCCAGATTGTCATAAGCCGCTCTGGCTTTCACTATACTTGCATTGATCTCATCACTCACGCCACCGCCAGCACTTATGCAGCTTACCAGATACACGAACTTCACGACTACTTCTATTTGCTTACTACCCAGGGTGAGTGCAGGGTCATGGTCCTGCCAGACGTGTACAAGTACTTTGCACTTCGAGGTTGCAAAGCACATATCATACCTACGGACATTGCCAACTGATTAAGCGCGGATTGGATGGCCTGGGCATTATCGCACAGTAGGAAAATATCATCCGCATACTCAAGGTCGAAAAGTCTTTCTCCAGGTAACAGATCTACACCACCATTACTTACATCCATCAGAGCTGTTTTCAGAATGTCATCGATGGCAATGTTGAAGAGGAATGGTGAGATTGGGCAACCTTGTCTAACCCCACTGCTTGAATGGGACAATGGAGAAAGGTGGTTGTATGCCCTCACTCTGCCTGAGGTGTTTGTGTATAGGGCTTTTAGGATGTTAATAAACTTCTCACGCACACCCTTCTTCAATAGACAATCCCAGAGAACAGTTCTGTCCAACGAATCGAAGGCAGCCCTGATATCAAGAAACACTACGATTGTTGGCCTTTGATAAGTATGGCGGTGTTCTAACATTTGGCGGAGGGTGAAGATATGATCAATACATCCTCGACCAGAACGAAACCCAGCCTGCTCCTCGCGAGTCAATCCTTCTCGGGTTCTGAACAACCTACGAAGTATGACGGAAGCCAAAAGCTTGGACGCAATCGGAAGTAGACTTATCCCCTGATAGTTGTTACAGGAACAACGTGAACCCTTTTTAAAGATAGGGACAACTATCGACTCATTCCATGACGTTGGTACACTCTCTAGTTCCCAGACCTTTGTAAACAACGTCATCAGTCCCTTAGTCAGAAAGTCACCACCATCTTTAAAAAGAGCCGGAGGTAAGTCATCTGGGCCCGGTGATTTGTAACGTTACAAGAGTTGGAGTTCCTTGCGGACTACGCCTCATTTGGTGGATCAGTCGTCACCGGCCATGGAGTGCAGGACAGTCTGACCGATGTTGCCGGAGCAGCAGGCCAGTTGAACTGCCCTTCGAAAAATTCTGCTCATCGTCCAAGACGTCGATGGATGTTAGTGATTGGCGTTCCGTCATCCTCGCAGATTGTTTCGCTCACACCAGACTTCTTGCTGTCAGTGGCTCGGATGAGTTGGAAGAGCTACCGGTAATTACCAGATGCAGCTGCTGCTTCCAGCTCATTAACACGCTCCGACCACCAGGCTTTTCGGTCCTTACGCACGCCTTGTCCGATTTCATTACGTAACATCCTTTGTCTGTGGTCAAACTCACGGTCACCCGGAGTAGACCGACAGGCTTCAATGAGTTGTAAGGAACCAGAAGAAACCCAGCGCTTGTAAGTGGGATGTTTCGCGAATCCACAACAGACTTGACCCGCCATTTTCATGGCATAATGCAATTGCAACCAATGCTCATCTATACTTTTCGGTGGAATGGTAGCTAGCCTAGAAGCTAGCTCGATTCGATACTTACTAGCAACATAAGTTGCAACCAACCTGCTGACATCAATCCTTTGGTGACGGTCACTTCGTTGTCCACTGAAAAGTAAGGTAAGATTGGCGCAGACCAGGGCATGATCAGAGTCCAGATAGGTACTCCAAAAGGAGCGTCAGTCTTGTACACAACCACGCCAGTGGTAACTGATCGCGATGTTATCAATCTGAGTCCAGGCTTGAGATGCAGAAGGAGGACGCCAGGTGGCACATCGGCGATGACTGTGCCGGAAGTTAGTGCTAGCCAGAAACAGGTTGTGGTCTGTGCATAGTTGCAGTAGACCGTCCCCGTTATCTGTCCTGCGACCAACAAGTCCCCATCGGCCACCTAAACGACTCTCTTCTGTGCCTAGACGCCCGACCTGAGCGTTCAAGTCTCCAGCTAGCACTACAATATCTGTCGAACGCACTTTCTGGAGAAGAACAGATAACTGGTGGTAGAATTCATCCTTGATTGCATCCGGGCTGCAATCTGTCGGGGCATAGGCGGAGATGACGAAAAGACATCGTTTCTCACGCCCATTTCTTCTTACTTTGGTGGAACTTTCTTATTTAACAGCACATAACCGACTGTTAATGGGAATCCAATCGATTAGTGCTGTCTCAGCTCTAGCGCTTAGTGCGACACCAATGCCAGCAAGACCAGACGAAGATGCCACAGGGTCCCCAGATAAACGCACATAAAACAAGCTTTTTGAAGCGACAGATGGAGAGAGAACTTATAGTACTTCACCAGAGTCTTGAATACGGGTCTCGGATAGACAACACACATCAATATTAAGACTTTCCAAAGACATAGCCAGCCCTATCTGTTATCCGACCTGCATAAGTGTGCAAACGTGGAAGGCAGCTAGTTTGAATAGTCCACGTGGTTTCAGAAAAACTGCTTCAGTACTCTTATTCGATGGTAACATACAATTTTCAACCAGGCAGTGACTCGAGAACGTTTAGATAAAGCTGAATTTTCACCATAGGCGAGCTGCTGTATAAGTCGAAAAATAAGGATAGACCGAGTGAGAATGAAAAAGAGTGAGTAAATGACGTGGTAAATAATAATAATAACAATAATAATAATGTGAATTGTTTGACAGTAAATCGCAGCGAAAATAGAGTTTTTAGTGAATATCATCATTTTCATTATCATTATATTTGTGTGTAGGCTGAGATACTGCCCAGGTGCCCAGACCGAAGCAGGTGGTTTTCTTAGGGGGCCACACCCCGAGCCTTCGACCTAAAGGTCTAACCCACAAGGCAGTGGAGGAGATGCAGTCTCATGGAAGCCAGTGACCAAGAAATTGATCCATACGCCATTTGTTCTCGCAGGATACTGGAGCCCATGTGCACCATTCATTTGGGATCCGGTTATATCGCCGGACGTTCGCTTTTCGTCCTCTCATTTCCGTAAACAACACCCCCGCCACGAGAAGGCAGTGAGTAGGACTTCCCTGGCAGAGGCTATATACGCGTGGCCGTGTGAGAGTATTTCGGGAGTGACGGTGAACCCACCCCACTCTCGGCCATACCAGGGCATTTGGGGGCCCAATATTACAGTCACTGTATACTATTAAGTCAAAAGTTAAAATTAATGCTTAAGTTTATTAGTCTGCGTTTTCGGAACATCTTACTAAAATTGAAAAATAAAGCTTTTTCATCTTTATATATGTTTTAATTTATTACTAGTGAAAAATCATATCCACTCAAGTTTTTGAATGAAATAGCAGACAATACACTTAGTAATGATAGAGAACCATCGAATGGTTTTGATGAATATTCCGATCATAATAAACAATCCATATCCCCAAATAACATTGATAGTCCAAGGTAAGTGGTTATTTTCAAATTTGATTTTTAATTCTTAATCAAATCTTTAGTTTTAATACTCATTTCACTTTTATTACGATCCTATATGCGCAATCATTATACTCGTTAATCATAATCTATGATCAGATGCAGTTATTGAATTCTGTACTAATGATGGTAGAATGATTAATCGGTTAACATGCAAAACTTTTAAAGCCCTGAATTTAAGTTCTTTTTTAATAGTTTCAATCATATTTAGTTTATAATAGTTAACAATATTTAAGACAGTAACTAAAAGTAAAAATTAGTTTTCTTTTTTCTGAAATATATAATATTAGGTAATTAACCAACGAGACTCGGCATTTTATTAACAATATGACAACCTTTGAAAGATATCAACTTACTAGTCGTGAAGATTTTAGCTATGTACTAACGATCGACTACGCAAAAATAAACATTTTATGCAGTAAATGATTATTTGGGAACTAAGTGCTGATCTATCCTTTACCAAATACGAACTTAATGAGCTATATTTATGTTTAAATCATGGAAAATGAAACAATATCTGTAGTTTTTTTAGGGTATTTGTTTGTGATGGAAAGAAACAATAATACAGTGTTTTTTAAACTTCATTTAAGAATTTATCATTAATGTAGTGGTTTTTTAAATTTTTCTGAATTCATTTATGTTTTAAAAGAAATAGTCGCAATTGTAAACTAAATTGTAAAGGCTGAATATTCGGGTAGAGTCATGTAGAGAAACTGACTGAAATCTCTTCACTTGACTTTCATTTACTTCTTTACTCATAACCACTAATCCTAGAATTCGTGGTCTGTTATTACTACCTTAGAGAACTTTATGAAGTGGTTATTCTTTCAGTTTATAAACATTGTTTTTCTCTCATGTCTTTCTAGTTTATCAACAACTTTGAAACAAACAAACAATTCATCACTTCCTGATAATATTCATCTCGACATTTCAAATTACTTTCGAAGATGTTTCAATCTTGAACCTGGTCAGGATAAACCGTCTAAAACTACTGAATTAATTTATGAAATAAATAGTTACTTACTACGTAAGTGATGATTTCTTCAACTAATAGAAAAATAAATGGATACTCATTTTATATCATGGTTTTTATCAATCAAAAGAAAAAATATTGGTTTCGAGTAGTTGGTGTAGATCTTATAAAATACAATGTCATAATCTTTACAAGTTACTAACGATACTAGAAAGTTTGCACCACTTATTTTAACGACGTATATCTGTAGGCTTTTATTATAACTGAAATTATGTGTAAATGTTTGGTGTTTCACCTTAGCTAATATGCCATGCAGCGTTTTACCTAATTAGCAATATATAATAAAAATGTATTTAGTAAATATTAATAGTGAAATTTAAAGCGTACGTTTTGTTTTACTTAATGTTCAGTCTGTACGCTAGGACGATTGTATGTACATATAAATTAAATCAATAATTTCAATATTTTTGACGATGTTGATTTATTAATCCAACAACCATCATCAGTGTATTCGAAACTTTAGATAATATCATTCAATTTTGTATCGACCTTTAAAGGAGTTTCCCTTACATTGACAGTTAGCCTCTTATGTGACATCTGTGTTCCGAAAATGTATCCAAAGAAATTAGTCTCATGTCACCCTTTTGTAATTTAACTTGTATTTTGATAACAAGTCCCACAAACGAATCAAACATTTTTGTACCATCAGTTAAGTACATATTGAAGACATCAGCAATGTTTTGAGTAAGCTCCGGGGAATATCGATCATAGATATCTATCGTCTTTGGTTAAATGAGAGAAACGTTAAACCAACTGAGTAAACCGAAAGGTTCCTTAAGGTGCCAAATAAAAGTTCGTTCATGAATAATGGGTTTAAAGCAGTGATACTGAAGAAGGGACTTTTAGAAAGATGTGGAACATCTAGTTATCTTTATACGGAGGCTGAATGCGTTAAAGATGAACTATTACTTTTGATTAAACGCAAAGAGGATCCAGAAAAAAAATTTTTATTTACGATGAAACCATTAACTTAAGCTGTACATTCGTTTTTACAGTTGTGTATCTTACAGTTTGCTTGCTGTTGGGAGTACGTTATAATGACCGTACAAGGTGCGCTACTTTTAAACATATATCTGAGCGATATATTATCGGTCTCACGAAAATAAAATGTCGATAAACTAGCTATTCAGTTCTTGAACTCTGACTACATGAATCCTCCAGAATCTAATTTCAGAATTATTATTAATGTAAATTTAATTAACTCAAAGAAATAATGAATCAAAAAATAACTTCGTTCGTTCATACTTTTTACTCTGTGTTTTCAAAGAGCCTAGCTAATGTTTTATTTGACGTCAGTACGTACTTCTTTCTAAATTAGTGTGAAAATATACTTTTTACAAACAGTAAACCTAAAATATAGAACATTTAAAATTTAGAGTACAATTAATTAGTTTCTCAGCTTCTAAAATAAGTAGTGGTTTCTAAAAGTGCTACTTCATCAGGTTAGTGATAATTTCTTGCTATGGAAGGTATAATAAATTCTAAGTCATTTTCTGAAATAATTGTATGATCTATTTGAACATAAAACTTACTAGTTGATTTGGCTACACCACCATCATTAACAAAAATTCACCTCATCTTTAAAAACAATCATGAACCAAATCATTTTCTAATGTAAATCTCATTTTGTTTTGTTTTGACGTATTTAACGCATACTTTCTAGTTTGCTTCATTTTTCTCGGCAATCTGGGTATATTACTGTTAGATAAACTACCTGAGGAGGCGACAAAATATATGATAGTCACAGTCCCAATATGGACTTTCGTTGGGTTAATGATACTGACCAGTATTATCATTTGTTCAGCATTAGCCAGACAACCAGAAAATCAAACACCTGTGGCATTCAAAGTACGTATTATGTTCTCATGTACAAAGTTTTCTTTATTGTTAAGCTTTATTTAGTGCAAGTGCTTTAGAATATGATGTTTGTTGCGAACAGCTGATCAGGAAACGTTGCTTCTTGTACCTACTTTCAAAGTTTGAGCAAAAGATGGGCAATGTATTTAAGTTGTTTTTATTTAAATACTTCTTTATTAGTATCTGCAGACATTATGCAAATATTTCCTTTCATCTTAATCGAAAAACTAGTTTCAACAATCAGATGTTCATTCCTACTATACTTATAACTTTATAGCCTTTCCACCTCATCCATACAAGTACATGTAAACGCAATGCTCCATATTATATGGGGATATTTACAGACTATGAGACACTCCTAGGTGATTTGTCCGATTTTCATTTTAATATTTATTTAGTACTGATGATAACACTGTTATTCATTGACGTCGTTGTTAAATTAAAATCGGTTGTTTAGTTAGTAAAATCCCTACTGCATAAATAACTTTTTGCAACATATTTGTGATGAATCTGAGGAAGAATAATGTATGAGCCTAATAAGAATTCTTCAGACAAGTGCTATAAAACGTCAGGAACACTAATAAAAAAAGTTCTCCAATATTAATGGTTTATTGAAGCTATAACTTCAAACAACATTCCTCTTTTACAGGTCCCTGGGGTTCCATGGATTCCAGCTATTAGTATATTTATTAATGCATATTTAATGGTTAAATTGTCAGGGGCTACATGGATTAGATTCTTAGTCTGGATGATTATTGGTAAGAATCTTTGTCGATTTGTTCAGATAAGAAAATTATTTGATCTAATAGCTTATGACGATGTTTATATGAAAAAATTCATGATATATCACAATATTTAACCCTTTTATTCAAGTGATAAGATGCTTATTTTTACTGACGAACCAAAAACAAAAAAATGGCAAATAAATGTTTTCATTTTAATGTGGTTAAAAACTAAAATATATCAGAATCCTTATTTTACCACATTTATGTCTTTATTTATTATGGGGAATCATGCTTATTTACAAAACCTTAAATAGCAAGTATCTTTGACCAAACATCTCAAAATATAGATATACTTGACAAAAATACGCGATGAGACATGTAAGCACTTTTTGTCAGGACTACATTTCAACTAATTGTCTTCCTAATGAAAATATCTCCTTAAATAATTCATGAAAGTGATGACAATAGACGTCGAAAGATGTATTTTGTAATGCAATGTAATATTTGAAAAACTGATTGGTTATACATCTCATTGATGACTGGACATTTTCATTAAATTATTCAGAATCTATCAAATGTCTGGTTAATTCTTTGGTAATCCTACCTGAAGCAAATACTTCAGTAAAAAGTCAAATAACCATCAGTTGATGTAACATCAAGAACAGTTACTTGTACGTTATTCAGAAAATGAGAAACTGATTTACACATTTTTATATAGAAAATAAACTGATGGTTATAGTCAAATCCCTAATTAATGAATTTCCGCTTTTAGTTACTACTTGTGTTGACTTAACTTCTAACTATCAAATCTATTCAAAGATTCTTTTGTTTGAGTTGTTTTTAAACCAGTTTCTTGCTTTCCTTACCACTTGAGTTAGCCTGATCAACCAATCTTTATAGATTTGGTTAGTCTTTAGTTAAAATCTAGACAAATGGAATAGGAAATTAATTGATAATAACTATTC
Organism: Schistosoma spindalis; assembly: GCA_946903255.1. Classification (NCBI taxonomy): domain Eukaryota; kingdom Metazoa; phylum Platyhelminthes; class Trematoda; order Strigeidida; family Schistosomatidae; genus Schistosoma; species Schistosoma spindalis. The sequence continues at coordinate 21,512,521 of OX336424.1, forward strand.
ACCAATATCAATAGCTATTTGAGCGCAAAAACAACCAAATAATACATTCGAACGAGGTAGCTCATTTATTGCCATTATTATTCCATTTGTTGCATAATGTGGAAATGTTTCATTCGAAATGAGTGTAAACGAAGTATTTTCACTTAAGAGAACCTTTAAGCTGGGACAAAGGATGTCGAATACTTATAGCTACCTAGTTTTTCACTGTTCTCTAAAGAATGCTTATTTTGGCTTAAAAAATGTATTCACATACGAAATAGATATAATGGTACATACCTCTCATACCATTTGACAAATAATTAATAAATTTACCTGTCTTTGAACACTTGAACCTACTAATAAATTGTAAAGGTATATAATTAGAATGTTTTTCTATTATCATATTCTTAAGATAGCAAACACCTGGTCACTAACTTATTGATATTTTCATTCACACGAGTATGAAGAGATTACTGAGGGAGGGAAAATTCCTTAGATTTGAGAGGAGTAAGCATACTTTATTTACTTCATTGTTTACATACATTATGCTTATAGATTCAGTGAATACATATAATTTCGATATAAACTTTTATCTTGAATATCAGAATACATTCCCTTCGTACAAAAAAATTATGACTTAATCGTTGAATTCATGAGTCGATCTAAGCAAGACCACTGTTGTAATCCTGGAAGCATTAAACGGCCGTCTCGTTCTAGTATGAGACCCTTCCGCAGTGCGCATCCACGATCTCGTATGCGGGACTTCAACCCAAGACCTTCAGTGTCGCAAACGAACGCCTAACCTCTGGAACACTAAGTTGAAATTCAACAATGTTAATGTCTAACTTCAATCAATAATTGCATTGTTAAATTTTGAGGAATTATCGATTCTTATAAGAACATTCACACAACTAATCTTTTTTGTATGAAACAACTCAAGATTTTAAATAAGTTCTGGAAAGTGTGAAATCAGTCAAATTGATAGTAAGAATTAACATTTGGCAATTGAAATAAGTGAGAATTATGGCATGTCCTTTATTGCTTCTAGTAGAAAGTAGTAACCACTAGTCTTATATTCAGTTAGTCGGAAGTAATCAGTTCATTATTTTTGTTGAAGCGTTTTGAAATTCTTGACGTAAGAGAAACCTGGTTCAAATCCCACAATAAGTATCAGTTTCTTTAAGATCGTAGATACGAATGAAAGATTGGTATCCCGTTTTCAACTCTTGGTTGATTTTAAAAGGACGATGCTAACTAAGTACATAATTAATAGACCCAGAGGTCTATAATAATTCTAGTTTAGCACTAAGATATCAACTCAAGTTCAGCAGCTGGCTGTGTTCCCACTCTTCCTTTCCTGATCTCCCCCCATCTTCTGCTTCCAGACATTACGTTCCTAACTCGCGACATATACTACTTATGTCTACATAAGTAGCACACACCACAGTAGGACTGTTCGCATTAAGTGATTATCATAGTTTATAGGAAAGGACCAAATCATTTCATGATAACCACGATAGGATCCAATTGGTCAAAATAAATTTCATTATGTCTGTTCTTATAATCGGCTAATGATTATCTGGAACTAATTTAAACCAAGGAGGTTATACACTTGATTAGTACTGTACAAATCAAATAGTTAACTTGAACTGTGTTTGAGAGATGCTAATTTTCTCTTATACCACATCATCGCAATTTATGGTGGTTGATTTAAAATCATTTTCAGTGCCACAGATACATTCACTTCTTATCTTCTAAATTTTGTTTTTATCATCATTCCTTACTTTGCGTTTAGTATAGCTTACTTACCTTTGCATTAGCTTTCTTATATTTAGTTTTCCACTACGATTATTATTGTTATTTATCTTCCTTTGCTTTTTAACTTGTCAATACTCTGCATCTGATTGTATCGATATAAAATGAAATTATATACCTCCTACCAGGTTCCACATTTTATAGTACTGAAAAACAGCTAATTATTATCATACCTAAATCTATGTTTCATCGAAATCAAATTTTAGTATTAGGGGCACACTAGCTTACATGAGTTTAAGGGATGCAATATAATAATGTGTGTTAAGTTTTTCTATATTTGAGATGTCTTATGAATTTCGTCTCAGAAAACTGTTTAGATCACATAATCCCTTTGATCATAATGTTAACTATCGAATGCATAATGTTCTACAAAACCGGAAACTGAATAAGATGTAGTAGAAATATAGGATTGTAAAAATGTAAAAAAGGGCACTTTTCATGATTTCATATTACATTTTATAGATGATTCATAGATGATCCATATTTTTACCATAACGTTTTACTGATAAAACGCTCAAATCATCAAATAACATAAACTTCCTAATTTAAGCTATCGAATTACACTAAACGTTTTCGAAATAAAAAGATTTATCACAACAAGATAACGTATGACATACATCCTCACCTTTTAGCACAAATATTCCACCAGTTTTCTAGAGTTAATTACAGACGTTTATTCTTCTTTATATTCATAACTAGGTTTCACAATCTACTTTGGTTATGGATACTGGCACAGTAAGGAGAGAAAAAGAAAGAAGTAATTTATTGTGTGTATGATTTTTTTTCTGAGTATCTGCCAATAACCACCTGTTTTCACTTAGAAGAATACATTCATACATGGTAATTCTATCAGTTTCATATCAGAGTGATAAATATTACACTTTAAACAGAATCCATATCACCATAAAACGAATATTAAATCTAAATTCTTATTCTTCAATTAGATTTCGACCTATGTGTAAATTGAATTAAGAAAATTTAAATTTGTTAATCAACACAACTTATGGATTATTCGAACCAACCTGTTTGGTTTTTACCTAATCTGAAACATAAGTTTATTCGTATGCTTAAACCCAGTTTGATAAATTAAATGTATTGAAAATAAATACGAATAATGTTTCTTTTAAAAATAAACAATTCGATTTCATTACAGTTCTTTATTAATTAGTGTATTTCAGAAACTGAATTAATATATCATATCAAGATTATACATATATATACAGAGAGAGATAGAGTAAGAGTGCTGACTACATTTATTTTTTCGTAGTCCATATGGTTTTGTCATTACGATTGTCACAATTACTGTGATATGTTATTTTGTTCAATTAAGCTTTGCCCTAATATGGAGCACATCTAATTAAACCTAATATTCTTCGTTTGTACGTGTTCTGGTTTACTCTTTAGTAAATCGAATCCACGTGATTTAACCACAACACACCACTTTGAATAACATATTGTTTCTCAATTTTTTTCTGATCTTTCAACTTCGTTAGTGGTGTATTTTATGTGTTTAAAACGCCATTGACTTAATACTTCGTATTTCTAATATATAAAGCTGAATAACGCAATCGTAGATTATATACATATGCTTTATATTGTCCATTTTATCATCATGATTATGAGTTTGTAACTATAGTGTTTGAAGATGAAGTTATTGTACTGAACTATTTTCTCGAATGTTCTTTAGATATATAGTCGTTAATATTTATTTATTTTCATTTCCAGATAACATATAAGAAAACAAACCCATTTTCTTCAAGCAATTATTCATAATATGGAAGCATCTTATTAGTTCATAGAAATAATAGAGTATATTTTACATATTGTTTGATTATTTTAATTACTATTATTAATTTTCTTATACATTTGTATGAATTTTTCTATTCAATATTTGATTTTCTTATATAAAAAAACCTTACCAACAATTTGTTTTTATATATATTCAATGTTCAAATAACAAATGATTACTACCCTGCAGCAAATATATATATAAATCTTTAAAATACTGATGAAAACAAATGATTCTTTTTTTCAAAATATAATTTCTCATTTCATATTTATTCATTTACAAAGATTGATTTTCGAGTGCATCTGTGAAGAAAGAAATATGAGACAATGGAAGATTTAAATAACAGTTAGTTGAACAATCACTTTAACAGTCCTTAGTTTATTATTTAATTGTTATGTAAATCTGTAACTAAGTCGAAATTTGTATGGCCGGCTTTGAACCATGTATTCATCTGGCAACGTGGTAATATTAAATTACTGTTTTAAATGAGATAAATATAATGAGATTTAAATCAGTGCGCATAGAAACTAGGGTAATTTAAATACAGTGTCATCACTGCATAGTTTTTTTTTCATAATCATAATTATGAATAAATCCTAAATTATGCTGCCAGATCACATTTAGGCTTAACATTTTACTTGACATGTCGAGTTACAATTCGCTATTATACTTCAAAGATCAACATACAAAGTGATAAAAAAAGTATTCCTCCTTATAATTTCAGAACTCAATGAATATATCCGATAAGTCACAGTAAACAATTACGTTAAGTTTGCATTTTATATTTTGATGGGATCAAAATACATTATAAACAAATGACTACTGATCACTGGTAAATAATTTTATGTAGGCTAATTTCTGTCTTGGCGACAAAATAGTTAAACAAATTAACAATCAATCCCAAATGATGTTTGATGTGAAGTATAATAATGAAAGTCAAGTTGGATTGAGTCACGTTAGTTATTTTTATGATTCAGTGACTAAAATAATTGTGTAATAGTAAAAAAATTTCATAAAGTAACTGAGTTTAAAAATATTTTGGCTAATTTCTTATGATGTATTTTGTTAATTGTTCTAGTGTGACCAAGAAATTAATTTCGTGCTAGTATAACAAAGAATAAGAGCCAAATCTTTCTCATTTGTGTTATCCCCTTGATAGTAGTTTAGGAGTATGAATAACATAGTAAATGAACTACTATTACATTTCTTATCGTACTGATATTGATGTTCATTTACTATACTCATTACTTATTTGCTATACTATATTCAGAATATGTTGAAGTATTTTTCTGACTTTTGTTACCTGACAAATACCCTGTTATTAAATAAATTGGTAAAAGTAAACTATACAAGCGACCTAGAGCGACTTATCAGCTGATCAAATCCCAGAGTTTAGTTATAGAACAATTTTCAACAAAATTAGAACGAATAAACGATATGAACGTGATTAATGATTCTTTACACGTTGAATTATTGATATAAACGTGAAATAAACGAGTGCCTGCGTTTTATTAAGGCCTGTGCAATCGAATTGTTATTTATGGTTTAAACAGAGTCTAGAAACAGGATTGTATTAATGTACAATCTAAGAATCTAATAATTATATAATAAAAGAGGTATTAATTTCCCGTAGGATAGTTCTGACTACTCAACCTTCTACAAATCCTGTTCGATATGAAAATTATTCCTTATGAAAAATGATCAAGTCTTGACGTTAGGGTTAGAGCAACAAAATTTTTGGGATTTACATTAATCAGTACTTATACAGATAGTTGTTTGCATTTAAATCTCGAAGACTTTCAAGTTACTCCGAAAAATTCATAAACCCCTATTGATATACCATCTGAACTTTAAATCTATTTTTTTCTGAAATGCTAATAAATATTTTGTCATTTTAACAGTTGGTCAAGTTTTTTTCTATTACTTGTTCTTGTCATGACTATTAATTGTTATCATCAAAGTAGCTACATATTGGTGCTTTCTAACGATTTCTTGCACAGCCCATGATAATTTCTAAGTTATTCGTCAATGACCTTTGAATATTGATCAACGATCTAAGATTTGATGTGTCAAATCTTATCGGTTTAGCTCTGTAGTTTACTTTTACTATAAACCCTGAGCATTTTGACATAAACATAATGTTATCGCGATTTTATTGTTATCCTCTCAATTACTATTTAAATCCATCGTGATGATGTAGTTTTATTTATGTCACGGATTTATTTTTCTCATAAATTCATTTGTTTAATTTTGTTAAACACAAATAATTTCTAAATTTTATTCGACAAGTCAAAAATACTATGGTAAATGTTTTGAAATTAAAAAAGAATAAAAGTTACAAGTTGATCTTTCACTATTTCAATGTGTGTACTTCTACACATATAACCATTGGCGGGATCGATTACTTTATTCACAAGTATAAATATACCCTGTAATAAGAGTAATTTTATATTAGTTTTCAGGAGAACTAGACATCATCTTGATCTTTTACAGGCTAGACAGAAAAGCTCAATCCTTTGAGCCAACCACACAAGTATTAAGAACTTTAGTGAATCGTTTAACTCTATATGTCCATATAATTTATCTCATATCCACTAAATAAAATAGGGTAGTAGGTGAGACCGCCTGGATTGAAGCGATTAGGCCCAAACATGCCTAAAATGCATTATCTCATGTCGATATATTATTAGTTTGCCTACTTAGTTATTTTATCACATCTATGGAATTTTCATTTATTTCAACAACTTGATATTTGAATCAGGAATTCTGTGCCTTTCTGAGGATACACAATCTGCATATTGTTTGGAATGCGTTTATCTAAAATTAATACTTATCACATATAAAATGTAATTGCTCTTAAAACGTAGCTTTCATATCATACATGAGGCATATTTCTCTACATTTACATCTTAGAACATTTAAAACAAGTTCCAAATAACAAGTATGTAACAGTTAATTAGATAATGAAACGTAGTTGTTATTAAATTGCACGATATATGCATGGTCAGAACCTATATTCACATGATCTCGTTTTACAGACGCTTCAAATTACATATTATGATGTCATAGTAACAGTTTGTAAATTAGCTCTGTTTTTATAAAAACACTTGTCGTCTGAAAAAAATTTTCATGTACATTTCGCAGGCTGTGATTTCACCTTGAATCCGATTATGATAAGGAAGTGATTTCATTGATTTCATAAAATCGTCTAGTTGCAAACTACTTAGATTATTGGCACAATGAATTTAAATGAAAAACTAATTATTTGTGATAATTGATATGATTTTACTAATCAGTTATGTTGATTAAGTACTGAAATTCGTTATGTCAAAATTAACATAATGAGGTAATTTCTTAGTTTACATTACTGACTGACTTTATTTTAAACTAAAACTGGAAATAAAGGAGGATTGAATGGATATTTTTCCCCATTATTAGACATGTAAGCCGTTGAATACCTACTCGAAAGTCTAAAAGTTAAGTGTGTGCAGCGAGACCGAAGGTCCTGAGTTCGATCCCTGGTGGGATTATGGATGCTCACTATTAAATGTTAGTACTATATATCTACCCACTTCTTACCGGTTTTGATCGATTGTCCAACTAAGACTAATCTGTGGTGAAAACTAATAGACTCAAAAATCTCCACAGACGCCTATACTAATAATAAGGTTATAGATAAATAATATCACATTTTAAGCACACCTACTTGTAAGTAGTTCAAAAAGCAATCTCAATAAAATTGAATTTTATCCTGTCTTCTATGTTGAAAAGTATACTTTGTTAGGCTATAGTCTAATCATATAGAATATCTTTTTTTTACAAATGTGTGAATCAATAGAAATATATGTACAATTGAACCACGAAAACTTTATTAGAATATACTTTTACTTTATTTTCCTCCACAGATTTAATAAAAATCTGAAAAATGAACTTTATGAAATCAGAAAAATCGTTTAAGTTCGTACACATGAAATTGATTTTCTATGTTAGATTTTGTAAAAGAGTAGATTGATATTTTATAATTGTGTAAAAATAATAAAACATTTCATTATTAAGGTTGAGATAGAAAAAAAGATGAAGTTAACTGACGATATGACTATCATTATCTCAATCTGACAATTGTTTTAGATACAGGAATAATGAGTTTAAGAGAAAATTGTACTACTTAATTACACACGTGATAATACTTCTTGTCAAGTTTTATCTTCAAAATCTGGGCACGATAGTGGATGACTGCCGTGGAATTAACAGTAGGCTGATATCTATTTTCTTCCATCACTAGATCACTTACAATTAATATGATCAATAGTCGTACTACTACTAAAGACAATATTTCCTCCCAGTATCGGTTATCATTTTGTCATTCGCTGAACGTAAGATTAATCAAATAATAAATCAGGTAACGGTGGATAATTTTCATTATCAAGTGAATAAGACAAAATCTCAAAATCCTCTGTACTGAAAAATAAGTTTTGATATACTTGTATCAACACACCAGAAACGATTCATTCAGGTGCAGTATAGATATTTAATTTAATTTCATAGGAAATAGTGTATATGATCAACTTACATCCAATAATACTCCTTTACGAAATCATACTATCTTGTGACCTGAAGTCTTAGGAGGTTCACGTTTGGCTGCTCTTCACATAGAAATTATAATATCACATAACCAAGGAAAAGCAACTGCAAAAACGTCAATATTTTCTACGTTATTGACAGATTTATTAACTGGTCCTATAAACTTGAATAACAACTCTTGAAAATTTGATTTCTCTTTAATTATCAAGTCTATACTTATCACAAGCTCATTTATTCAACTCATCGTTACATTGATTATTTCCATTATCGAATTATTTATAGTAAGAGGATGTATTTTGATCATTTATGTATTAGCAGAAGTTATTGAACTCATAAATCAAAGAAGGCATATGGAAATCAACGTGAATAATTATGATGTACATATTCTCTAGCAAGAATTATTATAGATATAAAGAAAACAATCCAAGTAAAACTTTTAATTCAGGTAACATTATCAACAGCTTATAAATTAATTTTACATCGTACAAACCAATTTGTTTATGTCACATGGTTATTTCAAGATACATTTCCAGCAGTTATGTAGATTATATCTATCTACAACCTCTCTGAGTAACAGACATAATTATTTATCACTTGATAAGTTACACATAAAATGTTCACCAAATGTCTGAAGACTAGTTAGACTAAGGTTACAATAAAAAAATCCGAAACGAATAATTTCTTCTTAAGTTAAACTGCATCACGAATGAAAATTAACTAGATAATCAATGAAAACTGAATATCTCTGGATAGGTTATTCGATTTTAGTACAAAACTTCATAGTAGTGTACACCGATTATCCTTCAACTGATTTAATCCACTAGATGAAGCAAGAGAAAAACATTTTTAAGCCAGTAAGTTTATATTCAAACGTTAATATTTCTAACATCATTTAATTTCTCATAGCTACTTAGTTTTACCAAAAGTGTTTAAATGACTGATGATAACCAACCTAGAAATTAGTTCAAGAAAATGAATAATTTTCATGATTGTTTAAAAATAAGCCATAGAGGACGATTATAGAATTTTTATGAACATACATTACATCTTTATTGTTAAAGTTATGCATATAATGCTGATTGATAGATGACGTTCCGCAATATAGTGAAGTCAACTTCCAAATGGTCAAAACTCTGAATCATTGGTTCAAGCCTTACAATTAAACTGGTACCAAAAATACAACTGGCTGGCAAAGCATCAAATATTTCGCAATAAATAAACATTCACGCCAAAAGAAACATAACTAAAAGTTTTAAAAGTTTGAATTTTCTCATTCTTTGTTTTTATGTCTGAATTTTTTGGCATAAATGAATTATCGACAGATAAAGTCGACATAGCTGATTTGTTGGAACCCTAGGTTACTAATACATTTAAGAGATGAGTCCCAAATGTGACAAAATATGCTCTCTGAATTGCACAATTGACCACAATCTATAAGATTAAAAGTCATGTGAAACATATGAAACAAGTTTGGTCAATGAAATTAAAATTCAACTGTCAAGTTTGATTCTCACCCATGATATCTTAGAAATGAAAAAGATATAATAAAAAGAACGTTATCAGTTAAACCCCTGTAAAGTGTCACACAAAGCTTAAAGATTCCACAGAAACGAAAGAGAGAGGTTTTAACTAGATTTAAAATACTGATTGGCATTAAGTGGTTTACTGATCAGCTTCTTTTTAAAAACCAAAAGGCTGGGATCATAAAAACTTAAGAATACTATTTTTAAAATAGTTTCTGTAATTAGCATTTCTTTGATTTAGTTGGAAACGTCTAATACATCATGAATAATGAAAATCCATCAAAATGAAATGATGATTTTGTTATGACCTACCAGTTCAGTCCAAACACAAATACACACACTTTAACGTTTAATACAACCACCTACATGAGTGAGATTAAAATTGTGTAGAAAGCTTTATTCTAAGTGTTAAATGAATCGGCACATAAATCACATCAATCTGTACAAAGTACTTGGGTGATCCTAACAAATAAATTTAGGCAGTGACCTTTGTTAGGTAAGTAATTTACCTTTTAACAATATCCTTCTCACACTTGATCTGTCACCAGGTCCATCAGACTTAATAAATAGGTTATTTGACATTCAACAAGTAATTTAACGGTTCGAATCTCAAACATCTATTTCTGTTTGGGAAAAGAAATGTAATAAACAGCTTCAAACGACACTGTCTGACATAAAACCTACACATTATTAAAATGATTATGTCAAAACATCATCTAAAACATACAGATTTCAATAAAACGTTGATTATTTTGATGACTTTTCAAAAAAATATGCAATATAGTTAGGGTAGTAAAAGGGGGGTATTAAATAGTTGGTTTTATGTAACACTCAAGAAAACAGTTACATACGGCGTGGCTTTCATAAACAATTACATTTAAAAATGTAGATAAACATATCTCTTGCATAATCTTAATTTTCATTCCTGTACCTAATTCCTGGAGCTTCAAGGTAGAAGCATGAATGAAAGCTTCAATATTCACCATATTTTTTTTTCTATCTTGCAAATGGCCAGTATCGACATGACAAACCATAAATGCACTTGATTAATTTTCTAACATCTATAAATAAGTAAGATATTTTGAACTCTATGTACGTCGGTGGATGATTTTACAGACGGTACATTAATGATCAAATATCAAAGGGTATCTTTTCAGTTGTTAACAAAATATATCCAGTCACTTAGAAGCTGTTACCACCATCTTCTCTAAATGAGACAATTTTCAGTTTCGTAAACGTTCAATGCATAATTCATTAATCTATAGGTAATAATATCACGAGTTGAATTCATTGTTTTTACAGATTAAGCATTAATTAACTGTTTAAACTATCCATTCAAATTAAGAAACTACACGTTTATAGTGTACAAAATCTATTGAAATGATAATTTTATAACTAAACTATACAATTTGTTATGTAAATTATGTGCTATAACTTGTGACCCTGTTGCCCCTATCAGTACATATAACGTGATGATAGCGCCAATTAGAGAACAGTGATTTATCGACCGGACCAATGACACGTAAACCTGTACAAACAGTCTAGAGTCCTTATCAGTCCTGCTTCCTGTCTAGCCCTGTTTGTTAAGTTCAGAACATCAATCTCAGCCTGTGTGATATGAATCATGTACTTCAAACATACTCGATTTATATACAAACCAAACAGACTACATCGTACCACAAAATAGAAAAAAACGTTTGTACAAGATCTAGCCAAAAGTTACTGTGAATGTGGGAAAATGTAATTAATAGACTGGGCGGAACTCAAGAACAGTAATTCTTACAATAATAGTTTATGGGTTAGAATAAAGCTTATAATAAAAGGAACATGAATATGCATAGTTTAGCTACTTAACAATGATGCAATAAAAATATATGTATCGTTTTGGTCCATAGATGGTTCTCAAGAGTTACCATCCATAATTCCCGTTGGGGTATAACAATGTGCTTTGATGCTTAGAAGTTACTATTACACAGTGTTATTTATTCTTCCAGTTGAAAATAAAAAATAATTACAATGAAATTAATTGTAAAAATGATAAAATGAAAATGTAACTTTCATGAAATTTCAGTTTAGGTGAAGTGACCAACCAAATTAACTGGTACAATTTAATAACTGTAAATTACAGTTAAATTCGAGCTATTTTATCCACCTATCAAATAATAGTAATGTGAAGTTCTGACTGAAAATTAGAACATACTGGCCATCCTGTTTTACGTTGTCTTCATTCACTTCCCTTCGACTCTTTTGTGTATTGTTTTATACTACTTATTAATATTGAGTAAACAGTTTTTTTCCTAACAGCTTCTACCCGTATGTTGTACAAGTTTATCGTGCAATATTGTTAAATATTTACATGCACTCATAACATTTATTGTATTTATTATTACAATTACTTTCTTTCAATCCACGTAGCAGTTATTCGCAATTTTGTGCAACCATTCAATCCTTGTTTAAACGCAACTGTTTCCATATTGCTTGCTCTTAGTTCAATTTTTGTTTGTTGATAAACCGTTATCAAGTTTAGACACAGCTAATGGCTGTCATTTGCACTATCGAAGCCCCTTTTTATTTCAGACAAAAGGACGTGGTAAACGCCACATACACCTCACAAGTCAAGGGGTTGTAACTAATTTATGTAGATTATTCAACAAGTACCGTTATTTTAGACAAATCATTGTTTTATGGACTTGGATTTTACACGTATCTTGATTGAGTGATTTGGACGCTCTGAAAAGCAACCACCAGTATGAATGAAATCGGTTAACCAGCAAACCGGTTTTGTGCATGAACAGTCAGCAAAACTTGCTTAAGCAATGCCGGACCATCCACAATACCAATGGCGAACCTCCAGTCTCATATCAGACCTTCAGCTCTACATACACATTGACTATCTTACTATTCGATATTTCGCTTAGAAAATGACTTAGTAACTAGGATATTACTGACTTGAAAAATATATTCAAGCATAAGCAGAATGGTATTCTCAAAGATAACAGAAATGAAGTTGGTAAACGGGTAATTAACAGTTATTTGATAAGAGTTTTTTATCTAATCGTAACAATAGTTAACATATTGACCGGACTCTTGTTATAATTATCACGAATCTTGTGTGTAGCTTTATTCTGGTCGACCGAACAGATTTTACCCGATTCATACTTATATGAATACTGTTTAGTGGTTACTTCTTTGTTTGTGAAAAAAAACTATATCGTTCAAAGTATACTTGGACGGCAAAAGTGAGTCAAACTGCAAAGCCTACATTGTTATACGTATACTTTAACAAGATTAGTGTTGCTCGTTGTCTCTTCGTTAATTAACTCAATCAATTACTATTCGTAACAGATAAATTACAAATGCTATACACAGAAATGATGTGGTGTAAAAAACTGATCACTTAGGTGGTCAGATTATTTAATATAAATTTCCTTGCATTAGCATAATAGCTGTCATTCGTAAACATATATGTTACATTTATTCCACTTTTTTGCAAATTTAACGTTGGTTGCTTTAAATTAACAATACACATATATATAATCCATCCTTACTTTTAATGTTACCTCTCCTTTTATATCAACTTGATCATGTCTGTAAATCAGTTATTAAATTTGCTTGTCATTTATCCTAACACGGAATTTTAAAAAATCTTACACAAGTAGTCTTTTTATTAGGCTCCACTACTGTTATTACAATAAAACTCATTTATTCTTCTAAAAATTCAAACTCTGGTTAATATATTTGTTGGAAACTGTTTGTTTTGTTGAACATAGTTTAAAAGATTTACAGTTCCGAACAAATTTACTCACAAAATTGATTTAAACTTACTTACCTACTTTATTGTGTTTAAGTAAACACATTCTAAAAGCATAATATATTTCAAACCCATGTATTGAAATAACTTCAAAAATTTATTATGCAGTTATATACATCGTAATAATTTACAATTAAAATGGAAAAAGATAACATAGAATCTTGTAATCGTAGAAATAGTAATAAATCATAGGCAAAAGTCAAGTGTTTTTTCCACATTTTTTTTCCATTATTTATCTCTAATTTATTTACTTTTCATACTTTTGTAAACGAAAAATAATTCATTAAACCACTCGACGAATTATACAAAGCAAATAATATTGACCTTTCTTTTACATCTTACTATATTATCTATCATTCCTGTCATAAATCACACTCTCTTTACCTGAACACATTTAATGCTTTGGTTAAAAGTTGGGTTAATGTGAGGTTGGTGAATTATAAATAGAAAATTGTCAGAGTGAGTGAATGAGGGAGGGAGGGAGAGAGAGAAAGTCAGAGATACACTCTACATAAAGTAAGCATATCTTTAATAAGTTAAACAATTCAACGGCTTACAACTGATTATTCTGTAAAAAGTACTTAATGCAATATTATTATTTTTACTAATGTATTTATATTTGTATATACACATAAATTATATTTAGCAAAGAATTAAAATTAACTCGTTTATTACATTGCAATTGATCATATGATACCATTGATTTGATAAAGAACGAAAGACTAATTGACAAACAAAGAAGAATGTTAATGCAATTACTCACAAAATTGTTTTATATCATAATTTACCAAATACAATAAAACTTACTTGAATCTACTTATAGATTTTATCAATAAGTCTATAGAATAATTTATGTTATTATTGAAACAGTTAAGTTGTCAAATGCCTAAGTCATATACAACTTTCTTTTATCTATTTTCATCCTCCCTATAACAGTAGCTAAACCACCTTTCTCTAAAAGAGACCTAGCAAACTTACTTAAGTGAAAACTTTAGAAGTTTAAAAAAAACGGGTGATGTGAAATATCAATCAACTAGTATTATCCATATTACTGATAACAATGAAGTGATAGAAGTAAATAAATATTGGTCGCTTTTCCGAAATTTTGTTTCATATAACAGGGATTTTGCTAATATTTTATGACTTATGATGGTATGTAATCTTATCAGAAGTGTCATTAGTCAAGTTCATATACTCGACCTTATATATCTCTAACACCTATATACTACTGTCATCCCCCACTGCATTACTATTGCATAAACATATGTGTTAGTGATAGCTAAGCTGAATAAAAATTTGGGTTAACAACTTCAGATATTGACCAAAATTTTTATTGCTTTATGATAATGCATTCAGTGAAATAGAACCATTTTTCACTAAACTAACCTAACCTTATCCAAGTACGTTACAATTTTCGTTACTATGACCTAACAAATAAACAGATAGTCAAATATTGTTTGAAACAAAGAACAAATGATTTATGAAACGACTCATGTATATATACATTAGA
This sequence comes from Schistosoma spindalis, assembly GCA_946903255.1. Lineage (NCBI taxonomy): Eukaryota > Metazoa > Platyhelminthes > Trematoda > Strigeidida > Schistosomatidae > Schistosoma > Schistosoma spindalis. The sequence goes on from OX336424.1 coordinate 21,527,529, forward strand.
ATCTATCTATTAATATACTGTGGTTACAAAGATAGATGAATATATTTCATTCACATTATATTTTCTATTATAGGTAGTTAAATAAAATGAATCTATTATATAATTAATTACAGAATTTATTAAGTTAATTTGTGAATCAACAATTCATCAATAAGTCTGAGAAACTTACTAATATAGCTTTAATCTACTACTGAAATTTGACTATATATCTGTCTTTTCAATAAGTCTGTTAACTAAGGTTATAGCAGGATAGTCTAATAATAATAATGATAGATTTTAAGTAGGTTGACAACCATTAATCCATTAAATAGAACACAATATATTCGCAAATGTTACTAACATTCTTGAGGCAAACATGCAAAGACGCATATATATATATATATATATAATCTATCAACGCATACACAAAGCATAGAACAACATTTTAACGATATACCAATTTCTAAATCTTGACTACATTCACTTGATCCAGATTTAAATAAAGAGATTAAATGTAAAGTACACAGTTGAATCAATTTATTGTATTTTCTTGAATAATTAATCCATTGAATCATAAATTTAAACTAAAGTGCATGGTAATGGTAAAAAAGAAATAAGAAAATATATCAGTCATTTTAAATCATGAGTTAAGGTCACTAAATAGACATTAAAAAGAAAATAGAACAGAAAAGACAAACAAATAGACAGTAGTTTTAAACAAAAATGAATAAATTTTCTTGCCAATTTCTGTATAAATTTATAATTTATATCATGGTCATATGTTTGGTTTTGGGGTTAGGATAGTACTCAAATCGTTTGATTATTTTTTTTCGAATAGAAAATCAGTATTCTTTTTGAATTGGTTTAAATCGGTTAGTTATCAATATTTTTAATGATTGAGATCATGAGTCAGTTGAAGCTAGACAACCATGGAAAATCTGGAAGCACTGGACAGCTGTTCCATATTATTATGGGACTCCTCAGAAGTGCCCATCTACGATCTCGCATCGAGAGATTCGAACTCAGGGCTTATCGGTCTGGCAAGCGAGCGTTTAACTTCCAAACCACTGAGCTGGCATCCAATGTTGTTAATGTCTAACTTCAAATAATACACGAAATTAAGCGACACATCCAACGTTATCTTCAGTGAGTTATTATCTCACAATAGAACTCCACTGGTCACTGCTTCTCAATAGAACTTCAGGATACACCCCATGAAGCCGGTCACTAGTGAGCATATGTTGATTAATATCAAAAGGGGTTTTTGTTAATAATCTAATAATTTTAACAGTTGAGAAGTTCCACAATAGAATGAAACGGCCGTCCAGTGATTCCGGGTTTTCCATGGTGATCTAGCTTCAATTGACTCATAATCTCAACCATTAAAAATTACTATGATGTCCACAAAACCCCTTCTGATACTATCATTATTTTGACTACACCACAATCAATGGAGTTTGAAACTAAAAGAGGTCGGTAATGATCTAAGGTGGACGTGATAATTTTCTCCGTTAACAAGTTTTTTTTAATGTGGTCATGATATTTCTTGTAGCTGAATTATTTGACCTAAATGTCTCTCCTGAAAATCACCCCACTGGTACTGATTGATGCTGTTTGTTTCATAAGAAGTTAGAAAATATAATCTAAATGAAAATATATTACTAAACTGAATGAGTAATGCAATATCACCTACACTAGTTAGTAGGTGGTCAGTTGTATGAATCAAACTTATCCACTCATTGTTTAGCTGATAAAATGAGCTATAAATAGACAAAATGTTTATCTAGTATTTAGATCATTATGACTTAGCTGGTGAAATTCGATGCTGATTTTTTTATCTGAAATCTGGACAAAATATGTCCTTCAGCAGTATAATACAGGATAGACGAAAATCCAATTTTCGACCTATTTAACTATATATTACTTACTAATCTCGTAAATGAGCTTATAATTTCTTCACCAGCATGTACATACTTTGTGACTCACTAACCTAGTCACTAGTTTGAAAATCTAAAACCAATCTAGTATAATAACTGAATGGAATGAGAGTAGATAATAAAGTGAGTTCGTGATATACGAATATGAATAATGTTACTGCTACTTCAGAAGTAGTACTTCATTTCCAGAAGTTTCAATAATGTCGGCACACATATAAGCTTGGGTTGTTTCATAATTCTGTAAACATCACGCAATTGGAATATATATCAGCCAGGTACGTTTCATATAATCATCACATAGTTATTTCATATTTATAATATAAACGGTTTAAATAATTTATAACATTATCCAGTCCAATCAGCAAACATCTCATCTACTTAATATCTGTTAAAATATATTATAGGACCGTGCAGAATAAAAAGAAACTTAGAAACTTGTGAATATTTTACAATAAACAGTAGGTGAATTCAATATCGGTAGACCTAATGGGCTCTCCTTTCATCCAAGATGCTATGGGTCCCTGTTAGAGAAATCTGTTGATCTCTTCAATCCTCATAAGTATTGCTTACACCTTTCCGTATTCAAGTTGTAAATTTATCGTTTTAATCTAAGCGTCTATCTAATTCAGTACCTTCATGATATGTGATCAACTCAGATAAACAAAAGATGACAAACAAATAGCTTGTGAAGCTCTACATAGAGCATATTGTATTCGTCTCATAGGCTTTTATAGGTTGTCAAAATAATCTAGATAATACATAAGATCCGAATAATGGAAAAATTTATTTATTGATTACAGTTGGTTTACATTTGGATTCAACCAAAGCTCCTACATAGCACATATCCCCAACTTTTTACGAAGTCCAACCCAAAATAAATAGATTTAACTATTCCAATCTGTTTTGAAGCAAATAAATGGAGATTCAACAGTTAATATTTTCACTTTCTGCATGACACAGTGTAACCTTTAGTTAAACATCATCTACGATTTATTGTGTCGATCGTAACTTAACAGATTCCATTACATGAGGATTGTGCTACTAATCAATGACTAATTGATAACAGTTTTCGTAATTTACTGATATCACTTACATAACCAATGGAACCCGGATAGAGATTTAATACTTGTACAAAACTTATTGGGGATGGTAAGATGCAATTAACTTTACTGGCATAACCAGTTCGTTTAATCACTGCGTGAAATGTATCGGATACTATTCTTTAATAACCAATCAATTTACAATGCCTCCTAATTGACCTACATTATCGTCTGAAAGTATTTACTCTAACTCACATATTAAAAATTCTCATCAAAATCTAAATTGAAAAAATATTGACCTTTGATGTAGTTTAACAATGACCTAACAGAGTAATACTCATTTTTCATGATTGACATTAGACTCCCTATTTGAATCAAAGAAGTATTTTTGGTTTTATTCTTGACTATGTATCAAATATACATTGATAAACAGTAGCAAATCAGAAAAAAATTTATTATTTTAAGTTCAGAATTTATCTAACTTGCCTTTTAAAAGAATAGGTCAATCGACGTTGGTTTATAATATGAGTTAGTTGAAGGAATGCATCAATACGACTTAGTGACTGTTTGTTGATGATAATATTTATGGAAAACTAACAATAGAATTTACAATTCACATATCAGATCAATGTTACATAATTCTCTGAATCTAACCATATTTTTGTGAGCATTTTGTTTAACTCCAATCACTTCAAACTTTTTGTTTTTTTACAAAATCTTAGTTACAGTCAACAGATCTTAATTTTTATTACAGCTTACATTTCCCTAACATTAGTTCTCTTTGGTTTAATTAATCCCCGGGTCTTGGGTTCAAATCCCGCTAGCGGGATCGTGGATGCGCACTGCTGAGAAGTCCCATACTAGGATAACACAGCCGCCCAGTGCTTCCAGGGTTTCCATGGTGACTTAACTTTGATTGACTCGTGAATTCAATTATTAAATTACCAGTCAATCTTACTTACTGTAAAGCGTTCGTATTATTATTTATATATTTCATTAAGTTTTTCAATTGTCTACAACTTCTAGTTCGATTACTGATCGCTTCAAATGTTACATACCTACTAAACAATAACACCAATTATTTATTTTAAAAGATTAATTGTATTCTTGTATATTTATTATCATTATCCTTTGAAAAGAGTATGAGTTTGGTCTTTTCTTTCTAATAAACAAAGTACTGTATGTAATTCGATTTTAATTTGTCATATTTGGCAGCTATTTAGAACACACACACTTCAACAGTAATAATAATAATAGTAATGATGATTATAATGATGTACATAATGTCGATTATTGTCATTACCGAAACATCAGTATGCAAAAAGACAAAATTATAAAGAAACATAAGCCTTTTTTCAATGAAATAAATATCTTTGTTCCACTGAAATGTTACCTATTGGTGCCCATAGACACACACACACACGTACAAACATTCATATATACTTAGCTCTAAAAGAGACATAAAAATGTAGTTAATTATTTATTTAAATAAAATATATTCAATTATTCATTTTAATGTAATTTTGATATTTGACAGCTATTTGGTGTATAAATTAAAATAAATTCAGATTCGATTTAATTAAATGATTATGAGGAATTTGTGCGTTGACTAAAGGTATATATATAGGGAGAGAGTGTGTGTGTGACAGAGACAGATAGAGAACGTGCACATTGAATTTATCGTACTAATTAAATTGACAATCCTTCAATTGGAAAAAGAAAAAAAATGTCAGTCATATTTTGACATATCAATGAATCGAAAACATAAATGAATTGATATAGATGGCGAATGTAGATTGATGATTAAGTAAATGGTATCCTGTGTCGATTTTTCTTTATTTGAGTTTGTTCTTATTTGTTCCATATGATTCACTTAAATGGGTTTTTTTTAAATCTGTATAATTTTTAGACAGTTAGTTAAAAAAAAATCATTCAATATCCAACAGAAATTGAGAGTTTTCCCTCCGAAGTTCGACAATGAGAAATATGACTTTACATATTTTTTTTGCGTGACTCATCTAATGTTATATAACTAGGAATTTACTAAACTTCAAAGGTCACCGCTTATTGAACGATAGTAATATTCTATTTTCCTAATTCGTACGTACATACTACATAGTAGTATGTTGTATGTATGTAGATATTGTTTATACAATCGATTGATCCATTTCATGGTTTAAGTATCATAGAGAACGAAATAAATGAATATAATAATTCTTCTATCAGATTATCTATTCTATACAATGAAGTTGTGTACTTTTATGGCATTTACTTTATGGCATTCTGAAGACAAAAATACCATTAAAAACGTACTACAATTTATAACATTTGTCTGATTAACCATGTTGAAATGATAACAAGTGATACCGTTGTATATCTCATTAAAATCTATTCAAGATATAATTAGTGGATAACAAACTAAACTATAACATTTAAAGATACTCTATGGAAAAAAATACTATTTCCTTCTGATAACCAAAAGTTCGTAAGATAAAATCATAAATCACTTGAGGTAGAATTCAACCTCACTAATCTTAACAATAAGCTATTTACTCAAACATCTTATTTTCAATTTAAGTTGCCGTCTGTTCATGCTAATAGTTTCACTTTTGATACACTGAACAAAACTAGATTAGTTAAATGAGTTATCAAGTTTACATTATAAAAAATAATGTATACCTGGGCAAGCGGTAATAAATGAGATGAATTACTCACCTCTACAAAGCCATCATTCCAAAATATTTCTATCCGGGTAAGTTTGTTTACCAATAAACACTTGTGAAGAATAAGTACCGTATTAATTTCAGTTGAGCTAATTAAAGAGCTGGACTTAATAGCATATCATAGAAAATACCGTCCTGTTTTTACGCTGTCATGTTTATCGAAGCAACTAGCAACCTTGTTGCAGTTAATTATACAGTTATCCATCCATTATTAAATTTAAACATCACGCATATGATACACGTCAGAAAATTTCATTGAAATTATGTTTGAACTGGGCGGACCAATTTTTTATTTTTTAAGGTAATCCCATGATGAATAATTTCAGATAGAAGTGAGCTAGGAGAATTTCTCCACATAGTTCTCTTCTACCCGAAGCTTTTGTAATGAAATCATCCAGTAGGACGATAAAAGTACAGCTCAAAGATCTCAATTTCAACAAAATTATCCTCCTGAAGTACAAATCTTTACCATCTCGGGTAAATTTAATGGTGAACATCACTCTGAGGAAAATACTAGAAAAGAAAATTTCACAAACAGCTGCGCATATTTTGATGTGTAGTGAAAAATTCATTTTCGCTTAGCTAAATGACACTTCAAATAGGAAGCAAGATACACAAAAATAGGTATGTAGTACATTTAATTGCGGAGAAATTATCTATAACTTATCAGATTAAAATTCAGTTCGACAGAAGCTCCACTGTTGCATAAATTGTCAGACTACGTGAATAGATATTCTAAATTATATGAAGGCCTATAATCGCCATGGGTAAAGAAGACAACATAACATGTTCCTTTAGTTAAAATTGAAGCAGTTCACTCTGATTCTGTGATATAATATAATTACAGAACCATTACCAAAAAAGCTATTTCAAATCAACAAACAATGATCCTACCGTTACATTTTCTCATATTAAGTCTCCAGTAATTTCAAGGTTGCTCATTTAAATTACCAGCCAAGACGTAACGTTCAACATACAAACTTCGCTGACTTTAATAGACTACAAAGGTGATTCGTTGTTGTTTGTCAGTCTTTTAAAACGTACTAAATCTAAACTTTTACATTTAATAAACCTTCCTGCATTTTTGTTGTATCAAACTCATCGTTATTAAATCGAATCGAATTTTCTAACATCTGACAGTTTAAAAATTATGAAATAATAGCCCATCAATGAATAATGTCTTGGTTTCAAATGAATCTTGATTAGGTCAGATAAATTTACAATTGAGTAATAAAACAACATTTTGTTTAAAGGTACCCTTTTTGTGCTATTATTTCAAATTATGCAATAAATTGTGAACACTAAATATATATTACTAACAAAAACACTTAATTATTAAGATTAGTTATATAGATTGAAATTCAATTTCACTTATAGTTCAGTAAATGATTAAGGAGTCAGATTATTTCAGACATATCATATGTTTCTGAAATGTTAGATGTATCACAGGTCACTAGATTATACGTTAGATGATAGATGTATGTTTGGATATTGTCAGTAAGCGAATTATTCACCTAACAAGTCACAATCCACATATATATTTGTCTGGATCATTCAAGTATTTTGTACATATTAACATGATTTATGCGCCAATTCATTCAACATATAGCATAGTGCTTCCTACACAATTTCAGTCTCACTTGCGTAGGTGGTTAGGTTAAACGTTAAGGTGTATGTATTGGTGATTGAACTGAACTGGTATATCATAACAAAATCATTTTATTTTGATGAATTTCCATTACTCATTATGTACTTAGTGATTTGATTTGTATTAAATGTTTTTAACTAAATTAATGTTAATTACAGAAATACTATTAATGTTTTTTTTATAATTGCGTTTGTTTAGCTATAATGATAGTTAAGCAGGCGTTAATAAGTGCGCCTTGTTATTAAATCAGATTGAAACCATCGCCAACATTGGCAATCGTCATGCAAAGGGTGAGAGTTAGTTTTCATAGGATATCAATTAACGACCTATGAAACGTCAGTATGTTATATAGAATTAAATTAAAAAGTTGAGTGATATATGAAGATGGCTGAATAAAATGTTAGGAAAGTAAGAATATGATGTAAAGAATGAACAATAAAAGTTTTAATTATAAGTCATAATGTGGTTCAATAAACTAATCTAGCTGAGTGACATTTCACACTGTGTTAACCCAAAGAAGACCTAAATAAAAGAAAAAGATAAGAATCCAAAACAAAACATCATATCATCTGATAAGTTAGTTGAAGTTAGAATAGACAAACAATGATGATCATCTCTTGTGTTAATAACTACACTTCTATAATGTTACTACTCTTTTCCTTTATGATCTGATATTTAATACAATAGATGTAAGCATCTGTAGATCTAAATAACCACTTACATAAAACTTTACCAAGAATTACACAAATCAGTGCACAAGAAGTGTATTACAACAAATTAGAGTAAATCGTAAGCAAAATAGTCAACACTTGTTTCATAGTTAAAATCTTTCAAGTCAACTTTCGTTTAAATTTTATCGAATAGTTTCACAGTATTTGGGCACCGAGATTATGTAAGACATTAAAGAAGAAGGATGTATTTGTAAAATTTCAACGAATATATTTAATGTAAATCCAACGTTTCGCATGGCAATTCGGTCCAAACTTTTCTAAGGAAATATAATCAAACATCAAAATTATCGAATATAAATAGGTACATAGTTCCCCAGTTCACTGTATACTAAATAGGTCATCCAATCAACGTTAACAATGTTTACAGTAGGTTTTTGCATTATTGTGTAAGAGACTTGTGATGTGAAATGAAGTGTCAAGATAACAGATTGTATATTAACGTAAGTGGTGTGAGAAAAAAACTTCATTCACTATATATTGTCTCTGATAAGTAAACATTTCACTGAGAATAATGAATTTAGAAATTTAACAGTAAAATCTATTGAATCACTTAATATTAATTGATTATGAGAACTGACACTTATTTTTTGTTTCTCTTTTGTTGTCATGTTCATCCATACACGTAGTATCAATTTACTATTGATCAATGTTGAACAGATGATCATTGTTCTAAATAAGACCGATCACTGACCTTTTCTTGATTTAATGTTTTTAATTATTTTAAGAACTAACACCGGAAAAAATCACATATGTAAAAGAAAAATCAATGAGAGGTTGATAATGATATTAACTGTAAGATTAAGAAAGATGTTACCGGTGATATAAAATGTATTCGTTTGAAAATGATCTTGAAACTTAGGTAATTATTATGATTTTACCATTCGTTTGCATTACTTCATTTTTAAATTAAGCATTACATAAAATGGTTATTTATTATTTTTAATAGTTGAATTCATAAGTCAATTAAAGCTAGATCACCATGGAAAACCTGGAAGCGCTGACCGACCGTTTTGTCTTAGTATGGGACTCCTCATCAGAGTGCATCCACGATCCCGCTCGCGGAATTCGGACCCAGGGACATCGATCTCGCGCGCGGTCGCCTAACCTCTAGACCATTGAGCCGGTAATCAACTGTTTTAATGTCTTACCTCAACCAATCCACAAAATTGCGCGACTATCTTCTATTGTGATGGGGTAAATACTTGTCTCTACCTGACATGAATTAGCGCCACTGGTCACGGCTTCTCAATGATGGTCTAACATCAATCGGCTCACGACCTCAATCAAAAACTTGATAATCTCAACAACTCAATACTGTTTTAACCACTAGTCTTACATTTCTGAATAAGATAATAACTTGTTCACACCCTTTAATCACCTAACTTGGAAACCATTCAAGTATTATCACTAACTGTTAGATTTTAGATTTTTCAGCTAAATAATTATAGATACTAACCATATGTGTTCATGTACTATTAAAAAAGCATATAAATTATTAAAATGTTAAATAGTGAAAAAAGTCTAAGGAAACAGTTTATTTTTAAGATTTATTACCTTCTTATCCATCCTTTTGTTGGAGTGATCCAGAAAACTTTTTTTAAAAAGTTAAAAAATGCTCTAGAAACGCTAAAATGCATCTTATCTAATTAGCTTCACCAGAAGTTTTACCAGAAACATCTAGAAAGTGAAAAATCACATATCGAGTTTCTGATTAGATGAATATCTATACTGCTACTATGTTTAATGGCGTTTCAGAATTTTTCGAAAACCCAATGCCATCTAAAATACCATAAAAACCTTAAATTTTCTGTATATAAACGAACCTTTGGAGTAAAGCGTTTCTTCCATATCTCAAACTTTTTATTCTGTGTTCAAGTTCCTGTGTAGATCTAGCCTGGGGATTTCTAGAAATGCTTATAAACTGAATCTAGCGTTCAATTAGAAGACTTATCACCTTTGAGGAAATGAGGGGCATATACAACAGAATTCGTCAAAAATCTCAGTGTTTTAGATTAATCGGTAGAAAACTTTCATAAATCAGAATGGCTGATAGTTATAGGCCATTGGAAAATATAAGCAATTGTGTATTTTTAAGTAATTACAATTTGAATGTATGTTAAACAGAATTGTTTTGCACTATTGTATAAATCTATGCTATGAATTCTTTAATGGAACAAAATTCATGATGTTGAATCAAATAATTATTGTTACTAAGCTCGAGTATTTGTTAATTAAAATATTTATTTAATTCCTATCAAACTAAAGAATAAAACTTAAAGTATATCTTACTTAAATTCAATGGTCCAACGTATACTGTGCATATCGTAAGATCTAAATTCTTGGGAGTTACTACTGATATGTACTAATACAAAGTCTTAAACAAGAAGTAAACTAAGGTATTATTAGAGAAAAACAGTGAGTTATCGGGACACTTTCTTTCCATCTCATAGTTTCATTTCAATGACAATCATTTAACTGACTATTTGTTTATTTGAACATATAGATATTAGTACAAGAAGGCACCAACTAGATATACGCCACACAAATCTCGTTTAATTTGTTTGAGGACTGTGATACTGTCCGGGTGCCCGAACAAAAGAAGGTGGTTTCCTTAGGGGGGCCACACCCGGAACTGGAAAGAGTTGGAAAGGATTGCCCAGGACAGGGTTGGATGGAGAATGCTGGCGAGCGGCCTATGCTCCTTCGCGAGGAGTAACAGGCGTAAGTAAGTAAGTAAGTAATAGAAACTCAGAGTAGACAACAACAACAACAACAAAAAACCTTATAAAATTTTATAAATGAAAGAAATATTACAAAAAAGTGTTTTTTAAAAATATTGATAATAGAGTTTTTCTAGTTTAATTTATGCGTACATTATATCAAAAATTATTGATTAGACAAATAGAATTAAAAATACTGAACATCATCTATGATTTAAAAGAAAATAATAATAAGTAATTGAAATAGATATGGGTATGTGCATGTGTACACTTGAATATCAATGTTTAATACAGTCAATATTGTTCAACCTTATAAAGGACAAAACTATGTAGACATACTTACATATGATATAAAAATACGGTAAAATCGTAAACTTTATCAAAAGTAAATTACTTTTAATGTAAAATATTAATAATAATGTATGGTAATGTAACTTCAAAAATAAAGGCATAAAATATAAATTCAAATTTAATTAAATGTTTGAAAAACAATTTGGATGGATATATGAATTAGGTCTAACTCACTTATTGAATATTACATATAACTTCGGCTTAAATTACCAAGAGTCTCAACAACCACAATAACAAAAAAAAACAACTATCAATTATATGATCTAGCTTCAATTGATTCATGATTTCAACTATTGAAATTACTAAAATCTCCATAAAAACCCCTTCTGATAATAATCAGCTGCTCACTAGTGACTGACTTCAAGAGATACTCCTGGAGTTCTAATGAAAAGCCGTGACCAGTGGAGTTCAACCAGGTCTGTTGTGAGATATTACCTCACTGATGACATGATGGATGTGTCTCTCAATTTCGTGGACTAGTTGAAGTTAGACATTAACACCGTTGGATGCCCCTCAGTGGTCTAGTTGGTTAAGTGCCTGGCGCAAGACTGATAGGCTATGGGTTCGAATCTCGCCGGGGGGGAGGGATCGTGGATGCGCACTACTGAGCGGTCCCATACTAAAACTAAACGGCTGTCCAGTGCTCCCAGGTTTTCCATGGTAGTCTATTTTCAATTGACTGATGATTTCAACTATTGAAATTACAAGATCAATTCGCTTGAAATTAAAGATGGATTCCTAGCCATGACATACATATCCAAATGGCTCAATGAGTAATATTTACATTTCCAAATTTGATTGAATAGATTTCAGTTTGATTCCAAGTCAAATAAAGTATCTGTCGGGATGGCTTCCAAGAACTCCAGAGGCGATAAAGGAACCGAAGAGTTTCCATCCAATCAGAACATGATGGAACTTTCTAGAGTATCAACGTGGAATGCTACTATTAGAAGTCCGCCTGTAGCTCCTCCAGAGTTACTGCCGGTTCCAAGCCCGGATAAAGAAGGAGAGTTGAACATAGGGTTAGCGACCTCATTTTGTAAAAAACTAACTGGCTAATAAAACGCTAACCAGAAAACACTATACTACTATTGAACAGTAGCATAACATGCCACTTTGCAGATTGATTAAATTTTAATATTGATATAACAGGCTCTAATATTTATAAATACCCATGATTATCTGTACATTTTGATTCCTACCCAACAAGCACTTTTTCAGACGTCTGTTTTCTGATTTGCAGCTGTAGGCGCCGTAGTTGTACACCGTATTCTGCATTAATCAGTGCTTTACTGTTATAAATAGCAGTTCAGTCCAGTGCACCAGTTCGTTTACTCAGTATCATTAAACTAACAGACTTATATCAGTCGGTATTTTTATTTAACTTCAAATGACATAGGTGTACATTTGTAGACTGACTATTTAATTTGGTCGTTTTTTATTGCTTCATCTGGTTTCAAGCTTTTTACATACAAAAATAAGTGAAATTTGAAAATATGACAGTGATATATTTGTCTAAAACGAGTGTGTCGAATAAGTAGTTCAATGGTTGTACAGTTTAAATATTTCATTACTAATCATTTCTATTTTTATCATATTCATATGATATATATAATGATAGTGACATCTTTACTTTTAGATATCGTGTCCTAATTAGGTTATTATTACATCGTTCATTCATGGATTAAATTAACCTTAAGAGAAGTTGCTTGTTTTTGACACGTTATTAGGTGATGTTGAATATTAGTGAAAAGATGTTTTAATATATGATGTTTATCAATGAATTTGAAGCCTATACTTCTGTTATTGAGTTATTGATTTGTGAGCTTTGTAGTACAATCATGTAAAATGTGACACAATTATCATTGATAAGATTGGATAATCACATGCATTAGAGAATTCCACAGCAGTGATATAAATTTTAAGCGCCAACTGGTAAACCTGAAGCCAGTCTTCTGTTTAAATTATATCTAGGTCATAACCATAAAGAAATATCTGGTTCTTAACGATAACTGAGCTTATGTCCATCCTTGATAGATATATTAGCAACCATCTCAGACTAAAACACATTCTTGATCACATTAGCTAGTAAAATTGTACGTCACATTATAATAACTTAACAATTACTTAAAAAATAATAATTCAGTACAGATTAACAGTAGAATGTAATAAAAGTGAGTCTCGTCTAATTTGAAACTCATCGACTAAATGTATTTGCATTTTATTGATTATTATTGTTACCATGGCAACCTAAAATGTCTATTTACCAACAGTGAATGAAGAATTCAATTTTGGAAAACGAAAGCAACAACCGGAAAGTAAAAGGTATAACTTCACTACTGGATAAAACAGATATTATATTGTATATTCTCTTGCTTACTACATTGTTGGAAAAAACACCTGAACATATAATGTGACAATTACTATTATTGTTATATTTATTTAACCAACAACACCCAGAATAAGTAACGTTACATTATCTTTTTATCACTTCTATTTATGTAATACTACGGCATGATCAAGCGAAAATATCATTATAAAGAGTTTAAGAGGGAGATAGGAAATTTGAGAGGGGTATGTTTTAATCTTCTATTCAAAAGTTTATCTGTATTTGTTTGATATGTCCGATTTTGATGCTGTACCCTATAGTGATAATAATAATAATGATTGTTGGTGTTGCAGCCGTTATCTTCATCATCGTCGTCATTAAGTGACTGTTTGTTTAAATAATAATAATAATAATTAGTGAAATAGTTTTTACCCATTTACATAAGTAACAAGGTTTTTTATACAAATAACTTACAAAATAAGGATTTTTGTAAAAGTTATTTATAACCTTTACTCTGTCTTTTGTTAAAGCTGAAGTATAGGGGTGAGTTAATAATAAACATACAATTTACTTCAAGGTCATGGCGCATAGTTCAAATAATGAATTTAAACAACTGTTTTTTTGCATTTATGTAAATATAATTGTTGTATTACATTAATTTAAACAAAATTTTAACACACTACATCTACAAATGATTTTGACTGACTAAAAACTATATAAATGAAAATACAATTACTTTGTAAGAAAATAAACATAATGATTTCCATAGAATGTGAGTATATAATGTACACAGATCATGCTTAGTTTTTCGATATTCATTAAGTGTAAGCTGGTTCATCTGGCCCATGTTAAATATCATATGATAGTATTTAGTTAATAATTTAACCTGCTCAAATTAGAAATGTATGTTCCGAATATGTGCAAAATATTTTATAAAAGATCATTGAAGTATTTCAAATAATAAAACTTAATCTATGGTGATCCAATTGACATGCATAGATAGTGTTTAAGAATTATGAACCGTTAAAAATCAGCAAAGACCAAGTAGATATTTCATCAGATTTTAAAACTTACTAACTAAAATAAACTTTAAATGAAATAGTCACTAAAATGTGAATTAACCGAAGTTGCAAAACCCTAACTATCAGACCTAAAGGTCATAGGATTAGTCCTATGTGCAAATTTTTGAGGTAAAAAAAATGTGAAGATGGAATGAATTATGTTATGACTTGTGTGATAATGGACAAAAGAAATTATGATTGTTTTTATAGTGCGATCAATTGTGTGAACTGATTGTTGTCAACCAATGATTATTCACAAGTCTGAGTTATTGAAAGAATATTACCCAATGAATGATTATGAAAGGACAGAATAATTTGTTAATGATATTGCGATTCAATTAGACTTCTTTTATTGTTATCATTATTATTAATGGCTTTATTCAATATTATATTTTGGTACAATATAGAATTCTCAGCACAAGGTATTTCAACAAGTTTCTTTTACGAATATAAAACAAAAACAAAGACAAAAAAGGAAGGAAAATATGCTCAAGAAAAAATCAGAAAAACTGTACAACTTTCCAAATTAAAGACATGTTGGGAATGCAGGTTATTGATTAGGTTAACTCTAACAACCTGTTCGCCAAAGAGTATATTTGATAGGTAAGGTATTATAGAACTTCTATACTTTTGCTTGGGTGTGTGGATTATAATGTGATTACGTCTCGTTCTACCAGAAGATATACAAGGAGAAAGATATGAGTGTTGGGGATGGTTAGTATCTGATAAGATAACGCATATCAGTAGTTGGCATGACTTTAGATGTCTATCCACAAACATATTAATTATGACCTTGCCAACTGCCTTCAGCACTCCCCGCAACACAGCAAAGTCTTTTCACAAAAGTCCGTGAAAGAATAATGGAGAACAGTAAAGAATAATAGGTAATATGCAAGAATTGACAAATTGTAAGAGTAAATGACGAGTAATCTCAAGAGCATGCAGTTTCTTTATATAGTAAGTCGGACAGCAAACTTTCTTCGATAACAATAAAACGTGAGAAGACCAAGAGAGATCAGAGAAAAAGGTAACGCCAAGATAATTGACCTTCGACACTGTGTTTATCAAAGAGTTTCAAATGGCACAAGTATTATAGAATTTCAAAATGGTGTCTAGATGGCGTTCATGTCTCATGCTAAAGTTAGCAGCTTGACATTTATACGGATTAAGTATGAGACCATTAACAACAGTCCAACAATGAATACGAGACCAAAGCTCATTCATTTTTATGGGATGTAAAGAGGTAGAGATAGGCATACATACAGTGAGATCATCCTCATATTTCACAAAAGTGTTTACTGTGGAAGATGGCAGATCATGAAGAAAAAAGAGAAAAGAACAAGTGAAGGAACAGCTCCTTGTGGTAAACCTCCATGAAACAGATTAATACAAATCCATCACTGAATAAAATTGACATAGAATCATGTAAACAGGAAGCTCTGGGTAGTTTTCGCTCCTTAGTACTGAATCCCTCATCAGTGTATATTCATAATCTGGCCACGTTTTGAACTCGCGATCTTCAGGCCTTGCAGAAAGCGCTTAATCTTAAAACCACTAAGTTGTCTTTCAATCATTTATATCTACTATTTCAGTAGATTTGTGAGATTGTTGGATTACAAGACCATTTAAATATCTTGGTTGTATAAACTGTAACAACTAAACAATACACACAAACTAGTTTTTTTTTAAAAGAAACCCAACAAACAAGGGTTTCTATGAATTCTATAATAAGTTATTTTAAGTGTTCTGTGAAAGAGGAAAATAATTAATATTGGGAAATTAATTCTTTCACATATGAATTAATACATTAAAACAAAATGGTATCATTTGAACTAATTGATACAATTACTTTTTGTTCCCATCTTCACATTATGATCCCACGAGAATCAGATAACTTCGTTTTCTCCCTTTCTATAAAGTACTGCTGAACTATTAACAATAAATTCTAAGAAAACTTTCGTCTACAGCAACTTCTATAAGTATTTCATTATTCCTGATTTAAATGTTCAATAATTATGACTTTAAGTATCTGACAGTGAATGTTTAACATGTAGATGGTGTTTGTCGAGGACTGACCTCAGTTAGTATACTGTTTCAAATCCAGGAGAAATATAATAGTATTCTTTCTAATACGTGAATCCTGATTTGTGAACATTTACGTTTGCATAATAATCTGGTTTTTTATCGAAATCTCTCCATCAAAATTAATGTCTAACATAAGACAAATAAAATTATAGTATGAATTATTATGCACATTTAACGACTTTCCATACAAATAAATGTAAGCTAAACTTTCTTAACATTAATATACAAACCATGAAAACTACAATGTTTGCAGAATCTTTTGTAGTCTATTTAATTGTTCTGGATAAACAAAGAATAAATATTAACTCAAAGATGATTTATATCATTGATTGAAATTAACTGATAAACTTTTGCTTGGACAGATTCCCTGAGCACTTCTAAGGAGTCCCATTTTAGGATTAAATAACTGTCAAATCCTCCATGATTTTCAGTGGTTTTTCAGAAAACATCAATTCATAATGACAATTATTTTTAACTAAACTCTACAATAATTTATTTATAGTTTACATCCAAAACTGACTTAAGTCAGAAAACCATAGAAAACTAGGAACCACCAGGTAGCTATTTCGTCATGGATAAAAACTCCTGAGAAATTCGATATTAGGAAGAAACAGTTGTCCATTGCTACTTGATTTCTAATGGTCGTTTAACTAAGACTAGTTTATAACTTCCAAGTTACTGATCAAATAATAATTCATTGATCGACCACATTAATCATCAAACTTAAGTGAATTGCACTAGTAATCAATAATGATTATGTACATATTTCTTCAGTTATGCTAAACTCTTAAACATTTAACATTGTATATTGGAATGTGCTTTCCAACTAATAATTTAATTGATTCAATTAACATTTGATAAAGATTTCATTTTTGAAGGTCACAACTACCTAACATTCAGTATAAGATTGTGGAGATTGTTAATGTCTAATTTCAACCAATCCGTCTTCCATTGTCTTCAGTGGGTAACTACCTCACAAAAGACACAGATGAACTCTTCTGGTCACGACTTCTTACTAGAACTTCAGGAAATCCATCTTGAAGCTAATCACTAGTGAGCACATGATAATTATCTGTACAAAATTTTAAAGACTGTTGAGTTTTTAATTGAGATCGTGATCTGACCATTTATGAAATATAACGAATTTATCATATATTTGAGTTATAAGTTTTGATTTTATTAATATAGACAGTAGTTATGACAAAACACTGGATCATTGAAACATTGTGATAACTACTAATGGTTTATATGGTACAGATGAAAGACATCATCAGTTGATGTTTTAAACTAAAATTAAGATTTTTCGAATGGTGATCACCTTGTTTTCTCATATTTCACAGCTCAACTAATTACTGTCATTAGAAGTAACTTTGATTACCTAAAACAGAATCATAATAGGATGTCTCACTACATCTTAAACTAATTAACTGGATAATCTTCCATCTTATTAGATGTTAGATTCAGAGTCTAACTTCATACCTAACCATCCAATGAGTACCAAATAAAAAAATACATATCCTTCATGTTATTTTTTTAGTTAAGAATACTATTGATGATAATATACATTATAATAAGTAATGCTCAGAGTTATGTCATATGTCAATACAGATTATTCCATTTATTTTAGACCAACAGGTATGATCAGCTGAACTTAATAATAATAATAAAACTAGAAACAATATGAACGTATCACAAATTGACTTTAACTAGACAGTTATTGAAACTCAAGGTGGATACAACTAAGGAATCCTATCCAAGAATGATATAATCATCAATTGTTTGATTGTTTTCACAATACCGGTCTAAGTAAAATTAATCTATGTTATAAACTAACTTCAAGGCAATCAATTTTTTAAATCTCAGATTTTCATCAAGATTTAAGTCAAATTATTTGTATGTGAGTTTGTAAAGATAATTTACATCGCAAACTGAATCTAGTTAGACAGTTATTAAAAACCTGGAACCACTTGACAGTTGTTTCGTTCTTATATAGGGATGCTCAATAGTAGGGACCTAAAAATTCACAAAAGATGGAATCAAGAATTCTTGTTTCTTGCGATGAACATTTAAGCTTTAAATTTTGAATCCAACTGTTTATAAGTTCGACCCCAATTACCTGGAGAAATTACGCAACCACCTTTCATCGCTGTTGATGGGTGACTGTGTCACACTCTACATAACTGAACTCCATAGACTATAGCTTCTCATTAGGACTCTGAGTATCATTTCTCTTAATCACTCACTAGTAAGAACATGATTAAAATTAGTGTAAGGGGTTTTAGAGATTATTAAATTGTCTAGTTCATAACACAAGCTGATCTTAGAAAATAAATGAGAAATTAAACTATTTCATCATATAACACACTGAATGGTTCAGATGACGATTAACGGTTTATAAACCAATTCCAATTATTGTATTCTCTAAATATTTTATATTAAAGTTCACTGAAAGTATACAGATGTTTGTCCAGTTCTGGTTACATATCGACATTATTTTTTCATGTTTACTAATGCAACTTAATAATAAATAATAAATGAAAATGAATACGAGCGAAAACATTTTTCACATGACACAACTTGTCTATCAATCAGGTTACATAACTACAAAATTAATATTATGTGTTACAATCATTTTGTTTGTAACCCACTCAAACGAGAATGTATATAATAATTGTATATTAGGGTATTTGTGTGAAAGAGAGAGAGAGACGGGTCTATATAATAGGAAAGTAGCAAAGAAAGTGATATAAAGAATGAAAAAAGAAATGAATAGCTCGAGAAATGGAATGGAATGCATAAAACACAATATTATGCCTTGAAACACTCTACTGTTCTTTGTTACTTTAGTTTTTTTGCTATATTTAATGTATTTCCCTTGAGAGAGGGAGAGTTAATGGTTGTGTGTGTATGTGGAAAATATTGTTTTAAACCAAAAGAAACATGGTTTCCTACAAGGAATACTTCATTTTAAAACAAAAAACATTGATCATGGTTACAATGTTCATATATATAGTTTCAACTGTACACTACATAATGAATATCCATGTAACATTACACACTACTATAAGAATACTATAAATTACATCATGAAAGTAGCAAAAAAATTAGATAAAGGTAGCAACAATCTGTGAAACACATGATAAAATAAACTATATGAAGATCATTCTTTTGTAAGAAAAAATAATGTCTCTATCCTGACTATTTTTCATTTCGTCTGTTCACTTACAGCTAAACTTTGTTAACGGGCTGAAAAATGAAGACAAATCATTTATTTCGTTTGTCACTTCTGTCAGTTTGTGTCATTGTGTCCTGATTGTCATTATCGTCTGTGTTATTATGATTTTCGTTGTTTTTGGAGATGGTGGTGGTGTTACCACTATCGTTGTCGTCATCACTGTTGTGTTTTTTTAATATCTCTGTTCATTCACAGTTGTGTATTTTTATGACATTCAGTCGGCTGTTGACCTGACTTTCTAAAAAAATTGTAGGGTGAATTGAAATGAAAGTATAAAACTTACTATTAAATCAATGATTGAATTTTTTGAAGTGAATAAAATTAATTGAAACCAATCATGGACTGTTTTTTTCCTATCCTTTTACCGATGATATTGATTTGAAAATTGATATAAACAGAAAAAAATTACAATTGATGTATAGACCGACAAAGAGATAGGATGCTAGTTAGTTTTATTCTCTGTAGTTGTTCATCAAAGTCAATCGTACTTATAGGTTAGTAAAATCACCGTCTTAAAGTAATAAATGAAAATATTTGTACGACAGGCAAATGATATCATATTAATGATTGTAAAGACTATAAGGAACATTTAATTGTATTTATATAAAATAAATGGAGAGTGGCTAATAGTGCGGTCCAGGACTCAATTTTCGTTCTATTTGAGACTCATCGTCTGCATATATTCTTTATTAACTTATGACATAATGGTCATATCGAGGCAATACACTTAAAATACACATATCTCAACAACGATTGGTCGAAATTCAGCCAAGATAACAACAAACTAAATCTAAACCTAATCAAACTGTAAACTTATAGAATATTGAAAGTTGTATCCCAAACGAAATCGGTCATTTGCATTCTTCGCTCAATATATTTCAGTCTGTATGGTTTACTATCTAGAAACCAATGTGTACTCGACAAGGTTTGATAAAATCATGCAGTCAATATTATTATTACCACTATGATTAATCAAACAATCTAAGTAAAAATTGTTGTTATTTTGTCATTATGAATCTGTATGCGTTTGTGTGTGTGTATCACGCTGACATAATTGACTCAACATCAAATATTCTGTAGAAATACATTAGTATTATTTTCATATCTGATAAACTACTGACATTATCCACTATGTCTAATAATCCTATTAATGAGTATAACAAAATGAAATGTACTAAATATTTTTAATTCTGCCAAACCGTAGGAGTTCGCGGATTAAATGTTAAGTAATAATCAGGACTATTTTGAAAATGTTCCTTTTTTATCAATGAAAATCTCCTGTCAATATGAGACCTAAATGAAGTGTAAATATTGTGGATCATTAGATTTTAATTCTGTTATTGAATATTTCGTATCCACAAAAAGACATGATGTTCATTAGTTGACCCCTAACTAACTTCATTGAAAATTTCATTTAACAGTTTTTATGTATCAATTTTCGGTAGATCTTTAAGTTGAATCATTTCATCATATTGTGTAAATGATATATAACTGTATTCATCTTATTTAACTACATACACATTAAAACGGATCAATTATTTTAATGCTCTAAATCTAATTTTTTTGTTAAATTAAGATTAAACACTGGGTTAAATATAAAATTGAGACAAAACTCTTTAACATTAAAGCAATTAGTTCCTTTGATAAATTTCGATAGTGCAATAAAAATACGAAGATCATCAGAACTATTTGATATATTAGCGTAATACATTTCGAACAATCTGATGACATATAATATACTTATTAAGAACATATATATATAAAAGTAACAGGTCAACTAGACCTATCCTGATAATATTAGCATATTATCCAGAATAATGAGCTTTCAAATTGTTTTCACATTGCTTCTTTATTATTCTTATCTCCTCTTACCCTCCATTTCTAGTTTAATTGACCTTTAATTTTTATATATAAATGTTCTTATCAAGTATATTATGTGTGATCAGATTGTTTGAAATGTATTGGGCTACTACATATCAAATAGTTCTGATAGTCTTTATCTTCTTTAACATTATTAACTTAAATTATTCCTTTTTGTGTGGATGTGTGTGTATTTTAAGATAAAATATCTTTAGTAACTCAATTGATTTAATTAGATTGGAATCATTACAATTAAAATGTTTATAAAATAAATGTAAATTTATCCATTTATACAAAAAATGTAATTTATAAAAGAAATACAAATGATACATACATATGAATACAGTAAACAATATACTTGAAAATTTTATCACAGACACATGTACATGAAACAGAAGTTGTTTTCTGGTGATCTTAGTAATTTCAATAGTTGAGATCATGAGTCAATTAAAGCTAGACCATATACATGTACATACAGTTGAAAACAAAACAAAAAAAACTAAGTAAAACAAAAATTACATAATACATTTTGTTTTCATTCCTTAAAGAGAGGACTACTGTCAATCAGTTAAAAAAATTGTTTGTTCTAAAAAGGTTTAGCTATCAGTTAACGTTTATTTACTTTCTTCTTTTTACTTAAAAATTCATAGTGAATTTTAAGGTTACCCACTAGAATAATAGAAAGAAACTATTTGTATTCCCAAAGAAAAAAGAAACGAAATTTGAAATATTACGACAGTTGTCTGTTAGCATATGTGGAGAGGGAGAGAAATAAAAATAACTGTATTTAAAAAAAAAACAAAAAAACACTATATTTGAGATAATTTCATCATTGGAAGTTTAACCGATTCCAACATTTCGTCCATTGATTTTGTTCGTACTTCTTCAGAATAATCATTAAAATTATCCAACTATAGATATTGATTTAATAAAAAAAACTCGTTTAAAAATTTACCTAATCATATTTAGATGTTAGTTTTGTCAAATAGGAAAAAATAGGAGTCCTAGTGAGAGGCAGTGACCAGTGGAGTTTAGTCGGGTCTATTGTGAGATAGTAACTCACTGAAGACAGTGTTGAATGTGTTGCTTAATTTCGTGTATTAGTTGAAGTTAGGCATTAACACCATTGGATGCTAGTCGGCTCAGTGTTCTAAAGGTTAGGCGTTCGCGTGCGAGACCGATAGGCCCTAGGCTCGAATCTCGCGGGGAAAGAGGTCGTCGATGCGCACTGCTGAGGAGTCTCATACTAGGACGAAACAGCTGTCTAGTGCCTCCAGGTTCTCCAAGATAGTCTAGCTTCAATCGACTCATGAACTCAACCTTTAAAATAAGAAATTATAAAAATGTGAATAATGTGAAATGTTTACAATGTGAAAAAGAATAAATAATTTTATAAATGTAACTTTATACTAATAAAATTTAATGAATAAACGAATTCACTGTCCATGATTGAATGGCATGTTAAATATTTTGTTTATCAAAAGTAATAACAAAAATAATAGTACAAATTGAAAAATATTTTACAAATGTCGAAATCTATATAAAATTAGAAAAACTAAATGTACAATGTATATGTAATGTATATGTATATATAATGTTCAAACATTCAAATTAGTTACCTCATAAACAAAGCCTTGTTGTCCTTCCTCTAGTAATCTATTCTTAGCATCAACCTAAACTGATTTTATGGTATCTGTGGCCCAGAAACAAACTCTTATATCTATTTAAAATGCTCTTAATTTCTTCCGATGCTTCAGCGCTAATTAGGAAAACAATGGGATTCTCCCACACAGTCGGTATACCTTTTAACCTATAATATTTTGAAGTCCGAATCATCATAAACTTTACTTAGTTATAACAGTAAAACTGTATATGATTTATCATCGCAGGGTAGCGATTCAATTAAGTGTAATGACATTCAAGAAATATTGTGAGCATAGTAAATTAGTATACTATATGAAACAAGATTCTGAAACATCAGATTTAACCACAAGAGAACCTAATAAACTAAAATGAATTCATCTTATTCTACTCAATTCTTTTTTCTTGCTCTATTCAAGATCATAAAAGAAATTAAGTGTATATAATTAAACAGTGGCTGGTAATTATGACAAATAAATCTTATCCAATGTTGTCTTTTTTAAAACCAAACGATTTCTTACACAAAACTCACTACTGAATTATTTGGTGATGTACTTCTAGTAGTAAACCTTTTTTCTTAATGAGTTTAATTTATTCTAATGTGAGATAACTCACCGATGATCATTGATTTGGGATTGTGTTTTCACACTGCATACATATAGATTGTTTTCTTAGAGCTTTAAAACACTAGACAATAATTTACTCCAACTATTAATTATGTGAGAATCCAAATAATTCATTCTGTTCTACTAGTATATCCGAACACTTATAAATCAACATAGTCCTTCAGATAAACAATGAGAATTTTAAAGTTATGATAAAATTAAATCATATTCACAATTTAAAACAATCAACCTTAATGGTTCAACAGATTATATATTTAAAAAAAGCGTGACAGAAAGCTACTCAACAGGAGTTTCTTTATATGGTAAATATTTATGAAGTTTGACAGATATTGGGCACCAATTATAGAGAAGACATTATATGTGAAAACTATATTTGAAATAACCTCAGAGATTGAAATTTAAGGAATTCCAAAGTCTCATCCAGCAGACTTGTTTGGAGAAGTTCAAACAGGTTTGCTGTATGAAACTTTGGAATTATTCAAATTTCAATCTCAGCTTATTTCGAATATAATTTTCACATATATTTGTGTTGTTTAACCGAAAATGTAGATACTAATATATAATGGTTATATTAATGATAATAATAAGTTATTCCTGAAACTATAGATGTAATCAACAGTTGATGTATTTGTTATATCCAAAATGGTTGAAAAACACAAATGTGAGTGGTTAAAAGTAGGAGGCTAAATATGTAACAACAATACAATAAGATGCCATTTTGAAGGCATTTGTTGTATTTGATATTGTTAGCTGACATGTCATAAGTTGCCATTTAAAAAGCTGCATATATGTTTGCGACTTTATAGTTTCGTCTCACTTCCAAAACTGAAGTTTGTTAGTTTACTCTTTGCTAGGGTAGTGGGCGAGCATTGATAACATGTTTCATACTAGAATAAAACAGCTGTTCACAGCTCCCTGATACCTAATGGAACTTAAATCAATATTATTTCCTGTCGACAATCAGCTCAAATACATTTTTCTTTTAGTCACAATTTTTTCAGAGAGATAATCAATTTTATTACCTTTTAATCTTAGGTAACTTTAAAAAAATTAATTTACAGAAGGATAATTAAACTTTGTATAATGGGGTTGCCAAATAAAGAGCTTTATAAAACAAAATCCAGATTATTTACCTTAATGATTTAATACCTAACTAATTACTGCAGTTTTTTATGACTCTCAAATTAATATTGGCAAGAATGCATATACATATATGCCCCATCGTAATCCAAGTAATTACTGTTTTATGCCTTATTGCCAAGTTTGAAAATCAAATATATTCGAAATAAATGTTCATCCTATATCTTTTTTCTGTGACACTTCCATTATCCTTGTAAAATTAAACAAACTTATTGCATAATCGTCCCTAAAACAAGTGTCAAAAATTTTTTTTTTGTAATAAGCTTAGTTAAAGGAATCAACACCTTTTCAAATATGTCAAGAAATTCTTTTAAAAATTTTTGTTTACTAACAACTTACAATTAGTCAACATTTAAACACAATACATACACACTTAGTCAAGTGACCATAATCCTCATTTCATTGTTAAAATGAGTTCATGTATCTATATGTATGTAGGTATGTGTAAAAAAGCACGGTATGTATTCTTTTTTCTTTTGGCATTCATTTTGTCAAATAATTCCAATTACAGACAATTACGTACAGGTGAGAAAATATATATTTATATGGGTTTGGAGAGAAAAACTAGAAAAGAACAGAAAGAATAATAATAAGAATTATTATTATCATTATTAATACCAGAGATTAACAAGTCTGTATATTCCACAAAGAATGTGATCAGACATAACCAACTATTGAGGTTATTCATGTCCGTTGTTATAAGGATAGGGATAAGTTAGAAAGAAAGGGGGTATTTAAAGAATATAACTGAGACAGAAAATCAAATAATCAGTCCCTTATTTAGATCTAATTTAAACAACTTTTGGACAAATAAATACATAAATAAAGAAATGAAAAAGCCTAGTTTATTTAAAAAAACTACATCAGTTTTTTTTCAAAGATTTTTTTAGGGTATACAAATAAACTAACACGGTATCATACGCTATTATATACATATACAAATATACATGAAAATATTTTATTAATACTACACATACATAATACAAGGAAACTAAACTAAATATTGCACACTTGAAGATATTCATAATGATGAAATTCAATCTTAAAATCATTATTTTAAGTTGACAGTTAAAGATTGACAAAACAAATACGATTATAGTAAAGATTATTATTTCAATTTAATGATTGTATTAAAACCAATTTAGATGATGGTCATTCTTTTTGTAAAAAACAAGTATTTTTACGGACTTTTTAACCTTTCCCTTATAATTGACGTTTTATGATATGTGGGGTGCATTTTTTTAATTATAATGAAATTATTATTTGTTGTTTTGGCTTGGACACTAGCTACTTTTCTTGTAGATTTCTATAGTAAAATAAAATCCACACTTACATATTTAGCTACATTTACAACATTGTTTCTAGAAATTCTAGTGAGAGATCATGAAAGATGTGAAATAATCAACGAAAAAAGAGAAAATACTAAACCTTAGATCAAATTTGATGTATTATCCCAAATATGAACTGTGATACTTGATTAAATAATTTTATAGTACTGTGTATGGTATGAGACCAGCTACTCCATCATCCTCTTCTTATTTCATTTTTGCATATTTGTTTGTCTTAAATGAATGACGACTAATTGACGAACTCAGTACCTATGCAAAGAATAATGCACCCGGATTCAAGGTATACTCTATTGAAACCCACAATAGAACGAAACGGCCGTCCAGTGTTTTCAGGTTTTCCATGGTGGTCTAGTTTTAATTGACTCATGATCTCAATTATTGAAATTACTGCAATCTACACAAAACCCCTTCTGATTCTAATAGAATGAGTGATAGAGAATAATTCCTTTTACCAATCAATAATCTATTTATGTATTAATGACGGATAGTGGCTAGCAATGGAATCCAGGACGCGTGTTTTGTTTTATTTATATAGTTTAGTTTATTGATGAAATGGTTTTTTTTAAGTCATTTAGTATTTTTAAAGTAACCAAGAAACATTCATTGAATGTTTAATTTGTATTTCAACTTCTATTTGTATCATGTTACAAAAGAAAAGAGTTTTATTCTCAATTTTATCTTTATCGAATTCCTTACATCTAATAGATCAAAATAAGGATATTTGAAAAATTTACCAGTCAATGAAACATTCAATTCTATTGTTGCTAACTGACACCCCACTGACAACAATGAATGATTTTCATATAGATTTATAATTAAAAACAACTGGGTTATATTTAATCGTGTCAATAAAATTTATTGGCTCAAATAAATAAATTAGAATGAAGTTGTGTTGTTTTTTTTTTCATAGAGAAAATACATTGTCTACTTAAATAATCGTCACTTTATAATTCTATTTTGTTTACGTCAAATATTAGGACAAGCGTGTCCTTATTTGAGTACTGAATTAATCAATATACGTGAGTTAGTTGTAAAACCAAAAATACACATTGTTATGTACTTACATATATAGCTATTGGAGACTGTTAGAAATGTAAATCATTAGAAGCCATTTCAGTGAATTGAAGGTTAGGTGCTCACTAAATGATTAAGAGGTTGAGGATTTGTACATTGTCTAGGACGTGAGTAAGCATTACTAAGAATGAAATAGTTGTTTAGTGCTTCCTGGCTTTCAGTCTTTGTATGGCTGAATTGAATTCGTGATGCAGATCATATATTTACCTTTTTAAATGCGGTCGAGTAGAATGTATTCAGATACTACTTTTGGTCGACAAAAGTATCCAGCTCAGAGAAAATACACCACCAAAATCATTCACCTGAGCTACGAATCTTCTCCACTATTGAGATACTACCGTCTCTATC
Organism: Schistosoma spindalis; assembly: GCA_946903255.1. NCBI lineage: Eukaryota > Metazoa > Platyhelminthes > Trematoda > Strigeidida > Schistosomatidae > Schistosoma > Schistosoma spindalis. Next base: position 21,555,406 of record OX336424.1, read on the forward strand.
TTATAAGATTTTGTTGATTTTACAGAGTGAGTTATAGAATTCACAGTTCTCATACTATAAGTTCACATATACAAATTAATTTATTTAAATTACATGCATCAAAGAGTACTACAATATAAAACTCACTGATAAATGTATTTAATGATAAACAGCTTAGAAGAAATAACTTTCCATGAACTCTTCATGATTTCGGAGAGTTTGTAGAAATTACTGATTACAGCATAATGACGTAACAGAATAGAGAAATAATAGACTTGTAGAAAAACAAGTGATATTAAGTACCCTTACATTATATACAATTAAATGTGGTTTTAAAAAAAACAGTTTGATAAATGATTTATTGATTTATAAAAAGATAATTTTGGATAAACTTAAGTAGTAAATATTGAAATATAACCACAAAACCCTAAAAAATGAGATGATTTTAATGAACTTAAATATTTAAGGTACAGTAGTTTCAGAATATTGTTCAGTTTGAAATCAATTTTCATTGAGAACTTACATGGACTGGAGAAGTATTGAAATCAGGAAACATTAAGCTTTTTTTTCTTATTTGGAATTCATCAACAGTGTTTACCTATGAATATACATTGACTCAAATTTAAAACCATCATTTCTCACAGCAAGTGTACAAAATTTTAATACACCCGAATCGGAATTCAATAGTCCACATTTTCAACCTTAATCAGTTCATTTGTATTACGTAGTAATTATCTGGTGTAGGTGTATATGGTGGGAAATCATTCCACATTCTAAAATATCTCCACAAGTTTAACAATAATTGAACGAAATAAAAAATTCGCATAGGAGGATTTGGGAAGATTGTAGAGTCTTAATAGCTAAAATCACAAACTGATCTAAGATAGACCACAATTGGAAACGTGAAAGAACTGGACAGATGATTCTTCCTGGTATGAAACTCCTCAGCAGTGCACATCCATGACGCGACCATTTGGGATTGAACCGACAACCTTGGTCATGAGCTCGAATGCTTAACCTCTAAACTTTTGAGTCGGCATCCAACGGTGTAAATGCTCAACTTCAATCAGTTCGTGTTATTGCACAACCCCCATTCATTTCCTCAGATGAATAAGTGTTTCACACTCGACACAACTGAACCCCACTGTTACATTTTCATAAAAGTAATATGTGATACTCTTACCCATGCTACTTATATACTTATACCAGGAATATTACTAACAACAAAACCGTTCTTTATTATTTTAAATACATTAACACAATTATATACAGGATTTGATAGAAAATAATAAGAAATCAATAATTTTACTCAACTCTTATTTGACGAAATTGTTTCACAAATATCACTCAATTGTTTTATATTCATTTCTAGTTAAAGTTGATATAAAACATACTTCCCTTCTATAGGTAAACACTGATTAGTATGTTGTATGTCTTATATCTCCATTAAACTAGTGTCAATTTATATTTCGGTAAAAACATTAGTACCATTTGAATTCCATTCTCTTATTTTAAAAAGCATTTTTTTTAAGGAAAATGAATTATTTACATAATTTACATTGATTTACAATTACAAATTAAAAAAACTGCTTTTTATATTTACTAAATAGTGTAAAAAAACAATGCCCAGATTGTTTTAATCGGGAGGAGGGATTTTTTCTATGTATATTTTACATGCTTATTACTATAAACCAGTTTATTGATTAGATAAAAGATATTTTTTTTAAAAAAACAAACAATGAATAACCCCGCTTGTTTCTTGACAATTTACTATAGTTACAAAGACAAAAATCAATAATTTTTTATCAGGTAGATGTAAAGACAAACAAAAAAATTAGTTCACTATGAAAAAAAACTACGTCATAACAACTAATCGAAAAAAAAATTCATAAATATCCTGAGTTAATTTGATCGGTAAATAGAAATATAATTATTACATGTAGAGAATAAAAAAAAGTGATTATTACTATGATATATAGATTAATATTTTTCGGCTTCATAATCCAGAACATATTGATTAATTAATTACTTTAAAATTCATTTTAACTTGACTTATAAAATACCAATAGATGAAAGTTAACTAATTTCGAGATGGTAGAGAACCCAAGAATAAATAAATAAATGATTGAACTTACTTAGATACGCTTGTTACTTCTCTTGGAGGAGTAAAGGCCTCACACCAGTACTCTCCATCCAACACTGTTCTGGGCAATCTTTTACAGTTGCTATTCATTCTGCATATCTGCTTCCGATTCTCGATGTAGTGTGTTCTTTGGCTTTCCTCTTTTCTGTTTCCCTTCAGGATTCCAAGTTAGCGCTTGTCTCGTGATGTACTTTGATGATTTCCGTAATGTATGTCCTATCCACTTCCAAGTTGGTTTGTCCTCTCCCATAGTAGGCTGTTGCTGATAATATCTGGTCAACGGATATTGAGTATCTTGTGTAGACAACTGTTTGTAAATACTTGTACCTTCTTGATGATTGTTGTGGTAGTTCTTTAAGTTTCAGCTCCGTACAGTAGAACTGTCTTGACGTTCGTAATGAAGATTCTGACTTTCATATTGGTTGACAGTTGTTTTGAGTTCCATATATTCTTCAACTGTAGGAATGCGGCCCTTGCTTTCACATCTGCATCCGATCCTCCACGTTCATCGATGATGCTTCTCAGGTGCGTGAAAGATTCTACCTCTTCCAGATCTTCTCCATCAAGTGTGACTGAGTTATTGTTCTCCGAGGTTTATTCGAAGATCTTTCTTTTTCCTTTGTGTACGTTGAGGTCTATTGGTGCAGAGACTGCTGCTACACTATTTTTTTCGTCTGCATTTTTTGGTGTGTATGGCATAGAAGGGCTGGATCATCGTCGGAGTTCAAATCTTCTAGTTACATCCAACTTTCTCATTTTATTCTGTGCTTCCTCTCAGATGCCGAGGTTTTTATAATCCAGTGAACCAATGGAAGAAAGAGAAAGGGAGGATGTATGCAGCCTTTTCTGACTGCGGTTCTCACTTGGAATGCATCTGTCCTCCACTCACGAGTTTGCACTGCAGTCCGTCGTATGAATGAGTAAATAAGCTGTGTTAATAACCTCTAAGACATTAAGAATCACTTCATCTATTTATTACTAACCTATCAAATATTATCAATATTTTATCATTCTAATCACAGATTAAAAGAAAATTCATTAAACGTCGCAGTGTAATATTCCTTGATTTTCTATTTTGATGTGATTGTTGCTATTCTTTCAAAAAATTTGAGTCTCACTGATAGAAAACTGATAGAAAACCATTGAAATAATTAGGCGGTTAGTTGTTATGTAAGACTTGTCCGTTTAACGGGTGACCTTCGATATAGGCTATCAAAACTCTAAGAATCATGGAAAACCGATATGCACTGTTTTTGCTTAACACTTTTCAGATCCTTGGAGTAGTGCAATATTTTTGAATCCAATGATATGTAACGTTTAACTTCAATGATTTTGCGATAGACAGATATAGTCCAGATACTTTAGTGAATTTTCATCTTAGTTTTCGCTTGACTGTCTCCACATTCCATGATTTCTATTTGGGACAGAGAAATTCACCTTGAATCTATTTATGTCATATTTTAAATAATATCGTACTATACTACTAACATCTTAATAGTTATCAATTGGAGTGGTATATAACTATTAATTAAACCTTTCCTGATAGATTTCTAAATAACCTTGGCAGTCATTCTTCAAAGTAGTAATTTTAAATGCTTTATAAAGTAGTATTTTATATTTTCATATATTTAGAATTTTTAAACAATGTTTTTTTCTATAATTATGCACTTTCCTGTCTCACAACTCGTTAATCCATCCATTCATTCATTACTGGGGAAAAAGGTCATAAAATAAGGTAAATTGATAATCGTATTATTTTCAGAAGGGATTGTGTGGAGATTTTAGAAATTTCACTGGTTGAAATCATGAATCCATTGAAGCTAGACCACCATGAAAAACCTGGGACGAAACGGCCGTCCAGTGCTCCCAGGTTTTCCATGGTGGTCTAGCTTCAATGGATTCATGATTTCAACCAGTGAAATCGTATTATTTCCCTAAAAATCCATAGAAATAACGATGCTATGGAATAACTTCAAATAGTAGAAATGATATTATGATAAAAGCAATTTACTTTTAATAACAAATAATATCTTTAATATTAGAAGGGTTTTTGCGGATATTATAGTAATTTTGACAGTTGACATTATGAGTCAATTGAAGCTAGGTCACCATGGAAAACCTGAAAGCACTCGACGGCCGTTTCATCCTATTGTGGGACTGCTCAGCTATTAAAATTACTATAATATCCACAAGAAACTCCTTCCGATATTAATCAATATATGCTCACTAGTGACTGGCTTCAAGAGGTATTTCCTGGAGGTCTAGTGAGAAGTAGTGACCAGTGGAGTTCAACCAGCTCTGTTGTGAGATAGTAACTCACTGGAGACAATGTTTATTGTGTTGCTTAATTTCGTGTATTAGTTGAAGTTAAACATTAACACCGTTGGATGCCGGTCGGCTCAATGATCTAGTTGTTAAGCGTTCAGGTGCGAGACCAATATGATATTTAGAACAGATGAATTATGGCTGACCGTATAATTCAGAACACAAATTTTGTCGATTTTGGGGCTCATCAATACTATATTTTTGCATTACAGTGTTGATATTTATATATAAAATAGAGCCTTGTATATTTTGTTTGAGACACCAACACGTTATCCTCTAAACTACATAGTCCAAATACCCAGTAACATATACACCAGGTATGATGTTGAAATTAACATTAGAAGTTTGAACTAACCTATCAATGAATAAATAATATACTTGTAATATCCCAATGAGTAGAAAAATTAGATTTTCTGACGTTTCGTGACTTAGTGTAAGTCACTTCTTGAGAGAATAAATCCTATCAATAATGTTCAAGACTAGATTTTGATCAATTTTTGTTGATATATGTCCATTCTAAGTGAATCGCCTAGATGTAACTATTTTTTCAAGAGTTATTTAGAATAGATGGATTTTAGCTAACAGTGGAATCCAAGGTATTTTTCGTAATAAAACATAATATATATTAAGTTTATTTTATTTTCCTCAGAAACTTTGTTTTTTTCCAATGCAAGTTCTTTCTTGATATGAAATTTTCAAAGGAAAAAGTGCTATTTCACATCAGAGAATCATCTACATGTAGTTGGAAAATTTTTAATTCATTGTACTGTATTTTCTTCTTTAAAAACTGTGGATTATAGAACAAAAATGTTATTCTTATTCAAGTTGTCTTAGCAGTGCACATCCACAATACCATATTTAGTGGTCTAAAACATTTGACTAGTACCGATTTTAATTAAAGTTAAAAGAATAGAAAATAAAATAATACCACCAACAGAATTAATTTCTATATTATTTCAGGTAAGCTTTATTAACGAGTGACAGATAAAATAAAGTTTAAGTGCAAGGTTTTCCGTTAATTTTCTCAGGCTACTTAAAATCAAAAGGTCGGACGTAAAATTTCTGATCTTTCCGACTAGCGATTACATTAATATGTGTTTAGCGGAATTCAATCGATACTAAAACCACATTTCTTACTACTCAGTGATCAGTCGATGTAATTATCTTACTCTTACATAAGGTCAATGACAGTCTGGACGGTTAATTCACTATTAATATCTCCGGCTGTGACTAAGGTCTGAATTCCATTTTGATTAGCAGTTCCCTCAAGATTATGAGTACACTTTAGATGAAATCTAACTGTACAGCTTCTTGTTATTCGCCTTTAACTAACCACCATTAATTTACTAAGGATAGAAATGTGTGTTGGATTGTGACATCTACAAGTTAATTAACAGTTCACTTTATGACCTACTGGACATCATTATAATTTTACTTAAAATTTTACTTTCAGTTCATAAAATTCTAAGTTGACGTTCAACACTATAGATTCTCTTTTTTTCTACCGGAAAATGCTTAACATTTGCTACTGATATGGTTTAAAAATGTTGAAACATTTTCTAATAATCAGACTCTTTGGAATTTTATCACATGCTGAACTTAATTTCCCGTAGTATTTTGGATAAGTTTAGTTGTTTTTCAGAAGTGTTAAATTAATTGATAGTTGTATTGTTAGCATTATTATTATCACTACTATTATTATCATTACGAGTAGAAGTAGTAGTAGTAAAAATAAGAATATTAAAAGGAATTTCGCTAATTAAACTTGCGGTTACTTAGGAGAGTATGATGCTTACACGAGAAAAACAAAATAGTACATCTTTTGTAAAATTTAAATTAACATAATGGATATGGTTTTTTAGTCGAATCCCAGTAATCGTTCACAGTAATGAACAGATATAATTAAATGTTCGTTCCTGTTGTTGAGCATCATTTAAATTTGTAAGCTAGAAGGAATTGAGTTTATTATAATAATAGTCTAATGTAATATTATTCCGTTCAAATTCTGGATTTTATATGAATCTAATTCATTCACTCTATAATATAGCTAATAAGCTTAAATAACTTAGTGGCATTAAAGATGCAATATTTTTAAACATAGAAGGATGGTGGCTAGCAGTGAAGTCCTGGGGTCCTAGAGTGAATATCAACTCTAGGATATAAACACACTCAATTAATGAGTCTTAAACAGGACAAAATGTGCATTCTGGATTTCACACCTAGCCAACATCGAACAATATATATGATGCTTGTAACTTAATAGCAGTATTGAACCAATCCTCATAGGATGTATATTTATTAAAACACAATGATCAGTTGTAGTCCTACTACTCATCAATGGGAAGATTTAAACAAACAGTATAAATGAATATCATGTTTTCTTATTGTAATATGTTTAAACAAAATTGACAGTAAAATAAAGAACTGAGTTTCACATTTATCACTAATTAGATAAATTTATTATATAAAAACTGTAGATAAAATTGTGTTTACATAAAATGTCAAATTAACATGACTACAGTAATTATTAAATAGTGCTTATTTTTTTTAAGTTGACTTAGTGACATTGTAATTATCGATACAATTATCACTAATTTTCTATTTCTTTTTGTTTGAGAAAAAACAACAACAAGGCATAACATTGTTCTGCATGGTTTAAATTACTTACTTACTTACTTACTTACTTACCTACTTACATATTTATTTACTCTTTCTTTCTTATTATAAATGCGAAGACAAAATTAGAGCCCATTTAGTATATGCGGACAATAACAACAAAATTAACATTTGTTCAATGTCTATAACTGGGATATTGGACAAAAGGCAAATGATAAGAAGAGTAGGCTGTTTTCTTTCAACAATATGTAAGTATGTATCATATTATAACTAACTTTATATAATTGTATATTGGTGATCAGTTTCTTTCCGTTAACAAGAACACAATATGTCTGATAGAATAAGAGAAGAATTTAAAGAGTAGATGGGTAGAAAAAAAAAAGAGTATAAATTATGAATATGAATTACACCGTTATTCTAAAAAGAAAATTTTTGTTTGTTTGTTTTTATAAAAGAAAAAAAGCAATCATATAAAAGTGTATAAATAAATTTAATTTGAGATAACTCAAATGGAAATAGTTATTATTGCTTATATTTGTACAATATTAATAATGACAGTAAAAAAATATGTCAATGTTAGCCGAACAGTATACATTAACTTTTTTCCACATTTATAGGTTTTCTCTCAAACTATAAAGTTTATATTCATTTGATGTTGTTTGCTTGTATCTTTTCATCGTTATTTAGAATTACATTTGATTAGTCTCTTGTTGGCATATGTGTATTCTATGCAGATTGCACCGATATTGCCTTAAGTCACAAGCTTTATAAACAAATATGGATAATGGTTAACAGTGAAATCTAAAATGCACGTTTTGTTCTATTTGGGACTCGTCAAATAGATGTAGTTGTACTTATTTATTTTTGCCTATAAAGCTTTCGACTTAAAGCAATATCGAGACAATCTGCACAGGATAAACATGTGCCAATTAAAGACTGATCAATTGAAGTTCTAAACAATGTTGGGAAGATATAAACAAACAATGACAAGTGAATTTAAACTTCACCCCATCGCACAAGCAAGTGGCTATCAGGACTCAGTAGCTAAGTGGATAACGTAGTGGTGTTTGAAGCGAACGGTACTGTGTTCGAGTTCCGGAATGAACATCAACTCTGAGATGCAGGTAGATCCAACTGATTAGTCCCAAATAGGATGAATCATGCATTCTGGATTCCACTGTTAGCCATTATTCATCTTTGATTATAAATTTTATAGTTATTCACAGTTAAACTATATATGACATCTTTTACTGAAACATACAAACATTTATATACAACTTAGAATGTGATGAAGTAATCAAATAATGATTAATGTTTAAGCTCATGATATATACATGACTACCTAGATTGAAATCGGTAGAGTGTGGCTTAATTCTGAAACGTATTAATTGAAAATCAATTGAATTAATCATTAATATGACGATTAAGTGTAAAAATAAACTGAAAATTTTATTGGGAGCCCTTAACAATTTTTTTTAAAAATTTTTAAAACCTCGTACAATGTTAAAAAATACTTAGTTCAATAGGTCTACTTAAGAAACTTTCAAGATAATTACATAAAGTAACGGATAATGAATCATAGACTAATGGAATAGCTACTGAATGTGTTTTAACTAAGTTCGACATTTTCACTGTAGTTTCTAGAATTTCTTTACAGAAAGTATTCTTCAAATTAAAGCTTATTCTATCCATACGTACTCTGCTTTCTTGTTCAGTTTTCCTAATTAGATGAATTCGAAAGACTTAACAGAAGGTAAACAATCAATGTCAGTACAAAACAAATCAGTTTTCCAACAAATTAGATTCTCACACGGATGTTGGGATGATCCTCTGAATGTTTGAATTATTCACATGTTACCGGTGTCCATCATGGTTGTGATAAACTACACATTCTAACACATATCTATCCTACGGTACATGTTGTGTGAGTAAATATCAGCAGATGTGAATCTCATATTCACACACAAGTGACCCACCAATTGATTACAATAAATCGATTTTAGTAGTTAGATACCAATAATTTGTATTATTCCTTACATGTGAACCAAACGAGACTGTTGATAGGAGCATTGTGGTGACTTCATTTCGATCGTTGAGCATTCCATGAATACGATTCCAATTTTATTGGATGACTAACTGTGAAATTCCTTAGTTTTTACTAATTGGCTAATCAAATAATAGAAACTAGCTACTCAGAAGCTACTAACCTAATTCTTGGTACGAATCAGCTTCCTGTCACGCGACAATAACATTCCAATATTTAGGAATAAGTCAGTTAACATTTATTCAGTAAACAGATTATTTAGTCATATTTTAAAACCTCATCCAAACTATTTTGAAATATTTATGCTAAATGTATTCGCATTTTATTTATTTGTCAGTTAATATTCTCCTTTTATGTTATGACTGTTAAATAAAATGTAACTCACAATCTTGTTCTTCTTTTGTTCTATTAACCAATAAATTGAATACCTTTTGTCTGTTTGGTGTGTGGAGTAGTGATTATTAAAATGGAACAAGGGAAAGGTAGATAAAAAATCTGAGTACATTCGTAGGATACGTTAGTTGCAATTTTATTATCTTTCCGATAAATGGTTGTGCTGATTTTGAATCAAGTAACCGAATACAATTCAAATGATCTTTTATAGATTTCAAATAAACTTTCTCGAGAACATATTAACATTTGACTGACGAACATGTAGATTCTGAAAAAGCTATCGTTTCGGGTCATTAAATGAAATTTTTATATTTTTATGTTGTAATTATTTTATTTTACAGAATAGTTATGGATTCTCTATTGTGTATCAATTTTAGTACAGTCCCTGCTTCAGTTTAGCCTCCTGGGCAGTATCCCAGCCCACACACAAATCGAGTGTTGATTAAAACTGGAGAAGATTACTTTCACCTCAATTTGCATTCCGATAAAATGCATTCAAAATTATGTGGTAACACTCGCTTTGTTTCATAGTGCGTCACCTGTCTAATCCCTTTTATTCTCATTTTTTGTATTTTATTTTTCGACTTATATAGCAGCACTCTTGTAGTGGAAACCCTGTCCTATTTAAACGATCTAAAGTCACCCACCAGCTAAACGTTCAGTGCTAGAACCGACTACGAATTCCGAAACCACGTATGTCATTCAAACTGGCCTCCTTCGATGTTTACACACTAATACAGATCAGACAACATATAAGGTTGGCCATGTCCTTGAAAAGTCTCAACATCAATGTCCGTTGTTCATCCGAGACCCGTATTCAAGACTGGCGAAGTACTACAAATTTGCTCTGTCGCTTCGAAAAGTTTCTTTCATGTGCGTTTATCTGGGGACCTTGTGATATCTTCATCTGGACATGCTGGTGTTGTTGTTACACTAAGCGCTAGAGCTGAGGTGGCACTAATCAACTGGGTGTTTAATAATAATCAGTTATGTGCTGTTAGATTAGAAAGTTCCATCAAAAAGCAAAGAAATCAGTGTGAGAAACAATGTCTTTTCGTTTTCTCCTCCTATGTTCCGACAGATTGTAGCCCAGATGTAACCATGGATGAGTTTCACCAGTATTTAGCTGTTCTTCTGCAGAAAGTGCGTTCGAAAAATATTGTGGCACTAGCCGTGGACTTGAATGCTCAGGTCTAAAGTTTGTGCACAGAGGAGAGTCGTTTAGGTGGCCAATGGGGACTTGTTGGTCACAGGTCAGATAACGGTTACCATCTACTGCAACCAGAACTCATATTGGTCACATCATGATCGCATATCTCTGGCGTGGTTGCATACAAGTCTGCCGCTCCTTTTGAAGTACCCATCTGGACTCCGATCATGCCCTTGTTTGCGTTAATCTTACCTTACGTTTCAGTGACCGAAAAATTCATCTTCCTAGACAGATCGATGTCAGCGAATTGGTTGCAGCTTCTGTTGTAACCAAATAACAAACCGAGCTAGGTTCAAGGCTTGTTACCATCCCACCAAAAAGTATAGATGAGTATTGGTTGCATTTGCATGACACCATGAAAAGAGCGAGTAAAGTTGCCTGCGGCCTCGCAAAACGTCCTGCTTATAAGTACTGTGCTTCTGAAGGCTCCTTACAACTCATTAAAGTACATCAATCTACTTCTGGTGACTGCGAGTTTGACCATAAACGAAGATTGTTACGTGACGAAATTGTGCTGAGCTTGCATAACGACCGAGAAGCTTGATGGTCGGTAACTGCCAGAAGCTCTTTCAACTCATCCGAGTCACTAGAAGCAATAGATCTGATGTGGTTGAAGCAATATATAAAGCTTATGGGATACCAATCTAACGACGTCTTGGACGATGGACAGAGTTTCTTGAGAAGCAGTTCAACTGATCTGCTACTCCGGAAACACCAATCAGACTGTCCTGCAGTTCATGGCTGGTGAAAACTAATCCACCTAACGAGGCGCATGTCCTCAAGGAACTCAAAATCTCGAAGCGTCACAAATCACCAGGCCCAGATGATTTACCTCCGACCCATTTTAAAGATGGTGGTGACTTTCTGGTTAAAGAACTGACTGAGTTGGTTACAAAGGTCTGACAATTAAAGAGTGTCCCAACATCATGGAATGAGTCGATAGTTAATCCTATCTTTAAAAATGGTTTACATCACCTATGAAAGAACTATCGGGAGATAAGTCTACTTCCGACCGCATCCAAACTGTCGGCTATGGTCATACTTCGTAGATTGTTCAAAACCCGAGAAGGAATGACTCGCGAGGAGCAGGCTGGTTTTCGTTCCTGTCGAGGAGGTATTGATCATATTTTCACCCCCCGCCAACAATCGTAGTGTTTGTTGAGATCAGGGCTGTCTTCAATTCGTTGGATAGGACTGTTCTCTGGGATTGTCTATTGAAGAAGGGTGTGCGTGAGAAGTTTATTAACATCCTAAAAGCCCTATATACAAACACCTCAGGAGGAGTGAGGGCATACAACCACCTCTCTCCATTGTCCCATTCAAGCAGTGGGGTTAGACAGGGTTGCCCAATCTCACCATTCCTCTTCAACATTGCCGTCGATGACATTCTGGAAACAGCTCTGACGGATGTAAGTAATGGCGGTGTAGATCTGTTACCTGGAGAAAGACTTCTCGACCTTGAGTATGCGGATGATATTGTCCTACTGTGCGATAATGCCCAGGCCATCCAATCCGCACTTAATCAGTTGGCAATCAATGTCCGTAGGTATGGTATGTGCTTTGCACCCTCGAAGTGCAGAGTACTTGTACACGTCTGGCAGGACCATTACCCTGCACTCACCCTGGGTAGTAAGCAAATAGAAGTAGTCGTGAAGTTCGTGTATCTAGATAGCTGCATTAGTGTTGGTGGTGGCGCGAGTGATGAGATTAATTCATGTATAGTAAAATCCAGAGATGCTTATACCAATCTGGGCCATTTTTGACGCCTTCGCGATATTAGTCTGGCTGTAAAAGGTCCGATCTACAACGCGTTGTTGATAACAGTTCTGTCCTATGCTTGTGAAACCTGGCCTCTCCGAGTTGAGGATGCTTGACGACTCGCTGTGTTTGATCATCGTTGTCTCCGAAGGATTGCTAACATCCAATGGCAACACCATGTTAGTAATGCGGAGGTTCGGCGACGCGTGTTCAAGCGATGATAATTCAGTTGGGGTCACCATCCCGAAACACTGACTTTGGTGGATGTCCTATAAATGTCGTACCCACGAATTCCTCGTCGTGCATTATTTGCCGACTCTGAGATTGATTGGAAAGAGCTGATAGGTTTCCATTACACGACATATTGTCGTAGTATGGAAATAAGCTGTACAGGACTGGCTTCTTTTGGTCCTTTATGACTCCCTAGTCGGAGTCCTAGAGATAGTGCGACGCAGTGGTTTAAGACTTTGTCAGACATGTATCAGAATAGAGGCCAGTGGTGATCCTGCTGTAACTTTCTTTTACATTCTTCATAAAAAAGGAACGCAAATTCTTCAACTTAAAGAATTCCTTCTGTTTGTATTTTTGCTAACTGAACTACCTCTCTCAATATCATTATTTCACTATCATACACTAATTTCTGTTCGTTGTTATTCTTCTTTTTCTTATACGCACTTTGCATTCTCTATCTCTTCACAGCCTCATTGTTATTATGTGGCGTATATGTATTTGGTGCCCTCTTGTATCAATATTTATATATGTTCAAATAAATAAATGATGATGGATAATTAATAGGTAAAATCATTTCTTACCTTCTTAGTTGAAAAGTCTATGAAACAATTCAAGTCGAAAATTATTTTTAATTTCAATAATATTTATCTTTCATCAAGACTTATCACAGTGGCCAGCCTGTACTCCACTACAAGGTGTAACAGCCGTATGTAAGTTAAGTTCATCATAAGACGTGTACTTACTGTTGGATTTTATACTTTGGTTTGTTATGCAATACAAAATTTTAAATATAACTGTTAATTCTCAATTTATTCTAAACAATTATGAGAAACAATATTAGTGAACTTTCAAAATAGCACAAACATAGACCGATGTTATGGATTTTGAGACATTTTATTTGAATTACAAAATATTTCTATCGTTTTTTTTAAACCTAGTTTAGCTTATTCAACTAGTTATGTAGTTTCTTCTGACAAAAATGTCAATGGATTTAATATTGTCATTGACTAAAGAATCAATCTTCTATTAAGGATAAATAATTGTAGGAGGTTCGCTTTTGATCTCCAGTAAGCACAATGTACTTTGGTATCTAACAGCTTAAAACATATCTCTCTTATGCAAAGAATTACAAGTTAATTCTAGATAATAATAGCTAATAATAATTATAAACAGAAGGATATGTTTACTGTGTAAACGGATCAAATTAAGTGATTTGACATTACCATGCAATATCCACAAAAAGCACCGATTTAAATATTTTTTTAGCTATAACCAATACACTGAAGGTTGTAAGAATTTTGCGGAATTATTAGACTCACAAATAGAAATAACTATTTCAATGCGGAATTAAGAGCACCGCAAAATATGACGACGATAAATTGAGGTTTTAAATAACACACTCCTTTTAGTAAAGCATGTAGAGAAGTTGGGAAGGGCTACAAGTAAAAAATTTATTACTACAGAAAAAGATAAATATAACAGTTAAATAATTGTTTATATCATTCTTCTTCATAACCATCAACTGACTAGATGCTTTTCCCAATTGATTACTTAATTGAAACAGACTTCCAACAAGGTCGAACACAAATAACTACAAACTATGAAACTATTTGAATATTTTGTGGTTAGGCTAAATTAAACATACTTTTTTTAAATGAACTAAAATCAACTAGAAGATTAATGAATAACAATGAACATTGTTTTTTAAATCCGACTCATTCAATAGTATTTATCACAGAGTTCAACGGTACTAAGTTTGATTCTGTATGGGGTCATCAACATACACTGTTTAAAAATCTCAAACCAGAAAGAAATAGTTATCTACTATCTTCCGATTTTCAACAGTTTTCTAACTAATATCAGTAAATGACTTAAACCACTTCTAAATTATGGATGAACAAATGGTTAGTTGGAAGCAGACATCAAAAGAATAAATGGCAACTGAAAACAACTGGAAAGGATTTCCCAGTAAAGAGTTCGATGAAGAATCGTGGTAGGCGGCCTACGCTCCTCCACAAGATGCAGCAGGTGTAAGTCAGTACTGGTTGGCATTTTCTACAATAAAACTAATCTTCAGGATAACTTTCTTTTTTCCTCCATTGATCTTCTGAGAAATTTGCTCTCACATTCCAGATCAGAACATTCAATAAATGAAGTTCGAGGCATTAATTACCGTTATGTTTTATAATGTTCCATTTACAAGGTATAAGTAATCCCTTAGCATTATAAACGTTTTATCATTTTACGTAACTTTATGTTAAAAAAGTTGTGCACTATCTATTTCATCATCGCTATTGATTTGATGAACATATAATTCAATCTTGAATATAGTTAATTGAATTTAGATGATAGTTAAGCAATAAACTTCAGTACATACATGTGTATATGTACATTCGTTTTTCACAATGATAACTTATATCTATTTGATAATATAAATGACCCAGAAAACAGAATACAATAAGCCAATTGAAGAACAGACTTTGTCTGATATAATGTCAATGTCTTTTCATATTTATATTTACATATAAGATTGATGACTTACAATAAGTTTGATTAAATGACATGATATTTCACTAATTAAATAATACACAAGAACAAGGGTATTTTACTGAATTATCTTAAGCATAGCTAAAAACTATAAGATAGATTAATTATTCTATTATTGATTATCAATCTAATCAATAATTCGACTTGTTTGGATTCAATTAGCTTTTGTTTGATATTCGTCTAAAGTGATTCTATGAGTTGATTTGTTGATATTAAGTATTCAACGGTAACAAATTGACATTGATTAAAAGCCTATTATGAAAGAATACCTACTTTGAAGGAATATCCTTTCAACAAGTAGAAAGAGATAATGAATAGTGATCTGTAACAGTAATTGATGACAGCCTTATTTGAACGATGGAATGGATTTTAAAAATGTGAACTACTAGATTTTGATTACATATTTGGGTGGTAACGTTTCTTTTTTTTAAATATACCTCTCTCTTGATGTGGATATACACTGTCGAGTAGTCCTGTACTAGAACGAAACAGTTTTTCACTTGTTATTAGATTTCAGTGATCATCAATAAGTGGGGAAGACTTTTAAAAAAGCGAAGTTTTAAGTAATACCCAATTGGAATCAACCGTTATGAAAAATAAAAATTACGGTAAATATGAAAGAGAAAAGGTATATCCTGTCAAACGATTTACAAAATATATGACTTAAAGTTTATATACTAATTGATTCATGATTTCAACTATTGAAATTACCGATTCTCCACAAAACCCATTCTAGTATATACTAATTGTTATGTAGACAATAAATCATGGTATAATGCTTAAAACTAGTAGATATTCTAGGAAGCTCTTGTGTCCACCTGTTTTAATAAATAAATAGTGAAGTTAAATGAATGCATACTAAGTGATTGGTATCAAACTTCAGAAACATTATTACTCAGCTTTTGTAAATGTATGATTTTGTTATCGGTATATATATATATATATATATATATATATATATATATATATATATATATATATATATATATATATATATATATATATTTGGCCTTAAAGAAAGCCACTCCACAGCATTATAATTTGATTTGTTGACTGTGTCCTATTCGTCTAAGGAATTTTATTAAAACAGCGCATTGATAATAACCCGAGACTCAATTATTGTGTATAATTAAGTTCTACAAATGATGGATATTATGTTTAGACTTAATAATAATAACTTTAATAGTTGATATCATAAGTCAATTTAAGCTAGACAACGATGGGAAACCTAGAAGCACTGGACGACCGT
This sequence comes from Schistosoma spindalis, assembly GCA_946903255.1. Lineage (NCBI taxonomy): Eukaryota > Metazoa > Platyhelminthes > Trematoda > Strigeidida > Schistosomatidae > Schistosoma > Schistosoma spindalis. The sequence continues at coordinate 21,571,901 of OX336424.1, forward strand.
TTCATCCTATTGTGGGCCTCCTCAGTAGTACGCATCCACGATCACGACTCCGTGCGATTCCAACACAGGACCTATCGGTCTCGCACGCGAACGCTTAACCTGTAGACTACTAAGTCGGTGTTAATGTCTAACATTGACTAATTCACAAAGTTGAGTGACACACCCAACACTGTTCTGTTTTCAATCACTGCGTGTTGTTCATTATTAATAAAGTAATATATGAAACTTTTATTCTGCTCAATATTCCTGGTTCGTGTTGAAAACCACATTATTTTGATAATTCATATGTTGAAGGTTGATATCGATGATTATGTAATCAATATAAGTAAACGATTTTAATGTAGCGCCATCAACATATAACAACAACGCTGAAAATCTTTAAACTAATTCATTGTAAAAACTAGAATCACATTCATGGAATGCTCAACGATCGAAATGAAGTCACCACAATGCTCCTATCAACAGTCTCGTTTGGTTCACATGTAAGGAATAATACAAATTATTGGTATCTAACTACTAAAATCGATTTATTGTAATCAATTGGTGGGTCACTTGTGTGTGAATATGAGATTCACATCTGCTGATATTTACTCACACAACATGTACCGTAGGATAGATATGTGTTAGAATGTGTAGTTTATCACAACCATGATGGACACCGGTAACATGTGAATAATTCAAACATTCAGAGGATCATCCCAACATCCGTGTGAGAATCTGATTTTTGGAAAACTGAGTGATAACGTTTACGACTCATGTGTAATTATGATTAGGTGATCATACTGTTTTAGATAACGATATGTGGGCAGTGACCTTACTTGAATGAATAATGCACCAAACCGTAATCCTGTCCATCGAATTCTCTCATGAAACATATCACGTCACAATCGGATATTATGTAATTTGTTTGGTTTTGCTCGTTAAAATATCTCTCCATCTCAATCTAATCGAGATCGAGTAGAACGACATGAATTGAGTGATGCACTGACTGTCAGTCATAGTTTATCAGTGAACATCATTTCTTCATGATGAATGAAAATGTGGTTGTTAGCAATGTTTCGTGACTTAATGAAGATATATATCATCGACAAAATATCATAGTTTTTACAATATTTTCACAAGATGTAAGCTGTGAACTTACTGATTATTTGTGCTGATTGTATAGAAATCTCATTGTGATTTGAATAATGTTTATTAGAGCACATATTTGAGGAAGCAATTTGCAGACATATGTTGTGACTGCCACCAATGTGATTGACCTCTGTCTGAACATGGATTTCTTATTATTTCATTCTCAATCTGTTATTGATTCTACATTATTATAACATAATACTTTATTAAAGTAACTTTACTGATGTCCTTGGATGTTTTTTTTAAATCCATGATACAAATTTTTTTGAATTGAAGATTTATTAAAAAACAATTAACCCATGTGTTAAAGCAAATGTTGAACTGTCCAATAGTATACACCTTAATGTCAATCACACTTCCCACGGAAATGACATCCAATGAGCAAAAGATAATAGACGACATTTAATAACTATCTCTCTTTTGTTAGATCCTTTTAAGTACGATTCATCCTTAACATGCTGCAGAATCAACTTTAACACTTTATATCCTAAACTGAATGTCAATCTGCTTAACTTCTGTAATAAAATTAACTCATGTTGCTTCATGAGCCTAAAAATATTTCGAGAAAACCATCTCGAAGCGCGTAAATTATAACGAACCGACTAAGATTCTCCAACATACTTTAATGTGAAGAATTCTTTATATATGTAAATTATATATCAATTGGACGAAATACCTATTCATTTCTCAATCAAGATTAACTGTTATTCAAATAATTTCAAGAAATTTGTTTTTAGAATAAACCATTCTTCATATTATTAATAAAGAAATGAACTCAATATTTCATTTTAGCTGAAAATCATAGCTTTCTTATAATGAGATTACATATATCAAAATATTCTAAACCGTAGTTTACTAAGCAAAGATGGATTGTGGCAAGCAGTGAAATCCAGAACGCGCGTTTCGTCTAATTTGGGACATGTCAGTTGAATGTACCTGCATCCAAGAGTTGATGTTCACACTGGGACAAAATACATAAGCTAACTAAATAAAATATAGTTATCATATTTTTACATTTTTATTTTCTTTCCAGTTTCTTATCATTAAATTTCTTTATAAAAATGATGTTATGACACTTTTATTACAGACTAATATTTCAAGATTTTAGAAGTATTAAGATTGGCTCAATTTAAAAAGTCAACTTTCATCCTAGAAAAACATCAACTGAAGACATTAAAAAAAACGAGAAGCACTAGATAAATATTTTGTCTTATTATCAAAATCTTACAAAGTGAATATTTTTACGGCAACAAATAGAGTTCTCTACCCCGAGACATTTAGATTTTCCAAGGAGTACAATACTAGTGAGATATTTATTAATGAAAATTCAACTATTTCCCAACTGATATCGGTCAGCGATAAATTTTAACTTTAAATTCACATATAAAAGTATTCTTCAAAAGTAATAATTATTTACTATCTGTACTAGCACTTATGCTTGATCTAGTTTGTACATGACAGCTTTAGTTAGATAATAATTAAATGATTCATATTACCAAGATTAATTCCATTTCTTATCTCTCAGATTAATATAGACAACTATTTTAATAAATTTATTTGAGTCAAGAAGGTTAATAAATTATCTTTATTTAAAATTGTTTATCAATATCTAATATTTTTAAATTAAGTGAACTAACATTTCCACTGGTTTTTTCCTAAGTATGCTAACTGGAAAGATCCCACTCACGGGATTCGAACGCTGGACCTATCGGTCACGAGCGCTAACGCTTAACCTGTAGACCACTGAGCCGACCGGCATTCAATGGTGTTAATGTCTAAATTCAACCAATCCACAAAAGTTGAGCGACACATCCAACACTGTCTTCAGTGAGTTAATATCTCACAACAGACCCGGTTGAAATCCATTGGTCACTGTTTCTCACTAGAACTCCAGGATATACCTCTTTAATCCAGTCACTAGTGAGTATATGATGATTATTATCAGAAGGGGGTTTTGTGGAGATTTTAGTTTTTTAGTAATTAAATTTATAAGTCAATTAAGCTAGACCACCATGGAAAACCTGGAAGTGACTGGCTTCAAGAGGTATTTCCTGGAGTTCTAATGAGAAACCATAACCAGTAAAGTCCAACCGTGTCTGTCATGAGGCAGTTACTCACCGAAGACATCAGTGGACGGTAGTGCAATATCGTGGATTGGTTGAAGTTAGGCATTATACTACAGGTTAAGCGCTCGCGCGCGAGACTGATAAGTCTTGGGTTCAAATCTCGCGGAGGGGCGGGATCATGGATGCGCAATGCTCAGGAGTCCCATATTAAGACGAAACGGCCGTCCAGTGATTCCAGGTTTTCCATTCTTGTCTAGATTCAAATGACTCATGATTTTAACTATTGAAAAACGGACGTGTTTGTTTTTAATTTCATTGATAATAATGTTTTCTTAATATGGGGCTGATATGTATTGAGCATTTATAGCAACATAACTTTATTATAATTATGGTAACTCACCTACAATTCATTTTGATCACGGTTAATTTTGTCGAGTCCTATTATTAACTTATTTAACGGACAATGTTATTCGAACAGTAACAATTTGTTTACCACTTTTGTATTATTATGATCACTATCTTGTCTCTATAAACATGTGTACTTGGTCACATGTGACAGCCTACGCATATATTCCTTACTCTAACTTAAATGTTGATAGCTCGATGAATTATTCTCTTTCCCATATAAATCCTATTAATAGCTTTTGCCTTGCTTCTCTGTACCTTGATTCGATTTGACTATAAATTCACTTCTATAATCGTTCACCCACACACACATTCGCCTCTCTGCTCCAATTTTCTCTATATGCTTGTAACTTTGTTATCTAAGCTATCCGCTAATAAACTGTAGTCTCCGCTTTTCATCGCCCTCTGAAATCAAACACCGTTGAGATTTGTACAATAACGGTTATCAAGGGAATTGATAAACGAAACATAAGGAATTATCTCAAAGCCGAACCACTACATACCTACTTATTTTTAGTAGTATTTCGTTTTATTTCCTAAATTCTATTTATCATAGTAATTATAGCAATGCGTCGAACTTAGAAAGAAATATCGAAAATGAAATTGTTTGGAATGCTGTTTTATGATATATTTAGAGTATGGAAATTTTGGATTCTCTTAGAATCAATAGTTTTACTGTTTGAGACTCTGAACAATAAAGAATTTATTCAGAGAATTAGCAAGATATGTTAGATAATATACTGACTTTTGTCACACTAGAGTAATCCCACATTCAGAGAACAATGCAAACAAATCGTCATCTATACACCTTGAAAAAAAACCAAGAGACATTCATTCTAGCTCACAACAGATAACGCTAACAATAGAACAGTAGTACATGTTTAGGTGAACTGAAATAGCAGCGAATGCAACAAAACTCTAAATCAAACGAAAAAGCATAAAATGAAAGACAGCATTCATCATAGCTTACAGTGATGGTAAAAATAATTTATAACCCTCCATTAGTTTATAAATCTGGTTAGTTGTTACAGTGGACAGGGAGAATGTTTTGTTTTACATGTTGATTAACTCCAGTCATTTCGTAATTTAGTTTAGTTTAATTAAATTTATTATCACTGTCATATTTATTTGAACAGAACAATAGAAAACATTTCCATACAACTAATAATAATGTGTGAGACAATATATACAACTAGGGAATTTGACTTTATATCATAAGGTATCTAGAGATATTTTTAAACTTAATAAGAACATTTATACAGTAATGAGTTTTGTACATGATATAAATCAAAATAATACGTGAAATTTTTATTATCAAGAGCTCATTTATATATATATATATATATATATATATATATATATATATATATATATATATATATATATATATATATATATATATATATATGGCCTTAAAGAAAGCCACTCCACAGCATTATAATTTGATTTGTTGACTGTGTCCTATTCGTCTAAGGAATTTTATTAAAACAGCGCATTGATAATAACCCGAGACTCAATTATTGTGTATAATTAAGTTCTACAAATGATGGATATTATGTTTAGACTTAATATTAATAGTTGATATCATGAGTCAATTTAAGCTAGACAACCATGGGAAACGTGGAAGCACTGGACGACCGTTTCATCCTATTGTGCAACCCCTCAGCAGTGCGTATTCACGATCCCGCCCCCACGAGATTCGAACCCAGGACCTAACCTTTAGACCACTGAGCCGACCGGCATCCAATGGTGTTAATGTCTAAATTCAACCAATCCACAAAGTTGAGCGACACATCCAACACTGTCTTCAGTGAGTTAATATCTCATAACAGACCCGGTTGAAATCCATTGGTCACTGTTTCTCACCAGAACTCCAGGATATACATCTTTATTCCAGTCACTAGTGAGTATATGTTGAATAATGTCAGAAGGTGTTTTGTTGATATTATAGTAATTTTAATTAACTCATGATCTCAACCATTAATCCACAAAAGCCCTTCTGATAATAATTTATTTTATCTCGAAAACTAGGGAGTATTGAATAAATTTACTTTTTTAATTTAAGATTGATCTTAAGTTTTCAATTGAAATATGGCAGTTAAACTTAAAATTTTTAGGTTACGACACCTTCATACCAAGATGCTGAATTTTTTAAAGCTAGTCGATTTTCAAAATCCAATGACTAATATTTTATTAATTATTTATTAAGTTAAATCTGATACGCAATCTATGTTACTGAAAGACCAAATGTATCATAATATGTTAAGTAATTAGCCTATTAATTTATTTGAAATTGTTGGCCAGTTTGTAACTGCTTTCAAACTACTTAAAAAAGACAACCCAGTAGTATATTCTGCCAAATTATTATTAGTTGTAATTATGTGAATTACAAATGGAATATTGTTATTTTAATACTTTCTAAATATTTTAATCACATAAAGTTTAATTAAGCGAATACAAAGGAGAATAACACAGTAAATGCGTCATTACAATCGAATCTGTATTGTTTATGTCTGGTAATTTTGTCAGACAATACTATAAATATCATTACTATTATTAAATGATAATATGGTATCTTAGCCAAAAAAATGTTCGCATAAAACTAACCACTATACCTAAACAAATGCGCACTCATCAAAATAATAATAAACATACCTCGAGTACCACCACACGTATTCTTGCATACACACGAATATACTAAATGTTACATGATATTATTAGGTCTAAAGTCTGAAAAAAAAACAAAAAAACAAAGTTCTATGTAAATAGAAATGAATCATATCGGTTATCATTGACAGACTTCGTTACGAATTGTAAAGTAGAATAAAACTTAGTCTGAATAATTTTTTAGTGGTAAAATACATGAGTCAATCTAAGCTGGACCACCATTAAAAATCTGGAAGCACTAGATGGCCGTTTCGTCCTAGTATGAGACTTCTCAGCAGTGCACATCCACGATCCCGCATTCGGGACTCGAGACCAGGAGTTTCAGTCTTGCGCGCGAACGCTTAACCTCTAGACCACCGAGCTGATATCTCCACGAATTAATACCAAAAATTGGATCTGGTTGGGAAATATATTGATAGCAGTCTGTTTTAGATGTCCAATTTGTCAAAGCATCAACATTTGATAAGCATACTATCCATCAAACCATGGTTGAGAATATTACAAATCCTCAAGAAATAGAGATAGTTTCGCACATACACGCTCTACTGATATCTAAATGACAAAAGTGTAATATTAGTTCAAGATTTAACGGCAAAGTATAAATGAAAAAATATTGCACCTACAATGACCGTGAATTTGTTTATGTTAACCGTCAAAAGATTTTAACACTAATAAAACTTCCTCAGTTTGTCTCTGTAACGATTCAAAGATTTTCATGTCCCTGATGACCATCTATATAGCTCTTTTCTATAAATCAACGCTTTTCCAAATATTCATCAGGCACTACATGTTGAACACATTGAGGGCACTTATTTGAGGATAAAATTTATCTCTGTAAGTATCTGATCTGTAATACGTATGTGCACATACAGAAAGAGATAAATAGAAGAGCTTATCTTATCAGATAGTATCTAGTGAAAATGGATCTTTCTAATCTAACACCGCATGGATACACTGAGTGGAGATTTACTCATTTTACTTACTCATGCCTGTTACTCCCAATAGAGCATAGGCCGCCGACCATCATTCTCCAACCCACTCTATCATTTCCAACTAATATTACTCATCTTTTATTAAATCACAACAATGCGTTCACTGACCATTTCAGGTAAAATGTTTTAAGATAATTTATTAGTTGAAAACCTTTTGGATATTGAATGACACCATGCATTAATTAACAAGTAAACTTTTCAATATATTAACCAATACTGCTTACTGCTCTGCTTTCATGAGATTAGTAAGAATTATTAAGGACACATTTGAATTCAAGATAGCTTATTTATTTTTTAAGACTTAGATAATTTCAGAAAAAACAGTTATAGAAGGACTCCTGAAGACTCATATGGACAGAAATTACTAATGGTGATGATGTCATAAGTAAAGCCTAATGCTAATAAAGCATTATAATAGAGAAATTTTAGTGATATACATGGTAGGATGGCTGCATAAAAATAGAAAGGTTTCAATCGCTTGGCATGTTTGTAGTCATTACTATTTTAGTATCATCATTTGTTTGTAAATTTCAATGTCCAGTTGATTGATTGTTGAATTAAGAAAAACGGAGCTAATGACTGAGTCTTTGGGTTGAGTTTGATTTGCCAGAAAACGGAGAAATGCTATTAGTTACATTTATTTGACAATCAATGTTCTGTTTATATCCATAAACCTGTGTGGATATATTTATATTTAGTCGTACGTATACGCTCCAGAGGCTAGTTCACTTTATTTTTGTATGAATGGACTTCTGTCTTAGTGTAAAGGTAAAAATAAGCTTGATCACTCACTCTTCTTGAAAACAGACAATCGGGGTCCCAAATACGAATTGTGTTAACTGCCAAAGGATTATTCACACTCTGTGGTCAAGTTTACTTAGTGATATTTTAGATTTTATCTCATAGTTGCATTAATTTTTTTAGTAATTTGCCAATATTCATCGGTATATGTATTTTAGATCTTGATTGTAAATAGACAACCTTTTTAATAGCTATTTAAAATTAGGAAATTCAGTCATTTATCGATATGTATGCCCAAACATATTATGTGTTCTTCTGACAAACGTTTTGTGAGGACTATTGAATTTTATTGAAATTATGGATCAATCTAAGTTAAACGACTATTGAAAATCTAAGAGCATTTGACGGCCGTTTCATCGTAGTGCAAGACTCCTTAGCAGCGGAAGTCCACTACCATGAAAGCTGGAATCGAACTTGCTAACCTCTAGACCAATAAACTGGCATCCAACGAAACTTTTTACCAATTCAACTTGATATACTATGCTAAAAGGAGAAAATGAAGGCTGTGATTTCACCTAACATCATTTTTAAGATAATGGCTACCACAATTTTTTGGTGTATCTGCTTACTTTTACAACGATCACTAAATATGGTTTCTAGTATAAATTGAATTCATTTCAGACAACATAAAAACTAATAATGAAACAAATTTGACCAACAAATGAACAGTACACAGTATCTAATCAGCTTAGTATCTATACAAAAAGAATGTTTTAGAAAAATAATACAGTCTATAATTATTTGTTTAGACGTGATAATTTTTTTATTAGATTCAGAATTTTTTTCTATGAAAAAGAAAGCGATAATCATAGTATGCAGTTAACAATTATTTTCTTACAAAAGTTTGTCTGTTTCTGCAGGATATTTGTATACAATATTGAACTTTCAAACCAGACAGGTCTTGATGATTCACAATCATTCTTTTTAGTCTAACAATAGCAATAGAAGATGAACAGAATAGAAAATTAGTTTCGTTCATTTATCACGTACATATATTTGTATTAAACAATAAACTATGTAATAATCTGTTAGGATTACTGTTACTATTCGACTGCTTAATATGATGTAAAAGTGCATATAATTCATCAATCTTTTTTTAATGTATTCTCCCATTTACAGCAAATGTTTATTTCAATAGTTGAAATCATGAGTCAATTGAAGCTAGACCACCATGAATAACCTGGAAGCACTGAAGTTCTGGTGAGAAGCCGTGACCAGTGGAGTTCAACCAGTTTTGTTGTGAGATATCACAACACACTGAAGACAATGGTGACTGTGGAGCGATTCCGTGGATTAGTTGAAGTTAGACATTAACACCATTGGATGCCGGTCGGCTCAGTGGTCTAGTTGTTAAGAGCTTGCGTGCGAGACCGATAGGTTCTTGGTTCGAATCTCGCGGTGGGCGAGATCGTGGATACGCAATGCTGAGGAATCGCATACTAAGACAAAACGGCCGTTTAGTGCTTCCAGGTTTTCCATGATTGTCTAGCTTCAATTGACTCATGATTTCAACTATTAAAATTACTAAAAATCTCCACAAAACCCCTTCTGATAAAATGTTTATTTGTTTATAAAGTTTAATAATTGTCTTAAGATTTACAAAATAATATTTATATTATTGCTTGTACTTGAAGACTTACATTACAGTTTCGAGTAGCTTCCAGATGTATTTGCTCTATATAACATGAAAATGATATGAAATTGATTAATGTTAACATTATGGCAGTACGACTTATTTCAACCGTAACCATATTATTAGTTATAAAAAAAGTATTCTGTGAAGATTTGAATTATTTAATAATAATTATTATCATATTCCACTTTCCCATTTCCGATAATTACGACATACCATATCTGTTATTCAATTTTGTCAGTGAATATTTGCCTTCACTTGTCACAGATAACTTTTTCTACTATACTCAACTGAATTAAATATAAGTTATGCAACGATTAGCATAAGTAAGTAATTATTATTTGTCATGTAATGTAGTAATATAAAGAATCACTATAATTCCTTGATATATATTCATTTAGTGAGAAGACATTTCGTGTTTTGAAAAATATTCAATTGGGTTTGGAAACCCTATGCAGTTAGGTAATTCTCGTAAAAATGTTTAATTTCAGTTTGGAAAGGACAGAAGGCTTGGTGGTTTCTGTTAGTCCTGGCAGTGGTGGTCGCTCAGTTGATGCAAATTTCTTTTGAAAGAGTCGACGGATGGAGCCTGAAACACCTGCTGAGTTAATGAATTCCACTTGTTGATGATTCGATGGGAAAGTCGATAGTCAGCTGACAAGTAATTTGTTTTGGGCTTGTGAAGGTCTTTGGAGTGTCCTCATAAGTTCTCTGTTTTGGAAGATAAGAAAAATGAGGGCATATCAGGTGCAAATTTATCACTAAGCGATTTGAAAACTGTGATCAAGTCTCCTCTACTTCTACGATATGAAAACGAGAATAGGTTTAGCTTGGCCAGTCGAGCATCATACGGAAGATTCCCTATTCCGGGAATCAGCTCAGTTGCTGTTCTTTGGACCTTTTCCAAAAGCTCACTGTCTTTTTTTAAGCAAGGGATAGCCTCTTGTATGCAGTATTCAAGTTTAGGACGTATGAACACTGTATACAAAGTCAGAAAGGTTTTAGCGTCGACATGAGTAAAAGCCCTACGTATTGACCATTAGATTATAAAGGTAACCGTTTAATCAAAAAATAATATACACATATACCAAGTTTAATTAACATAATCTCAATTAAATTTAGTGAAAAAAAGATCGTAAGATGCAAGCTTTTTTTATCTAATTACCATGTATGCTAGTTTAAAAGAATATTCATTTTAAAGATAATTTTATTCAATAAAAGTGAAATCCTTGTTTTTATCACTTCTAAGTAGTGATTCATGACCCAAATCTGGATTATTAACTTGTATAGGCACTTAATTACTTTAAATAAATTTAACTAATATCTAGTAGATAATAGTTTTTCCTAGGATAATTCTATCATTAATATTAAGCTACTATTATCCAACTCCATTATCGATTGTGTACCTTTATGGACGCTCTTTGAGCGATACTAAACTGACTTTGAGAATATCCTTTTACAAACAACGGCTAAATGAGGGTTATAAACCAGTGTGAGGAATTAGGATTAATATTTACAATTGATAGTTAGGGTTAGGAATTAGATTTAATACTTTCATCACGAACTGACATCAGCTATAATGCCAAAACTCTATCTAGCCAAATGAACGAATTAATTTTGCGCCAAAATTTAAGACCTGTTAACGTAAATCTGATTGGCTTGTCCATAAATTAGTTTCGCCTCATTAAAGTGACCAAAGATCACCGTTTCTTAAAATTAAAGCATTTTACAAATTCCAGTCTATTTATTATATACAGATTTAGAGGTTAGGCGTTTGTGAGCCAGACTTAAGGTCCTGTGTTCCATTCCCGAATGAGTGTTCATGGATATGCACAGCTAAAGAGATTTGTACTACGAAGAAACGGTTTTTTAATGGTTCTAGGTTTTCAGTTTTCATTTACTTAAGATCAGTTTATGATTTAAACTAAAAATTCCACAATCTCCACAAATCCCCTATGCTAACAAAACATAAACGGGTAATAACTGACATTAAGATTGTTAACAGAATACTGAAAAAGCGACAGTCATTTCTCTTTGTTTCCCTGTTATTTATAATTTCCATTATGTATTTTATGCGTGTAAAAATTACACAACTTGTCGTACTGCATTGTCTTAAAATGCGAATTTCATGTTAGTAGGGGTAGTCATAGTCGCTAATGGTAATAATAACAATATGTATGCATGTATACGTATTATTTGCTATTGTTGTTTTTTGAACTCCTTTTAAAAATATAACCGAAACAGGAAGATTATGATAATAAACATAAGTTGAAAAAGAACATGCAAAGACAGAATTAAACAGAAGTTCAAGATTTATGCACTTAAGCAACAGCAAAATGTTTTTTTTTCTTTATATGTCTGTATGTATATACCACCATGTAGATCCTTACACATCCAGTAACAACAAACAAAAATGATTTACTCTCAAGAGAATGGTAATAATTAATCTTTTGTTGAATTCTTCAAGATGATTTGTAGTACTTTTTTCATCGTTCCTCTATATTACCTTTTACATTTACGTTGAAGATGTCGATTGTATAAATGAATGAATGTATGTATGCATGTATGTAAGTCTGAAGGTATATTTTCTATCCCTTATTTATTGCTAGAATAGTCTTAAGAATCTCTCTTCATTTTTTTAATCCTCTAAAGATTAGATTATTTTGTATGCGTTAAAGGGTGAACGGTATAAGAGAGTAAATGAAGTGCAATAGTAAATGGCTAGATAGGTTTAATTGAAAATAAGAATTTTATTAGATGAGAAACGAAATAGAGTAACTCCATAACAACTAAATAATTAGTCTTGACATTATATATTCTGTATATTTATGTACATACACATCTCGATGTGTTGGTCGGTTGGTGGGGGTTGTTAAAATCCCGTGGACACATGTTCCACACTAATTGATACTCGTCAACAAAGTGTATATAAAATTAAGGGAATATAGTGGATTCAAATCCCAAAAGATATATCAAAGCGATCAAAATTTTAAGCACATCTTGGTGAAGAATACCAATAATAACGAAACCTAGGTTTAATGATAGAAGTAAATTTCAGAAACTGGTTGTCAAGAATGACGTGGCAGACAAAATTGAAAAGCGACTAATAGATTCATTAAAACAAATTAAACAACAAGGTGTTCGAAATGTTGAAACCTACAGGAACGACTACACCAAGGCTATATGACCTGCCAGAAACACATAAAAGTGGCATGCTCCTTCGACCCATTTTAGATATGAATAACTCAGCCTATCATACTATAGTAAAATGGTTGGTGCAAATTCTCAAACCATTACACAAAGAAATTGTTAAGCATAGCGTCAAGGATTTCTTTGAATTTGTTCAGAATATAAAAAATCTATCGGTCAGCAATAACTTCGTGATATTATTAAATGTATCATCCCTATTCACTAACATTCCACTAGTTGAAACGGTAGATTTTATTTGTAAAGAACTAACAGTGATGCGCATAAAACCCGCGATTCCCACATCCGCAATAAAACAGTCAATTCTTAAATGCACAATGAATGTCCAACTCAGATTTTACAACGAATATTATAGACAACTAGATGGAGTTGCCATGGGGTCACGATTGGGCCCTCTACTGGTGGATATTTTCCTTGCAAAACTGGAGAATGGACTACTTAAAAACACTATTAGCCATATACCAACTTATTATCGCTACATAGATGATACTTTCATACTGTTAGAAAAAGAAAATGAAAAGGACAATTTACTTAATATATTTAATAACGTTCATCCATCAATTAATTTTACACTAGAGGAAGAACGGAAAAGTAGCATATCGTTTCTAGATATCCAGTTAACGAGAGGAGCAGATGGAACTTTAAAAATAGGGGTGCACAAAAAGTCTGCAGCAAGACAATACACTCATTTCTATAGTGCAGTACCAGTCAGATACAAAAGAAACTTGATAAAGATCATCGTGCTAGAATGGTTTGTTCAGATGACACTACTGTAGATGAATTGGTTAATATTCGTCACTTAGTAAGAATGAGTACCCAATGAAATTTATCGAAAAACAAACGAAGGAGATGAAAACAAGGACAAAGATACCTACCGTTCCTGAGAAAGTATTGTTCTTAAAATTACAAATCCTAAATGACACTATTGAAGAAATTGTGACTCAGAGACTAAGAAAAGAGGTACAAAAACATTTAATGCAGCCAAACTAGGTGCTATCTTCCACAACCACCCCTCAATAAGAACAGCCAATAAAGACAGATTGCCTGAATTCGCCACATCCATGTGTATTTATCGATTCAACTACTCCTGTGGAGCCAGTTATATAGGGCGTACAATTCAGCAAGTTCGTCATCGTATAACAGAGCACCATCCGTCGTGGTTAAGCAAAGGATAGGTAAAAGTGATTAAAAGTTCTATTCGCGCTCACTTGGTTGACACAGATCATCAAGTTGAACTGAATAAGGCTTTTAAGGTTATCTACCATATTCCATCAAATTTGCAGCATAGTTTACGCATTCATCTTTCGCACACTGCTTAAGCAATTGGAATCCACGTTCACAAACTTAATCTTTGCATCCAAAAGAAGCTTGTACAACCGCTTTTGCTACCTTGGCCATTGATAAATTATTTTCGCACCTCTTCCATTTTTGTTTTTTTGTTTTTTGAACTTTGTATTTTACATATTTTAAACATTCATCTCTTGATTCTTACATAACTACTATTCTACTGACCATTCATCTAAATATTCTGTTCCTTCTCTTTTTCATATATTATGCAACGTAGCAACTTCTTGATTTTAGAATAATTACTTTGATTATTATTAATCCTCTTTCTTCCAATTACTCAATTTATAATCGATATGTCATTGTGTAATTATACCGTAACGTATCCACTCGATGAGTATTATTTCATTATTGTAAATCATATATATATATATATATATATATATATATATATATATATATATATATTAGTGAAGGGCCATGATGAAAAACTAATTGAAAAGAAATTTCTCGTCTCGGTTCGTTCCTTCTTTATTTACCAAATGTCAAAGTTGGTATTTTCACTATATTAATGATTTCTGTGGATCACCTTCAATCAGCTATCATAAAAACAGTGCACGTAGTGTCGATTCATTTAGATCAGTGATACCAGTGCTTCATGATCGATCAGTGCAAAGAGCTAGACAAAATCAAATCGTCTGCTACTCAGTGATTAGTCTGTGTACACTCTAGTGTAAATGTTTTATTATTTGTCAAAATGTCAAGGATCAAGCAAGTTATGAAGAGCATGGTTCAATGTTTTTAGTAAGAGGAATATTGAAGTCATTATTCTGTCATAGACCGAGATTTTTGGATAACATATAACTAGATAAACTGTGCAAAATTTATCACAGTTGTTGAATTATTCTTTCATTTCATTCAGTGATCTAATACAATACTCACACACTCACTTCATAAGCTTAATTCTCAAATACATTGATCGTTGAAGTTACTATAATTATTAGGATGTTCAGTTACTAGTTGTGTTTTTTTAATAATACATATTTTAAAATCATGTTTAATGCAAAACTTTATTGTGCATAAAACATTAGTTTTAATTTTGCTAATATTATATGCATTCAATTAGTTAACTGTTTACTTTATCGACGTTCAGTAGGTTTGAAATTAAAGTTTGATTTATTGACGTATCGGCTTTTCATCGGTCTTTACAAATAGTCGGGAATTATATTTACAATTAAAAAGTATGTCAAATCGATAAATAGATTGTAACTCAATAGTACTGTTACTGATATCAACTCATTTAATGTAGTGACTAAAAGTCAAACTAATCTCCACATAAAATTTTAGACAAAACTTTGTTTTTGTACTCATTAATGGTTTACTGCAAGGTGTGTTCATAGAGTTCTGATAAGAAATTGTGACTGGGGCTTCTAAAACATGTTGGGAGTGAAATAGTAGCCACCAATTGTATTATAAATACCCTATTTGATTGATTGATTGATCAAAGCTGTTGACGTGTATCACTGGACGCCAACATTTTGATCTAATGATAAAGCACTCGCCTCGAAATATGAAGTTCTTGAAGTTAATCACTGCTAAGGTCTAAGGTGTACACTTTGTGAAGTTCCATAGTAAGATGAAACAGTTATCATGTATATCCTAGAGGTTCTTTTCAGTAGGTTATATAATACTAGTATGATTACACCATAGGACGAAGTCTTTCTATGCAAATTGTAAAAAGTTTTAAGTGTCTAGCTCCCCTTCAAAGCTAAGAAAAAATATATCACATTCTTGTAGGGTACATATATATAATCCCAAGGTATTGTGGTGGTTTAGTATTCATTTTTTATAACGATCAGATCATGAGTTCAAACTTTACTTCGTCAAATTCACTCTTAGTTAACATATTCTTTAATAAATAATGAATACACTTTATAGATTTATTCGAAAATCAAAAAATCTTGAAGCTGTTTGATAAGGTAGTAGAGTTTCTACTTACATAAAATTCTACTACCAATTCATTTCTTTAGATATACACAAAATCATCTAGAAAAACCATATATGTTTATATATGTACCTCTTTCATGTTTATCCAAATAAAAACAGTAACATATATCATTGGATGGTAGATAGTAATTGTATTTAACTAAATTCATTTATTTAATGTTTACTTTATGTGAAGTGATTTCATGGCCGAAATGATTGTAGCATCATGAAGTACTTCTGATAGAAATATTTGTTTATGTTATAGCAAAACTCCTACGATTAATTTTGATTATGATTAATTTTGTCGAGTTTTATTATTAACTTATCTAACAGACAATGTTATTCGAACAGTAACAATTTGTTTATCTTTTTCGTATTATTATGATCACTAACTTGTCTGTATAAACGTGTATGCTTGATGCCATGTGACAGCCTACTCACATATTCGCCTCTCTGTCTTAAATGTTAATTGCTTGAATATCGCTCGATGCTTAAATTCTCTCGATATGTATTTAACTTTGTTATCTGTACAATCCGCTAATAAACTGTAGTCTCCGCTTCTCATTGCCTTCTGAATTCAAACACCGTTGAGGTTTGTATAATAACGATTATCAAGGTGATTGATTAACAAAGCCAAGTCACTATAATGTGTATGATATAGTAAATAGAGTGATTTATGATTAGAGATTGTACTGGAAGGAAACTTGATGTATTAACCGATACTGTGGGCAAATCAGTTTTATGGAAAAACAAAAAGATTAAAATTAAATTTGAAGACAGTTTACATAACCGAATGACTTGAGTTAAACAACTACTTGAAACCAAGGAATACTGTTTCGGTGTTTCTTTATAGTATTTAAAACCTTCAGGCCATTGGATGAGAGGGTCTAGATTTTTAACTTCAACCAAATCATGATATCAGACTCTACACTACGCCAAGGTTTATATTTATCTAACTCGAAACATATTTCAATGCCATAGGCCGATGCTTTTAATTATAACTTTAGAAATGCATTTTGAAGCTAGTCATTAATAAAAATATTCTTTTTATTAGGTTTGCGTAGTTCGTTCATTTCCAAAATGCTCGACATTATAGACTAACTTTAGTTAGAAAGTCACTGGAAACCAGGTTTCTCATCAACCGCAAAATGATCTACGGTTAAAAGGCACTTCAATATTCAATAGAGATCAATTAAAGCATATCCAATTTGTAAATATACATGATTAATTTGTTTATATTTTCAACTCAATCAACATTAACTGTCAAACAGTATCTTCTGAAAACTTAACTTATCCACATCCTTGATAATGTGATCTCCATAAAACTCAGCACTCAATTACAGGCTCATGTACTAGGCTTTAAGTCATACTTTATTAATAATTGTTTGTAATATTACTTTCATATGCAAACTGAAGTATTTCGGCTGTATTTGGAGTGAGGCACGAATACCAACCAATCTGTCTTTATATTGGCAACCGGATAATGTCGCTTTGCTTATTTTTTAATTACTTTTTGAAATTAAAGGGGTGTGTATTGTAGTCGAAATGCCATCATAGTTAATCCGTTCAGTCGGTCAATTCCTCTTACACTTAGAATATCTACAATAGAATTAATACTGTAAGACATAAAGTCATTCAAACTAATCAGTTAATGTGAAGATTAATAGACTAATTGGAATGCAGTCAATTTATATAACTAAAAGAAAGACAGTGAAATCAATCAAATTAACAAGAAAACAATTATCCATCGAACAAAACTGGAAAACGATTGTGGCTTATCTCAAGTTGATAGAAATTGAAAACAAGATACAATAGATGTGGACTCAACAGTATTTTGCTCATCACAAAGCTTAAAAGTTATAGATTCAATTCTATTTGGGATTATGAGTGTATATTAGTAAAAAAAGTTTTAAATTGGGAAAAACCAGACTGTTGAATGCTTTCTGATTTTGAACAATTTTTTCTTCAGATATTATCAATTTTTATAAAAACTACGTTTAAATTAAACAAAGTATCTATGATATCATTTAAACAAATATAGTTCTTATCAGAAGGGGTTTTGTGGAGATTTTAGAAATTTCAATAGTTGAGCTCATTAGCCAATTGAAGCTAGGACACCATGGAAAACCTGAAAGCACCGGATGGCCGTTTCGTCCTGGTATGAGGCTCCTCAGCACTGCGCATCCACGATCTCGCCCCCTGTGAGATTCGAACTCAAAACCTACCAGTCTCGCTCGTGAGCGCCTAACCATTAGACCTGAGTTCGAATCTCGCGTGGGGCGGGTTCGTGGATGCGCACTGCTGAGGAGTCCCATACTAGGACGAAACGGCCGCCTAGTGCTTCCAGTTTTTCCATGATTGTCTAGCTTCAATTGACTCATGATTTCAACTATTGGAATATAATTCTATCAATGTTGGAATGTTAAATTCCTAACGGTTGTCTTAACATTATTTTTTTTCTAGTATTGTATATTTTCGGTTAAACACATACAATCTTGTTTGATACTGTTGTTTAAGTTTATACACATATACATCAAATAGATTATTTGTCAAAAAGATAATCTGAAATGTATTTCAGTATAAGAATTTACAAATTCATGACATTTCACGTAATCCACTGTTTAAATGGTTTCCATGAAAAAATTTGATTGTTATTAAAAGATTGATTTTTGTTATTATTATCTGAACATAATGATATCACCTCTTCAATCACTCACCCACAAATATTCACCACTCTACTTCAATTCGCTCGATGTGCTTGCAACTTTGTTATCTATGCTATGCGCTAATAAACTGTAGTCGCCGCTTCTCATTGCCTTCTGAATTCAAACACCGTTGCGATTTGTATAATAACGATTACTAAGGTGATTGATAATCGAAGCTAAGCCCCTACATGTTAATATTACTGATAAACATTCATACATGCCATTAATCTCAAAATTTATTTAAATTAGAGCTGAGATTTCTTAACTTTTTACGGTAATCGATCATATGTTTCAAAAAGTTCATTGTGAAGTTTTTTATGGTTATAGTTACAATTAAAAAGTGAGGACATTGGTAAACACTGGTAACGTGTACCTGATTGAAAAGAATCTAAATTAGGCATCTATCAGAATACATTATTTGTCGTTAACTAATTAACTAATAGATGGTGGTTGACGGTAGTCGACAGGAAACCCTGTACCCGGGTTTCGTGCTACTTGGCATCCGTCAGCTAGGTGTACCTGTAATCCTGAGGGAACTGATGCTCCCTGACGGATTCGATCCCGTGTCACCCAGCTTCACAGTTAGAGACATTACCACTGTCCTCCTGTGGGACTGAGATGTAATCACAATTGATTGATCACTGGGTGGTGATCAATGTCATGTTTGTCAAGCCCTTATTAGTGCAGATCAAATGCTGTCGACTAAATTGAAATATGGCCACTAGTTTAGGTGATTCGACATTGCGTACACTATGTTCAGATAGCTGAGTGGTAAAGTCTCTGACTGTGAAGCTGGGTGACACGGGATCGGATCCGCCAGGTAGCATCAGTCTCCTCAAGATTACAGGTACACCTTTCTGGCGAGTGCCAAGTAGCACGAAACCCGGGTCCAGGGTTTCCTGTCGACTACCTCCAACCACCATCTAATCTCAACATAGTGCACGCAGTGTCGAGTCACCTAGACTGGTGGCCACATTGCAACTTGGTCGATAGCATTAAATCTGCACTAATAAGGACTTGACACACATGACATTGATCACCACCCAGTGATATATATATAATATCCTGGAATTAAATACATAATTCATACTGTTTTACAGGCATGATCAGTCTTCATTTGAACTATAAGATTAAAATTGCTTTATATCTTTCTTTCTACCAACTAATTCTTTCTTCCTGTACTATATTCTTATACGCGATCCTTCTTTTATATATTACCACCACTGAATTAACTACTTCTATGACTTCGGTGTTCATCTTTTGCTAATGAGGCATGGCAACTCGGACCGATGCATATATGTGTCTGGTCCTACGTTGTAGCTGACTGACGTACTACACGCATGATCAGTTTGATAAAAATAGCATCGTAAAATGTAAAGGATTGATATATGATTTCATATTGTTTGAAGTGCCACAGTTCAAAAATTGTTTGGGTAACGCATTTTTTGTATGAATTATAACATGTGGAGCATTAGTCGGGAAACATCAATTCTTTATAAGTGGATGTCCTTTAGATGTATGAAAAGTGTATATAAGGTTATTTCCAGTGACTTATTGGAGTAATTACATTCATCTACAACTAGAAGAGATAAATCGGAAGTAGAAAGCATAGAACAACAATAGTATCATTTAATATGATGGGTTCACCATTATCACAAGTCTCAACTTGTTTTATAATCTATTGTTCGGGTCAGACATTATTTAAATTAGTTAAGCTTAACAGGAACGGTGTATGTGTAAAATATCTTCAGGAAAAGAAGTTTAACAGATATGCTCAGTAATAATAATTAAATATTGTGGAATAGGATATACTAAAAGGTGTAAGCACATTTAAGGGGTTTTCAGGGAAGTAAACATTGATACAATGAACGAAGGATGCGAGTGATTTTACTTCGCAGACAGATTACGGCAAGTCATCCCGATTTCGAAAGTCTACTGATAAAGTAATTCATATAGAGATTTAGGATAAGATCTCTCTACTAAAGATAAGGCGTTATGGATGCTATAACTAGATATTTCTGCATATTTAATTGTATTTCTGAATATTAAAGATAGTTTAAGTATTTTGAGAAAGATTAAACTTAGTTTAAGAAGTTTATTCTGGCTGTTTGTTGTCGGTCACTGAGGAAAGAATTAAACCAAGCAAGCAATGGTTTGCTTATAGGAAGCTGGTGGTTAACCATGTCGATAGCTTAGAAAAATTTCAACATACAGAAACGAAACTAGTTGTCCTTAGATGCGTTGATTAAAAAGCAAATTAAAGAAGTCAGTGCCAGGTAACAAAAGATCTAGTTTTAAGCTGGAAATTGGCGATGAGCTTTCACTAATAAGTTTTCCTATTATCCTAGAAATAACTGAAGTAATATTTATGGGCCGATATTTGTTTACTTCGGTTTTGTGTTCATGTTTGTATCATGGCATGATATACACGATTTTCTATAGTAAGAGAGCCGCTTATCAAACCAAACAATCAATGATAAAACTAGTAAACAGCCAGTGCTTCTCCACTCTCCTAACATTGTATGATTATTACGACTTAACTGATTGGATAAAATCTTGTACCACCGATGTTCAAACCTTAACAAGACAAATTATAAGACGAAGGGCCATTAGTTGGTCGATTAATTATGTCAGTACTAGGGAATTAAAGGTAGTGTTTATGTAATAAGTATTTCAACCAAATTAATATGGCTACGAGTTATCTGGCAGTCACTATATTTGGATAATTAAAGACGAAAATGAACGTTACATAACAATTAATGGAGGTAGAGCTCTAACCTACGACGAAAATGCTGTTTTGTCAAATTACCAATAATCCAAGGTGTTACTTGTAAACTCCGAATTGATTGATTCTTAAAGGGAAATAAAAATTGCGATTTATTTGGGAGTTCTATGGGTACAACTTAGGAAGTTTTTGCCCCAAATCAAGAAGTGTCAACACAACTCTTTTGTTCGAATTCAGGACTCCCAACTCACCTTACTGTCAAGACAAGTAAAGTAAAATGTAAGTTTGTAGACGATAGGCACACTTGTCTGTAATATATCAATGAGTTGTTTGTGTATATAAATTACTCAGAAGAAAATTTTTGCTTGCATGTTCCTCTGAGTATTAAAATATATTAAAAGATTTTGTAAGCTAACTTTTTGGCGTTACTGTACAAAACAAGATATTGATACGGTATGTAATCTATATTTAAACTGGATTTTTGAACGCTATATAACGACATCTAAGCCAAATGTCCAAATAACCTTATAAGAAATATGCTTACGGTACGGAATGACTGTGGATTACTATGTTGGTTCTTAACTTTACACCTAATATCACTAATTAATAGTCAGCAAAATCTCTTAATCTGACCTTCGAACATAATTAAGTCATTTACAGAACGAGGATATTAGGTAAATTTACTAAATCAAATCTCAAAAGAACAAAAAAACGGAGTGGACCCCTCGAAGAAAACAAATAAAACAAGTAACACATAAGAAGAATTTTACAAACTGGTGTTTGCATAGATAGATCATCATGATGAGTGTTTAGTATACAAACCAATAAATCCATTGACTCATCGATTAATCGAATGAATCAAACAAATAAACCAAGGAGGAATTCTATTTTTAAAAATGGGAACAGAGAGAAAATTGTATATAAGTTGGTTGTGTATATGTGATAGTTACAAGACAAGTCAATTTAAAACATTCATTAAATGAAATCTAAACAGGATATGCCATTCACCAATGGTCTTTTTGTTATTTTATATCAAAATGACAACAAGGAAATAATTATGAT
This sequence comes from Schistosoma spindalis, assembly GCA_946903255.1. Classification (NCBI taxonomy): domain Eukaryota; kingdom Metazoa; phylum Platyhelminthes; class Trematoda; order Strigeidida; family Schistosomatidae; genus Schistosoma; species Schistosoma spindalis. The sequence goes on from OX336424.1 coordinate 21,594,565, forward strand.
AATAATAACGAAAATGAAATTTATTGATAGCTAACAAAGTCGTGGGTGGCAACAATAATCACAATGGTGGGAGTACAGGAGTAGTGAGGGTTTCAACCTCTACTACCACTAATATTACTACTACTAGGAAATAAGTGGAACAGAGCAGTTGTTAAACAATCCGAACACAAGAGTGAATGAAACAGAACAACACATAAAAAAAGAGCTCATGTTTGCTCAATGAAGTAACAAAAGAGAAAAATTAGACAATAGTGGACGTGATGTATATTTATACATGTACACCTCTTGTTTAATTTGAAAAATGTCTATAATTGATAATAATGATAACAATAATTGACAGCGGACAGCAGTGTTGAGTGTTGGTTCAATGGATAAAACAAATGAAAATAAGAAACAGAATACAAACATTGATACCACCAAGAAGGAAAAACAAAACAGTCAATCCTCTGATATTACTCAGTGAATAAAAGAATACACAAACTGAAAGTCTAAATTAATAAGTAATAATATTTGAAAATAACATCTACACTGGTGTTAATGATAATAATAAATAACGGCTGTTTGTAGGCGCACACACAATCTTTAACAAATAAAACGAATAGACAATAAGAAATCCAAGCCCTCTTAAACTAAACAAATATGGTTAAATAAATATATTGGTGTATTATATCTGTTACATTTGTTTGATAGTAGAATCTAGAAGTTTGTGGACCAGAGAACAACAGAATAAGTTGACAATAGAATTCAGAAAAATCAGTAAGACAAACCGCAGGAATGAATATAAAGAGAGATGATAATAACAAGTACTTACATTTGAACCACTATAGAATAAAATTGATGCGGTAATATTCATATGTTGTGATAGTAGTACTCGAAGTATTAGTAATAGTAGTAGTAACTCTAGTTATGTTTACGCGGAAATAGGGATATAAAGTGGGACTAAAGGAAAACACATGCTAAAAATGTGCTTCTCATAATGTAACCCGAAAATGGGCATTAAATAATAATCTAACAAATAGAAATAACACATATAGATGTATATATACACAAATATAAGTGACTATTGCGATGTACAATTCATTTATTAATGATAACAGTATGAAATAATATTAAATTATTTACTTATTGAATAACAATTAAAATAAGTATAAAAAAACAGGAATATTTGATAGTGAGTAAATTCGAAGAAAACTATAGAAATTTAAAATTAAACTTATGTAATGAAGTGGCGCACAGTAAAAGGGTACAAACACTAAGAGGACAAAAAAAGAACTCAAAAACGTCAACGAAATGCATAATAATAATAATAACAATAATAATAATAATAATAATAATAATAATAATAATAATAATAATAATATAACAATATAATCCATCTGAGCTTGTGTTTTTTAGAACAAAAAACATTTCCTTGAGAAAATAATGACAATATAATAAAAATGATAACTAGGAGAGTTAATAACCACCTAACGTAAGTTTCAATCAAGGAGCACGTATGTGTGTGTGTGTGTATACAGAAGATAAACCAGTTACGATAGTTAAGAATGTGAATCTGAGATAATAAAGGACAAAAACGAAGAGAAAGGGGGAAAACACAAAGGTGAATATTAGAAATAGAAGAGAAATCAGCTATACACATACGCACACTCGCAGAACGAATGCAAATAAAATATTCAAACAGAAAACAAGTTTCTAATTCGTGGTAGCAGTAGTTGTAATGTTAATGGTACCAGTTAGTAATATATCACTGAAGAATTCGAGAAGCGATCGGCCTACATTTTTGCACACAAATTTACATTATCAAAATGTTGAAGAACCATGTTTAAAACCATCATCCTGCTTATTTATTCTTTACATTCATTCTTTTATTGAAGAAAAAAATGTTAGGTCAGATCAGAACTTATTCCTCGCTCTTTTATTTCACCATTTAAATCATCACGAAAGTAGAATCACAGTGTAGAAGGAGAAAACAAGTAGTAAAAATGGAGATAGTATTTTCTAAGAATTTTGCATCGAATTCATATTCCTCCCTCTCACACACACGCAGACAATGAATGGAGCAAGAGTAGCTTTTCTCGTACACAATAAATGTGGCAGTTTTGTTTCACGAAGATGAAGAGATATGAAAAAGAAAACAAATAATTTCAGTCAAACACGCATAAATTTGAGTGCATCTGTGTGCGTGTGATCAATTAGAAGAGGCAGTGGGAAATATTTCAGTTGAAAGTATTTTGTTAGTGTCATGATAAATGGTCATCTTTTGTGAAATTCTATGCACATGTGTGTTATAACAAAAATTCAGCCACATAATAGTGTATGTGTGTGTGTAAACGAGAAAGATACAAAGTTGTTTTAATAATAGAGGAAAAAAGTGTGCGTAAGCAGTTTATTTGTTACATTTATTATTATTATTACCACTATTAGTATTGCTGTTTGTGGCGGCAAATATATGACTATTTAATGTACGCCGCTTTTTTGGTTGATGTGAATAAATAGTCTGATTGGGCGGTGTTGTATCCATTAGCGATGTGTCACGATGTTTACTCATACAATTAGCAGTTAAGTCGCTATGATTTCTGACAGGATTCTGATGTTGATCCCATAAAATTGGAGATTTATCTAACTTTGGAACAGTTTTTGTCCATATACTTGACTCATTTGTATCACCTTCAATGTTTATACGAGGATTTGGATTTTGAAATTCTAAATGATTTATTTCTTCACTTGGATCATCAACAGGATCCCTTGTGAGACTATCTGTTTCGGAAGCTGTTGGAGTAGATGAACTGTGACTACGTCCACCTTCTAAAGGACTTGGATTACTGGATGATTGCAGAGTTTCAGGACAAACGTTAGAATCTAAACGATCATGTACACTAGGCAATGAAGATGATGACATTGAACGATGAATATCAAAATCCGAATTATTTGACGAATCAATTTTACGCTTTAAATTTGAAGATAGCATAGATGATGCCATAGTTAAGTATCTAGATGATGAATTAACTGGATCAATCATAGAATTATTAGAAGTGAAATTATGTTTATGATGTGGACTAGAAGTAATAGAAGCAGTTGTATTCATAGCAGAAGCATTTCTCAAATGTGTCTCATCGCCAGAATTCATTGATTTGAGTTTATTGATTGACTAAAGAGAGAAAAAACAAATGATGAAAGCTATTCATAGATGTATATTAGGTAGAAGTAGTATATAAATAGAACGTAGAGAAATTAACAAATTCACATTATTATGATACCAGTTATGCAGTGCCTGTTGAATAAGATAAAAAGGTATGAGCTGATTGGTCAAACTGTAATGACTTGGATACGTGATTTATTAAACAAAATTTCAATTGTCATTTAAGTTGAAGTAATATTATGAGAAAAATTGCAAATACTGGGACATGAAACTGCCTTCAATTTTATTCGGTCTATTTCATTCCGAACAAATCAGTAAGATAATTGTTATTTGACTAACGGCGAGAAACCTTAAAAACGTAATTATCAACCAAAATTGTTTTCTTAAGGATAATAACTAACTTGGATCAAAACTGGTGTTTACTTTTATAAAGAAAAAACAACTAAGTAAAACTCCATCTCTATTCAATATTTTTCTCATTTGAATTGAAGCACAAACCTAATAAACATAATTGTATAGTGTTAGTATTGTCTAGTTCGGTAACTTTACTAAGTAGAGTGATAAGCCATTTTCGTGCCATATGGGTCATTTAATTAACTAATATATGGTTTCCTCAATGTTCAACAAACATCATCCCCATAGTGAAAACAAAATCAGTTCAATGAGTCTGAATTATGATTTGCTAATACATTAACAATAAATCTAATGTGTTAATTGAATCCTGTCTCATTCTCATAAACTCAATTTAGTAAAGAATCAATGACTGATGATAGTATGAATTTAATTTTAGTGATTCCAAATCTTTTCATGTCATAACTATCACTTGAAAAATCGAATGTTAGAAGTTTGATTAAGGTAGAAAATTGGACCTACGCCTAGTTGCCTTAGTTACAGTTGTTGAGATATATGATTAACCTTATCTAATATATGTATAAGGAAGATAGTCGCGCAATATCGTGGATTGATTGAAATTAGACAGTAAAACCGTTGGATCCCAGCTCAGTGATCTAGATGTTAAGAGTTTGCGCGATACCGAAGTTCCTGGGTTCGAGTCCCGAGTGCAGAATAGTGGATGCGCACAGCTGAGAAGTCCCATACTAGGACGAAATGGCTGTCCAGTACTTCCAGGTTTTCTATGGCGGTCTATCATTGATCTCAAGTGAAACTCAACAATCTCTATAACCCCATGCTGATATGTATAAGGAACTTGATTATTAGAACTAAGTAAACAGTCAGCTACTGTCTCTCAAAAACAAATCAACTCTTTTCATTACTATCAGGACATGGGTGGAGGGGATGAAATTATGAAGTATAATTATAATCATCCTGAAAACGAACAAATAATTTATGGGGATTAGTCTATGCTTTACGTGATTTAAGTGGTGATCAATCATCTCGAGAGAGAGAGAATGAAATATGTGCAAGAAAAGAAGAGCTGCAGTTCTCTTAAAGAACGCTAAACTTTTCCAACTTTAACTCGTCAACTATATTTCGTGTAACTTTACGAGAGAAGTGAAATGATGGAAAGAAAGTTATTTAGTGGCTGAAGGAAATCGATTTTAACTCTATTAGTCATGGATCTGGTATAATATATTAATTGAATATCTCTATAGACAAATGATAATTTCAACTCTTAAATATGTACTTAGTCAATTTGTTTGATAATTCTTTCATCGGATATCTAATCAGTTTCATTTTACCACGAATGAGGGAAATAAATTCGTATGAATCTGATTATTTTATATGATGAAGTAAACAGAGTAAACAAAATACCTAAACTAATTCCACTGTTTTTCTCTAGTAAATAAGCGGGAAGAAATCGGTACTTTTAGAATTACATTAATCTAATATATCATTCTATCAGTCATCCCAGTAAAGACACGTTGTTACAATATCTAAATAAATTCTACTAAAGCTAAATTATAAAGTTCTTTTTAATCTTAAAACTGTCTTAAATTACTGTATTGACACAGGCAAACACCATCTTCATAAACGAAAGGCAATCGGAGTGAAGCGAGGTTATTCACAAAAATCCAGTTAATTTTTTGTCTAAAATATGACCAAGAATATAATTTTCATATATGTTTACTATTATTAACTGCTACGACGTATACTTCTATAAGAAACATAAATTTACCGAGAGATCTAATCGAGATACTACATTACTAAAGCTATTGTAGACACACCCATATCGGTAATAACAAAATTTCACAGTAATATTCAGTCACATGACTTATAATTGGTGCAAATGAATGTTTTTAAATAAATCTTATGACCTCTATATTGGACTATTTTAGTTAACTAGTTTAATATTTTGCGTCAGTAACAAATAACTAAAGACAGTTTCATGTGATCTCCAATAAATGACCTTTAGCTTACATAACCGGCGATAAATATTCCAGCAGTTAAAGTTATGTCCTACCAAATCTATTTGGATTAAATTTCTGAAAAATTTATATTAAGAAACTAAAATTTTAAAGTATATAAAAATGTAAGGTTTATGAAGTTGTGATACACGTGAAAAGACTAAACAAGCCATGAAACACTGAAAACATTTTCTGATAGTATTGTCAACGTTGATTATTCTAGGTTAATTTATAAAAAGTTATTTCAACATGAATTTTATGGCTTAATGTCATTAATTCAATTCATATTTTTATAGTACGACAGCGTAATGTCAAGTATGATCATTTCATAATCACTTCACAATAATCGCATGTCAAAGAATGAAGCGATATAAGAATGGAAAAAGATCAAAAAAAACTTGATCACAAAGAAATTGGGTCAGGTATCTCAGGATACTACATTAAACTGTGCAGCTCAGCTGTGGTGTGTGCTACTTATGTAGACATAAGTAGTACATGACGTTAGTCGTGAACAGAATGTCTGGCAGCAGAGAGACAAGAAGATCAAACAGTAAAGAATGAAAACAGAATGCGATTTGTATGGAAATGCAAGAACAACAAAGTTTGAGTCATCATGAGACAATTGATGGACATTTTGCAAATTGAGCATTTACTTTATGATTGTTAGATTTTATTAACAAGTTCTGTAATTTGTTGTCAAATACATCCGATTGTTCCCCACCCGTGTTCGTGCTCACTACACAGCTAGTACGAACCTAAGAAGAGAATTTACAAGTCATAGTGAAGCTGAACCATACCATTGAATGACTTTGAATCCGAACCTATCTTAGTAATTCAGGAGATGCCAGAAATAAAAGAAAACTCATTTTGTTGGGATCAGACTTAGGGTTAGGGGTACAGAATACATGAATTAGAACCAGAACGTGAAGTTTAGGGACATCCTAACCTATTTAAAAGTTATTGGGTCGTCAGGACTACAATTTAGGCTTTAAGGTTAGAGTGGAGTTTAAGGTTTAGGTTAAAAATTCGTTTTTAAATTAGGGCCTGCGATTAAGATGGAGAGTTTAGGATTTAAGATTAGAGAATGATTAAGTATAACTTTACATTCAATATCTAACCGTAAAGCATAGTTCCAACCCTAAACCTGAATCAAAACACCAATCCTAACGGTAATGCCAAGTTCCCAAATTTTAAACCTTAATCTTAACTCCAATCATAAACCTGAATCCTAAACACTTAAACCTGATCTTTAAATCTAACTCGTAGTCCTAAACATCAGCTTTATTTTAAAAAAATTTAAATATTTTCAGAGTGAAATTATTTATAATACAATGAACGAGCAACAACCTCATGGTGAGACCACTTATTTCATTATTAGTTAGAGACTTCTTATTTGATATATGCTCCGTAACGTTTTAGTGATTCGCATGGCTTGGTGGTATAGTTCAGCTTTATCGAAGTCATTAGTACAAATACACCACTAACTGCGCTCACACTTTAATCATCAATTAAGACAGGTAAATTTAGTAAAAGATTATCTATCTATCGGTGAGTATGTACAACTGAAACAAATTATGGACAGAAATAAAGCATTCATGGCATAAAAAATTAACTCATGTTTGTACATTTTGGTGTTTATAGAGTATTTACTATTTAATCTTTTAAGTGTATATATCTTTACACCAATGATAAACATGCATGCACACAACACAACAGGCATAAAAATGCCTACAATGAACACGGATATATAAACTTCTAGTCAAAACAAGGATGGTAAATTTCTAGGTCTATCTAAATGTCAAACCGAACAGTATGAAACACGTTCATGTATGTATATGTAGTCCGATAATGAGTTTCTTACTAAATTTCTGTGTTTCACATGATCTGATATTTTACTTGACTTAGTAAAAACCAATTGAAGAATTTGTTGACAGTAGAAAGTATTGAGAAACTTTCCGCATAATTTCGGACTTCAAGTTACCCGTCTGAATCGCCCTCTAATGTGATCAAAATAAAAGTGCTCTGCTTTTGTAATGAGGACATTATCAATAAATTTTCATATTTCAGTGGACTAGTATATTATGATTTCCGATGCACTCAAATACATACCGAGTAATAAGTAGTTGTCTAGTCAACTTTAAAAAAGCCTGTCAATCATTTTTCAGCAGAAACTGCTAAGTAAATACAAATCCACCGAAATATTGAATAAGAAATAAAACTGAAACTCACAGAGATAATTCGTGTTGGATCAATAATCAACGGTGAAAAATCATTTCGTGATAAACGAGACAAGTTATTGTTGTTACCGTCATAATTATTGGCATTATTACTATTTTGGATAACAGAGTGAATCAACATATCATCTGATCTGTTGTTGAACCCAGACTTATTATCTAATTCTGTATCAAAAGGGTGAAATCGGTTTTGATTTCCAAAAGAGGTTGTGGATGTAGATGAAGTTGTTATCGTCGATAGAAGTGGTGGTTGAGATGATGCAAGTGGCGCATTATTCGACATAAGTGGCATTGATGTATTATTATTATTATTATTATTATTATTATTATTATTATTATTATTATTATTATTATTATTATTATTATTATTATTTGTAACAAAGCCTTGTAACTGAGGCTGACAATGTAGTAGTTGAGTTTGAGTTTGTGTAAGCTTCTGCAATATAAAAAAATTGAAAACAAAATAATTATACACAAAAATTGAGTTTATCTTCATTTCTTTTTAACTTAATTACAAACTAATCTTTCATGTACATTAATCATAAGTTTACAGCACTTAATATTTCTCTTAATACAATACACAGGTCGTTGACGTCGGACGACAAACATTTTTGATACTTTGTATACTTTTTAAATCTTTTAAATTGTATTAAGAATAAAATTCTTTTTATTATAACAGACTTTAAACATTCCAAGGATCAAATAAGAATTTTTTGTTATCGAAGCAATTTGTAAAATATTCGTTAAAAAAAAAAGAATCAATCAACAGAAAATAATGATTCAACAACTAATCAATTTGTGTAAATTAGAATTCTACACAGTAATTAATCAGTTTAGAATGCTTGACATACTTAAAGTATGAAGAACAAACACTGACCAAAGGGAATATTGATACCAGTTGGAAAAACAATAAATTCCGGGGAAGGAAACATTGAAAAACGTGTAATAGGACTTGAACAATTTGACAGAGAATATAATACAATCATACGCATTACTATGATCAGTTTGGATTCTATTTGACAATGAGTTTGAAATTTTTTTACGTTTTATACAATAATTTTAATGGTTGAGATCAGTCAGTTGAAGATAGACCATCATGGAAAACCTGGAAGCACTGGACTGGCGTTTCTTCATATTGTGGGAATCCCCAACAGCGCGCACCCACGACCCCGCTCCCCGCGAGATTCGGACCCAGGACCTATCAGTCTCGCGCGCGAGCGCTTAACCACTAGACCACTGAGCCGACCGGCATCCAACGATGTTAATGTTTAACTTCAACCAATCCACGAAATTGCACCACCGTCACCATTGTCTTCAGTGTGCTGTGATATCTCACAATAGACCTGGTTGAACTCCACTGGTCACTGCTTCTCACTAGAACTCCAGGATATACCTCTTGAAGCCAGTCACTGGTGAGTATATATTGATTAATATCAGAAGGGGTATTGTGGATATTATAGTAATTTCAATGGTTGAGATCATACAATATTTACAAATTTATAATACAATAACATTTACTTTAAACAGTTTAACAAAATTGAAATACAACCTAAGAAATTCTTTAAACATTAATTTATACAACAAGACTGTATGTATTGTAATTAACAATTATAACTGTTTGATTTAATTGAATTAAGAACAAGTTCCGTGTACAGATAGTTTTGAAATTGCATAGAAGCTTTCATATTGACAAGTAATATTAACCTGTCAATTATTTAAAACATTACCCTGGAAAATATTATCTTATATCAAGAAACATTTTATAACAACAAATCATTGACAAGTAACAAAGTATAACATAACAAAGTGAATACAAGAAAACAATGATATTTCATTCCAAGTGTTAATCAATCAAAATTTTCTATTTATTGTTGTATTGTGTATTATTCATATTAAGCCTTTTGAATCGAACTATACAAATAGAACTTAAGCTATAATAAATATATATGATAATTTACCGAGTTATTTATGTTTATCTGGACAAAAATATTCGCTTCGGCGCATTCTAATGTATTTTAAAGGTTAAATGACAAAATATTGTAGAGAGAGAGAGAGAAAGGGAGAGGGAGAGAATGATTATTTATGTTTTATGATTGTAATCCGCTCACATGAAATACTTCGTAATACTTTTTCTGTTTAATATATAAACTTCTGAATCATATGATGTTTAAATAAATTAAATTTAAAAGAAATAATCCATTAGATCGTTTAGTACAGAGATTATTCAAAGGCAATTGATATTACCAACTGAAAGAATATTTCAAAAGTTTACTTCTTAAAACTATAGATATTTAGAGGAAAAAAAGAATAAATCACCTATTGTAAACAATAGGGGAAATTTTTCCTCAATTCCGATCTTTTTACCCATTTTAGTTTATAATCTAACATTCATATTTTTCTATTATGTTAAAACACTGAAATTATAATACAACCAGTGAAGTCCAATTATGTTAACTATGAGATAAATACCAATCAATGAATGAATAATGGTCGTACGATAACGATAACGGACTTCTGAGTTTTATTACAAAGAGAGAACAGCTGTCATATGAGTTCTAGTTCTCATTAATTGTGAAACTAAGATGAGTCTGTAGTGTAAAACTACAAATAATTAAGTCATTGGATATTAGCAAATTTAAACTGATATTAGGTCACTCTACATCTGACATTTGTTCTGCTATCTCACTCGGTTAAGCTAGATAATATGAAAACTAGTAATCTCTGTACTAATAAAACTATTTCACCTCAGTCAACGAATATCCAGTTTCTTTGCCCTGGAAATGAAATACAAAACAATTTCTTCCTCATTATATTAACTGGTCACCTAATATCTAAGTTAAACCAAGCTTGAAATACCCATAGTTAGCATGTCTAGAATGACGACTGACAACGGGAAACTTGAGTATTGACAAGATAAGAGTTATAAAGCCCATAGTTACTGGTCGATATTCTAACATGCAAGTCAAAAGAACCGATCGTTCAATATATCTTAACATGAACAGTGCTAATCTAAAAGAAAGAAACTTATACAAAGCTGGGAAAGAAATCAGGAAAACATACACGCTTGTTATTGTTCAAATGTAGTTTCGAACGAAAATATGGTTGGTTTGAACATATATTCACCAATAAGTGTGAATCTATAAAAAAAATGTATGTCATTCAGCAAAGCCTAGATATAAAATGAGAATGTATGAAATGGATGCAGTTCTAATTGATGGACAGAAAAGACAAAAACATAAGACAGGAAGGAAAAAGAGGATGTCACAGTTTTTATTATTGTTATTGCAGATATCAATCTCTAAAATCTAGAATAAAAGACAACCACAAACAACAACTGTAAGTAGGGAAAAAACTGCCACCTAAAGCACTACTGCCCATTATATAAAACAACCAACTAAGCTACATCCATATAGCATGAACCAATAAACATATAATTACTAAATGAATGTGAATATATAACAATTAGAAAACCCTTGGGTAGTGTCCTTCTTCATGGATAAGATATCAATTAGGTACAGAGTAACAAAGACAAGCAATTTGCAACGAACTAACAACTTAACTCGCTTCTAATGTCAACAAAAAAAGAAATAAGAATACATGTTTACAAATGCATCATTTTTCGTGTCTATGTGTACAATTATAACATGTGTTAGAGATTTTAAACACATACAACAAGATAGACTGATTACTTTAAGCTTGTCTGGATTGAATAATGGTCAGAGAAAATTTTCTTCTAGTCAGGTCTTAATGAACTGGATTTCAGATACAAAAATCGTTTATAATAATAAATTAGTGTTTTTAATAATTTTTTTAAAGGCAGTCACTTATTATAAATGCCAAAAAGCAAATTTATTTAGATCAAAATATAAACAGATCTAAGTTTTCTTGGAAAATTATAACTTTTACAGGTTAGAAGTTTTCCCCATGATAACGCATTGAATATGAATTTTACGCAGTAAGAGTATGCTATCGCATGAGGATCATATGAGTCTAACAATACAACATACTTTGTAACCACAGTAACAATATATGTAGATCACTTTAAATGACACAGTATTGTAGGTTTTCATTTATGTGATTTTAGATCATTTTAAACCAGCGACGTTCCACAGTAGAAAAATGAGTTCATGCTGATAATTTAGCCTGATACCTTTTAGTAGGATGAATTCTTCCAGTGCAGTGTACTCAATGAGATATAACAATCAACAGAATTCAATCCACTAACCAATGAGAAAAATAATAATCGGCTGTAAAATCAAAGACCAGATCAAAGCAAAAGAGTAATCAAACTATTTAACTAAATAATAATGGTACAACTATCAACAATAATCAAACATATCTTATATCTCAACAAGACAGGCTGTTAGCTAATCCAAGGAGGAAATTTAAAAAGCTTACTCCATTTTAACGTTTAACTTGTATAGAAAAAACAATTAAAGCTTCACATTTTAAACTATTTTCAACACTGACGCTATGATGTCAACAAAACACTGGTTCGATTATCCTATATGGTTACAAAAACGATGACGTCATAAAAACTCAGATGAATAATTCACGTACTTTTTCTGTTGGTGAACTTATTGAAGAACTTGCTTATTCAATGCAGTGAAAATCAACTGATGTAAAAAGACACACTGCGTTGTTGAATTTGAATGACTAGTTATTTAAATGATTCAAACACTTAGTTTCCGTTTATGTAATAAATTCATCCACTTAATAATCTATAAGAAAGTACTCATCCCAATTCCAAGTAAATTGTCTTATTTCGTCTGAATGTCATATTAATTATAACTCGGAGAATACAGCACCAATAAAGTATCGGCCTAAGCTGTAAAGCTCCAGTATTTTAATATCGGGAGTGCTTCTGTGTTGTTAGCACATAGAGAAAGCACTGAAGAATACAGGTGTTAAAATATGAAATACTAAAAAGAAAACAATGCAGTTGACGAGATGATAATAATTCATCAATCTAGGTGACTAAGACAAACACTGTCTGTTTGTTAATATATGAATTGTTACACTGATGTGGACGAAAAATAACGGATTTTCGACAAGGGATGAAGTTAATACTGTGGTGTATGCTGCTTATGTTGATAGATATAAGTAGTATGCAGCACCAATCGGAAGTTGAATGCCTGCGAGCAGAAAATTGAGAGCATTGAAATGAAGAGAACAGAACAGAAAACTAAAAGAAGTCAAAATAACAGGAATGAAGGAACGAAGAGACAACTGATGGAAGATGTGCAAATGACGTATTTAATTTATGATTTTCATATCCTACGAACACACTGTAATTTTGTATTAAACAATAAATTTGTCTTTCGCACATGACTAACAAGAATACATTGTTTATTTTCTCAATACGACATAAAGTAAAATGGGTTGAATACACACATTGTTAATAATGAGCAGATATAGAGTAATGATTAAAAGAAAGCAGTAATAAGCAATATCAAAACATTACCTCATGGAGTTTCTGATTTTCATCCATCAATGATGCTATATGTGTAGCATAACAAGTTTGCATAGATATGAATTGCTCAAACAGCCTTTGACGTGCTGCATCCACACCAGATCTTGATTCAACTGCAATCGTATATTCATTGATAAGTCGAACTAAATCTGCCCAAATCGCTTCTAAAGCTAAAACCGCGGCAGGTAGACTATTTTTCATTGGATTTGTCACTAATACTGGGGTATTATTCACTGGATTTGAATAAGGATTTTGAGTATCGACTGTATTAGGCACAGAACGTCTAGCATTTGGTAATTTCATAGAATCTCCATTAGAATTCTGTACATTAACTGTAACAACAAATAACAGTTAAAATGTGAAACGTTATAAATATTTCAAAATTTAGTTATTCTCATTTATTATAATACAAAATGACACTAATCGACAAACAGAAATCTAGAGATTTTTTGAAAAATATGATACCAAAGAGTATATCTAAAAATAAGATTCTACAATTCTTCGCTATCAAGATAACCAATTTAAAAATGATGGTTTAGAGTTGTATAAGACCTTTTCTAAGAAGTTTTAATAGTCACCCAGGAAAAATGATTAACTCCGCCTGTAGCTCTCCTAGAGTTACTGCCGGTTCCAAGCCCGGATAAAGGAGGAGGGTTGGGCATGGGGTTAGCGTCCCCATCCCGTAGAAAACTAACTCGCTAAAAAAACGCTAACCAGAAAAAATAACTCAAACCATTCAAACTCTGCCCTGGGAGTTAGAAGGTCTTCATTTAGAAAAAATATGACGCCTCATGGTGAAAGCCGAGTTCCTTCGGAAGCCACGAGGTCGATGCCTCTTCTAACAACCAGAGCAACAATTTTTATAGGTACATGGAACGTCCGGACAATGTGGGAGACCGGGAAGACCAGTCAAATAGCAACGGAAATGAGGAGATACAACTTGGCAGTACTGGGAATCAGTGAAACCCATTGGACCCAAGCTGGACAACAAAGGCTAAATACGGGAGAGATGCTGCTATACTCCGGTCACGAAGAGGAAAATGCTCCACACACTCAGGGAGTTGCTCTAATGCTGTCCGAAGTAGCACAAAATGCACTGGTCGGATGGGAATCTCACGGATCCAGAATCATCAAAGCATCATTCAAAACAAAGAAGGAGGGGATCACAATGAACATTATCCAATGTTATGCACCCACAAATGATAGCAACGACAACATTAAAGATCAATTCTATGAGAGGCTGCAATCAATCAGAGAGAAGTGCTCAAGAAAAGACCTCACCATTCTGATGGGAGATCTAAACGCCAAAGTCGGAATAGACAACACCGGATATGAAGATATCATGGGACTGCATGGACTGGAAGAGAGAAACGAAAACAGAGAAAGATTTGCAAATCTGTGTGCATTCAACAAGTTGGTCGTAGGCAGCACAATATTTCCACACAGACGTATACACAAAGCTACATGGATCTCAGCGGACCACACCACAGAGAATCAGATAGATCATATTTGCATCAATAAAAAGTTCCGAAGGACAATGGAAGATGTGAGAACCAGGAGAGGAGCGGATATAGCTTCAGATCACCACCTGATTGTGGCCAATTCAAAACTGAAGCTAAAGAAGAACTGGACAACTGGACAAACAGCACTACAAAGGCTCAATACAGCCTTTCTTCGAGTTACTGACAAACTCAATGAATTCGAGATAGCCCTCAACAACAGGTTCCAAGCCCTACAGGATCTACTGAAGGAAGAAGAAACTACTATGGAGGACAACTGGAAAGGTATCAAATAAGCATTAACTTCAACGTGTCAAGAGGTTCTGGGCCCCGAGAAGCATCACCACAAGGAATGGATCTCTATAGAAACACTGGACAGGATCAAAGAAAGGAAGAACAGGAAGACAGCAATTAACAATAGTCGAACACGAGCAGAGACAGTCCAAGCACAAGCTGAATACATAGAAGCAAACAAGAAAGTGAAGAACAGCATTAGAACCGACAAGCAGAAATACGTGGAAGAACTAGCGACGACGGCGGAGAAGGCTGCAAGGGAAGGAAATATGAAACAGCTTTTTGATACAAAGAAGAAACTAGCAGGGAAATATAGTAAACCAGAGAGACCAGTCAAAGACAAAGAAGGAAGACCAATCACTGAGATTCAACAACAGCGCAACAGATGGGCAGAGTACTTCGAGGAACTCCTGAATAGGCCGGCACCAATGAATCCAGCGAACATCGAAGCAGCACACACTGATCTTTTTATGGATGTCAATCCACCAACGACGGAAGAAATCAGAATAACCATCAGACAAATCAAGAGCGGGAAAGCAGCAGGACTCGACAATATACATCGAAGTAACTACGAACATGCTTCATCTTCTATTCAAGAAGATTTGGGAGGAACAAGTGTCGATGGACTGGAAGGAAGGACACCTCATCAAGATTCCAGAGAAAGGAGACCTGAGCAAGTGTGAAAATTACAGAGGCATTACACTACTGTCAATACCAGGAAAAGTCTTTAACAGAGTGTTACTGAACAAGATGAAAGACGCAGTAGACGCTCAACTTCGTGATCAACAAGCTGGATTCCGTAAGGACCGGTCGTGCACAGACCAGATTGCGACACTACGGATCATCGTCGAACAATCAATTGAGTGGAACTCGTCACTCTACATCAACTTCATTGATTATGAGAAGGCATTTGACATTGTAGTTAGGAGAACGTTATAGAAAATTCTTCGACACTACGGAATTCCTGAGAAGATTGTCAATATTATCTGGAACTCATACGACGGACTACAGTGCAAAGTAGTGCATGGAGGACTGACGCATTCCAAGTAAGGACCGGAGTAAGACAAGACTGCCTACTCTCTCCCTTCCTGTTTCTCCTGGTGGTCGACTGGATTATGAAGACCTCGACATCTGAGGGAAACCACGGCATACGATGGACAGCTCAGAACCAATTAGACGACTTGGACTTCGCAGATGACCTAGCCCTCCTATCACATACACACGAACAAATGCAGATAAAGACAGCCAGAGTAGCAGCAGTCTCTGCATCAGTATGCCTCAACATACACAAAGGGAAGACCAAGGTCCTCAAACACAACACGGAGAACAGCAGTCCAATCACTCTTGATGGCGAAACTCTGGAAGATGTGGAATCCTTCATATACCTGGGAAGCATCGTCGACAAATAAGGAGGTTCAGATGCAGACGTAAAGGCTAGGATTGGCAAAGGACAGCATTCCTTCAATTAAAGAACATATGGAACTCAAAACAACTTTCAACCAATATCAAAGTCAGAATCTTCAATACGAATGTCAAGGCAGTTCTACTGCACGGAGCTGAAACGTGGAGAACTACAACAGCCGCCATCAAGAAGGTACAGGTATTTATCAATAGCTGGAATCCTGAAGGGAAGAGGAAAAGAGGAAGGCCAAAGAACACATTACGTCGGGAAATAGAAGCGGATATGAAAGGGATGAATAAGAACTGGAAAGAGCTGGAAAGGATTGCCCAGGACAGGGTTGGATGGAGAATGCTGGTAAGCGGCCTGTGCTCCTTCGCGAGGAGTAACAGGCGTAAGTAAGTAAGTAAGGAAAAATGACTTGTGCAGTATGGATTACTGAACACATCTTCCTAGAATGATAATCATTGATGAAGTGATAGATTACCGAACGCATATCAGCAATTACTTAACTTTATTTGGTTGTCATTAGGTAAGAATTGTACTGGTTATTTTTTACTTTTATGGCCAACTTCGCATATAATTAAGCAATTTCAATCAATGGATTATAAAAGGTTAATGAAATATCAATTTATTGGGAATCTCTAAGAGCATCTCATGAAAGTAATTATGTTTTAATAGTCTGATCGTAAATTCTACAACCTCACTTTCGCCATCAAGAACCGAATCAGAAAAGCAATATTACACCATTCAATATATGACTTTCAAAATGATTAAGATGAGGAGCTTACATGTAATGAATAAACGATGTTACCGAGTCATCGCGCACATGTATCCTGAACAAAAGGAGTGCAAGTCGATAAACTTATGTGAATTAGGATGGTTGTGATGTATATTACTTGTGTCTAGTCAGAATTTACTACAGTAACGATGTTGATTGAGACGAGAATTAACAGGAACCCTTAAATGGATCAAATCAATTTATAACTTTAGCTTCAATTGATTGCAGAACTGTACATTTGCAAAACACAGTCATTAAAATACTGGAAAGCCGTAGCCAGAGATTGTGAATGAGAAAGCCATAAAATGTACCACTATATGAGGGAAACAATACGAGTTTATTGGTACATAAGTGGTGAATATCCGGGTTTTTTTAATTTAGTCTTTTCAAATCTATTTTATTTAATTATAATTAGTGGGATTTGAATCCACGATCTCGAGTTAAATATAAGCGTTTTAACCAATATACCACAGCTCCATATTGGGACACAAGAATAATTAAATTTAAAATTCATCATTACTAACAACTATCCTTTAGAAACATAATTTCTTCTTTTTGGCTGAGAAATAAACAGGGAGACAGACGAGATAGACCAGTTTGTCTCTATCTGACTGTCACAGTTACTGCAGACTATTTTAAGCATTTTATTTATCAATCATTGCCATGTGCTTAAATAAAATCAATATTCATATTCTCAAGTAAGACAAAATAGTATTTTAAAAAAACAAAGTATTGATTTAACATTTATTTAAAGTGTGTTTTTGAAAAAGATTGATATCTACAACTTTACTGTGCAGTAAAAACCAACGTATACACTATTGACCATAGTGACTTTATTTCCACGGTTTAAATCAATTTTCGGATTCATAACGTTTAGAGTAATCCATATGGGTATCTAATCGGTTTATCAAAGTGTCTATGAACTACAACTATTCTACAACAATTAACTTTACTATTCAGCTTTACAGACCAAAATATTTTAAAGCGATGAATTAACACTTGCCAGCGAATTCCGAAAATAAAATAAAACTTTGAACCAGTGAGACAACAACGGTTTATGATTTGTGTCCTTTAGACAAAAGACTAATCAATAATTATGACCATGTTATATTCAAGTTTAATTGTTAGATAGTAATATGAATAGCAGTTAATAGATTGCAATAGAATATTAATGAAGTCGAACACTTCAGTTCCAAGAACAAAAACTTTAAAATCAATAGAATATTACATTTCGTCCAATTAAGTTAACTGGAATTTAAACCCAACTTAGTGAGCAACTGGTTCAGTTTAACAAAAGCAATAACGTAAAAAAGTAATACAAATTCTAGCTTTCTTCAAGCATCTACATATAATTACATTTAACTAAATAAATATGTATCACATAAACCCCTATTTAGTTCTTAAAACAGGTAGCTTGTGGTTCGAAAACGTATAAGATCATATATTATAATCGATTTCAGGAAGTCATCATCAATGAGTGGACAGCTAGCATCAAGTAAAAGGAGAATAACACACTTACTAAAATGTCGTGCCCATAACCCTGGGCCAGTTCGACTAGCTGCACCTTGTGCAGCACGTGCAGCAGCCATTGCTTTACATCGTTGTTTAATTACACTCTTATCCATATGAGGTGGGGCAGATTTCTTTTGATATGCTTTAAAAGTTGATGTTGAGTTCGTCAACTCTTTTCTATTATGCTTATCATCGGAACACTCAACGTTATTCAGAGTGCTTGTTTGTCGGATGGAGTAAAAGATTGGACAAGAAGATGTCCTTCGGAATCTTTTAAATTTGTTGACACTTCCGCTGAGTGAACGTGCCCTAGGTAACCTAGGTGAACATGAATTGGAAGGATTCTTCTTGACACACATAGAATCACATGATTTTAGCACATCAGTAGTTCTGTGAGCATTGTGTTTAGGAGACGTAGAATTATGGTTACAATTGCAAGATGGCTTATTTTGATTCCACCGAAAATCTGGGATATCGAAACTCCCAGTATTTTTATTGCAACTACACCGACTGCTACTAGTACTGCTAGCACTAGAACTTCGAGTTCGACTACTTCTTGAACCTGAGCTATATTCACTGCAAGAACGGGATCTAGAGTCCTGAATAGAATCTCCTTCACTTTGCTTGCGTAGTGAACGCCTATGCCGACGTCTCCGACTTGATGATGATCTAGCAATGTTTTTACTATCAGTTCCATTGAACGGTTTCAGACAAACATTTGGTATAAAATCACGATCATAATGATGTGCAGCATCTTGAGTGACAACTCGATGAGAATGCAATAGTAATGGAGGTCCAGTACGAAACTTTTCTGGAAGAGATTTTATCTCACTAGAAAAGAAGTAAACAATTATTTATTCAGATAGTAACGGAAATGCAGAAATATAATAATTTGAACAATAAATAACATAACATTTCCCTTCGCTTAAATGATAGATTCTATAATGGGGGGATAATTAATAACTTCAGTGAAAATCAAGGGACCCTGTACATATCAATATAAATAGCCCAAATAAATTATTAGCATGTTTAATACAGCATCAAGGTAGTTTGTAAAGGAAATTCGTACAGCATCGAATAGTGATCAATAACTCAAGATACTATAAATCCCAGGAGCCAAACTTTTACACAAGGAATAAAGTAATTCTAGGATTATCGTATATGATGATTCTAATTATATATCATTTTCAATCAATTTAAGCTTTTATCATCTACTTTCTTACTCAATCTATAACTTGGAGATAACAAGCTGGAAATCTAAGCTATTAAATAGTAATTCAGTGGTCTGAAACAAATAACCTGAAATTTGTGAGTTCGACTTTTAACGGCTTCATGGAAGTAAACCGCTTAAGAGTTTCGTACTAAAACGAAACAGCTTCCCAGTACACTCTGGCTTTAATAGTTGTCCAGTTTATGTAAATGTAAGTATTTGGATTTAATTCATTCTCCAGGTACTTATACTTCAGCCACAACCGACGTGTGAGGGCAAACGATACTACCTGGTTGCCCAAACTGAAGTGGGTGCAGCTAGGCTCAGATCTAGAACTTGGTGGCGAAAATTCGAACTCCTTAATCATTAAACCACTGTGATCAAAGCTTCATATTTTCGGGTTTATAGTTGGCTCTTGTCTAGTGAAACACTGACAAGAATAAATAAGTACGACTTTTCACAAACAATAGGGGAACTATTGCATGTATTTTAAAAACATTCATATAAAATAATGATTTATGTAAGCAAAAAATCTAAATAATTATTAGTTGTCTGTCTAAGCTTTATACATCAGTAAACCACGGTTTCAGACACAATCTCTAAATAGTTTGTGGTAAAAAAAAATCAGTATACATCTCAGTTACAAAGTAAATACCTATGCAATTCAACTATTACCAGGCTATTGGAAATGGAAATAGAATCAAAATCTCGAAACTATCTCAGTACATGTAACGTCATAGTAATTCGAATGTAGTGCTAAGGTCAATAAGTGAAATTTAAGAAATATCCACTAACTATAATACTAATGCTAAGATTATTTCAAAAATGAATTTAAATGGAAGTGTTCTGTATTATATCATATTTAACGCACCCAGTTAACATGATTCTGCCCAAAAAGTAGAAATTTCACTTTCAAATACAGTCAGCAACAAACACAATACCATATGGATTAAAAGAAGAAATAATCTAATTTGAACACTTAATTAAATTAATGCCTACTAAATGGCCAGATCATTAAAGTAAAAACTGTCAGCAATGAAACTAAGTGTATAGCACAACTTGGCGGAAACAAGTTATATTTCTTTCCAAACTATCGTGTTAATCGATACAACATCAAAAACATAGTTCGGTAACTACATTAGTATTAAAACAGTGAATGTGATAATGAATATTATATTCAATGTATAGAAACCAGTATTTTCTTGTTTAAAAGCTGAGTGATTTTTGATCTATTTAATACATTTTCAAATGATTAGTGAATAATATCGGCAATCAATCTATGCTATTTAGTGACAGTACCAGAGGATAACAATTTGTAAGTTTTATTTCCAACTATAATTCATCCGAAAACAAGAACCCAACTTAGATCTACTAATGTACATTCAATCTCGAGTGAACACACTTATATTTTTAAAATGGGACTAAATGAGTTGGTAAGGATATACTCATTCCAACTTATACTCGGCAGGTAGAAACCATATTTCGTAACAAACAGAACAGCAATTCCATTTATTTATAACGTAACATCAAATTGAAACATTCTAATCAAAATAGTAACCATTACTTTGTATGATTAAGCAATAGAAAGTAGTTATAAACTTTGGGGTAGAAAACCATATTTAATTAATTTTTCCTTCTTAGAAATAATTCGAGCCGAATATTTTTCCATAATTTAACTGAAATTAAACATAACACATACTAGTAAGCTATAATGGATTTATGTATTTATTGATTGTTTGTTTATGTAGCTACTTATAATTTAATTAATCTGGTAGGTTGAATTGTGTTAGAAAAATTTGTGCAGAGGCACAACTCATACGCTCAACTTCAAAAGAAATGAAACACCTGTTATTTGCTTAAACTACCTTCATTTGTATGGACCCTCTATTTAGTCTAAGTGGATAGCTACTCATTTTGGCTAGTAGTATTGTAATGAACAGGAACATAAGTGGGGACAATCGAATGTATTTGAACACAAAAATTACAGAATCTCTTAGTAAAATCTGAGAACCATATAGTAAATACTTCATTTGCAAAATGTCAATCAATCGTCTCAGACTTTATTGTATCCTCGTTTTCACAGTAATCATTCTGTTCTCGTTCTCTTCTCTCCGATCTTAACTTTCTGCCACCAGGCATTTCACTTTCGATTAATGATACATACTACTTATATCTGACGACATCAGTAACACATACCGCAGTATGTGTCAGACCATTATGTTTAAAATCGATTACAAACATCAGATGATAATTTGATCAGATTATGTTTCCTATCTCGAATTGTAAATCACGTGAACACTTTCCTTTAACCTAATAACTAGTATAGTTTACTTAAATGATGCCATAACTAAAAAATTAGACATTAATATACAAATATTTAATTATATCGGATCCTGAACTTAGATGACATATATAAATCTATAAAATAAAAGTTTTGTTTCGTTAACATAAGGAATTCCCTTAAAACATGAAAAGCGATAAACCGAGTTATTTTCAGATCATTAAAGAACCAATAATTGGGGGACAAAATACAACATAAGTACTTTTCATATCATGTTACTAGGTTTCCAACAGAGAGCTATTTTTTTAAGAATTTGTGCCTAAAAAGGAGAGGAAGAGACAGAAATTATGGTTGTAAGTAGCCATTTTCTTGAAGGTAGTAGTAAAATTGATTACGGATTAATAAATTAGGACTCATAAAAGATCAGCACAGAATTTCTACATTAATTCTGTTCGTTTATAAAATTTAAACGATGCATTCAAAACAACAATTGATGTTGCTTTGATGGGATAGTGCATTTTTAGTACTTGACTTCTTCGCAGTTTAGACATTTTCTGTTATATTAATATTTCTTCATTGTATGACTGGGTTTGTGATAAATTTACATCAGTATTACATACATTTACATTTCTCAATATTTTGGTTCACTAAATAAACACATGAAATAGACTAATTTGATGCATATAGATTTAACTTAAGTGTCGTTCAGAGAATGTTATTCAAACTACTAATAAGTGTCATGTAAATTATTAAATTTAACATTTTCAAGTCAAGACATTTGGTAGACCACGTCTCCTTAAACTCGCATCCAACATAATCATATATTGTCAGTGTTTATAGAAAAAGCAAAACAGAAAGCAAATTATATATATATATATATATATATATATATATATATTACTAGAGCAAATTACAAGGTCATACTATCAAACGTTGGAGATTATTGAAAAGTACATTCATACAGCTAGACAATGGGAATACAAATCAGCTAACAAACAATTAGTTTAAAACTAAGTTGAACAAATGATAGGACTTGTCCTCATTTGATGATGCAAAGGTAACAGTGGTGTAAATCGAGTGACATCTAACAAAGACAATCCTAAAAATGAGGTCAAAGTTAGAAGCATTCAAACTAACAAAGACATAGAGAGCCTGAATTCGCATCTGCAGAATTATAAAACCCATATACATATATCATCAGACAAGTTATCTTTGGACATAGAAAAATGACATGAATAATGTGGTTCTCTTAGAAGAAAAAATAAATTTGGAACAGCATTTGCCTCCCATGTGAGTCGATTATAAATAGAAAATAGGAAAATAATTATTCAAAATGTATCACTACATGATGGATTTCTGAACTTACCAGCTTGTCAGTAACCTAGGTGGTGGTGGAAGTTTAATTCGACCATCGTTTGGTGCCCATAGACGACGCAGTGTTAGCTGGGGCAGCATCATATTGGAAGGGGAAGATTGATTTGGGGATGAATTAGCTGAAGTACTGATTATTGTCTGATCAAGTGCTTTACTTGGCCGTAGAGGGAGGAACTGATGAGTTTTCGACTGACTAGTTTTTCGTATCAGGGCTGAAATTTGTTCACATATGGAAGCTTCAGAAGTTTGAGAACGCTGTAAATTAGTTGTACCAGCAGGAAATGGAGCCACAGATGCACATAATCCTACACTTCGTAAAGCTGCACCTAAGGATGGGGGTAGTTTAATAGGCTGTTGCATAAATAACAGAAAAACAAAGTGGATCATTATATTAGTGTGGATTGGTGTATATAGTTAGCTTTTTTCACTAACCTACAATATTCGCATATCCAAATGGTAAATATTTTTTTTAAATAACCATTTAAAAAACATTCCAAACTAATAATTAAACATTTTAAAACATTTGAAAGGCCATACACTCACAATTGTATGGGAATTTTATAAACGGAATATTTCAGAGAGTCTATCCGATGCAAACTTCAGCATTTACTCATATCCGAATAATCCGGACAAGTTAGCAGAATTTTATAACTAGAAACACTTGAAAATTTCAAATAATGATGACAAAAGTTATAAATCAGTATTTTATAAAAGTTTACCACACTTCCAAACAAATGGTCACTACAAGAGGATAATGAGTTCATGAAGTGTATATTTTATTCATTTAATGGCAATAATTTAATGATTTAAAAATTATTCCGTATTGCTACAATCAGTGAAAAAGATATTCCCCTCTACTTAACATTTGTTACATATAAGTAAATATTGAAAGCTTAAAAAGATATCGGTAATCTTAAACTTCAAGCTATTTATCAGGAAATATTAGCCATCCTGAAAGAGAGAATGGACCCATAGTTTTTGAGTAGTTCTTATGATAATAATCACAGATCTGCATTAAAGTAATGTGGTGTGATAAGAACACAATGGATATTGTAAAATTAATTTAAAGTACATTGTGTCATGTTTCTATGATGGTTGACAGCAAAAATTGAGATGTTAACATGATACTAACCAAGACTGAATTAAATAAAATTATAATTTCAGTGAAATCATGAATTGATCTAAGTTAGATCACCATTGAAAACCTGAAATAACTGGATAGTCATTTCGCCATAGCATGAGAATCCTCAGAGGTGTGCATTTATGATCCTGCTTGTAGGAATCGAACCCAGGGCCTCCCGTGTAAACGCTTAACCCCTAGACTGTTGAGTCGGCATTTAACGATACTTATGTCTGACTTCAATCAATTCACGACATTACTAATTCAGGTCGTAACCCAATCACTGAAAGATGTGGTTCGGACTAATGTCAAAATAAATGACAACTGAAATAGACGTACTCATCGTTTATGAAATAATTTTCGAAGTATGTTTCGTCTCAAATATATAGCTAATGCATCATAAGTGTTTAGCAATTTATGTAGTCTCACAAAATAATGTACGTACTGGGAGGGGGGGGTAAATAATCTCGTTCATTATATAAGTGTTTTCTTCTAACGTATGTACTTTGTGAAGAGACTTTAAAGACAAAATTAAGTGAAAATCACAACCGAACACATTGAAGCTCGTCTGATTACCGTAAAGAACTACTACTTGATATAACATTTTGAGACATAATGAAAATTTTAATAATTTCGAGGATTGAAAATGCTGCATGAAATTAGTGGTCAAAACTAAACTTATTCTAAGAAAAAGTGAATTCAGCGAAGAACATTTTCTTTTCAACAAAATCATTTACTTAAGGTATATATATAAGGATAGAAAAGATTGCATCATAAATTGATTCGAGACTAAATATCAAATGAAATTACGTACTAACTTTCCATATAACTATATATACGAATGTACAGCTTAAGTAAATAATTTCGTCGAAAAGAAAATTTTTTTCGCTGAATTCACTTGTACTTATTCAATGACACTATGGGTTATTCTAAATTGATTACAATCATATCAGAATAAGGTACCCAGTAAGAACAATACAAGTGATCCAACGACTGTTACTGAGAGAATAAAATCACCATTATCACAAATATTCAGGCTGATTTCATTAATTTATGGAAAAACGGACCAATGCATTGATAAATAATGTTCAACTAAATATAT
The DNA here is from genome assembly GCA_946903255.1 of Schistosoma spindalis. Classification (NCBI taxonomy): domain Eukaryota; kingdom Metazoa; phylum Platyhelminthes; class Trematoda; order Strigeidida; family Schistosomatidae; genus Schistosoma; species Schistosoma spindalis. Next base: position 21,620,349 of record OX336424.1, read on the forward strand.
GAAAGTAACACAGACGTAGTAAGTAGTGGGAAATGTGATGGGCGAAACTAAATTGTGAATGAATCTGAACTAATAAATAAGGAAAGAGAGGGGTGAAATACAGATATAAAATAAACATTAATTAGCAATCAACTCGAGAATAATAGCAAAATATCGTTCTAAATCGCCATAACCATTTATAATATTTTAAAGGCGGCACACATTAAAGGAAAACCTTAATGCCTAGAAAATGAAATTGCAGAAAACAAAGGAATTTGTTTTCAATGTAAGCTGAAAAGAAAATTTTCGTACGCGGAAAATGAATGAGGGTATAATAAACAAGGGATACTTTGAGAAGATATCAATGCAAAAATGATCGAGAATATTTTACGTGATTGGACGTTCAGTATGATGTACTAATTAGACAGTGATGTGGCAAATGAACAGAAAACTAAACTGACCTGTGCAAACTTAATTTTGAATTCTTCCAGGCGACGATGAGCGTCTACAGCAACCACAGGTTCTTTGGTATTAGATTTCCCAACAACTTCATGACCACGCACAGTATTAATATTGGAAAGAATAGAACTAACATTCACATTTAACCGACGACCCGTGTACAAACGAAGATAACACCGCCAGTTGGTAGAATCAAAACCCCAATGGTTTAAATTATCGACTTCGGTGACGGTATGTGTATGTCCAACAAACTGCTCCGGAGAAAAATATCGACAACATGTGACACATTTGATACATTTTGAATAAGGTTCCTTATACATATTCGGATATATTAATCCTAATTGTCGTCCAAAGCATTCATGTATTACTGGAATAACACTAGATTCGACAGCATTTCTACAACTATTCTCAGGCTGGTTTTCATCATGACCAGGATCTAAGCGGTCTGTTGACTGTGTATTATCTACTGATTTAGTTGATTTAGAAGTGTCAGTTGAGACAGGGCTCAGTTGTCGATGGTCCTTAAGAAAACCCATAGCATTAGTAGTCTTCATTTCAGAATCTTCACCAATACATTGATTAACTGGAGATTTACAAGTTGAACTCTCTTCACAATTAGATCCCTCCAGACACATATTTTGATGACGAATATACTTGGTCAACCTTTCTGCGTCACTTTTACGAATTAGACCACAACTACCGACAGTACGAGGAAGTATTTGGCGTGAATGTAAAAGACTTAATTGAGCTGGAGTACATGTTGTGCATGCTATTTGAAGCTTTGTACATGCCTTATCTATGATCTGCAAATCAACATCGTGTAGCACAAAACGAAATAAATGTGGTAAACATAATCGTTTTTCGCCCCAAACATTAAATCCCATTATGACTTCACCGTCAATCAGACTGGGAACTAAAGTACCAGTATCTTGGGATTCAACTGAAGCAAGAGGATTAGATGTACTATTTGAACCCCAATTTGTCTTTGGTCTCTCTGATTGTCTTTTTAATGTAGGCCGTTGTGTAGGTTGACGACAAGCAAAGAAATTCTCACAATCATTAACTGAAGAGGAACGAGAATGTTCTGGTCGAGATATACATTTACTAGTGATCTTGGGTTTTACTTCGGGTACTGGTGGTTCAAAAGGTGCATGCATGTTCGTAGCTCGGGGTAACCTCATATTAAGAGGTTGGGAAGGTAAAGGTGGTAAGTAAATGTCCTTAAGCATGTACCGTGGTAGAGACAAAAGACCCATTTGAAGACTGGATGCAAGAGCATGCTGAAACCAACCTGGAGAATTTAATAAATTGTTAGGCGTACATAGAGTTTTCTGGGGATTTACAAGATCAGATCTACGAAGTAGTTCAGGTGATTGCGATGGTGCGAGCGAAAGATCATAGTCCTGAGGTCTTCCGAAAATTCGTGAAACTAGATTCTGTCTGAATTCAGCTACATCTGCCAGAGGTGATGTTGAGAAGTATGGATTATTGGGAAGAGGGAACGCCATAACATACGTCCAAAAAATAATGTAATATCATATAACAACGTTCAACAGTTTGAACGGACAAGTATAAATGGGATTAACCCAAATGCTTTCCCACAACACATTTCGAAGAAAAATGACCAGACGTCCCCAAACCTTATTATTTAAAAAAACGCTTCTGACAGATACCTGTCTACAATTAAAAACACAGATCACAGACGGGCCATGGGAGGGGTGTGAGGTATGAACATAACAAGGTCACACACACCAAAACGAAACGTGGGCTGGTTAAGAGAACACGCGTGGCTATTGTCTGGATTATTGTTTGTTGTCTGTTTATCTTAGTCTATGCCCTTAAACATGTCCTTCAAATTTTCTCACTTGAACGTTTCGCTATACGACGTGTCTTTGTAAAATGAGTGGGTGAGATATGAACATACAAAACGAACCCTTTTTGACCTCTGACTGGTTAACTAGCTAGCCAATCAAAAACAAGATATTATAAAGCAAACATGTAAAGTGGTTTCCTCACTTAAATATCACGAAACGGTAGTTACTGGCGCTAAAGATAGGCGCGATGTCTTTTTTTCACTGTCTGGACGTGACTTTTTGCCTGTGGTGGGAAAAATGTCAGCTATGAGACACTAGATTAGTAATAAAGTACTTTTTCGCACCGCATCGATCAAATGACAAGTTTGGTATTGATGTTCACTTAGTTTGATTCCACTTAGCTCAGCGAGCACTGAGGGGAATAACAAAAGTAATTATTCACCTTAATTTATCCACTACATCAACGTATACATGACACGTTACTACTCATACTGTATTTATCACTCCAAAACTGTAGTGATACTGAATATTCTTGACAGATTTTTGTTAGCACTAGCAGAAATAAAATTCAACGTCAATTTCTCGACAACCTCCTTTGGAACTAGAAATACAGTTATTAATGATAGAGGTTGAATTGAGTTTCACTCTAATAGCAGCTACTAATTTAAAGTTATCTTTAAGCATAGTGCAAAATATAACAGTGAAGTAAATTGTGTCATTCAATCCTCTTAAGCTCAATATAGGAAGCACTTATTAATAACCAAGATAACTTCTTCACCGTGATAAAACTAATCCTTGATCTGAAGAAATCAACTTCCACATTTCATTATTATTTCAACAATACCCTTTGAAAAAAATTACAAGGTACTGGACGGTTTGAATGATTTTTTCAGGTTAGCGCTTCCTTTCCATGGATTCTTTTCTAATCTTTGCTAACCCCAACCCTTCTTTACCAGGGCTTGGGACCGCCGTTAATCCTGGAAGGGCTCCAGATTGAGCTAATGAATATGAGTTGGATAACTGTTGTGTCCTTTACGGTACTCCCCAGTCATTGTACTAAAATTTTCCGTCATCAGTATGACGTGGTTATGTTGTATATGTTAGATATAACTTTTTTCAGTGACCGAAACATTTACATTTTTTACGAGTAAGGAGACGGCAGTAGAGTTTATGAGTGAATTTTTTAAAAATACGTATTATTGTTAATCAATTAGGAAGTTGATTTTTGAAATAGCAGTATATACATATATTCCATATAAATCTTTACTGAAAATCAGATCCGATTTAATCTCCAGAACTAGTAATTGGCTTGAATAATTTGTAATAACAAGTCGAAATGATAAAAGTATGCTATACTGACCAACTTAACTACACTAATCAGTTAAAATAGCGTCCGTAGATTTTTGTGCAAAACTGAAAGCACTGTGCGAGATACTTTGTATGCTACTAACAACTAAGTGAAAATTGGCGATATTTAGTTTCTAAAAGGCTAAAAATTGGTGATGATATATACTATGTAACCAAACAGTGAATATGATATGGTGCTCAAACTAAATTGTAAGTACCTGCCACTAATGCAAACTGTGTCAAAGTACCAGGGTGTTTCTATAACTGGACAGTAATCTCGCACTTCACTCCTGACCCTAAACATTAACGCTAACTATTTAAGTTTAAACAAAAGGGTTACAAAGTATTGTATTGTAGTTGATGTCAGTTAATAACAAAAACCCTAACTCACAACAATATCCAAAATTCTAATACATAACTGGAAGCGCTGGATGGCCGTTTCGTCCTAGTGTGGGATTCCTCAGAGGTGCGCATTCACGATTCCGCACCTCGGACTCTAATCAAAGATCTTCGATAATTGAACCAGCACCCAACGGTATCCATGTCTTGCACAAGTGGATAACTGTCTCCACCCGACACGGATTGGATTCCACTGGTCATGGCTTCTCATTAGAACTTCAGGAAATTCATCTTGAAGCTATTCATCAGCGAGCACATGATTATGATCAAAATTGGGATTTAGGGAAATTGTATTTATTCTATCTGTGTTCCATAATTCACTTTTATCCATTACTATTCTATTGAAACCAAGCATTAATTACTTTCGACGAATCAATATGTATTTTGAAGTTATTTTTATGATAACTAATCAATTTTTCTCTCTTCCTTGTTGATAGTCATTAATATGTCTTTCTTCTAGTTAGGTTAACTTAACGTTATTGAAAATTATTACATAGAGTTATAGTCGTCTATAGTAAAATAAGGGCAAGATAGTTAACTCTATACATACATAAAATATTAGACATTCATTGATATAGTTCTCTATTTTTATTAATACAAGAATAAATATTAGCATTAGAAAATGGAGAAAAATCTGTATTTTAACCTTGTCCTCAATTTGACCTTCAACGTACATGTTCTTAGAAAAGAACATAACAAACTGAGCACATTATTTCATATTATATAAAGATATAGTGTTTGTATATGTGTGCGTGTGGTTGTGAGGAATAAGGAAATAGAGAAAATGATGGTATAAGTTTGTGATAATCTGGTAATGTACTAATTATTCATTCATTCATATTCTAACAGGTCGTACTCTCTTCTTAATATTACTGTCATTACTATTAGTATTGTGTTTATAATCTATCAGTGTGAAGAATACATGTAATCTGGCTATAATAATAATAATAATAGTAATAATAATAATAATAATAATAATAATAATAATACAAACGTTGTTGTCTTTAAATTGCAGAAAATCGATAAGTGACCTGATATAGACAGTTTAGAAAGTGTACTGAATTTCGATATTCATTGTCAGTTATTTAGTTAGTCAATTCTTTATGATAAAATTAAAGTATTTAGTCAATGAATAAATTAGCAACATTTAACATTGTGCCATTTTCCATAGCATTCAATTTCCGTTTAAAATAAAATGAGAAAAATTGTTGTAAAGTTGTTAAAGGCATTCTGAAACAACAAACTTTAGACTAAGGTTTCATGCTAGTTGACATTCTCAATAAGCTATATCTTCACTAATGATTGGAGTGATAGTCCCAGTTGGATTCTAATTCATATTATATCGTGTTACAAAAACGTTACCATTGAACTTCGGTTGAATATATTTACTTAAACTGGTTGATTATTGAACCGCAATTACCGTTACTGTCGTTACTGTCATTACTACTTTTCTAATTCTGTCTTAGATCATGGACTGAATATCTCAGTCGTAACGTCAAAGGGTATTTTTGAAAACAATATAAAGCATGCGTTCTCATAAGATTCCAGGCACACCTTGGTGAAACGAACCAAGTAGCAAGAAATCTAGATCTACAGTTTCTTATTAACTACCCTCTCTCAATCAATCAAAATATGCTTCACGTTGACTGGTGTTTACATCACAACTTAATCTATAAAATTTAGCTAATGATAAGAAATAGGTAAAAATGACATTGGTTACTATTCTGTGACCAATAGTCGCAAGAAAATTGTTAATTGAGTGAAATTTGGAAGTTGAATATCAATTGGCTAAATCTAAAACTATGACCCAAGGAATCCCAAGTAAGCAATGAGCTAAAGACAACATGTTTATTGTAATTATTGAATCTATTAATTTGGATGTACTTCATACTGCTTTTGGATCTTGGAATGACTTTTTAAAAATTAAGCCTTTATTACTCAGTCAATAGCAATGAATATAGAATTTCAATAATGCTTGTCACAAAAATGTCACAGAGATACTGTCCAACTGGCTTAATTGAATTGAAAATAGCAATGATCATAAAAATTGAAAGCGCAAAAAATATTTTATTGTTTCATCAAAGAGTTATGTACAGTTTGAAATTATACAGTTATACAACAACTGGTGTCTTCATATATTCGTTTAGTTATTGACAAGATTGCAAATAAATCCGACCTGTAGGGATGGTACTATGTCAAGCCCTCATAAGTTATTCCAGCCTCTGGACCAATCCATCTATTCATTCTTCTCAAGCCACATTTTTACATTGTCACTTATCCGCTTATTAATCCTGACTGCTTTTTATTTGATCGTATGTGTGCTAATTACTTACCTTACTCATTATTTTGTTTGTAGCTTATTTTTGATCTGACCATAAATATCGATCCACGCTAGACTAAATCGAGTTGACTCATTTGCCTTCCCCATTGCGCATCATTTTTTTTATTTGCTTTCCGATCAACGATTGTACGAAATATACGTATTCGAAAATTCATTCTCGTATTTGACTTATTTAATTCCATTATTCACCAACATGATTTAAGACGATGGTTATATACAAGGAATGGCGACATGTATATTTTGATAACAAGCAGCAAACCTTTCTAAAAATTAAAAAAAAACCAAACACATATCTCATTCTAATATGAGATTTTTGGAATTCAAAACATAAACCACATTCTTAGGCTGACCAAAGTCAATATTAAAATAAAACAAACTTCAAAATTGTCTAGTCTGTTAACAATTACCTACTAGAAAGTTCTATTCTACACCTAGTCAACAGCATTATTAATATTTAATTAATGAAATAAACAATAGACTTTAATATTTCAATAATAACGAGAAACACCTAATTATTAGTATTTTTATTGGTTATAAGATGTAAATCAGCTTATAAATTAATTAAGAAGGAATGAATTATTTTCTGTCTAAAGAAATCAAAACTAAGGATACCAAAGCAAAACGAGATCTTTTTGATCATTTCTAAAAAAATATTTCTTCTTCCAAAAGAAACGATAGAAATTCACTTCTGAATAGTTATTTGTTTGCATTAAAGTTACAATATAACAAGATAAGTATGATAGATAGGTAATTATTGAACTAATTATCTACAACATAAAACATTGACATTCTATCTGGACAAAAGAATTGATCATTGTTGAAGGGTTTTACTGAGAGATCAGTTTAATTTGAAGTTGTCATTTCTTTTCAGATTGATATCACCTATGGTCTTATTGAAAACCGGGAAACAGTGAATAGTTCTTTCACCCTTATAGAGAACTCCACAATAATTTCATTTTAGGGTTATGAAGATTATTGAATTTCATTGTAATCATGATCTGATCAATGTTAGACCGCTATTGAAAACCTGTAAGCACTGGACGGTCGTTTTGACCTAGTATGGAACTCTTCAGTAGCGATCTATTATTGATCGGTTCATGATTTAAATGAAATTTAAATGTCCATAAATCCAAACTAAAAATTATTATGTGCCTACTAGTGACTAGCTTCGGGAAATAAATTTCTGGGTTCTAGTGAGAAGCCGTGACCAGTGGAGTTGAACCATTTAGAATATGAGGCAGTTACACATCAAAGACAACGGAAGGTGGTTGCGAAATATTGTGGATTGATTTAAGTTAAACATTAACACTGTTAGACGCCAATTCACTGCTTTAGAGGTTAAGTGTTCATGCGAGACAAAAAAATCCTAAGTTAGAGTCTCAAGTGTAGTATCTTGGATACATATTGCTGAAAAGTCCCATACTAGGATGAAATGGTCATCTAATTCTTTCAGGTTTTCAATGGTAGTCTAACACTGATCACTTCATGATCTCAATGAAACTCAATATTATACACTCACTATCACATCAATGATTGAATGAATAAACTTTGTCTCTCTATGAATTTGTATCTGATCAACACGTCAAATTTTGTCATAGATTTAAATCTTGTAATTTGTCATATCTTTTATATCGATAGAATCATTATCTCGATTATTTACAATCTTCATTTAGTATATATATATATATATCCATTTAGTATGTCTTTGATTTAGGTTAATAGATAAGTTAAAAATAAAAACACCGAAGGAAATAATATTAACTTTAATTTATGGTTAAGGTACATAGGTGATTTGTAGCTATAACAATAAAAAATATTAGTACTTCTAGGAAAAAGAAACAACCAAATTCTAACATTTTATATTTATGATATCTATTCCATTTATACTTTCGTGTTCACGTAATTTTAATTAATTAGTAACTAATAAATACATTTTTGTTCTTGTTTTATGATAAAGAAAAACAGTCCGATTTACATAAAGTACTGATTAAAACTTGAAATTTTTTCATTTGTTTAAATGTGACCAGTCTTAATATAAAGATATTTTATTACAAGTATTTTATATGCTGAATTATCTGGGAAATAACTTTCACCGTTAATTAATATTATTTTGAAGCGGAAACGATTAGAACTGTTGTAAGAACTAATAAAAATTGAGAAGACTATATAATACTTATTTTAACAATATAAGTAGCATACATATTTGATCATGTTTTCATTGTTAAATTATTGGTAACTAAATGAATGAGTAAAGATTGATCTATTTAAATGTATTACCAATTCATTGATCGATAATATCAAAATTAACATATTAATTATATGATCTAGGTTCGATACAATGAAAGATTATGAACATGAATTACCATAGAGTTTAACATAATAAAAGAAGAAAAAAAACAGCAGTTCATTGTTTTCTAGTTTGTTTGTTTGTTTTTTAATGGTTCATTGAAAGATATTTGAAAAGTTATGATTTGTTGCCAAAGGACAATCTAGTCTACTATATTAATATTACTGAATTTTTATAGTACATAGTAGAATTGATTGAATGAATTACTCTTTATAAAACACAATAAGCAAACATTAAAATTAATTGACATTCTCATAAACTATAAACAGAAAATTTTGGATTTCTCTAGTTCTTTATTGAATATTATTTTAAAAGTTTTTTTTCAATTTTTTAGTTTTCTGTCTTTAATAATATTTCACATTAAATTAGATGATTTAACAGTTCAATGAAAACACAAAGTATTCAATGTTCATTAATAAAAACATAAAACACTATAGTCTGTTCACATATTCATGAATGTTCAAGTTGAAACCAACATTTAGGTGAATTTATAAGGAATATTTAATCTACATTATGTTTGTATGTAAATATGTCTATATATATATATATATATATATATATATATATATATATATATATATATATATATATATATAATGATCTTTAAAGAATATAACTGAGAGATTTATTGTGATATATGGATATGTACAAGAAGCTTTTTGTTCAAATCTGCATAGACAATGGAACCATATACATATAATACATACAGACACATGTATATCATAGACATGTTAACTGAAAAGTCAATAGTTTACATGCCATAAATAAGGTCAAGGCTGCTTTTGTTCAGTGATTTACACGTCAATCAATTAGAATCACACACACAAAAAATGTTCAGCATAGAATTATATTTAAGAAAAAAGGACATGAATCATTAATCATTATTACACAGTGTATAGACTTAACAAGAACATTAATTTGTCGTTTGAATGATAATGCATCTCTCCCATGCTACATTGTTTTTATATTGAATTTTAAAAACAAATAAAAGGAAAATTTTCACAAAACACATGTTAACAATAACATGATTAGTAGATTATTAAATAATTAAATACTGCCTACAGCTGTTGAACCTGACTGTTGATGTTGATAAAGATTTATAATTTTCTTTTCTTGTTTTTTATTAGTCAAGACTCCAATTAATCTGTCTCTGTTGTCATATATGCATTCATAAGCGGATCGCCTCGTTCCCGAATATGGCATGAAACACGTGTTCTGGATTTTGTTGCTAACCATGTACTAAATGCACTGAATGGTAATGTATATGTTTGCTTTCCATCTATGTGTAAATGAATAATTTATAGAGTATGATTATTAACATCCAGAATTGTAAATAATTTGGATTTTGTCAATTCAAATTCGGAAACATCATTGACTGCATAATATAAGCTTATTACTGTAAATATTCAGTAATGTGTTATACTTGTCCATGTCATCAAACAGTATTTAAATATTTGTGGGATATACAGATATAGTTTTTTTTTAATATTAACATGACATCTATTAGTTATTCATGATAAATTTTGATAAATAAATAAATTTGATCATATTGCTAGTTAAGTTCGATACAAATTAGTCAGTGGCCCCAGAATGCCCTGGTGCATCCGAGGGTGGGGTGAGTCCGCTCTCCCTCTCCAAATTCTCTCACATGGCCACACGTATACAGCCACTGTCAGGGAGGTCCTATTCACTATCTTCTCGCGGCGTCACAGTTATTTACGAAATTGAGAGGACGAAAAGCGAATGTCCGGCGCTTTAACCAGAGTGGTGAACACGGAGAGTCCACTTAGGGGAGTTGGAAAACTCTGGTTCTAAACCAGTGGTGCACATGGGCTCCAGTATCCTGAGGGAACAAATGGCGTGTGAACCGATAGTTGGTCACCGGCTACCATGGGACTGCATCTCCTGACGTTGCTCCACTACCTTGTCGATCAGACCATTAGGTAGAAGGCTCTGGGTGTGACTCCCCTAGAAAACCACCTGCTTCGATCTGGGCACCCGAGTAGTATTCCAGCCCACACACAAATCAAGTGACTTGTGTGGAGCATATGCATTCGGTATCCCTTTGTTCCAATATTTATGTGTTCAAATAAATGAATGAATAAAATAGTCAATGAAATTAAATCCATTTGTTACGTTTAGTTATTATTATTATTGCACAATACATAAATATATAATTCTATGAATCTCTAAAAGAAAGTCAGATAATATAGAACTTAGTAGAAGGTTAATTAAACGTATAAACAGAATTACCTAAATAATTTATCAAAAATAATATTGAATAAATTGTAAATGTCCAACATTCATTAATTTACATTAAATATTACTTTTATATTCTACTCGATTTCGTTTTCGAATAATAATAATAATAATAATAATAATAATAATAATAATAATAGTCATAGCTTTATTCAGTGCCTTATGTTGGATTATATTAAAGAATTCCGAACACGAATTACACAATGTAGTGCAACAGGATCCTGTCCTGTATATATTGAACTTATGAATATGTTCAATGTTGTTTAGACGGTTATTAAATGATACGAAACAGTATCTACAAATGTTTTTTATCAGTTTTACATTGTAAAGTCCTTTTTCATCACTTTATTCACTTAAATATTTTGTTAGGCTTATTGGATTTAAATTACGTCAAACAAAGATTTTAATCGATGAACTGTTGCAACTAGGATATATAGGACAAGTGAATTATCTTAGTGTTAAACTCCATAGTACAAATGATTCCTGTCAAATGTTCATTTATAATAAAACGTAGTATGTTACACAACTAACTATATATTATTGACAATTAAGGTTACTTTGTGGAGAAGATTTCTGCTTTACTTAGTCTAATGCACATGATTTCATTGAATCAGAAATATTAATAGTACCACGATGAATTATATTCAATTTTCACACCCACCTCACTATCCATGAGGAGTTTTTGTGCTCTCCCCCCAAAGATAATCCTGATGCCTATCGTCAAATCTGATTAACGGTTTGAAAATCATATCATTGGTTATCATTGCCTGAAGATGAGTAGAATAATTATTTGTTTCAATAACAATGAGCTATAAGAATAGAGCTAACATGTGTTTAGAACTTATCTTGAATGTGTTTAAAATCACAGGGAATTCATTTCTAAGCATGCTATTCTTAGAAATATTTCACGTGATGGTGGCATTAAAGAAGACAATACATATTATTATTTCTAAGTTTGTTGGGGAACTGGCCGTACTACAGCAAACGAAAGGGGGATAATTGTTAGATTATACTTATGGGGACGTTCCATATTGAATTTATCATTTTGCATAATGACGTTTAAACATGTTGTTTATACCAAAATATAGCAGCTCATATGAATATGGTTATGTGTACAGACACAAAGACCTTACATCATAGTGTCATTATGACTAGACAACATACACATATATTAAAAGTAGTAAATAAACTATTTTCTTTAACGATTATTCCTTTTTCATGTATTCGTTAGAATAGTTAAATTTCGCGTCAAGGTCATGCCAGTACAACAACTATTCATTTATATCGTCGACATAACCATGAAATACATAATTTCACATAACCCGTTTGTAAGTATATTTATGCATCGATTATGATTCAAATGAATTCTATATTTCTTTCTTAAAGGAAGAATCAAAAAAAATTTTTGAAAGGAGGAAAAGTTCCTATTTCTTCTTAATGTGATTGGATAACAGTTAAATGTGGGTGTGTTAACATGACCTTGAAGCAAATGAATGAAAATTACGCATCAAAGGAAAAAAAACTAATCATTTAATAATATTGTACTGTATAAAGATTGCATTAAGTTGTTTCTCTCTCCCTATGAATATAAATATATAGTCTAGACAAGCAGATGATATAATTTATTTTGTTAGTCTGAATACTATAAACATTAGTGTATAATGAATATGATTTTGTCTCTTATGTGTGTATATGTATGTATAAGGCTTAGTAACAGATTTTCTTCATCTTACGTAAGCACATAAAGAATAGATAAACATAATTAGAAAAGCTCTTTTCCTGTTTTTTTTTATTCGTATGTATGTCATAAATACTTACATAATGAAAATAGATAAAATTGAATAAGATTAACAATAGGTTAGACTTATTTTTATTTGATTTATTTTCAGACGACAGTCACATGCATCATAGACATACACAATGGTATTGATTGTAAACGTCTAGTTGTTTTTGTTTTTTTCGTTTTTTTAGTAGAGTAGGAGAATAACAAAAATACAAACTGTAGTTTTGTTGACATTTTTTCTCGTTAAAATTAATAATATTTAGAGAAAATTTATGTTACTAAACAAGTTTTTCATTAACCTAATTGTAATTAATTGAAATGAAAGTGTAGTGATGACATTTTAATATAGTTCCTAATATTATTTAATTATAATAAAATATTGATGAAGTAAATAGTATATTCCATAAATAATATTGAATGGTCAGTTCAGTACTGCATGATTGATATAAGCTACATATTTCAGAATATATTTTTGCTGAACTATGGTTAGAAGTGTTCTTTTACATGTTAGAAAATGTTCCTCTATGAATGATCTTTGAACTTAGTTCAACAATTCTATGCATATTCAACTGATTAGTCGAAGTATTTTATCGCTTAAACAAGTATGAAAAATAGCTCAGTAAAGGTTAAAAATGATTTATAAAATTTTCCATACTATAACATGTAGTTCTTACAACAATGTTTCATTGAACTTATAATCTGATATTATTTACATGAATAATATAATCATTAGAACAGATACTACCTTGTGTTTCTAAAGTAAATTACTGACATATTCCGAAGAGTATTCACTTTAGGGCCTAGTTTCCGCTCATAAGAAACATGTTGATAACTCAGAGAGTAATGTACTTATTTTGTGAGGCAAAAAGTTGACATATTCTGAAAATAAATATTTTGTAAATGATAGAGGAACAAATACTTCCTGAATACGTCAGTTTTTCAACTATTTATATCTAATCTCTATAGAATTAGTTATTTATTATACTAATTATACTACGGATAATGATTAGATATTTAATAAATGCTGATGACGGATAACTTGAATTTTCTGTCTATGGATTTAAAGAGATCTTTTAACGAAATGATCCCAAATAAGAAAAATGAAGTCCAACATGATTGAGCAAGAGAACATACTTGAATAATAGGCAAATATATCATGGTGTATATTTTTTAAGCTGGTTAAATATGAAGTAAGAAATGTTCCATGGAGTATTGATAAGTGATCTGGTATGAATACTTGACTGCACGCCTAGTGAAACTGAAATGGTCATGATCGACTTCAAATAGTTGCTAGCGATTTATTGTAAGAAATTATTTACTGCTACAAATTATTATTCAAATCCACATTATCTTGAAAATAATATGTCAGTTGCATATATATATATATATATATATATTAACCTGATAGATATTAACCTGAGTAGACTATAAAATGAAAAGGTTACAAGAATGTTAACACTGTATAAATTCAAAGGATTATATGTATAAAATAAAAGCTATACAACAATTGTTAATACATGTCATCATCACTGTGTAAACACCAATAACCTTAAAAAACAAAACAACAACAACGTAAGATTAAGGGAAATTCTCATGGCATGAAAGAATTTGAATATTAAACATAAAACGAGGTATCATTAGTGTGATAACCACTAACTACTTTTACACTTCTATACAAATAACTAATAGTATCTGCTACCAAGTTTTATTGATCAGTTATCTATATTAGGGTTGACATTAATATTGATTTGTTTAATGGATCTTTCATTTCCACTATTATATATATCGCTGCTTGATCTCCCAACACTAGTTTTAACATATCCGATAATTAACAGCAATACTGACCCCAAAGTTGTAGCGAACTATCGAGTTATTGAATCTAATTTCACACAGTTTGCCTCTTTAGTCACTGTATAGTGTAGCATGTTATCACCATAACGAGATTCTAAAAAGACACATGATCTCAGAACAGTCAAAGGATAATTGTCAAATACCTTAGAAATATTGACATATTATGGAGGCATACATTATCAGTATAGAGATTAAAAACATTAAGCAGTATTATAACTAGTCAATCGGTACAGCTTTTTCACACCGTCAGAAAATATTTGTTTCCATTCCGATACTGGATGCAGCGATTTCCTGCAATCTTTTTGGTTCAGTTTAATCTAATAGACAAACATTTTCGGGAAGATTTTTAGCAACTAGAGTTTGATCACAGTAAGTTGGATTTATGTACGAATATGCATTTAAAATGAACACGAAATCGGTACTAGGTCAATAAACTAATAAAAAATATTACATCACATGTGATCTTCATTCAAAGACCATCTTATATAATTGACTGTTAATAGTATTAACATCAGTACACCTTGATGATATGAAATTATCTATGTTTAAATTTAAATCATCTTTGTAATCACGGAGCAAGGGTAAGTGTGATCTTTCAGTTATTGCGAAGAAATATCCCTTACTACACTGTTGATTAGTATTACAATATATGGATCTCGGTTGGATATTTAAAACAATTTTATCAGAATTTGTATAATAATCTACATTTAGTTCCAGCATTACAAACACCACTAGCCCAAGAGTTAAGTATCATCTGTGTAGGCTAATAACAAGAAAGATAAAGATAAAATCTGTTTAAATGCAAGTAATTATGTTTTCTTCAAGTAAATCATTAGGCATCTTACAAACCAGTCCGATTTAACCTACTGATAATTGCAACTCCGAGCAACCAGTGGGATAATATGACCTTTATTTTTAATGAAACATTTACCAAGAACAGGCCTATATAACAAGCTTTAAACTAAGCTATTTATGTAATAACTAACTGTACTACATTAAAACATAAAATAAAGCAGGATGCCACGTGTGACTTACTAAGTGAAAAGTTTGTACTGTTACTGCTATCTTATCATTAGTGAAACATTAAAATAATTAACATAGTCTGAAACTAGATTAATCAAATTAACTACGATTTCTTAGATGAAATTAATATTGATCAAGGAAAGCAAATATCATGTGGTGTTTGCATTTTAACGTCGGTATCATATGAACATTATATTAGTATTATAAAAAAATGACCATGCAAAAAATATTATATTTGATTGTTTATATGATCAATAAATATGTTCTTTAAAAAAATGAGGTCTTTTCTATCTCTTAATTTCAGAAAACGTTTGTCTTTCATTTTTGAATGATATTCTATTTAGTTACTGCAATATTCATTTGGTACTGTTTTGCTTATATCTTCCCATTGAGCTTTTAAGACTACAATTGATCAGTCTGTTATTGGCATATGTGCATACTGTGCGTATGCCTCGATATTGCCTTAATTTACAAGCTTTTTATAAGCGAAGATGGATAGTGGCTAGCAGTAGAATCCAGGACGCGCGTCTCGTCCTATTTGGGACTCTTCAGCTGGATACACTTGTAGCTCAGAGTTGATGTTCACTCTGGGACTCGAACCCAGTACCATTCGCTTCAAATGCCATCACATTATCCACTCAGCTACTGAGTCCACGGCTAGCCACTATCCATCTTTACTTATAATAGTAACTGTAATACTTCAGATTTACATTATTTATTCGTTGGTATATTACAACGACTACTACTAATACTACTACGACTATGACTACTAGCTTTACTACTAATGTAGTGTATGCTACTTATGTTGACAGATACAAGTAGTATGTAGCAGCGATCGGAAGTAGAATGCCTGGCAGAAGAAAATTCAATTGATGAGAACAGAAAGAAAATCAGAGATGAATCAAATTAATAACAGGATTTGAGGAATCATGAAGCACGTTCAGAACAACTGAAGGAAGATGTGCAAATAATGTATTTAATGTATAGCCTTCATATTTTTCAAAAGTACTCTGTAATTTAGAATTCAACAATAAATTGGTTCACCACAACTGAATTCTCGTTTACTACACTACTACCACCACTAGTACTACTACTAATAATAATATTAGTGATAGTGATTAATAATGTATTTTAGTTTTCACCATCTATATTGAATAACTTGTAAATTGAGCAGATAATATGTACTTTTAAATACTTAGACAAATCATATTTTTTAAATCGTTATTTGTCTATATGAGTCTACTGATCCATCATTTTTTACTATGAAAACGTTGATAAATATTTAATATTATGATTGACATTGATGTTGATATGTTCATCGGGTTTTCCGTTCTTATTCATACTATTATTATTATTATCACCATCAGTGATCCACCAACTGACTGAATAGCAATAATAAGAATATGTTTATTTTGCAGATAATATAAACTTATATTACTTTCATATGAATAGATAAAGTCAATCATTCTTATAATATAAATATGTCTTTCAAAATTATTAAGACAATGGTGATAACATGGTATATTAAATTTTATACAAAAGAAAAAACAAAGTCTGACGACACATTATTGAATCATTTCCAAACATATGTAAATACATAATTTGAATTAGTAAATAATATTAATAGAAGAAAAAATAGTAAATAAAATATATGGAGTTCTTTTCCTTAAAAACAAAACATAAAATAAACTTTGATACGATTGAATAATTCAGTTAAATTAAATCAATATTAAGTAGTATTGTGTCAATCAATCCATGTAAATTTAGATCGAGTATAATAGACATTATATAGGTATGTATATATGTATATATACATATTCTATTGAAGGAAACTATGTAAATTTTAAATACTTTAAAGATTGTAATGAAAAGAAAAAGAAAGACAAACAAACAAACAAATTCAGCTATACGGGTTAATTTAGTGTTAATTCCATTATTAACCATGGATAGAATGATATAAATTATTATTGTGTGGTTTCTCTTGTGTAAAATCTTTAAAGTTATGTATCAGTTATTCTATTTAACCAGTATACATATTATTAAATGACTCATAAAAATTATTAAAATTAATAAAAAAGATTTTTTTCTTTAAGTGAAATTAAAAATAAAACTGTCATAAAAAGTGATATATGTATAGACGTTGATCATGTATGTTATGCGATTGTATTAAATCGATACGAAGTTATAAATATAGATGTTGGCATTTATCAATGTAATAAATTTAATCTTGAATAGAATTTATACTTTCTATGAGATTTGAACCTACATTATTATTATTATTATTATTATTATTATTATTATTATTATTATTATTAATGGCTTTATTCAATATTATATTTTGGTACAATATAGAATTCTCAGCACAAGGTATTTCAACAAGTTTCTTTTACGAATATAAAACAAAAACAAAGACAAAAAAGGAAGGAAAATATGCTCAAGAAAAAATCAGAAAAACTGTACAACTTTCCAAATTAAAGACATGTTGGGAATGCAGGTTATTGATTAGGTTAACTCTAACAACCTGTTCGCCAAAGAGTATATTTGATAGGTAAGGTATTATAGAACTTTTATACTTTTGCTTGGGTGTGTGGATTATAATGTGATTACGTCTCGTTCTACCAGAAGATATACAAGGAGAAAGATATGAGTGTTGGGGATGGTTAGTATCTGATAAGATAACGCATATCAGTAGTTGGCATGACTTTAGATGTCTATCCACAAACATATTAATTATGACCTTGCCAACTGCCTTCAGCACTCCCCGCAACACAGCAAAGTCTTTTCACAAAAGTCCGTGAAAGAATAATGGAGAACAGTAAAGAATAATAGGTAATATGCAAGAATTGACAAATTGTAAGAGTAAATGACGAGTAATCTCAAGAGCATGCAGTTTCTTTATATAGTAAGTCGGACAGCAAACTTTCTTCGATAACAATAAAACGTGAGAAGACCAAGAGAGATCAGAGGAAAAGGTAACACCAAGATAATTGACCTTCGACATTGTGTTTATCAAAGAGTTTCAAATGGCACAAGTATTATAGAATTTCAAAATGATGTCTAGATGGCGTTCATGTCTCATGCTAAAGTTAGCAGCTTGACATTTATACGGATTAAGTATGAGACCATTAACAACAGTCCAACAATGAATACGAGACCAAAGCTCATTCATTTTTATGGGATGTAAAGAGGTAGAGATAGGCATACATACAGTGAGATCATCCTCATATTTCACAAAAGTGTTTACTGTGGAAGATGGCAGATCATGAAGAAAAAAGAGAAAAGAAGAGGTGAAGGAATAGCTCCTTGTGGTACTCCTTCATGAGACAGTAGAGACTGTGAACACTTTCCTCCAAACACAGTGTACTGTTTCCTTACCTAGTATAACAGTTAGAGATGTTACTTATTGAACTCTTTGATCCTGTATGATTAAAATATTTGTATTAATTGATCACTGGGTATATAACAAGCTTCATTCCTGTTTACGTTATACTTACAGTTGGTGAAGTAAAATAAACGTGTACTTCTAGTGTCTATTTCGCAGATTAGCTGTAAACAATAGACAAAAATGAGATTTTGTACGGTCCAATTATCGATTACTTCAAGTATCTTATGCTTACTGGAGGTTAATGTAAGACCAAATATGTAATTAGTAAACCTTTCTTTTTAGATATCAATTAATTTAACGTTAAATCTTACTGGGAGTGTCAGTTTATTGAAGATGGGAGATACATCTTATTGATAAGTCCACGTTCATTAATATTCGATAAATATTCAAAACTAGTTAAGTACCACCTTGGCAACCATACAGTGATCAATTAGTATAGTTGATGCCTCATGTAAATAACTTGAAAACAGTTGATATCATCTAAAGAAAAGTAATGAAAAGTCAAAATTTAAATGACATTATTTTCGGTTTCGCTTTAAACTTCTACATTGCTAACACCACAAACTTACAATGTATTAAAATTTAAAAGTTATCATTATCATTTAACATTGATATTGTAAATTAATCATACTATATTACAAAAGTACATTCCAATGACTTCTCGTGAACTGTTTATTGGTAAAACATAGACCTGGTGACTTGAATGGTACTTAGAATGTACACATGACTCTGACTTAGACAACAAATCTTATGAGCATTTTCTTCACAGAAAAAACAATCAGGTTCTGTAAACTTTAAAGAAGTACAACTTCATATAATAACTCGCAATAACTAATTTTAGACTTATCAATCGCTGATACTTTCAACTATATGATTTGCAATTTATCAAAAAAAATTGTTAGATGCCAAATAAACTAAGAAGTCATCTTGAGTTATTCAATGTTACAACAACAATATGAATAAATATAGACTTTAGATAGGTGAAGGTAGTTAACTGAAGTAAAAAAGAATTCATATTTGGAAAAACATTAATAACTGGAATTGAATAGAAATAGGAAGGGAGTGTTTAATGTCAAAGTGTTGCCATAACTACAAGATTAAAAAAGCCTGGCGGAATTATGAAGCTAGAAAGTGGGACTTTGTTTATTTGTATCTAGCAAGTATACATGCACGAATTGTGTGTGTGTGTGTGTAGGGAGAAGGTCAGTTATCATATTATTGAACATTTTAGTTATCATGAACGTTTATAATAAGTTATTCTATATTAAATTATTTATTTTAATTCTGTAATAACAGAATGTAACGGTTGTGACAACATGACCTTATGTTCCAAATTACGAATGTTTAACATTTAATTTCTAACTGATGAACAACGTCTCAATAAGATCTAGACAGTATAATCAGTTATTGAAATACAGACTAATATGATTAATGTGTTCTGCATTATTTTAAACAGATGATCAGATGTAATAAATCAATGGAAATTGTCATAACTAAACTTTATTCTAAATGCTGTTAGATCGTACGTAATCTATAGTTGCGAAAATCAAATTCACTTATTTATATATGCGTAGTAAGGTATGTAATAAAACCGTAAAAATGATAACGAGTAAGTTGATGAGTATAATGACAATATTTTCTATTATGTAAATTTTAATAATATCTAGTGTTAATAATAATTAGATTTTTAATCTTATTTTGTAAATATCCCAATCTTCAATGGGAAATATATTGAACGACATAAAAGATAAACTTTATCTATAAGTGTTGAATAGCACGAAAACTAGGTTAGGAACTTTCTTACCACTCAATATTACATAAAGTCAGTTAGGCTTGTGATCACATGATAAATAAATCGATAAAAGTCGATCAACATTAAGAATCAGACAAATGTAACATTACTAATCGGTGAAACATCTCTATGTAACAGTTATAGCCCAATCAGCTAAATGCTGACAACTATGAAAATGACATTGAGTAAAGTGGCTTCATATCTCATGAGAAGTTTCATTTCTTTCCATACAATTGAAGATACGTTTACCGATGATCATAAACTGGCAGAAAACTCAGGTTTCAATCATCGCAATCAATACTGAATACGAAATCATGATCTACAGTATAAACTACATGACAAGAGAAAATAACTTTATTTATTTTATTTTCTAATCTATTTTCCGGTCAAACACATACTTTACAGCTTATATGAAGTGAAATTCAGATTTTAGTAAGTTACTGAAATCAGTTTTTAATTTTCACTAACAATCAATAAGAAAAAGTTTTTTTTTTATTGGTTCCAATAACAATTTATGATTTCCATATGGTCTCGTAGTTGATACTGAACAAGAGTTCAGCTGTTATAGTTTGTCTATTTTATTTTCAGAGTTAATAGGTAGTATTCAATGCTTAAAGAAGATAATTAATTGCATAAAAGTACTATTGAAATATATTTTTCACTCAGATTTTGATTAATAATGATAGTGAATTAAATATGAATAAATCACAGTACAATGAAGACTATTTTCGGGATAGACAAATCTTTATTTTGAATACAACATAGCATGATAAGCATCCGTTTACTTTCAAATGGATCTTTTCAAGTCATGTAATTGTTTGGGATTAAAGTACTTACCAATTCAATTTGGAATTCATATAAAACTTTCATCATTTAAAATTACTTTGATATTAATCCAGGATTAATTTTGATGATACATGGAACAAACGAGAAGTTTACTAATCTGTATGATAGAAATAATTTTAGTCATGTTTGTTAAATAAATTAAATGAATGCCATTTAGGTTTGCAGTTGGGCCTACAGTAATTGCTAACTCAGAATAGGTGAAATTATTCGAATACTAATGGGTAGAACGGTGGTTGACATGCAGTTAGATTTCGACATTGATAATCCACACGCTAATATGAGATGTAGCAGATGAGACTTTCAGGATGCCTAAATGTTCCAAACATATGTTAATAACTCAAATCGAACAGTTCTGTCTATATAGTGGCACTCAGTGACCTAAGGACACATAACAAAAAAAGACTAAACATGACAACAGTCAATTAGATGAAAGCAAAGGTCATTGTGGGAATATGAGATGGTGGAGAAAGTTTGTAGCTCGGGTGGATGATTTTGATGGAGTTTTGTTCTCTGAGCTTCAGGTATCTGAAATTTGTGCTGATGATGCCGTTCAGAATAACAATGAAAGCTCTATGACCAAACCATCCAGCTCACGGGACAAAACTCTATCAAGATTGTGGGAATATGAATCGGAAAATTGTATCGATGTTAATTAACATGTAGTAACGGAACACTAGATAGACTGGACTCCTTTTAGCACTATTACCAAGTTTATAAACATCAAATCAACACCAATCATCAATTATATTGTATTAGTTTAGTAGAAAAAATTATGGGTTAAATGAAAAGAATAAGTAAATAATCCTAATTTTAAAAAAGTATAAAAAGGGTCAGTTTTATTTCATATTGTATCATATCTTCTTATCATGTAAAATATTATTCACTAGTAACATATAATTGAGTAAACAAATAATCTGATACAGTTAGATAAATACATCGTAATTGTGCATTATTTCATCTTCTGTACTTCTTAATATACTTGGAAGATATTTGAAGAATCCATACTACTACTACTACTACTACTACTACTACTACTACTACTACTACTACTACTACTACTACTACTACTACTACTACTACTACTACTACTACTACTACTACTACTACTACTACTTCTATTGCAACTAATAGTGATAAAGCTTACATAATAACCATAATTTCCTACTGAAAATTATTCTTCAAATATACGAAATAAATAATTGTTAAGTTGTGCAGCATATGTATAAATGATCTAGTCAAAAAGTAACTTGAAAAATAAAGATTTAATGAAATTTATTTTGATATCATTCAATAGAATATTCATCAATGTATGTAGTTACAGTTGGCTTATACAATATTTTATCATAATGTTAGGGCATATTTCTGAAAAATTATAGATTAGGTAATGAGGAACTTCAGAGAGTTGAAGATCAATATAATGGACTGTATCAGGTAAGTAAAATAAAATGTGTCATGGACTGCTTTCATTGATTCTATAGAGTTCGGTTTTTAGTGAGAGTTAGGTGGGGAATAGGTAATAAAACCATAGAGTTCATGACAGATTGGATTGGTTAACAAGAAACCTGATAGAACTATTATTTCATGTATAATTCGAATCTTTGCGATATTATACAAGCAAATGGTTATATGAACTCAATAGCCAAGTGGATAACGCGAGTGATAGTGGTTTCGAACCCCGAAGCGGATATCAATTTGAATGCAGGCACATCCCTCTGAAGAGTCTCAAGTAGGATGAAACACGGTCTGGATATCACTGCTAGACATATCCCATCTATTCTATATAATATTGGTTGGTTTTCAGTATTCGATCATTGGAACAACGTTATCAGTCATATGGACGAGGAATATTGTTGTACTTTTCTATGTGAAGATGTTCATTATTCTAACTGTAATTAATACCTGTATTTTTGATCACCCTCAGATTATTTGAACCAAATCAGATAAAGTGTTTAAAACTTTTCGTTATAACTTATTTATCTTTTAATAATTTAGTATTATTTTGATTTTAAACTGTCATCAATTTTTGTTCTTTTTTTCGAAGTACAGTAGGGTGGTAACGATAATTATGATCGGTTGTCTTAAACCCTTCTATTCCCCCTTTCTCTGCGCAGAAATGAAAGATACACAATGAAAAGATAGATTATTAGTTGTCTTTTTTACTTCAAAAATCTTGAGAGAGTTCATTTTTATTTTAAAACAAAAAAATAAGATGAACAATACATTATTGTTTAAAATCTAATGATTATTGATTTAGACTATTGTTTACAACAACAGAAAAACAAGAGAATACACAAATTAAAGTAAGCTGTATTATTTCAGTACAATTATCTGATGAGTCCCAAATAGCGCTAAACATGTGCACAGATTCCACTGATGGTCACTACTCGTCTTTATTTAAATAATAGTGACAATGCCAATCCACTCAGCGTGCGCATCCGTCAAGAGTGATAGATCAAGTTCAAAATTTAACGTCAACAATTGGGAAAATTCAAACATTTCCAAGTAAATAATAGGATCCCACTGTTTACTGATTATTTTCAAAGACTGATGTTGAAAGCAAAGATGGATAGTCTGGCAGTAGAATTCAGGACGTGCAGTTCATCCTATTTGGGACTGGTCGGCTGGATGTGCCTGCATTTCAGAGTTGATGTTTAACCTTGGACTTGTGAATTAGGGCAATATTGAGGCAATACGCAGAGTACGCACATGTGCCAACAAGATGCTGATCAATTTCAGTCCTAAACACCACTGGGAAGACTCAAGTTAACAATGCCAAGTGAAATGAAGCTGAAAGCTACAAATTGTGTAATATACAAGTCTGTAAATTATATCCATAATATTTTTAACTGTAAAAATAATCTTTTAGTAACGTTTGATAACATTTGATCGTACCATTTATTGCAATAATTTTGTCAAGAATTTTCGTTTCTTTTTCTTAAAAAAAAAACCGTGCCGTCTAAAAGTCATGTAATATTGGCATGTTGTTGAATCTTAGTTTGTGGATCATAAGCAATGAACAATCTCGTGGATTCAATTTTGTGTCAAAATCTATCAATGAATATTTCATTTTTTCACGTAGAGAATGAACAGTTTTCTAGGACTCTCAGCCGATTTCAATTCAAGGTGGTGATAACCTACTTTGGTATTTTTTCTGTCATTATCACCAAACTCTCAATAAATAGTTATCAGAAGATAGAAGGTTTACCCAATTGACTGCATGAATATGTATTAAGGAGTCCGAGTTATATGGATATATATCACAGAGACCATTTGTAGCTCAGGTGAAAGTTCTTAATTTCGTTGTGTTCTCTGAACTCATAAATTTAGATCGAAGCATTCGTTGGTGTTATAGATGAGATTATGAGATCTTTATGTAAAATTGAACTACTTAATTATTCCGCTAAATCATGACCTTGTCTACGAATTTTCTGAGTTTGTCAGCTTTATTACATTTCTGTTGGCTATCATGTTTTATTAGCTTCTAGCCATCGAATTGATTGACTGTCCATGTGCGGATTAGTAAATAAGGTTCATATTGATATACATGCTTTCTTAGATTAATCAGATCCTTATGTTTTTTTTTCAGAAATTTGCTGATATGCTTTATATTACCCCATCCGTAATTTTAACATTTTTTTATTCAAATCTGTATCAATGCTTATCTGTTTTTATTGGTAGGACTGATAACGTCTCATGTTGTTGGTCTTATTTTCCAGTTTATTATCTCCAGAGTTTCGTCAATTATTAAAACTATGGGCATATCCTTGAGTTTGATATTGTCAATAATTAATTTTTCACGGGATAATTACATATCATATGTAATGCCTTTGCATTGTTTGTTTGAATATTTCGACTAATGTTCAGGACTGCAATTGCTCAGTCCATTTTTCGGCAAATATGCCTCCTGTGCGGATCGCCTCAATATTACCAGTAAGTCACAAGGATTCTTAGTAGAGATGCATGGTGACTAGCAGTGGAATCTTGGATGCGCGTTCGAAGCGGACGGTACTGAATTTGGTTCCAAGATTGAGAACTAATTCTGGGATGCTGACGAGTTCTAAATAGGACGAAAGTTACATTTTGGTTTTCACTACTAGCCACCATCCACATCTTATGTTACCTAAAGATTTTAAGCACTCTACGTCTATCCTGTATGGATAAGTGTATGGAAATTGTTAAATAATCCCGGACTGTATTAAATTAAATGTTCAAACGTAACCGGTTATCAGTGAATTCTCCAGCTTTAGTTTGCCTGTGACGAAAACTATCATGAAACTCAAAGTATTTCTCAGAAACTCTGACAATTTTCATGTTAAGTAATTAATTGTAGGTCAGGTTTTAGTATTAATAAAGTTTTCAGAACATGGCATTTAAAATATTAGATTATGATATATTTCATACAAAAACACGAGCGTAATCTAACAGAACTTAATCTGTTTTCATACGTAGTTAGTAGGTTAATCTAGATTTAAACATCTTTTTTTTCAAATTGTATTTGACGGTGCTCAATTCGTCCAAGGAATAAATTCTATTTTCTTTAATTGGCTCTGTTATATTATTTATTAATTATGTATATTTGTTGATTTTGCTTAAGATCTATTGACATACAGTGTATTATCTAATTAGTTTGCATGTAGGCATATACAAACACGAAATATAAACTTATTTGTCTATTGTAAATGAACTAATTTCTAACTTTGTTTTACGTATGTTTTATATCTAGGTCACTGTTGGCCAGTAAACAAATTTCTTAGTTTTCCGTTAACAGTGTAAAGAGAACTGCAAGTTATTTTTAACCAACCTTCATTGATTGTCATTAGGGCTATGAATTCAGCTGTGCGTTTTAATTCGAAATAACTTCTAAACAAGAATTTTTATATTTAAGTTTACTAAAACCACAGACAATGAAGATCTATTTACACAATTTTATATTTAGATTCATTGGAATAAATATTCGAATCAATTAGAATAGGTGAAATGAAAGATAGTCGTTTTTTATTTATTTAAATTGATTGATCCTTTCATAAATCTCAGATTCAAATGGGCTCTGATGTATTGGTATCTGACGAAACTTCAACTAAGAATCAGAAAGTCCAACTGGCTTTAGCCAACTTGCGTCACTTATGGCGTAGGTAAGTTGTCTAGCTGTCAACTACAGGACAAGTATACTGTTCAGTAGTTCGTTCTGTTCTACCTAATGGCTGTGAAACATAACATGAAAAATTAGTGAATATTTGCGGGTTACTGGTGCTTAATTATAGATGTCCTCGAATTATTGATAGATCTTTCTCGGGACCGAGCTAACAATAGTTATATTAAATGTACGGTAGCAGGTAAAGGTTGAAGATTGGTTGATGAGGTCTGAAGAAGTGGTTTACATTAAGTCATGAAAAGTCAAAAATACAATTTTTCTACTCATTGGGATATAAAAAAATATATATTAATTATTAAATCACTACCCAATGCTCACTTTATTTGAAACTATCAAATCCAACCTTGGTGTTGATGCCTATAAATAATTCTGGTAAATGTATTTTTTTGGGAATTACTTTTTAATGTAATTTTTTAATCTGCATGGAAAATCGTTTCTCTTATGGTAACAAAATCAAAACAATCATCACTGTTGTCGGTGTATTTGAATTGTTTTATTTAATTTCATTATAGACATTTTAGTTCAGACTAAATGACTTATGAGAATAATTGTCTAGCTGGTTTAGTTATATTCATTAACTTACTAAAGTATCACAGTTCATAGTAGTAGTAGTAGTAGTAGTAGTAGTAGTAGTAGTAGTAGTAGTAGTAGTAGTAGTAGTAGTAGTAGTAGTAGTAGTAGTAGTAGTAGTAGAAGTAGCAGTAATAGTAGTCTCCCATCAGGATGGTCATACCCTTTCCTGAGCTCTTCGTCATGATCGATTGTATACTCTAATGAAATCGGTCTTTATTATCGTCGTTGCTATCATTGGTGTATGCATAACATTGGATAACATTCATTGTGATTCCCTATTTCTTTGTTTTGAAAGATGCTTTGATGATCCTGGATCCATGGGATTCCTATCCTACAAGTGCTTTACGTGCTTCTTTGGATAGCATTAAAGCAACTCCCGTAGTTTTTTGGTCCTCCTTCAGGAGAGGCATTGGCATCGTGACTTCCGAAAGATCTCGACTTTCACCATAAGGTGTCGTAAAGTGAAGATCCTTCAACTCGGATGGCAGAGTGTAATGGTTTAAAATTTTTATTCTGATTACCATTCTTTACCAAGGTTGATTTTTACGGGATGAGACTACTGACCCCATGCCCAATTCTCCACCTTTATTCGCGCTTGGGACCGGCAGTAACGCTAGAAGGGCTACAGGCGGAGTTTGAACAAACATAGTGGATGTAAATACATCTGTGAGTAGTAAAACCGACTTTATTCAGTCACAAGTAGGTTCTTACTAAATTGGCAAAATTCTCGCTACTACTTAAAACAGGCTCTGTTTATGTCAAAAACAAAAATGAAAACTTTGTCACTTAATCATTTATCCCAGAGAATAAATCATCACTAACCATAATAGCTACATTTCAATATGTATACTTAATTGTCTGGACAAGTGTTTGACCTAAATAATTTTTAATAATTGAATTTAGTGTTATTACTGAATTCTTTAAAGATACATTGATCAATAATTCTTCAATAATCAATTATAATCATTGTAATCTTCATTGTATAAAATAAATTTCAAATCAATATCAATTAATGATTTTCATGTCCGGTTTCAAATCGATTAAAATTAAAAAGTGGACAAATTTAATTGATTAATTAAGTAAATAATTCATAGTTGCCTTGTTAAATCCCATTTTGTTGGAATACAAAATGAACGATATGGTTTTTTTTTTAGTTCATGTGACAGTAGTATTTATTGTGTGATTAAATTGTAAAAACTTTTTTTGTTGGTTTGTTTGTTGTTACTTACTTACTTGGGCCTGTTAGTCCCAATGGAGCATAGTCCGCCGACCAGGATTCTCAAACCCATTCTGTCCTGGGCCTTCCTTTCTAGTTCTTTCCAATTGTTGTTCATTCTTCTTATGTCTGTTTTCATTCCTCGGTGTACTGTGTTCTCTGGTCTTCCTTTTTTCCTCTGGCCTTGAGGATTCCAAGTGAGGGCCTGCCTTATGACGCAGTTGGATGGTTTCCTTAATGTATGTCCTATCCACTTCCACCTGTTTGTTGTTATCGTAGTAAATTAGTCATCATTACATAGAAATAGTTGAGATCTGAAAAGAAATCATGAGTATTTTTAACGAGCTTTTATCAAATTATAATAATTAATGCTTGTTATACCATAGTACACAATAATCTGAGTATTTAAGTTGTAAGTTCGATCCACAATGACATTTACTTTATATCGATATTTCCAGAGACAGATAATATGTTTAAAAGTTATTAAAATTTAGCAATTACATCACAACTTTAAATTGTAGTTTCTGATAATTAATAATGCTAAGTTATGAATTTAAACACTTGAGCTTAGATATGTTCAGCTAATGAATAGCAAATTGAACAATATGTTTTTTCTAGATCTTACTAATAGCTATTACTGGTCAACTTTACTAGAAGCACCGTCCAACTTAATTTGTATAACAACCTACTCAATTAATTTGTAGAAAAATACTCTGATTTACTTTCTCTGTTTTCTTCTTTTTTTTATCTTTCAACTAATTATGGTGAATTCATTGTGTGACAATGCTCATACTGTGACAGTAATAAATCCTAATACTTTCTTTTTAACATGCTGACATTATATATATATATATATATATATATATATATATATATATATATGACTGTATGATTCGTCTTTTTTGTATTCTTTTGTCGAATTATGCATACGGTTAAATATCTAAACGGGTACTTATAAGAAAAAAAGTAATGAGAAGAAAGATTGTGTTTATTTTGTTTGATAATGACGTTGAAGCAATTTATCACATGTTTAAGATAGGAATGTTTCCATGCGATCGACTAATAAACATGTATGCGTAAATATTGATATTTGTAATAAACTATACAAAATCTACAATGAATCGATTAACTTACTCATTTACTACTAATTAAGCTCGTAAAAACAAAAAAAGAGAAGAATTTATATTTCATTCGAAATAACAAACATTAACTAGTGTAGATTATGGCACTGCTCTAGTTCAATTTAGACTAGGCATCTTTTTTATTTTGAATGAAAATTTGATTATGCTTTTTAAGATGAAGACAAATAGTAGTAGTTGACTGTTTTAAGTAAATCAGTTTAATGTAAAGTCAAGATTTTAAAATGAATTGATTTGAAAAATAAAAGGAATCATCAATGAGCCACTTAGTAAATCATGGATTTTAAAATCTCACAGAAAATTCATTAATTTATATTGCTATATTTGGTCAGTACATCAATATAGAAATTCACTCACTAAGAGTTGCTAACATTGCTAGTAAATCATATACATTTGATTTAGTTTAACGTGGAATGGACATGGTTAGATCTACTGTAAAAGTCGAATTTACATTCCAATACAAAAAATACATTTGTGGCGAGTTATGTTTCATCAACATTTTACATCAAATTAACATCATTTCATCGTATAATAATGATCATATTCTTTACTGCTTCACTGTTTTTATTCTAACTAATCTGTTCACCAGTGTAGCCTGATTTGTTGTGTCCATGTACACTTAACCTTTTTCATTTGTTTTTTATTGAATATATTTAAAGTAGCTGTTTTGTTGAATTACTATTCTCTAATACAATTTGACAATACTGTAAGTTTTAGTGATTATGCTCTATCAGAAGATTTTGTTTGGGTGTTTCTTTAGTTCTATCTCATCTACCATTGTAAATGTGGATTGATGGAAAAGTCTCAAACGAATATAAAACAAATGTATGATGAATCATGGTTTAAATCATATTTTCTATATAATATTAATTCTCAATGTAAACTATCTTCAAAATGATGAAGTTTTGCCACTAGCATTATATTATTAAATCTTGTATTTTATTAAAAACAGAGATAAAGCCATTAAATATTATAACATACTTTATGCAACCAGATTGGGAAGTAGATTTTTCCAGCAATATAAATTTAAAATTAAGCAGTTTCTACGTTGCATAATATATGAAAAAGAGAAGGAATAGTCAATAGTATAGTAGTTATGTAAGAATCAATGACCGATGATGAGAATAAGTAAAATACAAAAATACAAACAACGGAAGAAATACGAAAATAGTTTATTAAAGTTCTGCTACAAACGAGTGCGTCTTTTGCACATTGTTGAAGCCATTGCAATCCATGTTCACAGACCTAACCTTTGTATCCGAGAGAAGTTTATACAACCACTCTCGCTGCCTTGATCATCGGTATGGTAGAGTTTGTAGCAGAATTTTGATAAACTATTTTCGTATTTCTTTCATTCTTCGTATTTTTTGAATTTTACTTATTCTCAATATTGGTCTCTTGATTTTTACATAACTATTATACAATTAGCCAATTTAAAAATCCCATTATTAAAAATTGAAACAGGATTTCTTGAATTAAACATTTTATTAGATTGTTCCCCGTTGTTTAGCCGAATCTTCTTCAGAAATTATATCATAGACTTAATTATTCGTTTATATTTTTACAGTCGGTATTTCAGATTCACTTAAGGTTTTTTAACAAAACTAAATTTATCAGTAAAGGGTTGAAAAGATTATCAAATTTTATTAAGATCATGAACCGATTAATGCTAGACCATTATTGAAATTCTGAAAGCACTGGACGGCTGTTTCGTCCAAGCATGAGACTCCTCAGTAGTGCGCATCCGCAACTTATGTTTTTGTTTAATTTAAAAGTGAGTTAGAACAGACTTGTCAATATCTTTTCACAATTGATCTTCGTGATCTGTTATTCTTTGATAAATTTAACAAAAGTTTGGCTATCTTGACTGAGTAACTTCTAGGGGTGGGATTGTTTCTAAAGATTGATCTTTCAGTAAAAAGCTTACTTATTTATTATTAATCCACTTACTCTGTAATCTTTGATATTTCTGACAAAGACCGTCATGTTTTTTATTCATTATGAGACCTTTTTATTCTTAAGTAGTAAGCTTATATAAATTTCTTGAGCTCTGACAAAATTTTCGTTTGATCTTCTAGCTGAGTGTTCTTTATATAAAATTTTGTTCCATTTTGTTATAATAGCTGTAATTAAGTGACTGTAGTGAAATATTAATAATTTCAATGAATGCTTCTTTGTTGACTCTAACGCTTAAACTGACTTTTCAAATGTCTGTTGATTGTTCGTGTATCATATTTATGTCATTATTAATTAATTTGTTCATTAGAAGACTATTTGTTGGTATTTACTCAACATTAATCAATAAAATCCATAAGATAAACCTAGCATGATCATGCAGAAAAAGTCATAGAGTATCGGGAGATTTCTCTCTCTTTGGATTGAAAAACGTTTATTGTTTTAGAACAAACAGAAGTTTATTGCTTTGTAGAATGGATGACTTATGACTATCAATGGAATCCAAGACACAGTTTTCCTTCAGTTTAACACTCGTCAGTTGAAACTATATTCCAGTGTTGAAGCTCGCACCAGGACTTGAAACCCCTATCTTACACTTTAGACTCAAAAGTGATAAGACTGATCAAGATTTAATCAAGAATGCCTACAAGAGAATAACTTAAACTCTCATAAATTAAATTCAAGTATTTTGCACAAATTAGTGGTTATTTCGACTCTGTAACTCAGCGGATAACTCATTTGACGTTTGAGGTGATATGCACTGGATCAAGTTCCAATGTGAACATCACCACTTAAAAGCAGGTACATTAAATTAAAGAGTCCAAATGGGATGAAACCAATGTCTTTAATTCCACTTCTAGTCGCAATTTATTCGTTCTATGATAATTATGTCAGTATGGTTATTTCGATGCGATCGGCATTGGTTGAACATATGGCACCCAAGAATAATTAAAATTCACTCAAGAATATCAACAGCGGGACAATTCAAATTCTTGTAAATAAATTGTGTTAGTACAAACAATAAAAATTAAAAGTTTGTTTGTGATCAGTTGGTAATCAATAAGATTTATCAACAGCCATTCTGTTTAGTAACTGATATAGAAAAGGTCAAACAATTTCATGGTCATAGGTTAACATAACTAAATAATCAATGGGCATGGAAATAAATGTGAATCAAACAAAGCTCTCATAGAATAAGGTCAAGGTCATCCACGGGAAAAAATCATACATAGTACTTTTGAATAAAACTAACAGAGCTCATCTCTTTCTTCTTAAGGTTATTTGTCTGTATAGAATAAGAATGAATGGTCACACAGTGAGAAAGCAGGAGAAATGCATGCTAATCAACACTAGAACGGTATATGTCATAAAGCAAAGAATTGTGGTAAAATATTGTAGACTTGACTACAACGGTCAATAGTCATGTAAAATTATGTGAATTGAATTTATATTCAATTATCAGTCGCATTTATACATGTGAAATGTAGACATGAAAAAGAGCATGCATCTTATATCAAATACAAACCAATTATTTATCAAGATCTCAATGTATCATTAGAAAATTACTCAGGTTAGTTCGGTGAGAAGTTGAGCAATTGTTAATTAGTGTCTGTTTTGATGGAGTTCTGTTCTCTGAGCTAGATGGTTTGCTCGTATAGCTTTCAGTGTTCTTCTGAACGACATCACCAGTACGAAGTTCAGATAGAAGTGCTGATGATGTCGTTCAGAAGAAGGCTGAAAGCCCCACGACCAAACCATCCAACTCAGAGAACAAAACTCCATCAAAATCATCCACCTGAGCTACAAATCTTTCCCACCATCTCATTATTGTCTGTAATGTAATTTTAGCTGATTGAAAAGACAAGAAGATCATTTTTTGTCTATCTCATCTTCTTTTGAACATCAGTCAGTTCACTTTATGTAACAAGTAAGAGACAATAGTTCAAGTTTACAAATGAAGCAGAAGTGAGTATTATAGATTTAGGTTTCCTCATAAGTCTAGAAATCATTATTAGCTGCACATATAGATGATAAGGAGAAATAATTTCTCACAGAAATAATGAAATGGTTAAAAGTCGTTGTTATTCATGTCTTTGTTACTTAAAATTATCATCCAAACTGTGACAATTTTTTGTATCCAAAACGTTTTATTGGTAAATTTTGGATGGTGAGACACATATCACACTGTCCACTTAATGGACAGACTAGTGTGGGGAATGTCGACACTGTGAAAGTTTCGTGAATACCATGAAACACAAATGCACTAAATGAGATTGTTTTAACCCATGTTTGAATATTAACGAAGACTTCTAATACCAGGTTTTGGCACTTTTCCTGTACATCTTCATTTCCACTAGTTCTGCAGCTGCCTTCAGTCTATGATTAGAACTGTCTTCATAAATTAATAGCATTCTACATTTTATTACTGTTTATAGTAATCATAATAATGGCAATAATATTAATAAGTCATGTTTATAAAGGATTTGGATTGTTCTGATATTAATATTTCAGACTCAATTTTAACCAGAATCTGTTTGGAAATGTCCAGCTTGTGCTAATTATTTAAAACAGTTAGTCCCTTTGATAATTTTAATGTAACTACTTAGTCAGAAGTTTAACAATCTGAGATGGTGGTATATCCATCTAAACAAATGTTAATAGGACAAAATATGGGTCCTGTATTCCAATACTTGATACAAACTATTTATTCTAGAATACAAGAATGTTAATTTATTAATTAAAATAATGATATCAAAAATAAGATGAACAAACATACAATAAACTACATATATACCCCTAGTCTCCTTTCCTTTAATGACCAAAAAATTTGGCTGAATGTACAAATGAATGAATTTTTGGAAATTTAATTAAAAAAACATAATATTTTTCTTTCTTTTTTTCTTTATCTTCGTTTATCTACTTCCATCTTTGACTTTCAACGAAATGATTCAGCATAAGTTAATTAATTATACTTATATATTTTGTTTTAAAAGAAATTTATATATTTAATTGAAAATAAATGAATACATATTTAATCATGATAATAATAATAATAATAATAATAATTGGTAGTTTTGGGGAATATGCACAATAGAAGAAACAAAAAATATAAATAAATAAATAAATAAACAAGAACGGAAGAAAACAATTTTCTTTGAAATTTTTTCTTTCTCATTTCAAAAGAAATTTATCATTATTTTCTATTTTAATCAAAAAAAGATAATAATAATAATAATACAGGAAGTTATTATGTTTTCATAATATTCTCTTTTTCTTAAATACACAACATCAATAGATGTATCAATGACAATGTTACTAGTAGCAACCATTATTGATATCACGAAGAGAATTAAAATAATAATGACACAACTAGTAAATATAATTTAATTTCTGATTTTATAGATACATATATGTATAACAATTCAAGTACTTAATTGTCAAGATATTCATTTGAATTTGTAAAATTACCATTCAATTACATTTATTATTTAAATTGTGGTATTCTGTTTAGTTATTTATTTTTCTGGCTATTTGACATTAATTATTATTATTATTATTCTGCCCACACTTTACCTCTAACTCATTATTTCTTGAATTAATTTCTTTAAAGAAATAAATTGTTACTATAGAAGAAAAAGGCTTAGAAGTAGAAGTAGAAGAAAGCACTTATCTGGAATCAAATCATCTGGGATGAATAATGATAATGCATAACGATATTGATAAATGATAATTTGATTATTTACATAATTAATATTAATTTAAAGTTAATTAATCATGATTGTTAATATAATTAATCCAGTTTATTATAATTTTTCCGATGAGCACATTGTTACTGTTGTTATAAAAGATTGAATTAATGATGAATCACGCTAAAGATTGTGATAGGGAAGTTGTATATGTTGTTCTTTTGTAATGAATATACATGTATTCTTCGTATAGCTCAACAGATAGCTGTTATAATAGTTGTATTTTTCTAATAAACAGAACGATTTCACCATGAATTGTTTAACTAATTATTCAGAAAACAATAGAAGTAGTAATCTTCAAACAGAGATGAGAAATGAATTTCTTTACAAGCCATTAACTGCTTGTTATTTTGACTGTGGATTCGGCTGTTGTTTCTTTTTCTACTACATGCTGATTATCTATTTGTTTGATGAATGATTTTTTCTATAAAAGCTTTTTTCTAAGACACCATCTAGCTTTGATTCCGCCATATTTTCCCACTAAAATGATGTTAGCAATTAGGAATAATTTCATTTGTTCATGATGGCTGAAATCTTAATCCAGATCATTTAAGCATGAATATGGCGTTTGAAGCGAATGGTACTGGGTTCGAGTCCCAAAGTGAACATCAACTCTGAGCTACAAGTGTATCCAGCTGACGAGTCCCAAATAGGACGAGACGCGCGTCCTGGATTCTACTGCTAGCCACTATCCATCTTCGCTTATAAAAAGCTTGTAAATTAAGGCAATATCGAGGCATACGCACAGTATGCACATATGCCAATAACAGACTGATCAATTGTAGTCTTAAAAACTCAATGGGAAGATATAAGCAAAACAATACCAAGCGAATATGAATATAAGTCACTTTATAGTGAATAGGTTTTAGTTGTATGTAAATTATTTAATTATTTAGAGTAGTAAAATTCAGAACATATGGATTTATGTGAAAAAAAACTTGATCGAAGTCTAATCAATCGTTCGATTTAAAAAAATGTTTAGAATTTGAAAAAAAATTATGAGAATCCCTACCATGTCTCATCTTTAACTACTACCTAATGAATCAGTAGTGTTTCCACAGTTGAAATTGCGGGTTAGTCTAAGCTAGACCATCATTCAAAACCTGGATGCACTGGACGGCCGTTTCGTCCTAGTGAGGGACTCCTCAGAAATGTGCATTCACAATCCTGTATGTGTGACTCGAACCCCTGGATTCTTAATTAGTTAGTCAAATAATAGAAAAGGAAATCTTGGAGGTACAATTCAGAGTTTCATTTTATTAACATAACCAATAGACTTTAAAATCAATATACCTATGTTTTGAGCTAACACTTGAGCAGAAATGTACTAGATAGTTGTATTGAAAGTAAATACATTGAGACACAATGATTTAATAAAATAATCACACACAAAATGAAAAGTTTACGGTGAATGATAAAGAGCAAACTCATGACTACATTATATTTATTCCATTGTAATGCCTCTATTATTTAGATATGAATTCATAACTTGTGGATGAGTATGTCATGTATCCTCAAATCACTATATTGTACGCCTAATCAATTATATAAACATTAAAAAGTAGAAATCGACAAATATTCTGCTGCTTGTTTGGTGACTTCAGTAGACAACAGAATTAATATATCTCTAAATAAAATATTTGTTATTCAACCTTAGCAGTTAGTCATCATTTTAGTGAATAACTATTGGGAAACTGTTAGATCATGAAGTACAGGAGAGGGGTCACCACCTAATTATTCCAAACTTACTAATTCAAAACTGTTTATCGAAGTTTCTTCTGTTTAACTTTAATTGTTTTCACGAACGAATTACCATATAATTCAATACTAGGAGCTGCCAGAAAAACATGTATAGCCATGATTGCAGTTTAAAAGCTTGTTGATAGTAGTTTTCTTGTTCATTAATACCAAGTCCCTCATCAGAGCAAAGATGCTGTATTGTTTGATCAACTGATAATTTAAATTTGCATGTATTTGAAAATAATTAAGTCTTACAAATAATCTGATTTCCTTCATTTATGTATATGACAACCACATCAAGTTTGAATTTGATAGATGCTGGTTAAAATTTAAGGAGAAATAAATGTTTCTACTAACGTTTACATGATTATTCTGTAAATGAATGATAGGAACTGGAATTATAATTGGAAGCCTGTTTGTTGAATGGGTATATACCTCAAAACACTGGAGCTTTCTTTTTGGTTAATTCTGTTCTAGTGATAGAAATTTATAAAAGAAACAGTCATGCCTATATAGTACGAGAAACCGACTAATTAATCGTGTTTCCCTAACAAAACTTCGGCAAACAAAATGACATTCATTCTTATATATATATATGACATTCGGTTTATCAGTGAACGGAAAGATAAACAAATGAATTATTCTCAATTTTGGAAAATGAAAAAAACATGGAATTTACTAAATAAACAAATAAACATGTCTTGTTAGTTAGTTTATTGGTTGATTAATTCATTTCTCCAAGTAAATAAAATTCACTGGAAGACAATAGTTCTCAAACTACCCAAATAAACATAACTGCCTAGTCACATTTGCATAAA
Source organism: Schistosoma spindalis (assembly GCA_946903255.1). Classification (NCBI taxonomy): domain Eukaryota; kingdom Metazoa; phylum Platyhelminthes; class Trematoda; order Strigeidida; family Schistosomatidae; genus Schistosoma; species Schistosoma spindalis. Next base: position 21,658,314 of record OX336424.1, read on the forward strand.
CGAATATACCGAGCACCAGTTTAATAAATAAATAAAATTAAATTTTGATTAAATTAGAACAAGATTTGAATAATGTGACACTTGATTTTAATTCGAATAAACAATTAAAAGTCATCCCTATTGAATTAAATGACCAATAGGGACTACGTTTAATAAACCTTTAGGGGGGGGGAATTAATCATCAGATAAACGAAACATCGAATGATTTCAATCCTTTATTTATTTATTTAGAAAAATAATTCCATTACATTATAACTTTCAACAAAGCAAGGATAATATTTGTATTAAAATAATATGATGTCAATTATTTCATGGAGTCTCTTCAGATGTTTATAAGCTACAACTATGTTATTATTTGTAATAAAAGATTTAGTGGAGATAACATAGTAAGTTGACAAATTCACTTTGTGTTGTTTATTTGTATCTTTCCATTGTTATTTAGGACTGTTATTGATCAGTCTCTTGTTGGAGTATGTACATCCTGCGTGGACTGCCTTGATATTGCCTTGGGTGAATAACGCGATGGCGTTTGAAGCGAACGGTACTAGGTCCGAGATCGAGAGTGAATATCAACTCCGAAATGCAGGTACATCCAGCTAACGAGTCCAAACTGGGACAAAACGCGCGTCCTGAATTTCTCTACTAGCCACTATCCATCTTTGCTTATAGTAAGTAAACAACCAATGACAAACGGAGCCCAGTAAACAGCTATTTATTTACATTTCACTTCAATATTGTTGACCCTTATTGGGATTACAGATTGAATCTGAGACCTTCAAATCTCTCAGTTCACTCGTTTCCCGAAGACTAATTAGTTTGGATCAATTTATTGATATTTGCAACCTCATTTTAATTTATGATATTGCACAATAAAACATCTGTTCAGTACTTTTTATTTGCAATTAGTTATTTAATTAAAGTTATTTCGTAAAATACACTATCTTCAAATTGTTTAAAACTGTTTGAATAAAAATAAGTATATATGTCCCGTCTCATGTACAAAGAAAGATCTTAATATAGATTGAAGATAACATATAATTAGATTCATCTCTAGGATTCAACAAAACATTTTTTAGAAACATTATATGAAGCTTATAGATCAGTTTTATGTTTAAATAATTGTTTAGATTGTATCCAGGTATTGGGATTCAATGAAACAAATGAACTGGTAAAGTATAATTACACTCCTAATTTGACTGACACAATTCAATCAACATTGAAGATTAGGTAGCAATAAATTAATTACTGTTCAGTTATCTAATAATAGCAAATGCATATTATTTGTTGAATTTTAGATAACTGAGAAAGTCCAATGTTTTAGATGTTGTAAATTTCTTGTTTGATATACCAGTAGAAGGTCTCGTGAGGAATAGTTGACATTTTATACCCCAAAAAGTAAGTTCGAATGGTGTTTTTAAGCTATTCGATATACTATGGTTCCATTGTCCATAGTGAAAACGTATATATCAATATGGAATTATATCAGCTAGAAGGTTATCGAAATTTAAAAAAAACATGAACCGATTTCATTTTAGGATTACAACATACCGTCACTAGTTAGTCGATTGCCTATTTTATCCAATTAATAAATATAAAATTTAATGATCATTAGATCTTTCCGTTTCTCATCTAGTGACCTTATCAAATGCTGGCAACAATATTAAGCTGTTTACCTTTTAATATTTTAAACTTTCACATGTAATCTATTTGTAACTTAAAAACCAGTTCTAAAATACTCATTTACCTTCAGTTTTTCTACGATAGATGTCGGTATTCGATTCTTTTTATATCATCAAATGTTAATCTAACCCTTATGTAAATTGTTATGATAAGGGGAGTCGATGTTTAACTGTCAGTTTACCACTTTACCACCAATTAATCACTTTCAATTTAAACTGAAGATCATAATAGTTCAATAAATACGACCTTAAAATGAATCATGATATTTGAATAATTATGTCTTCTTTGAATAATTCCCTACCCTTAACATTCATTCTGGTCATCTTCATTCTAATCATGAACCTTGTCATTGCCAATAATTTAGAAAATCAAAATAATTAATGGGTAGAAAGAACATAATTAGACATTAATTAACAATTATAAAAAGTTTAACGATTGAAACATACACATAAACACACACACATACCGAACACAATACAATTACATATCTCGTTAACATGAGGATAGAAATATTCTTCTCCTTGTTAAAAGTACTCATTAAACATTGTAATAATGCTGATGATAGAAAACTTTTATCAATAAAATTTTATTTCATTCTCTTAATTTTTATCTGTATTCATTTATAAATTGTCAGTTCTGATCAATGTTCAGGCTTTCAAGTATTCCTTGTATTTAAAGTTTGAGATAGAAAACAACACCTTAATATGAAAGATTTTAGTTGTCATGCAAAAGATGTGCATGTTTTTCTATCTGAAAGTAGGTTGATAGGTAAGAAGGAGTGAACAAAATGCAAACAAAGTTTATAATTTCTGAAATGACCTTTGATTAATATAATAGTGATGATAATTCAGCATGAACGTGTAGAAGTACTAAAAATGAAAACATTTATGAAATTAACATGTCTGAATAAATCACTTGTTCTAATTCACCTTCTATAGATTATATTTAATTTGATTTTGTGGTACCCCTATCTACTTTATTTACAATATATGCCTATTAGATTACATAAATTGATAACAGGATGTCATCCAGTTTTATAATTTCGTTTACAGTCTAAGTTTGAATGTGGAAGAACTTGAGGTTATCGATGGGCTTAGTGATTTAAGTGTTTGGTAGAACTTTTGTTTGTGCTATTTTAGGTATTACAGAAACGAGTTTACTAGTATTCCAGTTTATAATTTATAGTCATTTATGGTGTATTATATCACAAGCGTTGTATTGTGAACTGCAGTTGTTGTTTTATTTGGCGTATCCAAAGTCTGTAGTGATGTTGGTTACATTTCTGGAAATGGTAGATGACTGGCCCTAACTAACTAATAATAAAGCTAACTTTAATGGGTTGTCTAATGATTTACTTTTGTCAATTAAATTAAGATAGAAAACAAATCACTTAGAGATAAATGAGTTTTTGAAGGTTTATTTTTCTCATTAATAAGTATATAAGAATTCTAATTAATAAAATGTGTTAGCCAGCCAATATCAATTAGAGAAACAAACATGTACAAGATTAGATTCTAATCTATGTTCAATCTGCCGTAGGTCGCAGGCACATAGAGTCCTAAACTTTGAATCTGAGAAAAATATTCCTTTTATTTTGAAACGACATGAAACCAGCTTTTTTAACTCAATGATTTATAGCAACAAAGTATCAGTGATAATTCCATCAAGCGTCCCCGTTCTATAATTGAGACATGACATTTTTCTATTCGAACTAACGTGCTGATGTCATGTGATAGTATAGAATGATAAATTATGACCGCTGATTACTTATGAATTTGAAGCATGCTATTCATTTGACATAAACTTCTGAGTGATTTGAACTCGCTTCGTAAATGTTATATCACCAACACTTATTGACAGCATAATTCATTAAGAACAAAAAGGAGGGATACTTCATTTGTAGAACATTCTTAGAAATATTTTCATAACAAATATCCATCTATTACAGCCCATCAATTCCCTAAATAAAATTCAAAATTTTGTGATTTTCATTAAATATAAAACCAACTTAATGTAGTGAGAATTCTTATTTTGACATTTGGTAAATAAAGAAGGAACGAACCGAGACGAGAAATTTCTTTTCAATTAGTTTTTCATCATGGCCCTTCACTAATATATATATATATATATATATATATATATATATATATATATATATATATATATATATATATATATGATTTACAATAATGAAATAATACTCATCGAGTGGATACGTTACGGTATAATTACACAATGACATATCGATTATAAATTAACATTGAGTAATTGGAAGAAAGAGGATTAATAATAATCAAAGTAATTATTCTAAAATCAAGAAGTTGCTACGTTGCATAATATATGAAAAAGAGAAGGAACAGAATATTTAGATGAATGGTCAGTAGAATAGTAGTTATGTAAGAATCAAGAGATGAATGTTTAAAATATGTAAAATACAAAGTTCAAAAAACAAAAAAACAAAAATGGAAGAGGTACGAAAATAATTTATCAATGGCCAAGGTAGCGAAAGCGGTTGTACAAGCTTCTTTTGGATGCAAAGATTAGGTTTGTGAACGTGGATTCCAATTGCTTAAGCAGTGCGCAAAATTTGAATGCGTAAACTATGCTGCAAATTTGATGGAATATGGTAGATAATCTTAAAAGCTTTATTCAGTTCAACTTGATGATCTGTGTCAACCAAGTGAGCGCGAATAGAACTTTTAATCACTTTTACCTATCCTTTGCTTAACCACGACGGATGGTGCTCTGTTATACGATGACGAACTTGCTGAATTGTACGCCCTATATAACTGGCTCCACAGGAGTAGTTGAATCGATAAATACACATGGATGTGGCGAATTCAGGCAATCTGTCTTTATTGGCCGTTCTTATTGTAAGGCGGTTATTGAAGACGGCATTCGGTCTGGCTGCATAAAATGTTTTCTGTATGTTTTCGATATGTCATTATAAAATTATTACGTAACATATCTACTCGATGAGTATTATTTCATTATTGTAAATTATATATATTTCCTACAGATTTCACATACTGTATATTTATGAAACTGTTTCCTTTCAATGAAATAGGAAAAGATATCTAATATCATTCATCTTTTCTGTACATTAGTGTATCAAGCTAAATATAAATTAATATCCAATTTACATTATCCAAATTAGTAATGAATCCATCATTTCATTGAATAATAAATACTGATAACATAATTTTGTTTATGTATTTCCTTTTTATTAAATTTTAATCATATTCTACTTATATTCATTTTGAAGGCAGAGACGAAAAAAGATCTAAATGAAAATATAAACTGGATATTATATTAATTTTAATGGTTGAGATCATGAATCAAATAAAATTATTATAATATCCACAAAACCCCTTTTGATATTAATTAACATATGCTCACTAGTGACTGGCTTCAAGAGGTATATCCTGGAGTTCTAGTGAGAAGTAGTGACCAGTGGAGTTCAACCAGGTCTGTTGTGAGATAGTAACTCATTGAAGACAATGTTGGATGTGTCGCTCAGTTTTGTGGATTAGTTGAAGTTAAACGTCAACACCAGTGGATGCCGGTCGGCTCAGTGGTCTAGAGGTTAAACGCTCGCGCGCGAGACTGGTTGGTCCTGAGCTCGGATCTCGCGGAGGGCGAGATCGTGAATTCGCACTGCTGAGGAGTCCCACAATCAGACAAAATGGCCGTCCAGTGCTTTCAGGTTTTCCATGGTGTTCTAGCTTCAGTTGACTTATGATCTCAACCATTAAAATTATCATAACTTCTACAAAATCCCCTCTGATATAAATTGAAATGATGAATTATGTCTGAATAAAATGAATAATTTCAATAAAACAACAATCAAATATACTTCACATGTACTAATCAAATTAAACTTTTAAAAATATACTATATCAATGATAGTAAATTTGTAATCAGCTGAATTTTATTAAGATGATACTTGAATTCATCATATTTTGTAAATTCATTGTCAATTAATGATTAATATGGTAAATAATAGTAAAAAAATTAAAGAATTAAATTGTTCAAGGGTAAAAAAATCTTAGCTCGTTGTTTTGATTATTGTCAAAAAATTTGATCATAATTTAAAGGATTTTTGAACAGAACTTTTGTAAGAATTCCAATATTTAACCAAAACTTCATAGCTAAATCTCTTTATTGGGAAAAAAATAGTTAATATGTTAAAATTGATAGAGTTGAAGGTAATCCCTGTACTCCAGATAGGTACTTACTTACTTACTCCTGTTACTCATAGGCCATACATATAGGTCACTCGTCAGCACTCGCCATTCAACACTGTCCTTGGCAATTCTTTTCTAGTACTTTTCAATTGTATTCATTCTTTCATGTCTACTTCCAGTTTCTAATGCTGTATGTTCGCTGGCCTTCCTCTTTTCCGTTTCCCTTCAGGGTCCCAAAGTCAGGGCTTGTCTTGTGATGCAGTTTGATGATTTCCCCAATGTGTGTTCTTTCTACTTTCAACATTTTCTTCTCATTTTCTATTCAGTTGGAAGTTAGTATGTTTTTTCCTACATAAGGCTGTTGCTGATGGTATCCAGCCAACGGACATTGAGTATCTTGCATAAACAACTGTTTATAAATACTTGTACCTTTTTGACGATGGTTGTAGTATTTCTACAGCTTTCAGCTCCGTACAATAGAACTGTCTTGACTTTCGTATTGAAGTTTGTGATTTTGATATTATTTGACAGTTTTTTGAGTTCCGTGTGTTCTCCAATTGTAGGAATGCAGCCCTTGCTTTGCAGATCTCTGTCTTTACGTCTGCATCGAATCCTCCTTGTTCATCGATGAGGCTGATCAGGTACGTGAACGTTTCCACCTCTTTCACAGCTTCTCCATCAAGTGTGATTGGTTTGGTTGATGTTCTCCGTGTTGTATCGAAGATTTCGCTTTTTCCTTTGTGTATATTGAGGCCTACTGATGCAGAGGCTGCTGCTACACTAGTTGTTTTCATTTGCATTTTTTGATGTGTATGGGATAGAAGGGTTAGGTCATCTGCGAATTCCAAACTTTCTAATTGATTCCGAGCTGTTCATTGTATTTCGTGCTTTCCTTCACATGTGGAGGTTTTCATAATTCAGTCGGCCACCAGAATTAAGAGGAAGGGAGATTAGGCTGCTTTGTCTGACTCCGATCCCCACTTAGAATGCATCTGCCAGCTGTCCTTCATGTATGACTTTTCAGTGTAGTGAATTCCGGATGATATTGACGATCTTCTCAGGTACACCATGGTGTCAAGGAAGTTTACATAATATTCTCCTATCCATACTGTCAAAAGCCTTCTCATATTCAATCAAGTTGATGTATAATAACGAGTTCCACTCAATCGATTGTTCAACTACGATCCGTAGTCTTGCAACTTGGTAACTAATATAAATTAAATCAGATTCACTATCGTATTTGTGTGTATGCAGTAAACGAATAAAAAAGAAAATATGTGTGGATTGATTTTATGAATGGAAGTTTTTCCGGCTACACGATTTTGGGAGTTAAACTGAATGACTTTACTATGAGTTATTAAAGGTATTACATCCAAGCTAAAGTTATGTAAGTGGGAACACTTGTCTACAGGTGGTTGGAGACATTTGACAGATTACTCTTCACTAGGGTATTACGATGTCTGGTACTCACCACTGTAGCTTATATGTAGTCATGAGGGAAGTAAACAGTTTGTGTAACTGGAACATGTACCACCCACAGTACGAACTAGAGACCTGAGCTAGTACAATCATGAAAAACCTGACAAAGGACCGAAATTTTTACATTAACTTGATTGTAACTAATGTCAGTGTTTATAGTTTCTAGTAACGATTGAATTCTGTCTGTCTAGTTTCATTGTGACTGCTAGTCTAAAAGATCTGAAATTGCATAAACTATAAGTTTTCTTAAGATTTCAGACTATGCTTTCTGACTGGTGTCCAATAACAATGGAACTTAAGTCTTTGGTTTCATGCAGATGCCATACAATCTTCAAGTATTCAAAAATTATCTCATTATAATCTAAATTAGGGATCACACGGTAATCTAGTCGATAGAATAAAGTAATCATTAAGAGTTATGTAACATAAGTTCGGTTATTACAAAGTATTCAGCTAGTAAAAATAATTTGTTTTTCTCATTTTTTTCTTCTCTGTACATCAAAATGTACATCATCTTTAACAATGTTAATAATCGTTAGAATTATTCATAACATCAACATAGTGATATATGTTGACATTTAACACCCTACTTTTTTTAGATAATATGACAAGAATTAACGCATGTTGATCAATAATTTAGTTAAAACGTAAATAACCACTTGAAGAAAACAAATTTTTCCTCTTATAGTTTAAGAACTCGTTCAAATGAATCATATCAAAATAAAAATGTCTTACGTAAAATAGAGAGTAAATTAGTGAAGTAAAATGTACCGATGTATGCACATACACTATATGAACTACAATGTTTTGTCACTAATCTACAATGTTTCAGGCTAAGTTCTGTTTACGTCATGATGATTTACGTTTTTCTTATAGTCGGTATATTTCAGACATTATGCTGTACACAGTATGATTGAAAAGTACAACCTTTGACGTAGAACAGATTATACTGCGTATTTGTTTTTACAAAATTTATGTGTGTGTGCGCATACATACTCTTATATGAGGGAAGGTGTTATATATATATATATATATATATATATATATATATATATATAGAGAGAGAGAGAGAGAGAGAGAGAGAGAATGAGAGAAGACAGAAAGAGGAGAAAGTGATGCGTTTGGTTACACAGTTAGATCAAAGATTATAGTAGGTTCTCTCTACCAAAAAAGGAAAAAAAGAATAGTCAGTATTCCTTATTCAATCTGATAATGATAACATTTTAGTAAATCTGAAATAACTTTATTACAAATTACCATAGTTTAAATCATGAACTCATGATAGTTAGGCCACCATTGAAAATCTGGAAGCACTATTTGTGATTTAAACTGTGAAAATTCTACCATCTCCCACAAATCATTTCATATTTTATTAAAGTTAAAAGAAGCTGTGAGAAGTTGTTACTTACGTTATCTGAACTGATAAACGACATATTTTCCTTATTTTATCTACAAAAAGACTATCATCACTGATTGGTATCATGTGTCGAATTCAGTACCATATAAACATAATAAATCAGAAAGTAAAATAAAATTAAAACAAGAGAATCACTGGAAGTTATAAAAAAATTAATAATTTCTTCAGTCTTAGTGTAAAATACTTTTCAGTGTATGAAACTATACTATCTCATATAGGATAGAACTTATATCATGTAAAATCGACTCTCAACTTTTCCACTTTGGTCAGTTCATTATGTAGCATCATTTTCATCTTATGTTATCAGTAAGTTAGTGTTTCAAAAATAATATGATTGACTTTACTTATCACAACCTCTTATTAGAACTTTCTGGATATCGTTTTCAAAGCTATTCAATCAATGGAAATACTTTAATATAAATGAAGATATATACACTTAGCTGGAGTTCACTGATAAGATTGTGAACTTGACTTCTTGAAGCTATCGTCTACATTGTTCAGTCATAATTTTACTTAAAGTTCTACTATTTTTGATAGTTAAGTTATTTATCAGAATTTTCTATTATGAATCACTAAGTATTTGTCTAAATAGTATTTGGAATTTATTAGAAGTTACTAATAACTCGGGCTACTCTTGCGATTACTATAGTTGTAACTTATCAAAACCGATGTTATATACTTAATCATTGGATAACAAAATAATCACTTAACCAACATCATATCTCAAATTTTATCACTTGGTAATATAAATTAATTTTTACATTATCATTAACAAAGAGTTGTTATCCATTCTAGGTGTGACGAGTAATTATAAAGGATTGAAGTAGTTTTGAAATATCGTATAATGAAATGCAATAAACTTAAAATACCACTGATTTCTAGATAAAATGGCTGGAGTTATCTATGACTATCTACTATAGACATATCCAGGTTAAGGCAAATCATTATGCTTAAACGAAAAACACAATTACAGTAATACTTAGGAATCGAAATTAAATACATTTTGAAAATTATACTTTAATATCTTATAATTAATTATTAAATCAATGGAAAAATGATTGAAAACAATGGGTACGACACGTTTACTGGACGTTGCTGGTAGCCGCAGTTAATAATTGTGTTCAAGTTTAGAAAAAAACTAATTCAGTTCAGTCTTTAACAGGTTTGTGTCTACCCTCAAGGCACATTATGTGCTGAGGGAGTGTAAAGGCCAGTCTTTATTATGAAATTTCGAGGAGAAAACGTCGAGAAAAAGCTAGGTAACTACTTAGTAAGCACATACGATTCACTTAGAGCTATTAGTGAGAGCGATTAACAAAAGTAACACAGGTATAATATTAAGATAATCTGACAATCACAAATAGGAATCGGAAATATATGCCTTTGAATGAGTTGTACCAAATTAGAATAAATTCTTTTTAGTTAGATATGAAATAATCGAACAAAATCCTGTAAATAACTTGCTTTTTAATTGTATATTTTAGCTTCAGGGATTGTAGCTTATTAAGGGAAAATGAAGGTTAGTTAGACTATTTTAGATTTGTTGTTAAATAAATTGACTTGGTTTCTCTCTGTCATTCTCTAGGGAATGAATATTTGATGACCTTGTTATTTATTTCAAAAGTAATAAAGGGTATGAATGTTCGTTATTTCTGATAAGTAAAAAGCAAAATAACAACGACAGCCTAACCGACAGTAAGGTATTTGGGATGAAAAATTTTCATCATGCCAATTATGCTTATTCACAATTCTTGTTGACTTTAATTAATAAATATTCACTAGTTGATCATATCTTAGATTAGAATTGATAAGAGAGCTATAAGTTAGAGTTTTCCTTTTAAATATAGCAATTCATTGTTACAAACGTAATTTAGACTTTTTACAGTGTTACAAACAATTAGAAGAATTTTCTAATATGAAATATGAACTAATAACTCCGGTTACATCACTCTGAAAATTAGAGTAGTTGCAGTTAAGTGGAGAAATCATCATTTCAAAAAGATTGGATGATTGATTACGTTTAATTAAGTCTATTAAATCGACAGATTCATGTCACCAGTGAAGACAAGAGAATAAAATATGGTTAGTTATGATTGATAGAAACTTGAATCTTTTTATTCATATGACCTAATCACATAAAAATGATCATAACAATTGGATACATTGGTGTCTTAAAGTAAATTATTTTTTTGACTTGTCAATTAATAAATAAACCTACACTCAACATATTTATTGTTATTTAATAGATGAATTCATGAGTTAATTGAAGCGAGATCAACATGAAAAACCTGAAAGCACTTGGTGGCCGTTTCGGCCTAGTATGGAACTCTTCAGCAGTGCGCATCCACGACACCACCTCGTGAGATACGAACCCAGGACCTATCAGTCTCGTGCGCGAGTGCTTAACGATTAAACCACTGATCCAGCGTCCAGCGGTGTTAATGTCTAACTTCAACCAATCCATGGTGGTCTGGCTTCAATTGACTCATGAATTCATGCATTAAATTACTATCATATTCACAAAACCCCTCTTTGATTATATTCATTGTTATTTAAACCTCTTGATTCTATACTGCAAGTTAAAATTATGTCGCTACATTAATTCCATTGAAAGTAATTTCTTTAAAAATTGATACCGACATTTTATCCAGAATATAGGATGAAATCAAAGATGTACGTTTTTTCCTATTTGATTTCATTTAGCTGCATGTATCTGCATGCAAGTGATAATATTCATACAAAAACTCTAACTCACAAACTTTTATTTCAAATGTCCAATACATTATCCAAATAACCAATTTTCTCACTGCTAACCATTATCTATTTTAACTTATGACTTAATGGTTATATCAAAATAGTCCTTCTAATATTTATAAATGTCAAATGAGACCAACCAATTGTATTTCTTAACATCAACAACAGAGAAGATTCAAACTTGTACAAATGAATAAATGAAATATGTTTTTAATTCTTCTTAGATAATATCTCAGATGTGATTAAAAAGAATCACTTGTCTCGTAACCTATTTGAAATCCTATTCGATATTTTTGTACAAATCATGAATTATTTTTGTGTATTATTAACTGAATTGAAATACAACATATTACTGTGTATCTATGGGTTTTGTAATCCTAATGAATTATATCAGCAGGAGTTTTTTCTTACTCTTCTAATTGTTTTAGAGTACGTTATTTCCCATACACTTCAATAACTATTCATTTAAAATAATGAACATTAAATGTCTATTATGTACTTGGATTTATTTCAGCAGATCAGTATAATTAAAAAAGGATATTTAGAAAAAAGTCTATGGGGAGATATCTCATATGAGTGATAATTTAATATTGTACGATTATATTAAACATGTCATGCTATAAATTATAAGAAGAACAAATAATACCTCATTTGTATTAGCGAAATTGGGTGTAATATGAACTGTAACGATGGATATTTTTAACTTAGGAGGATTTTGAAAGTACTGAAATCTCTGATCTGGATAGTTTAGTAAAAGGGGGAACTAGTCTAGACTGATGATATGTTATTATAAGGCCCTACAATTCACATTTTAATTGCAAGAACATGAGAGAAGTGGGAAATTCAAGTACGCATATGCTTAACAGGAATATATATATATTACCATTCGGTTTTGGCATTAAAGCCTCCTACACTATATTGAAAGTTGAGCAGGTTTTAGTAAACGTTCATTGTGACCTAATTGGACTAAAGATCAAAATATCTGGTTGTGAGTCCTTTATTATCTTGGTAGATAACATCATTAGTATATACTTCATAAACTTTTTTCGGCAGTTCGTTGTTATAAAAAAGCTTTTAAACTTGTTACCTTTAAGTAAGCAAATATATATCATTTGGGTGTGTGTCCAGGGTAAACAACATCGTAATCAGTTTTATTATAGTGAATACCTGATAGTTGAAAACGTTCACTTAAGTGATGTTTCTCTAGAAATTTATTAATTATGAAAAAAGGTGAGAGGATTTCTTCATTGAAAGGAAAACACTACTATGAGAAAATTGAATGCAGTCATATAACTCAAAGCTCTTTGAAATAAAACGCTTAGACATTATTTAGTATACAGAGTAATCATAATCAATGATTTACCATCGATACGTTTGATTTATCCATAACAATCGATTTAATAAATAATTGCTACCGCTAACAGTCCTTTTGATTTAAAATAGGTCAAACAGTGTATGAAGTTCTGATAGCATGGGCATCATTAACAAGGTATTGACAGCTAAAAAGTTATTTACTGATGGCGAACATCATGCTGGAATATTTAAAAATCAATGCACATCCACATTAACCACCATAATTTTTGTGATTTAGTTTTCATTACTTAATTTATTTGTTCTACAGCAAATTTCCCTCATATCTAATAAACATGTTATACTAAGTGAACTACTAACATGTTTTAAGTAGTTAAGATGTTGTAGATTTGGGAAATGTAGAATTTCTAGTGATGTACGAACATGGTATGTGCTTCAAATGAACATCTTGTACATTTTACGCTTTAAATATTTCTAGTCTGAAGCTTCATCTGCATATTCATTTGTGAATCAGTAGACCGGATAATTAAAACAATTTTGGGATGATAACCTTTAAAAAGAATGCTATTAGTTATTCTAGTCAATGAATAACTTCCATGTAATATCATTTACCAATCAGTTTATATTTCATATAACTTAATATGTTTCTTATAGATGACGTTGGCGAAAGTATAATTTATGAACGACCTTTGAAGAACACTTCTTTTACATGGTTTAAAAACTTTTCAAGGTTAGAAAGAGGTTCGGAAATCGTAATGTACATGATAGAGGAAGTCATCCGTATGACTCCATAATAGTCGACCTCTGGAGACATGATCAAATACGATCAAATGGTTTCAATATTGTTTGTGTGCACTCCTGTTGTTTGGTCCACAAAATGCCTCTGGTGGACAACAACACGATGCACATAACCAATTCTATATAGGTATCGATATGCTCTCCAATCACCCGCATATATTGTAGTACCCGGCTGCACATATTCCCATATGATTGGTATTATCGTTGTAGTCTGTCTGTTTCCAACCCGTTAGAAGTGTCCCTTTTGGGATGACCTGTCGTGAATTCCAAGGACCTTTGAGGCATATTTATGAGAGTGCTACTTATACAGTCTTCTTTAACACTACATTCTCTGTTGAATTTTCGTTCTCTAACAACTGTTTCGCCCATTTTAAAGATTTTCCCGACTCCCCCAAACGACTCGTGTAAGCTTGTCATTTTTACTGCGCATATCTCTCTACAATACTTATACCACTGAACAGCCGAATCTTCAGTAACATCCGAAAATGTTGCAGCCAGTGTTACTAATGTTTTTATTATCCATTTTGCATCAATTATCATAGGTTGCCTTAATCTTAATCTGGATCGAGCGAAAAAGGTTCCTCTTGTATCAAACTTCTTCCTCTAACTTATGTTACATCGAAAGACAACATCATCATGGTAGTCTGCACGAGATCGGCAGGTCGGTTAATTACCACAATCACAAATAAAGGGACTTCTTGGTAATCCCATTTTTTTTGTAGCCACACACTGTAAATCGATCGTGCGCGTGCATATTGTACTGAAATTGGCACCGTGAACTTGAGGTCCCTCAGACGCTTCTGATTGACTCGTCTATAAATTATAATTTGCCGCCTTTAACATTGTATACATTTTAAAACTTGAATAATGGTCAATAATATTGGAATTAATGGATAAATGTTTTAATCGGAATTTTAAAAATACTTATAACGTAACAACTAATAAAAAGAGAATGTAAGTTATTCAAATTATAAACAACACGGTCTTTAAATTTGTTGTTTAAAGATACAAATCAACATATTAAATTGAATTTCTGAGAATTTGAATATTGAAACATTTAATTGATAGATCTTTTTTAACTATAAAACATCAATCAATTAGTTTTAAACCCTATTACATAATTAAGATACATAGAAATAAAACCAAAATTCACCGAAACAATCAATTACACTTTTCTTTGGGAAAATAATACCTAGTTAATAGTATTACGAGTATGTTCATAATGTTTCAGAAATTAAAGAATAATCATCAATGGTGAAAAAACCCTTTTTCATCTCATTACTTCATAAGAACTGATTATATAAAAGATTAGTTTATTAACAAGATTGCTGTTGATTTGACAAGAAAGTATGTAAATCATAATTTAATAAATGATAGATTATTAAAGATCGGATAAAGTCGTCTGTAAATTGATCACGTAGATGTCGTGATTGTCTATGTACTTCAAAATGTAAGACTACTGTTACATTTGTTTACAGTACAAAATTTAGTTGATGCTGTTATGTAGTTAGTAATGCAAATAATTTGGCAAAAAAACACATTTTCGATATTCACAGTTTTAGAACAAAATTAAAAATCAAACAGAAATGGTTCTTTGTTATTTCGGTATGTTATACAAATAGTAATAATCAAATAGTTGACTTGAATAGTGACATTGAACAAAAATGGGATGTTTCCTGAACTTTTTTATACGATAATAAGATTAACTCATCGTGATAATTAGTTTAAGAATATTTAATGCAACACTTATTACTTGTGGTTTTACGTTGCTAGAACAGCTGATTGAATACCAATTAGATCTAAATCAACGGGTTTTATACTCTAGAGTTAACTTATGTGGAAGAAAAGCATTCCAGATGTTCTGGATTTCTCAGAGAGAAAGAAGGGTTCTTTAAATAACACAACCTACCCCTAGTAAAACAGTTCTCAGTCCCGGTAGCAAGTTTAGAATAGATGCTTAGTTGGTACTACAAACGTAACCACAGCAAAAAAATAGATTGTGATCAACCTTAGGCAGTTAACTATTGAGCTCTGTAGCCACGCTTGCAGGTCGAGAAAACCATGAGTACTAATACCATTTATTTTACAGGCTTCTCAAGAAGAATCATGCTTACGTAGTATGATTAATGAAAAGGTATAAATTGCTTGTAGAGGCTAATTTCCCTTATATCTGACTCTAATAAATAATATCCCGTTAACTGAGTATTTGATGCTAACTAAATCTCCTAGGAGAATTATGGATTTACTCGAGATTATTCAAAAGCCTGAAGATCAGTTAGAGATAGTTTATTGTTAAAGATGGGTAAAATCCGCAAGCGTACAGGAAGCAAGCACACAGAGAAATCAAGACTGTGTTTACGAGTGTGAGTGTTAAAAATCCATATATATATATATATATATATATATATATATATATATATATATATATATATATAATATTTGATCTAACTGTGTAACCAAACGCATCACTTTCTCCTCTTTCTGTCTTCTCTCATTCTCTCTCTCTCTCTCTCTCTCTCTCTCTATATATATATATATATATATATATATATATATATATATATATATATATGAGTGTTAATCAAGTAAGGATAAATTATTGTTTGTCTGTGTATTACAACCAATGGGAGAATAGATTCAAGATTGATGTGCAGACATGTGCTCAATCAGACTCACACAGAAAATTACATAGTGGATTGAGTGTCTAAATTACAGTGAGCAGATAAATAATACAGTAATTGAATGGGCTTACTACATGCTCATAGTTCTCTTTTTTAGAAGTTTTATGTTAATATTTAACATCTTTGGAAGATATGAATATTACTATTAAAGAGCTAATATAACTGAAAATGCAAAATCTTTGTATTGGACAATCATTTAAGGATTAAACAGCTTACAATCACCATTCACACAGAAACTATATAAGAATAATGAATAAAAAATAGTCAGAAACGGATATGTGTAAGATATTACACTTTATAACTGGAACACTTTCTTGGTTATCAATAACACTACGATCCCATTAACTAACCAAGAATAACCCAACAATAAAATTATATCTAAAACATATTGGATTATGGAAATCCTAATTGATTATTAATTCCTAGGGATTATGTAGTGGTCAGTGGAAAACACTTTTTTAAAATAGTAAATATAATCAAGTAAATGATTTCATTAAAAAAAAAGGTTGACTGTTTTCAAGTTCATGAAACACAATAAGATGAATTCATTTGTTTATTTTCAAATAATGACTAATTCGATAACCACTATTCTAGATTCCTTTCATGTAATATATACATATATAACATTCTGAAGTCAAGAATAATAGTTTTCAAGATAAAAATATTATTGACAGGATTTTATTGGATTGATAAGAGGTAGTTATACCCAAACAAGAAGGAGTTCTATGATAACAAAAAATGATTAAATGACTGTTAAGTTTTCCTCATTTTCCTATGTTGTATAGAATGGTATTGATCCATCACAAAAATTGGTTCGAAATATAAGATATTCCAAAATGTCATTGTATATGAGTATATATATATATATATATATATATATATATATATATATACCAATGTTTATAAAAAATATATCTTATGATATGTCAAATTGACAAAGACATTAGTGGCATTATGACAAATAATAAATGGTAAATGCCTTTTTTCCAGTGGGTGGAATAAATATAAACATCGCATTATTATTATTATTATTATTATTATTATTATCAAATGACTTATCAAACAATTGAATAAAAAAAGGCATATCAACAGAAACCCAAGAAAAATATCACTTCATTCCACTAGGAAGTTAATTGATTTGATAACTTCAAGACAACAGAATAGATAAATATCTAGATAAATAAACAAATAAATAATTAGATATAAACAAACATCTCACGTGGAATGTTATTATAAAATCTCTTTATTATTTGTAATATTTGTATGCTTGTGTGGATTTGATTCAATTTTGACTGATGAGATAAATGTATACTGCCAATCAAATTAAAAGAATAATAGAATTTTACTTAAAATTTTCATTTTCATACTTGATCAATGTTATTTTCGAAATCCTAATGTTGAAATACAAACAATCAATGATATGCTTAGTAATTAAAACCTTTTTTTGTTCTTGTCACTGAATGTTGAAAGCATAAGGTAATTGTTTTATCTTAGTTCCAGAAAAGCCTTGACAGTATACATCTACTAATGTATTCGGGACTGAAATTAAAAATCCCATTTGCCTTGACAAGAATATTCAACACTATTACCATGCAGTAGGATTAATGAGAAGCTATAAACTGTTCAGTTTAATTGTGTCAAAAATGTGGATTCAACAGTGACATTTAACTGGTACAATAATATTAAGTGGAGTTATCATATTCAAAAAGAAAATATGACGGTTAAGCAAAAGTTGCTCATAACAACCAATGATAGAATGCTCTATTATACACTTAGTCCTAATTAAGATTAGATTAGTTGGTTCTATGATAAAAGAATGTTTTCACAATTGGTGTAAATATTTTAGAGAAAAAACAACTAATGATTCATTGTATAGAAGAAATTATCAGTTAAATTTTTTGTGGGGATTGTAAACTGTTTAAAGTTTAACTTATGAGGTGATCTTAGCTGAATCATCATTTGTAAGTGTAACCAAATATCCTAAGTTCAATTCTATGTGACGGAGTCGTGGATTTGTTTTGCTGAGGAGTTCCATAATAGGATGTAACGGGTGTCCAGTGCTTCCTGGTTTTCAATCGTGTTTTAGCTAAAATCAGTTCTTGATTAAAACTGCAGAAAAAAATTTTTCGTAAGCTTTTGGTAAGTGGAAAGTAATTAATTTTCATCCTAGATTAGATTACTATAGATTGTAATTAAAAAAAGGAATAAATAAATCCTGTCGGTAGATAATCATTTCGAACAGAAAGTCAATAAATTCAGACACACAGCTTATCAAAGTGCTTTACAACAGGTCAACTTTAGTTGAATAATTATTCAAGGACTTTTTGTTAATTATTATTGGAATTAATCATTGAGACATATCTGTCATTCCATATTAAATTATATACGGAATCACTGAACACTTTGGTACACTTGAACTAAATTCAAACAGCTGAATATGATTTCGTTGACTGGTATTTTTATCTTCAATCAACTTGTTCACTATGACGTCTTTTCAGGTATAAATTTATGATTATCTTAAATGCGTAAGTTGATTGTTGTTACAGTTTGACTACATTTAACTAATCAAATGCAGATTTGTGTAATCGACTTTTAGTTATACTTTATTGTGTGTAAGGACTAGTTGTTCTACAATTTGACTGCTCAAATTGAAGTTAGTAAAATTGGATTTGAATCTATAACGTAGTAGTGTGAAATAAGAAATTTACATTTATTAACCGAACGTAAAATGAACTTAAACATATAAATTTATTCAATATAAATCAAGAACGAGAATGTTTAGAATATTACAAAAGAGTTTTAAATTTCACAAAATGCGTCCCAAATGTCACAAGTGTCGCTCTGTAAAAATGGATACAATGAGAGCATAGGTTAATCACTTTAAATTACAGCGTTTCCCACAAGATAATTAATTAGACTCAGGGGATTCAAGACGACCTCAAGATTACAATGAGTGCTGGTGGACACCCAAAGTAAATAAAACAACATAAAATAAGCACATGATACAATTTTTCCGTACAGTCAGGACACAAAGAACTAAATAATCATAACTAAATATCATGCTATATAGATCCTTCGTAGGAAATTGACGCTACCCATCATAAGATAGATCAAATATAATTGAAAGTAAGGGTTTTGACTGATTTCAATAACTGATCGATAAAGAAAGATAAATCAAACACAAATGGGAAAAAAGGAGATGAAAATAAAATGGAAGATTGTCCAAATAAAATCCAGCGTACAGGCACAAGATTTGAAAGAACCATTAAGAAGCTAGAATATATTAAACAAAAGTTAAGTCATTATTATAGAAAGAATTTTTGTAATTTCATTGAATTCATCATAAAGATGTTGTAAACTATTCTTTGTGGATTTCTTTATTTTCACTATGACCAACATTTCTAAAAAATTTTAATGACCAAAAAAATAAGTAGAAAATACTTTGGTTAGTGATTTATATGAAAGATAATTGAGATTTATTCAGAAAGTTAATAACTTTCACTCCTTATGCTATGGAAAATTTATGGTTAGTAAGTTGAATATGTATTAATGACACATAGTTGATTTACTGTCTTTTTTTCTAGTTGTACTAATGTAAATCTAACAAAAGTTTATAACATACATATTGTTATCTTGAGTTGTACAAGATATTAAACAAATCATGATCTAAATGTATAGATTTATCCTTAGATAATACTGATTTTAAATCATTAGTGAAGTATTAGCTTAGTTCTATAATTATTTACCATCGTTTTCTGTCATGTATCTACAACAATACACACTATATTTTTGTGTAGGAATCTGTAAATTCATTAGTGAAACATTAAGTACTAATTACAGTTGAAAGTCTTGAAGGTTATAGATTCAACTCCTAGTGGAGCCATGGATGTACACTGCTGTAAAGTCTCATACTAGGATATAATTAGATAAAACTTCTATCCAGGTGTCCCCGCTTTTCAACACTTTTCAGAGTCGCTTAAATTACTTATTAAATATCAGGTGACGTATATTCACAGATGACTGATTTTAATCTCATCGACAAAAATTACATAATAAATTTGTGAAATTCAAGTTCAACTGTTTTTTCATTAAATCAATAAAACTGATTCTATTACTTCAGATGTTTAACATTAACTACTCCTTTAATACTGTCTCAATTAGTCATAATACATATACTCAATGTATATGGAAAGTATGTGCTGCTGAGAATGTTCATTTAATTTTTCCAGTCAAATGATTAAATAATCACGAGTCAATCTAAGCTAGATCACTATTGAAAATCTGGAAGTAGTGGATGGCCGTTTCATCCTAGTATGGGACTTCTCAGCAATGCGCATCTACGATTTCTCATACGGGACTCAAATCTAGGATCTTAGGTTTCGCGAGCGAATGCATAATCTTTAGACCACTGAGCCAAAATCCAACGATGTTTATGTCTAACACCAATCAATCTATGATCTTGTATGACTTTTTATTCATTGCCTTAGATGAATAACTGTCACACACCCATCACAGATTGAACTTCACTGGTTGCCTTTTTATAGTTGTTATGCAATGAAAAACTGATAAGGAGAAAAAAAGCCTACAAAACATTACAAAACAGAAAAAAAGGGGAAAAATATAACAAAATATGGAATTCTGATAGATAACTGACCCAATTTATAGAAATAAATAAATTTTTCATTCACACATATGCATAATTATTCAACTTGTAGATCATATATAAATTAATGTTTATTCAAGTATTTGTTCGTGTTTATGTTTATTTATCTATATATGCTTATGTTTACTTATTCGTTCATTTACGTAAATAGAATATTGATCGAATTAGATAGAAACAAAACCTAAAAACATGATTGAAATTCATGGTGTACTTACATGTGGATATAAACTTAACACGACTAAGTGAATAACTAAGTCTAAAATATATAAAAAAAAGAAAAACAACAACTAAAAAATGTTCATTTTCTTGTTTATTGATTACAGCTTCTCTAATTTGTTACATTCATTTATTTTATCATAACTGTTAATAATTAACATGATAATATATTTATATATTCTGCCATTAGTAGAATGAATAATATTAATAGGGAGATATAAAAAGTAGGAAGACAGAAAAAGAGATGAATGAGAAGTAGTCAAACTAGAAATATTATGAAGATTGTTATTTTAATGAGTTGTCTAATAAAATATATTTTAAATGTTTTACGGTTCTTTTAATAAGTTAATAGGTAAACAGGTATGTTTATTTAGAGAGCACATGTTTATTCAAGTATATAAGGGTAGTAATTAATAATAATAATAATAATAATAATAAAGTTTACTAATATTTAACATAATAAACTATAAAATAATCAATTTATATTTATGATAATTAATGGGTTTTCAGTTTCTTTTTGTTATTTCGTGTTAAAATCAACTTAGTAAAAAATAAATTAAGAAAATTTATGAGTAAGTCAATAAATGATTAAATGAATAAAAATAATTATGATCCGTAAATAAGTCCATAAAACATATGTTAATGTAATTTCCTATTTCTAAAGAAAAACATTACTTCACCATTACAATTAGTGACAAAGAGAAAACTAGTGAGAAAAATGATCAAGTTATGCATATATATGTTATTAGTTGAGATCATGATTCTACAGGTTAAGCGTTAACGCGCGAGCCTGTCAGGTCCCAAGTTCAAATCTCGTCAGGTGGGATCGTGAATGCGCACTGCTGAGAAGTCCTACAACAGGACAAAATGACCGTCTAGTGTTTCCAGGTTTTTCATGATGGTCTAACTTCAATTGACTCATGATCTTAATCATTAAAACTATTATAATATCCACAAAAAACGCTTTCTAATATTATATATATATGAGCTTATTGTGGACATTTCAATATGTGTAAAAGAGTTGATTAAACAGTATAATATCATTTAAATATTCTTTACTAGTTTATAAAGTTCATTTTCTTCTCGTTTCATCGTTAATTAATATTTTCTATCTGATTAAATCAATACTAAAGGTAAGTTTTTCAAGGGAATTTATTAGTTACCTTCGTTTACCGAATTTCATATGTAAGCAAGGCAAACAGTTGGATATAAAAAAATAGATTGAATGTTTAAATGATAAACATCTACAGAATCGAATTTATGCAGAATGAATTTTTATTTGGTTTTTGATTAACTAGTAACTGTAAGTTGTTTCCGTCCAACATAGTGAAGAACATTTACGCGAATGAAGTCTATTATCTGTTAGAAAATGTTCGCAAATTAAAGTCTTGTTATATATCGCTTACATGGATTAAAATCTTTAAGATAATTTATTCAGTACTCTAATTCTTATGATGTACAGTTCCTTGGAAGTACTAGAGTGAATTTTAATAATTAATTATTTAAACTATCTGTATAAATTTCTATGAAACTCTAGACATAGAGCTATTCAAATGTACCCCTATCTAAAATGTCTTTATTATGTATTAAAATCCACACCAAATTCTTTTTTCAGTCGTAAATTCTGGTAACTAATGAATAATTTCATTGACTTCTATTCCAAAAAATATAACTACTTGCAAATAAAATAAGTAGTAAATGTTGTTTCCCCAAAAATGTTTCTGCTTCATTTGAAATTTATTTATTATTCTCAAATAGTCATCAAAATATTTACAATCAATCAATGTTTACCTTAAAAATGTAGAGAACAAGAACAGGAGTGGATGCAATTGAATGTGTTTGAACGCAAAATTACAGAACATCTAACTGAAACCTGAGAATCATACAGTAAATAGTTAATTTGCAAAATATCAATTAATCGTCTCAAACTTGACTGTTTCTTCTGCAAATGTCAGTCCATTGTCTCAAATTTCATTGTTCATACATTTTCATACCAATAGCTTTTTGTTCCTGTTCTTTCCCTCTTGATCTTTTACTGAAATACATTCTATTCCTGATCATCGTAATATACTACTTATGTGGATATAAGTAGCTCACACCACAACAAACACAAAAAAATTAATCTTGATCATTTGAAACAATGAAACACAAATTCATATAAGTAACCAGTTTGTAAGTAGTTTAGATCATTAAAAGCAGATCCTCCAGTGTTTAATAGTTAATTGAATGATCTAGAAAAAGCATTTAAATACCCCATTAATATTTATTTATTGATCATTTGTTTGAATAAAAAGACAAAATATAATATAATTCTTTCTTTTTTCTCTTTCGGAAATATTTAGCCCCCGAAAAAGTTTTCAATAAAAGGTTCATTATAAATTTGATTGAGATAAGTGCCAATTTTTTTAATAAGAAAATCTCATATGAATGAATTTTTTTTTCGTATGAAACTTTCAATGTGTCATATAAATTAAGTAAAACAAATAGTAATAATGATAATATTAAATATGAATCAATCGTTGTGTATAAATCAATAAATTGTATTCTGTACTGTTGTAAACTTGTGCACAATACAAATACAATTAATGAGTTATAAATGTGTGTATCTATTCTAGTAGGTATATGTGAGTATAAAGTGTAGTCTCATACATATATATTTTTTGCTTGTTAAAATTGAAAGATATCGAAAATGAGAACTACAAATAGAATATTATTATTACTTAGTAGTAAGTAACCTCCATGAGAGAATAACTCAAATAATAAACACAATGTAGCAAAAGTCATACCTCCAACTAATTCTGTAATGAAAGTTGTTCTAAAATATCAGCAAGTGGGTGACCAAGTAAACGGAAACTTAACTATAATTACTAACTACAATATACTTAGATGACTTGAAAATACCTGCTTCGGTTTGGGTACTCGGGCAGTATCACAGTCCCCATACAAATCAAGTGACTTGTATGGACCATATGCATTTGGTGCCCCTTTGTACTAGTATTTCTGTGTTCAAACAAACATAACGATAATGATGATAATAATAATTATAACAATGAGTAACTATGTTATTATTAGTAAAGGTTGGAATTATTAGGTTCTTGATATCCAAGACTGAATTTTAATCAGTCTTTGTTGGTATATATGTATTTTGCTCGGATTATCTAGACATGGTCATCTTATCACAAGTTTTCAGTATAGAGTGAAAAGCTTAAATATGTAAGGGATCATTTAACGTGGTAGTGAAAAGTCACTTGTTAACTGAGAAGACTGTTTTATATCACAGGTTGACAGTGCTTGATATTACCCACTAGTTTAGACTTACTGACGGAATATCATAGGTTTGTTTAGAAAACTTAGTTCGATCACTGATATAAAGTACTTAATCATGGAGGAAAAAAACACAACTGCTCTTTGATTCTCAGTTGTATTTCGTTTAACTTTACACCATATTAAGTTATTGTTCCATATTAATTAAATTTTAAAGAATACTAACTGGAATAAATTATTTTCATTGGGTATCTTTCGACACTCACATGTATCGTCACATTCATGAATAGTCATGACACATTAGACAAAATTAACTACATGTTTACCAGCAATTTCGACCTATTTCTGTCTCAAATGTCATTGAATTATATGTTGGCTCATATCAAACAATATATGTTATGTTACATTGGTGTACTCACTTTTGAAAGGTTCCTATCTATGAACTTGACTAGTCGGTTTTCGTAATAAATACGACGAGAAGCAACTTCACTCTCGTTCGCAGTCTTGACTTTGCACCTGGCAGCTAACTAAAGTGAAGCTTAAATTATTATTTAAACTATCTCAATTCATGACAGAGGACTTGTTTCGTTCTCGGCCATTTTTGCTGGCTTACATGAAAGTTGTAAAGTTTCCTATAACAAAACGATTCATCATGTTGCGAACGTGTCAAGTATATCTCAGTCGGTCATGGTGAAAGAATAATCACAACGTAGCAAAAGTCATACCTCCAACTAATTCTGTAATGAAAGTTATTCCATAATATCTGTATGTGGGTGACCAAGTAAACGGAAACATAACCGTTATTACTAACTACGATACATTTAGTTGACTTCAAAACGTGAAAGTTATTCCAGACCCCACAAAAAATATGGACGTAAATAAGTCTCCAGACTGGGATAAATTAGCATAAAGTACACAATATTTACTTATTTGTATTTTTTAAGTTGTAAGGGAACTTCCAGTTTATTACTTGTTATAGGTTAGAGAAGCAGGTCTCATAATTAAAAAAAATAAATTCTCTTATGAGAAAAAGACAAAAATGAAAATGTCAAATTTGATTATTAAAATATTTGCTAAATATTTATCTACCTGAAATGATGATAATAATGATGATTGTATTAGACAATAATGCAAACTGACAATAGGTAAGTAAATAAACTGACAAATAAATGAACAAATCAATCGATAACGCGTTGAATCAAAAAAAAAAAGTATAGTGGCATGGATATGATATGGAATAAGACAGAGAGAATTAGAGACAAACACTGAGCAGAGCAAAATCAATTTCTTCCCAGGCAATGAGAAAAAAATACAAATTCAAATCTATGCATAAATACAGACAAACAAATAAACAAACAAACAAATATAAACATTGAAAAGAAAAAGTAAAATGTTAAAAAGGAACATGATCAATGCCACAGTTAAGTCTCCCAATATGTTAATAACATGTTCCACTGTTGATATTGTTATTTTGCTTCAGTTGATTGATTTATACTAAAGCTAGTTTCAATGCTTCAATCATTTAATCACAGAAATCGACTGGGAATTTTAGCAAAAACATTAGTCAATTCCCTTTTTTTACTAAGTTGTAGAAACTAATAGTGTGTAATAAAGATGACGAACTAAAGAACTGTAAGATAGATAAAAAAATATTAGTTGAAATCCAAGATTTGTTTTGATTGTTTTAACTATATGTTCAGTAGATGTGTATATATGTCAGCCAGATTTTAAATAATTGGCAGAGATGTGATGCATGAAGTGTAATAGGTAGTGATTAGCTCACAGAATGTTAATTTATTTCTGTTGTATATCTTCGGTTAACAATCATTTTCTTGTTAAACAGAGCATCATTATCAGACAAGGGGATGAAGCAGATGGTAAGTGAAAATTATAGCTAAACCATAATTTAGCGATTAGATTTAGTGAAAAGTGGTTTTAAAGAAATGTTTATTGTCCTGGTGAATTATATACAATTTAATGGTTGAAATCATGAGTCGATTTAAGTTAGATCACCATTGAAAACCTGGAAGCACTGAATGACCGTTTCATCCTAGTATGGGACTTCTCAGCAGTGTACATGCGAGATTCGAACCCAGGACCCAGTTATATGACATATGCATTGTGGTAGACCTGAATGACATATTTTAGTAATTGTTGCTTTGTTTTTCCTTGCTCTCTATTTCTCTTTTACTTTCTCTAATAGTATATGATTATAGTTAATCCGTTATGGCACAGGAAATGATCTTAATTGCACCGTTCATAAATCAAAAGTATGGCCACTTAAAAAGAATTTCAAGTTCCTGGCCGATGGATTACAGTGCTGTAATACATGTCTTAAATGTACTACTTAAACAATCTTTGAACTAGTTAACTTAAAACAACCTTATATCGCATGTTTGTTTTCTACATTTAATGTTACTATATATATCAAGCTGATTATGCCTGTAAACTGGCATAAATTCTATAATTATTATTTTCAGAATATATTATTATTATTTATGATAAACTCCATTATTGTGATACTTCTCATAAGATGTTTTTATTGACTCATATTCAGATTATCAAAAACAAGATAAATTTGTTGACCCAAAATCGTTTCTTGATACTGACTAATGATGAGGTTGAGTTTCTAAATCCATGGATGTACAGTTAACATTGTAAATATAGTTCGAATGTCATTGAACAATAACATAGAATACAGGTACCTTTTTAGTCATTAGTCGGATGGTCACTTTGATTTATAATGAAAACGATTATAAAATTAAAAGAGGATTCCTCTATAGGAAAAAGGTTACTTTGAGGAAACAGTGTCTCATGATAATCAGTGATTATCAAATTATATCTATATCATTAGAAAATATGTGATGGATGGAATTGACAGGTATGTTTCTAAAATAAGAAACCTTGCCAAACTCGATATTAGTTTCAATTTAGGAAAACTGAATATCGATTGTTTTTCCCTGTAAGTTTATAAGGGTATACATAAATGACAGTATAACTATATAAAGTATAGAACTTTTCAAAAATCAACCAATCAATCTGTTTATTTTAAGGAAATCGGTTTGAATGCTAATTTCTTCAGTATTTATTTCACCAAATACGAATTTACACATAACCATACACTATTCTCAAATGTCAATCATCACTGTTGGATAGTTAAAACAATTTCAATCATGGTGTGATGTGTGCTACTGATGTCGACAGATATAAGTAGCATGTAACATCAACCGAATGTGAAATGTCTGATGGAAGAAGGTTAAGAAGATCGGAGCAAAGAGAATGGAAACAAAGAAAGATTGCTGTGAAAATGAAAGAACAATCAAGTCTAAGACAATTGATTGAAATTTTGTAAATGAAGTATTTACTATATAGTACTCAGATTTTACTAAGATGTTCTGTAATTTTTGTGTTCAAATACATTCAATTGTCCCCAATTATGTTCTCATTCACTACAATGGTGCACTATTAATCTTTAAAAAATTATTACCGACTAACTAAACATTGCAATAAGTTTTCAGTTATGAAATGATAGCAAGTCAACTTGAATTTTAATAACTGTAATTCGTTGTTTGATTGTTGTCATCAGAATGATATCATTCAGAATAAACAATCGATAAGAAGATTATGTGTTTACAATTTAACTGACTGTAATCAGTAAATAGATAACTTTAATTACCATAACAACGATAATAATAATAATAATCGTAATAAATTTTCATTCGGAGCGCTTTCTTTTTTATTCGTTACAAAAAACAAACGTCGCATCGTAAAACATACAAAAAACTACTATATTACTTATTACAATATTTATAGAAAGTATGATAAACAGTAACTTCATTGTATTTACTGTATGAAAATAACAATTAGGTTCCCCTCACATAAATTTATAATAGATGTATATACTGAAATATTTAGTGTTGCCATTCATTATTTCATGATTTTCTTTAAAAGATGGATAAAATATGATTATGGTCAATTGAATGAATAAAAGGGAATAATCGTAAATATATTTATTGTTTTTATTATTATTATTATTATTATTATTATTATACTTCTGTATATAAATCAAACGGTGTTTAGATTGAGGATAAAAGATTTTTGATGACAATTTACTGCTGAATACATTTGCTCTTTCTCTCTCTCCCCCTCTCTCCTCCCCCCTCTCTCACGATAGTATTTTATTTTTCATCTATATAACTATTAGAAATATATCAAAATGTATTTGTTTTTAACCGTCTAATTTTTGTTTTTTGAAAAGGGAAAAGTTATATATGTATTGGCGTAAAATCTTTTGATGTTTTTTTAACTGTTGATACTCTTCTTTCATCTCATAGAAAGTATTTAAAATGTTTATACCCTTCCATTTTAATATGTATTGATTAATTATAGGGTACTTGAAGGTAGTCAACAGGAAGATCTTAGTTTAGGCTGTCTCCCACTTGGTACTGGTCTGTATATGGTGTCTGCAATCTTAAAGGAATTGATAATTCGTGTAAACTTGAAACTAATTTCATTCAGTGTTAGTTAATATTAAACAACATGCATAACTATATCAAATTACTTAGTCTGCCTGGTATATTGTAGTTCGATTGATAGAACTGGATAAGCACTAAGGACAAGAAAAAGATCATATTGTTTATTACTCAGTGATCAGTTAGGCAATATTACTTAATTGTTTATAAGTTCAGAAAAGTAATGATAAGTCTATTGAAAAGACTAAATAAAAAAGCAGTATTCAATAAATAATAACGTCAATGTGAAATAGTCGAAATCAAGTGACAACCAATGGTGTATATCCAAACTTTTCAGTGTAGTCTGTGAGTTCTAGTGATAAGCCGTGACCAGTAGGGCTAATCCGTGTTGGGTAAAGACAGGTATCTACCAAAACACAATGGAAGATGGTCGTGCAATTTCGTGGATTGGTTGAGGTTAGACATTAACACCACTGGATGCCGGCTCAGTGGTCTGGAGGTTAAGCGATTGCTCGAGATACCCAAGACCCTGGGATCAAATCGCGCGGGCCTGATTGCAAACGCGCATCGCTGAAGAGTCCAACAATAGGACGAAGCGGTCGCTCAGTGCTTCCAGGATTTCAATGGTGGTCTAACATCAATCGGTTCGTAATCTCAATCAAAAACTTAATATTCTCCACAACCCCATACTGATAGTTTATGATGTTTTAGTTAAGGTAGGTAGTTTGATGCTAATTGACAAAACGTTTAAAGATGAATGGTTGGGGGTAAACTTTAAGAAGCCATTCACTGAATTAACTTCTGAAAATAACAGTAAACAAACTGAGTATATAAATACCTTATTCTTTACATTTTGTATAGACGAAGCGTATAACGTATGCTGTTAAGAAGTAATGAGTTAAAAATCCGATTAGTTTCTAGTACTTTGAGGCTCCAAAAATCTCTTGAATTGCTCCGCTTTGTTGCAAAATAAATCTTTTAAAATTGAATATTTCTCGATCACTTTATTATGTGAATCGATATTTGTAATGAAATATTGCAATACATTTCGTAAAAAAATTAGCAATAAAATAACAAACTATTTAATAACATTTAAGTAAGTAAAAATTCACAAAAATATTTCAGAAAATATTTGCGGTTACTACTATTCCTCTTTAACGGTAAATGGATAATTTGTTGATTCGGTAATATTCCTTGAATTTAGTAGAAACAGGTCTTGGAGTTAGATGGCTCTGTATCTTGAAGCAATGCAAATACTATAACTATATTGCCGGTATATCCAATTAATAATAGAATTGTCAGTCAATAATTTAAGAGTCAATTTACTAAGTAATTCTCTTCAGGTGGTGTCACTCAAGTTTATGACTGATATGTTTTGTTTTGAGGAAATGGATCAGGTGAGAGTGCTTGGTTCTCACTTATCGTTTTAGCTGTTGTTGAAAAATAGCTAATGGTTTGGTGGTACAGCAAATAAGGAGATAGAGAATTTACGGTTACGTACTCTTATGATGTTCATATCATTTCTCTTACAATGAGATATTGATGTCGTTGGTGAGGCTGTCGAAATATGGACGAAAATAAACTATAAGCAACTTATTTACAAGTGGAGTTAATTGTTGGTATATCCAAGATGACTGATTTACTGATTTGTAAAAGAACGTGCTAATTTTTAAAAAAATTATCTTTATTTTTAACCGAGTTACTATCTGTCTGTTGGATTTTAGTGAACATAATTTGAATTGACGGTTTTTTTGATAGAGTGACTGGATTTGCTACTTTATAGTCTTTGGTATATGGGGATTTCAAATTACGAACTAGTTTTAGCTAGACCACCATTGGAAGCCCGAAAGTATTGGACGATGGTCTCATACTAACTTTAGGTCCTCAAAGATGGATATCCACAACCCCGTCACTGGAAACCAAACCCAGTATCTTCGATCTCACTCACCTATAATCGTCTAACCAGGATCAGTTTGCGATTTAAACTATGAATTTCTTTAATCTCTATAAATCCCGTATACTGATAATCATCATCTGCTCACCGACTAGCTTCAATTTATCACTTCTGAAGTTCTGCTGAGAACCTTTGATCTTTGGAGTTCAATTCTATCGGGTGTGAAACAGTCATGATCTACAGACGAAGCAAGATAATGACACAATATTATGAATTAATTGAAGTTAGGCACGTGCGCAATCGGGTTTTGATACAGTGATCTAGAGATTAAGAGTTCTTTCGCAATACTGAAGTTTGTGCGTTCGATTTCCTATGTGTTATAACGTGTGATCCGCCTAGTGGAGAGCAGCGTATTACGGATCGATACAGTGACGCATCAAATACGAGCGAGCAGCCTAGAGTCCTAATTGGCCCTGCTTTCCTGTCTAGCCCAGCCGATTGAGTCCAGAACACAAGTCTCAGCCTCGGTGATATGAATCATTATATTTCAAACATACTCTGTTTATATAGCAATCAAACAGACTACATCGTACCAATAAATAGAAAGTAACATTTGTACAAGATTTAACCTTCAGGAAATGACACAAATAAACATTGACCAATAGGGAAATGACTCGTTGGAAGAATGTTGACCGATGGGGCAATGACACCATTTCTCATTCAGGAATAGCATTAGATAATTTCTGGGGTATTTTCTGAATACCCCAACACTATGACAGGTTATTATATGCTCAATACTGTCGAGCTTTATGGTAGGTTAAAATAGCTATTCTGGTTTTGTAGTAGTGTTCTTTCTAAAATCAATTAGTGATTTGAACTTTACTAGTTATCTGTTCGTTTATTTATAAAAATAATACAATTTGCACTTGTGTCTATATTACTACAAATATTTCTAAAACATCTTCAAATATTTATGAATAAACTTTACCAACAATATTAAAGAAATGTTTACCTTACTATCAGAATGATTATGTAATCGTGTTAATTTTATATATCAGCATGAATGAGCTTATACAACTAAGATAATTAAACTATGATCTTGATCATTCACCTATTCATTATATAAAGTAGAGAAATCTCAAACTTTAATTAGGAGTGAATAAGCATAAATATTTTAAAAAAATTCTCTCTTCATCTTCAGTCAAGTTTCAAAGTATAGATAGAACTTAAATCCATTTCATAATGGGATTGTACATCAAAACACAGAATAGTAAAACAAAAAAAATTAACCGATTCCTGTTCAGTAACTAAAAACATAATCATATTCTAGTAGTAACTTTTCTTTCTGGTATTCATTCGAATGAATCTTTAACCAGTATAAACTTAAATATGATAACATAACTACTTGACATAGTTTCGCTTGATTGATTTTCATATATAGACATAATATAAAATGACATTTTGTAGAGATGTCTAGTACGAAAAAACAAATAAATAAAGTCATACTGTGGTGCATGCTACTGATATTGACAGATATAAGTAGTAAATAGCACTAATCGAAAGTGGGATGCGTAACAGCAGAAGATTACAATGTAGAGAATGAGAAGGAAATTGAAGAGTAATCGAGATAAAATGAGAATTAGAGGAATAATGGAATATGTATAGGATAAAGCAAAAAAGATGTGTAAATGATGTATTTAATGTACGAATTTCATATTTTACTTAGCCACTGTATAGTTTTGAGGTTAAACAATAAATTGGTTTTCTTCAGCTGATTCCTCATTCACTACAATATTGTTTTCTTATCCTATAATTCAAATGTAATGAAATTATATACTATTTAACGTGTGAATACTATTGAATATCAGAAGGGTTTTTGTGGATATTATGGTAATTTCAATGGTTGAGGTCATGAATCAATTGAAGCTAGACCGCCATTAAAAACCTAGAAGCAATGGATGGTCATTTCGTCTTATTGTGGGACTCCTCGGCAGTGCATGTCCACGATTCCGCCAGCAGGATTCGAACCCAGGGCCTTTGATCTTGAGAGTGAACGCTTAACCTCCAGACGTTAACAGAACGTTAATACAATTATTTTGCCGTTTAAATGCCTGAAAAAATTGCTTCAACAATGTGGTCATATATATTTTAGACACTGATTTTAATTATATGCCTAAAAGACATTAATGAAGAAATAACTGGAAAAATACTCTTCGATTAGTTTAATGAATTTAATCAGAATATCAACCGTTAGATTTAAACGAATATAGAAACACTGTGTAACCTTTTAAATTACTTCAGTGAAAGGAAAGCTACTGGTTTATAATTCGTAAAAAGAGATGATTATGAACAAAAAATTAAAACTTTCCTTAATAAATCTCTAAAAGTTTCCTTCAAATTAATAAGTTTTGAAAAAATCAAATAGCAGTAAACTATCAAAGCGTATAATTATGAAGCCCTGAATGTTTTTCACCCGCATCTTGTATTCCAAATATATTATGTAATCTATTGAATAGTAACATAGAGTCTAAACTATATACATAAACCTATCAGCGAATATTAACCAAAGTTGTACTCATTATCTCTTTGCTTGATGAATTTATAGTCATTACATCTAAGTTTAACTTTTTCTGGCATTTAGTTTCAACAGTTCTATGCCAAATATGATATCATCCTATGTATACAATAAGCGGTATTCTTAAAAAATTTCATTAATATGTTATCAATTATTTGTTTATATTTTAATTTTAAATAAACAAACAGTTTACATGTACATTGTGGAGTAATTTTTTTTGTTCAGTTTTTACATTAACGTCTTATAGATAAAATAGATCTTGTTCCCGCTCTTAATAATCACGGGCGGCCAAACCAAAATGTGACATCAGTGCTTGAAGTCACCAACTTCTGGTTTGAACCATGTTGGTAGATACAGACTACTTGGTTAGAGTCCATGTGAATATTGTAACCAATGGTTGGAGGCTGTGTGACATGGCTCAGAATCGATCACGATGGTGTAGGTGTATATACTCTCTATTTTCCCTTAAACTATGAGATTAAAATCGCTTCATATCATTCTTTCTACGAACTAATTCTTTCTTCCTGTTCTATATCCTTATATGCAATCTTTCTTTTATATATTGCCATCATTGAAGTAACTGCTTCTATGAATCTAGTGTTCGTCTTGTTGTGCTAATGAGGTATGGCAACTTGAACCGATGCATAAATGTGCCTGGTGCTACGTTGTAGCTGACTGATTGACTTAGTTTTGTACAAATGATTCGAAAAAATCATTGCGAATTAGTAAACCAGTCAATAGTTGGTACAGTTTGTTTTTCTTGAAGCAAATTAGAATGCACTTATGCATTTAATACGTTAACTACAATAATCAATTCTTACATATTAATATATCAGTTTTAGCTATAGTTTAAATCAAAAATAAATATTACGTAATGTACTTTTTGTATATAAGTTTAATCTTAATAGTTGAATTCATGAGCCGATCTAATTAAGATCACCATTGAAAACCTGGAATCACTGAACAGACGTTTCATCCATGCATGGGATCCTTCAGCAGTGCATATCCACGATCCTGCACGCGAGATTTGGACATAAGTTTGACAATATAAAAATTTTATTTATTACTAACAAGTGACTAATATTATTATGATTGGTGTTTTAACAGTTGATTCATATACTCAATTTAATACTGAACAGAAACACGCATAATTGAAATCACTTGTTGTGAGGAATTTTCCTTCAATTCAAAGTCACATATAAATTAAAAACAATGTTTTAATGTTTATTTTGTGCACTATACTCAGAGCTATTTGTCATTCTGCTATTGTTTATTGTAGTGCAATTTTTATTGAAGATTTCATTCAAAGCCGTAATGTTTAACATCCTCGTGCTTTTCATCCAACATATCAGGCTTTGCTAGACCGGAGTTGTTCGATAACAAACAATTCGGAATTATAATAGTTGAATTCACGAGTCAATATAGGCTAGATCACCATTCGAAACCTCGGAGCACTGGACAGTCATTTCGTCCAACTACGAGACTTCTCAGCAATGGATATCCATGGTCCCGCGTGTGGGGCTCGAACCTAGAACCATCGGTTTCTCATGCGAACGCTTAACCTCTAGACCACTGAGCCGGCATCCAACGGTGGTGATGTCTAACTCTAACCAATCCATGATCACCCGCATCTTGTATTCCAAATATATTATGTAATCTATTGAATAGTAACATAGAGTCTAAACTATATACATAAACCTATCAGCGAATATTAACCAAAGTTGTACTCATTATCTCTTTGCTTGATGAATTTATAGTCATTACATCTAAGTTTAACTTTTTCTGGCATTTAGTTTCAACAGTTCTATGCCAAATATGATATCATCCTATGTATACAATAAGCGGTATTCTTAAAAAATTTCATTAATATGTTATCAATTATTTGTTTATATTTTAATTTTAAATAAACAAACAGTTTACATGTACATTGTGGAGTAATTTTTTTTGTTCAGTTTTTACATTAACGTCTTATAGATAAAATAGATCTTGTTCCCGCTCTTAATAATCACGGGCGGCCAAACCAAAATGTGACATCAGTGCTTGAAGTCACCAACTTCTGGTTTGAACCATGTTGGTAGATACAGACTACTTGGTTAGAGTCCATGTGAATATTGTAACCAATGGTTGGAGGCTGTGTGACATGGCTCAGAATCGATCACGATGGTGTAGGTGTATATACTCTCTATTTTCCCTTAAACTATGAGATTAAAATCGCTTCATATCATTCTTTCTACGAACTAATTCTTTCTTCCTGTTCTATATCCTTATATGCAATCTTTCTTTTATATATTGCCATCATTGAAGTAACTGCTTCTATGAATCTAGTGTTCGTCTTGTTGTGCTAATGAGGTATGGCAACTTGAACCGATGCATAAATGTGCCTGTTGCTAAGTTGTGGCTGACTGAATGACTGACCGACCACTATTAATGATCATGATCTGTATTTCCTGGCATATAGACTCTTCAAACAAATATTTTAATATTGAATACATTTACAGTTTGATTATATTTTAGATAATCATCAATAGTGGGATAAAGAATACACTTTTCCATTTCATTTGTAATATCAAGTTAACCGTTCAGACAGTTCATATAATAAAGAAAACTGAACAAACTCCATATTAGAAATAGTATATTTGTAAAGTCCTAATGAACAAAACATTAGATTTATGACGTTGTGTAACGTATTCTGTCCTTTGTACAATATAAATTTGTGTTAATTCAATTTGTTATTTATCTTTATCCTATGATGAAATAACTTTCACTAAGTTAGTAAATGTGAGAAATCTAATATTCTACTGATTGAAATTTTACAAATATAATAGTTTTATCATCAAAAATCTACTCAATATTCAGTTTATTTAAAGTTATCAAGTTCAAACCTTGATAATGACACTTCTAAACACTAACAACAGAAAAATACATTCCATTGATATTAATAATAAGTATCACACCTGTTGAACAAGTTGATGATTATCGTTACGCATTAGCCTATCTGGTCATTCAAAGATAGATAATGGGCTCGAGTTAACATTGAGATTCGGATGCATCAATTTCAGATGTACAGAATAGTAAGAAATCCAAACCTATGATTACAATGCTACTCATTATTCACAATATATTGTGTTGTTATTCTCTGTAAACAAACGATAAATTTATTCAATCTATTAGGTCAAATCATGCAGATTGTTATCTAATATGTGTTAATATAATATTTACTTATTAGTTAATAAAATAAATATTCCTTGACTATAAATATTAACGACAGTGGTAAATATTCATTTGTTTGAACAAGTAATTTATGGGAATTAGTTCAATTTCATAATAGATGTCATGTAGTGCTGACATCAAATGGTGAACTAATGGAATACATTTCAAGCACTACATATCTGTCTCGCCCTAGTTTAACACACTTCAGCAGTGCATACCCTAGACCCCATACAGGATTATGTTTATGATCCTCAAGTTTTGGGATCAGAATTTTTTGTACTTATGTGCCAAGATTCACTTTTAATCATAATCACATTGACTGAGTGTTCATTTATCACATGATAATTAGTCGCATATATTCTTTGAATTTGAACAGAACATGGATCCCCGTCTGATACGCTACATCCTAGGAAATATTCATTTGATCTATGTTATTGAATACAACTGAGATTTTAATATATTGTTAGTTTTAATCAAAACATATTTCACTTATTATAAAAGACATCAAAATGAAACTTGATTTTAATATCCTGAAAAATTATCCAACTGTTTCACTGTTATATTAGCTTGAAATACTCATTTTCTCTCCGTCCTTCAATGTTTGAATGAAAAAAGAAGCAGAAGTTACCAACCGTTTTTTACCCTGATTCTTTTATCTCTGAAAAATTCATCGATCCTTTTGTGCCAATTAATTTGATCAATCTATCAGTTTACTCACATTTTTCTTACTGAAATAATTTTATGAATTCATTAACTGATTGACACATTTAAATGAAAAAAAAAACAATCTTTCCATTGAAATATTGGACATTGATAAGACAAATTGTTTGTTTTCATAACAAAAAGTAACAGTATTAGATTAATGAACAATTGACAAACTATTCAATCGTTTGTGTTCCTCGATTTCGTGGATTGGTTGAAGTTAGACATTAACACCGTTGAATGCCAGCTCAATGGTCTAGTGGTTAATCGCTCACGCAAGAGACTGATAGATCCGATTAATAAGTAGAGATATATAATGGCTAATAGTGAAATTCAGGACTTACATTTCGTCCTATTAGGGACTCATTAGCTAGATATACCACTCATGGTAAAGTTGATGTTTACTCCAGGACTCTTAAACATCAATCAAAAGATTCAAATAATCAATATAAAATCAATCAGTGACCAGTGGAGTTCAACCAGGTCTGTTGTGAGATAGTAACTCACTGAAGACAATGGTGAATGTGTCGCTCAATTTCATGGATTACTTAATGTTAGACATTAACACCGCTGGATGCCGAGCTGATCGTCTAGTAGTTAAGCGCTCTCGCGCAAGACTGATAGGTCTTGGGTTCGAATCCTACGGCGGGCGAGATCGTGGATGCGCAATGATGAGAAGTCCCACAATAAGACGTAACGGCCATTAAGTGCTTTCAGGTTTCCCATGGTGTTCTAGCTTCAATCGACTCATGATCTCAACCATTGAAATTATTATATTTTATTCAACTATAACGAGCAATCTATGTATTTTTTTAAAATACAAACATTAAACTCATTCTGATTATAACTTGACTTTCTGACTATAGATATTTTCTCGTATTTCTCATTTACTGACACCTAACTATTTTTAGACAAAAATAAATGTCATTCAATTGATAACCAAAAGACAATGTTTAATTCGTTACAAAGAAAATAATACTGAACAACCTCTTTTTTTTAAAAAAAAATGAGCAAACGTTACAAAATACACCTGACAATCAAATAGTTTCGTTTTTTTTATTGTTGTTTTACAAAAATACTTGATCTTATTTTACCTCTTTTTTGAAAAAAAAAAGAAGAACACTTTCCTTCACAACATAAATTCCACAACAATTTTTCTCTCATAGAAAATATATCAAAAAAGAAAATTATTTAAACGAAAAAATTTTTTTTCTCAAATTTCCATTGTTTCACTGATTTCAATCAATTTATAATTTTATAACATTTACTACTACTACTACTACTACTACTACTTATTACCACTACTTATTACTATTATTATTATGATATTTCTTTGTAATGATTCATTTCAAGAGAAAAATTCAAAAGTTTTCAATTATTTCTTCTTTATTTATGTCTCTCTCTTTCTCTCTCTGTGTGTGTGCGTTCGTCGACAGTTAGACGTATAATTATATGGAAGGTCTCTATTTGCTTACTATCAATTGAAGTATGATAAAGAACATTGGTACCTTCCGTTATTAAGTTATATATATATATATATATATATATATATATATATATATATATATATATATATATATATATATGAATTACCAATGATAGATACATGTATCTCATAATGGGTATTTTGTGTGTTTATATACATAGTTATATGAATCAACATCCCTATGAACATTGTTTAAATAATTATTCAAAAGAAAATATAAAAAAATAATGTATACTATGTAATATAGTATAAAAATGAAACTAGAAGTATATAAGTGGAGTAAGGTAAAGAAAAACAAACAAACAAATAAACAACAACACAATACTTCACAAACTATGATAGACAGATTGTAAGTAGATAGATAAAATGTGTTGACATTAGATTTTATTTAAAATAGTATATTCAAGTTGACAGAAATAAAATAAAAAAACACACTTTTAATACAAAATCTATTGAATGTTTATTTTTTTGTTTACTCAAATTTTAGCCGTAAGTAATAATTTCAATTTCTGGGAATTAGAAAAAAATCTATGCAACAATTATGTATAGTGTACTCCCTTAAAACCTATAATTTCAGTTGTGTTATCTTATGTTTTTGATTGAGATCATGAACCGATTGATATTAGACCACCGTTTGGAACCTTGAAGCACTGGATGGCTGTTTCGTCCTATTATCCACAAATTGATTTTAAGGTTGTTTATATGATTCATTGAAATCTACCCAGATTTCTTCGTATCCAACTCTTAAAAATAGCCGAAGCTCTTACCATTCAGGAGCTTAAACCAGAACTATGCGTAAAAAAGAAGTACGTCCTATCGTTATCATTGCCTTGGCCTTAATTATTTTGATTATCCTATTATTATTAATATTATTATTATTACTGCATTCCCCCTTTACTTATGTCTTATATTCTCATTGTTTTTATTCGTAAACACTCATCATATCACTTTATTTATTTTTACACCTCTATGACCTTTAATTATTATAACAAAAACATTTTAACCATCTATTATTATTATTATTCGTATTACGTAATCTAGTATTATAACCTTTTTTATTACGTCACGGTTAACTGTGTTCACATTTCCTCACGGAATTAGTACTTCTACAAAAACAAAAATTTTCATATATATACAATTGTTATTTATTTATTTATTTGAAGATATTTATAGCTTACAATGGTCGATATTCAGGATTGTATTTAACTAGTATCTGTTCGTTAATAGGCGTCTTGACTCTAGATTACCCATAAACAGTCCAACATTCATTCAAAAATAGTATCGAGACCATAAGTATTCAATAGAATGAAAAGCGTATTTTGGACTTCAATATTAACCATTATTGATACGAAGTGATAATAAGAAGATAATTGGTGTTGCATATCATGAATTAAACAAAATTTAAGATTTTCTAAATTATTGAACTTGAGAAATACATGAAACATTGATTACAATTTTACATCGCATACTAATCAATGGATTCACAACTAGTCTAAAGTAGGTATTTATCAGTGAAAACGTTTTTAAACACAAATATGTGTTTTGTAGAGCTTAATTTAGCAATCTAGATATTTTATTTACCAAAATTAATTCATAAGACTGTATATCAACCTTCTTCACAGATCTCATAACAGATGGTAAATTATGAGATGAATACTTCTATATTGGCTTCACTTCATTTTCTGACAGGATAAAGAAATAAAGTTATGATTTGACGATCGGTGGGTAATATACATGATTATACAGAGCTGAACAAGTAGTTGCTGAAAGTATTCCCAACATTTGCTCGGTCGCAATTATGGAAGCTTACTTATGGGGTAACTAAGAGTAAATTTATTCTTATTGGAAAAATTGAAAATGTGTAGTACTTCTTCACTCAGTCATTATGCGTACTGTATCATCCACTCAAACCAATGTTATTTGAGAGTACCTAGTAAGTTAATATAATTTTTGATGATCAGTCTGTTTAGAACAAACATGAAATAAATGTCATTTATATTTACAACTAATGTTGACTTGTAAGTATGAATTGCATGTTAGACACTAACATTCAACTTAGATTCTTGTCGCTATTCATGTAACTACTCGCAAGTAGTTAAATTGTTGCCTAAAATTTTGGAAGTTCTCATTTATTGGTTCAGTGAGGATGTTTGAACATCTTTTAATATAGGTTAGAATAAAGGGTATAAGTGTAAAAATAAACTATTACTTATAGTTAATAACTCAATTATTTTACTTTTTATTTTTGTATAATCGCGGTGTTGAGTCACGTTT
This sequence comes from Schistosoma spindalis, assembly GCA_946903255.1. Taxonomy (NCBI): domain Eukaryota; kingdom Metazoa; phylum Platyhelminthes; class Trematoda; order Strigeidida; family Schistosomatidae; genus Schistosoma; species Schistosoma spindalis. Next base: position 21,699,377 of record OX336424.1, read on the forward strand.
TTTAATCGTTTGGATAGTGTTTGTATACAGGCTATTTTATGAGCCGTTTGGTTGTTTCTATCATGATTGAGTATTCGATACACTTGAGTCTCCAGTCTTCTTGTCTTGTTTCCGACCGCTAGTACGTGGAGAAATGAAGGACAGTATCTAATCGGTTTATTTAAAAGATGTCTGTCCACAAAATTTCATTGGAAAATGTTGATCAAATTGACGACCAAATGCATAATCAACGAACAGATATTTTTACACAACACAGAACATATCCGATGTTACAAATAAATTATTAAGACCACTATAAACAAGTGTAGCCCATAACTTGACACGATTCTTGCAAATAATACTATATAAACTAAAGGACATAACGACGATCAAAGATAAGCCAAACAACACCTGCAAAATAAATTACAACAACTGCAACAAATACTATATACGTGACAAGGTAGCCACCCTCTTTGTCTATGTAAACACCGGTTATCTGTCAAACGGAATAGCATAGTTTTGCTCATATTGACTGATGTAGACTCTAAAATACTTCTGAAATCCTCATCTTGAGCTATCAGTTTCATCTATTTGGACTTTGAATCTATTAACTTTAATACAAACATGTAAGTCTTGTAATCATTGAACTTAGTTTTACCATTTGAGTTAGTCAAGTTCATTTGAGCAATGAATATTGTTCCATTATGAATGTTACTGTTTTGGTAAAGTCTTTTCAAAACCTATCATTGACAATAGTTATTTGTATACTTACTGTTTAAACAAGTTCAATGTATCTTTAAATTATTCAAATGAGAATTTCTAAAAGTATGAAGTTCTAGCATTTATTTTCAATCCAATTTTTGTGTTAGAAAATTAAATTTTAATAGTGCAGCCTTTTATGAAAAGTGACTATTAGTCAATTATAAGAAGATTTATGATTAAACAGTAATATACAAAGTAACTAAAATGACAAAACATATAGTTAACAAGTTTATTCATTTACTGATTTAACGTTTCAGTCTAATGGATTTCCGTTTTACAAATGATACAATATATATGAATGATTCAATCAGTATTTAGAAATTAAAGCTGATAATATGAGTGTCAAAAAAAGAAGAAATTCTTTCCAGTAGAATATTTCAAGGTGAAACAAACAATTATTATTTGTAATGGTATAGCTTAGGAAGTGAGATCTATAATCATAGTGCTACTTATATCGACTTAAGTAGTATCTAACGCTAGTCAGGAATAGAATGTCTGGCAACAAAATGTCAAGAAGATCGAGGAGGAAAGAACGAGAACAGAAAGCAATTGGTATGGAAGTACAAGAACAATGAAGTCTGAGACGACCAACTGATATTTACAAAAGGGACAGTCAAGTTTGAGACAATTGATTGACATTTTGAAAATTAAGTATTCACTGTATGGTTCACAGATTTTACCACGATGTTCTGTAATTTTGTGTTCAATCGTATTCGCTTGTTTCCACTTGTGCCCTCATTTCCTACAATATCAGTGAATTCAAGTATCATCGTAAATCAATAATTAACAAATGGAACGTTAGTTACATTTGTATTACCTAAAAAATGTACATGAAATCGAAACTTATCTTTCAAAACTTGAGATCAAATAGTGACTACAATTAAATGTTAAACAGTCCTCATTAAACAGTCAGATCAATGAAGTACTTATCATCATCAATTGAATTTTTATCAAGTCAATAAATTAAGGAACGAAATGAATGATAAATGATATACTTGATTATAAATACTAATGATCCTGGGATAGTTAAGCATAATCTTTTTTTAAATTGGGAACGATAAATTAGAAAAACAAACAAACTTGTTGAATGTTTAATGATTTCTTTTGTCTTTTAGTGTCACCACTAACTGAAGTGAAATACCAGTTCCTAATATTAAATATTATCACGGATTTTGAATTATTTCCAAAAAATTGAAATAATTAATATTTTTGATAGATTTCGATAATGTAGCAAGAATAGATCAAGTTTATTGTCTCATTACACTAATGAAAATTTGACATATATTGATGATGATGTCTAGCAGATATTAATGAACTAATGACAATTTTGACAGTACCAAAAATATTTACCAAAAAGATTGTCATAATCCAGTATTAAATTACTAAGATTAGACTTTAGAAAGAATTGAACTTAGTTATTTAGGTTTTCACCTGGAGTAATCCACAACTATTATCAAAATGGTGGTTTTTGGAGATTGTAATGATTTTAATAGTTGAATTCATGAGTCGATGTAGTCTAGATCACCATTGGAAAACTGAAAGCACTGGAAAGCCATTTCGTTGTAGTATGGGACTACTCAGTAGTGTACATTTACGATCCTGCGTGCGGGACTCAGACCCAGGACTATCAGTCTCTCATGCAAACGCTTAACTACCGAACCACTGGGCCAAAATCCAACGATACTAATGTCTAACTTCAATCGACCTATGATTTTACGCAACCGTTCATCCATTGTCTGGGGGTAGATACCTGTCAATGGTGTTCGAGCCCACATCAACTAATGAATTTAACTAGTAAAATCACTACAATCTCCACAAAACACAATTCTAATAAAAATCATCATACGCTCGTCAGTGACTGGCTTCAAGATGAGTTTCATGGAGTTCCAGTGAAGAGCCGTGACTAGTAGAATCCAGTCCGTGTCGGGTAGAGACATGTATCCAACTCAGACAATGGGCGAATGGTTGCTCGAGATCATGGATTGGTTAGAGTTAGACATCACCACCGTTGGATGCCGGCTCAGTGGTCTAGAGGTTAAGCGTTCGCATGAGAAACCGATGGTTCTAGGTTCGAGCCCCGCACGCGGGACCATGGATATCCATTGCTGAGAAGTCTCGTAGTTGGACGAAATGACTGTCCAGTGCTCCTAGGTTTCGAATGGTGATCTAGCCTATATTGACTCGTGAATTCAACTATTATAATTCCGAATTGTTTGTTATCGAACAACTCCGGTCTAGCAAAGCCTGATATGTTGGATGAAAAGCACGAGGATGTTAAACATTACGGCTTTGAATGAAATCTTCAATAAAAATTGCACTACAATAAACAATAGCAGAATGACAAATAGCTCTGAGTATAGTGCACAAAATAAACATTAAAACATTGTTTTTAATTTATATGTGACTTTGAATTGAAGGAAAATTCCTCACAACAAGTGATTTCAATTATGCGTGTTTCTGTTCAGTATTAAATTGAGTATATGAATCAACTGTTAAAACACCAATCATAATAATATTAGTCACTTGTTAGTAATAAATAAAATTTTTATATTGTCAAACTTATGTCCAAATCTCGCGTGCAGGATCGTGGATATGCACTGCTGAAGGATCCCATGCATGGATGAAACGTCTGTTCAGTGATTCCAGGTTTTCAATGGTGATCTTAATTAGATCGGCTCATGAATTCAACTATTAAGATTAAACTTATATACAAAAAGTACATTACGTAATATTTATTTTTGATTTAAACTATAGCTAAAACTGATATATTAATATGTAAGAATTGATTATTGTAGTTAACGTATTAAATGCATAAGTGCATTCTAATTTGCTTCAAGAAAAACAAACTGTACCAACTATTGACTAGTTTACTAATTCGCAATGATTTTTTCGAATCATTTGTACAAAACTAAGTCAATCAGTCAGCTACAACGTAGCACCAGGCACATTTATGCATCGGTTCAAGTTGCCATACCTCATTAGCACAACAAGACGAACACTAGATTCATAGAAGCAGTTACTTCAATGATGGCAATATATAAAAGAAAGATTGCATATAAGGATATAGAACAGGAAGAAAGAATTAGTTCGTAGAAAGAATGATATGAAGCGATTTTAATCTCATAGTTTAAGGGAAAATAGAGAGTATATACACCTACACCATCGTGATCGATTCTGAGCCATGTCACACAGCCTCCAACCATTGGTTACAATATTCACATGGACTCTAACCAAGTAGTCTGTATCTACCAACATGGTTCAAACCAGAAGTTGGTGACTTCAAGCACTGATGTCACATTTTGGTTTGGCCGGGCTCTAACTTTCTTCCAATCATCCCTAACACTAGTCAACATTGCGATAAAACTAAAGAGAATTAATGAAATTTACCAGTTCAACTATTTAACCCAGAAATAGTTCAATCAAATCACAGTATAAGTAGGAAAATTTTACATTGAATTAATTCAATGTTTATGTGAAACATAATTAAATGGATATTCACTTGATGACTTTTTTTATTATAATGTTAAAAAAAGATTTGTACGTTTTTTTCATTTTTTTTCGAAACAGTTGGGTTTTCTAGTTCACAGTACATATTGATCGATTTATTTTTTAGATTATATGGATCTGATAGATGCATAGCAACAGAACATCTTTAAAAATGTCTTTCACATTCATAGACTATATGAAACTGTTCAGTTTTTTTCCTTTAAATAAAAACGTTTCTAATTATTTATCATAATACATTAATGGTGACAGTGGTGAGGAACTTAAAAAATTAAATGTATTTAGCTTTAGTATCTTAACATAAATAATTTATTAGTAAGGTAGACCTGTAATGGTTTAGCTTCATTAATCAATCACCTTGGTTACAGTTATTAGATAAATCTCAACAGTGTTTGAATTCAAAAAGCAATAAGATGCGGTGACCACAGTTTATTATTGAATAGTACAGATAACAAAGTTACAAGCTCACCGAGCGAATTTGAGCAGAGAGGCCAATATGTGTGAGCAAGAGAATACAGAGGCGGATTTATAGTCAAATTGAATCGAGGCGTAGAGAGGCAAGGCAAAGGTTATTCATAAGATTTGAGCATATATGTATGGTAAAGAGAATGATCCATCGAGCGATATTTAAGCTAGAGAGATATGTGCGTAGGCTATCACATGTGATTGAGTGTACACGTTTATACAGACATGATAGTAATCATAATAGTACAAAGAAATATGCGAACTGTTTCTGATCAAATAACATTGCCTGTTAAATAAGTTAATCAAAGGGCTTGACAAAAACTAACCATAATAGGAATTAATTGTAGGGGAGTTGCTATAGTTTGGTAACCTAGTTATAAATTGCCTTTAATAATACCAAATCACTGAACATCATACTATAAATAAAACAGCGTTAGAATTTATAATAGTCTGATATTTATGCATACGAAAGTGAAAACACCAACACTGAAACAATGTGATCTCTCCATTCAGCCTTGAATACAACAAAATGTCATAATTTTATGTACTCAATCAATATGATCAAGTTATATTTAACAACAAAGTTAAGACATTCGCACAAAAGGAGAGATAACGCGTCAGTTTCATTAAATATATTATATATACTAGGGTTCACAAAATTTATCATAACGACCAACTGAAGATGAATATATAAAGTAGTCGATTGTAAGCTATTTACCAAAGGGTATTGCGGTCATTTTCATTAAACCATATGATCATGGATTTCTTGTTATGTAAAGTTGTGTATAAACAATAGTGGAGTGTCCTAAAATTTTCTAAACGACTGTCCGATGTTTCTCTGGTTTTTAATAGTTCTTTTTGTGATGATGGTTGCTGAAGAAAACTGTTTTCAAAGAAATAAAGATATTTTTGACAAAATACTGAAGTACTTAGTCTGTATGTATTGTGAATAGCACAAATGATTTAAGCGAACGATAATGACTGTGGATCCAAGTCAATACGAAATGTTGGGTAGACAGCCGTTTTTTCTAAATCCAGTATTAGTCAACACTACTGTCAACGAAATAATTCTTTCGACTAAACGGCAACGAACTTGTAGTAAAATAATCGCAAACTTTAAATATTTTAGTTGTTTTCCGGGAGCCTTAGATTAATTGATGTTGTAAAGGGCATTAGGACATACCACGAGACTGAATATGATAGGTTTTTGTGATAAAATAAAATACAACAAAGTATTAAAAGGGTATTCCGTTCCATGAAAACGTGTTGTTTAAAAAATATGCTTGAGACTCGCAAACTTTGTAAACCAATCACAGAAATGATTTACCTTCCCCCCTTAAATCGCATCAATTTAACCCCCTATCAAATAAAATTTATTTGGTTTTCAGATCGTTTCAATCTCGTTAGTGATATTTAAAGCATAAATAACTATGGTCAGTCGTAGCAAACTGGATAGGGTTATTTTGATCGATCTACTTGAAAATAATTTCTGTTTGTAAAATTTACGAGGTGGCATTTTAACAGAGACTTTTACATTTTATTAATCCATACCTCATTTTGTCTACAGTCTAATCTGGAAAAAATTAAAGCACTTCATAATGTGTCTATTCCAAAATGTTCTGAAGTCGATAAGACAATCCTTTTACCAATTTAAAATACATTCAACGGCAGTATTATGTTCTTCTTTCAAAAAAACAAACTGTTAAATGAGTAAATTAAATTTAAACGAATGATTACAATATACAGACATTTTAAATAATGGATGTAAAAAGGTGTTTTATCCAACCACGTTGTGTTCTTTGGTTTCATGTGATATGATCACATTCAATTAAATAAGTGGGTCTACTTTATGATAAGATAATTTTATACTGAAATTAATATCAGTGACACCTGGTCCACTAGCTGCTACAGCGATTCCTGCACGTCCACTTGGTAATGGAGCTGCCTGAAAAAAAAGAGGCGATTAAAATCAAAACATCAAGATAATAACAAATGATTAGGATTATTATTAGCGGCAAAATAATATCATAAACACTAAGTAATTACTCAAACGGACAAATATTATTGTTATAAGTAAATGTATACATGGGAACTGTTATTGTTTTGTCAAATTTATGGTTCATCTTAAGGTAAGATCAAAATAAGTTAATAAAGTTTGATACACAAAAAGTTTATGAAGTTTCATATAAATTGTATGCATGCAATAGCAAAAGGTATTCGTTAGGCGGTCAACATTATACTTTATTGTATCTAAGATACATAGAACTGTGTTACATTTATTTCTTCATTCAATTTTCTATCGTAAAATCAGAAATGTTAATTACTTAAATGACCCTTACTTTTAAAGTTAGCAAATATTTTTTATAATGAGCCATTCAGATAGTATACCTGAGTACTGACATGCACAGTTTTGGTTAATATTGGTTAAGGTTTTCACTAAAAGTAATCAACTCTATCTAGTAATTCAAACGGAATTAGTAATGCGTACATGCCTTTCACTTAGGAGATGCAATTCTTATTACTTAGCCGGTAAGTTATGACTCTAATAAGGAATTTGTTTCACTATTTGTCTTACATTATGTTTACAGGCGGAACATAACTGAACTCGAACAATAATTGAAAGACTTGTTAATCAACATGATTGCCTTAATCAAATATTCGGTATAGTTAATTCCCCAAGGCAATTTTTGGTGAATTATTGATGTAATATCTTCATGCTTGTTTGAGATTAATTAAGAAAGTCTTCATGAGTCATTTAGTAAAATTATACCTTATTTGAGTTGCCACCATACATTAAACGACGTTAAATTTAAATATTTTATTACTAAGGTATTTCTATTCAATATGGTAAACAGTTTTGACTAATACACTAGATAATAATCAACAATAAACATTAATTATATAAACTGGCTTAAATACAAATATCATTTGTATCAAATAATAGTTGAACTTATCATGCAGTGTCCATAAGCGTAAGGTTTTGGGTAGATTTAAAAACTGATTCACATAATTAACCATCTAAAAGAAGATAATTTACATCACGAACTGAATTTAGACAACCATTAAAAACCAACAATCATTGGACAGCTGTTTTGTTCTAGTTATATGCATGCACTAACCCTTCGTGACAAAACTTAAGGGTTTCAGATCTCACGGTGAGGGCTTAGCAATTAGACCACTGAGAAGAACCTCAACGGTTTTCCACCGCGGTGACTGACGGAGTTAAGCTATATTGCGTGTAAGGCAGTTACTAGCCAAAAGAATTGGAATATGGTCGCGTAATGATGTAAATTGATTGAAACTAGAAATATTAACCGTTGGATGCTAAATTAGTGGTCTAGGAATTAGGCTCTGACTACTAAGCCTAAAGTCCTGAGTTTGATCCTACATGAGGTTGTGAACACGCATACTGGGATGAAACAGCTGTCCGATGTTTCCGGGTTTTCAACGATTACTTAACTAAAACCATTATGTGATGTAAACTATTTTATTCAATAATCTCTACATATGTTGAACACCAATAAAATATTTTTTATTGGATCGCCTTATTCGAAACGAACTTTTTTCTGTTTTCGGAAGGAAACAAAGGATTTCTGATGCATTTTAGAGTTCCGACCTTTATGATTACCTGATATATTCAGTTTCATTAAACATAGACGATGTCGAGACTTGAAATTCAGTAATTTATATAATAATCATATTATAGATTAATTTTATAAGTCATCGATAATCATTTCAACAGTTGTTCCTAATTTAATTTATGTTAAACAATTGTAATTAATCTCATATTCCTCATTATGTCCAGTCTTAGAGTATGTTTCAAGGCGATTCTCATCATGGGTGAATACAAGTATAAAAACTAATGACCATTGGGAAGTAATCAAGATCATCTACAATATTCCAATGACTTTTTAAGGGATAACTCTTGATTCAACTTGATGTTCTACAGTGACAGCAACGGATGGAAAAAGGATACAATTTCTTTTTATCACTTAAGTCTGTAAACCTAAGAATTAACTTGCTCGTCAGAGAGTGTGATTGTAACTAATGTGTTTGTCAACTTTGTTTTCGCGTCCACTATAGTAGGAATATAAATATTTTTCAGAAGATAACTTACTTCAGTCCATTTATTCTCTTCTGGATCATATACTTCTACACGATCCGTATAAGCTTGTCCATCATGTCCACCTAAAGCATAGAGTTTATAACCGAGCGGAGCCACGGCAATAGAATCTCTTGGAGATGACAAAGCACACACTTCTGTCCACATATCAGTGCGTGGTTCATACATTTCAACACTAGCTGTTCTTAACGCATGAGGCTGATTTGGTGGAGCATTATGACCACCAACTGCATATAAACGTCCACCAATAGCGCCTACTCCAACTCCACCACGACGATGCAACATGGGGGCAATAAAACACCAATGTTGTGTATGAGGATTAAATCTCTCCACTGTTCGTAAACAAGCACTTCCGTCCCGACCACCAACAGCATATAATCTATGAATGAGTAGAAATAAAATTAATCCTATGGCCACTTAGACATCTGCTAAAAATCAGTGATAAAAGCTGTAGTAATCCCATTTAAAGACATATGCTTCTTGATTGAAATCAATGGCATTTAAACTTGAAAACAAACATCCACTTTTTAAAAGCCATACATATTTTATTGTATTATAAATAACAGACAAACAATTAAAATAGCTATTGGAGGCTTGTACTAATTGAATGATTATGTATATCGAATAGATGGAAAGTAAAAACACGTTTTATGGCATTACACTATTAAGATAAACAGAATACTTTGCACTTAGATATCCATTTTGAACGCCTACGTTGCATTACTAGTATTGATTATTCAAAGTAAGTCAGTAAATTAGAGGCATCTTCAGATATTTAGAGTCGATTACCGTAAAACGTAAATTTGTTTGCTAAGTAGTCAATGGAATCCTAAAAAATGTTTCCTAAATAAGCCGCCTCTACTTTTGATATTCATCTGAACACATATATACATGACATACACAAAGACTTATATAAGCAGCTCACTATAGTATCACTTGTAAATGCTCTCTAACTCTTTTTGTATCCCTGAAATTTCTATAGGCTAGGCAATTAAATCAGTTACCATGTTAAAAATCACTCCTATTTGTTAACGAACAAGCTAAACAACCATTAAGTTGGCAATATAAACTAGGAGGAGACAATGTACCAGTGATTCTTGAATTTCTCTGATTTGTGCGCTAAGGTTATTTAGTGATGAAAACTAACCCATATAAATTATTCCCATAAAATATCTGTCTAAACACAAAACAGATTAGAAACCAGATTTATAATACACTCAATATAAATATTGTCACATGAGGCGGTAGATTATCAAGATAAGACATTAACATACAAGAAGTATTTTTTTATCCCACTCTTTTATATTAAACCTTAATTTGATCGGGATACCTAGAGACGATGATCGACTCACGAACAGACATTAGGCCAATTAAGAACAAATTACAATCATTTATTTCTAGCTTATTAATAGTAGAGTTAATGATTTCCGCTTTATTCCATTTATAAATAGTCTTGCATGTATGTATAATTTGCGTGCCGTCAGGAATTCAGCATTACAATTTATTAGGCTAATGTAATGTAATTATGAGTGATATTAATTCGTTTGTCTGTTATAACATCAATATCCATTCGATGACGTTACAAAGTAGAGGTGATTTAAGCAAATATCAAAGCTTTTTATTGTATAAGTAGTAAGTTCTACTTGTTTCTAGTCAGATATACAGTTTATTATTATTAACTATAAATGATATTTAGTTGTGTTCTACCTTAAGTAACTTTTCTTTAAATATAATAAGGGAAAATTAGTGTTTTTAAAAAAAAAATAAAATAACCGACCAACTTACTATGAAACATAACATATGTAATAATTCAACAGACAGATAAACAGAAGAGAAGATATCTTTCTTTTTTCGTGAAACATTCATAAAACATAACCATACTAAACTATAGTTCAAGAATTATGTGAAGGAAGTAGACTAATAAGATCACATTGTATCTTAATTAAGAGAGAAATACTATATTTATTCATAGACAGACATATGCTATGATTTAGAGAAATGAAGAAAAAAAGAATAATAATTGGTTGTAAAACATTTTTTTTCGATTTCTAGGTTAAATGACAGCTAGAATATAACATTAAACTAACATTATACAATCTATAAAGAAATGTAATCATTTTACAGACAGACATTTACTATCACTATTGACCTAATTGATCAGTTAGTTTTATGTGGTTTATAATATCATCTAGTATGTTATTAATAAGTTGAAGTTGTTTGCCCAAAATTATGGGTAATAATAGGTGAAGGGAAAAGAATTAACATAAGGTCACTAATATTATCATTAATCAGGGTTGGATAATAGTAGCATACAAAAGATTTTAAAAGAATTAACTCTATATTGTGAATTATTTTACTCATTATGGTTGGTTCGATAATTGTCTGACGAATGCCTGCTTCAAGAAAGTTAAAAGTGTCTAACATCACGGTTTAAGATTAAACAGTTATTCAGTACATTTGAACTTCGAATGACTATTTAATATAATATATTGGTGAAATTATTATTGGATTTTATCGTCAGATCAAATATTATTGAGACATGGAATAGTAAGCTTTTGATTATGCTTAAGTAATTTATCATTGGGAACTTGAGAATAACAACTGTTACGAGCTGTGAACGAGGTAATTTTCTTTTGCTAACTAGAACTCCTGGAACTACCCAGAAACCATGATCAGTGGAATTCAATCACGTTGAATGCAAGACAGTGATCTACAAATGACATTAAAAGATAGTTGTCCAATACTGAGAATTGATTGAAGTTAAAAAAGCAAACCAACTGGATGCACCTGAATCCCAGAGTTGATATCCACTCTAGGACTTGAACCCAGTACCATTCGCTTCAAATGCCATGGCATTATCCACTTAAGTCACTGGCTTGTGGAATGAGCTGAAGTAGATTGATGGTACTTGTTAATTATATTGACGCTACAGCTATGACATAGGTCTTTAAAACTTTGTACATTTTGGTAAATAAATGTTTAAATAATTGTTTGTCATTTATTTTAAAATCTAATAACTAAAACACTTACAATCCTTCTAAAACAGCAACTCCAACTGTGCTACGTTGAACAGCCATTGGGGTAACAGGTGACCAGGCTTTTGCTTTACCATTCCATCGTTCTACAGTATTTAAATAAGACCATCCATCATGTCCACCAACTGCATAGACAACACCTTCCAAAACGGCTACTCCTAGACCATGCCTATGATTCAAAAAATAAAAGAAGATAGTGATGAGAATAAGCAAATATATCTGATCTAATTGGTTGTAAACAGTATTAAAGAACTCTTCAGTTATATTCATTTTATAGAGTGAGCTAGAGAGAATAATCAGTCCTCATAATTAAAATGAATAAATCATTTCCATTAAATAGTCACCTTAAAGCTTTCAATAAAATTAATGAGATTAAACTGAATTGTTTCGGTATGAAAGATGAAATTTATAAAATGTAACACATTTAAATTAAACTGCTTAGTCTTTATGGTGTAATCTGCACATTTTCATGTAAATCTCTCGTACTAAATAAAGTCAGTTTGCAAGATGTAACCAATTTAAACTTCATTATATTCAGTAAATTTATAGTTTATTGTTTAAGAAAAGTATTTCTTTGCAATTAATTTATCTTAATATCAGAAGGGGTTTTTGTGGATATTATAGTAATTTCGTGGATTAGTTGAAGTTAGACATGAATAGAGTTGGATGACGGCTCAGTGGTCTAGAGGTTAAGCGTTCGTGCGCGAGACCCGATGGGTCTTGGGTTCGGATCTCACGAGGCGGAGTCGTGGATACGCACTGTTGAGAAGTCCCACAATAAGACGAAACGGCCATTCAGTGCTTCCAGGTTTTCCATGGTGGTCTAGCTTCAATCGACTCATGATCTCAACTATTGAAATTAATTTATATCAGTTGAATATTTAGTGAAAAAGAGATCATTGAAGTAAATTGCTTTCCCATATTTTATAACGAGATGCAACTAACCGTTCATATGTATTTGGACTTGTATATTATTCATTAACTTTTAGTCTAACAAGTGGCTTTTTCAGTACTAGACACTATCGTAAGTTAAGCATACGGTTTCAGTTGATCAACTGAAGATTAATAAATATTTATGAACTAAATTGTTATGACTTAGGTTATAATACTAACAAAAAACAAGCATTAAGGCTACACAGTATCCGTTTTCACAATAAACTAAAATTAGCAGGAGAATCTGTGAGTATTACAGAGAATTTATTACGAATCTTGTTTTGGATTAAAACTATAAAGCATTGTACATCTACAACTTTACTTGGGGTTAAATTCAAGACACTTAAGTATAACAAGTAATATAAAATATTTAGATTAGTGAGTCAAAAAGTTTATAGTTTCACAACCTGTTTTGCTTCGTGAGCATACTACTTCAATCTTTCAAGCTAGAACAAAAGTGATAAATCCATTTGACCAGCTCAAAGTAGGACTAGATGCATGTCTTGAATTCCACTGGTAGCGAGTATCAAAGGTTTCCTTAAAAGTCATTATAACCTGAAAGGAATATCGAGGAGATTTCCTCAGGATGCTCATATGACAAAAGAAACTGATCAACTCCAGTTCGTAACATCAACAGATGGAAGATTCAAACACTTATTTTGTGACAATCAGTACTTATCCAGCTGATTTTAATCCGTAACAAAGATTAACTTAAAAATGAACAATCTCCACAGACCCATATTCTGTTAAAAAGTTAAACACATAGCTCAAGGAGTTAATCAAATTTTGAAAGAGACAATTCCTTCCCCTACTTTATTTTTAATTTATTTTTATTAAAAAAACAACTTATTTTAAAAAAATGTTTACTTTATTAATGTCACTATCTCTTTTATGTAGATATAGGCGTTTAAAAATATGGGGTTCGATGGTGGGAAATTTAAAATAAGAGAAAAGGAACTTTTTTAAAGTTTTCCTACATAAAAAAGACTACAGTAGGAGAATAATTATTTATATTTTAGGAATATAAACTGAACATTCTGGTAAATGTTTTATCAAGTCCGTTTCGTAATTAGGATTACATAATTACGTAAATGGATCTAAATGTTACCCATAAGAAAGTAATTTTTTGTTGCATGTATACGTATATCACCTTTTAGTCCTCAATATTGATATATATAACATGTAATAATAAGGATGTGTTAATTATGTAATCAAAATTATCGTGATAACTATAAATTACTGAATCTGTTTAAGATCTGTAGGCTTTGAAACAATTATAAACATATCACTTAATAAAATGTATGGTAAGTAACTCTTCTGAACTGCAAAAACAAATGTTTAACGCTGGAAATATGTGTTTCTTTGGTAAATAGATTGTGTCAGATAATTTTATGAAATTTTTTCTTAATGAATCAGTATTATCAATAGTTGAGGTCATGAGTCCATTGAAGCTAGACCACCATGGAAAACCTGGAAGCACTGAATGGCCGTTTCGTCTTATTGTGGGACTTCTCAACAGTGCGTATCCACGACTCCGCCTCGTGAGATCCGAACCCTGGACCTATCAGTCTCGTGAACGAACGCTTAACCTCTAGATCCATCAGTGTTAATGTCTAACTTCAACTAATCCACGAAATTGAGCGACACATCCACTATTGTCTTTAGTGAGTTACTATCTCACAACAGTATTATCTAATCTTTTATAAACCAGTAAGATATAAGTTGACAATTTTGCTCCATAACTTTTTAGAGTAGATATATCCCAATTTATTATTGTGGTATAAAACTTGGTCGTTTATTTGCAAAAAAAATGAACTCTGTAAATATATCTAAAATGAAGCCATCACACATGAGAACATTTTCAATATCTATTTTATCGTTTTTAATACTAATAATGGGCTTCTAATGTTTTTATAGAATAGATTGATTTGCGGCTAGGAATAAAATTCAAGAGATGCGTTTCGTTTTATTTAGAACACGTTAGTTCGATGTATCAGCACCCGTGAAAAGTGGAGGTGAGAGTATAATTTATGGACGACCATTGAGTGACGCTAAAGTGACTTTGAGAGTGTTCACCCAATAACCGATACCGAATGAGGGTTATAAACCTGTGTGACGAAATAGAATTATGATTCGCAGTTGATGGTTAGGGTTAGGAATTAGATTTAGGGTTTTCATCACGAACTGACATCTGCTATAATGTCAAAACTCTAGCCAAATGGATGGGTGAATTTCGCGACATATGCCTAGATCTGTTATCTTATCCGTGATTGGTTCGTCCATAAATTATAGTCTCGCCAAAATGGCTGTACTGAAGCAATCCGCACGGAATTTACATACTTCAGTTACATTAAGATCATGAATCGATTTAAGTCAGACAACCAGCAGATTATCAACAGTGGGATAACTCAAATTCTTCCTAATAATGACACCGATTCTCTATTGATTAGTGACTCGCTTTAATAACTAATCATTCTAATAAATTTCAATAACTATGAAAAAATAGCAAAATATATATCAGTAAACTGAAAAGTAAACTATAATGAGTATTTAGTCATAATACCTGGAATTTATAGTGTTATACCATGATTATCTTCAAGTTTAGTACTACATAGTGTTGTGTCCGAAGAAGATTAAATTATGGGTAACTCCTGGAAACTATTTATGGACTACTATATATATATATATATATATATATATATATATATATATATCGTATGACTATTAGGTAACTAAATTATATATATTTATATTTGTCCTATTATAAGCTTCCATTTGACTTATTGGTTACTATTTTACGACTTACTATTTTTAAGTTATTCCCAATCTATTAATTACAGTTTCTCACACTCACAACCACTTTTGGCTTGATCTTGTATAAAAATTATTTTTTCATTTTATAATGTGATGCGGTTTGATGTGCTTAAGTATAAGCCAAGTATATGAAATATACGATCCATACACTGGAAGCTGAGATTTGTGTTTTGGACTCAAATGGACAAGGCTATGTGGGAAGAACCAATAAGGACTCAGAATTGACTTTAGGCTGCTCGTACTGGTCAGCACGTCATTGATTTGACACAGAACCAAGGCAATATTCTTTAAGATCAATAACAGTCAATTTATTCATTTTATTTATTAACTACTTATGTGACAATTACAATACCATAAAGTGATAGAACTTAATTTTGAAGATATGTGTACTGATTTATATTGTTGGATAGTAAGTGATTGGTATAATCATTCATACTCTTTGAGTGACCCGATATCCAATTTCATTTAGATCGTACGAATGATTGATATTAAGAGAAACATTTCGTCAATCCTCGTATATAATTATCTACCTGAATAACGGAATTGAATAGGTCAAATACGAGAATGGATGTTTGAATACTTATATTTTGTACACTGATTGATCTGAACAAACAATCAAAGGAATGAAGCGAAGGGAACGAAGAAAACAGAGTGAAGCGAGATGGCGTGCAGTGGAGTAGACGTACAAGCCATCTTCATTTAATCAGGTGTTAATCAATATTTCTAGCCAGATAAAAATAGGTTACAGACATGTGACGAATAGGATAAGAAGTGCATACACATACGCTCACATAAAAACAGTCAGGGTTAATAAGTGAATAATTAACAAGGTTAAAACGTGACTCAGGAAGAATGAATAAATTGGCCTGTCCAGAAGCTAGAATAAGTTACTTGGGCTTAACATAGTGACCAACACTACACTCTAAAGAAGGAATACACCACTGATAAATCCATGAAAAAATCACATTTCTTGATTAATAATATTGATACATGTACATTTTACTTGGATACGAGGAATATTCTTAGAACAAACTGACAGATACATGTATGGATATTTTATTGAAGCTAGAACTACAGATTAATTATTTCATATAACTGAAAACAGCATAGGTTCTCTTTTTATTAGTAAATAAAATCTGAAAAATTGGAGTTGAAGAATTAAGATGAATAACTATTCCATCTTAGTTAAGGACCCCATAGAAGTGTACCGAAATAAATCCATAATTTTCAGGTCTTTTATGAGCAAGATACATTTGTATAATAGAGAATACAACCTATGATTTGTACTTTAAACCCGTTATTTTCTAATACAATGTGATTTTTAACCGATGAAATCCATGACTCTTTGTCTCGTTCACCACTTAGTTAAATACGCTGATAAATAGTCTAAAGGCATCGTGACCACCATGAAATTCAAGGGCCCTAAGAACGACTACTTGCAGGGCCTTGAGTACTGACTTTTGAAAAAAAACCTATCTTACATGAAACAGCCGTCCAATGCTTCTTTATTCTGAATGGCTGTTAAGCTGATGTCGGTTTGTAAAGAAAAAAGTCTTCAAACTGCATATCAAAACGCGATATCAACACCTGAATAACATTTTCAAATGGTATTAAACAGTGATCCATAATCAATTACAAAACGTCTTAAGCCTATGATGAGTTACATAAATGAAAGTAATTCAAATCTGCTTACCATAAGTTTAGAGTCAACCAAAATTTCGCATCATTTAACATTTGATAAATACTAGCTTCTGAGGAAAGACCACACTGGACAATTTCAAGAGTAAATTAGAGGTTGTTTATGAAGATATGTCAAATGAACGTACTAAACCCCATGACAATGCTCTATGATTATTAAAAACACTTCGGGTATATATGTAGTCGATTCGGTAAACATACAAACTGGGCTACTGAGATCGTTAATTATAGAAATAACTGATCAAATGACTGATCAGATAGTACTTTAAAGCTAGCGACCAAAGGTCGACACCTGACAAAAATTTGCGAAAAACCAAACCATGTCCACAACAGTGAGGTGTGGTCACAGAACATGGGTTGAGCGATAAATAATGAAACGACGAAGCAGATGAAGAGAATGTCTTATGTAGACATCCATGGATGTCTTGATCCGTAGAAACGGAGATAAGACAAGTCGATGGCCATAAATGAGGAGAGTTTTAAAGGACAGGCTTGGCGTACCGTAAATTTTGTGATATAAATTTTTCACGACAGTTTGTTAGACAGTCAACCTATACTTTAATTTTTCAGTGAATTCATGTTTAAAGTAAAGACAGAAGAAAGACCATTATTTCTAGACGATTAGAAATCACTCCAGTGAGCAATAAAGTTAGGATATTAACACTGATTAAGGGATTTTATGTAGAAAGACCATTCCATTTAAAATCCTTACTTATCTAAATACTCATAAATATCAGGTGAGATTAAGATTCTTTATTCTTATTAAGAATACTTTTGGACATCCTATACATGAAACAACTGACATGCTACTGACATCTCATAAAATAACCTAACATAAGTAAAAACAATAAATTCTATAATATGTACCTTAACTACTTATCATTTAGTTCCTATTTTAGCCAAAAGTATTAATTATCTACACATACCGATGTGTTGCCATTGCTGAAACAATTTTCCAACTACCTTGTTCTTCTTTATTTTGTACTTCTTTATTGATCGATGATGTTGTACAGTTGTGTGAATTAGATTGTCCTTGTTGTTCTGGTCTGTACGTTCCTATTCCTGTAGAAGTAAGAGTAGTACTAGCTGATTCAATACATAATTCTAATTGATTAGTATTATTGCCATCAGTTTCATTGCGATCTGTACTATTCTGTCTTGAACGATTTCTTATTGCTCTAGGTCTTGATAAAGTTTCTGATGATAATTTATTATTAACTTTTCTTCCATAATCTGTTGTACATTCATTAAATTGAGATATTTCTTCAATATTAATACATTCGACAGTACTTAAAGTTTTCAATTCATCTCGACCTCCGACAACTAATAATCGTCCATCTATTAATATAGTACAACCACATTGTTGTCTTTGACCTGGTAATTGACCAATTGTACGCCAAGTATTCCAATATGGATCATATTCCTTGCATTTGTTTGAAAAAGAGAATAAAAAATTAATTTTCTAGGGTTGGAAAAAACTAGTTATTGATTTGTCATCCACATACCTGTTAAATACTTTTTGAACTACATTTTTAGGTCGATTTATACCATTGAGGGTAGACAAAACAATCTGCTAATGGTCGACTATTAACACAATTACGTTTCTATCTCTAAACTGTTTTTCAAAAATTGATCTTGATGTTAAACTAACATTTTGTAATTAAACTTTATATTTCTATTTGCCTTTTACTTCCTTTTTTGTCACCATAATCACCATTCAAATGCTACTAACAAATTTTATAGAAGATGAAATTTATGACTTTATACTCTTTAGGTTAATACCTTTTCACGTTTTCTAAGAAGTAAACATGAAATCTCTCTTAGGGGAAGTGATAACTAGTCAGTATTACCACTACTGTCAACTGTACTATTGGTTGGTAATTTTAACTGTGACTTGAATGTAACTTATCGGTACTAATCCCATTATATATGGACGTTACTATCAAAATAAAATACTTGATTGGTCAGAGAAAAATGAAATTGTTTCATCGATATAGATTGGTTAACGATTACAGAACTGTATAAAGAGCCTAAAGTTCATTATTTCTATCACAAGCGAGGCAAAACTGTAAGGACCTATAAAAACTATATTTTATGGTAGAGTACATATAACTTTTCTTGACATTTTACAATAGTTGTAGTTTTGGCTTTATTCAAATTCATAAAGAGAACCAATTCTATGTAATCATGGTATCAATCTGATTAACCAAAACATTTAAACTAAATATCTTTATTTTGTTTCAGATTTAAACCTGAAGTATATGTTAATGATCATCCTTTGTTCTGTATTTACAATCATTAAGAGAACTGCGAGACTACAATTTATGGACGAACGAATAAAATATAACTACTCTTGGATTTTGGCGCGAAATTCATTCATCCACTTGACCAAATCACGTTTTGGCATTATAGCTTATGTCAGTTCTTGATGAAAAACTCAACCCTAATCATCAACTGTAAATAATAATTCTAATTCCTCACACTGGTTTATAACCCTCATTTAGTCTTAGTTAGTAGGGTGAACATTCTGAAGGTTACCTTAGCGTCGCTTAAAGGTCGTCCACACATTATAGTCCCACCACTAATGATATAATGTTACACGAACTACAGTGTAATTCAGCTTAGCTATTATTAAGAAACAGTATCAATGTAACATAAAGGATACATGAACAGAGCTACTTTTCAGTTTATTTTGTAATATAAAATGTGGAATGTGTAATTTTGATTATCTCACTTATAAGTTTTAAACTTATTAAAAGGATGTATTTTGGGGTTATGGTTTACTTTTGAAATTATTATTTACTCAACCTGTCAGTTCACATTTACAATTAATTAACTGACGAAATAGCTTAAACGATTTTGAATAGTTATTATTCATAATTCATAGACTTCTCTATAACTAATTAATCATAGATATATGATATACCAAATATAATGCTACAATATCTTATCAAATCTACTTATATAGAGTAATTGTATCATTGAAATTATTTTTGAATCTATTAAACTTACAAGTATTTCTTGTAATGCACGTGTTGTTGTCATGGTTTTTCCTCCTAAAGCCCATAAACGTCCAATTGTTGATAATCTCGGTTTAGTTATTTGACTCAAATTTTCATGACAGTTTAGAACTTGATTATCAGGCATTCTAATACTAAATTGTGGAGATTGATATGGTTGGTCTGTGTGATGATGA
This sequence comes from Schistosoma spindalis, assembly GCA_946903255.1. Classification (NCBI taxonomy): domain Eukaryota; kingdom Metazoa; phylum Platyhelminthes; class Trematoda; order Strigeidida; family Schistosomatidae; genus Schistosoma; species Schistosoma spindalis. The sequence continues at coordinate 21,719,886 of OX336424.1, forward strand.
TGATGATGATAACGATTATAATTGTGAGTTCGACTACTGCTAATACCATTGCTAGTACTAATGACAGTTTCTTCCAACTTGTTTTGTGTATCATTAGTTGTTGATGATGAGGATAATGATGAATGTGATGATGTGGATGATGTTCTTGTATCTAATAAATTATTATTATTATTGATGTCATTAGTATTGTTTGTTGATGTAGTAGTCTTAAGACACCAATCTAAATTAGTTCTTGTTGGAGTTTTGTGAATTTGTGAATAAAATGATTCCGAATTGAAATGCGCACGTAGTGCAGATATAACTAAACGTATCGCTAGAAAATCTTCTTGGAATAATGTTTCTTTTTCTAAAACATCTAAATAATGAAAATAAATACAATTAGAATAAACATTTTAATTGAGAAGTGAAGAAAAATTGATAATAGGAATGATAATTTAGTAATGGAATCTAGTATTTCATTAGTTAAGATCATGAGTCAATTGAAGCTAGACCACCTTGGAAAACCTGGAAGTACTGGACGGCCGTTTCGTCCTATTGTGGGATGCGCACTGCTGGGGACAAAACGGCTGTCCAGTGCTTCCAGGTATCTATGGTTGTCTAGCTTCAACTGACTTATGATCTCAACTATTGAAATTACTATAATATCCACAAAAACCCTTTCTGATATTAAACTGGTATTTATCAAATAAACCAATTCAATAATAACACACAAAGTGTATTCTAATTTTCAGTCTGCAATCACTATTATATTAACTGTAACAATAAAGTTGAAATTTTCAAATCAACATAGGTAGTAAGTTGAAAACCGGGGTTAACTTTGAAAAAATACACGATTTAATGAAATATGTCATAATTCCTAGTTGAACTCAGTTAGAGCATGAAGATTGTGGTGGTCAGTATTCAATATAATTTTGAAACTTCGTATACAGCTCGTTCTGATAACCGTCACTAGATAACGTCCCAACGGTGTATTAATCAGAAGGCGAATACGAGGTGTTGATTACGTTTATTGTTGCACCACGCACAGATAGCCAAAATTACAGGTACGCTAAGCAAGCATGAAAGAGTAGTGCCGTGAAACAAGCGGACAAGCAAGTGTGCGAGTCAATCAACACGATTCAAATGTACATATACATACATAGTAAAATGAATGAATCATCAAATCAATTAGGCGACTAATAGTAAGGCTAGCACAATGAATATATGCGTAAGCAGTAAACAATGCTCAAGCATACATATTTATATAAGTGCAACAATAATAACGGTACAATTAGATAGATAAGTTGTTATTGTATGAATAACTCTGTTCGTTGAATAAGTTAACAACAAGGCTTAACCAAATTAAATGTGAACAAACTCAATTGCACGTGAGCTGCTATAAGATATTCAAATTCTACATTAATAATTACTAGGTCAGTAGATTGTAACTGCCAGTATACTTTAAATTTCATTTATATATAAGGTCGTTGATAATCTCAATGTACACCTACTTCATTAAAACAATATACATCTACTGCTTATGAGTTACCTATACTGAAATTTACAAATTATCTTTATTAGTATGAACACTTTCTTTGGGTAGTATGTCATCTTATCAAAAATACATAAATATTTTATGTTTTAATGAGGTTTTAGTTACAACAATGATTGCTAAAGAGCAGATATGTCTGAATTATTCAGTGTATCCAATAGAGACTTTCATATTTCAAGGAAATCTCATCATTTTTCAGGTTTTTTTATTGAAATACGGTCGTTGATATTTCACGACTCTATTAGGTTTGAGTAAACAAGAACTATATCGCACTGTTCAAAATTTTTAGACTATAAAAAAGTAAAGTACACAATTCATGTTAGCTTTTTACGAGTTCTGTAATTAGTACTGGCAAGCATGTGGTAATTATCATAAGTACTAACAGGTAACACCTATATAAGGTCTATGCCAAATATCTTAGAAAGATCCAACAATGAATTCAGTGTGAAACTACAAAACTACGATTTTTTAGACGATAAACTGCTATAAAATATCAGAATATTGTCAAAATTTACATAGATTAATCAACAAGTCGGACAGCTAGGATGCAATTGGATGGTCTAGACTTCGCAGATGATTTGGCTCTTCTATCGCATACGCAACAACAAATGCAGGAGAAGATGACGAGTGTAGCAGCAGCCTCAGCAGCAATAGGTCTCAATATACACAAAGGGAAAAGCAAGATTCTCCGATACAACACAACATGCACCAATCCAATCATAATTGACGGAGAAGCTTTGGAAGATGTACAAACCTTTACATATCTGGGCAGTATCATCGATGAACACGGTGGATCTGATGCAGATGTGAAGGCACGGATTGGCAAAGCAAGAGCAGCATATTTACAACTGAAGAACATCTAGAACTCAAAACAATTGGCAACCAACACCAAGGTCAGAATTTTCAATACAAATGTCAAGACAGTTCTACTGTATGGGGCCGAAACCTGGAAAACTACGAAAGCCATTATCCAGAAGATACAAGTGTTTATTAACAGTTGTCTACGCAAAATACTTCAGATCCGTTGGCCGGACACTATTAGCAACAACCTACTGTGGGAGAGAACAAATCAGATCCCAGTGGAGGAAGAAATCAAGAAGAAGTGTTGGAAGTGAATAAGATATACAATGGAGAAAGCACCGAACTGCGTCACAAGACAAGCCCTCGCATGGAATCCTGAAGGCCGAAGGAGGAGAGGAAGACCAAAAAACACATTACGCCGAGAAATGGAGATAGATATGAGAAAAATGAACAAGAATTGGATGGAACTAGAAAAGAAGGCCCAGGACAGAGTGGGTTGGAGAATGCTGGTCGGCGGCCTACGCTCAATTGAGAGTAACAGGCGTAAGTAAGTAAGTAATCAACTAGTCGCATTTCTGTCTAATCTGTTAGTCGAAATCGAATTCTAACGATCAGTTTGAGACATAGTCATCAATCTAAGTGACTATATATAGTATGTCAGGTTAGTCGCGGCCGAACTAGTTCAGTGGTAATATCTCAAATCTTAACGCTGAGTGACGGAGTTTTCAGTTGCAGAGGAATTATTAGTTCACCAAAGATTGGAAGTACGCCTTGGTAAAGAACAGCAACTAGCCTAAAACGAAAATGCAGGATTTCATATAGACTTCCTCCAATCAACTAACATATTGATTACATATATATTGTAGTGAAAGTTTCTTTATCAGCTAATGGATTGCTATTTTACGCATGATTATTTCCAGTTTACATGACATTTTTGGTTAACTAATAATGTCTTGTTATCTTGTCTTACAAAAAGAAAAAAATTGATCGAAATAAATAAATTGTGTGACAATGAAAATCTGAATAATCAATATTTTTAACTAACCAATCAAAAGCCGTGGAGGTACTTGCGTCAATCGTACACATTTTAATAAGTTAGCCAACAATGGTTCATTCCTATAAATTTCTGTTTTACATTCTTGCTGTTTAGCATTTCTGATCCATCGTAAACAAGCGGCAAATACTGTAGCCTCATTAGATACTTTTAAACGATCAGAAGAGACCAATGTGACAAGTTCTTTAAAATTTAAATTCAGAAAATCTGGTTGTTGAGCAACATCTGAAAAATGTTCCTAGAATTTTTAATTATGAGAAAAAAAGTCGAAAAGTGTTAAAGATTTTGATGACTGAGTTTTTAAAAAAAATTATAATTCCTAAATTCTCATAATGTGTTTATTTTTTAAAAAAATAAACAACGAATAAACTCCTTAATAGTACAAACTTATATAGTGAAAAAAGGATCTAACACAGATCCTTTAAAAGTTTATATGATAATCAGATGTTTATGACTACTTTCAACTATATTTCAGATGGATATCTCCATAAATTAATCTTAATATCATGGTAAATATATTTGATAGCGTTTTAAGTGTCTTCAAAACAGATTAATCTAGTTGAAGATAATGATGAGTAGTGTATTTACCAACTTATGAGCAGGTTTTTTTAAAAGTTGTTTGGTGTGCTACATCCCATATTACAAATATGTTTAGAATTTACAGAAATATGTACAATCACCATCAGCTGGTATTCAGTATATAATTTAGATCAAAGAAGAAAATATCTGAGTTGTGTAAACTTTTGAACAAATCATCATTAGCATAGAAATACAATAGTTAAACGTTATAGAATGATTCATTTGGTATTATTATACTTCAATCTTCCCATTGGTGTTTACGACTGAAATTGATCGGTCTCTTATTGGCATATGTGCATACTGTGCGTATTGCCTTAATTTACAAGGATTATAAGCAAAGATGAATAAAGACTAGCAGTAGAGACTGATCAATTTCAGTCCTAAACATCAATGGGAAGATTCAAGTAAAACAATACCAAGTGGATTAAACTTCACCCCATTGCACAAGCAATTGGCTATCAGGACTCAGTAGCTAAGTGGATAACGCGATGGCGTTTGAAGTGAATAGTACCGGGTTCGAGTCCCAGAGTAAACATCAGCTCTAAAATGCAGGTAAATCCACCTGACGAGTCCCAAATAGGACGGAACGCGCGTCCTTGATTCCACTGCTAGCCATTATCCATCTTTGGTTATAGATTGATTCTATAAATCTACAATTAGCAATTTATGTTTTGTTTGATTATGCTAAATATATAGAGGAATATCTCAGGTACATTTTATTTCTATAAGATCTATTATATTTAATGAGAGAAATAAGTTTGATTTTTGAACATATGTGATTAGTGAATTAATTACTTCAATTTCTTTCTTGCACTTTCCTTTAAGATAAAAGGTTAAGCAATTAGATCATGTGCTTATTAGTGAATAGCTTCAAGGTAGATTTCTTAGAGTTCTGGTGAGAAGCCGTGACTAGTGAAATCTAATCCATGTCGGATGTGTGATACAGTCATCCATCTCAGACAATGGACGAAGGGTTGAGAAAGATCATGGGTCTATTGAAGTTAGACATTTAAACTGTTGGATGGTAGCTCAGTGGTCTAGTTGAGCGTTCGCGCGCGAGAACAAAGGTTCGGGGTTTGAACCCCACATTCAGGATCGTCGAAATACACTGCTGAGAAGTTCCATACTAGGACGAAACGGCAGTCCATTGCTTCCAGGTTTCTAATTTTAGTCTACTTTAGATCAACTCTCTAATTCAACTGTTAAAATCTCCACGATCTCCACAAATCCCCACACTGAGAATTAGATGTTTATATGTTTAGGATAAAAAGGTGAATTTTGAGTATTATTAAGCGATAACTGACTCTATTGAACAGTGAATCATTTACTAATGATTTATCCAAAAATAAAACTGAATAGCTGTACGTTATGTAGGAATTAATTGTCAAATAGTTATCGATATTGTATTCATTATCATGAGATTATGATTGAACAGACACTACTAGTATTTTGATGACATCAAAAATATGAATACTACCCAATACATAGTTACTCTTTGTATGGGAGAACACTTTCTACTTAGTAAATATCAGGTTAACTGATTTGTCCATGGTAGGATTTTTTGAAAAATGTAAGCTTTAAATTATTTAACATTACTGAAAATATGCAGGGTTCGAATTTATTAAATTACTGTTTAAATGTGTATGCAATTTTGATATGAAGGTTTCCTAATCAAAAATTGTTCATATTACTCAACTGTTTTTCAAATGAATTCAACTTCAACTCCATAATAAGATCAATAGTGGTTTTCGCCAAAAATAATTAGATCTTTCTTTAAACAAATTCACTTGGTGTTGTTTTACTTGTATCTTCCCATTGTTATTTAGGACTGCGATTAACCAATCTCATGTTGTCATATGTGCATCCTGTGCAGACTGCCTCGATATAGCTTTAAGTCACAAGCATTTTAAGCAAAGATGAACAGTGGCTAGCAGTGGAATCCAGGACCCGCGTTTCGTCTTATTTGGGACTCGTCAATTTTCAAAATTGAAAAAAAGATGGAATGCAAGATTTAATTTGTCTCAAGAAGATCTGTTCATAATGTTTACAGTACGGTTACGAGTTTGTTTGTTTTTTTGGTGAAGGGTAAAATTGTTAATTTACGATTACTATTTTGGTAACATACTCTTCTAATTTCGGTAACGTTGTGATACAAAGTAAATAGCCTGCTAATAATACACCTTTTCACGTGATGTCAGGAGAGTTGTTATGTTGGAAGTTACTAGAATATTTTGCTACAGCTTTAATAGAATTTTCATGAATCATCATTAATAAAGAAACAATAAAGATTGGTTTTTAAACATTGATTATGGAATTTTGTAGTTATTAAATGTCATGACGCGTCTCCCCTCATATCAGTGCATGTAGACAACTGTAGACATCAAAAAAAAAAAAAACAGACTGCCGCATAAAACATTTCAAAACTTAATATTTAGACCATGTAACTATCGACAGATTCATTAACATGTAGACAGGAATAAGTGTCTGGAAGATTAGAAATCGAATAATTAAATCATTTAGTTACAATGTGATTCGAAATATTTGTATGACCCGATTTCAGAACATCCGGCAAAGTTACAACTACTATTTTTAGCTTTTTGATAGGCAAACAACGATCTCTTACAGAATAAACAACTAATTTCTCAACAGAAGTGGTCTTGTGGAGATTTTAGAAATTTCAATAGTCGAAATCCTGAGTCAATTGAAGCTAGTCTTGGGTTCGAATCTCGCGGGGGACGGGATCGTGGATGCGCACTGATGAGGAATCCCATGATAGAACGAAAAGGCCGTCCAGTGCTTCCAGGTTTTCCATGGTGATCTAGCTTCAATCGACTCATGATTTCAACTAATTTCTTCTTTTTAGGTTTAAATTATCAAAAGTAGTTTTATCAGTAGGATGAAATTTATTTCTAAATAAAATTAAACTTACTAAAATAAATTTTGTTGAACGTTTTCTTAATAATTCACATCCATATTGTTCACTTAAACGTGACATACTTAAACAATTTGTTGCATCTAAACGTTTGGTTAAAAATCGTTCACATGTTTGTGATGCTTCGGTAATTTGTAGAAAACAAGCTGCCGCTAACAAATCACTAACAGTTTCTTCACGTAAATCTAGATAACCTAGAAATTATAAGTTGAGAAGAAAAAAATTAAATTTAACATATTTACTAGAAATAAGAAATTGCTTAAAATAAAAACTAGGTGGATATTTTGAAAGAAAGTGTTTATCATGAAGTCATATTATATTGATGAGTGCTAAACAACTGCTTTATTCCAGCTTTGACCGCCTCAATAATATGTAATCATAGCTCTACATATAGAATGTATCTAAGATGAGAACAATACCATCAAACTACTGAATCGTAATCCAATAGTTCGGATGTTGAAATTCAATCTGTATGTGACATCCTGTATTGGCTATCCAACGCGACTAGCGATGACTTTTTCACTTCTAACTAGTTTGACGATTTAGGCTACAACCTCTTAAGAGAATAGTGAACAATCTAAAATCTAAATAAATATTCATTTAAAAAATCAACTCGGTATTTTAATTATCGTGGTTATCTGAAAACCAAACATATTAGACTATGTGTACACTGTTTTAAATTATTTTATGCAACTTGTAATCTAAACTTTATTCAGATGGTTTCATTCTTGTTTCAATGATTGAATATTAGAACTTATCAATAAGACCGGTTTTCAACTTCGTGTTATTCTGCTTTATTCTGTCAACTATCTTCTGAAACGAAATGAGTTGGACGTCTAAAGTTACTACAGGAATAAGTAACTAATTATCTAATGGACAGGTTTTGTGAATAGCTATAAGAAACAGCATGACAAAGTGATATTTATTCAACAGACTTTGTCATTTGATTTGGATAAAAATAAAGCTCCTACATGCGTAGATAACATTGATAATAATAAAAAAAGTTGTCATATGATCTCCTATCTCTTAACTTCCCCACTTTTTTTCTTTCTACCTCTCATCACAAAAATAAACAAAATGTACTTAATGATTCTTAATATATTTACACCTAACATTACACCAGTTATAGGATTTCTAGTATCTAAATATTGATGATAATAGTCTTAGTGTTGTCTTCGTCTAAGAAACTTTATTTTATTACACTAACATGTAAGCACATATGCATAAACTACTATCAATTTATTTGCCTGAATGATCTAACTTCACTTTATTAAACCTTATGAAGATTTATGTTCATTTTTAAGCCACATAATCACACATTGATCTTATGAGTAATCACAACACTTCACTTCCCCATCCATAATGAATATCTAAGTTTACTTTTGAAAACTAAGTAGTATCATGGTGTGTACTACTGATGTCGACAGATATAATTAGTATGTATCATCAATCGAAAGTGAAATGCCTGGCGGTCGAAGGTTATTAAGATCGAAGTGAACAGGAACAAAGGGTGGTTGATGTGGAAATGAAGGAACAATCAAGTCTGAGACAATTGATTGACATTTTGCACATAAAATATTTATTGTATGATTCTCAGATTTTACTGAGAGATTCTGTAATTTTGTATTTAATTATGTTTGGTTGTCATCATTAGTGATCTCAGTCATTACAGTATGACGGATAGTGTAAAATTTATCAAAGTTTGAAAAAAATATTACCCATATGGCTTACGTGCCAAAAAGTCCAATACGTCTATTTTGTAGATTTTTAGGCTACTTATTTTTTAACTGTTGAATTCACATGAATAGTTTCGTTTCTCGCATACAGCAATTACAGTGGCCGAAACATATTTTCCTACTATCTATAGTTTTACAGATACTGTGTTTGAATACAAAATTACAGAACGTCTTGGTAAAATCTGAGAATCATACAGTAAATACTTCATTTGCCAAATGTCAATCAATCGCCTCAGACTTTATTGTTTTTTTCCGTTTCCACACCAATCATTCTCCCTTCTCGTTCTATTTTCTTCGAACTTCTTAACCTTCTGTCGCCAGACATTTCGCTTTCGATTGATGATACATACTACTTATATCTGTCGACATCAGTAGCACACACCACAATATATCACTTGATCAGAAATTGTTCAAGGCTCATGTGAGAGAAGTTAGATAATAGTTAATTATGATTATAACTGAATATCTTGTAATCTTATACATAAACTTGGAATTAATAACTAGACATGAAAAAAAACGAATTTCTATTTCTAAATAGTGTAATTTTCACTGAGAATCCCTTATTTTATGAAAATTTATTTTTCAGATACCTCAGATTTTCTTACTATTGTCATAGATGTATGATTCTTTCTTTTATTTTTAAACATAATGATGACTAATATTTACAATGAAATACCAGAAGTAAATAAACCAGAAACTATTGAATATTATTTACGTCAAAAGAAAAGTCAGTTATAAAGTATAAATCATTTTCTAAATGTGTAAATAAAATAATGCCGAGAAGAGACATTTCCCATTTGTAAAGAATAAACAATGACTAGGTGTCTAGAAAACATATATATACTCTATCATACAAGTTTGCTTCACTAATAACAGATAAGCACTGAACACATTCTCAGAGAGAAATAAACACTTGGGTATTCACTATATACAGAAACTACCCAACTATTAAAATAATCATATCACATTCAATGAGTGGTAAATTTTTTCAATTAAAATATGGTCAGAATTGTATTCTCTAGTCTTTGGTCTATTTTCAACTTTCCTAGAATATATTCCCTTAATATTAGTAACTTCACTGTATAGAATAATCAAAATGAACTATTAATATAAATGAAATGATAATAGGCAATTTTATAAAATAATGTTGGAAAGGAAATTTTTTTACCTGTATAAATATAATTGATCAATGTTTTCAATGCATTGGGTTCAACATCATGAATCCATATTTCTTGTTCAGTAGCCTCTTTTAATTCATTACCGAACATAGCAGCAAAATAATCACTAGCTGCAGCTAATATAACACGATGTGCAGGTATTCGAATAATTAATTCATTAGATGAATTATTTAAATCTGATTTACCATGATTATTTGATGCATGCATTGAATCATTAATTACATTTGGATATTTTGTATTAGTTGATAATATTGAATTATTAGTATTCAATTTCATACCAGCAATTAAAATTACATCAGCTAATCGACCATCACGTAGTTTATCAGACATACGACCAAGTAATCGTGAAGCATGATTTGTTGGCATAAATTGTTCTAATGCACCACATGATGGACTTGTTGGAATATGATCAGAAATAAATGATTGATTATAATTAATTTGTGATTGATTTGATAAATTTAATTGTTTATCATTAGAAGAGTCAGTTAATGTAATTGTTGATGATCTTTCAATAGATTGATTTAAATTGATTATATTATTTTGATTACAATTAGGCGATAAAGAAGAAGAAGATGATGATGATGATGTTATTGGTAATATTGATAATAATTCATGATTACATAATGTTGGTGATTGTTGTGATGAATATGATTTTATCATTAATTCATTATTCGATATTGTTTCCGTAGATTCTATCATTGTAATTAATTCTGATGTATTTTCATAATTTCTTTCATTTATAATTTTATTATGTTTAGGCAAATGATTAGGTTGAGATAAATTTAAATGTTGTAAATGATTTAAATTATTTATAGAATAATGTGAATGATTAATATCATAATTATTAGTATAATCTATCATACTTTGTTGCATAATATAATTCTGATCATTATTAGAATTAGATAATGATGATGAGTTCGGTATTAAAATAGATGGTAATGTAATATTTATTTTATTCTGTTTATTAGAATGATATTTTTTATTATTCATAATTAATGAACTTGTACGGGTAGGTAAAATAGGTGGATTCAATTCTATTTGATTTATAGTTTGTTCTCTTAATAATAATAATGAATGATTTTTTGTTACTGATTGTATTGGATAAGAATTAGATTGACTTATATCATCATTATCATCAATTTCAGAATTATTTAATAATACTTGTGGATTACATGAAGTATTATCAGTATGAATAATCTCATTATTATTATTATTACTATGATTGTTATCAGTATTAAATTGTTGACTGATATTTGTTGGTCTATTACATAGATTATTCGAAGTGTTTGAATCTATAGTTTGAGATTTGGTTAGATGATCTAATCTTTCAATGTTAACATTATTAGCATCAGTACCAGTACTAGTATTGATGTTATTGACATCATTAACTCCACACAATTTGAATTGGTTATGACACTGATGTGGGATTAATGAATTTAATAGTTCAGAATAACTCATTGTTAATCTTGGATTATTATATTTATTGTTATGCACTGATTTCATATTATTACTATGATTTTCAGTAACATTAAGATTGGCATGATTATGTCTGTGAGAATGACGGTGAAGTAGATGATGTTGATGATTGTGTCCTTGAAGTAAAGCATACTTACTGTGTCCGAAATGATAAGGTATACAATGGGAAGGATATGCACTGCCCAAACTACCTGAACGTGTTTCATCTTGTGGAATTGATAGATCTGGTACAAGTGGAATGAAATATGTCGATCCATGTTGTTGTTGACATTCATTCATTAAAGGATAATCTGTTGTTTGGTGTAAATTTATAGCAGAACTTTGATGACAGCTAAACATTTTATGACTGTTATTAGTAACATTAGAAGTAGATGCCACAGTAGTAATGGTACTAGTATTAGAAGTGGTGGGATTGTTTTTACTTTCCTTGGCGGTATTTCCTTTATACTGATTGAACATTTTGCTGTTGACATGAGAAGATGTAGGTGAAGCCTTAATGTTTTGTTGTGATTCATTACTGTATAGAAAAATTTGTGAGGAATAAAAGTATAGTAGACGTAATATGTGAAATAATAGAAAGTGTTAAAGATCAACTAACCAACTGAAATAGTATTCATAAATGACGGTTCATGCCGATATACCTCACATTTAAGTGAGTAAGCACTAATTTTAAAACGTGAAACCTTCGTTAGTAAAACTGATAGTTGAAACACTGAAATTGTGAAATCAGTGTTGGCACGTTGAACAACCTTTCACTTTCTTGACGACTTTTTGCCTGTGAAACATATCCTTTGAAAGTATAAGACATAAGAAGTTTCCAAGTGTTTGATCATACTTATATTTGATACAGAGCTTGTGTATAATAGGATCTTTAAGCCTATAGTACTAACGTAAGGCAAACAGTATCAGATAAAAGTAATAAGCTCCATAATGAATTTGTCAGACGTTATCAGGTAAGATTGTGGAAATATATTTTCCATATGCCCACCAACCTCCTACCTTGGTGCTCTATGATACTTTGAAGGTTAATGATAGCTATTTCAAAATATTTCACAATCTCTTAAAGTTGTTGGTTTAAGCCTAACAAGATTTCAGGATTAGTGTCCATGAGATAGTCATAGTACGGATCAAAACGGGCTTCAGTAATCCTGATATTATATCCACTCTTTTTTATCTTTTAGTAAGTCTTGGACTGAACATCATTATACTCATTTATCTGGACAGGTTTTTCTTTATTATTTTTGATTTTCAATAAGTATTGGTGTTATTGTTTTCGTCCGTTTACCTTTTATCTTGCTAATTTTCTCTGGGTTTATGGATCGAGATAACTCATATAGATACATTATTTTTTAAGGTCATAAAACTGTAAGCAAAAGCAAACTGTTCGTGAGATTTGTAATATAAGTTTAAAGTAAATTTCATCTTAATACTCTCATGCTTCAGTGATCGAGAAAAAATCATAAAAATATACCCTAAAGATTAGTATAGAGTTAAGAAAGAAACTTATATTTATCGTGTATACATTATAACCTATTCACAAAATAGTTGATGACAGCATCGAAATCCTGAAAAAAAACAGTTTGAGTTTACATCAGGAATATTTCATCAAGTCATCTCGTACATACTTATAAATATTGGTACATATGATGGAAAAATGTACTGGAAGATACTCCGAGTTAAATATTATTAGCATATACAGAAAATAACAGTAAAACTTGAGGTGACGTTAAGTAGTCTCCAGATGATTAACTACCTATACTATCAGTATTTTTGTACTGCTTCATTCGTGCATTTCCCAACAATATTATTGACTGGTAGGTTAAAATCTTGACGATTACAATTAATACAGTTGAAAGAAAACAAAATTCCCAGACGGATAGAATTTTCGAGCTATTAGAGCTTCTAAATCTAAGCAATCTAGTGTCATGATTCCGTTGATATACCATTGACTCGATGGTACAAAGATATATGGTGGACATATGGTTGTAATAAAATATTTCAAAATTAACCATTATCCCATCACTTTTCGCCTTTCCTATTGATTGGGGCTTTTAAAACATACGTCAAGTTAATAATTTAAAGTACTGAGATATTTTTCATGTTGGATTCAATTATAAGTCAATATCAGTCGAATGATCGTTTAAAATGAATGATAAGTAAATAACTGTTACGTTATATTCCAGTGTTAAAAAAGTCATTACACAACTAAATCTCTTAAGTTTTCTTTTTTGAGAACAAGCTATTATTTAAACCGCATTAAACTCATCACTGTTTCCACATAAGCCATTTGATAAACTATTGTATCTCAGATATATTTTCACTACGATGAAGAATTTATTAAGTTTCCATTAATTGTTTCCTATATTCATTAATTGATAATTCCAGCTAGAAATAAATAACAAATTAGTAGTACTGGATTACATCTTAAGTTAAATCATTAAGATATACCGGTTGTGAACCGAGTTAAACAATCATTTGATACGGTGATTTGAATAACGCTAACTTTTGATACTACGTTGCTATTTCAAATAGAATACCCTGGTTAATCAAACACTCAAGAGTCAACAAATTAGATTTGAAAGTTCAACTTTTTTTGTATCTCAAGTTGAAACTTTATCAGTCAATTTTTAAGGTAAAATAACATTGTGAAATAGATTTAAAATTAATACTGAATACATATTTAAATTCAATATTAATTAAATTAAATGTATTCAATAATTTTAAAATATTATCTGCATACCGAGTTATATCATGCCTTGAATGTTCATTATTTGAAACATGTGCACGTTGTTTAGAATGATGTTGATAATATTTAGGAGTTTGATTACAACAATGATGTTGTATTGATGTTTCTGTTACAATATTATTATCTGTTTCATTTTCTGAATAATCTTGTAAACGATCTTGTAAAATAGGTGATGGATTAGACGTAGGAGTAATTTGTTTACATATTTTATGAGTAGGTATATTTTGTAATTTTTGTGTATTATGCATACATGATGAAGGAGATATAGACTGCATGTTATTAGTATTTGATATTGTACAGTTTGTTTGATTTGAACATGTAGAGTTAACTTGACAATAACAAATCGATTTCACTAGTTGACATTGCTGTTTTTGTAATCGTTTATCGGTTGGATTATTTGTTTCAAGTGGTATTGACCTACTGTTTAGGTCACATGGTAGGGAATTATTATTATCATTACTGTCATGCAGTAAATTGCTCTGTTGATGTATCTTGTGTTTTTGTGATGACACTTCTGCATTCGTTGTTGTTCGATGTAGTTGTTGATCTTTTTGCTCAGATTGGATGGAATATTGGTGAGGTTTTTGCATAGTGATACGTCTTCCATGTTTACCATTTATTTCCCCAGAATTATCTGACTCATGTGAACTTGATGATCTCCTACGTTCACCAATTAATTTATGCTTAACTTGACCAGCTAAGTTACGAATATTACAGGTTAAACTCATAAGGATCTTTCAAAAAAGAAAATCCCCAGAATATTTTATGCTTATGAATAATATTAGAACATTTCCATCTTTTCTATAACATTTTTTAATCCAATCAATACAATGGGACAACACAAATGCATACATGCACGTCACTAAATAAACAAAGTTGTATATTTACGCAGTAAAATGGTGTGGAGATGATTTTAACATCTGTGGTCTAAATGATTGTATATGTGTATATACAGACAAAGTTGCAGGTTAATAGAAATATTAACTTCGTGTTTCGTTACCTACTGCCTAATCGAATATATGATTGGATAAATGATAATCTATGTGTTACGATTCCTTTAGCACAGATCACAAGCGGAGTGAAAGATTAGGTAGGCAGGCGTAGATTCATTAATACGGATTCTTAACCATTGAACCAGTGCCTTCGTAATATCTCAAGGTTACAAAGTGACTAACCTGAAGAACTAGGATTTCACCCAACAAGACACATGAAAATGTGATTGGTTTTCCTCAAGTGCTAAATATGTCTCAATGCTATAAAAATATACTGGGAATACATTTGGTATTGTTTGTTTAAATCTTCCCATTGATGTTTAGGACTGCTAGCCACCAACCATCTTTGCTTATTATACTACAAATAGTTGATTTTCAACAAGCGAAAATAAAAAACGTTTGACTCTAGTTTCTACATAAGGAAATCCCTTTTGAAATGACAATACATGTAAAAGAATATGAAGCTAAACTGATCAGAAAGTTTAATAGATTCTATTGTTCATTCGCTTATACCCGGGGAACTCGAAGGAAGCATAAGTCGAAAGAGATAGGTGGTGGAAGACCTGATATTGTTCAATGTGTACAGTATAAAAGATGAGATGAAAAGTTAAACAATGAACCAAACTAAGAGAAAATTGACTTTGTATTATTTCGTAATACACCAAGGCATATTAATCTCATCTCTTATTTAAGTTTTGTGGATATTTATTTCAATTAGAAATATCCATGTCTATTAAAAAAAACAAATTTTTCCATTATCCTTATCTACATGTAGAAGGATTACAGTTTACATACAATAAAAAAGATTGAATTGTGGTCCCTATGAGTTTCGCAATTAAATGCATACATGCAATGTCGAGGCACAGTTGAGCATTATTTGAGTTTTCAGTAAGACCATGTTATTAGATGGTCAAATAACGGTTGCCGATACCTGCAGCTTCTTTAGAATTTTAAACGATTTCCATCCAGTACGCACTTCCAATACAGATATCATTGACGTGCGAGAAACGTCTAACTCGTGAAAAATTAAAGAAGACTATTTGTGTTCACTCTCGATAGCAAGCCGCTAGCAGTAGTCTTCTACCTCAGTTGTGACGTTGGTGCTGATGTTAGCCTCAAAAACTATACCAGTCTTGCTGAAACGAATACCACATGGACTTTAATCTGCAACATCTTTGAAAACGTAACATCACCCTGGTCACTCAAATTTTGGTGCAAGCAGTTTTTACAACTTTTAGAGCTAACAATGGTCAATAAATCTCAATATTGAACGATTGTCATTCAGGCGGCAACATCGTGGGAGTAATGTTGCGGCATATGGACATATATTTGAGCGTGGCGTATCTATTTTGGAACATTGGACTTAATGAATTTAGCGAATTCTAGAGAAAAGCATTGGTGTTGCAGTTTTGAGCATTGATCCGCCCTGATTTCATTTCTCAATGGGTTTTTCAATAAAATAAATGAAAACGTATATAGGTTGATCTGATCTACTACTCAACAAGTATGGAACAAGACAAAGTGAAGGGAATCCATTGAGATTGAATCGGTAGTTATTAATGTCAAGTGTCACCAAAAAGTATTAAACTTATTCGTTTGACAATGAATTGGTTAAATCTGGAGTGATTGAATTTGACTTGGCATCAATAGATGGATCTAATGGTTATTGACATGTATATTTAAACCGGTTAATGTTAAACATTCTGTTAGCGTGACTATCAACAACAACAAGTCCATGTGGTCGGCTATGAAAACTGTCGATACTACAGGAATGCCAAGCTGAATTAGGTAAAGTGGAGTTCAAACATATATGTCAGTAGTTAAAAGTACAATGTATGAACCACTTTTCTTTGGAGCACGTGCTAGAGATGTTGCTAAGAAGAGCGACGAAAACTTTACAATCAAACAATTCAGGTTAGAGATCACAACACCTCGAACATCTTCATCTCCAGATATAAGTATTCTCTATTATTTTATTAAAAAACAAAACCGATATCTTCCAGATGAGGTTTTAGATATCGGTGGTAGGAAAAGTGAAGGGAAACTTATGAAAATTGTGCTAATGAATTAATTTTATATTCTCTTCTAAAAAGTCTAAATTCTCGTTCATATATATATATATATATATATATATATATATATATATATATATCTTTATTTTGTTCACAGTTATATCTAGATATCTTTTTTTCTTATTATACTATTGGGATATAGAAACGTGAAACTGATGTGCTATTTTGTGGAACCTTAAATTATTCTCCTCGTGGTAATAATTCTAAGTTTTCATGAAGTTCAGTCAAGTTCCACACAAATATTCAAAAGTATAAACTAAGACAAAAAACACATCTCCAGTAAATCCGTTTGTTTTGTAAAATAGGGCATGGAGTTATGAAAAATCATGGATATCTCTAAGTGGTTATTCTACCATCAAACGAATACTTGACAGTATACAGAATCCTCATTATGATAAGTAATTTGAACAGCCACATATTTTTATTAAGTCTTATCCTTAATGGCGAGATTTTAATGCAGGAATGGAATGTTAACAGAACACTGTGAAGTAAATATCACAAAATGAATAATCTTTAGAACAACTTTGCCTCTAGGCTCTACAGTTATCAATCCAAAAAATGATGTATCGCAATTACCATTATATCCTAACTTTAGGATTTTTTTCGAAACTGGCTAGGTTTTGGAAAAGGCAAAACACTATTTGGCAGTTAGCTATAGATTTCGTAAATAAGAATGATGAATTTACGTTGAATATATAATTTACTTCCCCTAAATGTACTTCTCGGTTTAACCATCTTGTTTGGTGTTATTCTTAAGCATTTGGACAGTGTTCACCATATGTAAAAGGTAACTGACACTGTAGGAGCAAGTATAGTTTAAATAAACATTGATTAGGAAGCATATAGGATTCTTTCGCGAATGGAATCATAGCGTATCTGCTTGTGAAGTTCATTTAATATGTCATAACTTTGTCTGTTCGGGTCTTGTTAACAAAATTTGTTTAAAAGTCTCAAAGAAAAGTATGTACATCTCAAGATTCAACATCATATCCCTTAGAGAATATTGAGAGTATTACAGTTGACAGTATTAGTGTTTGGACCAATCCAATACAGGAAGGACTAAATTATGAAAAAAGGATGAGTACAGGATAGTAAGTTCAAATTTTAATTACAAACTCAGCTTTATAACGAATCAATTGAAAAAGTAGATATATATTTCTGGTAAGTAATATTCGGCCCGTACTGAAGATTAACGAGTTATAGGAGCTATCAACAAGAATAAAATCTGTGTACACACGCATTATTTGTCACGAAATCTATAACCAACCAACTTACTACTACATATTTCAAGACATTTTAAGGATTATCATTGGTAACCGGAAACATATTAGAAAAGCCTACACAAGGTAGCTTTTTACTAATGAAACGAGAAAAGCACGTCAACGACAAAGTTAAACAAGAATTCTACCTAAAGAAGTGTGAAATGAAATCATAAATGATTTATTTATTTATTCATATGCATATATACACGTATACAGCAGGCAAAAACGAAACATTGTCGAATCAATGACAAAACAACTTAAGGAGAATCACGGTAACGTTCAAATTTGATATTTTTACGCTTGTTCACTTTCTTGAACAAGTATCTTTGCAATTTATACTCAGCTGTCAATTTAGATGGTTCGAACTCTTCCATCCATGCAACGATAGCTGGATTGTTAAGTCGCGAGCATACACGTTGATATTCATTTCGTGCACCTAACACCCATGGAGGTCCAGTATAAAAATCACGTGGTTTTATTTTTCCGTCGCCTAGAATATCTAAAATATGAGGAAAACAAACCTACTAGCAATAATGCCATTTAATAAATACGGAAACTAGTATAATCATTTGGAAATATATGCGAAGTATTTGATAAGACTGAGTAAAACATACCAGTAATTGTACAGTTTATTGTGATGCAGTGGAGTAATAATTACAAGACGTTAAGTCTTGTAAACAGAGGCTGCAGATTTAAACTCTACTCCGGTTCTGATAGCTAGCTAATATCATTAATTCCCATGCCCAAAAGGTTGACGTTTGAAGTCTAGTACATAATTACGTACTTGGTAATTTAGTTACTACTTTAGTCAATCGAAATTGTTACATGTGTCGGCTTGTTAATAATGAACTTTTAAAACAAAGCGAAATCACAAGAATGATAGCAGAAATCTGAATCACAGTGTTGAACATTTAGTAATTAGGTTTATACATAAGTGAGTGACGGAATGGAGCCTAAGTTCATTTGTTGAGATATTAGTAATACGTAAAGTAGATGATAGGGTTCAGAAATTTGTATGTCTGTAGTGAGAGAGGTTGTGTTACATAAGCATAGTCACTGTTCATTCTGTGTGATTCTGGGTAAAGCAGGATTAATCTGTTAAAAAGTTAAGTGTCGTTATAACAAAACATGTCATCGATCACTGGTTGGTTATTCTAGTCTATAGAAATGAAGAATTCTTGATCATGGTTCTCTGGTTGGGGACTAAGATATAGTTTTAAAAAATAAACATAATAATGATGCAGATATATCCATGCTTTCACTTCCAAATACTGAATATTCTATTAGTCTTAATAATTACTGAGCTCCCAATTTAAGACTCCAGATTTTCTTAAGTGTTATGAAGTTTGACGACTTTGATGAATTAGTGTACAGCTTTGATATGACTGTTTGTCGGTGTCGATCCCTCACAATTAAATATATGCACATATTTATACAAGAATAACTGTTCACAGAATATTCGTTAAACGACGTGAATGTTAATATTTCTGTGAATATTATACGCACCACAAAACTAAAAAACGATTGAACGTCACTAGGCAACAAGAAATAAATTGATCCTGGGACTTTTCAACAATGTTTCACCTCAAAAGCATTATAAAATAAGCACAAAGCCGTAAGGTTCTGTTAAAGCCTGGTCAAAATAAACTTTCTGCGTCTAAATCCAGCATTCAAAATTCGTCGATACCAAACAAGTTATGATCGATGAAACCATTTTCTGATATCGCAAGCGAGTATCTCATACTGTTGAGTCCATAAATTGTAAATTTTTGATTTAATATCTTCGTCTTTTTGAAAATTTCATTATCTTGAGGATATTTTCAATTCCCATAAAACTAGGTTACACAGATCTGTGTGACAACAGTGACGAATTAGAGCGAAGTTTGTTTTGTTATGAAAATACAAAGAAAATGGTGAGTAGATGCAACAATCTACGTTATGTGTAGGAAAAAATGGTAAACATACCAATGTAGTCATTTTGACCAAAATGTGCTCGATGTGGGGCCCAAAAATCTCGTGGTTTATGCTCAGGTAGAACAACTTGTTTATCAGTAAAATTTAATCTTGGAAGCAAGCCACCATCATACATACGTGGATTATATTGTATATTAAGTGGTTTCGGTTGTACATACGCCTCTGAAGAACTCCCACTGGTCTTACCTGCAATCCGATGATTAGGCACACGTATTAAACTCCTCGCTCCGGTTTCAACCTCGCGATAAGTAGTAGAACATCCTGGTTTTTGATCAGGACTCACACCAAGTCTGTCCCAATGCTTTTGGTTGTTTGATGGATATTTTGAAGAAGTGCTTAGAGATATTGAGAATAAGTTATTGCATTTTCTCACGCAACTTAGAAAACTATCACAACGAGGGAAGCTGTTTGACCAACAGAGGTGAAGCTTTGGAGATATCTGAAACTAATAAGATAATAACTTAATATTATGTCTAGAACCCAAAGATTATCTGATAAGATGTCAAAATTTAAACTTGATTGAAATATCCATATAGTCTGAATAGTTGTTTGAAAAGTACGTCATCGTATAAGTGACCAGTACGATGGGGTGAAGTCTAATTCATTCGTATTGCACAAGACAGTGGACATCTGGACTCAGTAGCTAAGTGATTAATGCGATGGCGTTTGAGGCAAACGGTGTTGGGTTCGAGTCCCGGAGTGAATATCAACTCTGGGATGCAGGTGTTTACAGCTGGCAAGTCCTCAGTAGGACGTAAAGCACCTCCTAGGTTCCACTATTAGCCGCTATTCGTCTGTGTTTATAACAAACGAGACAGTTTTAAGTTAAATCTAAAGCTACTTAAAAGACAGGAGTTTGCTGCTCATACCTATAGATAACATTCTCAATATAAGTTGTCTCTGTTTACATGGTAACTACGTAGTACACAATGTCTATTTGTTTTATAATACTTACTGTTAGCGGCTACTACTGATCAAATAACTGACTGTCTTCTTCACCTTTCTGATATCTGTAAGTAGCTGTTGAATTGATGAACCAAGTCTGCTTCTAGAAATATTTTTATCCTCCACAATAATTGTTCATTTAGTAAGTAAATATAAACTTGCAGATGGGACATTTTAACTAAAATAAATAATTACTTAATCCCTATACTAAACACTTTTTGGTAGCAAAGTTTAATCTAATGGTTATTAAGAGGAACTTAATATTAGTCTTACTGGGTTTTATGCTTCATTGTGAACTCCAAACTTGGTGGGTAAACGAACCACTTTTGAAGTTCACTTTTCCCACGTAACAACATTTTCTATATCAGTTGATTTTTATGAGGCGATATTAGGGATATACTAGGATAATTAAAAATGAAGTGTAACCGACGTTATTGCAAAGTAGTATTCATAAAAGCCGTAGAACACATTTACTCTATCATGAAAGCCCTGGAAACTTCGCTAAACATCAAGAGTTTGTGACAACAATTCGGAGTTAATGAATTCTCTGGAAAAAAACCAACAGAAACAAAAAACAACTGATGGATCACTTGTCCTAAAAAACAACTTACCACAATTTTAATGGAAAACTGCAACCTGTAAGTTTAACCACACTGGGAGTAAAGATACGTCTGATCTCTATGGAAGTTGGGGAAGTGAGAAACGAAGAAATCTAACATGAAATGATTAGGACGACTTCATCTGGATAGAGTTTTTTTTATCAAGGTTCTTTCATACAGGATGGGATTGCTAACCTTATACCCAAACCTCCTCCCTTAGACAGGTTTAGGACTGGCAGTAACCTAAGAAAAGCTTCAGGTGGAATTCAACCCTTAGTGGTTATTAACAATTCGCCACCCAGTAATGAAAAACTCTCATGTGTTCAGTAACCACCCCCAACAGGAAAAATTACATTTAATATTATTTGTAGTACTTTTTCATGCCTGTTGGTTGTGTATTATGCATATTTTGTAGAAAAAAAGTACAATGTGCTTAGAAGCAGTTAACATAATTTGAGTACAATCAAAACAAACAAAATCTTTCCTCACGGATTTTCTGTGGATATCGCTGCCTGTACTACCACTCAGCAACAAAAATGCATTCTAAAAAAACTAGAAACTAGTAAAAAGAGTTTATTGATATTTCTTATCTATTGTTGAAATATATAAACGTTTGACAAGAGATCAAATGTTGTACACAGATCAAAAGTTAACACTGGTATTCTGTATGATGTTATCATGGCTGTAAAAGTTATTCAGTTCACAGTAACAAAATTAATATTAGTGAGGTCTTGGTGTGTACTGTTCAGCTGCTCGTGTTAAACACCCTGGTGATGTGTATTGCAAATACGTTTCGGAAGCCATACGATTTGAAGATACGGTTTCAACAGAGCTAGAAGGAGGGAACTGATTGTATTGACCAGAAGCATATTGTTGTGGTGGGACAGGTGAAGGAAATGAAGAATGGTGTCCAGATGTCACGCGGTAAACATCGGTCGAAATAGTAGATTGTTGACGTCGATCGATACTAGGTGAACGGGTAGCTGTATTAGTATTGGAACTGTATGGTCTACTGCCTGGTTGATGAAAACTACGTCCTTCTTCATTTGATGGAAAAGATGGTACTTGTGGCAATGTATCTACATATCCTTGATTCGGATCACCAGCAGATGGCGATATACATGGATTAGACTGGATAGAATAAGGAGTAGTCTCAGATTTTATAACCGTTAATGGAAGAGGACTTTGTTTTGCAACTGTATTCAGAATTGAAGATGTAGTGCGATCCTGGTTATTATCACTTTTCTCAGCTGCAGGAACTGATGGCACATTCCCTGTGGCGTGTGCGCTGTTTGTTTGACTTTTTGTAGTCATAGCACACAATTCAGCTTGTAAATGTCGGATAGCCTCCACTAGGGTTTGGGCTTCATGAGATACTTGATCCGGATCAGGGATACCATAGTTTAAACTAACTGAAGTGAAGCATTCAGGAGGAAGGCCAGCCCAAGCTTCCAAGTTGTTTAGATGGACTTCAACATCATTCATCTGAGAAAAGACATCTGCCAAATGACTTTGAAATCCATCAGCATTGTAGGAGAGTAAGCTATGAAAATATAATGAAACGTGTCAAAATATTTTACACAAAAAGCATTTTCTTAAAAGTTGATATTTAGATTAAGAATGGATTTTCTGTAAAAACAGAAATTAGGATAGAAGCGTAAAAACACCATGCAGATCATACGTATAAAAAAATAAAGCCGATCCAAGTAATTATCTTTATAGAAGATAACGTACATTCCAGCTTTCCTCTTTAAGTTTACTAGCTAAATGACATCACTCCTGGGATTAATTATTATAAGATATTTAGTAAAACCACAAGTCTCAGTCAGTCAGTCAGTAACAACGTGGAACTTCGTACGTACGTACATCAGTTCGAGTTGCCACACCAAATTAGCACAGAGATTCAGTTATCGATTCAAATCCCGTAGTGGTAGAGGTAGTGAAAGTAAAAGTAGTAATCGCGAATCTTAGGGTTTGATGATGTTATTTAAGGAGTATAGTCCAGTGGAATAGATTCGGGAAGAAAATAAAGGACATGAAGAATTCAGAAGATTATAGTTTGAGAGAACACAAAGAGTGGATGCACCTGCGCCATTGTAAACGATTTTGAGCCATGTCATTCAAGGTCTCTAACCATCGGTTGCTATCATCTCGCGGTCCCCAACCAAGTAGTGTACACCTACCAACACGACTCAGTCCACTTGTCAGTGACTTCATGGATTTCTGCCATGTTTCGGTCTGGCCGCCCCTATATTTCTTCCAACCTACTCCTACACCATAAAACATCGCGCGTCGGGGCAGTCGGTGGTCAGGCATGCGCAACACATGTCCCAGCCATCTCAACTGATTAAGTTTCACTACTTCGTCAATTGATTTGCCATCCTTACCAAGTACCCGTTTCCTGACAACTGCATTAGTTACTCGGTGGTCTCAGGATATACGAGCAATGTTCCGAAGACACCTATGATCAAATACTAGTAACCTACGAATATCCTCTACTCTTACTGGCCCTGTTTCACTGTCATAAAGTAGGACGAAACGAACTGCTGTGCAGTAAACACGTCCTTTGGTTGATAGACGGATATTTCACATACGCCACAAATGACGCAAGTTGGCAAAAGCTAGTCGAGCCTTTTGTATCCGTGCTGAGATTTCGTCACGCACCAGACCACAAGGGCTGATGAGACTTCCAAGATAAGTGAAGCGGTCGACACGCTCAACTACTTCACTCCCTATCACTAGTTAGGGTGTCGATGCAACCCAATCCTGAAGCATCATTTTGCATTTCGAGGGAGAGAATCGCATGCCGAACATGCCTGCATTGTTGCTTAGAGTGGTCAGCAAGTCTAGACTCTCAACTATTGTGCTAAACCTTAAAATCCACTTTAATGAATTCAGCCCTAACAGATGTATACTGTAGTTAACCCTTAAATGGCAATTATGTAACTAACCATAATAGGAAATTATTTAGCCAGAATCGTACTATATCGAACTCTAGAGACTATAAAGTGGGAATTCGATCAGGTATGCAAAAGAGGTTATGTATTTTGGCAAATGATGATGAAGCACCTAAATTTATAGGTGGTAATAAAGGATTTTTGGAGAATTTTTTATATGCTGTCATGAACGTGGTAAGATTTGTAATGCGAAAAAGTCATACATCAACAAAAAACTCAACATATTGCTCGATGATGCAAGAGGGGTAAAAAATTGTGTGCTAACAACATAGTATGACGGAGATCATAATGAACAGTTTAAGAAGTTTCATTCAATGTTTTTAAATACATCATTTCAGTGAGTTCAAACCATAACTTGATATTCATTCCAATAAAAATATCCGAGTAAATTACAAATTTTTAGAGCCTGAGCTCCAAGTTTAGGAAGACTTACAGATCTTTTTTAGCGTGATTTTATGCGATAAGCCTGGTTGTAGCTAAACTATTCGCAAAAAAATGATTTAATCAAGTATCAGTGGACATTGCTGTTGCAAAATGAGCATAAAAATAGTCTAATTAAAGCATATTTAAACAAATCGATACCTTGTACTGTCATAGTTTACACTTTATCATTGCATGTGGTGGGTATTTCTAAACAAAACTTAGCTGGATAATTTTTAAGTTACCTATTTAATGTCCTTCTACACTTTTATAGTTTCATTTCCTTTTTCGAACAAGGAATTTGGTAGGATATCTACACTTACCGATACATTTACTTATTGGCTTATTAAAATCGTCAAATAAGCTTTCGCACAACACAGAACATTCGATTCAGATAACTTCATCTGGAAATAACTTTCAACGTTTGGTAATCACTTATTATGTGTACATATCTCAGTGTAAAATATTCAGTATAACGGATTGTTGGAAATGTTTTTCTCTTTCATGTGTACTACAATAACACGTTGATATGATAACAAGATTAGTCCCTTTATATCAGATTCAGGATTAACGACCCACAATAGAGACAAAGTATAGACTAGATAATACCTTATTCAACACCATTACAAGCAGTCGGTAGTCTGTGCCTGTTTGTCCAAGTTCAGTGACCAGTCATATTTTACTTTCACTATAACAAATCATTATTGTTGAAAGTGATGAGGTTTTTAGTGTAAATATGTATTTACTTAATTTGTATATTCTCGACGATAAAGAAAGCGTGTTTTTATTATGAACGTTTATTGGTGGTTTATTATTTATTTAACTATAAAAAATAACTTTGGTACAATGAAGTACCAAGAAAGCCAACAAAGCAAAATGGCAGTATTATGAAGTAACAGAAGAGGTGAGACCGAATAATAAATAATCATCTCAATAAAAAAATAACAGGATGCATGGACACTTTTCTGTTGCTTACACTGTGAGAGGGCATTTCTTTTGGGGGGACTTGAAAATGAAACTTGGTTACGGGTGGACATGAAGACCTGGGAGCGTGACTACAGAGCCCGGGAAACAGCTACTTAGGGCCAGTCATTCACAGCCTTTTTGTGAAAAGCTTTCGATAACTTAGGGCTGTTTCAAAAGATCTAGTGTCTAGAAATGAAGATCAATGGTGTAAGTGCAATAACTTTATGATCGGCCTTCTTTAGACACTTCCTTATGTTGTGAGAAGGCATAGCCGTCTCGAATCCTGGTTGCCTGAGGGAAACACCTTATTGCTGCCACATTCCTGTGCAGTCAGCCTTACGTATTAACCCTCTGATCTTAGGTTCCCGGTTTTATTCTTATCGTCCTCCAACCAACCTGCCCAGTATGGTAGAACCCAGAGAAACAAACATTCCAAGCAATATAACTCGGTCGGGCAGTCACAATAACCAAGTCCGAAGACAACATCAAGGTAGTAGCTACGGTTGAGATACTCAAGTGAGTCAAACAGAAAGTGTAATACGATGTAAACTCTCTTGTTAAGGATAGTTTAGACTTGAAAAGCAAAGCAACTAGTGTCGTGAGCTACCTGTGAAATGATAAGTTATACGATTCAACAGAAACAGATGATAAAAAAACTAGAACTCGGTTAGGTGCAACAAAAATGGAATTGACAATTTAGCATATTCAACTTAGAATTAGATCACTACGCTTTACTGGGCTTTAACTTCCAGTCAATCACTATCAGTGTAGAACCTGGCACGTGCGCATCTGTTTTCTACCTACACTAGCAACGCACCATGAGAACCCAAGCATTACTTAGTATAGTGAATTAGTTGGCAGTGTCCCCATTATACGATGGAACAGTATATTGTTACAACCACCTATAGGGATTTACACTGCATTTACCTGGCTAGATGAAGCTGAGTATTATATTTGGATCAGCTTCCGAATAACCAGTTTATAACAGGGCAAAATAATCTAGAGAGCTTACATAAATTAACAGGATGATATACCGCAGCTTATTTTGTTTTGGTATACTTTTTATGCATGGAATTCTGAATCATTAGAATATGCTGATCATACTAAGTAAACTATTTATATTTTAAGGTTAAAATCACATTTATCGCATCAACATAAGGTCAAAGATTACCAAAAGTATAAACCTACTTTCCTAAATCACATTCCATTTTCTGCATAATGATTGAATGGTATTGTTCTAATAGACTCTGTTGAGAAAAGTAAAATGGTGACATAACAATCGACCAACCAACTTACCATAACCTTTTCTTTAAGAATATTTAAAGAGTTGCAATAACGATCAATCATTGTGTCGGAGCCACGGTTTACATTTTCACTTTGCGTATATCCAGACATTGTATGTATGTATAAACAGCAGTAGGGTCTAGTTCAGAAAATTATACTGCTGTGTGGCATCAGAATTTAAAGTATTAGACTAAAAATAATAAATTATAGTTTTGTTAGCAGCAAACTAACCAACTATGTACTGGATGAAATACCTGCTGACGTAACTTTTGAGACAAAAATGGGCGACTTGGGGTTGCATAATGCTAGGTTCAACAAGCATATAGATATTAAATTAGTCACCGTCATTTGTGATGCACCTGGTTACTCAGATGTTAGATATACAGTGAATCCCAACGGAAAAGTAGGCTGTGATAGGTGTGTAGTAGTGGGACGTCACCTTGAAGGAAGGATGATTTTCAAAAGGTGAACTGATGACAATTTTTGTCAACAGGTTCAACCTATTCACTACTCTCTATAGATTCAATGCACTTGATATACTTAGGTGCGTTGGAGAAACCAACCAAACTATGGGCAAATTTCTCGTACAAAAGACTTAGAAACATTTACAAAACTATTATGGAGGATATAAATAAATTAACCTCGTGTTGTATTGAATATATTCTTCCAGACATCCAGCGTAAAAATTATACATTAAACTTTATGTTTATATGGAAGAAAATTCACTACCGCTGTACTTACATTCGACACGCTTAGTATTAATGATATATCTGTTAGCGCATCCTAAATTACACAGCAGTGAAATAGATTCAGCTAAAAATGATTTGTAATTTTCTTTGATAAGAATAGTGCTACGGACCCGAACACTTAGTTCATGCTGTATATTCATCAAAGCATCTTGTTGATGACGCTAATTTGGATGGATCTTTAGATTTGTAATAAACCTTCCCATTCGACTCTTATAAGAAGTGGATTAAGAAAGCGCACAGAGGTTATGCTAAAGTTAAGCAAACAGCTCAGAGCTACGTAGAAAATATTTCTGTGGTAGGCTTTAGGTCTGCCTTTCAGCAACTACTGTAGACGGGTCCGTCACGTTTGACTAAAAGAAACAAATGATTACATTAAAGTGTACTACAACCACTTTATTTAAGCCAGATAATGTAAGTGTACGGTAAACCGGGGTTAATAACTGATGTAGGGGAAAAGGGATTAATTAGATTTAGGGCTTTCACTGACTCGTTAGATTATTTCACAGAACCATTTCTTTCCAGTGACAGGTATAGTTATGTACTCTATAGTTAGTCATGAACACACATAGGTTTTATTCAGAAAATTGGCTGCCTACCGTTTCAGTGGTTCCAGTGACGAAAACACTGCCACTAAATACGAGGAATTCCAAGAGGTCAGTACAGTAATCCTATCGATAGGACTGCGTCAATCTTTCACAGAGGGGCATTTAAACGGAAACCAGGGTATTTGTATATTTCTTAAATGTGATTGGTCCGTCCGTAAATTATAGTCTCAACGTTATATTTAGTCATGTGTTACGAAACTTGAAGTGGTCGACAACTACTTGGCACTACATCAAAAGCACTTCATTAGTGCACATCTTGTGACAGAATATAAAGTTTTCCACAAGTTATGATGTCTCTTTTTGCTTTAAGCATACTTAAATATATGAAAGACCATCTAAAATACTCTAACGAGTATATGCATACCAAATCTCATCTCCGTTGGGATGTAAAGACATACACCCAAAGCTGCGCTCACGCACAAGGTCATAACACCAGTACATCCAATACGCAAAATCATTCAAAAGGTTGTGAATAGAAGAGAAGAAGCTTTCTTATAGTGTGCTGCCGTATCCGGCAGAAGTGGATGACCGACACAACCAGTTAAAAATCGAGGGATATTCAAGAGACAAAAGATAAATATTAATAAGTCGTAATGAATTATTATTCGGAATCAATAGTACTACATCATGTTTCCGCTTGAAAGACAACTAGGAATTCTCTTGGAAGTTATTCAAACTGCACACGTCACGAGCAGTTGCATAAACTGTTTAACTTAGTATTTTCAAAATTATTCTGCAGTCAACGTTTGAAATGTTGAATCTCGCTAGATCCTACAGAAGGGTTATCCTTTGATCGTAATCATGGATTTCTCTCGGCAGGCAATGGTTTAGGAAGTCATATATTTTGGAATGTCATTCATTTATGTTTGAATGATTAATAGTTTTAATATCGAACCCAATATGACTTAGTGATGGCATGCTGTACTGTTGAAAAACTCGAAATTCTCCTGAACTGTATTGTCGATGATTTTGGTGTGATTGAAACCGGTAGATAGACAGTAGTGGAACTTCAGAATAAGAGTACAAGTGTGAGTTCTTGTGACAGCACCCACAAACTCGATTTTTCTGATTCGTATTTTTGCATGGCCTCTATAATTTGAGTGGTTTTCACAATTTCCATTGTAATAACTTTTCTATGTGAACCAAGGTTATGTATGTTATTATATGCATGAATGGGGTAATTTCACTTTGAACTTGTAGTGGTAAATAAATCCCCAAAGTAAATAGTTCTGTAAGTTTTCGACATTGGATTCTGACCACACTATTTTGAATAAACTCATGCATCCGCACCAGATCACGAGTGAGAACGTCGTGCTCAACAACCCCTGCAATCTCTACCCAGATTAGATCAGAAGATCCACGATATATTGTTAGCCTATCAAATATATCTTCGAACCTCCTCGCTTCTGTCTTTTGATTTCACTTGGTGGGTGCGATTCATATTAGAAGGTGTTACTGGTTAAAACGTTTTTAAACTCCGAATACCTGTGGCATCTTCAAACTCATCTTCATTATATACAAACTCATCTCCTACTCAACTGCCTTCACTTCAGGTCTCATCATTTGGGATTAAAATGAAGAGTTGTGTATTAGTTACCGTCTTTTTTAGTTCTCAGTAGCTTTCGTTACTATTAGATTAATCTACATTTTTCATGATGGTTATTGTTGTGGTACTGGTTTCTAACCCTTGAAGTTGATCACATTAATACTGGATAAACTTTTATTTAGGATGTAACACTAAGAGAAGGTCAGAAATGATGGACTCAGGAACATTTATTCATCCGATCGGATAGCATGGCTCTGCTCAGCAGACATGGTTATTCTTTATAACTTGTCTTTATTCACACTAAACATATTACGCTATCCCCAGCTCAAATGTATCCTTCTGAAATATCAGACGTTATATTGCTGATTCTTACGATACGATGAATCAATGTAGATAATGATGGCATTTCCATGTAAAATCTCATAAATTAGGTAGTCACGTGACAAATCCACAATTTTGGGATTGGGTCCATTATTATAGCAGTACTAATTCAAACTAGATCATAATTCTACACAAATACCTCAAGTTTGACTAAACTTTATTTCTCAATCATTTTTCATCCGTGTTCGGTCATGTTACTGAGACAAGACAGTTATCAACCAACCCCAAGAATATTTGTTTTACATTGTAGAGAGCGTTGGTCGCGAGTTGGTGGAAGTATAGTTTAATTAGGTATTGGTACATTTATCTTCGATACTATAATAATAGACCTGACTCCCAAGGTGCAGATTTGTAATGATGTGACCATAATTCTACGCTATAGTGAAAATTCCCATTTTGACATTTGGTAAATAAAGAACGAACGAAGTGAGCGAAGAAATTTCTTTTCAATTAGCTTTTCATCATGGCTCTCTCTCTATATATATATAAATAAATATATATATATATACATTTACAATAATGATATAATACTCATCGAGTGGATACGTTACGTAATAATTACATAATGTCATTTAAATTAACATTGAGTAATTGGGAGAAAGATAACTATTATTACTCGAAGTAATTATTGAATCAAGAAGTTGCTACGTCGCATAATATATAAAAAACAGAGGGAACAGAATTTGTAATGGATGGTCAATAGAATATTGGTTACGTAAGAATCAAGATATGAATGTTGAGAAATTATAAAGTTCAAAAACAAAATTAAAAAATTTAAAAAAAACTTAAAAAACTAAATGTGAGAAGTATAAAAATAGTTCTGTTGAAGGAAAACTTATACCGATGGCCAAGGCAGCGAAAGTGGTTGTACAAATTTCTTTTGAATGCGAAGGTCAGGGTTGTGATCATTAGTTGCGATGGCTTCAGCAATGTGCAAGAGACGCACTCGTAAACCATGTGATAAGTTTGATGGGATATGGTAGATAACCTTAAAAGCTTTATTCAATTCAACTTGGTTACCTGTGCCAACCAAATGAGCGGAAATAGAACTTTTAATCACTTTCACCTGTCTTTTGTTTAACCACGACGGATGATGCTCTGCAATACGGTGACGAACTTGCCGAACTGTACGCCCTATATAACTGGCTCCACAGGAGCAGTTGAACCAATGGATACACATGGATTTGGCGAATTCAGGTAATCTGTCTTTATTGGTCGTTCCTATTTTGGGGTGGTTGTAAAAGATAGCATTCAGTCTGGCTGTATTAAATGTTTTTTGTTCCGCTTTTCTTAGTTTCTGAGTCACAATTTCTTCTAAACGCCAAAGTCTGAATAGACAACACCGGATATGAATATGTATAGCAACTCGCGTTCAATTGAGTCTGCTCTCATCTAATTCGATTAAGCCCTTTTGTTAACCTATTAAAGGGACAAGGTCATCTGTACTTTAACAACTTATTCTACCTTTATTATTGTTATACTTGTATGAATAAGTATGCTTGAACATTGTTGACTGCCCACGCATATATTCATCCCACTAACCTTATTATTATTCGCTTAGTCGATTCGATAATCCATTCATTTTTCTATATATATATATATATATATATATATATACATGTATATTTAACACTTTACACATTCACGGTTCACTGACTCATTCGCCTCTCTGCTCTTTGATTTGAGTTACCTGTTAATAAAAGTGTAGTAGCTGCTTCTCTTTGCCTTCTGAGTTCAACTACCGTTGGGGTTTATACAATAACGGTTACGAGGGTGATTGGTCAACGAAGCACAGCCACTACAGATATCATGGGATTGCATGGACTGGGAGAGAGGAACGAAAACAGGGAAAGATTTGTAAATCTGTGTGCATTCAACAAGTTGGTCATAGCCGGCACAATATTTCCATACAAACGTATGCACAAAGCTACATGGATCTCACCGGACCACTCCGCAGAGAACCAGATAGATCACATTTGCATCAATAAAAAGTTCCGAAGGACAAGTGAAGATGTGAAAATCAAGAGAGGAGCGGATATGGCTTCAACTCACCACCTGGTAGTTACCAAGATGGAACTGAAACTAAGGAAGAACTGGACAACTGGACAAACAGCACTACAAAGGTTCAATACAGCCTTCCTTCGAGATACTGACAAACTCAATGAATTCAAGATAGCTCTCAACAACAGGTTCCAAGCCCCTACAGGGTCTACTGAAGGAAGGAGAAACTACTATGGAGGATAACTGGAAAGGTATCAAATAAGCATTAACTTCAACGTGTCAAGAGGTTCTGGGCCCCAAGAAGCATCATCACAAGGACTGGATCTCTACAGAAACACTGGACAGGATCAAAGAAAGGAAGAACAGGAAGACAGCAATTAACAATAGTCGAACACGAGCAGAGAAAGTCCAAGCACAAGCTGAATACATAGAAGCAAACAAGAAAGTGAAGAACAGCATTAGAACCGACAAGCAGAAATACGTGGAAGAACTAGCAACGACGGCGGAAAAGGCTGCAAGGGAAGGAAATATGAGACAGCTTTACGATACGACGAAGAAGCTAGCAGGGAAATACAGTAAACCAGAGAGACCAGTCAAAGACAAAGAAGGCAAGCCAATCACTGAGATTCAACAACAGCGCAACAGATGGGCAGAGTACTTCGAGGAACTCCTGAACAGACCGGCTCCAATGAATCCACCGGATATCGAAGCAGCACACACAGATCTTCCTATAAATGTCAATCCACCAACGACCGAAAAAATCAGAATAACCATCAGACAAATCAAGAGCGGGAAAGCAGCAGGACTCGACAATATACATCGAAGTAACTACGAACATGCTTCATCTTCTATTCAAGAAGATTTGGGAGGAACAAGTGTCGATGGACTGGAAGGAAGGACACCTCATCAAGATTCCAGAGAAAGGAGACCTGAGCAAGTGTGAAAACTACAGAGGCATTACACTACTGTCAATACCAGGAAAAGTCTTCAACAGAGTGTTACTGAACAGGATGAAAGACGCAGTAGACGCTCAACTTCGAGATCAACAAGCTGGATTCCGTAAGGACCGGTCGTGCACAGACCAGATTGCGACACTACGGATCATCGTCGAACAATCAATTGAGTGGAACTCGTCACTCTACATCAACTTCATTGATTATGAGAAGGCATTTGACATTGTAGTTAGGAGAACGTTATAGAAAATTCTTCGACACTACGGAATTCCTGAGAAGATTGTCAATATTATCTGGAACTCATACGACGGACTACAGTGCAAAGTAGTGCATGGAGGACAGCTGACAGACGCATTCCAAGTAAGGACCGGAGTAAGACAAGACTGCCTACTCTCTCCCTTCCTGTTTCTTCTGGTGGTCGACTGGATTATGAAGACCTCGACATCTGAGGGAAACTACGGCATACGATGGACAGCTCAGAACCATTTAGACGATTTGGACTTCGCAGATGACCTAACCCTTCTATCACATACACATCAACAACTAGTGTAGCAGCAGTCTCTGCATCAGTAGGCCTCAACATACACAAAGGGAAAACCAAGGTCCTCAAACACAACACGGAGAACAGCAATCCAATCACTCTTGATGGCAAAACTCTAGAAGATGTGGAATCCTTCACATACCTGGGAAGCATCGTCGATAAACAAGGAGGTTCAGATGCAGACGTTAAGGCGAGGATCGGCAAAGCAAGGACAGCATCCCTTGAGTTAAAGAACATATGGAACTCAAAACAACTTTCAACCAATATCAAAGTCAGAATCTTCAATACGAACGTCAAGGCAGTTCTACTGTACGGAGCTGAAACGTGGAGAACTACATCAACGACCATCAAGAATGTACAGGTATTTATCAATAGCTGTCTACGCAAGATACTCAACATCCATTGGCCGGATACCATCAGCAACAGCCTTTTGTGGGAGAGAACCAACCAGCTTCCAGCTGAAGAGGAAATTAGGAAAAGACGATGGAAATGGATAGGACATACATTGAGGAAATCATCAAACTGCATTACGAGACAAGCGCTAACTTGGAATCCTGAAGGAAAGCGGAAAAGAGGAAGGCCAAATTACACATTACGTCGGGAAATAGAAGCGGAAATGAAAGGGATGAATAAGAACTGGAAAGAGCTTGAAAGGATTGCCCAGGACAGGGTTGGGTGGAGAATGCTCGTAAGCGGCCTATGCTCCTTCGCGAGGAGTAACAGGCGTAAGTAAGTAAGTAAGTACTGACCTGGGTTAGATGGAAATTTCACTTCTGGAATCTGTTTGTCTAGATTTTTCTTAAGTTTCATCCTTTTCTTTTCTTTTCTTCAGTTAAAAACCATCTCAACATATTCCAGATATTGCCTTCTTAATTTATCAGGGAGATTTTCTACCGAGTAAATTCTCCCGTTGACACTTTTTATCACCTCAGCAATGTATGAGTTTAGAGAATCAATTTGATTAAGGGCGTAGCGGTTGAGAGTCCTTCCATTTGGTCGAAATCAAGAGTGACGTCAAGATTTCCAATACAATTTTGGATATAAGTTGGTTTCTATGCACTCCTTTATAAAATCGACATTTGTCATCGCATCACTGAGCCTTGCGCTATACTTCAGATACTCGTTAAGAACCTTTAACGCAAATGAATGCTCAGAACGTTTAGATATAGTGAAAATTCCCATTTTGACATTTGGTAAATAAAGAAGGAACGAACTGAGCGAAGAAATTTCTTTTCAATTAGTTTGTCATCGCTATAGTATAATGTTCTAAAAGGATCCAGGATGGAGATAACGTCAATACACATCTGTTTGTTGTGCAGAATACTTTCTTAAGTTACAGATCCTTATGGTCTGGAGGGATGCAACTAATCAGCGGTATTGATGCTGATTTTTTATGCTAAATACCTCTTTGACTCATGTCTGCAACCTTGAACCGGTCTCCATTCCTAGCACTAAGTCCTATTACAAGCAAAACTGAGTAATTACGCTGTATTTTACTTACTAAATCTTAAAGATACACATAATCCTAAACTTTCCGCTCTTTTGAAGTACATGAGTTTATACAACACCTTGTCCATTCAACGCCATACTTTGGTTTGTATTCTTAAGCATGTTGAAACATACGCATTGATCTGATAAACAAAGATAACTCTGAGTGGTCTTACCTTAATTAGTCTGTCATAAATGGATGGACATAACTTATTATAAACACTGTCTAATCTGCTTCTCTCCCTTCCCTTTTTCCCTCTCTTTTTCAGCACCTACCATCGAAAACATAAATGGAACTTATGACTTCGTCCTGTCCCGTCATTAATGCTTCCGATATTCATCTGAGAACACAAAATAAAACACCTTGAAGTCGACGTTTTTGACCAATTGGTTATGCATTAAACGCGTTCCTTTTTTGGACTTCACTTGCATTAATTCTCGATCAACAGTTGCTTGACACAACGCAACATTCATAAGGCACTTCAACATTGAATTCCTACTAACGTTAATATTCTAATGTGCAAAAAAATGTATCCCTTGTTTCCATGATGAATGTGCCTTATAACATATCAACCTAATCGAGTAACTTACTAAAGTAAGGCCTGTAGCATTTGTTACGATTTACTCTTGCCTATAAAATGGAATGTCCCATGTGACACATTGTTATTTAAGAATGTATTATTATTATAGTCCATGTGTGTTGTTGTGTTTCTCAGAGAGTGCAACGAAAACGTGACGCTTGATGTTTAATTTCCCTTAACACTGGCTCATGTAGAATCTTTTCATGTGTTCTTAGCACCAAAATAAGAAGTTTGATTTCCATACATTCTCATAAATCGTCGACTTGGCCTTGAAAATGGACTAGTTTCTACGTTTACATTCCGCATTGTTATTATCTTAGTGATATCAAGGGTGAATAGACAGTAATATGGATATTCATGGATTAATCTTTTTTGTTAACAATAACAGTTTGGTTTATAGAGCATTTGTCCTACTTAATCCAAATCATTTGATGTTCGTGATTTTTCTCTTGTCCCCTTGTTGCGCTGTATTTAACCTTTCACTTTTTTCGTTTATTTGCTACTTTATTCATTCCAACCTCTTTCTTTTCAGTCCACTTCATCTCAAAAGCTTTCTCTCTACAAATTTTAGCATAACCAACAAAACTACTATCCAGTTGCGGTACATCTTCTGGTCTCAATAAGCTTACTTTTGTGAGAAAAATTCAATCACTCACTCTCCAAACCCAGCAATCTTCGAATAACTGTTGAAGTCATCGGAACAGTTTTAACCTAATGGGTAAATAAAGCTTACTGAATGCTATAAAAGACCTCATAATTTTCAATGACTTCATGATGTTAGTGAGAAAAGATCAATCAATTTGCGCCAGTGTATTTCACTATATCAAACGCTGGCCGCAATGACCAGATTTTCTTGATTTGTCTCGATTTCAACCCCATTTCGACTTTTGAAACATAGCGTTTCCTCCCTAATTCCAAGAGAATAAGTGCACATTTAGATAAGAGTCAACAAATCAGTTCTGTGATTTAAATCAAAGCCATATTAAGGGCACCTCAAATCACCGAAACTTTACTCATTGTAATATAGGCATCTCAAAGGTCAACTAATGAGTTATATTATCTTCTTCAGACTGAAGTAAACAATTCAAAGTGTTGTCCAGACTAGATGAAGGTCATTCAAAAGTTTCACTGAAATGGCAACTATTCGAGAGTCTTCGGTACGAACCGGTTGAGAATGAAATCCACTGGTTTTACAGGTATATGTGTATTCCAAATATAGTACAATTCAGCCAAACGAGTTTGTGATTCGCTGGTGGTGATTATTGGAGGTGCTGTAGTTTCTGGTGCTATATTCTTGTTATATCGACGAACAAACAAGAAAGTATATTGCCGTAAGAGCTTGATATTTTGGTGTTTATACGTAAATTTTTGAAGTGTTTGATGATTGATTTTAAATTTGATGTATTATTGGGTTTGTTTTTTTCACACGCGCTCTAAAACATTCAACTTTTAACGGTGAATTTGGTAATCACGACTCTGAAGTCTCTTAGTGTATTCTAGATCGATCATTTGATACTGACAAACCACTTGCAGTGAGCCTTTGTGGATCTACTAGATTTTTTAGCTAGCAGATAGCGATTTTAAAGCCTCCGAAGTAGTGTTAATATCTCTCTCACAAACAGTGTCACAAAACCCAACACAGGTCTGTCATTGATAATTTGTAGTGGATGGTCCTATGTCGATCTCACATAGCTTATTCTAGCTTCTAAACAAATTGACGTATCCATTATCCACTTATTAACCTTGACCGTTTCTATATGAGCGTGTGTGCATTTCCTATCTTACTCATCACATGTCTGTAACTTATTTTTATCTGACTACAACTATCAACTCACGCTTGCTTAAATCGAGTTGGCTCATATGCCTTCGCTCTCTTCTCATCATACCGTCTCTCTGATTGTCTGTTCTGATTAACGATTGCGTGAAATACACGTATTCGAAATTCATCCCCGTATTTGACTTATTTAGTTCCCTTATATACCAACTGGAGTTAAGTCGATGATTAAACACGGAGATTGGCGATATGTATATTCCTATAACAACCAACATAAGATCAAAGTGGAGTCAGATTTGGGGCTACGAAAAATTGAACAACATTATTACTAGACGTTTTCACTGCTTTTTATTCGAAGGGCGTTACTTTTGGCTCCCTGTCAAGCCCAAGACATTTTGCGGCTTATAAAATAAAGTATAGTGTCAAGTTGTTGAATGCTAATTTTTCTCTACCAATATTTACTGCTTTTTTCCTAGTTTTTCAATTGGATCTTCCGCTATTCATGGGCTTATTCATCCACTATATTCATGTAGTTTTACTTTGTTGTTTACTGAATATGTAGTTTTAATCGTTATTGTCGTTCTTATACCTTGGTTTCTAAACCATACATTTTTGCGTCGAATGTTTGGTTAATTAGTTCAGGCTAGGAGTAAATATATGATTGGTTTGCTATACATCCAGGGATATATTCACTATACAACCAGTTAGTTGACTAAAGACCTGTATCATATTACTTTCGAGTATGCAATACTGGGTTTCTGCAGCTAGAACTTGCTAACACTACTCGGTCTGTTCAACAAATACATGAAATGTAATCATAGGGATCTTATTTTGTAAACATTAGAGTGAATAATTCTTATATATCGCAAAATATTCACTTGCGACGACACATTTGGATCATATCGGTTTCCACTGATCAGAACATCCCCTAGAGCTTTTGGAGGTTAGACTCTTAAACTACCTCATCGCTCCACCCAGTTTTTGCAACCCCAAATGTTTTACTAAAATCATGCACATAGGCATACCATCCCCGAATAGCAAAAAAACAATTTCCAATTAGTTTTTCCTCATGACTGCAATAATCGGCTAGAATTTCACTGTTGCTAGTTAATAATATTTTTATAGTATTACAAGGTAAGAATAACTTACTTTACAGATGTTATGATTAATCCATCAATTGCGTTTACTATTAAAGAACAACTAGATACTGTTATGGGGTTTATGTATAGCAAACAAGATCAAGAAAAACGTTAAGGAATAATACACAAAGAATTAGCAATTGGACGTTGTACTGCTTCCTACAACTCCGTGTCACTCAGATGTAAAGTGAATAGCAGAAATCCCGACTCATCGTGCCGAATTGATCTGGTTTGATGACACTATAGAATATCAGCCACTTAGTCCCTGATTCAAACTGTGCTTGGCATACTTCGGTTCGCATAACCTTGTAGTATTAGTAGCTCTCACATCTAGAGTATGGCTCATAATTTGAGTGCTGTTAGCACAGCATGGCGGTTCGTCCCGTTTTACGTTACGGCTGCGAAACGCGGCCATTAAGAGTAGAAGATATTCGTAAGCTATTAATATTTAACCACAGATGTCTTAGAAATATTGCTCGCATCTGCTGAGATCACCGGGTAATTGATAGTGAGGTTAGACGCAGGGTATTAGGGAATGATGGTAAATCAATTTATGAGGTTATGAATCTTCACCGACTGAGATGGTTGGGCCACGTGTTACGTATGCCTGAACACCGATTACCACGACGCGTAATGCTGATTAGTGTTGGGGATAGTTAGAAGAAAGTTAGGGGTGGCCAAAGCAAATCATGACATTAGTGCTTGAAGTCACTATCTTCTGGTCTGAGTCATGTTGATAGATACAGACTACTTGGTTGGGGTCCACGTGACTATCGCAACCAATGGTTGGAGACCGTTGGTGACGTGGCTCAGAATCGATTACAATGGCGTAGGTGTATATACTCTCTGTTGTCCTTTAAACTATGAGAATAAAATCGCTCTATATTATTCTTTCTACGAACTCATTCTTTCCTCCTGTACCATATCCTTATATGCAACCTTCCTTTTATATATTACTACCACTGAAGTAACTACTTCTATAAATCCGGTGTTCATCTTGTTGTGCTAATGCTGTATGACAACTTGAACCAGTGCACATATGTGCCTGATCCTACGTTGTAGCTGATTGACTGTATGGCTCATACCAAAGTACTTGATGAGTTAATATGTTTCTTGAATATAAATTAAACAATATCCGCCAACGTGGTAAAATGGTTGTCCTACTAAATTCATTAACAAACAGATTAACAAGATAATATCAAGTATTGAAAATAAGTTAATTTTCTCGAGGTTATGGTTCAAAACTGACACTGTCTGTAAAATACTAACATGAATATTAATAAAAGATGTACAGAATATATTCACTGCAGCCATGCTGAATGAGATACTTTACAATCATCCTATGATAAGAACCACCAACAAAGGCACTGCTTAAATTTACTACATCCATGTATTCATCAGTTCAGCTGCTTCTGCGGAGCCAGTTGTATAGAGTGCATAACTCTATGAGTTCGTCGTCATATTGCCAAAGACCATCCGGCCTGGCTGAGCGAAGAATAGTTAAAGTGATTAAAAGTTCCATTCTTTCTCACTTGTTAAATATTAAGTAATATGGTAGCCATTAAATTGTTTCCAATTTTCACAAAAATTTTACTTTGATTATTATAATTACCTTATCCTCCCAATTACGTAATTAATCGATCGACCTTATTTGCATAATTACTTGTGTAATTATAATATAACACTACTGCTCGATTAGTAGTATTATTATTGGAGAACGTATACGTATACATAATGGAAAAGAAATTTTTACTCAATCTGTTTCTCTTTAAATCATAAAATTGGTAAATAACCCATCAGCAAACACAGACCTCACACGTTTGATTTTTTCACCAACACAGAAATTCAGTAGTCGTCTTAATCTTATGCTATCCTTGAATCTTTACAGCCTTCATTAAAAATCTTGGTTTAGTTGGAAAGTCTTTTCTTCATTGTGTTATCTCCATAAACAACTGTCAGCACTTCATGAATTTCTTACGAGTTTCTTTAAATTTTTGATGTACCTCGTTCCGCACATATGCTAGATAAACCTTGTAAACTGTTAGTTCGCCAGTTTTGGGAACACATAGTCAACTCAAACTTCTGGAAAGAGAATCGCTAAATAATAAGCGAATTTTGACTAGAAGACGCCTATGGTATTATTAACTTAGAAATTATTTTTATTACTTGGCTATTTTAACATATATAAATATGAGCTTTAGGTAGTTGGAGGTAATTGATAGGTAATACTTTGCATGGCTTTCGTGCTATTAGACACTCATCAGCAGGGAATACCTGTAATTTCCAGGAAAATTGATCGTCTATGTGGAATTCTAATCCGCACCATCCATCTTCACAATCTGAGATGCTGTCATTAAGCTACTCAGCTAGCAACCTACCTGTGGGGCTGAGATATTTACAAGCGATCACTGGGTCGTGACTGTCATGTCTATCTAGTCCTTTTTAGTGCTGATCGAATTAGATCGACCAAATAGCCTAAGTGGCTCGATATCGCGTGCTCTATATTAAAGTGTTAGGTAGTAGATGTTTTATTCCTACAGGTGGTCAGTCAAAGCCTGAATATCTTAGTGGCAACCCCTTAAACTGTGAAGCTGGGTGACAAGATCGAATCTTTCAGGAAACACCAATTCCCTCAAAATTACAGGTACGTCTTGCCGATGAGTGCCAAATATCATGAAACCTTTGTGAAGCGTCTCCTGTTGACTACCTTCAATCATTTAATATTTCAACATAATGCATGAGACATCGAATCACTCCAGCTAATGCATACATCGTGAATTGATCGATTGACTTCGATTATCACTAAAAAGGACCAGAAACATAATCTTTGTCATCACTCATTGATTAAACAATTGTAGCTTTCTCTATTCTCTGGTAGGTTTTACAGGCAGAGCATCTGTCTGTTTACCAGTGAGAAATCATGCTGTACATATGTCCTTTCTACATCACTTAACAGATAAAAATATAGTCATCGCTACTAGAAGCTACTTTAAGGTCATTGGTATTTGATAACAGGTATGGATAGTAAAGTTAACGAGTACTCTGTTCAAACGAACACAGCAAATCGATTTTTGGGTTGCAACATACCGTTCATGCCCTTATAAAAATAAATCTGGGAAAAGTCATATCTAGACCGAAACGTGGCCCTATTTTTTGAAGTTACAGTTCATTTGTTTGATCAACGTAAAGAACATCTTATTTTTTCTTTGGATCCTCAGGTAAAATGATCTGCAATGGTGCAGATACGTTCACTAATTATCTTCACATGAATCAGGGATATATTATCATCATATGCTCTCTATCCCTTAATTTTTTTACATGTCTTCATTTCTTTGCCGCTATTTGTATTGTAAAGTTGGTCTATTTTCTCTCAATCAACTAACGCTGCTGTGACATTGTGTAATATGACAACTTCAATTAATGCATAACTGTATTATGCTTGGGTTCTTTCTCATTTGTTTGCATTTAAGCTTTGTGATATGGTAATATGCAGATAGATCGGACATAGAGACTTGAACTTAACCGGAATGTGACCACGATTTTACTACTATCTACTGAAATGATAGCCAATATGTCAAAATTCGTGGCCACTTTGAATAAAAAGTCTTAAGCTCTATATTATCGTAGAAGCCACCGACTTTCTTTGTCTTTAAATTTAATTTATGTATTGAGAATAATTTTGATTGGTGATGCTTTGTAGAAAACGTCTCAGACTTGCCAGTTGGGCTTCCAAATCCTAGAAATGTATGCTATTTTAATGCATTGATGCAAGCAATGGCAGCGAATCCAAGTCTTGTTCGTCTCCTAAAACGTAGTGTCCACATTCGACCGGACAAATTCATGTATAGATTGTTATGTTTATTGAAGGGTAAGTGTTCGATTTCGTTCTCATTTTGACTATTTGGATCCCACAGTCATTCACGTTTGATATATTAAGAAACCAATGATTAAGAGTTTTAAAAAATAAAACTGATTATGTTTTCTTCTTTAGATATCATATCCTTAATAAAGCCAATAAATATGTGATTGGTTAAGTTTGTAAGGACTTCGTCAGTAATTATGGCTCGCCACGTCGAGATGGTGAGAATTGTAATTAAATATATCCCAAGATAATCTTTTCAACAAAATAACAATTAAAGCTCGTGATGGATATATTCTTTTCATTTTATGTACGCATGGAGAATATGAACTATGAGCATGTTTGTTTGACTAGTGCAGTTTCTTGTTGGCTTATCTCATCAGCTAAGCGATTCCCAAGTTTGTATTCAGGTAAACTGGAGTGTAAACTGTGACACTAAGCCTGAATATAATTCATGAGGAAACGTTTATTTTCGCAAACTCTTGTTTAAAT
Organism: Schistosoma spindalis; assembly: GCA_946903255.1. Taxonomy (NCBI): domain Eukaryota; kingdom Metazoa; phylum Platyhelminthes; class Trematoda; order Strigeidida; family Schistosomatidae; genus Schistosoma; species Schistosoma spindalis. The sequence goes on from OX336424.1 coordinate 21,763,499, forward strand.
TTCTGAAGGTTGTGAGAAGTCTGAGTGATTGTGGTCTAATAAACTATGCAAACTGAATGTTTTCTTGAAGATGATTAACTGATGAAAGCAATTTATATCGATTAGCACTTTGTCATTTTACTTACGAAAATGTAAGTTCCCTTTATTACCCGTCAAACTACTTAATTTTTAACAGGACTGAAAGCTCACTTCCCCTTATTTATTTGTGACTTCTAGATTCTAGTTTTTACCTTACTGTCAATGTGATTGTCAACGTATTTATATAAAATAGCTGTCCTCTTAGTTCAATCTTCTTTAGTCCCTCCGATACATTTCTTGAACAAAATACATGTTCTGAATTAGCTAGGGCTGATAAGAAAATAAGCTGTCTGTATTCGGAGCTGAGGTAATCGAATCTAATTGTAATTAACATACAGTCAGGCGGGATCATAGACGACACAAATTTTCACTTTGACTATCAGCAACACGAATTGTTAGTTTTTAGCGGAATCGATTCTTATCGTATATTTACTGAATATCATTGCATCATATTTTTATCCGGTAACCAATTTTGTTAAGCTATAAATTTACAACCAAAGTTTTAACTTTATTTTGCCAGGTCTGCAATGTTCTTCTCAATATATTGCAGAGAATAACTTGGGTGGTTTACTAAAAAAGAATCATGAAGCGTTAATTAATGACATAGTGAATACACAGAATTGGGCTATTCATGAACAGCAGGTTAGTCGTTGTGTTATCCTTTTTTATGTTACATTTATCTTAGTTTTAATACATTTCCTTCATGTTTGATAATTTCCATTTAATCCATAGATTCACTATACCGGGTACTCATTTTTGTTACTGCACTAGTTTTGTCTAAATACGATCAACTAAAATTTCGCGATCAGTTTTATCATGTAGTCAATATGTGAAATAAGTAACTCAAAATTTTTCTGCACTTCTTTTTGTTTTGAATTTATTAAATGTTATCATGAATAGACTTCCATACTTGTTTTTTTATCAGTTACTAAATATGTATATGTTGATGTAGAACAAGCATCGTAGTCGTAGATTTCGTCTCTCAAGTATTGAGCTGGTAAGTGATTAGATTTAGAAAAGCCGAATCCAAATCTGTTGACTATTATGCCTTCAAATTATAGATTTTTAAAAGATGTAATTTTATGTGGCCCTGTCTTGTGTCAGTTTTTTTTGGAAAAGAAGATAAGTGACTATTAAATCCTTACATTTTGTACAAATAATACTGCTAATTGTGTTATGCTAAGTGGATAGAACGGATTTCGCTAAAAACAGCAGTCACTTCCATAACCATTTAGTAATCATGCTTTTAGAACAACGCTTAATTCCCTGATGAAAGAATGTCTAAGTAACGTTATAAAACGTTTAAATGAAATAATGTCGAAAAAGGATCAATATAGCTTTTGGTGTATAACTCATGAAATCATAAGCCATCGTATCTGTGAGAACGAGCATTTATATATATATACACAAATGTCTTATCGGCGATTAAGTTGACTTTGCATTTTTTCGGTTACACATGATGCAGAATGTCAGTTTCTGCGTTAAGAACTGGTCATTTTAGTCGCTAGCCTGTTATTTTTGTTCGCTTTTAAAAGTATGCTGTCTGTTGTAGCTGATAAGAACAGTATTTCATTTAGAAAGAAACTAGTCAATGCTACAATTGTGTTTGTGTTTAGATTTAGTTAGTTAAGCCATCATTTAAGTGGTACAGTTTGTTTTACTACTCACTGCAATATTTATATTTTCATTGATTTTAGTAACTTGTATAACATGGCGTTGTGATTAATTAACTGGCTACTACTTTGTTTTTATTCAGTGCGAACGCTTTGTGAATATAGTTTGGATATGTTTGGTTTATATTGTTGACTCACAAACAGATTTCATATAAGGGCTAGATTAAAGAATAAGGGAAGCGATTGTTTTAATGAATTATTATCAACATAAAGAGATATGGTGAAAATCCGAAGTATGATTAAGGAAAATGTTGTTGTATTCAAGTTAGACGCTAACAATTAACTCTTAACAAGCTGACTACAACCATATATTAGATGGATAATATATGTTTTCTTTGTGTTTTAATTTTAGGATGCTCATGAATTATTTGGTTTTATCATGGAACGTGCTTGTAGTCAAGATAATGATTTCTCCAGCAAAACATATGCTAGAAAAATAAGTAATCTGTTCAATTTTAGTCTTCCGCATCATAGACGAGTAAGTGTACAAAATTATTATTTCTTATAAAAATACGTAAATAGTTTTCTTTGTCGATGGGGAACCTAGTTAATGGTTGCAGTTCAGCTGGAAAATTTTAAACTCTTCAATTTAATGGTGTTTCATTTTGACCAAAAAGCGTAATTGCTAATCTTGCTCCAATGTAATTCTTTTATTTATTGAAATCATGAACTGATCGATGTTAGATCACTGAAAACCTGGAAGCATTGGACGGTCATTTCGTTCTAGTATGGGACTTCTCAGCAGTGCGCACGAGCGATCCCGCACACGGGATTCGGACCCAGGTAGCCTAGGATTTGTCGGTTCGTGATCTCAATAAAGTCCGACAATATTCACAATCCTATGCTGATAATTTTATTTATTATATTCAGCATCGAATTGTAGTCATTTTTTGTCATCATTTCACAAATCTTCTTCCTTTTGATTTTATTTTCAAAGATAGTTGTCTGTCGATCTCATTGTTCTGCTATTGAAAGTGTAAAGCTTCGTGCAATTTTATGCGATGCATTTCCTACTCATGTGTTTGAACAAATTCTGGTGAGTAGTCGGGTTACATGTAATTATTGCAACTATCATAGTAAAGTGGTCATTCAACCGGAAGCTTGTTTAACTATATTTTTAAGTAAGTTAATTTTCACTTGTAAACACAGTATCAATAAATAATTTCACGTCTTAGTGGTTAAGGAATTATATTTTCAGCCTGTAACTCGAATTCGAACCATGCTCCATCTGTTTCTTTTTGGAAAGCCGGATAATATCATATAGAGTGTAGATCATACCAAAATACCTGGTGGCTCAGTTACTTGAGAAAATCAAAATACACTACTGGTTGACTTCATTATATATATATATATATATATATATATATATATATATATATATATATATATATATATATATATATATATATATATTAGAGATTCTCTTCAATCTTTTTATTAAGATAATGTATAATATTTGGGGTGTCAATGTTTCTTGAAGCTAATGATTTCTGTCTATGTAAACAAGTGCATAATCACTGTCAATCTATACTTTGTATTTGTGTGAGAGATTTAATAACTATATAAGTGATACGACTAGGATTAACACTAATAATAAGGCTTTTTAAAATAGAGCATGTAAATATAATTATTTTGAATTCAATTACACATGGAATATTATCCGTAACATATAGATGTAACTCAAACCATAATCCATAAACCGTTATGGTATGACTCGAACCTTCTTATTAGTTCATTTTTGTAACTACAAATTATGAATTCAAAATAATTTACTTTCATGAATTTGAAGAAATGGATTTTTATCGCGATTATCTGTTAGTTAAGATGGGATAACGAAGAAATGCTCAGTAAAATACACTAGTGATTGAGATTACCAAGATCCTTGTACCAAACTATTCTGAAAACTTATTAGGATTTTCATACCACAATAAAAACCTGCTTATAATTCAGACCGTTACATAATATATGTTCAACGCCGTGCATTTCTTAGTTTAGTATTATGGGTGAGGTTGTTCTTTTACAATTTTGGTATCTTATCGGTGTAGTTTTGTTGCTAAATGTATTTAAATTTGTATGGTGTTCCAGCTTATTGTGTATATGTGCTGATTTAGTATAATAATTAAAAGAATTCAGATTCAAATGTTAGCTAAGAATTTCCGAAATAGTGTTAATTAAGGCAGGTTGATCTAGATAAGCACAAATGATGAATGTATTATATTCGGAATCCGTAATCAGCACGCAATCAAGTACAAAGGGATCATTAGTTAGTATAAATACCACATTTAATCTTCATATAATGTGAAGCATTGATTTTTATGTAATCTAAGATTATTTAGTTCGTTCTGTTTTGGAACCCCTTGATTAAGCCTACTTGGATCTTAGTGTGTTTTAAAGTTTGGGCTTAGCATTTTGTACATTGAAACATTTCACCCATTTAACCTACAGAGTTGCGATTGTTTCTGCTAGTGCAAAACGCATTATTTCACTTAAAGTCTTTTGTTTCCAATTGTTTAGTTAGTTGAATTGATAAGTAACCTATACACTAATAATGGTATTTTCTTGAGCTATACGTACAGTTAATTTCTGTGTGATCTTCATGTAGCAACTCGAACGTTGTACTTATGGCTTCAAACTTCAATGAATTATTCACTGCACTACTGAGTTCAACTGACTCTTAACTTGTTTAACAGATATAATGTATAAACATTATTGGTCAGGGTTTGAATTATCACGTTGATACCTATATATCCGAACAAAAACTGGTTGAAGTTTGGTTCTGAATATCAACAATGGGATAACTCGAACGCCTTTATATTAGTTTGAGTCACATGAGTCTTTCTGGATGTGAATATAGTTTTCGTCACATTGCATTTTTGCACTTCGAATTTCCTATGGACAAATTGCAAGTACACTGTCATTGTGTATTTCGTGCTTCATGTCTTAGATGAGTTCAGTATCATTAAAACTAATTTTGCAATTCATGTTTTTTTGTATAAAAACCATTCACCAATCCGTGCATTTATCACTTTTGATGTTATCAATTAATCGTTGTGAGAAATTCGCCATTCCTTCATTCAGGGACACTGTTTATGATTAGTATTATCATTTAACCATTACTATAGATATTTACGTAACATAAGATTACTTAACCCTCTTTTGATAAGATTCTGTAATTACTGACTAACTGAAAAATGTTCGGTTTCTTATTGTTATTCATAGTAATCATTGTGTTTGTATTTTATTCATACTCAGAAATACTTGTTTTCTTTACCATGATGATTACTTTTGTTTAAGAGATTCATCTGTTTAGCTTGCGATTCATCGCACAAATCAGACGGATAATGAGTGACCTAATGACTTTTTAAGATCGTGTCGGTGCTTTATCAACTCATTTATATCCAATTTCGTATTGTACTTGGTTTTACAGTTCTTAATTCGTGGTTATTCTATCGGTTATACTCAATATGTGGGGTTCAGCAAATTGTTTCAGCTTGGAATATTACTAAATACCAGATTTTTATGAGTCTACTCTGATGTATCTCTCGATAGTGATGTATTGTCTCATCTGTCTCAATATAGTCTTTTTATTAAAATTTTTTACAAACTTCCCATATATGTAATAATACTAAGTATTTTAAACCGCGTACTACCTTATACTAATTTTCCAGTTTTTATTCTGCATATATATATATATATATATATATATATATATATATATATCATCCGAATTTAGTTTTATTTTTTGCTTTCATTATTTACCAGGGAATCCCAACACTGTAAAGACAAATGTGAAAGGATTACAACAGTCATATGTCAAAACGTCTACAGAAGTGATAGATCTTATTGAATGTCTTGATACTCAGTTGGCAACTGTCGAACCTATACCTGATATGAAGTGCCCAAGATGTCAGAAAACTTCGACATCAAAATTCTGTTCATTAAATTATTGTCAACGCGAACAATGGATAACACACACTCCTAAATACCTAGTTTTGTACATACAAAGAAGTGATTGGTTAAACATAGCTAGCTTATCCACTGAATCGAATAATATTCGCCAGTTTGGTGGAAATCCTTTTTCAACTACTAGAATCGCTACAAAGCGTTCTGAACATGTACATATTCCGGAGTTTTTAAATATGGCGCCTTATTTGTTACCGTGTAGGATTTCAAAGACTGGGGCTTTATCTCAGCCTGTAAATCCATGTCATGACAAAACGTCTGGAGGTTTATTTTCCGATACTTCAGAATTATTAGGAAGGGAGTAGGTTTTCAGTAAATTATTCGCCTTGTCATTTATTTTTGAAGTAGAGTATGTAATTTTTTCCCATTTTCAACTTATCAGAAATGTTAAATTTGTCATTTATTCTGACAATACAAAGTATCAATTAATTTGTTTTAGTAGTTCAAGTAGTTATAATTCATTACTTAGGAAATATGGCTGGCAACTCTTGAGTGGGAGAATGGGATGCAGTCCAGTTAATCTACTGTACTGAACTTTGGTAATTTTTGTACTTTAGATAGTTCATATAACATCGTGAAAATAATTTTATGAAGCTATCGATTACTTATTTAACCAAAAGTGCCCGGTACAGTAAAGACAATACTCAAGTGAGACTCAGTTATGTTATTTCTTTCGTATACTAGGGTGGGTTGCACTTAGTATGTGGGATAAAGACGCTTTCTGAATCAACTTGAACCTATGGTCCGACAAATAAAAATAGTCTTCAAACCACGGGATAATTAGTACAAATTTTCATCTGCTCGAAGCTTATTCATGGTTTATTTTTACCCTGTTTTAAACTATATTTTTAAAAATAAAGTTTATTAAGCGTAAAAATAGTGTAAAGTCAAGTAACTTCATGAATTTATTCGTTGCAATCAATATTTGGAAGTTTTATTACTAGATCTTGTAAACCGCTGATAGCCAGGGATCTACAAGGTTAGGACCTAGCGGTTGTCCAAGTTCCTAAGCACTGTTGACAACGAAGAAAAGTGACGTATTATTATTCTTTATGTTGCCGTTTATACTATTTGTTTTGATAAGTTTTATTCCTTCATATAATGTGAATAAATCATAAAATGAACATAAGTTGTACTTACTCCCTTCTTAATCTAACTCACAAGTCAATAGTTCGATTCATTGAATTATAGTTACTTATATATGTTTTCTCACCAATTTCTAGCAAACTATATTATCATTTACTATCATTTTTGCTCTATATTACAGTTGTCCGAAACCATACATACTCCGTTCAGTTATTGTTCATGAAGGAGCATTTCATCAGTGTGGACATTATATAACGTATCGTAAATGGCACACACCTGTATTGCATGTGCAACAAAAGTTTTGTTGGTTAGTTAATATTTTGTCGAGTTTGTACCAATATGTTTCAAACTATTTTCAAGGAATATCAAGCACACCTGATGCCTATAATTCGCCATGGATACTGACTTCCGATGCTCATGTGATACGTGTACCGTTCAAACATGTGGAATCAAGTCCTGCTTATTTGTTATTTTACGAACGTTTACGTGGATGTGATAATCAGCGATTTGGAATGAAATCAACGATTATTGCAAGCGGCACCAACCATCGTACACAGCATAGCACTCCTGCGCTATCACCAACTGAAGATACTGATACGAGTCACTCGGAGATATACAGCGAAGATGAGAGCGACTCAGATGCTTCGATTAACAAACAGTGTGTTTTAAGAAACTTATCAAAAGCAGACATCATTAGATCTTATGCATTATATACGTCAGCATCTCAGATGTATGATAAATCATGTGATGTGTTCTACTTCCATAGTATTTTTTCTTCTTATTTTGTGGCTAAGTGGCGTAGTTTTTGAGAAACGATGTCAGGATGTATTGTTATTTATGTTTTCTGTATTAGCAGTTTCAAGACAAACTTCATATTGTCAGGATAAGTATCATCACTGTCTGAATCATATTGCCGTTGTCCATTTCTGATTAAACATTGCGTGATACAGCCCAAGGCGTGTTGGTACTCATGACACCAGTGTTTATATTCAGTCATCTAGTTTTTCAACAACAAATCTCTTAATAGGAAATTATCGTTGGCGTTTTATTTTGTCATCAGTAGATATAACTAGATTTGCGTAGATGTCTTATTTCCTGGGACGCTCTTAACTGTAGTTTGTGCGGCACATTTAGACTGACTACAATCGACTGCTTCGATTATCACAAACCCTTTATCGTGTCATCCTGAAACCCAAAGTCCGTAGTCGTTAAAATACATAGAAGCTGTCTTATTTTAGTCATGTAAATATCTTATTAAATGCTTAAGAGATAGGATATTTGTAATTGACGCTTTCAACAATTTGCTGATTCAGTTTATCCATCTTGTGCAAGAGATTATCAGTCCTGTAAAAAATTCGCACAGAATCTTCGTTATCTTTACATTTAATTGAAATATTCTCTTGGCATGTGGTTCAAAGTAACTTATTGCTATTTAATTGATGTAATTACCTGTAATTGAGACATCAACTGAATACAGTTTCAGGTGCATTTCTGGTGCCTAGTGTGATTTTCAGCTTATATACATCTTGAGAGAATAACGAACATATTTTGTGCTATATTTAACTTTGATATAAGCGTCATTGAGTTATGTTCAACCAATTGTATTGCTTACTTTATTTGGAGAAAAAATAATCGTGGGTAGTAGTGCATCCTAAAATAGTTTGCGGACACATTATCTGATATTTATTATAAATATACCCATTGTTTTAACTGGGTTCACGCAAAACCTTTGATCTATGTTATTAAAAAGATGTAATTAGGGCTTTGAGTCCCGACTATATCAATAAAAGGCTGCAGGAAGGGCATTCGTACTAGACTCTGTATCAAGTTATCATAAGTTTCAAGTTACTTTAGAATCGGAAATATAGTGCGGTATCGGTAATGGGCTTGAGTTCCTAACACTTGATTCAGATGTTGGACATTTGATGTAAGGTACTTAACGAATGTTAGTAAACTGAAAACCGAGGAATTCGGGAGGTATACTGAATAATTATATATAGTAGTGGGTGAAAATATCATTTACAAATTTGCCCGGGAGTGAAAAACTCTGTATAACGGATATACCTTGTTAGTGAGTTGAAATGCTTCATGACTAATCCTGAGTTCTTCACTTATTACGTGAACTACAGCAAAGAATCCGGAGGGGGAAGGCACCAGTCGTTTTTGTAGTGGACTGGACCAACCAATTCCGAGTCTCAGAAGCATTCGTGAGACTAAACAACCTAACTGTTTCTGAAGATGGATTGTATCAGGCGATGTGCATTTGTACTGACTGGTACAACTAGCGAAGTTAACTAAGGTTTGCTGATTCCGAAAGTCAAAGAGGCTATCTATAATCTGAGTAACCGTCCGACTTACTAAGTTCTATACAGTTACATGTTTATTGTTATTTTTTCCCGCTAATTAGTGCACCAGGTGGTCGGTTCAATGCAAAACAAAAGGAGTTTAGACGTATAGCTACTATGTTTGGTGGTACAAAGCAATAACAGGCTATCAGGAGTAGTAAAAATAGTCAATATATGTCTGCTTTTATGTAAACATTTCTTCATACCAATCAGTGCATGAAGTCATTATAGAGTAACACGGACATGGCCTTCTCACAGTACTTTGATCTAAATGTCATCTCTTTGAACTGCCTCAGACTCATTTTATTTTCCATCAGTCGCGTGAATAGTTTATTTGGACAGTACAGATACTAACAAGTGCATTGTTTAAAGTGGTACGGAAATGATTAGAACCAAAACAGAGAAATGGGATTCTCACTTAAGTATCTACAATACTTGTTGCACTAACATACCAGTGGGATGAAATGACTATTACTATCACATCGATCAACAAATAACCATGCTTTTACTAACCTCTACAAATGAACAATAAGTCTTTCTAACCAGCCGCTTGAACTCGGAAATGTACTACGGAATGAGTCAGATAATTACTAATTGCAAGGAGTTAGGTTCATAACCTACACAACTAAGTAATTCAAAACCTAACCAATTGGTGTGTTGATCGTACGACTCACGGCTATATCATGTCATTGTGATCGTTTGCAAAGGTCAATGAGCTTAATTACACTGCGTCTAGAGTAATCTAAGAATACCACCTCATCGGATTTTCGGAAACTGGTGAAACATCTCGAGGACCATTAGGAACAGCTCATAAAGCTTCATGACTCGTCGCATGGCTAAAAGGGTATGCAGATACTTTTTTTGATAAATATGTCAGCAGCGGAGTCTACTTAGAGATTACTGGCTGGAACCCTTCAGAGAGCGACAGAAGATCAGCAAGTACATTAGAATCCCTATCGCTCTTCATTCTGATTTATGGTCTTCATCTATAACTCCCAGAAGTTAGTATAGAAATGTCGTGGTCGTTTGAGGCCATTCAATCTCGATAGCATGGTGCAGTACCAGTGACCTACCAAAACTAATACTGGGAAGACTAAGGGACTGATTGAAGTATCGTACATTTACATACGTAAACACGTACTAGGTCAGATACAGCAGGTTTGTATATTTTTTTCAACAACCCTCTGCTCATCAAAATAAAAAAACAAAAGAAATTTAATTTCTATTATAGTGGTTAAAATAATTAGATTATTAATCACAATTGAAGGTATATTATGCTTGTAAATCATTTAGACTAATTATGCTTTTAAAGGACATACACGTACTACGACCCTGGACTCGTAAAACCAAAGTTGACATGAACGACAGGCTTTACATCTAGCACTTTAGACAATAATAACTGCAAAGCTGCATTTTTATTTGACTGGAACGAACGTTGCATTGAGTTCAGCTGTTCGTCTGTCATTTGACGACACACCTCCTCATAAGGACCATATTGTGAGTTAACCTATGGATTGCACATGAAAAGAGACTATTAACATACTTGAAGCTCAAGTGAATTATAATGAGCTTCCTGTTGAGCTTTGAAAGCATCGACTTCCAAATTTGCTTCACCTTTAGCTTCCTTGAGTCGCTTTGCCCTCCCTATATGTAAGTATTAAGTTTGCGTAAACAATTACGATTGCGGGCTTCCTCTATTTTTGCTAGAGCTGCTGTGCGAGCCTGTTGCAGTTTGGCTACTCCATCGCTCTGAGCTGCAACAGCCGACATAGCCTGGGTTGTAGGTCTCTGTTTCAAACATGTCTCTCAGAAATGTTCAATAGTAAGAACGGAGGTGATGTATTTTATACCCTTTGTTGAGTTTTATTTACTAAAACTTTTGTTGCGCAATCATATTTTCCATTTGAATCATGACTTACTATGGTGTAAAGATCCATTTCAGCGGGTTTCTTCTACTGGTACGGCAATTCGTCTCAGTGAACATCCAAGGCTTCTGTAACTCCAGGGTTGGTTGGAACCTAGTTGTACGCACCTGTGACGCAACTAGATTTTCCTGTGTCCTAAAAAGAGGTTTTCCTGTTAAAGTATAGTTTTCAGTCATGGCTTTTTTGATCCAATAACTTTCTCATGAGCCTGTAAAAGTTTGTTGATTTCATTGCGTTTATTTATTGTTGTTTCAGCACAGCATTAGATTTCGATTAATATTCAGTAGGTGGTGGTGTGGTCACTCGACTGCACTAGTTCCAGTCAGTTTGGTAGTTATTTTTTGGTTAGTATACTTTTCAGCTCGGGAGAGTGCGTTTGTTTTAGAGCAGTTCTTATTATTAGCTGCTCTCATTGTATGAAGCAGATGTTTGGCCCACTTTTAAGTTTTGAACATCCTCCATATATTGCTAAATAGATGAGAGACATTCCTGAAAGTACTCCTTGAATTTTACTTCATACGGTAGCCTAGTGAGCAAATATTTACAAGTCTAATCTACAAAGCGTTTAGAGGCTGATAAACGAACATGAACTTTGTTCATACATAAGAAGCTCATGTTCTATGGTAAAAACTTTGATGGCGAAGTTGAACATAATCGCAGAGTTATGGCTGAAGAAGGTAGGGACCCGAAGAAGAACGTTTACAACATTTGATATTGCATATTACACGAACCTTACAATCCTCTGATATAAAGCCTTCGTTGAGACAAGAAAAATACAGGTCATTTCCTCTCTCCTTCGCCCACCTATCATCGACTGCGCATGTGGAGAATATTTACCAATTATGTGACTTTCTCCGCATAAAACACATAATGACTTGATACTGAACTTGTTGAACGACGGCTCCGGTTTGGAAGTTTACCTTGATGAAAATTCGTTTTCTGTTCGTTGTAGTCTACCTGAATCTACTGATTAATATTCCTGCGCTTGATGATATGAACTCTGTTGATTCGACAAATGTGAGTTTGCGACCATTCGCTGTTACTCTTCTGACCATTTCAGTCCATTTCGTCTGCAGAGATGGAGGTAAATTCGTTACTATGGTTCCTTAAACAGTTGAAATCCACTGGGCTATCCTTTTGTTATCATTCTTATTGCTATCCTGAACAGAGTTATTACTCCGTCGTTCTGTACACAAAAACTTTCAGCCAAATCTTTTGACGAGGCTGTGCTAACTTCGTGTGTTCTGACAAACAACAGTTTCAGTATACTGCACGCCCTACGATAACCACACAATGGTGGGGGGCATGATGTAGTCTGTTGACTTTTCCTTTTACAATCGTGTGGAAAGAGTAAGAATCACTGAAAATTATTTCCAACCTTTGACACAACATGTAATGCAAACTGTCTCATATAATTCCATTACTTCGCTGGTTGACCATCGAAAATATATAGTTCTGCTGTCGGGAGCTGAAAACCAACACTTAGTGATGATGTGGTCAATTCCCTGTTCTTTCTTTCATGTTAGTCTAACACTTTTAGTTTTACCGGAGAATATTTGTCTCTAAAGTTATGATGAGAATGACTTGCGAGACAGTAAACATACTTCTGTCATTCGTCATCGAAATTGGAGCTAGAAGTTACTTCACTACCCGTGTTCTCGTTTAGCCTTAACGCCTAAATCGTCTTCGGAGGCAATGTAGTTTTCTCCTTTTTCTATCCTTTATCTCCATAACTTCTAAAATTTTTCGTTCCCTTAATTGTCTTTCTTTGAACTCTGTTAAGATGATCGTAGAATCAATTTTACTATGTCCATTACATTATCAAACATCAGGGTCATGAGATGGAATCGGATCAGAAGGGACTTGTCACATATTTGGAGGTAAATGTGCAGTCATTTCTACATGGACGAACAGTGAGCTCACGGTTAACTTCTTGTTGTGTTTACAAAGCATTTAAGTGATTTTTAGCCAGTTATTACTGATCGTTTGAGATTTGTAACGACCGAAATACTGATATTTTGTTTGAACGCAGAACTAACTAACAAAAATTCATTCCATTAGGCCACACCACATTCTTCTGTATAGCGTACGAAGCGTTTTTGAGTGGTTCATAACAAATTAAGTAAACACACAAACTCCATGTTCTATTAAAATGGTTCTAATTCAAGAAGAAGAATGAATTGTATCAAAGGTACAAAATATCTCAAGGTGTACCACCTGTGCTATACAGTCAAGAGTCTTTGTGACGCAAACAAACGTGTTAATCAGCGAAAGGAGTAGTTAATAATCATGACCTTGATACCTGAAAATCAGTGAAAATATTCCCAACAAGATTGGATCAGGTATCTATCTGCAAGGATTCCAGCAACCTTTCCAAACGCACATCCAGAGGCTGACAGTCACACACAGAATCATGCTGTAACCTTGAGTTCAGTCAAACACGACTTTATTGGCCATTGTCCGGCAACATCAAACATTAGATTTTAGTAATAAAAGGCAAATATTTAACCAAGATCAAATGTCAAAATTCTAGGCAAAAAGACTGAAGAACACAAATTGTGGCTAAGAGACCTGAATAAAAGTCTGAATACAGGACTGGGAGAAGAAGCAAATAGATAGCAATACTTTCCTATAGAATGCTTTGGAGGGATTTTCAGAATATTGTTTTCGTTACAATGTACTTCGGAGCAAAAAGTCTAAAATAAGAATGCTTTAGTAGTTGCAGAATGCTAGTGGGAAGAGACGTCTTGTGTATTACATAAAGTAATGTCCAGTTCCTTTTCGGTGGTAGAAAGCATGATACTGGAGATCTTACTCGAAGCACACTGTCGGCAGAATGCCACCATAATCCACTTCTATCATGGGTGTAAAGAGAAAAGAGTCCTTGTTAGTTTAGTCATGTATCTTCTGTACTTCTTTTCGGAGAGCCAAAATATCATTTGCGACAAATATTTCCTTCCAGATCTTTCGACGATCTCTCTAAAGGCAGTTTCGAACATTTAGTGATTTAGGAAGGTAAGTATCTAAAGATGCCGAGGATATCCGATTTTTAACAAAGATGTCGTCCATAACGCCTTTTTTAATCGATGATCATGAATGTCCTTAAAAAGGAATCCAGTAATGAAGTGGTTCGAATACGTATTCGAAGGATGGAAGACGATTTGATTATTTGTGGTGAGGGATGCGTAGCAGGGTGCATCCGAATATGATCTAGTGTGAATGTTCGACCGAGAGCCTCTATTTAGTGTGTATGCAAATACCGAAATTCCTGTATTTGGTGTGAACGCATAGCTAACAAACAAAAGTTTGTATAGTTACTACTACTATTACCACTACTACTACTTTAGTAATAGACTTAATCCTAAAGTTGTAGATTTGTCTTGATGTGACTGCCTAATCTATAAGATCTTACATGGAAGTCACATCATTTTTACACTGATTCACCGTGTCGTAACAATCACCAAAATGTAAAGGAGAACATACTTAGGTTGTATATAGAACAATATATTTTATATGAATAAAAAGTATAGGCTACATAAGAATGATCACAACCTCAAGGCCGAGCCATTATATTCGATAAATTTAAATTCATTCAATTTATTCCTTCCATCTCGTCCTTTGTTAGGTTTTTATCTTAAATAAATGTCGAATATCTATTTTCTCAGTTAACTTGTGTTCAGCTTTGAGGACTGTGTCATTACAGCCCAATGTCACTACAAGTTTATTCGATTAGATCGAAATGTTTTATACGGCATAACGTACACAGCCTTTTTGAATACCTCGAGTTACATCATAACAGAACACAAACCTTGCGCTTGACTTTATTAAGAAGTAACAGAGAAATAGCAATTAAAAATTGCTTGAAACGGTACAGACTATGCCCTACAGTCACAGGTTTTCTAGCACAAAGGATTTCACTGAACAGGCAAAGGAATGATTGGTTGATAAACATCCGGTTCCTCAGCGTCAAAAAGTGTATACCTAATAAGATGGGATTAAATATCTACCAGTGATGGGCATCAGTAAAAAAACTTATCCAGGACGTAGCAGTGGGCAAAGTAAATAATAATATACTCAAAAAATTTAACAATATGGACCAAAATGACTGCCTATAAATTAAACAAGCAAATAGCATTTACAATAGATTGGTATATTAAATGACTTTTGTGAATTGTTACTTGTAAACTCCTGGGATAGCAACTACAAACGGGGTTCATTTATTAAACAGAGGTTCCTCTCCATGGTTGACACCGGCGTCGTGAAGCGAACTATAAGTACAATTGAGTTAAAGAATGATAATCCGGTCCAAAAATGCCATATAGTATAGAACGGCTTAAAAGAATGACATTACACTAATTTAACATCATACGGTCGGTTCTCATTATGAGTAAATTCTTCAAACAATGTCCATTCATTGCATAACTCATCTTCACAACATCTAGAATCACCACACAATCTCCTATTACCTGTCACTGGGCCTCACTCGATTATCGCATCACCTACTACCTATGTTTTCTGAATTTTTATCTCCAAGCTACCTCTAACCTGTCCTTGCATATATATAGTTATTATTGACAATCCTTGCCATCCTTATTCTCCAAATCACTAGTGTCAATTATTCCATATTATATCATACCTGAATGTTATCTTTCAATACATATGCGGTTGTAAGTGGCTGATGAGAAACCACGAAAAATAATGGATTCATATTACTTTACTTCAATTAATGTTCCAGCACTATTTTAATATTTAAACAATCCGGGACCAGTTAAGCAGAAGAATGGACGACGAAGGTTGAGTTTGTTCGAATAACAACAGAGCATGAGTATTAGTCAGCCAATCAATTATGTCAGTTTACAATTGCTACAAATAAACAATAGATATTAAATATCAATATTGTTGTACATAACGTGTCACAAGTATAGAAAAAATATGGTCTTTTTTATTGTGCTACGAAAATGATGAGTGTACATGTGACTATAAATTCCAGTAGCTATTTTCAACAAGGAGTCAAAGGTAAAAAATCATCGGTCAAACCACTCCGTAACCTTGAGTTCATTTACACACTACATTGTTAATGGCCCAGCAACATATCACAGGAATTTAAATAATAAAGGATAATTTTAACGAAGGTTAAATAATAATGACCTGGGAAAAAACTATAGAACGCGAAAAATGGTTACAAACCTCCTGAGTAGAAGTTGAAACACAAACAAGATGATAAGACAAAAAAGTACCGATACACTGAATCAAAATCTTATTTATTGGGAGTATATTTGAACATACACGATAACGCATCCAGGAATAAACCTGGCCAAATCATGGGAAAGTCAAGCATTTTAATGGAATGTTAAAGGTTTGTTTATGTTAGTCGATTGTTACATTCTTGAGAATTTGTAGACCTTGTGAATTCCATTAAGGATTTTATAAATCACAGATCGGTGAATCATAAATGAAGGATATTATAACAGGGGCTGGTTTGTGGCGTTTAATTGATCAATTGATTTTATTTATGACCGGACTTGATGATAATCGGCAATTAGTTCAACGTTTGGTGACCTTCCATTTGTCACTAAAATGGTCCAGCTTGATGGATGAACTCTCTAGTGCTCAGTAGCATTTCACTGGCCCCACAGTACTCTCAGTACGACAGGATCTGAAAATGCTGGTTTTCAGATACGTAGAGAGTAAAACTATGAGTAAAAACAAGGGAGGAGTTGATATTAGATAGTAGAAACAGTATGTATGAACATGGAGCGATACAGAAGAACATAAGACTTCTGAGCGGACTATGGCCTTGGTATTTCACTGAACACATTCTGTTAGAACTGTCCATCAAAACTATAATGGTCAATATAAGCTTTGAATTTACGAGACTGTTCGTCAATATCAGTGTTACGTTCAAGTTTTTGCTCGTTCCCGTTATTGAAGTACGGTATATCGATCTATTTGTAATTTACGAACCCAAATCATCAATAGAACTAAACTCCAATTTAGGTACCAAATTTCATTCGCAATTTACAAATAGTCGACCCAAATGTCGTTCTAACAACAATTATTATAGCAATTATAAAACAAACCTTCAATTTTGTAGGTTACCGGAGCGAAAACTCTCACATACCAAACTAAAGACAAGGAGAAAACAAAGTGTCCGAAAATAATGATATAAACAAACAAGTTCAGAAGTTAAATAAAACAAATACATCCAAAAACACAGTGAAGTTAATAATATTTAATATAAAGGTTTTAATCAGCCAAATGTCTTCAGTTCTCCCGTAACAATTAGAACGAATAGTTCAGCAAAAATTAGGCACCGAGTATAGAAAAGAAATTATATGTGAGAATTATATTTGAAATAGTCTCAGCGATCGGAATTTAAATAATTTCAACTTTTCGTCCAGCAAACTTGGAATATCAGCTTTGAATGTTTACAAAAACATATACTTTGGGCATCATTGATTAAAGTTATAAGAGAAGTTCCTTAAATGCTTTAATTGCTTTTCACTCAGGTTATCAACCACTTTGAACTATATATAGCTGGAAAATTTTGAGTCTCGCTTTTGAAGCATAATCACGAGTAACAAATTCCCTAAAGATTAAGCCTTTGCTAGTCTGAATCATGTTTAAAATGGTTCAATTATAGAAAACTGTTAAAGTACAACAAGCTCACAGTCGCAATATGGGATATTTAAATAGGATATTGAAGGACAAATCGTAAGGTTATTTGGTTGAAATTCCTATTTCGATTGTAGTTCAAAAGACCATTATACCTCAATGTGACATATGAAAACGACCATATACAGTCTCTTGTAATTGTTCTGAGTTATCCAAGTGTTATAAAAACTCATATGGCTTGGGTAAACCAAACTGAATCCAAACAGATCAATGTCAAGCAGATGTATAAAAACATCAAACTTTTATGTTAGAACAAACTAGAAAGTCACAACAACCATTTATCTACAGGTGCTGTAAATTCTTGTGTTGTTAGGGTTCAAAAATTATCGACAAGTTTATAATCACAAAATGGTCCTTCCAGACATAATATTTAGACGTATTCGTTAGTGAGTTATAATTTGAATAGTTTCGAAACAGTCTGTAAAAATGTAGCATCGCGTTCAGTTATGGCCTAGGGAATGACCAGGAGCGTAATCAGTAACAAGAAATCGATTGAACATAGTGTGTTTGCACCAGAAAAGGAATTCCGCAATTTAACCAAACACTTTAACAATCAATAATAAGAGCTGCACAAATTCAGTGAGATTTAAACGTTAGTAATGATAACAAAAATCGTTTGTAAGTTAAGTTTTTTTCTAAACTTGATTACATGATAAATGAAGAAGAACTGTCAGTATCTGTTTATATTCCAGTATCTCATAAACTGAAGTAACTTTCGTAGAAAATTAAGCCGAAATTCACAAGACGGTTCTAGTCACTCATTTTTTGGAAAAAAGTAATTGAACAGTTGTTTCGATGTAGTTCAAAACCCTTTAATCATGAGATCGAGTGAAAAATTTTGTATTGCCTTATGTCGTAAATAAACAAAATCAAGACATGCTTATAGCTCTGAAATATACCTAGATATTCATAGTAATAGAATTCAATCAAAGTGGAACTCAATCACTAGAATTATAGAGATAAGAATTATAGTGCGAGTAAAAGTACCTATCGTACGAATATGTCGTAGAAATATCAATAATATGAAAGCATAGTTTTTGAATTATTCACTATTCTTGTTTATTGGAATATATTAACTAATCTAAAGCTATTTCAATACAAAGTATATAACTTGACGAAGAAAAATGAACTAAATGTCATATTATCCTTTTCTCTAATCAAACTTCCAATTATTGAGATAATGTATGGTTTTGTGCATATTGTCACTTGAACTGTGGAATGTTTCATTTTCATTTATTGAATTGTCAAACCGATATCAATTAGGCTATCATTAAAAACGTCCTACTTACACTTTTCATTTATTTATAAATACTTGTAGTATGGCAACTCAACTTATCAAATATCTTCCTTACTTAAAACGTAAAGTTATTTATTTATTCATTTGCTACTTACTCCTATTACTTCTCGTGGAGCAGCACAGGCCGCCCACCAGTGCTCTCCATTTAAATCTGTCATTGGCAATCCTTTGCAGTTATTTCCAGTTGCTATTAATCTTTTTTATGTCTGCTTCTGATTCCCAACGTTGTGTATTCTTGAACATTCCTCTTTTCCGTTTCATTTCAAGATTCCAAGTTAGGGCTTGCCTTGTGATGTAGTTTGATGATTTCCAATATCTTCCCCTAATTTATTCTTCAGTCGAAACCTGATTTGTCCTCTCCCACAGTAGGCTGTTTCTGATGGTATCCGATCAATAAATATTGAGTATCTTGCGTAGACTATTGTTTAGAAATACATGTATCTTTTTGATGATAGTTGTTATAGTTGTCCATGTTTCAGCTCCATACAGTAGAGCTGTATCAATGTTCGTATTGAAGATCTTGACTTTGATATTAGTTAACAGTTGTTTTGAGTTTCATATATTCTTCAATTGTAGGAATAAGGCCCTTGTTAACAAATCGAATATTTGTATGACTTGATTAATGATGTTAATTAAAATAAATTTGTTTGAACAGTCGTTTTCTTGTTTTTGTTTTTGTTAAACAGTATTACTTAATAGTAATATGTTGAATATAATAATAACATCGTATGTTTTTCATCTATTTTATTAAAATAATCAATCTGTTTTTTTTTTTCAGAACAAAGATAATTTTACTTTACAGATAGAAAATATGTTGACAAATCAATCATTTGTTGTTAGATGTAAATTATTTCAGGAAAAGTTTTATAATGTTTTATTAAATTTTAGAGATTTATTTTAATTATCGATGTAACATTGTACAGTAGATCATGATTATTACATTCAACAATCCATTATCATGACATAACTATTCATATATTCATATTTATCTCAAAAGAGTAGATTTTTCATGATGAGAGTTGAATCATTATGTTACTTTGAGTTGGTTTGATTTTGAAAGATAAATACTTAATTTTATTCTTTAAATTATGAAAAGTTATGTATCACAGAACATGATTTAAAACAATAAGAGTAATTAATTAGTCATTTAATCGTTGAATTCATGAGTCAGTTGAAGCTAGACCACCATGGAAAATCTAGAAGCATCGGACGGCTGTTTTACTAATATGGGACTCCTCAACAGTGCGCATCCACGATCCCGTTTAGCGAGATTTGAACCCAGGACTTATCAATCTCGCACGCGAGCGCTTGACCACTAAACCACCGAGCCGACCAGCATCCAAAGGTGTTAATGTATAGCTTCAACCAATCCACGAAATTTAGTGACACATCCACTATTTTCATCAGTGACTTACTATCTGACAACAGACCCTGTTGAACTCTACTGGTTACTGCTTCTCACTAGAACTCCAGGAAATACCTCTTGGAGACCGTCACTAGTGAGCATATGATGATTATAATCAGAGAGGGGTTTTGTAGATATTATAGTCATTAAAAATACTTCATTTTAATAACTAGTAGACGATAATACAAAATTGTCCATTAAACAGGTGTAATTATTTGTATCCTGGAAGCAAAAGTGAAAGTCTCTTATTTATTTTTTCAGTTGAGGGTTTTTCATTCTCAAGCCATAAAAAGTTAACATTTTTATTTTGTTGGTTAAAAGACTTATAGGTAATTAATGTAGTCTGTTGAATTTTTGAATGGGATAATGTAGTTATAGTTTGCATCTTAAAACTATTGTTAAATTCATGTCGTAAATAACTATTAATTACATATTTTTACGGGAGATGCTTTTCTGTTCACGCTAGGATTGATTTACAGTTATCGACGTCTTGATAGTGCGCTCTGGTTGTTCCAAATGGAATGGAACCCAGGATGCTTGTAAGTTGTGGAAAATATTTTACTATTGAAATAGAATTTTATGATGCGAAATTTTCAGTTTCATTTAGTCCACAATATAACTTATTAAGCATTACTACATTTTCAGTGTGCCACATTCAAGCACTAGGTCAGTCATATTTTTTACAACCACGCTACATATCACTGTAAGGCGTACCCTAAAACCTTTGCAGAATGATAACAGTGTGCATATGTAGTACCATCACTACAAAGCAAAAAATTGTTACAAAAACATTTGCCACATTTTTCTACCTTTTAGCTTACTTCGGTAGTTTTTTTAGTTTAAAATCTTGAAATGAGATAGTTTTTTCATAAATTTAGGATTGATAAAACAAGCATAGTTTAAGGTTGATAATTTTGTTTTTAACAATCAGATATGAACGGATAATATTCTGAGATTAGATGGTAGTTGGAGGTAGTCAACAGGAAACCCTGGACCTGGGTTTCTTGCTACTTGGCACTGGTGCTCCCTGGCGGATTCGATTCCGTGTCACCCAGCTTCACAGTCAGAGACGTTAGCACTGAGCTATCCGGGCCGCGAACGATCTCCTGTAGGACTAAGACGTAATCACAATTGATTGGTCACTAGGTGGTGACCAATTTCATGAGTGTCTTGTCCTTATTATTAGTGCAGATCTTATCAGATTCTAGTTATATATCCAAATTAATAGTCCAAAAAGTGACAAGTTTTAAGGCAAATACATCGTATAAAACTGTACAATATAAATTCAGGATTATTTGTAATTTTAATTACTTACTTACTTACGCCTGTTACTCCCAATAGAGCATAGGCTGCCGACCAGCATCCTCCAACCCACTCTGTCATTGGCCTTCCTTTCTAGTTCTATCCAATTTTTGTTCATTCTTCTCATGTCTGTTCTTTGGTTTTCCTCTTTTCCTTCGGCCTTGAGGATATCAATTGAGGGCTTGCTCTGTGACACAGTTAGGTGCTGTCACTGAAAATCAGTCATCTATCTTCTGCGTATTGATTATCTTATCATTTCGATTCGATATGTTCTTATTTTCTTAAACTGCCCTACCAATGTTCATATCATCATTCTAATACCTTTGCCTTTCTGTTAAGTTTCTACTGAAGAGACAAATATTTATTCCTGTTGTTTCTACCTCCCTATTTATCTATCAGTCATAAAAATAATCAATATATTACCAAGTATAGAAATTTAATCAATGTTTCTCCTGGAATCAAGCTATTCACGACTGATGAAAGTCTAAAACAACACTATTTTTATTTGTAATGCTTCATTTATTTATTTAATCATTTAATGCCTATTTATTCCATTCAGATGTTTTGTTGTATTCTCATAAAATGTATTCACATAGTCGTTGGATTGATGGACTATAGCTTACTCGTAAAAAATGAATACACAAATGGAATTTTTCACTATATAGAACATTGTTATGAATATCGAATAATGGACAATCATGATTTTAATTGAATATAACCAAAAAGTTAACATGAATAAAGTGAATAGTATCTAATTGAAATAGTCAAATTGAAGCATATTAATTCTGAAAGAAATATCCATGTATAATGGCAATAAAGTGTATCTTGTTTGTGGGAGAAAATGTAAAAACAGAAATGGTTGGATGTTGAATACAAACTTTAGACTGATCTAAACTGGCTAGCGATTGCACGGGAAGTTGAGCACGATCTCCCCATTCGTGATCTGTCGCGGATGCATGATCGAGCGCCTTCAGCTAGGTGAGTTCATTCAAACTAATGTGGTCAGCATCCGATGTCGAAAACTTACAGAGCTATGTATTTTGGGGATTTATTTACCACTACAGAATGATTACCAACAGAAATAGTTTGAATGAAAGAATAAATTATTTAGGTTAAACAGTAAATAGTGAGTAGATATAATTTCCGTTTTAATATAAATTTCACTTTTTATATGTAAAATATTAACTAGCAGTTTTGATAAAAAGGGATAAATTATTATTCATTTTTTAAATTTCAACTTTATCCAATTTTCATTTGGCGCCATATTTGTTTTTTAACTTTACATTTTGTCTTCATTGACTTATCTTACTTTATTCATTTTATTTAAATATAATTGGACATGTAATGCAATTACAATGATAGCTAGCGATATACGTTGATGATGGGTTTTTTTTAAAATTGTAATTAATATATATGTAAGAAATCTCAGTGATTGAAATTTAAAATAATTCCGTTTCGTCTAGCAAACTTATCTGGACTTCTTAATAAATTTAAGACTGAAACCAGTAAAATCTCACAGTCGTTAAAGGCTAAACTAGGATCGTCATTATGGTTCATGTTGTATCCAAAGTGTTGTAACCTTTGTAGATTCTGTAGACTTCCGAAGATTCGCAAGAATAATACTCCACTAAAAGCAGTGATTGATTTTACAAATTCACCGGCATACAATCTAGCGAAATACTTAGCTAGGAGACTTAAACCATATGACAAACTGCTTAATCATGGAATTAAAAACTCTATGGAATTCAAGAACATTATCGATAACATTGATATAGAAGAGGATGAAATAGTGGTAAGTTTTGATGTATCTTCCTTATTTACTAACGTACCTGTCAATAGAGCGTTGGATATTATTTATGATTGTTTAAAATCTGGTTCATATTTGGATTTACGATGCCTATTAGATCCATCTGAGGTTATCACATGCTTGAAATTATGTTTAAGATCCACCTTATTCATATTTCGAGGAGACCTTTACAGACAAAAAGAAGGTATAATAATGGGTTCATCAGTTTCCCCGATTGTAACGAATTTGTTCGTGCATTTCCTAGAAACGAGCGCAATCACGAGAAGTGTATGTTCACCAAAGGTCTGGTAACGGTATGTAGATGACATTTTTATTATCATTAAACGGGATGGTTTAAAAGAATTGTTTGATAATGTAAACATCATTTTGAAGAACATTAAGCTAAGGAAGGAAACAGAATCCAGTGACCACAAACTAGCATTTCTCGATTGTGTAGTTGAGCGATGACATAATAATAAGTCGAAAATAAATGTATTCAGGAAATCAACACATTCTGGAAGATACTTGGATTATGATTCGGCTCATGCTCTCTGTACGAAAGTCACTGTTGTGAAAAAATTTAGTTAACTGAAGTAATGAGTTCGTTACAGATAAGGAAGACCAATGAGTTGAATTGGATAGCGTTTTGTCTATACTTAGGGATAACAACTACCCGAAAGAGTTTTTAAAGAAGATTATTAGAAATGAAAAAAACTAGAATGTATACTGAAAGATTGGAAGTCCACCATGGTGATCCCATAGAGTAGTGAAACATTGGAAGAAATCAAGAGGATTCTAAACAAGCATGATATAAGAGTGTATTTTTGGGCGTATGACACCATAAGATCGGCATTAGTGAAAGTTAAGGATAGGTTCCCGAAGGAAGAACAACAAAATATTGTCTGTGAGATCAACTGTCATAATTGTAATGCAGTTTATTTGGGAGAAACATCCAGACAATTGAATGTAAGGTTGAAGGGATACAAACAGTGTTTGAAAAATGTTCCCAAGTCCTCGGTTGACTTAAAGAAACTTGAGAATAAGTATGCGACAGCCTTACATGCGTTGGAAACAGGGCACAAGATTAATTTTGAAGGGACCAAAATATTTCAAAAAGGTTTTAACACATAAAGAAACATTGATAGTAGAAGCGCTGTTTATAAGGACGAACAAGAACGGCCTGAAACGAAAGGATGGTATTCGACTAGCGACTATTGGTCAAATATTTGTTGACAAGTAATTGGACCCATTCTTTATTCAACCTGTTTATTTCACATGCATCGTTATTTTGACTGAAATTGATGTGAGTTATTTTTAGCAATGCAATTATGTATTTGATGAATCTCATGCACATCAATGATTCAGAAACAATTTTTCAACCTTCAACTTGTACTTTTATTTCTCCTTCATATAAAAACATATTAACACCGAATATCATTCATTAAGAACTCTATTTTATACATACTTACACGTACAGACAATTCGTTTCAGTCATTTATTTCTACATCGTGAACTTTTCACATGATTCCCATTTAACTGACTCATATTATCCCATTTACTAAAATCAACATTCAAATATGATTGGATTAGCACAGTATAGATTTGATTGTTAAACGCTAAATATTTCTTTGATTATTTTACTTATTGTCTTGAAGATGTCCAGACAAGTTTGCTGGACGAAACGCTTGAAATTATTATAAATTTCAATCGTTGAGATTATTTCAAATATAATTTTCACATATAATGACTTCTCTACATTCGATGCCTAATTATTATCAAAGTATTCGTTCTAATTTTGACGAATATTGTATGTAATTAATATATTTAATAAATATTATATAAATTTAACTAACATTTATTTATTAAGTTTTACTATAGATTAGTATATATATATATACGAAATCAGAGTATAATCGAATGATAGGATAAAGGGAATTTATTTATTTTTATCATTCTAACAACTTTAGAAAGACATAAGACGTTATAACTAATTATGTGTATTCTTCAAGTAATGGAATAGTTAATTTTGTAAGTCTTATAAGAGGTGAAACATCATGTTGAAGAACAGAATGTTACAAGTGTATGCGATGCACTTAATAATAATGTTTATCTAAAGAGAATTCATTTGATATTGGGTATTATAGATATTATTTATTGAGTTAATGATAAAAATGGAGAAAAGCTTTAAAACTTCACAATATCTTAATTTCTTCGATATATTTCAGAAATAAAGATTGAATTGGAAATCGAATTCTTAGTTCTAGTTTTAAGCTGTGATATGTGGAGATAACTAAATTTATAAAATGACAAGAACTTATGGTTGACATTGGTTGCTACTTTTTATATATCTGTTCGTCACTAATTGTTGTGTCGTAAACGCTTATCACTTACACTCAAAACGAGGGACCTCTGCAATTCCTAAGACAAAAAGTAAGAACACAAAGACTGGTATAAGTGAAGATTTATTAACCCATAAAACATGATGACGACGACGACCATAGTCGAAAATACACTCATTTGTATATTGATTGTACAACCATTTTGATTAATAATTAGGATGAAATCACATGTATGAAAAATACTTGAAGTTATAACAAATCACATACTGAGCATGGTTCATGTCAATTGAATATAAGAATATCGTATATTATACAAAATAAAATATCATACGAGAAAAGAAAACCGAAAACTACACTGAATGGTCATCACATTGAATCAAAAAGGAAGTAATCTTGAACAAAACTCATAATGAGTAAATCAATCGAAAATTGACTTTTCTTTCCATCATCTCACCTTCCCTTCTTTTTTTTGAAGTCTCAAAGTGTAGATCCTGATGTTGAACCCCACTAAGTCACAAATGGCTTAAAGTTGAAAAAGTGGGAGACTAGATCTCGAATCTATGATTCTGAGGTATTATCCGTGTCGTCAGAGCTAAACGTTCTGGTCCTTTAGTTAAACAGGTAGATTGTTGGTGTCGGTGGAATTCAGAATGAGTGTTTTGTCTTAACTGGGGCTTGTCAGGATCGTGCTTACATCCCAGTATTGGTAATAGTATTGGGACTCGAACTCAGTGCTTTCAGTTTTGAACACTTAACTCATTACCCGTTGAGCTGCTGAGTCAAAATAGCCATTAGTTTGTGGAACAAATGTGAACGAAGTCAATTTCAATAGCTTGAAACCAAACATCAAGAGAATGTGATTTTTAGATTTTGTATGTCTTGGGTACCATAATTAAAATGAATGAATTAACTTCAAGAGAAGACACTCATGTTTGAAACATCTAGAGCATATCATACCTATCCTGTGATACAGTATTGTAACTTAAGTCTAGTCTTTAGTGGTTTATTATCAAAGATACCAAATATGTTATCTTCATTCATTTATAAAAATAAATCCTGACAGCTTGGTCAATGTTTAGTGAAAATACATTAAATTTAAATAGTATTGAAATAATCAGTGAACTTTTAGTAAATTTTCTTACAAACAACTGTAAACCACACTTAAAATTGAACTAATTCTCATTGGAAATAGCACTTACAGGTTTTCTATGGTGGTCTAACTTCGATTGACTCATGATCTCAACTATTAAAATATATAAAACTGTTTAAAACTTGATCTTTGATTATAACACAAGTTATATAGAAAATATGAAATCGTATTACTAGGTGGATTTGATTTCGCGATTTTCACATAAATATTTTTTTTGTAAGAAAGTAGAAATTTTAATTTTTTTTATTGAGATCATGAACCGATTGATATTAGACCACTGTTAAAAACCTGGAAGCACTGAACGGCCGTGTCGTCCTATTGTGGGGCTCCTCAACAGTGCGCATCCACGGTACCGCTAGCGGGATTCAAACCCGGGGCATTCAACCTCGCGCGTGAACCCTTAACCTACTGGACCACTAAGGCAGCATCCAATGGTGTTAGTGTCTAACATCAGCCATTGGATGCTGCCTCAGTGGTCCAGTAGGTTAAGGGATGCGCACTGTTGAGGAGCCCCACAATAGGACGAGATGGCCGTCCAGTGCTTCCAGGTTTTCAACGGTGATCTAACATTAGTCGGTTCATGATCTCAACAAAAAAAGTTAATAATCTCCACAACCCCTGTACTGAGAAATTTTAATGTTTACTTATGACTTTAGACGTCTTAGGTGTTTTCATTTTGTTATCATTGTTGTTGAAAACTGTTGATTCCTAATGGTTGCTTTTATTGTTAAAAAATATTTTCAACAATATTTTTTTATAAGTTATTTGGTTGATTATATGTTATTGATTTTCCGTAAGTAGTTATTTCATTAAGAGAAAAAAACAATCTTTCATTTTCTAGAGTATCACAAACCAATTACAAATCTGTTTATATTTCTAATTTACTTAGTTATATGTGTGTTCTTTGTTGATAACTGGCGCCAAATGAACAAATTTAAACAGAATCAAAACTTATTTATTTATTTTTAGCTCGTCACAAAATTAGACCTATCATGGAAATGAAAATCTTATTTATACAAAAAAGACTAAAGAACTGAATACACTGTTGCTAAAAGAAACATTAACATAGAAATATTAATGGTTGAAATCATGAGTTAATTTAAACTAGACCACCATGGAAAATCTGGGAGCATCGGACGGCCGCTTCGTCCTACTGTGGGACTTCTCAACAGTGCGCATCCACGATCCCACCCCCGCGAGATTCGAACCCAGGACCTATCAGTCACGCGCGCGAGCGGTTAACAACTAGACTACTTAGCCGGCATCCAACCGTGTTAATGTCTAACTTCAACCAATCCATGAAGTTGCGTCACCGTCCACCATTGTCTTCAGTGAGTTGATATCTCACAACAGACCTGGTTGGGCTCCACAAATAGGTCCTGGGTTTGAAGTTCGAGAGGGGGGGCGGGATCATGGATGCGCACTGATGAGGAGTCCCATATTAGGGTGAAACGGCCGTCCGATGCTTCTAGGTTTTCCATGGTGGTCTAGCTTCATTTGGCTCATGATTTCATCTAGTGAAGTTTCTAAAATCTCCATATAACCCCTTGTGATATAAATATTAAACAAATTTACACCAAGTTATTTAAATTATTTATTATGAAATTATCGCAGTTTTAAGCAAAGATGCATAGTGGCAAGCAGTGGAACCCAGGACGCGCATTTCGTCCTTGGGACTCATCAGCTGAGCGTACCTGTATCTCAGAGTTGATGTTCACTCAGGGACTCTAACCTAGTAACGTTCGCTTCAAACGCCACCTCGTTATCCACTTACCACTGAGTCCTGATAGCCACTTGCTTGTGCAATGGGGTGAAGTTTAAACTTACTTGATATTGTTTACTTGGATCTTCCCGTCCCAAATAGAACGCATCCAGGATTCCACTACTAGCCACAATCCATCTTTGCTTAGAATGCTTGTGAATTAAGGCAATATCGAGGCCATACTCACAGTATGCATATATTACCGATAAGAGACTGATCAATTGCAGTCCTCAACATCAATGGGAAGACTCAAGTGAACAATACCAAGTGAATTTATGGCAGTTTGTTTATTTATTTTTGAATACATTGAGAAATTCGATATTTATTATTATTTATAGAATTTCTTTATTTATTCTAGACATTGATAAATATTTGATAAATATAAAATTAAACTTAAAGTGACTTGATATTGCGTGCACTATATTGAGATGTAAGGTGTTGATTAAGGTACTCGACAATAAGTCAGTCGCGGCCTCAACAGTTCAGTGGTAACGCTTTTGATTGTGAAGCTAAATGACACGAGAATATCAGTTACCTTAAGATTTTAGGTACACTTTGGTGATACGTGTCGAATGGCACAGAAATTAGGTTCCAATTTTCCTGTCCACTAACTCCAACCATCACGTTATATAGTACGTATGAAAGAAATCGGTTTCATATTTATCTCCTACTTATACTTTACAGTTTCATACCAATTACACAAAGAGGAATTCTGATTTGTATAAAATTTCCACGAGAGTCTGTGTAAATTGTGAAGCTCTTTATTTAAAGCTTAGAATAAATTCATAGTGATGTTTTGCAACTATAGGGTTAATTATCATAAGAAATATTAAGATAATAAGCACAAAAACATTATGAAAAGTCCCAAAATAGGATCAAACAGCTGTTTAACGACCAGTTGTTATTAGTGATTAGTCAACCATGAATTTTAAAGTTATTTCGAATTAGTGATTTTCGACAATAATTTGGTTTAATTTCATTGTTCAAAGTATATTAGTCAATTATGATTCATTGGCAAATCTTTTAAAATATGATACAGTCAATATTGGCTTGTTTGTTGAAAGAATTTGTGATTGGCTGGAACTCTTTGGTCCCTCTAGGGCCTCTGAAGGCTCCGTTGTAGTTCTTGGAAGCCAACCCAACAGAAACCATATCAGAAGGTAACCGCAGCAAGACACAAATTCAAACAATCTGGGTCTATCATAATTTATCACAATAATGAACATTACATCTGTCCTTCAGGAAACCTATTAGTGCCAGAGTTAAGCTTGAATATTTCTCGAAAGCTTAACCCATTCTTGGAAAAGTTTTGTATCCCATCGTTTCGTGAGTTCCTTAGTTTTGAGATAATTTTCTACGAGTTTGTGTGTTTAACACTGTTAAGGTGATATATACATATAATATACTGATGTCATTGTATACTATAGTTAATAAACCATGGTTAGTTTATCCAAAATATACTGACTTAGAAATAGGTTTTTGTTCTTTCCTTTGTTTAGAAGGCGAATCTAACACTTAATCCGTACTATATTTTCTAGAAATCATGAATCTTCATAGTTTAATTCACGAATTGATCTTAGCTAGATCATCATCGGACAGCTATTTTGTTCCGGTTCGGGACTCTCCGGAAGTGGGGGCCATTGACTTCAGGATTTGAGAACGAACCATCTCTAGATCACTGAGCAAATATTCAATGGTATGCATATCATCACGAATTTGTTTACCATAAAATGTTTTAGTGACCTGCTAAAAACCAATAATGATGCTTCTGTGATCACTAAGCTTTATTACCGATGATTTCAGAAGCACTATCTTTTATTCAAGGGTGTAAGTGTAAAACATGTCGCAATTTTACAAAATTTGAATAAACAATGGATAAATACGTTAAGAATTGAATGTGTGCTACCACTAAGACTTGGATCTTTTTCGGTTCACTCGTTTGATAAATCGAGGCAATTTTAGTGTTATTTTCTGTAAAATAAAACATTAGTTTCAATATTGCTTATAAAAGAAACTAGAGTTCACAGGAATTTCTGAAAATTTATGTGAATACCATCGATAAGTATCACAATGTTAGACTTAATTAGTGAAGTCGGCTTGCAACAAATCTAGGAAATATTGAGTGACATTTTGTTCTGTTCAGTCTTTTTCATGATTTAACTCTGCTTACATGTGCTTAGGTTTATTCCGAAATCTCTGTTGCTACGCTGTAATAGATTGATAATCGAAATTTCTAAAAAGGTGAATCGTTGAACCGGTGTAAAACCATTGTTGGTGTTATGGTTAACAAAACAAACAATATTTTTGATATCGCCGTCTAACTAGCTGACTTAGTGTGATAGTGTATGATTTATTAATTCATTAATCTGTGTTAAATAGTTTGTGATACAGCTTAGTACAATTGGTAATAAAATGTTGTTAACAAACATCATCACAACAAATAATGTAAGGTCACAGTGCATCGTAACAAATAAATAAACAATAGAGGTTACCGCATCGGGTAAATCACTTATTAAGTCACATTAAATCATATCGTCTTTTATGTTCAAGGATGTTACCATCTATTTATAATGAATGATAATTTCATGATTGAAACTAAGATTTATATTTTTCGGCTATATGTGACGTTTAGATTTTCGGCTAAATTATGTAAATTTTCGAAAATCATATCACAATCGTTAAAAGTACTAACGTTTAATTTAATCTAGATGAGATATTTATCAGTGTAGATTATTACAACATCTGACAACGTTGTTTGACGTCATGAACTAAATAGCACTGAGAATTCGCTCTTTACATATTTTGGCTGTAATATGATCAACTAAACATTTACCAGATGATATAATAATTCTATCATCCTAGAACAAAGCCACTCATTCATTGTCAAAATGTACAAAATTTCATCTACCTACTAAACTAACTAGAATTATTTGAACTGAGTGGTTAGCATTATCACGGTTGATGTTGCTCAAGACCTCCAAACACTTACTAATTTTAATTCGTAAGCGGTAGCTCATAATATTACAAAAGTGAGGAGAAAATCCCACTCAATTCCAGTTACACGTATCTTTTATATTACTCATGGAAATTAATTAAATATGCCTTATCAATCAAATATTCTAAATTAAATGGATGACATTACTGATTATTCAATCCAATTACTTAAAATATTCATTTAGGAAAACATGAAAATCATATAATTTATTATTTTTAAACGATCTTTGAATATAATTAGATAATATGATAAACTGCTGACTTCTGCAACAATCGAATTTTTGAAAGTTGATGTTTTTACAAATGATTTCATTTATTTTTATTTTTGTCGGTATCACTAGTCGCTACTGACTGGCCCCCAAACGCACTGGTACGGCCGAGAGTGGAGAGAGTCAACTCTCCCTCTCCAAATGCTCTCACATGGCCACGTGCATACGTGAACAGCCAGGGAAATCTTACTCACTGTCTTCTCTCAACGTATCAGGAGCTGCTGGGACGCAACAAGCATCATCATAAGGAATGGATCTCAATCAAAACCCTAGACAAGATTCAAGATCGGAAGAAGAAGTAGACGGTCTATGTTTTTTTACGTGGCTAACAGGTGTATGTAAGTAAATAAGTAAGTATTAACTATAGTGATTTTAGGTGCAAATTGATGCGTTAATGACGTTAATGATGTTTCTAAATGCGTAATAAATGATTTAGGTTCTAATATTGAAGTTATGAAATTGTCTACATATTAAAATGTAAATTAGCTTTTTTAAAAAATTAAAAGCATGTAAAATCCATTAGCAATAAAATTTAATATTTATGAATGGAATTTTAATTAAATGTTTAACTTTTGAATAAAACATAAATACTTTTTAAAAAAGAATTATCATGAACATCTTCAAATCACAGCTATTATTAAACATAACAATAGAATATTCTGTTAAATATATATTTATGTCGAGTAAGAGCTAGAAATGTTTTATTGTAATATAATCGAAGATGGTCGGTATAAATTAAAACTTTTAGAAGCTTTTAAAAAAGATGGTTAACATAGTTTGTCCTCGAAGTTCTGCGCACTGTTAAGAAGTCTCATACCAAGGACAAAACTGCTGTCCAGCGCTTTCAGATTTTCATGATATCAATTTAAACTCAACCATCTACACAATCTTATACTGATGATCTTACTAAACTGTCTTGGGTTTTTGATGTTATCAGAAAATTATGAAATCTAAACACTTACAATATAGAATTATGCATAAGTAACTGAAAGAGATGAAATGTCAGGTGTATAGAAGACAAGTATTCAAGTGTAGCTTTCACGGAAATGATATAAGATTAAACAATCTAACTTTATTGCATTGGTCAATTGAATAAAAAATAACAATCAATAGAAGATTAATGTGATTGGCTGAAATTTGAATTGCTTGAAATGATCAATCGATACATTTTATCAATAATTGAATAATTAAAATTTATTATTATTATTATTATACGTAACGGGAATAAATTTATCGACTACTAATGTAAGCATTATTATGACTAAAGGAAATATTACTTGTAAGGTTACTAACAAAAGATCGCTATAGTTTTGATTAAGTTCTTAATGTTTTATCGGAAGTGGTTTGTATTCAGGTCATCGTGATCAATGAAAACTCATTTATAAACTGATGGAAAGATGGTCCATTTACTTTCGGATAAAACTTATTTATTCAGTTGGTATTCAAAATTAGGTGATAACAAATATTTTAAGATTGGAAACAAGATAATTTTTTATGTTATCATTCATTAATAATAACATGAAATTACATCTAACCACCCTTTTTAAGTATCAGATAAAATGAATTATATACAAGTCTTCGCATATAAACAAATGAGTCTGCATCATCTGCTTAAAACAAAAACTTGGTTTCTTCAATCAAAATTAAAATTATTCTTTCAATGACATAGTGATTACTTTTTAAAAATATATATTTAGATAATAAAAATATTAGTAAGGTTAATTTCGAGAGAAATATTCAAACAAATAATTTATCATGTTACTAAGGATTCAAGGTTATCTCTTGTTTATTTACTTACTTACGCCTGTTACTCCCAATAGAGCATAGGCTGCCGACCAGCATCCTCCAACCCACTCTGTCATGGGCCTTCCTTTCTAGTTCTATCCAATTTTTGTTCATTCTTCTCATGTCTGTTCTTTGGTTTTCCTCTTTTCCTTCGGCCTTGAGGATATCAATTGAGGGCTTTCTCTGTGACACAGTTAGGTGCTGTCATTGAAATTCAGTCATCTATCTTCTGCGTATTGATTATCTTATCATTTCGATTCGATATGTTCTTATTTTCTTAAACTGCCCTACCAATGTTCATATCATCATTCTAATACCTTTGCCTTTCTGTTAAGTTTCTACTGAAGAGACAAATATTTATTCCTGTTGTTTCTACCTCCCTATTTATCTATCAGTCATAAAAATAATCAATATATTACCAAGTATAGAAATTTAATCAATGTTTCTCCTGGAATCAAGCTATTCACGACTGATGAAAGTCTAAAACAACACTATTTTTATTTGTAATGCTTCATTTATTTATTTAATCATTTAATGCCTATTTATTCCATTCAGATGTTTTGTTGTATTCTCATAAAATGTATTCACATAGTCTTTGGATTGATGGACTATAGCTTACTCGTAAAAAATGAATACACAAATGGAATTTTTCACTATATAGAACATTGTTATGAATATCGAATAATGGACAATCATGATTTTAATTGAATATAACCAAAAAGTTAACATGAATAAAGTGAATAGTATCTAATTGAAATAGTCAAATTGAAGCATATTAATTCTAAAAGAAATATCCATGTTCATTTTTCTCATGTCTGTCTGCATTACTCGATGTGCCGTGTTCTTTGGTCTTCATTTTCTTCTTTGGTCCTGAGGATCCCAAGTGAGGGATTGTTTTTTTGACGTATTCGGGTGCTTTCCTCAATGTATGTTCTATCCACTTCCAGCACTTCTTCCTGATTTCTTCCTTCGCAAGTATCTGGTTTGTTCTTTCTCATAGTTAGTTGTTGCTGATAGTGTCTGACCAACGGATCGGAATTATTTTGCGTAGACAGCTATTAATAAACACTTTTATCTTCTGAATGATGGCTTTCGTAGCTCTCCAGTAAAACTTACCTGTCGGGGAAATAATTGATAGAAAAGGCTTAATGAATATCATAATTTAACTAATGAGGCTTAAATTGTATTCGATGTTAAATATTCACCACCGAAATAATGTAAAGATATTAAAAATAGCATTGTCTTAACAATAGACTACTGTATACTCTTTATTTTTATCACTAGTTTAAATATAAGCGTATATGTGACATTTCAGTTACTAATTCATTTTCATGAGGACCGATAAATAAAAAGATTAATATAATATAATTTAATTTAAAGGGTTTCTTTCTATTGTTCATATTAAAGACTAATATTGACCAGTCTCTTTGGGGATATGTACAAACTAAGAGAATCGGATCGGTAATGTCAATATGATCACAAATTTTCAGTAAAGCTGGATAGTTGCTATTTATGACCCGTGAGCTGGATTTGAGGGAATTTCAGTTTTGATATTCATATTGAAACGTAAACTCAGTATATTGGCTTCAAATGGAAATCGTTAAATGAGAGAAAAACAAAGAATGAGTGATGTCATATACTTAAATTACCTCTCATGTAAATAAATCATGTGGGAACATTGATTAAATTGTCTTTTAAAATTTCATCTCTGTTTTGGTTAAACACGGTGTGTGGTAATTTTAGTAACAATCAAAGGGTAGGCTGTCAATTTATAAGAAATTTAGTGAATTTTATTAAAAATTGTTAAAATATTACATCGATGTTTACATCAAATAGGTTAGTAAAACTATCCGGATAGCATAGATATGATGTACTGTTTACCGTAATACTAAAAGACATGAATCTTAATATTAAGGGTTGCATTGGTTTCTTCAAAAATGGAGACATGTAATGTAAGAGAGTAAACCTAGTTTCAAGACCTGATTGTCACCATCATATTACTGTCTGAAAGAGTTCACTATGATGTTCGAAAGAGCGGTAATATTAGAACTTGACTGTTAGAACTCAATAATCACAGAACACTAAAAAATATGATTTGTTTTCCTATCAGTTGCCAAGTAAATACAAACATATTTTTTAACTCGTGTAATATTCATCGCTTTTTCCATTGATGGATTTCTGAGCTAAATAAACACAGAGGATATAACAACTAATGAGTATTACTGAGAACTTTGCGGTATCGATTGTTCTTTCAATAATCTGTAAATTAAAATGAAAATAACACTCAGAATAATGAGCAATAAAACATTACTGTTTTATTGTCACACATTTTTCCACACTACATTGATCAGATGGTGTTTCGTCTAAATACATAAGCGTTAAGTTTTTACCATTGACTAGTAAGAGTTACAGAACCACTGAAAACCAGGAAATAGTAAATGTCTGTTATGTTATAATTTAGGACTACACACATATATAGGTTCGCCCTTTCGTATTCAAATATAAAACTTTTGGATCTAGTTGTATATGAAAAATATTCAAATCACTAGATTATAATTTAAATAGTCTGCATTACAATGTACTGTCAATTTACAAGTTTCTATTTTATAATTTAAATCTTGAACTTATTTTCTTCCAAAAGAAACACAATAATAATTCATCTTTTTGATATTTTATTTGTTTGACATAACTAAATATTGATAAGAGAGAGTAGGTTGAATATAATGAAAAAAATCCAGATAAAAGCGGTAGGCAAATTTCAATCAGGGAAAAGAAATCGTATAATGAAAAGAAAAATTGCACAAAACCATAAGATTTATACATATGAATATAGTCTAATGATTCACTGGGCTACTATCTTTCTATTCACGCATTAATCATTAAGCTAAACAAATGTAAAACCATTAACTTTTATTGTATGCAAAAATTCTAAAAATCTTTCATTTACATGAATCTACTCATTTTAAGTTTTGTATCATGTTAGACAATAGAAAGATAAACTCTAAGTGTATTTCATAAAAGTCAATCGAACTAACTGTCTGTGATATTCGGTTATGGTTTTTTTTGTTGTTGAGAAAAATAGCAAAAAGTAATAACTTGGAGGAAGAATGACTATGTTTTTCACATCTGTCATTCTTTTCGGGTAAAATTTTGTTAATTCGTAAAGATTAACTGAATTTTTTTAAATTCATATTGTTTTATTTTACAGTTTTACTTAAGATGTGTCGGAGAAACACTATGACTACAGTAAGCATGATACTTTCATTTTTTTAAAAGCATATATTCTATATCGTATTGTAAAATAAGACAAAAGGCAGGAGAAGTGCATATTAATTATGAGAAGTTACAAAGTATTATATTTTTATGGTTGAATTTATGAGTCGATTGAAAGCTTGGAAGCACTGGATGGTCGTTTTGTCCTAGTATGGGGCTCCTGAGCAGTGCCCATATACGATCCGGCATGTGCAACTCGAAACCATGATTTTTAGAATTGGATAATGTTGACACACTTCTAAGAGAAAATTACTTATTTTACATTCATTGACTATTATGAAGTCTGAATCAATAGAGTTAAACGTTTGTATGTCGGTTGTAAATAAGAATTTAAAGTATACTTAATGTATTCAATAGATTGTTCACTGTGATGTGAACAGGAATTTTGTTGAACATATTATTTCAATTACAAACATTTATCACATCGGACAGTTTACATTTCAGTGTATTACGCCAACTTGAGATGGTAATTTGTTCTAAAACACAGAAAAGTGACGTTTTGAATGTATTCAATGAAGTTTTCTGAACATAGTTTTATGTAAGCTGACGTAGTAAAATAGCTAAGTGACATTCGTAATAACAACAATCATTAAGTCATTTTAGATTTGATGATTATTACTGAGTTTCTGACACTACACAGAAATCAATCTTGACCAAAATTAAATAAAGAATTCTCATTAAAAAATGTTCACAACTGAAACGAAATTCCTATATAGTAATAATTTAATATGTCAATATACAGAAAATCTGAACAGTAATTTTTATATAATAATCGGTTGCCATTTTATTCGTCGGAAAATTTGTAAATTGCTGTGGTCGTTTTTCTTGAGTTTCTCATTAGTTTGACTCACAATATGCAATGAGTACTCTCTGAAGACTCGAGTACCAGGCAGACTTAGCTAATTTAAACAAATCCAAAAAGGAAAATTTATGACAGTAACTGTATTTTAATAAACATTATGGACCAGGAGAGTAAGCAGGCTGCTGACTGACGTTTCAGTTACATTTTTGTTCACTAACAAATATTACAATGTCTGTTGCTTGGATATCTGGACTACCTGTTCCCTACATCTCGATATTTCAATAAGTTATCTGTTTTTGTTTGTTTTAACAAATTATTATGTCTATTAATCGCATAACCTATTCAGGCGCGTTTGTGTAAAGTTTACGACTTTTCGGTGTACAAGGTACAAAACAGTACAATCAAAGACATCATGGTGGCTGACAATTTGCACTGAAAGGAATAACAATTATTCAAATATTGATTCCTGAACTGCTAACATCTAACTGGCTATCACTCAATATTTATTGTCAGATTCGATCAAGAAAAAAGAAAAGGAAACTTGTTGGAATCCTTTGTGCTGAAAATTTCATGTTGAGTCAAAAATAGAATACTGAATAAAGCTATCAATAATAATAATAATAATAATTGATTTCTTTATTTCTATACCGAATAAATAAACGCATTTAAGAGTTTAATAGCACTGTGAATTGGGTAATAATAAACCAGTAAATTGAAAATCAAAAACAATGTGCTACAATTCAACTTCATTAAATGTAACGAATATACAATTTGACCATATTTTTAAATTAAAATATAATATAGTGAACGATGACACACAGGCGGGGAAAATCAAATGTATATGAACACGAAATTACAGAGTCTCAGTAAAATCTAAGAAACCATACAGTAAATACTTTATTTGCAAAATGTCGATCAATTATCTCAAATTTGATTATTTCTTCATTTCCATACCAATCACTCTTTATTCTTGCTCTCTTCTCGCCATTATTCTCAAGCTTCTACTTTCAGGCATTTCACTTTCGATCGATGATACATACTACTTATACCTGTCGACATCAGTAGTACACACCATACTATCACTATTTAAAATCCTTCGTTTTAATATAATTTAATAAATTTAAATTTATTATCAAAAATTTAAAGTATGATTTTTGTAATGTTTTATACAATTTTTTAAAATTAAATTTTATGATCTTATCAACTAAATGATGAGAAATTATTTATTTTGTATTGATGTCGTTCATTCTCTAGTTGAAAACAAAATAACATAGATAGTTTCAGTGTTTTAGAATTGAGTATTTTCAATATAAATATGTTTATTATTATTGAGATGGACTAGTTATATATCCATCATAAGCAAAATATTTCATAATATTATGTCTTTTTATTTTCTACAAAGACTAAAATGATGAAGTCCAAAGAAAATAGAAATAAAAATAATAGGTTATTATCAGAAAGGGGTTTTGTGGAGATTTTAGTAATTTAACAGTTGAATCATCTTCATCGCTAGATTATGGATGCGCATTGTTGAGGAGTTCTATGCTAGGACGAAATGGCTGTTCAGTGCTTTCAGGTTTTTCATAGTGGTCTAGTTTTAATTGATTCATGAATTCAACTATTAAATTCATGAGTTATTATTTAAAGTTGAATTCATAAAAGCAATTGATTGCTTTGTTTTAATTTCAAAGAAAATGAAGAGTGATGAATAAAAGTTGAATTTTTTTATATGATGGTTGGAGGTAGTCAGCAGGAAACCTCGGACCCCGGTTTCATGCTACATGGTACTCGTCAGCAAGGCGCACCTGTAATCTGACTGACTGAAGCTGGGTGACACGGAATCCGTCAAGGAGCAACAGTTCCTCAAGATTACAGGTACACCTTGCTGACGAGTGCCAAGTAGCACGAAACCCGATTCCAGGGTTTCCTGTTGACTACCTCCAACCACCATCTAATTTCAACATAGTACACACAATGTCGAGTCACCTAGACTAGTGGCCATATTGCAACTTGGTCGGTAACATTCGATCTGCACTAAGAAAGACTTGACACACATGACATCGATCAATCAATTGTGAATTTTTTATTTAACTATGCAAAAGTCTCGTCTGCCATCATCTGATCACTTTTGTTTGCATTTTATACGACAATTGTGCTTACAATTGTAATGAGTTTGGTTAGCGAATCATGAACATCAAAATATTTATCTTCTATAGTATGAATAAAAATAACCGCTTTTAAAGGTTTGTTTATTTTTGAATTATATAAACAAGTGAAAATAATTGACTTGATTATCAAATCCTTTAAACACTTGATAAATTTATCAAGAAAACTGTTTTTGATAGTTGAACTAAATATAGCTATTATACTAAGCGAAACGTAAAATTATAATATTAAAATTGGTAAAGATTATTGAATTGTATGTGCGTAGTAATACTAAATTTAGTGCCAAGTCCTAAAGCATTCTTAACCTGACAATAGAGTTATCTAGCTGATACCAATCAATAATAAAGACTATATGTTCTTTAGATCAATAAAAAATAGATCGGTACTACTTTCAAGTTACCTCCAATAGTAATTACGAATTTACGTGTACTTTTGAAAGCAAGTACATTAGAAGAACTGGATAAAGGACATCTATAAAGCTTTCCGAATATGTTCCCCGGGAGTTACATCTGAAAGATAATGAAGTATTCACAAGTACGATCAATAAATATTTGGTGGATAATGGATACGATGTGGATATCATGAAAGAGTTTAAAATAATTGACAATCGGCGAAAGCCACTATTGACTTTGCACAGGTCACAGCCATCAAGCGCTTGCATTCTAAAGTAAAGTGTGGTAAAATTCTCATTGCTATTGTAAGGTAGTTATATAATTTTAACGGTTGCCAGTTACATTAAATCTTCATCATATTGTATAAATTAATGTATAAAATCTTACTGGCATTCACTCGCTATGTTTACTTTTTATGCCAATTGGGTGTCTTGATTATCATGGATTTGTTAATAAATGATTTTATTATTTGTCTTTTTATCATTGTTTACAACTACACTCACTACTCCTCTTTTCTGATTTAATGTAAACTGGTCTATTATGACTACTGAGCCGAATACATTTCTTTTTGTTTCACATGTCATTTCGAACTAAACTTTGAATCCTGGATTGATCATTAATTCTAGGATGCAGGCACACCCAATTGACGAGTCTCGGAAGGGACGAAACTAGCGTCCGGGTGTTGTATCCTGGGGAAGATTACATTACGAGTAACTTCTGAGATCTATTAACCGACTAATGTTATCTATATATTCTTACGGTATAACTATTCAGTAACTAGATTGTACATATCTATATTCCCCTTGTTCTAAGCTTTATTTTGACCTATATATTATTATTGTACGATTTACTGTTCTTAAGCTTTGTTCAGTTTGTTGACTACTGCCTCCCATGTTCATAGCCACTTTTCGACTATATTTTGTACGAGTTTTGTTTTCTATTTTATGGTGCGTTGCGGTCTGTTTGTTCGGTATATAAACTCAGTAAATCTGAAATAAATGATTCGCATAGTGGAGGCTGTTGTTGGCATTCTGGACTCAGCTGGACGGGATAGGCAGGCAACGTACCAGTGGGACACTAGGCTGATCAGACCAGTCGAACGTCATTGGTATAGAACAGCATAGGGGCGAATAAGTCGTATTTTGATTGGCAAATAGGTTACGTGATAACAGGCGGTTCATAAAGTCACAACAACGGGGTTCTATTATTAGTCACATTTTATTTATTTTAAGTAAACTTGTAAAATAATCACCACATGTGGACAATTTGAACAGAATGTACACATGCCAACTAAAACTGATCAAAATTTATTCAAAATATCAACAAATGGATAATCCGAGTCATCCTGAATGCCAAGATTATTGCAAAAGACGTTATAACTTTATTTTTAGTACTATTACCTAAAAGTTATGGTTATTTGTGTCTTAATATTTCTTTTAAAATGAAATTGATTTAGTTTCATTCGTTTTTTGAAGGAGCCCAGATATATTTAATATTTTTTATGATGAATGTGCATGATAATCATTGTCAGTAACATAAGCTTTGAACAAGTTTTCTTCTCTATCCTGTCCTCTTTTTAGAACTTTTGGATACCTATAGAGAGACGATAAATTGGGTTTGCATTTTATTCATAAAAAGAAAACTATGAAGAATTATTATCTGTGCATGTAATAAACGTTACCTATCAATACCGTCCCATCATTT
This sequence comes from Schistosoma spindalis, assembly GCA_946903255.1. Classification (NCBI taxonomy): domain Eukaryota; kingdom Metazoa; phylum Platyhelminthes; class Trematoda; order Strigeidida; family Schistosomatidae; genus Schistosoma; species Schistosoma spindalis. Next base: position 21,805,670 of record OX336424.1, read on the forward strand.
CTTTTAATGAATACAAAATTTAAAAGAGGAAATCATAGACTCCCTTCATCAAAATGAAATAGATGGATAAATGATATTTTTCCAATGTCTCCAGTAAATCTTCTTCCTTTTAAACCCACAGCAATTAGATTATGCATGATAAAACTGTGCTTTCCTGACATCTATGGTCTTTATTTACGATTTTTTTGGCTAAAAATCAGTGCGAAGCCAGAAGTGGGTTTTGCCGATTGTCAATTATTTTAAACACAATATTTAAGTGAAAGTGGTTTCACTCAAACTGTAATCAGTTTAAAAACACTTGGTTTTAAAATTAAAAAAACCTAACTTATGATGTCAGCTTTTAGATAAAAACATTCTACAAATAAGTCCTTGTATAAAAATAACCTGCACGAATTAAGAACATCGTTTATTTGTTTCATATTATAAAATAATAATATTAGACTAACTACTTATGAATTCACTTAGTATTGTTTGCTTATATCTTCCCATTATTGTTTAGGACTGTGATTTATCAGTCTCTTATTGGTATGTGTGCATCCTGTGTGGATTGTCTCGATATTGCTTTAAATCATAAGCTTTATAAGCAAAGATGGATAGTAACAAGCAGTGGAATCCAAGACTCGTGTTTTATCTTATTTGAGATTCTTCAGCTAGATGTACCTATATCTCAGAGTTGATGTTCACTCCGGGACTGGAATCCAGTATCGTTCGTTTCAAACGCCACCACGTTATCCAGTTAGCCATTGAGTCATAATAACTAATTGCTTGTACAATGAGGTGAAGTTTAAATTCATTTGGTATTATTTATTTGAATTTTCCCATTGATGTTTAGGACTGTAATTGATTAGCATTAGTGAATTTCACTGCTAACCACCATCTATCTTTGCTAACTACTTAAAGTTGTGCTTTATTTTCTCCTTCTCAGTTATTTCATTTCACTTATTTATTTATTTAATCACCTGATTGGTTTGTTTATATTTGTTTTATCTATATTTTACATTTTATTTAATATAGAATGATTTGTATCTAAGTGTCATGTATTGAAAACAACATTTTGTCAATATAATCTAATCAGTTCCTTAGAAATCAATAAAATCAATAATAAAGTTAAAAATGTTTTTATTTTTTATTACATATTTTAGAATTATTTTTATATTTCAAACATTTTTAATGACTTAAGAAATAAAAATGAAATATCAGCTCATTGTTATTGATACATTTAATTACCATTACTGTTAAAATTTAAATTACTCATGTTGATATTGGCAGAAATGATTGTAAATCTATATTCTTATAGATTATTCTAATAGTATACAACTGGGAAACCTATAAGGTTTAGAAGTACTTGAAAGTGAAACTTTTTAGCTGGCTATTTTTTACAGGTCATAGTTAAAAAATAACTCATGAATTCTCTTAAACATTAAAGGTTTGTAAAAGAATTCAGTTTATTGATTTATGGTGTAAATCATTATTACCATCAATAATTGGAATTATAATTTTTTTTTCGAGTATTTTTTTCTATTGACCCTTAGGTTATTTACTAGACCAATCCCCTCAATATAATTTTGAAGTTTAGTTTATTATCATAATCGTTTTTTTTCGATACTTCATAAATTACAGTTATCTGTTAACAATTTACTAAATTGTTTACCTATCTCCTGTAGTTCACTCACATAAAGTAAACATAAAGAGAACCTAAAATTCTCATTTGTTTTGTTTCATTTTTTGAATGAATCTTTTGTAAAAGAAACAATAGTTAAGAATTCTAGTTATATTCACTTCAATGATCTCAGTTTATGTATCCATCTAGATTATTGTACTCTGCATCAACTCCACTGGTATAATGCTAACAATAAGCATAAATACAGATTAAAAACATTTTGGAATTTAGCGATGATAAGAAACAGTTGTTTTTAAGAGTATTTTGCTAATATATATATATATATATATATATATATATATATATATATATATATATATATACGCGAAACCTTATTTATTAGGTATTCAATGATCATGGTTGGTTATAGATCATAGCGTTTATTTATCAAAACATTGTTTATTTTATCTGAACTATTTGTACATGAGTATATTGGTTTGATTAATAGAAGTAAATTATAGTATGATTTTACACATCAGCTGTTCTGTTTTTTTCTTTCAATTAAATATTTCTATATAGTGATATGATCTTCGTGAATAATAATGATTAGACTATAATTCAAATTTATGTTGCCTCATTAGTAAATAATCTTAAACATGATCATATACAGTAGTTCCTTTCAATAAAAGTTGATAAGGAACTTAAAATAAATAAGTCATCTGATATACCATATAGATCAATTTATTAAAATAAGCTGTTTAACACCATATTTTCATGATTAAACAATATTTAAATATTTTTCATCATTGAAAAGTTTATTTTACTATATAATATTTACAACCTAAGTGGAATCTTCACTTTAGTTTATAACAGTTTTATGATTTTATTCTGTTTTAACTTAAAGGCTTTATGAATATAAATTTTATGATTCATTTAACCATAGTTACAACAAGGACTATGTATGTCATAGTATTTTTTTAAACAGTTTTTCATTGTTGTATGAATAAATTATAATAGTAAAAAATCATTAATAATATAATAATGAAATGAGTAGATAGTTGAATGTCTGACATTTCATAACTTAATGTAAGTTATTTCTTCAAAGAATAAAAAAACCCTGCAAAATATCAGATCTTTAAATTTCTATTTATTAAAATATTCTGAGTACATTATTTTACTATCAAAAACAATAAATCCAATCCTCAATATTTTTTAAATTATTATTTAATATATTGAGATTGATACATGTAAATAAATTACTATTTTAATAGTTAAGATCATGAGTCAATTGAAGTTAGACAACCATGGAAAACTTGGAAGCATTGGACGGCCGTTTCGTCCTACTGTGGAACTCAGCAGTACGCACCCACGATCTTACCTCGTTAGATAAAAACTCAGGACCTATCACTCTCGCAATAATCAACATATGCTTACTAGTGACTAGCTTCAAGAGGTATTTCCCGAAGTTCTAATGAGAAGCAGTGACCAGTAGAGTTCAACAGGGTCTGTTGTCAGATAGTAAGTCACTGATGACAATAGTGGATGTGTCACTAAATTTCGTGGATTGGTTCAAGTTAGACATTAACACCGTTAGATGCCGGTCGGCTCGGTGGTTTAGTGGTCAAGCACTCGCGTGCAAGACTGATAGGCCCTGGGTTCGAATCCCACGAAACGGGTTCGTGGATGCGCACCGCTGAGGAGTCCCGCAGTACAACGAAACGGCTGTCCAGTGCTTCCAGGTTTTCCATGGTGGTCTAGCTTTAATTGACTCATGATCTCAACTATTAAAATTACTATAATATCCACAAAACCCCTTCTGAAATTATTATTTACTTGTTTATTTTAGTTTATCCTTATTATAACCTAATTGCCACTTTCAACACATATTTTTACAGGTATAACACAATGTAAGTGACTATTAGTCAAGCCTTAATTTTATATTTTGATGGACGAATTGCTAAATTAAAATCATGTAACCATTGACGCTTCAAAACTAATTTGAACTATTCACTTGGCACTGTTTGCTTGTATTTTCCCATTATTGCTTAGGACTGTGATTGATCAGTCTCTTATTGGTATATGTGCATCCTGTGTGGATTGTCCCGATATTACCTTAAATCATAAGCTTTATAAGCAAAGATAAATAGTGGGAATCAGTGGAATCCAGGATTCATGTTTTGTTCTATTTGGGACCCATCTGCATCCCAGAGATGATGTTCACTCCGTGACTCCAACTCAGTACCGTTCACTCTAAACTTCACCCCAATGCACAATCAGATGGCTATCACGACTCAGTAGCTAACTGGACAACGCGATGGCATTCGAAGTGAACGATGCTGGATTCGATTTTCGAAGTGAACATCTTCTCTGGGATCTAGGTATATCCGGCTGAAGAATCCCAAATGGGACGAAACGCGCCTCCTGGATTCCACTGTATTTCACTATCCATCTTTATTTATAGATTACGTTTTGACTGTTTCAATCTTTGTATACTTAAATCATTTTGTCGTAGAAACTGAATTATTTTCGTTGATATCCATTGTGAACGTGTGTCACTAATTTCGATATGTGAGTAGCCATCTCTATGATAAAAAGAGTATAGGCGATCATTCCACAAAATCATGGTATTACTTCAATTATCAACTGAAAAATTTCAGCTAAAAAGAACAGTATTTACTGATATAGGAGATAACACAAATAGCTAATTAAACGTAGTACTGATTGTTTTTTTTTATTATCGAAATTCATTTATTCGTTAGAAGTGATCATTTTATGTGTGTGTTAGTATAATGCAAAAATGATTCTATATTCTAATGCAAATTATTATTTCCTATTGTGCCATTTAATAGCTGTCAATATAATTAAGAAATAGTCGATTCGATCATTAAATGTTTGTCAGCTAGATTTTTATAGTTTTAATGGGAATATGATGGCAGTATCATACAATATTGACTATATTAATTCAAGTTGAAAATGACCCTGAAAATATTACACCAATCAGAACACAAATATGTTACATCGATCATTTATTATTGGAGAATAATGTCACTAAAAATTACAAATAATTTTTATATGACTAAAATGTTAATAAGTTCGACTATCATAAAGCCAAAATATAGAACAGAAACTCATTCTTTTTTATCGAACTGTTTTTGTATTTCAATTTTTTAAGTTGCTGTAGTTAGTTCTTTGAGCAAATACAGATTGCATACATTTTATAAGTCTGTGCAACTGATAGACTATCACTGGTTATCAATATCATAGTGGTTAAATTCGAATATAAACCTGTTCTTGTTGTAATATTAATTACTTAAGTGATATATTTTAGTGGATAACCAATAACCCAATTCGTTACTTTGATTTCAAAAACATGGAAAATGAATTTCACTCCCTTCGACTTCCGTTATCAAAACAATTTATTTCAAAAGACGCAGCCATTTCGCTTCCATTTATCATTACCCTGACACAGTTGTATATGAATTATGGTCTATCTCCTTGCGATCGAACGGTATGTAAATACTGAACAGAGGTACTCTCAAATAAATTACTAAAAGAGTGGTTCCTACTTAGTACTGTGATTTGATTTATGTAACGGAACCATGAAATTGTGATCAAATATTTATATCTTAGAACAAATTTTCATTATAGGGTAGTTTGTAATGACCATAGAATTTCCATGATGTAATTTACCAACCGAAATTTTCTAGATGACCTTTCAAAACCAGGAAGCACTGTACAGCTGTTTCGTCTCAGTGTGATCAACCAGAAGTGTTCATTCACGAACACATCAGTTGGGGTCAAACAAAGGGCCTTCGTTCTCGCGAGAAAACGCTTAACCCCTAGAGCAATGAGACAAACTCTGGTAGTACTTATGGCTAACTTTAGTCAATTCTCGATAATGAGACCATCCTTCATTGACTAAGGTGGATAACTATCTGGGACTGACATAGTTGAACTACACCGGTCATGCTTCTCGCCATAACTTTAGGAATCACATTTTGAAGCTATTTGCTTGTGGACACATGATTATTATCACTGTAGTGTTTCATGGTGGTTGTAGGACCTCTATTACTTAAGTTGCCAACTGCAAATGAATTTTATGTCTGTAATAAGATTCAAAGTAGCATAAGAATTAAAATGGCCTCAAGATTGTTGGTTTCCGTTTCCGTTTGGCTCATTAAAGTACGAGCAAATTAGGGTATAAAAATTACTTTCAAAGTTGATCAACACTGAATTCCACCGTTGAAGAAATGCGTCAAAGTTCTTCCTCTTTAAATTGACGATAAGCTAACCTTTCATATTCATTAAGTTTTAAATCGACTTACAATAATATGATGTGATATGCAATTTAAAAGTATAAGCAGAAATAACAATGTGGTTTTAATTTTCTAACAAGAATGACCGAAATCGAAGGTCTGTTGATCACCGTTAGAAATGGAGGAAATTTTATATACGTCGTTTTAACCACGATCGATAGCTTGAGTTGGTGTGATACAATCGAGTGGTAAATTTACACAAATACAACCTCCTCGTCACCTAGTTAACCGAAGTCAAAAGAAAGAACATCATGTTGGCCCAAATCAGTCGCTTGCTGTGAATTATCTTATACAAATCCTAGAACTATCAAGCAGACTGTTAAGGATTCTTTTATTTGTCTAGAAAACGGAAAAGTTAGTGGTTGGAAGCAAACTCATGATATAAATAGACAAAATCAACTTTACTAGCCAATAATTTTTTGTTAGAAACAATGAGTGTTGTATGAATTTAAGTAAGGAAACGCAAAAAGTGGAATTTCAATTTCTATTCTTAAAGAATTAATGCCTAAGTGAACAATGATGTACAATTTCATTTCAATAACGAATTGTGCGGACGATCGAATGAGGTTGTAATTAAATTCTCTCTGATATAAACCCTCACTGAAGTTCTAATAGGAAATCTAAACAATCGTCTGCATGAAAATGTAATGGACAAGATTGGTCTACCTGTAAGACTGAACAGGATCTATCCATCTGTTATATATACTCTAGGAGAACGGCATAACCATAATATCTCATTCATAGAAGTCTTTTTAACATGAAGACTAAATGGAACATTAAATGCATGTAGAGCAAATCACGGCCAGTTGGTCATTACAATCATTTCTACAGTTATGAACCTATCACAAATAAAAGAAACCTACGGAAGAGTTTAATGAATCATGCAAACCTTATTTGCTTTGATGATATTATTAAACGAAAGGTACCACAGACTCACGTCCGTTAAGGTTTGCTAAAAGACACTTAAGTAAGGCTATGACGAAATCAAACGTAAACACAGTTTCTAAGAATCCCCTATTCCTAAAATCCTAAACGACACTGTCAAAGAACTGATAAAATAAGTAATAAGAAGTGCTCTGTCAAAGGCATTCACTGTAGCTAATTCCGACCCTGCAATCTACACATCTTTCAAACAGGAAATAGACACAGATTCCTTGAATTCATCTCATCCATTTACACTGACTAGTATAACTGCTCCTGTGGAGCCAGTCACATCGGAGGCACAATTAGACAAGTCCGTCACCAGATATTCGAATATCATTAAATGATTAAATGACGGATAGTTAAGGCCATTTAAAATCCCTATACTGTCTCATTTAATTGGTATGAGATATCATTTAAACGTAAAAAAAAAAATGCTTTCTAAACCATTCACAGAATCCAATCAAATAGTCTGAATATTTCATGCATACACCTTTACGTGTACCTAAAATTATCAGCATTCACCTTAACAAGTAGGATCTTTGAGTACTTAAGACTTCTTTGCAACCACTAGCTAAAACAAGATTAAGTTGCTAATGTCTAAGTAGATAATTTCCCTTTTGCTTAACACTTATTCATATAAGGTCATATTGAAGAATTAACGAAAAATAAATATTTCTTTTTATTGGTCTTTTTCCACATTTTTAAGTAGAAATGTTTTCTCTGATAATATAACTAAACGACATAGTTACGTACAAATTATTTTCTACAAAATAATGACTAAAATTATGTTTATTTATTGGTCACTATATGCAAAACCATAAGACCTTACTACGTGTGAATTATTTAAGAATGAATATTCATTATAAAGTCGTACTCGTGATCTTTTGTTTACCTTACTGACGACATATCATTAAGTTATCTGATCAGAACCTAATGATCTACATTTTTAATAGTAGTAAGTTTAAGATATAATAAGATTGTTAAGCAACTTCAGTAATAAGCAAAAATGGATGATGGGCAGTAGTAGAATCCAGAATGCGCGTTTCGCTTTATTTCAGACTCGTCGATTGGATGTACTTGTATCTCAGAGATGTTCACTCCGGAATTCGAATCCAGTACCGTTGGTCTCAAACGTCACCACGTTATCCACTTAGCTACTTAGTCCAAAAGTGAAATAAAATTTCACCTCATCGCACATACTAGTGACTATCAGAACCCAGCAGCTAAGTGGATAATGTGGTGGAGCTTGAAGTCAACGGTACTGAATTCGAGCCCCGGAAAGAACATCATCTCTGGGATGTATGTACATGCAGCTGACAAGTTCCAAATGGGATAAAACACACGTCCTGGATTCCATTGTTAGTTACCATCCATTAATGCTTATATTACTTGTGACTGAAGACAATATCGAGGCAATTCACACAGGATGAACATATACCAATAAGAGACTGATCAGTTGCATTCCTAAACATCAATAGGAAGATATTCAAGCGACCAATACAAAAATGAATATTATATAAATGTAATCGAAGCATTTTGGTACGTATAAACGTCAAAAAATAATTCATTTAATTTTTTAAAATCTTTGTAAGCATTTTTACAATAACAATTTAAGTAAGGAATTGTTTCTTATCAAGGTATTCAGACTTATAAAACTACAGTAGATTACATTCAGCCAGATCGTTTGATAAATTTAAATAAAAAAAGAATAAAAAAGGTTGTGTACAACATAAACTTACAATTGTTAACATAAAAGTGATCTAATAGTTAAATTAATGAGCACTACGAAAAACATATGGGAAATGGACGGCCGTTTTATCCCAGCGTGGGACTCCCTATCCACGATCTCGCTCGCGGGATTCGAACCCAGGACCTCTGATTTCGCGCGCGAACGCTTAACCTATAGAGCACCGAGCCGGGGCCCGACGATGTTAATGTCTAGCTTCAACTGATCGGTTCATGAATTCAACTATTAAATTACTACAATCACAACGAAAACCCCTTTCTGATAATAAATATGATCATCAATAGATATTTAGTATACTTTAGTTTGTAAAGTTTAAATAACTATTCAAAAGGTAACCAAAATCATAATAACAGTGAGAAGAATAGGGATAGGAAATATATGAATAAACATAGTTAGTATCAATGTGTATTTATATTCTGGAAAGTAATAATTCAGAGGTTATTTAAAAGGTAATGAAATTAATAAGTGATTAGGTAGACAGTAGATTAATATATGTACAGTATTTAATCTCAAGATTAGGACATTAAGTCATAAAATAATTCAAGCAGAAGTAAACAAAAAAGGAATTTCTTCTTCCAAACACATTTAATATAAATCAATATTTTCATTACAATGAATATCATTGAAGAAATTCATACATTTTTTATATTCCGAAAACTTCCCTCAGTTTATATGGCCTGGCATATTCGTAATTTAATAAGATGGAATTTACTTGTGTTTGCGATACTCAAGTAACACGAAGCAGACTTTTAAATGTTATATCCTGATTAAAGTTTTCAGGCCAAAAATATGTTATTTTTCATCTACGACTTACAATAATAGGTAATCTATGAAAATAGTAGTACTCAACACGGCAAATAATTCAAACATGTTAGAAATAGTTGCTTTTATTATGAAATCCTAACGATCTTATCAACGATTATTAGGGACATTATCATCAATAATACATGACTCAATAAATGTGAATGCACAATTGAGGCTTATTATTTTCGAGATGGTGGAGAAGATTTGTAGCTCAGGTGGATGATTTTGATGGAGTTTTGTTCTCTGAGCTGGATGGTTTGGTCGTGGAGCTTTCATCGTTCTTCTGAACGACATCATCAGCACAAACTTCAGATAGAAGTTTGTGCTGATGATGTCGTTCAGAAGAACGATGAAAGCTCCACGACCAAACCATCCAGCTCAGAGAACAAAACTCCATCAAAAAAAAAGCTTATTATTTTCTGCTAACATAATTAATGAAAAAATCTTATTTCAAATGACCTGGAAATTCCCTATTTATATTTCGATTTAATTATATCAAAGCCAAAATTACCAACAACACATGGGAAATATAATAGTAATGTGGTAAAAAAAGCTTGTTTAACTGCCATATGATTGAATTTGTTCGCTTCGGAATAATTTGAAAAGCAATGTTGATAGTACAAAACAGAAATATCAAGTTGCAATAAAAAGTACCTCACATTATACAACATTGAAATTTAAAACAGGACTAGATTTATTTGTATAGGTTTGTATTTTCCTTTAATTGACTTTAAACGACACAACTGACCAGTCTCTATTAGAATATACATATCTTGGGCTAATTGCTTAAATATTGCCGAATAGAGTCAAATATTTATCCTCGATTTTACCAGTAATCAATATCTAACTTTTATAAAGGTTGAAGATTCATAAACTTTAAAATGTGATGACCAGCTAAACGTAGCATTATGTGTATATATAACTTATTTGTTTACTAAGGTAAACATATCTAGAGTGAATTTACTAATGTAAAACAAATTATAGAATATGACATGACTGCTTTGCTTTCATGCCTTTGGGCTAAGATAAATAAAAGATAACAATGTCATTTAGAAAACAATTCATTCTACTTATAATCTACCTAGGTTTGAAGTTAAGAATATTTTATTCATTTCTTGGTAAAAAAATTACTCATGGGTCAAGGTCATCCCTAGTTTAGAGCTAAAAGAATAATGATAACAAATATATATTTCTCTATGTGCACGGATATTTGTACAGAAACTAAAATCTAGATACTTCAAACATATTTTTACAAATGTACATCAATGATTAATTCTCTTGTGTTTCTTTAGTAGTGGTTTTCTCAAGTACTTGGTTATTCCCACTCACCGATCTCTTATAAATTCAGTTTCAGTCAAAGAATGAAAGTTTAAATAAATGGCATAAATCTATATTGGATTCACCAGTTTCGAAAGTAGTTTACTAAGTGGTCTCTAATTATTACTTACTCTTTTTTCAATGTATGGTTAAATTTAATATAACTCACTAGTAACTATTTGATGAAATATATCAATCGCTTTATACAACTATGTATGTCATCTACTGAAGTTAGAGTCATTTATACTTCAACTTGTCTGTAAATGAATTTTTCATAGTCACCAAAATAAACTACAGTGCTTGTAATGAATCTTAGTTTTACTCAGAAATAAATAGACCAGCTATCAAAGACTTCAGCTGGACAACTAGAAAATACAATATAGCTGTTTCTCCCCAGTATTTCCAAAGTCAGATGAAATATTGAACTAGGAAATCCTGGTAAATTAAATTGGTTAGATGAAAGTTTTCGTAACACTATTAAACTGACGTTACATTTAAACAATCTTGCTCTGTTATTACAAATAAGTTTGTGAAAATCACCAGTGGTGACTATTGAAACGAAATGACTGAACTACTACAATTAGGTTTAGGTGATAAACATTTGAGTAACATTTTGTCTATTCAAGTTTTTTTACTCGAAGATGAAGAATACTATCGAAAATACTAACCTTTGGCAAATTAGATTCACCTTTTATGAAGTGAAATGCGAAGAATCCTTATTTATATTGTAAAATCCTAATTGCACTCTGAGTAATTGATAGTTGATTCACACCAAAATATGGATAATCGTACTAACATTGGTGAATAATATGTAATTAGATAATATTTTTTGTGAAATCTCACTATACATAGTTGACAGCTTTTTGTTATTTTACAGTTGGATCACGTAATTTACAACAGAAATGTATTTTGATTATATATTCATCATGTATTATAGTTCAATATGGTTTATTTGGAAATTATTATAAATCTAAAAAATCTAATTAATGAATAATAACATTATTACAGATTGGGTTATTTATGAAATCAAGAAGTATGATATCGTATAACATTGTCCTTGAAGTAATCCCTATTCTCTCCAACTTAATAAATTAGTGAGTGACATCCAATGATGAAGCTACAAACAGTATCTTTAGTCTAAATAGAAACAGACTATTCTATGTATATAAATGACCTCCAGAAGACCTCTTACTGAGAAAACTACTCAAACATTCTGTATGAAAACATTTTATTTCTATGGATAATATAATCAAATGTTCAGTATGCTGTTTAATTATGACATTTAGAAAACTAATGAGTTTATAAAAATTATGAATAAGGTATTTCAAAATTACTCGTTCAAAATTAGGTAAAGAATGAATACTTTACAAGTAAATTGACAATCGGATGATTCAAAGTTTTTAATAAACTAAATAATTGCAAGACGCCATAATGATCGACGTATTTAACTTGTTAAACTCAGTTTTACGGCATAAACAAACAAACAATGAAAGACGACATTTATTGAATAAATTTGATGCTTAATTTAAATTTGTTAATTACACCTGATGCTGATACTTTAATGCTATTTCTGTGGAGTATTTCTTAGTGGACGAGAAAATTTATCGACATTTGAATAAATTGTGAATTATTGGCTCACTTTTTACCAAGATTAAATGGTAAATCCAAATACGAAATATTTACCCTTTAGAAGATCATACAAGTACCATATTTTCATGGAATCTGATATAGTATGTAATCAGAAACGTAAGTAATTGAGATGAATGAGAATAAGATACACTAACTGTTAGTTTATATTAACTTGAAATAGCATGAAAAAGTAAATGTTTGGTAGTGTTACTGAGGTCAAATGAAGTGTATCCAGATTTTTTCCATCAAAAGGGATAGAAAAATATTTTTTTACCCATAAACTTATCAAGTAAAATTCTTCATTGATCTAGCTACGACAATTTAAAGACAAATAAACCTTTTTCAGTAAAATTAAATAACTGAAATATAAAGTATGTCACTTCTTAAACACAATATTTTCAGTAGAAGCCGATGGTACATAAATGCGAGCATATCAAATTTCATTAGGTAAAAATATACCTAGGCAAGCTTTGTTTTTTAAATAAATAATAGTTACCAGAATTTGGAACATATATATTTATATAAACATGATCATTAATTCCAACTGGACATGCATCAATGTTATCTACGTAGGTCAGTTAGAATTTCTGTTCATGGCGTATAAACACATGTGCTAAGAAACATTCCTGCTTTTTAATTTGATCTGTCTACAAGTATATAACGAACACCTAAAATGGAATTTTCAATTTTAGAATCTCTTAGACAGCACGGATATGACGTTACTAATTAAATAATGGAGCGTAAGAAACATTCTTTACATAATACATCTATCAGTAGATTCATCTTTTTGATACATCGAGTAAGTGTAAATGATAAATTCAACTAGACATTATAGTATTCCTCCATTTTGTAACGGAAACATCATTGAGACGAATTTAAATTCTAGTGGTAATTAAAATATGTAAATATTTGTCATCCAAAGTTTTGGAGAAAAACTTCAACTAAAAAAACAAAAAATTCTAATTTACTTTTTCCTCCTGGCATCTAATGAAGCAAAATTATCAAGCTATCTGTTATGGCGTTAGGTACAGCATGTTACTGACCATTTAGCTTTTGAAAGTAATATATCCTATAATAGAATTAACCAGTAAATAATATAAACTCCAGGAATTTAATAGTTCGAAAGTCGACATTTCTCTTTGTTATGCAAAAGAAACTTGCTTTATGTTATAATAAATCAAATAAAAAGTAGATTGATTTTGATTGATGCAACTAATTGATTTCAAAACTGTTTATTCGTATGTAGTAACGGAGTGATTTAAGTTTTTCATACTCTACGCTGACACTGACATTACAATCTTCTAATCACGTGGGATTGTAGGTGAAGGCATATAAAGTCTGAAATTGGGACTAAACAGCTATACTATGCCACCTCTCTATTTGATGCTCCTACTTGCTCTTTACATTAGTCAAATCTCTCCATAAAACATTTTGTATAATATATCAACAAATGATTATAAAATTTAGTAATGTTCAATCGATCTTATAGTGTTACCATGAATTATATCGACATCAACTGTAAATGATTAGTTGTTTTGGCATCAAATATTCAATATACATTTTAACACGGAGTTTGACTATAACTGATCACCATCAAAAGTATCTAAAAGATGTAGATTTGACCTGAAAGGTAGAAAAATATATCTTCATTTGGTTCTCATTCATCTAATGTATTTTCATTAAGTTTATCCTACGTAAGTAATCAAAAGTATTTGGGTACGAAGATTTGTTTTTCTAATGACTTTATGAAGCCACCATATATTACAATATATATATATATATATATATATATATATATATATATATATATATATATATATATACAAAAAAATGTAAAAATCTTTTTTATTATGATTAAAAATATCATTTATGTTATTACCTGTTAAATACAAAGTGATTTTTAACTGCTTTACATTAATTTGAATTACTCACCTTCTCTGCATGTTGTACTTTGACCATATGTTAAAAGTTATTCTATCAATTATATTTAGCATGTATGAGAAATGGAAAAAAAGCAAACTGCATAAATTAATCATAGAATATTCAGATGGAAAAGAAAATGCAACACAGTAATATGTGGTAACATTTCAAGAAGAAAAAAATCATACACAATTACTAACATAAAAGGTAAAACACTAAAAATGAGAAAAGTAATTAGAATTATGTTACTTATTTTATTTTCTCCTTTTTTGTTTAATACAAATACAGAGTAAGTAAAAGTGTAATTTGCTTACAGTTTCATTTTTACAAAATTGAAAAAAAAACAAACAAAACGATGCACGCGTTCAGATGAAAATTACTATTAATAATGTGTGTTTTGTTATGCTTCTATGTGAAGTGAATAAATGGGAATTAATTGTATAATGTATGTTGACTTGTTTTTGCTTGTTTTTCTTGTTACGATTATTATTTACATTGATTATAAATATTTACATATTTATTCAAGGAATCATTAGATCTACAAAGATGATTTCTTGTTTTTTTTTTACTGGGACTTTAGAACCATTACAGTCTGGCGTAAAGAAAAAACTGAAATGTTTTGTTTTTATAACAGAACTTCTTAGTTTAAGTAAATATTCTTTATGCTGTATATTGATCTAAACTTGATTGGTGGTTTTCATTTATGAGTATTGCTATCTTATCGTGACTGATGTTAAGAACTGCAGTTGTTTCGTTGTTGTTGTTGTTGAGATATATGAAACGTAAATGACTTTCCTAGACATTGCCATTTTGTCACAAATTTTAGTATAGTTGGGTAATGGCTAGTAGTGAAATCTAGGTGTATCCAGTTGACATATCCGATATAAGAAATTCTAGTCCTGTATTCTACTGATTTTATGTTATAACGAGATGGATAATAAACCAAGTAGAACTGTTGAAACAACCTTATCTGATGTTATTGTTTATATTTTTGTTATATAATTATTAAATACTTAAACGGTTGTAGATCGGTATTCACTTATAACATTTGCAGTGATGCATAAACTCTTATTACGTGTTGCATCTACCTTAAGATACTGATAATTTATTACAAATCCATTACTCAGTCCTCTTCTATTCATGCCTTAGTTACGTCTTTATTGTAATATTTTAATCACGATGATATGTGGTCAGGATTTTACATTTTATTGTAGCGTAAGTGATGCATAAATATGAGTTGTATAATTAGAAATTAAGTGCTTACTGAGTCATCTTCTGGTTTGGCTATCAGGCAAGCAAGCATGAGAAACTGTATTCTGAACCAATAGCCATTAACTGTCATTCTCCACTTTTATCTCACTATCATCATGTCATTAGTTCGTCTAACTTCATTGGTAATAGACAAATTACTCAGTACTTGTACTAAACCAAATAAACTGTCTCCTAAATCACAATCTAATCATGTGGGCCCTAAATATAATACATATGAAAGTAGTTCATTTTTGCAGTCATGTCTTGCTTAGCATCCAAATTTACTGAAACTTGATTGATGATAGTTAATGGTTTAGAGAATAAATAGTTGTATAAATACTGCTAATCCTTATAAGCATAGTTTACAGTGGCTTTAAATGTTTCAAAGAAAATTCAATTAAGACTATTATTTATCAGTGGTTCACTTATTTGCAGTTTTAATCAATGATGCTACTGAGGTATTCCATGATTGCTTTGGTGAGGTGAAGTTCAAAACGTTAGCCATCAATGAGATATTTTAACTTAAAAATGAATCCCAGTTTCTGGCAGTGTCTGTGTGATTGTGCATAATTATAGTTGCGCTTTAGTTTCAGAAAAATTTGAACAATATAGTACTTCTACTTATTTACTACTGGTAATTTTCCACTTAACTAATATGCATTAAAAAGATTGAATTTTTCTGAATGACATAAGTCATTTAAAATTGCATGATGCTATTATTTGTTTTATTTAGTCATTTCTTCTATATCCCTGTGGATCTTGAACAGCAATCAAATTATAGATATTTTATCTTTAAAACCTGGAATGGTGTTCGGCTGCTTATGTACGTTTCTTCTAGTCAATGTAATTTCATCCGAAGTTTAATGGAAACCATTCAAGTCAAAGATTGAGATCGGTTGAAGTGGAGTATGGTCAAAATGATTTTGCTGGAAATGACCATATTTCACAGAATAGCAACTGTCAGTATGCTATTTTACTTCTCCTGAACTTTAATCAAATTTATCCAATGAATCGATAGGGTAAATTGTTAAATTTCACCAAGCAACATAAAATCAATTCTCAAAGCTGTGTATACCAAACAGATATAAGCACGAGTGTTTGTAATAGTGGAGTCTATCTATTATAATGAGACTGATTTATCGATCGGATTTCTTACATCTCGAATGTAAGTCATAGATATGGCAAATCAACTGATATACTTATGGCTCAATGGTTCTCACATCTAGGTACATATGAGTGTTAAGATCGTCTATTTGAGGTGTTTATAGAATTATCTATAAGTGTTACATTCAAATAAACCGAAAACTTTCAATTTAAGATCTTTATAATGAACATTATGAAGCGTGATCACATTTTTGTCATGTCCATGATTAATTTAGAAAACTTGGTGCAATAAATGAACGGCGTAGTCAGCAAACGCATTACAGATAATTACGACTGACATATCTTCCGGTTCGATTACTGTAATTGGTTAGTTTTCAAATGATATTGATCGATATCATTTTGTATTCGATTTTGTTACATAGAAACTGTAAAATTTGACCTTTATATATAAATATATATATATACGAATCACTCGACTGGAACTACTATTTAATTTCAGTTTATCTAGTCAAGTGCAAAAATCTATTCTGATCTTGTTTTCAGATTATTTTATAAACTAGTTTTCTACCATTTAATTACTAAGAAATCAATTCATGAGGAAAACTATTTTTCAATTCCATCTAATCATAAAATATTTTAAATGTTATTATTTTTTTTATTGAAACAAATCTAACTGATTTCAATACATTGTAGTCCATATTTCTATACTTCAATTCAACTTCTAAAACTCTTTATGCCTAGATTATAACAAATAATAATAATAATATTGACATGTGACTTAGAAATACAAAAGATGAGAGAAAAAGAAACGCAACAGTCAATAATGTGTCAACATGGATATCGATGTCAAGGTTGAACTTGATAGTTTCAAATAGATTGACCATTGGTAGAAAGTTAATGATTAATATATTTTTCGAATCTTGAGAGGCGGGATCATGTATGCTCACTGTTGAGAAGTCTCATAATAGAACAAAACGGCCATCTAGTGCTTCCAGGTTTTCCATGGTGGTCTAACTTCAATTAACTCATGATCTCAACCATTGAAATATATATTTGTTATATTTTAAATGACATAACCAAACTTATTATGATTTTGATTGTATTAAAAAAATATATTGCATTGTTTCCTTTGTATTATTTAAACTCGTGTTAATTTAATTTCGGTTATTTATGTACTCTGAAGAAGTGGCTTACATTAAGTCACGAAACGTTAAAAAAGTATAATTTTTCTACTTATTAGAATATAACAAAGATGTGTATATTATTAATGTGCAAATGTTTTAAAATGGATCAATGAGACATTATTACATTTTATCTCTTCGATTTTGATAATCCTATTTTCAAAGTGCATAGGTGGTTAGGTACTTTTTCAATCATTTCTTGCTATAAATATCATCTTCAATAAATACTATTGTATATAAACTTATGTCATATATGTGTAAACTTATGTATATTAGTCTTAATGAATTGTTTATGGTAAATTCTAAGTACATATAACAAATTTTTCATTTGGTTAGTTAATACTGAACATATATATTCTGATATGAACTTCTGAGAAGTAAATCCGAATCGTATGATGTAGTTCTTCAACTTTGGGTACTTTAAAATATTATTTTTCAAAGTTTAAAATAAATGGATATGAAACAATACTAGGTTGTAAAATTATTAACTAGGAAGAAAAAAACTTACCAAATTAAAGAAACATGTTCGCATGTTATGACAATTTGACAAATTCTGACCATAACTAATTATATTCTATTCATTATGTATGAGTTGCATGAATTTCAATATTTTCTCTTTCCTTTTTTCTTCAAAATGATTAACAACGGCGAACTATAACAACAACTGTAGTGTATTATTTTGTATATCTTAGTGTTTAATATTGAAATGATCTTCATGCCTTTCATAATCACGAATGAGGACATATAGTTAGTAGATGATGGTAATCTCTAAACCACATGTAATTGTTATTTTAGTTTCTTTGAGGCAGACAATTGGTCGGCAATTTAACATTTAATCGATAATAACCAGTTCAATGTAATAACTCACCCTAGCTAGGCATGATAACTTAAAGATATAAAAATATTTGTGATGATGATTGTTTCTTTAATATAATTTCATTAGGTCAAACTCATTTCATATAATTGCCTAACGATTACATCTTCGAAAGCCACTAAAATGTTAGATAATCATTGCTTTTTTTCAACTTTCTG
Organism: Schistosoma spindalis; assembly: GCA_946903255.1. NCBI lineage: Eukaryota > Metazoa > Platyhelminthes > Trematoda > Strigeidida > Schistosomatidae > Schistosoma > Schistosoma spindalis. The sequence continues at coordinate 21,824,495 of OX336424.1, forward strand.
TTAATTTATTAAAAAACTGTTCTGTATATTCTAAACATTAATACAATTAAGTTAGATATTACCCTTATTGGTTAAATTGTACAAACCAGTACTTTTCATTCAGTTACAAAAAAGGAACGGATTTCATTAAATATTTTAAGCTTCATTTTGTTTGAGTTGTGAGAAATACTTACCATAAATTATTTGTCTGGTAAAATTCACTGCAGTAGCGTTATTTAATGAGTTTAGAAAACACTGTTGCCTTACCCCAAGTAACGTATTGCTTTAATTATGTTATTCATCCATATGAATTAACAAAATACTAATTTTATAAATAATAATTTACACAGTTCAACGGTTAGAGTAAAAATGCTTGAACGATACAGCAACTATCGCAGTTTCTAAAAAAACTCATGAAAACCCCTTTGAGAATTTAATAATGTTTATCGAAGACAACTGTGACAAAAGCAAATGATAACAATTTATCAACGTTTTTAGTTATCGTCACTAATGTTCCTCAGATAGGTAGCTTTGAAATCTGTTTAATTGTTTGGCATTTCATACAGAGTAATAATAATGAGATGTGGAAGTGTTTCACTACATTTCTTACCGAATGTTACATTGGGAACACTTTTATTTTATTAGTTTAGATTTATAATCAGGACCCCGAATACCCTGGTGTAACCGAGGATGGAGAGAGTCCGCTCTCTCACTCGAACCGCTCTCACATAGCCACATATGTATAAATGGCGTGTGCACCTATTATTAGTGACCAGCTAACATGAAACTGCATCTCCTGACGTTGCTTCACTGCCTTGTGGATTAGACCTCTGGTTTGAAGGGTAGAAGTGTGACCCTCTAAGAAAACCATCTACTTTAGTTTTGGCATCCAAGCAGTATCCAAGCCCGTACACAAATCTAATGACAAAGTAAGGCGCATATATATTTTGTGCGCCCTTGTACCAAAGTTTATGTGTTTAAATAAAATAAGATTTAGAATGCATATTTAGTAAAATTTAATCGTTTTTTTTTCAAGTGGCATCGTCCTGACCGTCTTGTTTATTAGGTGATGTTGATATATCGAATGTGTCGTAGGTTATGAACTTCAAATTAACTGTGATTAAAATTAGTTTCACAGTTACATTATTCTTGTTTATAGTATACCATAATATTTTGGAGAAAATCAAACTAATAAATCTCTTAAAATAATGTATCAAACGACAAAATTAAATAGAGTTTATTTTAGTTTCATTAAGATCGACCTAAAACAATACGGTCTGTTTAACATAAACAAAGTTTTTAAAACTTTGGCTATAACATTCTAGTGTTTAGTGAGTCGTTAGTTAAGTGAAATTAAACTAATGCCAACTTTTTATAGTGACCAGAGGTTATTATATGATTAACTGACCATATAATAACAGTTCCTGTTTTAAAAATCTGGAATTTTAAGAAACATATTGGTAAACTCATTGTAAACGTCTTATCCGCTGTGATGAACTATCTACATAGAAGCTGATCATAAACTCAAAACAAATTTTCGAAATACACTCATTAATTTGATGTGGTTGTTTCGTGTGCCTGGCAGATGATGAAGTTGGGAGGCAAAAAGTATCAGTTAATAAATAACAAAAAAGATATTTCGAAAAAATAACTATGCGTCAAGTAGTTTAGTTTAAGCGATTATAAAGGGTAAGTGACATTGTAAGTCAACTTTTTCTAACATCTGTCACCATGTAAATGAAAGGAAATCAAATCGATTGACTTTTGTGGCAAGGTATCAAAACACAGGATTAAAAATTGTAAAGATCATTAATGAAAAGATCGCTGTGTTGTTATGATGAATTGCTATGAGTGTATTGGTAAAATAGGAACTTTTTTTCTCTATTGACACAATAAATAGATAAGACTTGATTAGAACTATAAAGAACCAGATAAAAATAACATTGGTTACCGCTCGCTGATTATTCTGTTGTAATATCTATTTTACATCAGGTCAGTCACGGCCCGAATAACTGATTATTTACATCTCAGATTATGAAGCCGAGTGACCTGGGTTCGAATCCCATAGACAGCATCAATTCTCACAAGTTGTATATGCAATTTTGTGATGAGTTTAAACTAACGTGAAGCCTAAATCGTAGGTTTGCTGTCGATTACCAGTAAACATATTTAAACAAAATACGAAAATGTAGAATAACTTACGAATCACCTCATAAAATTAGAATTCATTTACATTCTTCAGTCTCAATTAGTCAAACAGTTGTTTCTTTTGCTTTTCAATACGTTAAGCTTATTTAATGAAATCTTTAGAATATATACATTGATAAACTTTATGCCATCCCTTAGATTATGTTAATTTATTAGTTGTAATAATGATTTTCTCCTAACTGAATATATCTGCGCAGTTAAAAAATGTTTCATTAATTTTTACAAAACTTACATTATAGTTCTAAGTTGATAAGAATTGTGCTTAGCAATGAAATCCAGGATGCCGTTTCGTCCTATTTTGGACCCAATAGCTAGATTCGTCTTAATCTCAGAGTGGGTGTTCACTTCAAGACTCCAACACAGTAACTGACGAGTCTAGTTGCCTACCGACTGGTGAAAATGGAGACTAATCAATTTCAGTCGCAAACGTCAATGGAAAGATCCAAACAACTAGTTTAGATGAAGTAAAATACATCATAATTATTTTTATTGAAATGACAGATTAATAACCTGAAGTCACAAAGATTACTTGTAGAACAATCTACTTTGTTCCAATAACTGTCGTTAAAAAAAGAATTCTAAGACGATTTGTTCACATTATACCAACTTGGAATAGTCAGTTGAAATTTCTTAGACATAAGGAAGTTTAGATATTGAAAAAAATTTAGTCGCTAATATTCGTTACAATACCTGCTTCATTCGAAATATTTGGATTTTATAGGGGTATCAAATATGCATCTGAAACAAGGCTGTATGGTCAAATCCATTCGAATTTCCATACTTTTGCCATGTAGTCAGACAATCATTAATGAAAATTAAACGACTCTAATTATATTGATAGGATACACTTTAGGATTCTATAAAAAATGTCTATTTTCTGTGAATAGTTCATTTTTTCAAAATTCCCTAATCTGAACTAGACGTCATTTTGATGAAGTGTAAAACTTAATGACAATTTAATGCCGTTATATTTTTCTCTATTTGTAACTCTCCAGCTGGATTCACCTTAGTTCTAATATTGATGTTTACAGAGTAACGTGCTCCCAATACCTAACACTTCAATCAAATTAATGCTATCTAACAAGCTTCTAAGTTCATATAGCTACAAAATTGTTCTACAAGTTCAAAGATGTTAAGTATGGTGTGCAATTTCACATTGTTGATATTCAGGGCTACAATCTATGGTGTCATCCTTAGCTGATTACCTTGAACGCTTAAACGTTCCAAAACATCAATCTTAGATAAAACAATGAGGGGTACACTTATATTTGGCAGAATAGAAAATCTATTCAAATGCTCAATCCAAGTTAATTGTTTTTTATTAATAGTTATAGAAAATGATCATTCTCACTGGAAATTATGGTTTGTACTAAATTCTACTGAATATAATATTGATAATCATACGAATGAATCGTACAGAGTATTCCGTTTTTTCACTGTGTGTATACTATCAAAAGTGTGAAAAGACCAAACTATATGAAGTGTAAAAATGTCGATCCAGTAATTTACGATTATTAGTATTTGATCAATATAAATCTAATGGCGTCTACGTAAACAAGTAATTTATGGAACATTCATCATTTAGGAGCTAACAAAAAATGTATTTATTAATGAATAGTAAGATCAAATGATTTCGTCTGTCATTGTATTCGACTGATTATCTTAATTAACATGAGAAATAATCTCTCACAAACACCTAATTATTGAAATAAAACCCATAAATAAACTGATGTAAAAAGTAAGTTTTTATAACTTCGTAAACTATTACATTTTTTTCATTTCAAAGTAGAATACTCATGAATAGAAGTCAGACATTGTATGGCATATAATCATGAAAGTATTTTTATTGTCTATAAAACCAGATATTATGTATGTAGGGTGTCAAGCATTGAAAATACAAGTTCTTTTTGTGTATTTTGTGACATTTAATTTTGCTGAAACCTTTTTCAAATCAACAAAACCACAAGTTTAACCTCATGTTCAAAAAGTAAAAATAATAAGTAAACATTTCGTTTATAGACTTGTTTCAAAAATACATTTAAAAGGTTGTAATTAAGTTATTTTAATCTTTTAATGATCTGTTCTTCAATTTAGGCGTCAAATCTGAATTAATGTTAATTTAAAACACTACAAAACGAGTGCTTGAATTTTTGTTTGTGGCCTATTTACGATCATGGATTTTGCACACTAAATGAGAAAATGTTAGCTGTGTGAAAAAAAGATTTTTTCACCTCATAATAAGCCATAAAACCTAATTCTTTATAAACAGAGATAGGTAGTGGTTAGCAATGGAATCCAGAAGGCGCGTTTCGTCTTATTTAAGACTCATCAGCCGGATGTAACTGCAACATCAAGGTAAAGTTCACTCTAGGACTCGAAACCAGTGTCTTCCATTTTAAACGCCATCTCACTATTTACTGAGCCTTTGAGTCCAGATAGTTACTAGCTTGTGCAATGTAGTGAATTTTAACTCATTTTTCTATTGATTGTTTGAATCATCCCATTAATGTTTAGGATTACAAAAGATCAGTCTCTTATTGACATATGTGCATCTTGTGTGGATTGCCTCAATATTGCCTTCAGTCAAAAGAATTATATGCTGATCAAATCCAGTCTTAAACGTCAATGAGAAGATTCAAACAATTAATTTTCAAAATAAAACAGGCAGTATTTTTGAACAAATAGAAATATTCTATAGATAAGAAATTTCTTTTAAAATGGTAACAACTTACATAATGTATGTATACAATCAAAGACAATGCATTAAACTGAAGAGGGATTTTTAAAGAAATGATTTGTCTGAATCTAGCATTACAGAAAAAAGCTTACTTAAACATTGATAATGGTAACCATAACAATCAGCTCATAGTGAAATGTTCTAGATTGATTTAATGAAGTTAATATTTTTTATTTATGTCATAAAATACACAACACTGCAACATCGTATTACAATTTATGGGGTAATTTCAGATCATCCCATTTTTATAATGAAGATAATATAACCTGATTTATTGAAATGATATTTTCCACAAGAACTTTGCACAGTTTATTAGAAAGCTTGTATTTATTAGAGCTACTGATATCTCAATAATTAGAAAGATACATTGATTCATGCAAACAATATATTATTAGTTAGAAATTACATTTACTACGAGTGCATATAATTCAGTCTGACATTCGATGGTTATAAATATAAAACGAAAGTGATATATAATTCATTTTTTTAAAATAATAAATCCGTCGTGACGCCAATAGTTTATGAATATGTCATCGTTAAATGGAGTAGAATTAAAAACTAAAATGCAAATGTAGTTCAACAAGATTAAATGAGTTTATCAATTATATATGTATGCATATACTCAAATATAATGAATTGGGAACAACACAAATAATGAATGACTTTATGTAGTAGTAGTAGTAGTAGTAGTGCGGTGAATGCTACTTATGTCGACAGACCTAAGTAGTATGTAACACCAATCATAAGTTGAATACCTGCCAAAAGAAGATTGAGAAGATCGCACTAAAGAAAACTGGTAAGAAAACATAAAGAAATGGAAGAATCATAAAGGATGTGAAAGACAATTGATGGAAGATTTGCAACCGAAGTACTTAGTATATGGTTCTCACATTTTATGAAAGAACTATGTATTTTTCATTAAACACTAGTTCGGTAATCCCCACCAAGTTTTCGCTCACTACAATAGTATGAAAATAGAAAATTAACTGTGTACAAATGATTTACATTTGTCAGCTAAGTATTATATATTTTAACATTATAAAAAATAAATATACTTAAAACATATCTGTTATTACAAATTTCTCATTTATATAATATTTCTCGAATTTTGACGGAGATAGAAGTAAATATTTCCCGAATTGTTGGTTGCATCGAAATATTGCCCGTAAAACAAATACAACGTTATGAAGATTCTGATATGTTGTCTATTTTGTTCCCAATCATAATGATTTTAGTAAATCTTGACTATATAGAACAGCTTAATTTCTTTTGAAAATTCTTTATAATTACTAAAGAATCTATGCATCTGTAGATTAAATATGTAGTTTCGGTTACTATGCTAGCACATATAGCTTATTTTAGCTCGCGGACAGGCCAATCTATTCATTCTTCTTGAGTCATATTTTGACCTTGTCAATTATTCGCTTATCAAACTCGACTGTTTTTATGTGAGAGTATTTGTGTGCATTTCTTACCCTAATCATCACATGTCTGTAACTTACTTTTGTGTGACTATAAATATCGATTAACGCTTGATTAAGCTGGGTTGGCTAACATGTCTTTTCCACCGCGCGTCATTTCGCTTCACTCTCTTCCCTTCGTTACTCTAAACGATTGTCTGTTCGGATAAACGATTGTATCGAATATACATATTCGAAGTTCATTCTCGTATTTGACTTATTTATTTTCGTTTTCACTAACGCAAGTTAAGCCGATAATTATATACGACGATATATATATTTCAATAAATCTCATAATACGATCTACCTGGAGTCAGATATAGGGCCACAAAAGTTATTTATAGCTTATATAATTGTGTTTATAAGTTTAACATGCGGGTACGTATATCAAGTAATTTCCTAAACATTTGAAACAACATTGTTTTTATTAATTTGATGGCTTTATTTGTTTTCAAAAGTAAAGTTTTATGATCATGTTTTATTAAGATTTACATTTTCATTAAGGAATTACGTTACTTGGTAAATCACATTAATAAACTTCAATCAACCAAATATCACAGAAATCCTTCATTTGATGTACATGAATGGAAAATCTGAAACTAGAATATAACTCTAGTTGGTTGTGTAAATTAACTTTATAAGTTCCTGATCCTTTAACGAAAGTGTTTTTTGTATATGTGATATTATTTATTTGCTTCAATGGTATCATCTTACCTTTGATTAGCAAGAAAAATAAAAGTTTTATTTGATAAAAATAAAAAAAAATTGTTTTAAAACTAGTTCATCCTAACTCTATATGGAGTAATGAATTAATCAAATAACTAACTAATCACATGTGAACAACTATTTATCTATTTATTTGAACACATAGATATTGGTACAAGGGAGCACCGAATACATATGCGCCACACAAATCTCATTTGATTTGTGTGAGGGCTGTGGTACTGCTCGGGTGTCAAAACCGAAGCAGGTGGTTTTCTTAGGGGGCCACACCCCAAGCCTTCGACTTAAAGGTCTGATCCACAAGGCAGTGGAGAATCGTGAGGAGATGCAGTCCCATGGTAGTCGGTGTCCAACGATTGGTTCATACGCCATTTATTCCCTCAGGATACTGGGGCCCATGTGCATGATTGGTTTGGGATGAGGGTTTTCCAACTCTCCTAGGTGGACTCTTCGTGTCCACCAACCCAGTTAAAGTACCGGACATTCACTTTTCGTTCTCTCAATTTTGTAAACAACACCCCCGCCACGAGAAGTGTGAACAATTAGTTTAAGCAACTCTTATATTGTTTTTCTCAGTATGTGATTAAATAGTTAAGAAACATAGAAGAATATTCTGGAATTCATTTTTATCAAAGTTGAACTAATAGAATACATTTACAATATATTTTTTTTCTAAAATAAACTGTAGACAATGAATTTCGAAATTGATCATAACAGTAACATATAGTTATGTTTAAGTTATAGAATTATCGATTTAGTTTATTTTTTGACAACTGAATATTTATTGTTTTGTTCTTTTTTTTCCTCTCATAGTTTTGACAAGTAGAACATGTTAATTTGATACTTTACATTATAAATTGCTTTACGTATGTACTGAAAATATCAAATCATTACACAAATGTTTAGCTAAGTATTTCTAGACTATTGATGGATGGTTTTTATCATTTTGAAAATATATTAATATTTTATGATACATTACGTAATTAGTAAATAACCAGTAAACTCAGTTGAGTTACTTACGAATTATAATATATACATATTTCACTCAAAAATTGTTATTTATGTAAAGGCTTTCATGAGAATAATTACAAGATTGATATTAATTGGGTTTTGACATTTTTAAAGTACTATTTGAAGGTCAAATGAATTGAGAAGTATAGTTAGTTTGACTAATCGATGAGTATCTCATTATGCTAACAATGTTATTAAATCCTGTATATTTCGTAACTTTACTGTCAGAATGACGTAGATGTAGGAAAAATTATTATGTATTAACACTATCATGATATTTTAAATAATAATTGAATTTCAAATGTGTTTCTTCAACATAATGAAATACCCTGGTAAATAAATTCGACTACTGTTATGTTATTCTATACACTGATACTAAAATAATGGTAGTTACAAAATATTATTGTCGTTCATGTAACTTCACACTTTTTAATCTTAACCAGATGGTACAGATTATATTCATCAAAGTGATTACAATTGCCCAAACGTACAAGACTTAATGAAACATGTCGTAAACAATTTATAAAGCCTATTTAAGACATCCAAAGGATGACATGAAAGATTTCCGATTCACTTGCAAAAAAACTTTACTGATTAATTAATCGATAAGTTTCCTGATTGAGCATTAATAGCGTATAGAATTAACTTATTTGTGTAAGCAGTAATTTGCTATATCATAAAACATCTTTGTTAAATTGAAAATGAACGCTTAATTTCGAAATTGTATTGTCAAATTTATTGTGTATGAGTTATGGTTGGAGCAGTACCACTTTAAATGGTTTGATACGTCCAATAAAGTGAAATATAAATTTTATTAGAAAGAAAACAGTGAATTCAAATTATGCAAACGTTTAAATTGCTGTCAACAGATTTTCTTTTACTCTGGTTAATCAATTAACTTATTAATGGATTTTGATGGAAAGATAAGTAAAAATTTAATATTATAAGAAACCCATTCACTCATTGAATATGAAATAAACATAATTCAGTAAAGAAATTTTTCTTTTCGGCATTATCATTTATCAAAGCTGTACAATTGTATTTATATTCTATTAGAATACATAAATTTATAATAAAATAGAAAATTCTTTTAAAGTATCGACACGTTTCGAACAATCTGTCAGCACATATATTTATAAAGAATATTTACATGTAAGGAATAAATGGTCAACTAGACAAATGGAGGGTAATATAAAGAAAATTCAATAAAAAGCATAAGGATTTGTGAAGATTCTAATATTTTCATAGTTAAATTCACGAGTCGACCTAAGCTAGACCAACATTGAAAACCTGAAAGCACTGGACAGCCATCTCGTCCTAGTATGAGACTCCTCAGCAGAACTGATACACGACTCTTCACATGGGACTTAAACTCAGGACTTTCGATCTCGCATGCGAATACTTAGCATCCAACTGTGTTAATGTCTAACTTCAATTGATCCATGATCTTTAAGATTCTCTCAGTAGTTAAGTTATATTTCAACTGTCACTCTATGCTGCAACTAAAATGATGTTATTTCCAGAAATTAGAATTGATCTCATTTTATCTAATGAATAGATCTTAGTTCAGTTTCAAGATGTAAATGTATAAAAAATCCTAATGACATAAATTAATTTATGAATAAATCCCTACTATTAAATTACTCATGAATTCTTACAATTAATTTCTTATATTGGTAAATTTGAGAAAATTCAACATACATTAAGTATATATGATATAATTAAGTAATTGAAATATTCTTCATGAAATTCATTCTTTCTTTTGAAAAATAGCGAAATTCTATGTTATAATTCTCAACTGCATTTTAATTTAAATCGTAAACAACTATTTTATACATATAAGCAAATATGGATGGTGGCTAGCAGTGGAATCCAAGACACACGTTTCGTCCTATTGGGGACTCGTCAGCTGGATGTACCTGCATTTCAGAGTTAATGTTCACTCTGGGACTCAAACCCAGTCCCATTCGTTTCAAACGCCATCGCGTTATCCACTTAGCTACTGAGTCCTGATAGCCACTTGCTTGTGCAATGGGGTGAAGTTTAATCCACTTGGTATTGTTTGGCTTGCATCTTCCCATTGAGGTTTTCAGACTGCAATTGATTAGTCTGTTATTGACTTATGTGCGTACTGCGCGTATGCCTCGATAACACGCGTCCTGGATTCCACTACTACCCACTATCCATATTTGCTTATAAAAGTTTGTGAATTAAGGCAATACCGAGGCATACGTACATCATGCACAGACTGATCAATCTCAGTCTTAAACCTCAATGGGAAGATACAAGCAAAACAATACCAAGTGAATTTATTTTATACAAAATTCTTTTTTAACAAATGTTGAAACAAAACAAAATCTGACTTAATAGTTAAATAAATAATGAAAATAAACTTTTGTACATATTTATTCCTCATTAAGCTCATAGTTAGATACACTCCATTATGGATTATTTTTTGCATATTTCCTCATATATTCCTCAAATTTTGCCTTCATTTATTATTGTAGAGTAAAACTTGAGAAAAATCTAATTAAAAAAAAACAAAAATACAAACAAATAGTATCCCTTTTATACAATAGGGTAAAAAACAACAACAACAGTCATCACTATCTTAAAGGTGTGTTTGTATCACAAAAATACGTTAGGAAATATAAATAGTTGTACAGACATGCAAAATATTGACAGTTTAATTCACATGGTAATATGATTGGTTCTTATAATTTATAAATTTTTATGATTAAATATTATAAAAAGGGTTATAAAATCATTTATCATTTAGTTTTTCTTTTCTTTATTATTATTTTTTTTCTTTTTAATGAACATTAATTTAATGGTGGATTATTAATATGGAATATGTTCATGAAATCAATTTTTTATTTTTGAACTATACTAATATTCAAAAGTAAATTAAAATGTATGAAATAATTGTAAATAACCTTTAACTATTTAACAGCAACAGCAACAAAAAGTTAAATAGAACATTTAGTTGGAAAGAAATACTTTATATAAATATTTGTCAATATTAGAACGAATAGTATGAAAAAATTGGGCACCAAATATAGAGAAGTCATTAAATGTGAAATACTTTAATTTGGATTCATAATAAACTTAAAAGTGAGTTTTAATGAAATATGAATTTGACCTAATTGTTTTAATATTGTTGTTACTATAGGGTGTATATATATATATATATATATATATATATTTTTTTTTTGAAAAAAAAGAACGCCCATTAAAGTAACTTACCGTTTGTTAAGTATGATGCTTGACTCGGCACCAGTAAACTCATTGTCATTTTAAAAATATTGCTAATAAGATATATATTTAGGAGTTGGTTTGATCCGATTAGTTATGGCTTTAATTATGTCAGTAATATCAAAATGGAATACCAGTTATGAACTGTAAGAAACACCTGTCATCTTGTTAAGAGAGAATAACGCTTTTTCAAGCATTCACTTATTTTATTATTAATGGATTATAATTCTTTATAATAAACATGAAAATCCAATGTTAATTTTTGAAGTGAAATAACGATAAAACTAACTTCTTTTATATGAGGTTTTTTAATATGATCTTGATGTGTGAATACAACATAAAAAATGTTAAGATTACAAAATCTCTGATGTGTTTACTTTTCTGTGATATCAGAGACCATAAGGTACAAGTCACTAGTTTCTATTGAAAACATGGTGTACCGTAATAATATTCATAGTGTTCTTGACCTCTTTGAACATTTAATCTACACTAATAACCTTTCATGCATTTCGTTTTTATGACAAGATTCTCATAAATTTAAGTCAATAGTTATCTCAAAATGTTTTGACTGATGATAACTAGGTGACACTTTATATCTATTTTATTCTAGTTTGAGATTCTTCAGCAATTCTTAATAATTGTGCTTAGTGGCCCTATATCTGACTCCAATTGGATTATTTGCTGATTTTTATTGAAATACATATGTCGGCTATTCTCGCATATAATTATCGACTTAATCTTCGTTAGTGAATAACGGAATTAAATAAGTCGAATAGGAGAATGGATTTTGAATAAGTATATTACATGCAATCATTAATTTGAACAGTCAATCAGAAAGACGAAGCAATGATGGAAGAGCGAAGCAGACTGGAGAAGGCCAGTGAGCCAACTTGATTTAATCAAGCGTTAATCGATATTTATAGTCACACAAAAATAAGTTATAGACATGTGATAAATAGGGTGAGAAGTGCACACACAAACGCCCATATAAAAACAGTCAAGGTTAATAAGCGAGTAATTGACAAGGTCAAAATATGACTTAAGAATGAATAGATTGGCCTGTCCGGAAGCTAGAATAACTTATATGGGCTGAACATAGCAACCGGCACTATATGTCAACAAATCAAATGAATAAAATATCCAACGACCACAGCTTAAACATTTACCCGGAATTATTATTTCTGTTATTAATAAGAACTTAAAATATATGATTCTAAATATTTTTAGGACGTTATACCGATTGAATACGAATGTTTATTAAGAATGATTTCTTGACACGTAATTATTATCCGTTTAATTAACAGTATGCTCAGATTACAAATGTGAACAACATCTAATTGTATAATAAAAATGAGTTAATGATAATGATTAACGTAAGTGAATCTCTTTAGTAATGTTAATGATTTCATTCATGAAGTTTTAATTATTATTCGTGACAACATTAAGAAAGTCTACTTCAAGTAGAAATGTACTTTTAAGTTAAACGTATGAAATCGTCTTTGAAAAAAATGAATGTTATAAATACGAGAAAAATTATAGGGCACCTTCACTTACTAAAAAATCTAGCTGTCAAATATCACTGTCTCTTATCATTGCTACCAATGAATGTGGACTAAAACGAATAAAAATCATGTACCATCGAATTGGAAACATTCAAATTTTGTCATTCAGCCAACTGAGTACAATGACAATATCGATGATATTTAACAAACAAATAGTTAGTCAATGCATTAACTAACAACAAAATATTACATCTAATATTCATATACCATCTAGAAATTTTGTTTAAAAATTTATTTCTAAATATGTGTAACTGAGAGGTATTCCCAACCCTCCTCCTTTACTGCCGGTCCCAAGTCCGGATAAAGGAGGACGGTTGGGCATGGGGTTAGCGACCCCATCCCGTAGAAAACTAACTCGCTAAAAAGCGCTAACCAGAAAAAATTATTCAAACCATTTAAACTCTGCCCTGGGGTCAGGAGGTCTTCGTTTAGAAGAATTATGACGCCTCATGATGAAAGCCGAGTTTCTTCGGAAGTCACGAGGCCGATGCCCCTTCTGACAACCAGAGCAACCATTTATTTAGGTACATGGAATGCTCGCACAATGTGGGAGACTGGGAGAGTTTTCCAAATTACTGCAGAAATGAGGAGATACAATTTAGAGGTGCTTGGGATCAGTGAAACACATTGGACGCAAGTTGGACAACAACGACAAGCTTCAGGGGAGCTGCTGTTATACTCCGGACATGAACAAGAAAATGCTCCACATACACAAAGAGTTGCATTGATGCTGTCCAAACAAGCACAAAATGTACTTATAGGATAGGAATCTCATGGACCAAGGATCATCAAAGCCTCCTTCAAAACAAAGAAAACGGGGATTACAATGAACGTCATCCAATGCTACGCGCCTACCAACGACTACAATGAAGACTCTAAAGATCAATTCTACGATAGGCTGCAGTCAATCGTCGAGAAGTGCCCGACAAAAGACCTGACTATTCTGATGGGAGACCTAAATGCCAAGGTTGGAATTGACAACACCGGATATGAAGAGATCATGGGACGACACGGACTGGGAGAAAGGAACGAAAATAGTGAGAGATTTGCAAATCTATGTGCCTTCAATAAACTGGTCATAGGCGGGACTATATTCCCACATAAACGCACACACAAAACCACATGGACTTCACCGGATCACACCACACAGAACCAAATCGACCATATCTGCATCAACAAAAAGTTCAGGAGGACGATGGAGGACGTGAGAACAAAGAGAGGAGCTGATATAGCATCAGATCACCACTTGCTGGTCGCCAAGATGAAATTGAAACTCAAGAGGCACTGGACAACGGGGAGGACAATATCACAAAAATTTAATACGGCTCTTCTTTGGGATGATGACAAACTCAATAAATTCAAGATAACCCTCAGCAATAAGTTCCAAGCCTTTCATGATCTACTCAATGGAGAAGGAACAACTATGGAGAGCAACTGGAAAGAGATAAAAGAGGCAATCACTTCAACATGTCATGAGGTTCTGGGCCAAAAGAAGCACCATCACAAGGATTGGATCACGGTCGATACACTGGATAAGATTCAAGAAAGGAGGAACAAGAAAGCAGCAATCAATACCAGTCGAACAAGAGCAGAAATAGTCAAGGCACAGGCTGAATACACAGAAGTAAACAAGCAAGTGAAAAGGAGCATCAGAACTGACAAACGTAAATATGTGGAAGATTTGGCATTGACGGCGGAAAAGGCTGCCAGAGAAGGAAACATGAGACAACTGTATGAAACAACAAAGAAACTCTATTGAAATCACCGTAAACCAGAACGACCAGTGAAAAGCAAGGAAGGCAAAGTAATCCACCAACATTGAAGAACAACGAAACAGGTGGGTAGAACACTTCAAAGAACTCTTGAATCGACCAGACCCACTGAACCCACCCAACATCGAAGCAGCACTCACGGACCTCCCAATTGATGTTGGCGCACCGACAATTGAAGAAATCAGCATGGCTATCAGACAAATCAAGAGTGGCAAAGCAGCAGGACTAGACAGCATTCCAGCAGAGGCACTGAAAGCAGACGTAGCGGAAACTGCAAAGATACTCCAAGCTCTCTTCAGAAAGATCTGGGATGAGGAACAGGTACCAAAAGACTGGAAACAAGGACTTCTAGTCAAAATACCAAAGAAAGGCGATCTCAGCAACTGTGACAACTACAGGGGAATCACTCTTCTTTCAATACCAGGAAAAGTCTTCAGCAGGGTATTGTTAAACAGGATGAAGGACTCCGTAGACGCACAACTTCGAGACCAACAGGCAGGATTCCGTAAGGATAGATCGTGCACAGACCAAATCGCAACTCTACGGATCATTGTGGAACAATCAATTGAATGGAATTCATCACTCTATATCAACTTCATCGACTACGAAAAAGAATTTGATAGCGTGGACAGAACAACCCTATGGAAGCTTCTTCGACACTACGGTGTGCCTCAGAAGATAGTCAATATCATACGGAATTCTTACGATGGATTAAACTGTAAAGTCGTGCATGGAGGACAGCTAACAGACCGCTTCTAAGTAAAGACCGATGCCGTGCAAGGTCACTTACCCTCATCCTTTCTCTTTCTTCTGGTGATCGACTGGACCATGAAGACATCAACATCTGAGGGGAAACACGGGATACAGTAGATTAAACTGCAAAATCGTTCATGGAGGACAGTTGACAAAGTCGTTCGAAGTAAAGACCGGTGTCAGGCAAGGTTGCTTACTCTCACCCTTTCTCAGATGATCAGGCTCTTCTATCGCATACGCAACAACAAATGCAGGAGAAGACAACCAGTGTAGCTGCAGCCTCAGCAGCAATAGGTCTCACTATACACAAAGGGAAAAGCAAGATTCTTCGATACAACACAAAATGTACTAATCCAATCACAATTGACGGAGAAGCTTTGGAAGATGTAAAAACCTTTACATATTTGGGCAGTATCATCGATGAACACGGTGGATCTGATGCAGATGTGAAGGCACGGATTGGCAAAGCAAGAGCAGCATATTTACAACTGAAGAATATCTGGAACTCAAAACAATTGGCAACCAACACCAAGGTCAGAATTTTCAATACAAATGTCAAGACAGTTCTACTGTATGGGGCGGAAACCTGGAAAACTACGAAAGCAATCATTCAGAAGATACAGGTGTTTATTAACAGTTGTCTACGCAAAATACTTCAGATCCGTTGGCCGGACACTATTAGCAACAACCTACTGTGGGAGAGAACAAATCAGATCCCAGTGGAGGAAGAAATCAGGAAGAAGCGCTGGAAGTGGATAGGACACACATTGAGGAAAGCACCGAACTGCGTCACAAGACAAGCCCTCATATGGAATCCTCAAGGTCGAAGGAAGAGAGGAAGACCAAAGATTACATTATGCCGAGAAATGGAGATAGATATGAGAAAAATGAACAAGAATTGGATGGAACTAGAAAAGAAGGCCCAGGACAGAGTGGGTTGGAGAATGCTGGTCGGCGGCCTATGCTCCATTGGGAGTAACAGGCGTAAGTATGTAAGTAAGAGAGGTATTCTACTCTATTAATTTCTGGTCATATAGTTTATGTTATCTCAGCACCATCTTCATATGAAACACGAATATATTATTTTAAAGAATAAAATTTAATTATTTTTTATTTAATTTGTATAATAACCGAATGACAGTTTGAATGATTATTAGCTGAACTATGATTAAATTATAAGAAGATTATCAGAACTATGTGATATATTGGCGCAACACATTTCGAAAAATCTGATCACACTATACTTGTTAAGAGCACTTATATATAAAAATAAAAGGTCAACTAGACTGGAAATGGGGTGAGAGGAGTTAAGGATAACAATAAGAGTAATAACAATGATGTGAACACAATCCAAAACCTAATCACTCTGGATAATAAGTCAATATTACTTGGGTAGATTTAAGGTATAAAAAAAAATTTTTGAATACACAAAGGGGGTTTGAATTTTCGTATGACTAAGGCTTCAATAAACCTTTTACACTTTTATACAATACCACAAAAGCCGAGTTTAGGTCAATCTTATGCCCTGTTTCAATTATATGTTTAGCAATAGAGGATGATGGATGTTTATCCTCTGCTCTTATTGGGTCGCTTGATTGTATTTGTTTCTGCAGCCATTTGGGTACATGTTCACTCACCCTAATGTTGAGATCACGATTGCTCCTCCCTATGTATGTGTGACCGCACACACATTTAACTTGGTAAACACAGTGGGATGTGACGCAATCATTTTTCCGTTTTGGATGAATCATGCACCTTGTTCTTTCTTTGATAATCACCTTTGCTGCACAATACGTTTTATTGATGACTGATTTAAGTCTTCGTTTCAATAAAAGGCTACTTGAATCACCTCTGAATGGTAAGGTGATGTAGACAGGCTTTTTTTTCCACCGAGGCTACAGTAGTTCTCATTGTACCATGGACTTTCCATCTATTTATGAATTTCAGAGGATAGCCATCTTCTGTTAATGTTTTATTTAGCAACTTAACATCATCATCAATGGCGTCATTTGTACAAATACGATCAAGCCTGTTGAAATGACACCTTATCAAACCACGTTTGTATTGCAAAGGGCAATAACTATAATAACTAAGGTATTGACATATACTGACTTATTATCCAGAGTGATTAGGTTTTGGATTGTGTTCACATTATTGTTACTACTATTATTGTTATCCTTATCTCCTCTCACCCCATTTTCAGTCTAGTTGACCTTTTATTTTTATATATAAGTGCTCTTAACAAGTATATGTGTGATCAGATTTTTCGAAATGTATTGCGCCAATATATTACATAGTTCTGATAATCTTTATCAAAGGGACTAATTGTTTTAAATTATATAACTTCCAATTATAATAGTTAACGAAAATGTAATCTGTTCGTATTTTATTTGTCTGTACATCACTTAACTCATATTTATATTTGGATAATTTTGAAAACGGAAAGATGCCGAGTGCTTTTTAAAAAATGTTCTAACCTATTTTAGAATTATTAAAATTTTACCATTGAAAGAAGATTAATTATAGAGTAGGACCATAAAGAACACTGAAGTAATCATGGTCTCTTTAAAATTCACTGGTAATTTTCATACGTTTTCTAAAAATATCTTAAATCTTAAAATCACTTGTTAACATAGAATTATCACTTTGTTTAACATATTTACATCAACTCTAGAAGTAAAGTATTCTACTTTTAGTTTCGTTTGGGGTTCTAACAAAAGTTAAGAAACCTTAGTTTATCAAACCATTTGACTGAATTCATTGTTCCTTTATAAATTTTCTGTGTAGTCAATTACTTTAGATAATTACTATTAAAATCTTTTCATGTTAGTTTAAAATGTGATATTGTTTTTCTGCAACATTTTAAGTCTTTGTATCGATAGTATTCAATAATCATGAAATATATGATCGTAATGAAGTAATTAACTAACAAATCAAGTATCTTCTAGTCTAACGAATCTGAATATTCGAAAGTAAAAGAAGTCAAGTAAAACGACTTGCAACTAAGTTCCTATTTTCTTTTGTAACATCTTAATAACTAATAGAATGTTATTTCAAGAAATAAATAAGTCATAAAACAAAACCTTAGAAAATATACTAACAAAGTATCGAACAATTTTGTGCAGTCATAAATTGAGCATAATCTTTCCTATAGTTTTGAACGTTTCTGAAATGAAATGTTAAGTAATGAAACGACTTTGTGACTTCCTATTCAATATCAGTTCAAAACAATCCTGAAAAAGAAAAAAGAAAGGTAAACAGAAGAGGTAAATGTTGTAAATGATTAAGAAATGAACTAAGGTGCCTAACACTATCAGTGGGTTTAATTTGAATTAGCCTCTTTGGTTCTAGTCTATTTACAGCCATTAGCGATTCCGAATGCAATATGAATAACACCGAATGAAAAACAGAGTAGCGTAACGAAAGATAGCAGGTTTAAACAAATGATTAAAGTAAACTAAATAAGCAGAATTAGTATGTTACAACTTAGTAGGTAAATAAATCTCCTTTCTAAAAACTATTGACACGTTGGTCTACAGTATAGGACATTAACTTCAGTTACAATAGGATGACTTGATGAAAAAACGAATCCAACTTGAAGGTTATCTCCATTCACTTTTGTAGTTGTTGGTCAGTAACCCAAACAATAGTTCGTTTCTTCTTCAAATAAATTATACAAGTTATTGATTTTGTTTAGAATTACCAATGAGAATAAATGTAACAATTATTTCAAAACTTCATTTAAAATTTATCAAATAAATATCGATAATTTATTATAGAATTTTCTTTCATATCAACTTTCACTCTGTGTTTATTGATATATTCATAAGAATCTTGAGTTTAGTAACCTAGTCCTAATATTTCATACCATTTAATAATTTAATATTATGTAATAGTTCTGAATTTGTTTGTATTTCATTATTCGAGCTACCTGAATTAAAGACATATTTCAAAGTTTTTAACAGGTAAACTTGAATTCTCAAAAGTAATTATGAAATGTTAGACAGAATACTTATCGTTTGTCAGTACAAATAAATAGAATTTAATGAGTTCGATTACAGACTGTTTGATCTTATTCATTATTAATATATACTTTGTGACAGTCTTTAGTCCAAACGAGTAACTTAAAAGAAAACATTATGGTTTCTGTAAAGACAGTCTTTACAGATTTATTTTAGTTCGAAAGGTTAAAAAATAGTTCGTATGATACTATGAACTCCATAGTCTTAACTTTATAGTTTAAAACCCGTAATTATAAATTTAAGGAAATTAAAACAGTAATTCACTTGGTACTGGCTATCAGGATACAGTAGCTATGTGGATAACGTGAACGGTACTGAGTTCGAGACCCGGAGTAGAATTTAACTCTGATGTGCAGGTACATCTAGCTGACGTGTCCCAAATAGGAGGAAACGTGCGTCCTGGATTCTATTGCTAGCCACTATCAATCTTTGCATAAAACAGTAATGCTTATAGAAACTGGTATGTTTAAAATTATTGTTAAGTGTTACAGCAGTGATTAGAATTAATCATCAGAACAATCGTAACTGCTTAATGATTACCTTATGGTCGGTTTTTAGACCATGTGTATATTTGATTGGGCTAATGTTTAACATTGTGATGAAACAACTGGCTGATTGTTAATGACTATTCATAGGAGATAAAGAAGACCTTAAATTTTAATGTCTTTTTTCTGATAAATTAATGAATGGACTTTATCATCACCGCCTATTGATTTTAAGTTATTTCCATAGTATTAATTTACAACATTTTAAATAATTTACATAATAGAGATCGATGAGCTTCATATTTCTCATCGTTATGGTAACTAATCATGTGATCAAATACATTTTGTGCTTTTAATTGTCTGGGTCACCTATTTTACAGATTGTGGAACATCATAAAATAAAGTTTTATGTTCTTAAAGGGAAATTTCTATGTAGTCAAAGCTACATTTACAACTTAAGTCTCAAGTTAGATTTGATCGTTGTTTTTTCTGTCAAATATCTTTCATTTGTTTAACGATTTTGTGTTGTCTATTTGTACTTGTAACCTGATTAATTCAATCACAGATTTTATGTCAATAGACAAACCATAATGTTCATTTTACAATTTAATTGACTTTTCTATCTCCTATTAAATTATGCTATTGACATGATGAACTTTAGCTTCAGATGTATAATAATACACTTTTAAACTCGGTCGTACTACTACAATGAGAGTGCATACATATTGAGACTAAAATATGAATGTATATGGTAATTCCATTATGTTCAGGTTAACAATAACCATTATTATGAGATTTTGATTTTCATAATGAATAAAAAAGAATAAACCTTTTTATTTATTGATGTTTTCCTATTCACTGAAAGTACTATTATTAGAGTAAACATGGTACAGTATTGACTATATCATAATTAACATGAAATATAAACTTCTGTTTATGGCAGGCATACAGTATTAGAGGCAAATACATATAGATAAGAACTATTTATACATAAAACCTAAGAAATCTTGGTATTAATTTTGTAAAAATAAAAAAAACAACTGGAAAAATAGTCAATTATATACTAGGTCTTTGGTAATGAGAATACAATTCACCTTTATTCTGACCAAGTATCTTGACGTTGGTTGTAAAATATCTATAAGAAAAGAGTTGATATATTCTGTTGGTTGAAAAATGTATGTATATGTATACATACCTATATTAGGAGTACTAAATTTTATGTTAAAACACTTTTCCTGATCAGGTATATATATATATATATATATATATATATATATATATATATATATATAATTAGAATACAGTACAATGAATATTGTTTATAAGCGTCATTTGTAAGGAAAAACATCTATGATTTTTTGACAATAATAATATTCTACAAATATAGCAAATAATACATTATCTATCTATCTATCCACACATATATCTACAACCTTCGATCAAACAACCTCAAGACAAAGTGAGTGAAAATTTCCATTCATTTAGATTAGTAGCCACATTACATGATAGTTGATAGAATTAGATTTAAGCTTCAGGCTAGAAAATATAGTAATGCTTGTCAATATATAGTCCTTAAATGTGACTACTAATGTATAATGATGTATTCAATTTTCTTGGCAATTTTATCTAATTAGCCATGACAAATAGTTTGTCATAGGTTATTTAAATAATGCATGTAATAAATAGCGTGCTAAGATGCTAGTGAATAATTAAACCTAATTAGTCATAGTTACAAAATGTATTTAAGATTTAGTATATAATTCCTAATCTACTTTTATGGTACTAATGGAATCCAGAACGCGCGTTTCGTCCTATTCGGGACTCGTCGGCTGAGTGTGCCTAAATCCCAGAGTTGATGCGAACATCAGCTTAATGCAATATCGAGGCAATCCACACACAGTGCACATATGCCGACTGCACACCTAAACAAACAATACAAAATGAATTTAAACGTCACCTCATTGCACAAGCAAGTGGCTATCAGGACCCAGTAGCTATATGGATAACGTGATGGCGTTTGAAGTCAACGGTATTGGTTTCGAGTCCCAGAGTGATCATCAACACTGAGGTGCAGGTACATTCAGCTGATGAGTCCGAAGTTGAATAAAACGCTCGTCCTGAGTTCCACTGCTAGCCATCATCCATCATTGCTTATAATGCTTGTGACTGAAGACAATATCGAGGAATGCACATATGCCAACGAGAAGACTGATCAATTGAAGTACTAAACATTAATAAGAAAATTCAAGCAAAAAAAACTATGTGAATTTAACTATAGTGATTGACTAAAGGCAGTTGTCACATAACCCTCAGTCTCAATCAACTAAAAACAAATTATCACTATTACATTTACTTACTTTCAGAATATTTTCATAGATTTACCTGTCTCGTTCTAGCTGTGTAATTATGTATATTGTTTTTCCCCAAATTTCAGTCGACTTCATATAACAAACTATTAATGGTTAAACTATGATTTGAATTATAATATATCTGATTATTCTTTTAGTCTAATTTGAATAAATAATTTATAAACAATTCACCTTAAAACTATTAATGCAACTTGCATGATATACTGGTATCAGTTAAAGAATAGGTATAAACTAGAAAGAGTTGATTAAATAAGGTTAGTAAAATTTTAAAACGCCTAAATAGACCAGACTATTGATTTCAGTTGGGAAAACAAGAAAACATCGAACATTTTAAGAAAATAACTTTAAAAATCAATCATTTGTTTGAATTCGAAGTGACCATATTTTATAACTGTAGTTATTTCACAACAAAAGTAATCGGTATTCATAATTATTAGTGGAAATAAAATTGAATCCATGACTTGAATGTCTTCGAAGATCGAGAATCGGTTTTTAAACACAACGATAAAAAAAATTCCGAAAAACAACAAACTAGGAAAAACAGGCAATCCAACTTTTTACATTTTAAACATATCTTCGGGTAAATTTAAAACTCCTAGAGAACTAGACAAATTATTAATATTCTGTAGTACTAACCACAACTGTTCATGTGTTTCAATAAATTATTTAGTTTTAGTTATTAAACATTTATTATTATGATTAAGTGACAATTTTAAACAAAGATTAGATACTCAAGTCTAAAGTTATTCATAATTAAATTAGATAGGATTTACGTGATCTATTCCGTTCCCATTTATATTAACATAAGGAGGTGTACAAAAAAATTCTACAATGTGATTGATTAATTTTAAATCATAAAACTTTCTAGATAAAAGGTCTAGAAATAATTTACAAGACACCACTAATTTGGGCTAATTATTGATCAATCCAGAATAATTTATTAACGTACGATTCGAACGTACACAGTAAATATTTAATTACATACGTCTGTTATTCCTCTTGGAGGAGCAAAAGCCTCCCATCAGCACTCTCCATCCAACCCTGTCCACGGCAATTTTTTCTAGTCTTTCCAGTTGCCATTAATCTTTTCCATGTCTGCCTCCATTTCCCGACGAAGTGTGTTCTTTGGTCTTCCACTTATCTGTATCACTTCGGGATTCCTGGTAAGTACTTGCTTCGTGATACAGTTTGATGATTTTCGCAACGAATGTCCCACAAATGTCTAACGTCTTTTCCTAATTTCCACTTCACCTGGAAACTGGTTTGTCCTCTCCCACAGTACGCTGTTGCTGATGGTATCCGGTGAATGGATGTTGAGTATCTTGAGTAGACAAGTATTTATAAGTACTTTTACCTTCTTGATGATGGCTGGAGTAGTTCTCTAAGTTTCAGCTGCGTACATTAAGACTGTCTTAACATTCGTATTGAAGATTCTGACTTTGATATTGGTTGACAGTTATTTTGATTTCCAGATGTTTTTTAGGTGTAGAAATGCTGTTCTTGCTTTGCCAGTCCTTGCCTTTATACCTGCATCGAATCTTGTTTATCGATGATACTCCATAATGTCTAAGAACTTTCCATAATGTTTTCCTATCCATATCGTCAAATGCTTTTTCATAATCAGTGAAGAGTTCCATTCAATTGATTGTTCAACGATGATCCATAGAGTCGCGATGTCTGTACATGACCAATCCTTACGGTCCCATCCCGTCAATCACGAATCTAGGCGTCCACTGAGTCATTCATACAATTCAGTAATGCTCTGTTGAAAACCGTTCTTGCTCCCGATAGTAATGTGATGTCTCTATGGTTCCCACACTGGTTTATATCTCCCTTTTGGCATCTTGATGAGATAGCCTTCTTTCCAGTTTGTCAGTGTCAACTGTTCTTCCTCCCAAATCTACCTGCCTCATATTTCCTTTTGTTTCAGCTTTTTACCCTGCCGTTACTAGCTCTTTCACATATTACCGGTTTTCGGCTATAATACTCTTATTTGCTTGCTTGTTTGCTTTCGTACATCCAACTTGTACCTTGACTTTCTCCGTTCTTGTTCGTTTGTTGTCAATGGTTGTCTTCTTGTTCTTCCTTTCTTGAATCTTGTCCAAGTTTTTAACGGAGATTAACTTCTTATAATGGTGCTTCTTGCGACACAGAACATCCTGACAAGTTGAAGTTAATGCTTCTTTGATTCGTTTTCAGTTGCACTCCTTCGTAGTTTCTCCTTCTTTCAGTAGACCCTGTGAGGCTTGGAACCCGTTGTTGAGAGTTATCTTGAACTGATCAAGTTTGTTAGTATCCCAAAGGAAGGCTGCATTGAGCATTTGTAATGTTGTTTGTCCAGTTGTCTAGTGCTTCTTTAGTGTCAATTTCATCTTGGTAACCACCAGCTACTCTCCTGGTTCTTACTTCTTCCATCTTCCTTATGAATTCCTTATTGATAGAAATATGAGCTATTTGATTCTCTGTGGTGTAGTCCGGTGAAATCCATGTAGTTTTTTGTATGCGTTTATGTGGGAATATTGTGCCAATTTGTTGGATGCACATAGGTTTTTAAATCTCTCTCAATTTTCGTTTCTTTCTCCCAGTCCTTGACTTCTGATGATATCTTCATAACCGTTGTTGTCCATTCACTCTTTGGCGTCTAGGTAAGATCCTTTCCTGGGCACTTCGCTATGATCGATTGCAGCCTATTGTAGAACTGATATTTATCGTCGTCATTGCTATCATTGGTGTGTGCATTACACTGTATAACATGCATTGTGATTCCCTCCGTTTTTTGTTTTGAAGAATGCTTTGACGATTCTGGATCCGTGAGATTCTCATCCTATAAGTGCATTTCCTGCTTCTCTGGACAGCATCAGAACTATTTCCTCAGTGTTTGGAGCATTTTCCTCTTTGTGACCGGAGTACAGCAGCATCTCTCCCTAATCTAACCTTTTCTGTCCAGCTTGGGTCCAATGTGTTTAGCTGATTCTGAGCACCTCCAAGTTGTATCTTCTCATTTCCGTTGCTATTCCACTGGTCCTCTCGGTCTCCAAAATTGTACGGAAGTTTCATTTGCCTACATTAATTGTTGCTCTGGTTGCTAGAAAGGGCATCGGCTTCGTGACTTCCAAAAAATCTCGGTTTTCATCCTGAGGCGTCATAATTCTTTCTTCGACTTCCAGGGTAGATTTTAAATGATCTAGTTTGTTTATTTTGATTAGCGTTTTTTAGTAAGGTTTTTTTCTGCAGGATGGCCTGCCGATCCCATGCCCAACCCCCCTCCTTTATATGGGCTTGGGACAGGCAGTAACTCTAGAAGAGCTACAGGTAAAGTTACACCGTAAATAGATTCCCTGTTAATATGGAATAAAGTGTTTACGTATTTAATTTGTAGCTGCAACCGTGTAAAAAACCTATTTCATTAATATTTTAAACATGATCATTAATCAAGAAACTATAAAATCAATACTTTTGGTAATACATAAGAAGAAATTTATGTAGGTTTTTCTTAATGAACTGTAGTGACAGATCATGAAAAGGTTTGAAATGGCAGATGAAGCCTGTTTGCCTGATTACTGATATTATATTCATATTATTTGGTAACATCTACATAGTTGATTCTTCATGAGAACTTGAATCGTTTGTCTTATTATTAATGTAAGTTTTTAATCGATTAGAAAATACGTAGGTTTATTTATTCAGTATTCTCTTCCTTTTTTTATTTCATCAGCTAATCAATTCACTTTTAGCAAGCAGCCATTCTTTTTAAACTAGGAAATCAAGAACAAAGTGTGAGGGTGAGAAGTGGAAGAGAAAGTAGTGATACTTCTGTTGTATTTAAACTCACTTCTTACATTCTTCAGGTATTTAAAAAGTACAATCTTTCTTAAATTATTCCAACCAAATTGATTATGTTATTATCAATCTGGTTCTATGATATTTTTTTATATAAAAATGTCTTTTTGGGACAAAATCCATTCTAGTTAGCATAATGAAACTATACTTCCAGTTTTATATCAGTATTTGTTATTTCTGTTACTACAGAAGTGTCATTTTGTTGATAAACATTATTCTTATTGTTTTTAAAATAACTTAAGACGGTTTCAGAATTAATATTGATGTTCATTTAGAAATTTTCTGAATGCATGAAAATACAAATTACTTATCTTTGCAACTGTAGATATTTTCAATAAGTTAAAATCTTCGTTTACAAGAAATGTGGTGTGGGTTACTTATATTCACACAAGTAGTATATAACGGTGGTCAGGCATAGAATGTATTTCAGTAGAAGGTCGGTGAGGAAAGAACGGGAACGAAACACAATTGGTATGAGAACGCATGGACAATGAAATCTGAGACAATGGAATGATGTTTGCAACAGGAACAGTCAAGTTTGAGACGATAGATTGATATGTTGCAAATTAACGATTTACTATATGATTCTCAGATTTTATTGAGGTGTTCAGTAATTTTGTGTCAGGTACATTCGATTGTCCCCATTCGTGTTCTTGTTCACTACAGAAATACTTCTCAAGACAAACTGTGACTGTTTACATTTAAGCTTGCCTATTCCTTGTTACCTAGAAAACATCTAATGTTTAAATCAATTATATATAGTCAGTTTGTTACCGCAAACTATGTAGTAAAATAATTTTATCAAAATTATACATTTGATTAGTATATATTTTACATTTTATTTTAGTAATTATAAATGGTGACAAAAATACGAATTGCTTTTGTAAGAATGTTCAGCATATGAGTACGTATGTATGTGTCACTTGTGAATAAGATGGTCCAATGGAATGGATAGTTAGGATCAAGTAAAATGCAACAGTTTTGTTTAATCAAAGGTACAAACTAAGTTTGAAGTAAAGCCTAAACTCATAGTTCATATGCATAACATGACACTGACTCATGAAGACACTAGTTGATGTATAGAGAAGTATTTATGTTTTAATCATTAAATGACATCTATTAAACAAAGGTTTTCATTTTTCCTATCATGGTAAACGAGATGATGAGTATGTTTCTATATGTACACAATGTTAAAACAGCATGGTTTGAAGAATGAAATGAATTTCTTTTGTTTCAAGTTTGTTCCCAGTCACAAATAGCTTATAATATTTATTGGGAAAAAACAATCTAAACATCACAAATAACCAAATGTTTGTAGAAAGTCTCTCTTCTTTTATCATCCATTTAAGGTAGTTCAGTTTTCAAGAAGAATCGATGGAAGATTAAGAGCGGAACTGGAAAAAGCTGTTTTGAATTTAGTCTGGTTTCATTACATAACACTAAATGTTCGTTTAATCATTCAAGTCGTGTACCAATATCTTCCCGAGGTCACCTCCAGTTTGATTAATGAGTTTATGTGTACTTTCCATAGCTAGTAAATTAAAACAACTAATGTAAGGGTTCCCATAAAGTTTTCTGAATACTCCCAGAAACTTATGTCTAAAAGGCAGTAAAGTCTTCACAAGTGCAATCATCAAGCAAGTTGTGGATAGTGGACATCTATAAAGCCCTCATAGTTATGAATAAATGACCCACATCAATTCTGTTTCACTAGGACAATTGATACTGAACATTCCCGTCCTGTTACGTGTACAGAAGGAAATTATGTGGTATGCATAATCTAATCGAATGATGTTTACTTCTTACAGTATATTATTTATAAAACATTAATTTGTTTGTTTGATCCTACATATATTGACTAATTACGAAACCGATTAAGTTCACTGTGTTCATTACTATTTCTATTGGTTATCATATCCATACCTCTACTCTAGATGACACTTCTTTCACTATAAAACTCTTCCCTCTCAATGCATTTAATTATATGATCTGTACCATATCCCATTTATTATGATTTTTGGTTTGGCATTGAACGCACGTATAAACGTCACCTACTAATGTACGTCAAACCTTTTTATAATCAGGTTAGTCAATAAAATTATAGGCTGTTTGTAGCAGATTGGAAGCCTTGAAATAGAATGAATTCACTTTATCCAGCCAATCTTGTTATTCGTACTCTGCTTTCTAAATGTGTCAAGCCATCAAAATGTATGAAATATTTGTTTTATCTTCTAAATACCACGCTATAATTTCATATTATACCTTTTTTAATCTTAATTTATTGACTTTGTTCGAACGATTTTCATAATGTTTGATTCTTTTACTATTGATATTATTGCTGTAATTTCGACCCCTTCAACCTTCATCCTGCTTGCTCCTTTTTTTATGTTAATATGAAACGTGGTAGAGTGATTCCATGAACATTTACATCAGAACCCACTTGGTTTATGACTTACAGACATATACCTACAATCATTGATTCGCTTTAAAGAAATAATAACTAAATAAAGTATATATACAATTTAAATAAAGCAAGAACAAATATTGATGCAGAATAGTATGAATTCATAATATTGTGAGGTTTCTCGTCAGCTGCTTACAACCAAATATGTGATAGAATTTTAACATTGAGATAGTGTAAATCAATTGTCATAAGTGAATGTAAATAACTGGAATGAAAAAGATTTACAATAATAACTATAGATATATGCTAGAACAGGTCAGAGGTTAATTGGTGTTAGAAAAAAGGAAATAATTCAGGGTGGGTGGTGTAATGGTTTGGTGGAGTTCATAAATTATGTGATAATTTTGGAGATTAATGGAATTAAACAATAATAAGATAGGTTACGTAATAATTATTTGAAAAGTTTAATTTAAGAGGATCAGTAGGCGGAAATCTGTGAATAAAAAGTTGGTTTAAGAATTAGGTAATGAGGGAGGAATAAAATAACCCAAATAACAAAAAACAAAACAAAAAGAAAATGGATTACCAGGGTAATAATAAGTTTATTAATGTTTCTTTTTGAATGCATAAATCCGGTTTAGGTTTTTTTTTTATCGCAATCGCTTCAGCGAAACGGAGAGTAGTCGTACTTCTTTGTCTATTGATAATTTTAAAAACGTGC
Source organism: Schistosoma spindalis (assembly GCA_946903255.1). Lineage (NCBI taxonomy): Eukaryota > Metazoa > Platyhelminthes > Trematoda > Strigeidida > Schistosomatidae > Schistosoma > Schistosoma spindalis. Next base: position 21,853,796 of record OX336424.1, read on the forward strand.
TAAATGTCGATGGTATGCCCGGTGTCAAGTAAATGCCTAGCTCTTGCACTATTGAGAGCCTTAGTCCCTCGCAGCCTCAAGTTCTTTGGAACATGCTCTGAAATACAATTACTTTACTAATGAAATTTTACAATATTTAAGAATAGTAACAGTTTATATCTTACTGTGTGATTGGAAAAACGTTTAGGTAGATATTCTTTATATAACAAATTATTAACTAATTTGCAAATAATAAAAATAAGATTTATGGGGGAATATACATACATCTTCCATTGAATTATATTGATGAGTAAACCTGATTAAGTATAGTGTAATCAAATTTATATAGTAAAAACTACAGGACAAGTATCAGTCTTTACTCATCCTTTAATGATTTATATTTAGATTAGATTCTGACGGAGTTTAGTTCTCTAAGCTGGATGGTTTGGTCGTGGAGCTTTCGTTGTTCTTCTGAACGACATTATCAGCACAAACTTCATATAGAAGTCTAATTTTATAATGATAGTTTCAAGACGTAAGAGTAAAATACACGATGTAATTTTCTATTTAAAATTAAATGTATTTCAAGTAGAGAATATAACAGGCAGTTTGATTTTGTTTACATTAACACAATGTCTTTATTAATTCATTTTAAGTAGTATATAGTTAAGAATAAAACAGGAACATGAACAGTGATGCTTAATGACTAGGATGAAAAGAAAGTAAAATTTAATAGAGCGGAAAAATTGTACTTCACTGAGATCTTGAAATGATAAGAGAAATATTTAAATACTGACTATATTGTAGTAAACGAGAACATAAGTGGGGACAATTGAATGTATTTGAATACAAAATTATAGAACATCTTATTCAAATCTGAGAACCATACAGTAAATATTTCATTTGCAAAATGTCAATCGATCGTCTCAGACTTCATTGTTCTTTCATTTCCACACCAATCGTTCTTTGTTCTCGTTCTCTTTTCTTTGAACTTCATAATCTGCAACCAGGCATTTCACTTTTGATTGATAATACGCACAACTTATATCTGTCGACATCAGTAGCACACTACGATATTACAATGTCGCACCCAAAGTTTCAAATTATAATGTCTAATTTGTCATTATTTTTCCAAACTTTTTTCTACAGAGTAAAGATTGACTCAATATCATTTGTTTTTAAAATGTTTAATAGTTGCGTTTCATAAGTTAACTTGTAGTGGGTGTTACTGTTGTTGTCAGATATATGTAGTATGTATCACAAATCGAAAGTGGTATACCTGGCGGCAGAAGTATGAGAAGATCGAAGAGAAGAGAATGAGAACAGAGAGTAGTTGGTATGGGAATAAAAGAACAATAATTTATTTATTTAAACACATAAAAAGTGGTACAAGGAGGCACCAAATACATATGCGCCACTCAAATCTCACTTGATTTGTGTATGGTCTGTGATACTGCCCGGGTGGTTTTCTTAGTGGGTTACACCCGGATCCTCTGACCTGAAGGTCTAATCGACAAGGCAGTGTATCATCGTAAGAAGACGCAGTCTCATGGTAGTTGGTGTCCAACGGTTGGTTCATACGCCATTTGTTCCCTCAGGATACTGGGGCCCATGTGCACCATTGGTTTGGAATGAGAGTTTTCCAACGCCCCTAGGTTGACTGTTCGTGTCATAATTTTGCAAATAGCACTTTCACCACGAGAAGCCAGTGAGTAGGACTTCCCTGACAGAGGCTATATACGTGTGGCCATGTGAGAGCATTTCGAGAGGGTGGGCTGACTCTTCCCACTCTCGGCCGTACCAGGGAATTAGGACGCCATTGATCGACATTTCTTAATTGAAGTATTTACTGTATGGACCTCAAATTTTACTAAGTGATTAGTTGTCTCCACCTGTGTTCTTGTTCACAGCCAACTGACTTAGTATATATATACCATACTATACCTTCTGTATCAGAAAGCAATTGTTAACTGACTTGTTTTATGTGCATTTCATAGACTTCTTTGCTTAAGCATTTATTCTAGTTAAACACAGAGAATCTTGTCAGACCAACGGCTTTATAGTGACTGTTATCTTACTTAGTTTATCATTGTAACTGTAAGGACTATTTATCTTAACAAGTTTTAATGTTAATTTATTTCTGATATTTTGTGTCCATGTAATCGTTTCCATTTATGAAATTATTCGTCAAAGTCAATTCTATTCGATTACAGCATTACCATACTTGCATAATACTTTTTGAAAGTGTAGATAAAACATTTATCTTATGAATAATGTTCCAACTAATAACCTATATGTATGAAATTTTAATTACGATATATCGGTATTCTTTGTAATTGTTTCTAGTTTTTTTTGTAAAATGTATGTCAACTATTCTTTAGTGTTCTATTCTTATTCTGAAGAGTTTTAATGCTTGGCATCATTGACTGAAAATCTTAGGAACAATATTAATTTACCGAAAATTGTTACTAAACGAATATTTGACTAGGAAACAAAAGAAGTAATTATTGGATTTCATTCATACGTTTTAATCACTATGCAAGATTGTTTAAGATGAATAATGCTTAACTGATTTCATCAAAGGGATTAATTCAACTCATATACATTACATAAATAAATGTGGTTCATTATTATTGATCAGTTTTGTTTGGGCAATGTCTATAAAAACATTTGTAAGCAAAAGTAGATAGTGGTTAGCAGTGGAATCCATAACGCTCATTTCGTCCTATTTGGGACTCGTCAGCTGGATGTGCCTGCATCTCAGATTTGATATTTACTCTGGGACTCAAACCCAGTACCATTCGCTTCGAACAGACTGTTCATTTTCAGTCTCAAACCTCAATGGGAAGATTCAAGCAAAACAATACCAAGTGAATAGGTTAATTGATTAGTAAGAAAAAACACTGAGATTTAGTTTCAATACTAAGTTTTGTTTAGTGTCATAGTTCAATAGGAAAGGACTAGTCGTAAAGAATCTCTTGAATACTGAGTAATTAGTAGTTTACTAAATGACTTTTTTATGAGTTTGCCGTATCTTTCAAATCTCAAATTTTAAGACAATACTTTACATCAATTGATAAATATCAATACAAGGTTTTTTGTTTCTTTAAAGAAAACGATTATTACAACATGTATCTATACTTTTTAACTCATTGTGGACTCAAAAGTTTTGTTTCTATATTGTCAATGGTGACATACTGTTGTATTATTACAATATAAATATCGTAACCGCTAATCATAATATTATTTATAATACACTTTGTTTGTAGTTAATGCGGTTAATCATACTGAAGTAAACAATTTCGTCGATAGAAAAGCAAATAGTTGAAGTTTGTTAATATTTGTTTTTCTTTTGATATAATTCAGTCTCATTTCGATATTAAAATACTTCATATGTTAGACATCTTCATGTTTCATCTCATTATTTAATTTAGAACTTTTGATTATACTTAAAAGTAGAGATAGCCATTTTTGAGCTTTTGAATTTATGATTCATTGGTTCAATTTTCAGTCCAAATATCAATACTAGGATGTAGGGACTTCAGAATGATGAGTTTTAAACGCGTAAGAACCTACATATAATAATCTATAGTTGACTATTATCCAAAATGTAGATATATATGTCTATTAGAAAGTAATAGTAAAAACTGGGTTTGCGTTTGGAGATGAGAAGCCGTATTCCATATTTAATTGATTTAGTGATCTGATTATGGCTCTAGTAGATTTATTTGTCACGACTTTAGTGGGTCACCGTAGGCTGTTGAAAGACATTTTAAAGTTAAATTCAAGGAATTGGTATCTATTTTTGTTGCTCATTCAACAACATTTTTATTGTCCATCATGACATCTTTAAACTGGATAAATTACATTTTTAAAAAATGTTTTTGACAGCAGGGTTATTAGGTTCTAAATGATAGAAGATGTTTACTGTTTTTATAATTCAATATAATTGTTAAATGAGCCAATTAAAGTGATATTATTGGGATTATTATCAATTTCATCATTGTTCATATTTGAAACGGTTGTAGTAAAAATAGTGTCATAGACATTAATATCAATCTCATAATCATCGTCTACAAATCATTTTATAAACTCTCCTATTTATTGTGTTTAGTTCATTTGCCTAATAGTTATATTTGCTAGAAAGCTCTATATTCATTAACTTAATTATACAGCAGTTATGTTCCCTACCGTTTGTTGGTATCATCATTTCATTTTTCTGGAATCAGACTAAAAAATGAGAGCATAAGTCATATGATATGTACTTTTGGAAAGTTTTAAATTTATAGGACAACGTAAATCAAATTTATGAATGTTTACGATGAATTAGGATGGGGTTATTAATTCATTATGGAAATCACATTATATCCGATTCCATACTTTTGTAATAATAACCTGAATTATACCACTCAAGATTGTTAGTGTTTTCAATAAATACTCACTAAGCCCTTATTGTATAGAACTCTCAATAACATCACACAATGATCTGTGAAAACATTCCATTCGGTAAATGTGACCTATCATTCTAATGCTGAATAGTTCATGCTGTGGAATTTAGATATGTTAGTGATATACATTCTCAATACATTAGAGTCGAATATTAATGAAAACAATAAGTTCATTCTGAACTTTGAAACTGACTACTGAAAAATTCGAATCATTGAACTATATAAGAATATCCAGTGAATATCCTATCATATGCTGAATATTAGTTTAAATATTTTTTAAAATATATTCAATTGTTGATAAAACATCGAAATTCCATCATTCAGTAACCGTTTTTTTATCAGTTTTAATTTGTTGTAAAATGCATTTTAAAAATGATAATAGAACTATCCAACTAGATATCTATAAACAAAAATTATTTTTTGGATTTTGACCATTAATCGATTGATATTAGACCATTATTAAAAACCAGGAAGCATTGGACCGAAGTTAGAATCCTGAGTACAGGATCGTGAATTCGCACTTCTGAAGAATTCCATACTAAGACGAAACGGCCATCCAGTGCTTTCAGGTTTTCAATGGTGGTCTGACACCAATCAATCCATGATTTCAATTAAAAACTTAACAATCTCCACAATTCCATACTGGTAAAAATTATTTTGACTCTTTTCTCTCATTTAAAAAAGGTCATTTAATTATCATTTATTAAAATGAAGTATATAAACTGGGACATTGAAATAAAATTATTTTTTTCTCCTAAACCTTAGTTTATTTTATGAACTCGTATGACTTTTTGTATATAAACTTGAAAATCAATGTCCACTAAAATTCACTGATTAATATAATAAAGAAAGTAATTGTTCAGTAAATGGGAATGATACACTTGAAAGGTTATCTGGAATTTACAAACATTGATTGGAATACAAAGCATACACCAGTGATGACACCATACTAGTAATAAACTGAACATAATTTCCACTAGCACCTGAGCTCACTCCGAATTTTACCAAAAAGTTCGATGTTTAAAAAATATGTCACAACAAGGCATACATCATTGATGGTATTGAATGGTTGTTGAAGCTTCTATAACGATGTCACTTAATTTGAAAATGTGAATTAGCTTATGGCAACTTAACCATCTGAAGGTGTTGTGCGCGTTGTAAGAGTTCATGACATCAATCAATTTCATATGAGATCATTATGTCTACTGTTAAAGTGTATTAAAGTAGGATGTCAATAATTTTGAAATTTATTCTGCGGTATGAAAACATAAGTTATATTGTAATGATTATCAACAGGAATTTAGCAAATTAGTTATTAAAATAAACACTCTGATCATTTGATGGGAGCATTGTACAAACTAATGCACATTGAGGAAGGTATATCTATACATACTGTAACCAATAGAATATGCAAAAAAAAACATTTGTAAATTCATCATAAACTAATAACCTATTAGATTCACTTGGTATTATTTGTTTGAAACTTCCCCTTGATGTTCCGGACTGCCATTGAAGCGAACGGTACTGAGTTCGAGCCCCAGAGGGAACATCAACTCCGAGGTGCACGCACATCCAGCTGACGAGTCCCAAATAGGACGAAACGCGCGTCCTGGATTCCACAGCCAGCCACTGTCCATCTGTGCATAACAACCTATTAGTTTACTTTCATTTCCGTATTAATTTCTAGTGTTCATCAAAGTTACTTGTACAAAAATCTCTTTAAAATAAACATAGAACTAAATATTTCATTTACAACAGTAACGGGAATCTATTGAATAAATTTAACGTAAACTTACAGATTGTAACAAAAATCAAAGTTATAACTCAACAACTTTGTGTAATCTCAGGCAATAGTCCAAAAGCTGGTATGATATAGATTTTCAGTTAGCTAATGGGTTTTATATACTGAAAGTGTTTACCGTCAATTACAAATAAAACTGACGTGTTCTTAATGGTCAAGCAATTTGGCTGTTTCTTATCAGATTGATTGTATGTCAACAGGTGTGTAGGTTTATTTCACCCAAAAGGATTATTAAATCTATCAAATTTTTTGATGTTGTATGAAAATTTCACGCTTGAATTCAACCCTGTAGCCTTTAATGAATATTAAAATTCAAAATTCTAAAAGTCTAATATGTAAAATCTTCGTACTATCAAAGGTGTATTTGTTCGTGTGAGAAAACAGAGGACTAAATAAATTAGAATGCAATCATTGTATCGTATTGGCCTGTAGTGTTTTTTAGATCGAAAAGTTACGAGGAGTTGAACTGAAAGTGTCTATTTTGTTTCCTTCGGAATGTACCTTTGTCTCTGTCTACATGTTAGCGCATAAATACTTACCTGGCACTCAGTGTACGCAACACTTTTCATTATCCATCTAGTTGGTAATTCTTGAGAGACACCACCCCGTCTAGATGATCGTATGTCAACTACATTCGTAAAGTCATATATATATATATATATATATATATATATATATATATATATATATATATATATATATTCTGTTTGGACACCGTTGATAATAGACCGTACTAACAGGGATTAGCGATTTTATTCGTGAATGAATTTGAATAAATAAAAGAGATCATACGGTTTATCTATAATCAAATAGACACCATCATTTCGGAGAATGAAACCATCATCCCAATAGTTTGAAGAGTTCATTTTACGAAATAAAACAAATTTTTAAAATCCTTTTAGGATTTATACAATCTAGAATTGTCATATTTATTTTAAAAGAGCAGGATGTTGACGTTTATTGTTTTATCAAAGTTTTGATCAATACTATTTAAGGAATTTGTAAAAGATGTTGGTTTTAAACTACCTAAAATTTACGTGCTTGCTAAGTGTTCTAATGATTAAGTGCTCGTTAATAGATTTTAAGGTCCTATTTTTGAAACCTGGTGACTTCCTGGATGCGTATTGCTCAAATGTTCTACATTAAGACTGAAAAGCTGTCTATTGTTTTTTCGACTTTCAGCAGTTGTTTAACTAAATGGAGACCATGAAATTAAATATAACTGATATTTATTTGAGAAGGTATGTTTTTACATTTATCTCAATTTCTTAGTATTTATTTAATAGCAGTTTTCTGTATTATACACTTTTAGATTTCATTACACAAGAGTTGGCTAGAAGGAGAGTTATCGTAAATTGAACAACATGTGGCCTAAATTCCATGTAGCTAAAAGGATTATTATAATTGAGAACTATGTTAAAATATTTGTGGACTTTTGTTACTCTTCAACATTTGAAAATCATATTCTTGAATAATCTACCGTGACCAATTAACTAATGGTCGTGATTCAGACCAATACACATGACAATGTGATGGATGTAATTCAGTCAAATAATAATAAAACAAAAGAAGAAATCAATACTCATCCTAATAGTTCTAGATTTTATGATTCTAGTCATTGTTTATCTACTATCAATGTATCTAGTCAAAATTATTCTACAAATGGTGTAGACAGTCAAATGTTGATTGATAACAAAAATGTGTTGAGTTCACTTACAAACAATAATGAAGAACTATTAATTGATAAATTATATAAACGAAGACAATTGTTATTACAAAGTTTATCTGTAGAAATACAGAAATATGAACAATTATGTTGGGATGAAATGGTAAGAGAAGAGTTTAGTGTTAATAGTATTATGTTTAAATATTCATTTACTTCATAATTGTGATTGATTTCATTTGTTTTTATTAATTTTGTTAATTTATAATATAAATTTAAACAACATTATGATCATTTATGATAGAGAAGTTTTTGTTTACCCAATATTCTGTAATAGTGAAATATAAACTGGAAATATAATATTAACTGAATTGATTGATCTTAAATTTACTATTTGTTGACTAATCGTATTTCAAAGTATATTCAGTCCCTTTTAATTATTAATATTACTTAAGTATAATTTATACAAATGAAATTTCTTTTCAATTAGTCTTTCATCATGGCTGTACACTAATATAGATGTGATTTACAATAATGAAATAATACTCATCGAGTGAATACGTTACGGTATAATTACACAATGACATATCGATTATAAATTAACATTGAGTAATTGGAAGAAAGAGGATTAATAATAATCAAAGTAATTATTCTAAAATCAAGAAGTTGCTACGTTGCATAATATATGAAAAAGAGAAGGAACAGAATATTTAGATGAATGGTCAGTAGAATAGTAGTTATGTAGGAATCAACAGATGAATGTTGTGAATAAGTAAAATACTAAGTTAAAAAAACAAGGAACAAAAACAAAATGGAAGAAGTACGAAAGTAGTTTATCACTTCTGTTACAAACGTCCCTATACCGATGGCCAAGGTAGCAAAAGTGGTTGAACAAACTTCTTTTGGATGCAAAGGTTGGGTTTGTGAACATGGAATGCGATGGTTTCGGAAATGTGCATCTTTTGAAATTCTAAATTCGTGACTTCTAAAAAACGGTTGTCTTGTACAAATAGATGCATTCACGTTGAGTAATATACCTAGATAAGTCAGGAAGAATGGATGAAAATTTTGAACAACATGAAGTAATATATTTTAGTTTAGATCTCAGATGTGCAAGAGTTATAAAAGACTTGCATAGTTCAATTTAAATTTTTAGAAAAGTCTTACTGATAATGTACCTCTATTCATCTTAACTGACTGTAATATATTGCTTTAATTATTCCGAAAATAAAAAATCTCAAAGACAAATTTATTCCGAGTTATCCATTTTCGCAGGCTTCAAGCAGTCTATTTTCACATTATTGCTTGTGAATTCAAGAAATTTATAAATAAGAGCTTCTAATTCCCAGCGAATCTAAACATTTCAAAAGCGTAAACAATGTAAATAAATATATTTTTTAACAGTCGAATTCATGAGTAGATCTAAGCTAGACCACTTTTAAAAATCTGAAATTAATGGAACTCCTCAGCAGTGCACATCCATGATTCCATAAGTGGGACTCGGATGCAGGACCTTTGAGCGAAACGGCCGTCTAGTGCCTCTAGGTTTTTAATCGTGACCTAGCTTAGATTAACTCATGAATTCAACTTACAAAAAACCTATATATTTGAATAAAGTCAGAAGGTGAATTTCAAGAATTTTTTATAAATTTGCTTCATTCCCAATTAGAAATAATTGGCAATCTGTATAAACAAATCAATTACTTTGATCACATGTTTAAAAGTCAATGAACAGCTGTTAATTAGAAACTAAATGTTCTATAATAAGGAAATAAATAGTATAAACATTCAAGTGTTTTATCTGATTGAGTACACTTTTATGTTGTATACTGTTTAACGAAGTACTTGTTGCTAACCAACCAAATTGAGTCTTTTATTAATAAGCCAAAGATAAAAATAAACTTAAGCTAATAGTTTTTTTTCTAACTGATTAGAAATTATATAAAAATATGAGATATTGAAGGACGAAACTTATTTTATATCCAGAAATACTTATACAAGGGCAAAACATATAGATTAAAGACAATGCATATTTGTGTAGATAATAAAATGTATTTACATAATGATAATTGATTATCATAAATTTGCAATATAAATGATCACTATTTCAAAGAAATAATAACATTTTTGAGTAATATGGTACAGTCAAATGAATACGTAAGTGATTTTATTTTATGTTTTAGTGACTACTTATTTTTGAAATATTTTACATTCCTATGTTGTTACCTATGAACGTGATTTTCTTTTAAATGTTCTATCAGAGTACTGTGAAGTTAAGGAATGTATGTGATTTCACTCTTTATTTTTTTTAGTGTACCTTGGTAATAAACTTAAGATTTTATTGAAAATTACATGACATCTAAATTCACTTGGTGTTGTTTTACTTGTATCTTCCCATTGTTATTTAGGACTGTAATTGATCAGTCTCATATTGGCATATGTGCAATTAAAACAAGTAAAACAACACCAAGTAAATTTAAGCTTCACTCCATTGCACAAGCAATTGGCTATCAGAACTCAGTAGCTAAGTGGATAACGCTATGGCGTTTGAAGCGAATAGTACTGGGTTCGAGTCCCAGAGTGAACATCAACTCTGAGATGCAGGTACATCCAGCTGACGAGTTCCAAAATAGGATGAATTATTACAAATACATGAGCAACCTTTTGAGATAAATTCACAGAACAACCACAGTTCAATTGATATCACAACTTTTTTTCCCGCTTTATAAATAAACTTTACATTTGATAATATTCGATATTATTAATTCAGATGAATAACACAAACGATGTAATTCATAAACATAATTCTATTATCTCTATCTTTCAATGTAATACTTGCAGTTTATAAAAGAAAGCTGAACACATGTTTATAACATCAGAATTGACATTTAAAATTATGAAATCATTATGCTTTGAATAATTGAGAAGGTAATAAACAGTAAAACTAAAGACATAATTGAAATTTAACTTTTTGTATGCAAAAAGACGATTTCTGTGGTTTATTACTGAAGATTGCAAATATGGTTTATTATTAATTTAACCGAGTACATGAAAAGTTAATTAGTGTTAGGAAATGCCCTAAACATTTTCATGACTAGTTTTATGCTTATTGGTCAAATGTTATAAAATTATGTTTTAATGTTTGAGTTAATGCATTTTGAATAGTTGAAGAAGTGTCTTTAAATGAAAAAAATAATAATAAGTAACCTAGAAAATGAACATGGTATAAAAGTAAACGGTACTTTAGTTAGCAAAGATAAGATGAAGTTGGTTTCATTGTTTATCTGACAAAATGCTTTTACGTAACATAGACTGAAGTCAGGCATGAATAGGAATCTAAGTGAGTGACATAATGTAAATCTACATATTTATGCTACAGTGGAATATATTATATTACAATTATTTCAGCTTGAAGCACATATTTACTTCATTAAACAAGTCACCATGTTCGTTCTACTAGTTTAATTGTATTTTACTAGAATTGTTATTCATTAGTTTATAGTACAAAGTATGGATATTGTATCATTTAAAAGTGAGTAAGAGTATTTTCAGGTATTAGAAACAATTATATAATAGATCAAAATATAATATGAAACAGTCTCCCCAATATTCTCAGGAATTTATTATAATCGTCTTTTGAAGACAAAAGTAAAATATGACCTTGAACATATCAGGTTTAATTTGTTGGAGATCCTAGTGTTCATAAATATTTGATCTATATTCCTTTGGAGCCAATTTATCTAACCTTATACATATTTTTAAAAGCCTCTTCTAGAAGAAAATTTGATTAGTATTCCTAAATTTATTTATTCCTTATATTGGACTCTATTTTGAAAATGCATATCAGGTAATTTTCAGAAATGAGCTTATCAAACTAATATTCGTTCGAAATTTTATGTAATTATAGCATTGACCACAAAGCTATGGGTTACAAATTTATGTTTGAATGTTAGAGGTATTAAACACATGCTTATGCCTAAGTCACTGAAGCAAACAATATCCCTGTTACCAAATATTTATAAATCGTGTTAGAACAGCTACATTTGTGCTCTGAATCAATAAAACCATTTTGAGCATCCAAGCGGAAGAATAGCAACCACTTTATGTTCATCAGTACTTCAATAATAAGGAATAACTAATGCTCATAATTAATGATTTTAATAAATTTAATTTCTGTTGATTTGAAGTATTTCAGTTGTACTGAGCTGTTTAAATAACACAGTAATATGCATAGTTTTTTTTCAAAATTTTTATTGAGTAAATGCAATGCTTTTTAAAGCCTACTCTTTGACTGTACTTAGTCTCCATGATGTCACAATAGTTAAAAGGTAATACATATACTATGTTTTATATTATCATTAGTTGTACATGTATATTTTCGCTAGTTAGCTAAATACATACATATATTAAGCCTTGTGTGATGAGCCAATCAGAAATGATATAATGAGAATGTCAATCGATGGCAATTAGAGGTAACCTAAAGGACAAGTGCATTTCATTGGCTAAGAAATGGTCAATTTCTTAAAGATAGAGTGATATATGTATATATGAATGAGTATTTGTGCATTTAACTCGGTTCCCAAGTACATTTGCCCACTCACTCTTTTGTTCTCGCTCAAGTAGTCAGTTGGGGATAGGTTAGTGCGTAGTACACCGTGTATTAGTATTAGAATTTGGAAACCACCTGTCATGACAAAAGCATAAAGCAAATGCACAAGAACGACTTACTTTACGAAAAAAAGAAAATAATTTAATTATTAATAAAATGTGAAGTATTATACTTAAATTACGAACCAAATAAAGCCATTGAAATACAAAGTTTTGAATTTTTCTATCATAAAGATATTTAAATCAGATATGAATCAAATAAATGACATTTCCATCTTACATAAGATAAAAAATTAAAAAAAGAGAAAATATTCAAAAAAAAAGAAGACTAGTGAATAATGTTAGGATTACATTAGAAATCTGAAAACATTCTTACATGCTGTACTAACTTCATCGGTTTCACTACAAAATAAACAGGTTTATTTCATTTAGAATGTCTTCTATGTCATAAATTTTGATGTGATTGTTAAGTGGAAGTTGTTGTTTTTTTCTCAAGTGAACAAAAATTTACTGATTTTGAATTGGATATTTTAAAAAGTTGTGTTCAAGATAAAAACAATCAATGTTTGCTCGTTATATAATCACTCGTTTCTAGCCGTTTGAACTATTGTCACAATCAATGTTGTAGAATGTTCTTTTACATAAGGTATATATTTACAATATTCCGTCTATTAAATTTATTTACACCGTTGCCATACTATACTAATATGTCTTCAATATAACTTCCAATCAAACCTTCTCATGCAAGTAATTTAAACCCATTATGTAATTATGATTTTAAATATCAAAGGTTGTAAGCAGCTGACAATAACCAACGAAATAAAATGAACTCATGTTATTCTGTTATAATCTTTGTTCTTGGTCTTTTCAAAAAGATAAAGGGAACAATGTGTATGGAATTTAAGGGAAACTGTAACAAATTTTTAATAACAATGGTGATCGTAAATTTTGGTTGAAATCATCTTTTAAAATCAATGTGATACAGTGATTAATACTTTCTTTGAAAATCATTCTAAAGTATAAATTATCAATTTTACAAGCATATGCTCAAAGCAACTATCACGAAATACATTTCCAATATGTATTTCTTATAAACGTTCTGTGATTCCCAACGTATATATATATATATATATATATATATATATATATATATACGGATGTTCAACTGGTGTTCAGAATATAATGAGACTGATTAGTACGAAATTACAAACTAATTTCACGGTCAATAAATTAGTAAAGTACATATGATGAATGATAAATGTATAGACTAATATTAAATTGCTGATCACTCATTTTAAAGATAAATGGCTTGTTACTCCACTTTTTATGTCAAGATTACCTCGCTTGTATTGATCTTATAAAACTTATTTTACACTAGAAAAACTGAAACAGTAAAATTGCCTATATCTAATCTCTTATTTACTTATTGTTATTCTACCGTTTAAACCTCAATCCTATATATTCAATGAGGCTAGATAGAGCTAGATGATATGAAAATGATCTAGGAGAAATATAACTAATCATTAAACTTAGAATCATGTTGGCATGTCATAGCAGTTCAAACGAAGAAGGTAATTTTGAATAATTATAAGATTTTTAAATCCTATGTTAGATAATAAACTTCAAACAGAGCATTCTGCCCATATCATTATCCAAACAAATCACTGTCTAGACTCAATCGTAAATTCTTTAAAAAATGACAATACTTTAAATTTATTACTAAATTTTATTGTAAACTCATGATGAAAATGAATGGATTGGTTGAAGACTTACAAGAGTAAAAATATCTACTTGGCCACATCTACATTTTCAGGTCACACATCATTTTCTCTGGACTTCAGTTCTTATTTTAAGTAGAGACGAACAGGTCATGGATCCTATGATCAAACAAAAGTAGATAATCAGGCGTAAAGATCTTTTCATAACGATCTTATTCTCATATTTGTTTAAATATAAGCATGTATTAATTATTCACAGTGATAATCTATAAAATAAAGTCAAATATCATTGAAATTTTGAGTCAATCACTGATAGACTACCACTGTAAACTTTAATGTACTCTTCAGCTGAGGAGTTACATAAAAGAACGGGACAGTCATCCAGTGTTCAAGATTGATCGGTTCATAATTTTATTGAGATTGAACGATCTCCAAAACTCTATATATGAAGTCGAAAATGAAGAAAACCTAGGTAAGGATTCAAAATTATAAAATTGCTTCGAATAATTTTGATTTTTTTCGTCTCAAATGTTGACAAACTACTTTAATTAACACGCAAATTAAAGAATATCTTCACTGAGCGAGTGTGAGTACTTAGAACTTGATCTACTTAAAAATGCAGACTTCATAAATAGACTTTCTTTTCTGAACTATTTCTATCTGGTTAAAGTGTTTTTCAAACCTTTCATGATGACGATGATGATGATGATGATCATCATCATCATTAGATGTTTTACGCAAAATATAATACATATAAGCAATAACTATTGTATGACTATAAGACAAGCATCTGTTTATATTTTATCAAAAATGGCTAGTCAATAATTCAGACTATTGTTTTGCTTATAAGATTACGGGTTATTATTTTACAAATAAGATAAATATTTTGTATAATACTTGTTTTCGTTGTTCTTATCATTTTTCATTATAATAATAACAACAAAATGTGTCATGTAATCATCAAATTATTGTTTGTGCAAAGCAAGTAATATACATGAAACATAAGGTTTTAATTGAAAGGAGGTATTATTTTCATAAAAATTGGATTTGTTCCCTAAAGCTTTGTATCTTTTATCTGCTAATTTTCAAGGCTACAATTAATCTGTTTATTTTGACATAGATTCTCAATCGATTGCTTCTTTATAGCTATATGGACATAGGTTTTTAGTAAAATTGAATAGTAACTAACATTTTGTCCAATTAGGGATCCAACTGCACTCCAGTCTTTATGTTGTTATCGTGACTCAAACTTAGTAGCGTTTATTTCAAATAATAACATTCTATCTACTAAGCTACTGATTCCAGGTAAACATTAGCTTATTCAACAATATGACATTTAGATGATGATTACCTGGGATTTGAGTTACCTCATTGTTATTATTCGTGATTGAATTTAGATCACTTATTGTTCATGTATCTTTGTTATTTAAAGAATACTTTGAAATAGTGATTGTCATAAATTAATACTCGTTTTCTTTGATTATCATACGGTTTTATGTGAATAGGAAATGTTCATTTGAATTTATGAACCTGAATGCTCTTCTTTCTAAATAAAGGAAGACTGAGATTTGGGAAGTTAAATGAATTCATTAAACTTCGAGATCTCTCATCAAGTTCAAACAGCTTTATGTTACAGTTAGTAATATTATTCAAGACATTGTTACCTGAAAACTATTTATATGTCTTCAATGCTTTTGAAACTAGTTGCAACTCATAGGTTACTTATACATTTATTTCATTTAGTATTTCCGAAACTGACCTCAATGTAGATTTTATGTAGAGAATTTCATGAATACAATGCTAATAAAAGATAATACAATAAACTGTATGATATCGAACATTCCTATATTTCACTTACAAAAGTGACTAGACATATTTATGTTATGTCCTTATGACCGGTTGATTTTATCACGTGATACAATCACCAGTTAGAGACACCGATTTATACGACCATATTAATAATGCATAAACCCATACGAGCAGCCATGAGTTCTTATCGGTCCAACTAGATAATAGCTTTTCTCTTAACCCATCAAGTTTAGTCCAGAACGTGAATATCAGCCTCCATGATACGAATCATATATTTTAGAAAAGATCAAGCCAAAAATGACTGTGGTTGTTAGAGACTGTTACTAATAAATTGGGAATATCTTAAGAATAGTCTATAGGTGAAATGGAAGCTTATAATAAGGTGAATATACATATAATATAGTCACTTAATGTTTATATAATGAGAATATACGTATAATATTAGTTCATAATTAATTCCTAGCGGTTATTATTCCCTTGTTCTTCATCCGGATATAACAATTTGACATTAGTTACTGTTCATCAATTAGTTATTATAAACACATCACGTCTACTGAAGATCAATGGCTGTCCAAATGGCTCTCAGTATTATGTCATCCACTATGGCACGGAATGACATGAATTTGAAATATTCGTTTTTTAAAAACATTGTACATACGCTTTGCTGGTGAGTTGAAACCAGTACAATTTGAATTCACTTGGTATTGTTTTGCTTGTATCTTCCCACTAAGGTTTTAAGACTGCAATTGATCAGTCTATCAGGACTCAGTAGCTGAGTGGATAACGCGATGGAGTTTAAAGCGAATAGTACTGGGTTCGAGTCCCAGAGTAAATATCAACTCTGAGATGCAGGTGCATCCATCTGACGAGTCCCAAATAGGACGAAACGCGCGTCCTGGATTCCACTGCTGGCCACTGTCCATGTTTGCTTATAAAAAACCAGTATAATTTGGTTTCAAAACTGGCTATATAAAACATTTTCGTGAGATGTTATATAAAAATTCCTAATTTCAGAAGTAAACTATTTTCAGAAATAAACACTTGTTGAAAACATTGAAACATAAACCATTAGTGGACACGTTGTTTACATATATTTTATTAGGAATGTTAAATCTTTGTTATTAGTTATGATGAGTTCAACTGATGATTTAGCTGAGATATTTCACATAAAATTTGAATCAGTATTAGGATAAAAGTGACGTTTCAAGACTTTTAATAAGGATAGTAGTAGTACCTGACCATAGATTTTAAGATGACATTATCTTCTTAAATGAAATAGATTTCTATAATGAAATTTGTTTAGTAAGTGGCAAATTTAAAGAAAAAAACTATTTCAGCCATTTGAATAACAGTGTAAGAATTAAAGCAAAGGTAATATTTGACTCATTACTTCATTTTTATGTAGTCCTTAAGTATATTGATATGACAGAGAGTGAAGAGAGACGCCTCGTCTTTTCAAAGTGCTATTACTAGAAAACTAGGCAGGTGGAACAAAGGATCGATTGACGGTTGTTGAAAATTCCTTATTCCAAACCTATGGAATATAACAACTACAGAATCATAAAGGCGTATGTACCAACTTTATTTCACCAGCTTCCATAGAATGGCATCTATTTAAGGTGCCCCTTAACCTTTGGCTCATTCGTCTAGGTAAAAGGCTTTGAATCTGGTCGTTCGAGCAATGTCTTAGCTCACTTACAAATTTTTGTTATACATATCCTATTTTTAGAGCCCAGTTTCACCTAGTTTAATATGAATTAGTAAGTTTGGAACTTTCTTAACAAGCAGTGTTCAATGTAAAGCAATTATTTTTTTCATTAAATTGTTGCTGCAGTCGGTACACTGACAACATAAAATATAAACTTGCCTGTTGAATGACTTCAAATGAATCAGTCACATTTTGTTGATCAGATGAGCAGTAATAGTTTTCAAGGCGAAATGCTACCATTGGTATTAAATACACACAAAAATAGAATTATTATTTTTATTAGACTATGTATAACGTTTTTATATATTTTCTAATTTAGGCAATTACTGGAATCGTCCCAGATGAATCAAATTTTCTCTCCGATCATTTCAATATTCGATGTAATAGTGAAACGAGAAATCCAATAGTATCTACTCCAAATAGAGTGTTAGATCCTCCAAATAGTACTTCAGTTGTAAATAGATCCAGAGGTATAGCCGCACGGTTAAAGTTTCGTAATTCACGTAGATCAAAGAGTGCTCATGATAGAATTCCTGAAGTAAGTTCAGTGTTACTGATTAAAATATTTATATTCATTTGTCCTTTTAGTTTATCTGCTACGTAGAAAATATTTTTTGTTATCTATATACGGTTGTGGACATTGATAAGTTTTAACCAAGATCACGAACCGATCAATTTTAGACCACTATTAAAAACATACAAGCACTGTAGAGAAACAGAACAAGAAAAAAGCATTAAGTCAAGAATAAAGGGTTTCTCCTGAGTGTTATGTGAAACAACCAAACAACGAGCTTCCAATGGATAGAATTAATGACAAAACCATCAGGAAAGTTGTCATCGACTGCAGTAAAGAGTTCATTTGAAATGCCCTAATACATGATATTATAAGACCAACAGAGAGAGGATGGACATAAACCTTCTTTCAGGATCACGGAATTTTAAGATAGTCTCCAGACCCATCAACTAGAAATGTGAATAGCACGACATAATAAACGGAATATATGTGTATTAAGAACGAATGGTGCTTTATGACTGGAATTACCGTCGGAGTATGAATTCTGAGCTCCATTATCTTTTAACTAGCTGCGATTGCTCAATTTAAGGTATTGATTCAACCAATCAATAATTTTAGACAAAATATCTTTTGTATGTTATGTGTTGCGAATTTTAGTATGCACCTTCCTCCTCTAAGTATTGTCCTCAACCGCTTTCAATAATCTCCACAGTAGAAAAATAAGCCTTTTCTTTTAAGATAATTTTGAAGTAGGAAAAAAACACCGACAATCCAAAAGGAGTATGGTAATATTTCAACAAAGAAGTATTAATTTAGCAGGAACATCAAAGTGAACAAACGTTTCGAAATATAAAACGTAATATGAAATTACAAAAGGATACAAGTTAATTTTTTCTCTCTCACTTTGGAATCTGTAGCAAATTAAACAGAACATAATATATGGTCATACACCAGTTTTAGGTGATTATAGTGAACGATCATAGGTAACTGAGAATCGTCCTCGGTGTCTTTCATTTCACACGTAGATTTTTTAAGACTCTAGTATCATTTTATTCATCAACATCTTATTTCCACTCATAAATCAGCAATTCGGTAAAGTAGGTATTTTGTTTTTACTGTTGTATGTGAGATATTCACATGCTTTCACGACTTTTGACCTATTTCTCCTGAAGAGAAGATATATCAAGAGTTCCACAATTTTATTTATGTTACTACAAAGAATTATCTAACCAAATTTTTTAAAATTAATTAATTAAGCTAAATTTCAAATTTATTTAGATCTTAGTGTAATAGATAACTTCAGAGTTATGCTAACATTTCATTTACTAATGCTGCACATTAAATGAATCATTTAAATTATGGGTAATGATGACAATTAGTTAAATTCATTCTAACCACTTATTCTAAATGGACAAAACACCACCCAATTAGTTATGAAAGTAAGAATGTGATCGAGCAAACGATGGTCTTTTTTTGACGATTTCATTTTCAAAATTGTACAATCGAACACATATACTCTTTGCAAAACTTGTTTATGATAATAACTGGTCAGAAGTAGTGAAATATGTAGAGTAGTTAATGGTAAGTAAAAACGGTTATTCTTTTCAAAAGATTTAGACGAAAATAAGTTAGGTAATTTTAAGCAAAGATGGATAGTAGGTAGCAGTGGAATCCAGGACGCGCGTCGCGTCCTATTTGGGACTTATCGTCCCATAGTTGCTGCGACCAACTGCAGTCCAGTCCTAAACAACAATGGGAAGATACATGTAGGTGGCTATCAGGACTCATTAGCTAAGTGGATAATGCTATGAGTTCGAGATGCGGAGTGAACGTCAACTCTGAGATGCAGGTACATCCAGATGACGAGTCCAAAATAAGACGAAACGTGCTACCTGGATTCCACTGCTGGCCATTATCCATTTACGTTTAAAAAGTTTGTGACTTAAGGCAATATTGATGCAATATGCACAAGATGCATATATGCAAACAAGATACTGATAAACTACAGTCTCAAACAACGACGGGAAAACATAAGCAAGCAGCACCTAGTAAATTTATGAGCTAGGTATGTTTCTAAAAGTAGGTAGATAATTAGTATTCTGACACTGGGCGGTAAATTTTCAAAGAAGAAATAAACTCGGGCAGAGCATAGAGATATGAAAAGTTCTGTTTACATTAATAATTAAAAAAACATTAATAGAGTACAAATAAATATTACTATTAAGAAATTAAATAAGTAAAGAAAAATTTAAAATCTTGATTAGCATAGAAATAGTTGGTTGAACCATTTTGTTTTGCACATAGTTTTAATTTCTTGAGTTGCAATTAGAGGCCTCCAGCATTACAGAGGAGAAGGAAACATGTATTATTTATTTTTTTCTCAGTTTAGTCAACAAACGTTATCAGTATTTATCTTAATATGATCATATGGATAATGATAAAAGATTATGTTGTCTACCATATCATATATGTTAACTAAATCTGTAAGACTTTTTATACCTCTTCATAGAGTTTTATATTACTTATTATTTTGATAGTATTATTTTAAATAAAGCACTTTCTTCAAATACCTAAACCTTGATATAACAATATATTAAATTTAATTTTTATTAGATATTATCAATTAATAAGTTACACAATGTAATCCTACCCAATCTAGTTTCATCCGAACAGTCAGATTTCATAATTAGCTTAAATGTTTAGTGTTGTAACTTGATATCATACACGAAGAACATCATTTAGTCAGTGCATTATGAAAAATCATGGTAATTTGAAACCAATCATGATATGAATAAATATTCATGTGTAATATTTAAAAAATACAAGTAATCTTTTCTATGATGACCATATAGAACAACGTGAATAAAATGAGTCATAAACATTTGCTTTTATCTTTACCAAACCGATGAATGACTAAAATTTCAATTTGTCTTATTAATAAGTCAACCAATATTTATTTACATATGTTTCTCACTTAAATGTATCAAACAGAAACATTATAGTGGTCTTTCCGGTAACAAGATAGATTTTTTAAATGTTAGAACTAATCATTATGTTAATGAAATAGTTATTTACAAGTCAAATAACTGTTAAAACAATACATATTTCAACATATAAGCTAGTTTAGTGTAAAACGCTTATTGGTCAACATTAAGTAATGTCGAATACTTTGAAAATGCCTATCATTTATTATTACACAATTGATTCGAGCATCGGATTAGGAAAAATATGTTTTACATCTTTTTATGAAATAAATAAGCCCAAGTTAAAATTTGGATATTAATTACTTTCGTCTGTTACCCGTCGTGGAGAAGCAAAGGCCGTTCACCAGTATTTTTCATCGAACTCTGCCCTGGACTATCCCTTCCATCTGTTTCCAGTTGCTATTCATCATTTTGATGTCTGCTTTACATTCTCGTTGCAGTGTATTCTCTGATCTTCCTCTTTCCCTTTTATTTCTTCAGGATTTCAAGTTAGCGCTTCCCTTTTTATACAGTTTGGTAATTTCCTTAACGTACGTTCTGTCCACCTCCAACATTTTCCCTTAATTTCCTCTTTAAATGTTTAGAAAAAGAAGCTGGAGGTGAATGGGACTGCCTCATAGTCTCTTTCCATGTTTTATTAAATAATCTGAATTCCGATTACCTCATCTATTTCAATATATTTTCTAGGTATTTAGTGAAGCTATCTTATTAATTAAGTTATGTAAGAGTATGTGATTCATAACAACAGCTGGATATAGACTAGTTACAAATTAGTAAGATCAAATTACAACTAAGAAGCAGATGTTCAAATTATAGTAAATAAACAAAACCGAACTGTCTAGACAAGTGTTTATTTAATGTTTTTCTTCAAAATAAAATTTAACCGACAGAAACAGACCATAATTTCAGGAGGATTTCTGGTCGTTTGTCTAAAATACTTTTTTAAAAAAAGAATGAGATCTGATCCATCTGTAGTTGTGTTTTAAAAAGGATATGTCAATATACATATTTCCCCTACAAATTTATCAGTCACATTTCGAAGACTTGAAATTAAATCGTAGTGTGGTACGTCCTAAGAATTTCTGCCAGATGAATTATATAATTCAACAGAGCATGATCAACTAAGCTTGTAGAATAAAATGACTTCATTCTATTTCATGGTTTCTCACCAGCTGTACACAATCTAAAATTACAATTATTAGTATAAATTTAATTATTAACAAACGTTTAGCATACTTTAGTTTGTGAAGCATACGGTAAAAAAGGAGTAAAACCTTTATAAATGTAATTGCCAGACATCTTCTGGTTAGTGAACATGAAATAAATATATGTGATACATTCAAAATGATCAATAAACAAAAGTATACCAATCTTCGTTTTTTCCAACTTGACCTATGTATACAGAAGGAAAGTTCTTTTTATACATTATGTAACGATTCTATGAAATTTCTGGTTTCACCACTCTTTATGTTTACTAGATCTAACTTTAAATAAATTACCGTATTTATTTATGTATTAATAGGCTATATCATCTAACATCAGAAATCAGTGCGTTACAAACTTTCTATGATTGAATTTTGCTTTAAATGAAACTGTTTATTTCCGTCAAGTTTAAATACTTGTCAGCACTTACTCTACGTCTTCTCAAATGTCACCGAAATTTATTAATACTGAATTATAATTGACTAAAGATGTGTTCCGTTACCAATAATCTCAAAAGTTACATTTCACACCCACCATTTTTGATAATTGAAATTTATAAACCCATAATTTCTACTTATCTAGCGTTAGTTAATTGAAATTAATGCTTGTGAATTAAGGCTATATCAAGGCAATATGCACAGTATGAACATATGCCGATAAAATACCGATCAATTGCAGTCGTAAACATCAATGCGAAGAATCAAACAAACAATACGAAGTGAATTCAAAGTTACAGTTGTTTGAATCCATATTTATGTTATTGATACGATCGTCATACTAACATTAACCAACCAATATCACTATTTATTTAAAATCTCATTTAATATGTCGCTGATTCTTTTTTCATCCAACTAAATGTATTTCATTGATATGGTTTTTTTTCAGTCTCCTCAAAGATCGTTTCATGTGAGAAACAAAACTGATTTATCACCTACTAGAAATTCACTTACAGATAATCTAATAGATGATAATTCGGAATCAAAAAAATCATGGAAATGGTGGCGCTTAAATAAAGAGAATGAATTATTTAATAATGTACGTCGACGACAATCAATAGGTATGATTGCAGAACAATATTTACGATATTTTACAAATGACAAAAATGGACATTCACGTGGTGGTAGTCTGCCACCGACTGATAATAATAACAATAATAATATTTCTAAAAATGAAGAGAAAATAGCATCGGAAAATCAAAAATTAAATGTTAGAAAATCACTCCAACATGAAGATATTTTGAGCATCCTAAATAATCATCATCAAAACAATGGTGAATGTAATCATGTTAAAACATATCCACCAACTGCTGATGGTCATCTCATTTTGTATCATAAACCTTTTCATCAGGATCAAATGAAGCAACAACAACAACCTCAATATCAATTAAACGGAAATTTTGTTCATCATGAGTCATGCATTCTAATGCCAAGATATGTACCTGCAAATGACTTGCAACGAATAAATTGTAGTCATCGAAGAATTCGTCATTTTAGTGGACATCAGATAAATGAGGTAAGTGAATATCATAAGAAGATTCATGCTGCATGTATATTGCCTGGAAACACGGTATATTTTCCTGAGAGAAACTCTTCAACGAATTACGTTGTCAGGTCACTACGTTTGTTTAAAATAAATGTTAGGACTAATTTTTTCTTTTACCGGTAAATAAAACAAGTAGATACATGTTTAAGTAATTCGACTCTAATTATTGTAAAACAGAATGGGAGTTTATGGAGATTGTTGTAATCCTAATAATTGAATTCATGAGGCGATCTAAGATAGACCACCATTGAAAACGTGGAAGTACTGGACGGCTGTGAAGTGCGACCCGCATCTAGTTTGAAAAGGTTATGTACCCCGGACAATGGATGAAGGGTTGCGTAAGATCATGGATCTATTGAAGTTAGGTATCAACACCGTTGGATACCAGCTCAGTGGTCGAGAGACCGGAGGTCAGGGTTTCAAGTTCTGGTTGATGGATCGTGGATGCGTACTGGTGAGGAGTTCCACATTAGGATGAAACAGCCGTCCAGTGCTTTCACGTTTTCAATGATGGTCTAGCTTATATGAACTCACAAATTTAATTATCATAAAACAATTTACTTCATCTCTCCCTGGTTCAAGGTGTCAGGGTTTACTGCATAAACAGAAGTTCGAAGAACTTAGTTGTATCCTTTGTGTTATAGATAGTATTCTTCTACATACAAAAATTTCCAATTATCTTTTTATATTAAAATAATACCAAGAGCTTTACAATATAATAGTGATTAACTGATTTTCAAATGTAACGACAAACTATGCCAAAAGTTTTCGAACTATATTGAATAATGTAAGGTGCAACGAAATCAACTCTGTGAAAAAAATCCAATTTGGTCCTAAATTGTTTTAAAACTACTTTAGCATAAAAAGTATTTCTAGTAATAACTTACTGTGTGAATAGACTTATTGATTCTTAAGCCGAAATCAATTCTTGATGAACCACTTTTATAATAGACAATGTCGATTGATATAAGGTACTTGAAGTTAATCCAGAAGAAACTATAAATTTAAGTTTCATGATAATTTGGAACTGATCAAAAAGCTCAAGGAAACTAATGCTCCGTGCAAAATTCAAAACAATGTACACGCGTTGTCACTTAAACTAGTAGCCACATAGTAAGTTTGTCAACAGGATTTGATCGACATTAAAGTAGTGGTCACATGTCATGTTTTTCACTACTCAACCGAATTGCAATGAAATGTGTCAAATATAATAGAAAGTACCTGATCTTTAACGCTTTAATTGTTTTACTTCACCTAATTTTAAATATACGTTTATTGAGATAAACTTGTTTCATTTTATTACATGGAACATAGATATAATATGCACTTTAATTTTAACAATCGCGATCACATTGGGATACACAGTTAACAATCATTCTTCATTCTTTATGATACATTTCACTGTCAAGGTTAAGTAATACATTTAATCATAAAAGTTGTAAATGATATTTCAACGGTAAATTATAATTCCGGCATAGCTACTGTCTTTATATGGTTCCCATTTTAATAAATTAAAAAAAAATCAATTCATAAAAAAAATAAATAACCATCTTAGCATAAAACTAACGAAGATAGAACAAATCGTCTTGTTTTTTTTTCTTTTTAGCAAAAAGAGATAAAAATACAACATGGGAACATATGTTGAATAAATTTCACAGAATTGATTAGCTTTATTTTGTTTTTCTCGGTTTTACATTTCATTCAACAACAAAAAAAGATTTGCAAACTGTTCACGCTTTGTAAATTAAACCAATAAAAAAAATCCGAGATATTCTAGGATTCATTCAATTCATTACATATTGTGGTTGATTCGTTCACAGTATTTCAATTTTTGTACAGACAACTCAGTAGAAGGTTATACTATCATAGTCATTTGTATAATGATGATGTTCAATGGTAAAAACATATTTAGATTAAGTTATTATGTTTAAAAAAATACAATAACTCATTTTAAGTATTGGTCAGCCACTAAACAGTATAAATATCACTCTGAACTTTAAGTTTAAATCAATTGTGTTAATGTGATTCAATACCCATCACTTGTTTAAACACATCTTAATTTGCTGGTATATTATAATGACATTCTCAACTTGGTGCAATTTTGTAATTCAAACTGTATATCACAATTATGAATGTACATTCCGTTAATAGATGACTTAATTGCATTTATTTAGGTACTATAGTGGACTTTAAAAGAATTATGATTTGATATTGTTGATAAGTAATTAACATAACAATCCAAATTACGTTAATTTCATGTTCATTTTTGTCACCAAGTTCGCTTTACATAATTGGAATCATAGAGACACTGGTTAATTTATCCTAAACATACAAATAACTTCATTGATAGTGTGGTGTGTTCTACTAATATCGACAGATATAAGTAGTATGTATCACCAGTCGAAAGTAGAGTTCCTGGGGGCAGAAGATTGAGAAAATGGAAGAGAAGAGAACGAGAACAGAGAGTTATTGGTATGAGGAACAATTAAGTCTGAGGTAATTTGTTGACATTTTGCAAATGAAGTATTACTGTATCAATCTCAGATGTTACCAAGGTATTCTGTAATGTATTAAAATACATTTAGTTGCCCTCACTTGTGTTCTCGTTCACTACTCATCAATAATACAAATGTTGAATCTCATAGTATGTCAAATAATTATAGAAAATATAAAATAAACAGAGATATTTGTCGAATTTTCGACACTGAATAGTTTACAAATCATTTTAAATGCTAGTGAGGCAAATAAACATCATATTATTCCATATGCAACCTGAAAGAATGTTTTTTTTGTTTTTTGCTTCACTTAGCAGCCTATCTTCGTTAATAATCGAAATAACCAGTTAATGAGTGGATATATTAATCAGAATAATTTTGATTCTTCCTACAATCACCTTCAAACCACAAACAATACCAAAAAGCAATCTTCTCAAACAAATAAGATTTTAACTAATCATCACGTTTTCTATCGATCCCCATCCTCGTCATCATCCTCGTATACATCTCAAGCGAAAAATCCTAATGTATTTGAACATGCACCAAATGCATACTTTTATTCTCTTCAGAGAAGGAATCATTCTTCATCAAATACAAAAGGACATTCATTTGAAGCACCATGTAGTGTTCCTATTGTCAGTGGTAGTACTATGGCTCCATTCATTGTTAATCCTTCTCCAAGAGTCGCCACTACTACTTCTACTACTTCTACTACTATTATATCCACTTTACCTTCGACTGCACCACCGATACCTCCAAGAGCATGTGGTCGTAGACCGATTGTCTCGAAAAATGGTACTAAATTTATGGAAGAAATTGTGTCGTCACATATGATTGACAAAAAGTTACTTGATATGAACAAATCACATATGATAGAAAAGCAGCAGTTTAGAGAAACTAATAAAAGTATTGCAAATATTACTACACCTACTAATACTACTTATACTAACAATATGTGTAAACCAGTAGTAAAAATAGCTGAAACTGCTATGAATTTATTACAATGTAGCTCACGATGTTTCGATGGAAATGATCAACATCCCTATTTTAATTGTATTAATAATCAACAGCATTATGTAAAACCTAATATCTTGTCAAATTATCAAATTAAAGTAAGTTCGAAATGTTTATGATTGAAATGCTTGAATAAACTATTATATGATTTATGAATAGCAAATTATACGAATAGAATGAAGTTTTATTTCATTCACTTTTTAAGATTGTAGTTAAATTTAAGTTAGTTGATCTAGAACTTTTCCTGAAGTTAATTCTTTATGTTTCCACGTTGTAGTTTTGTCGTATTGGACAATGTTCGTGTAAGTAATATCACATTATTTCGAACGCTACAAAAGTATTAGGCTTCTTTGATGACTTACTGAATATGGATCAGCTTACTTCTAGATATTAACATTTTTTAATAGTCGGTTGAAAACATTTTTAAGTAGAAAATTAAACATTAGGGATGAAACGGTATGAGAATATATGTTCATTGTTATAAGCGTATACGAATTCTATGAACGACATTATGCAGATGAACAACATAGGTTTATTCATGCTAAACCAACACATTCATAGTCGATCATATGTGTCCGGAAATAATTCTTAAATTGCTTTTATTTGCTATTCATTCAACTATATTGGATGATGCTCATGATAAACTTATCTAACTGTACGTTAGATCAGACAGGTTTCGGGAAAATAATTGATCTGTTTCTGAGAAACGCTGAAAGTTACCCAAGATATTAAATGGAGAAAACAGATTATATTACAAATCGTTTAAACTAAATATTTTAAACCTTTAGATCCCGTTTCAGAGTTCTGAAGCTATCATAAATGCCACAAGTTTTGCAATTCCTGAGCTGAATTAGATATGAACATGTTAGTCAGCAATTCTTAAGATTAAAAAAATAATAGCTGTCTTACTCAAATGGTTTGAATTATTTTTTATGGTTAGCGTTTTTTTAGCGAGTTAGTTTTCTACAGGATGAGGTCACTAAACCCATTCCCAACCCTCCTCCTTTATCTGGGCTTGGGACCAACAGTAGCCTCAGAGAGGCTCCATGCAGTCTACTGCCTCTTAATTTCTAGTGGTAATTGATCTGTTGTCACTATGTCAGGAACTATTTTCGATCTTTGTATTTATTGATAAATAATGGAATTTTCTTAAGTATAACTTATAACGAAGGTATTTATATATACAATTATCTGTTAAACTCATATAAAGTGAAGTTACATAACCTTTTGCCTAGTGTGTTAGATAAACTCAATATCACATTCTGTAATTCAGATTTTATGTGAAACAAACATTATTTCCCTTAATTGAATTTAAACAAAAATGAGCTTCACTTTTTATTTTTGTTCCAAATAAAAAAAGATTATATATTAAACTGTTGATTATTGTGTTGACCTGATTTCTGAAATTTCAACAACCTACATTCTTCTATTTTTTTTAAACAATTTGTACATTACACTTTACAATCAAATTCAAATTATTTCTTTTAGATATCGGTTCGTTTATATGAATGAATTAATGTGCGTTTGTACTTTTATGTAAATAGAGGTCATAAGTTTATTTTAATGAAAACTGATGGCATTTAGGTTACGGTCTACTTCTTTGAAATATCAACCACAATAATTAATGACATAAATATTCAGCAAAAAAAAAGAGAACATTTCTTTTTACCTCTCTAATAGTTTGTTTATATTTATTTTTCAAGTTATTTAAGAAAATAGGTTTTATATGTACAAATACAAACTACTAATAGAAGTAGAACCACATCAATACTCTGGTTGAATTTCAGTTTCATAAATAATTTAACCCCTAAAGTTTTCCGGTGAGACTATAATTTATGAACGATCTTTGGACGACACTAAAGTGACCGTGAGAGTGTTCACTTAGTAACTAGGACCAAATGAGGCTTATATACCAGCGTGAGTAATTACAATCATGATTTACAGTTGATGGTTAGGGTTAGGAATTACATTTGAGGTTTTCATAACTAACTGACATAAGCTATAATGCCAAAACTCTATTTAACCAAATGGATGGGTGGATTTCGCTCGAAAATCCAAAACTTGTTATTTTATACCTGATTGGTTCGTCCATAAATTATAGTCTCACCAGTTTTTCTGTTAAACTGACTTGCTGACATCATTTCACTTACGTTAGTTTTCAGAGACCTGCAGACCTATTTAGTCTGTTATTCAAATTTGTGGTAAATTTCATTTCAATAAATTAACACAAATATATTATTTTTCAAATAATTGGACATAATAACAATGAAAATTTTCAAACAGACTGAAGTAATTTATTTATCATAAGAGTAATTTAGTCTGACCTATTTGGATATGAAGTGAAGAAAGAAACCAAATCATGAATAGTCATACAACGTTAATTAGCAGCAACTTATATTTTATGAAAAAAACATTGTTCTTATCTCTTATTGACTGAAAGATAATAGTGCTGAAGTGATGTTTAATCAAAGTATTCAATTGTTTTCAATCAGCTGTTTAGAATAGTGTTATTTCTTTTTAGGTAAAATTTCATTCTATGTAGGTAGGTTCCTTTAAAGAAGACAACAATTGTTTCTACATTTGCATTGTTTAGCTTTAATGATTTTCATAAATAAATACCGACTCGTTATTGAATTCTTGTAGGGTGCATACTCTATTTGTTTCATTTTGATTTCTTCTTTTCTTTCGATAATTTAAAATATGACGATACCACATTTTATATTCAATGGACTTCATTGAATTCGAATAATATTTACTGAATGTGTGATCAAAGAATAGTTTTTGCCTTTATATAGAATTTTCTATTTCTTATTACAAACTTATATGGTTGGAATAGACTTTCAAAGTTTGTGTGTCTTGTGAGTACTTTATGGAATAACAGAAATGTAGTTTCAAACTTTAAAAAATTCCGGATTTCAGAATTGACTTTTCCCAATTTGTCTGATTTCGCAGAAAAATATGTAGATCATTATAAGCAAAGATGAACGATGTTCGCTCTGGGATTCGAACCCAGTACCGTCCGCTTCAAACGCCATCGCGTTATCCACTTGGCTACTGAGCCCTGATAGCCACTTGCTTGTGCAATAAGGTGAAGTTTAATTCACTTGATATTATTTTACTTGAATCTTCCCATTGATGTTTAGGACTGAAATTGATCAGTCTCTTATTGGCATATGTGCATACTGTGTGTATTGCTTCGATATCGCCTTAATTTACAAGCATTATAGATCATTCTTAATTGAACTAATGTTACGTCATTGTGAAATATGGTGACAAAAGGTGATTATTATCGGTCATTAAATAATTAACTAATTTTTATTGCCTAGATTTTTAGAAAATTAATCATGGAATTTTTTTATTAGTACAGTATATATTTAGGAATTAATACACATGGTTCATTTTCCATAAATACTTACTATATTCCATTGCATATAGCTCTTAAATGGGATACAAACTGTGTTTCATTATATTTCGTTAATTTGATCTTGAATAACATTGGATTATTTTAGCTTTAGTTTTTGTCTTGTCCGGATTTAGGACATTTTTATGTTACCCATGGTTAAAATATAAACCGGAGAATAACGTAGCAAATCTTAACAGCAGTAAAAACTTTTTTAAGTGTTAATTAAGACCCAAAGTATTTTGATACTTGTTTGTGAATATCTTGATCATGACAGTGATTTCGAGATACCATCGTAATGAACGGAGGCGCAGGTAGGGGAACCCTATTTATTGGCTTGTAAAATATGAAAAATATGCACTTAATACATCGTTTGCAAATCTTCAGGCAGTTGTCCTTTACATACTTCATCATTCTTTCGATCCTGTTATTGTATCAAGGGGCTTTCGTTTTTCTTTCCCTTCTCTTTATTTCACTCATTTACAGGGAAGCATTCCACATCTAATTTCTGCTACATACTAATTACGTTTGTCTGCATACGTAGTGCACACTACACTATCATAAGTAAATTTTTTGATCCCATCTTGTATATTTTGTTCAGTGATACGATTACCTTATGAATATTAAGGCTCATCTAACATTACTTTGTGAAATGAATTATGTTGAGTGTAAGAGTAGATTTAAGAGTTTAGATAATAATAAGTATCCCTGCTTTAACGAAAGTCAATAGTATTTTCATACACTGATATAGTTTACGATCACATATGAAGTATGACATGATTCTCATGAATTAACTAAGAACGCGACAAATATGAGCAGGATTCATCAACTGATTAATAATTGGTGATCAATGTCATATTCGCCTAGTTCTTGGTAATCATCAGATTCTATCGACCAAACTGAGCCGGCTACACGTTTAAACAACGCGTACATTGAGGTTAATAAAGTATACTGTATAATATAGCCATATATATTCATATATGGGTACATGGACATGTTACATGAATATAAAGAAATAGAATATTTGACATTACAGACCATCATTGTTCATCATTACAGTTTTAGAAAAACTAGTACTCAATATAGTCTTAAATTTAGGAAACTTAAAAAAATATCATCAAAATGGTTCAATTGTATCCATGTATTGAAATACATCCAAACATAAATGTAAAATTACCTTGATGATTTCCGTTTTTAATATTGTATTTACAATTTATCTATTTCATAATGATTTATTTCATTATTCTTACTAAAGACGTATGATTTGTGATGTTTATATATTTAATATTTTCAAGTAACCAGTACTTCGTTTGGCTTTTCAATTATCCTTTCCTGTTGATCAGTTACTTAGTAATATTTTGTTTTTTTGCTTTTTTTAAATTCTCGCTAGTTGTTTTCTTCTTTGAAGTCAACAATTCTTGCTTAAACTAACAACCACATTTGTATCTTACTATTTTGTATCTGTTTCCATGTTTAGAATAACTTCCGATTTTTTAAAAAAAGCAACAAATAAATATGAATTTCTTAACTGAAGGAAACAATTTTGTTAATTAATTTGATGTTATTGTTGTTACTACTTGACTGGCATATAATATTTATTGGGAAACGTTTATGAGATAAACTAATCTAAATCAAATCAAGCAGTAAATAACGATAGATTGATGTCAATAATAATAATAATAATAATAATAATAATTTGTCCAGTAACTAGCAATCACTTAGTCAAATTTACATAAATGAATTTTAGTCAGAGTTGAACTGTGTACAATAATTTGGTTAAGCAATCATTTGAAAACACGTTCATTGTTGAAATATTTCACAAAGAAATGATCAACCAACTCTGAAACTGGGAACTGATTACGATTAATATGTTAAACTTAAATTATTAAATCCTGAACTGTGTAACGTTTTTTTAATGATCTAACATGAAAACGTACAGCGTTTTTTTATTGAGTCACCCACAAGTTGTATTCAGTTAGAGTTAACGATTAGGCAGATAAGAATGTTTCCTGTCATCTCAGACGAACACCAAATCCATTATCATTCATTAGTCAATCAGTGTAAGCATCTTCATCCCGTAAGATCTCAGTTGAACATAAAATAGATTAAATGATGTCACCTCGGACTGCGAAAGCTAGTGATACATACATTTTCATAAGATTTAGGGTTCACTTTCCTGAAGAGTAACAACATAAACAGCTCATGTTCAGGCTTCGTCTAACTCCCTGATTTATCGTAAATAACATTTATTTCTAGTTCGTTTATCTGTATTCACATACTGTAACCTTGAATAATCAATTACTGAAATAGACAGATTACTTTTTAATCAATTATGGATAACATCACTAGAAGAACCTGACTATAAACACTTTAATCAATTCACTTGTTTCTTTGTGAACACATTTATTATATGTAGTAATTTGTAATTAAGAAATTATCGTGCAAAACAGATTTAAGGTTACT
Source organism: Schistosoma spindalis (assembly GCA_946903255.1). NCBI lineage: Eukaryota > Metazoa > Platyhelminthes > Trematoda > Strigeidida > Schistosomatidae > Schistosoma > Schistosoma spindalis. Next base: position 21,887,145 of record OX336424.1, read on the forward strand.
AAAAATCTAATCACCCTCAACAAATCTTAATCTTTGGCGACTAACATTTCATAATAAATCTTATCATTAATAAACACATTACTAACTATACTGAATACCTTATACTAACTGTTTGGCATCCTATTTGATTCATATTCATCAAGCGAACTAATTTTGAGTTCACTATTGTTGTTTAATCAGATCACTTATTAATATTTCTTGAAAATATAATTCTTGTAAATGATTTCATTATGCAAATGTAAAAAAAATGATTCTGGTTAATCAAAAACTCTTATCAATGTTTCGAATTCTACTTGTTTATTGATATTTTAATCTATAGTTTGTCTTTACAAGAAAAACCCATTAATCAGGAAAAATCCAGATTAACTACATCAATTTTTTTGAAAATTGCAAGATGGACAGAATTATACCAAATAATTATTATATCGTTACTATGGTACAATCTTTTCTGGCGATCAATACGAAATAAATGTACCTTTGAAAGTGCCCACTAATTACGTAGAAAATATTTTATGAAACTTTGATGGCTTTTTAAGTGTCGAACCAAATTTGTAACAGTACAGTTTGTAGTATAGTAGCCTCGTAATATATATCAATAAAGGTTCATTCCATTAAATGAGGATAAATGTACTGAACAGAAGATAATGTATCAAAATGCTTAAACATTAGATACTTATATTTTAAATCATGAAGATTCGCCTATGTGAAGTTTGATTGTGTAGTGAACAAAAATACAAGTGGGGACAATCGAATGTATTTGAATACAAAATTACAGAAAACATTAGTAAAATCTGAGAACCATATAGTAAATATTTCATTTGCAAAATGTCAATTAATTGTATCAGACTTCATTGTTCTTTCGTTTCCCCACCAATAATTCATTGTTCTCGTTCTCTTTTCTTTGAATTTCCTAACCTTTTGCCACCAGGTATTTCATTTTTGATTGATGATACATACTACTTATATCTGTCGACATCATTAGCACACACCACAATAGTACATCTCAATGTGAAATGACGACTCTCTAAGAAATTCAAATATCAACTGATTGCTTTTTTTATCTGGGGTCTATAGCGTGATATTCTGATGCAGAATATTCCGATTATCAGGTTACATGAACGGATTCGAATAAAGTGTCTTTCATGCACCAAAGATATGTAGCTCTTCAGACGACACAATTTCTACCAACACCACTGTTCAGTCTCAAATAAGAGGAAGACAGATTCTTAAGACGTAACTCATTATTTAAATTCATCAAGGGTAATAATACAACTCATTAGCTAAATAAAGATCATGTTCATAAAGTACTTAGGCATAAATTATAGTAAACGTTTACAAAGTGATTCATGTTGAATGTTGTAGTGAAATAAAAATAAAATAAAATAAAGAACTTTGTTCTAATTTGTTGGGGATAAGAACAAGTCACAAAGTTACAAACTCATTAAATAACAACTCATAACAATTAAAAAAGTTTCTATTGTGTCATAAATTTTAATTCTAAACAATGATTTTTGTTTTGTGTTGGTACTTGTGTAAATGGTTACTGAAAATTACCAGTATTGTTGAGTACACAATAGAGTGAAACTAACTAAATTTACGACAGAACTTTGTATATAATTAATGAATATATATGACGGTTTACTAAGTGTGTTCGACTGTTAGAGGCTGTCAAAAAAACTCTTGATCAACTCTTTCTACTGTAATTAAATTATTTGTTTATGTCGGTGATTTTTGTTTAATTTATTCCTTTGTTTACTATGCATTTAGTTTATCAAGAATTTTAACTTCCGTTAAACATCTATTAGGAAGGAACAGCGGTCAGTTTAAACTAATGATATTGTAAACTGTTAATGTAAAGTTAATTACTGGTTAATCAATGTCAACTTCAATTTGAACTTATATATAATTTAGTCAAGTATGGACTTATTTACGTTTCTATAATAAAATCTTCCTAACGTTGACCTAAATCACTATTTAGTTATAACACATAACAATACCATTGTTTATCCAGTTCAACAACATTATTATTAGAAATTGGATAATTCACTTCAGCATTAATTATCTATGCATTGATGAAATCTAAACTGTTGGCATAAAGTTATAAAAGTATCAGATAATTGTTACTGAAGTTCATTTATGATTACAAAACAAGTAGTACATTAAATTCATTTGGTGTTGTTTTACTTGTATCGTCCCATTATTAGTCCTGGAGTAAACATCGACTCTACAATGCAGGTACATCCGGCTGATGAGTCCCAAATAGGACGAAATACGCGACCTGAACTTCACTGCTAGCCACTATCGATCTTTGCTTAAAAAGTAGTGTATTAAATTTCTAAAAAAATTAATATGAACACTTTATTCATATTCTAATTCATAATTATAGAAACATTTTACTGGTAAATAGTAAACATTGAATAACAACTTTGCACTGCATAACTATGAGAATGTGTTCAAGTTTATTAATTTTATAGTATTTAATCCAAAAACACACAATGAAAACTTGTAGATTATCAATAGTGAGTGGTTTACATACATAAATAAGACCTTCTTGGGTTTCAATAAACATTTATTGCTACTTCAACTCAATGTTTATGTGTATTTTTTTCATTTCAGTTTATGCTTTATTAATAAACGAAACTGAACCAATTGTGAAATTTAGCATTTTATGCCTATACACTAACAAAGTTCATAATAAATAATCGTTCTAAATCAATCTTGAATGCGATATATATAAACTATGCTGATGGCTGCAAGCATAAATGTGGTTTCATATTTGTTTCGCAAAAGAAATCATTGACATGAAGAATGTATGACCTTTATTAACATTTATATTTCCTAATATAATAATGTTATTATGTCAGTATGAGTTTTTTTGAAACGGTTATAAAACTGTACATAAGATCTGTTAAATGAATGTGTATATATGCATTTCAGCTGAGAGGATTAATGATTCCAAGTAACATAGAAGATAGATTCTACAATAAGTTATTATCATTGAAACAGGGATAGTCAACTGCTGCCACAGCAACCGTAGTTTTAAAGTACTCAATTTAATTTTATTAAGAGATATTTTCTACATAAGTCCTAACATCATATAATGTGATTTGATTATAATTGATGTATATTTTTCTATTTACTAAAGTATATTTGGACAATATGATTGTTTGATAACTTATCTTACCTCCATAAAGTTCAATATTTTCACTTGGATATGAAAATACTCTAAAATATAATAAACAAAAGCATTGTTATATTGACTTATAAATTTGCCTTTGATGTAACTCAGAATATACAAGTTCGCTTAAAAAAACCCTGTATTTTATTGTGATCATTTGAACTCAACAGTTGTTTTCTGAACTCATTAAAGATATACAGTCTGTAATTAATTCTGTTTATAATATACACAGTAGTCCACATAATGTATACACTGGAACATAACTTTTCCCAGTAAATATACTTTTCATATACACTGATAAATAATGAAGTTTCATGCATTTATTCAGTAGTTAGCTGTATGACTAGGGTAAAGCTTCTGAATTTAGTCACAGTTAGCTAACACTAAAAGACAATTCAAGACTCTTAACACTATTAATTTATCAACAGAAAAACTTGGAACACTTATCACACAGTAAGAAAGTTTAATAATAAATCTGTACTGTTTTTCACTCGTTTGCCCATAGAGTGTAATCAGTCATCCTTTAAAGTGAATTCTCTAAGTGTCAGCATAATATTTAACACCTACGGTTAATATATAGTTAAGATTATATGACAGAACTTAAGCGTTCAATTTAAATTATCATTACTGTTGACTTGATAACAGACTTTGAAATAAAGGAAGACTGTAATTGGCATCCTATGGAACGAGATAAATAAACGAAAAATACAAACCCCTACAAAAAACCTCATAGTCGTTAAATAATTTGATAGCTTCCTGGGACCAGCTGCTCGCCAGATGATGTTTTGGGGTTGGAAGGGAGGGTACTAGGTTTTAGTCCCAGTATGAATTTCAACACTGAAATGCAGGTACCTCTGGGTAAAAAAATATACATCATTTACTTTATTTCTAGATATAATCTAATTGAATCGAAATTTGTTAAGAATATAGTTCTATGTTCCCTTAGAGAACTGAAACTTCTCAATTTCTTCACTTATTTTCTGAATTAGTGACAAGTAAAATGAATATTAAGAACAAAAATTCTATTCAGAGTTAATTAGAGTTATTTTCAAGTCCGAAGAAATTAATATGAAATTACTCTTCAGATTTCAATTTCATTTCATCAAAATACTAACCTACCTATAGTTTAACATATAGCAATAGTTTCTAGGTTCATAAAAGTAATCAGAAATTACTTTTAAGTACGTGAAATCTGACTGTTATTAACAATTCATCCAATAGCCACGGTTTTTTGACCCACTTATTGTATAAGAAATAAAAAAAATCATTTATTAACTCTAGTTTTCTTCTCTGAAGTTTTAATCTCATTAGTGCTTTATCAACAAAAATAATTGGATCCAGAGAATACACACAAACCCTGGACATTAGTTTTATATATTCACTGGGTTCAAATATATTAGTTGTAATTTCTAAGACAGCAGTTATGTTTGATGCTGTTTTAAAATTCTGAGGAAGCAAAGGTTCGCTTAAAAGTTCATGCATGTATCAATGAGCATAGAATCTGTGTTAAACTCTTCTTACTGATCAATTTCAATTATGTAATATAAAGAAATATTCACCCTAATGTCAAATCAATTAATCTGTAAGTTACAATACAAACTTGGTAGATAAAATATGATCGGAATTCAGGATTAAATAAAATGTTATTGATTATTATTCAGGTCCCAATTTACGTAAACTTGTATATGTACACTCTTTTTATAACTTTAACCTAAGAATTATTTAGTATTTATGTTTTCTAAAACTTTATTTCAAGTTTTTAAATATTGATTCTTCTTGTTCAGGACAAAGTACCATCAAATCATCCAGATAATAGTTTTCATAAATCTTCAGAATTAAAGTCTATTATGCATTACCATCAACAACAACTACAACCTCCTTTAAAATCAATCAATCATCAATTTGCCTCAAATACTCATGAAGTTAAATTAGTTATGTGTAATGAAGGAAGTACAATTGGAAACAGAAAGGATATATTTAAATCTCATAAAAATAACTGTTCAAATTCTAATAATCATGTAAACAAAAATTTAATGAATAATCAAAATCACCCTGGAATATCAGTTAAAAATGATCTTTTGAATACAATGAACACCAAGCTACAAACATCTCATCCAGCTACAAATCCTCATACTCAGTTGATGTACAAAAATAATCTTAGTAATAATATAAATAAAAATAATGAAGTATGTTTAATGTTTATAAATCTATATTCTCATTCTTTTTACTTTAATAAAGAAGGGCCCCAAATGCCCTGGCACGGCTGAGAGTAAGGGGAGTCCGCTCACGCTCTCGAAGTGCTCTCACATGGCCACGCGTATACAGTCTCTGCAAGGGAAGTCCTACTCACTGACTTCTCGTGGCGGGGGTGTTGTTTACAAAATTGAGAGGATGAAGAGCGAATGTCCGTCGCCTTAACTGGGTTGGTGGATATGGAGAGTCCATCTAGGGGAAGTGGACAATCTTCATTCCAAACCAATCGTGTACATGGGCTCCAGTATCCTGAAGGAACAAATGGCGTATGAAACAATCGTTGGTCACCGGCTACCATGGGACTGCGTCTCCTTACGATGCTCCACTGCCTTGTGGATTAGACTTTTAGGTCAGAAGATCCGGTTGTGGCTCCCTAAGAAAACCACCTGCTTAAGTTTGTGCACCCGGGCAGTATCACAGCCCTCACACAAATCAAGTGAGATTCGTGTGGCGCTTATGTATTTGGTGCCCCCTTGTACCAATATCTATGTGTTCAAATAATAAATAATAATAAAGAAGAAACCACATAGAATATACTTGTCACAAACTAAATTATTCATTATTATCTATACTGTCTGGTCTTTTTGTTATTGACAAAAAGTAGTTCCCATTGGTGAAAAAGTTTATCATCAGAATTATCGGAAACCTTTAGCCACTACATGATTTTATTTAGATCAAGAACCAGACATTTGTTTTGTTACAGTATGAAACTCCTGTAAAGTGCAAATTCATGATTACTGCTTGCAATTAAACACAGAACTTACAGGTCTTTCTGCGATGGTTCTATCTTTTGACCACTGACATGGTGTTCACTGATTTACATGTTCGATTTCAGTTAATTCAAAAAATTAAGCAACAATCTTATCGTATCTTCAGTGGGTAACTGCCTAACAAACAACACAGTTAAATTCCATTGGTTACAGCTTCTTACTAGAAGTAAGGTAACCTTAACCCTCCATACAAACTCATAATTACAATACGACATAACTGTCTGATCCATTTTTAATTATTGTACTACAATCTCTATATACACTGTTATCTTTAGGTTCAATAAACTTAATAAATAATATTAAACAATTGCATACCGTTTGTAACTAACGATAAGGTTGTACCGTATAAACAGGTCATCATACAAGTACCAACTAAAACTGAAATTCCTTAAGATGCATCAAAGGAACGAATTTCCATCATAATGATAAACTGTTTGTCAGCATAAGGTTGTGCATATTGTTGGTTTTTGGTAGAGATCATGAATCCATAGATGTCAGACCACCATTGAAGAGGTGTAAGCACTGGACAACCGTTTCATCCTAGTATGGGACTACTTAATCATGCATATCCGCAATCACGCACGCAAGACTTAAACCCAGGACCTTTGATTTGTCTTTCAAAACAATAGTAATATTATTTAAACGGGTTTAAACTGTTTGTTAAAATAGTGACACAAACTTATTCATTTTAAACACTAATTTTCTTTTTGTTTACGAACATTTCGATAACCTTAAATATTGGATTAATATGTTATTTCTATATGTGTTATATTAATTTTCTGAAAGGATCAAATTAACAGTGGAATAGGATCTATCGGAATAGTATAGCTAGTTAGATAATAAATTTACAAAAAAACTATTATCATAATAATTATGTTTACATAAACGGATAACATTTTGTAATAAAACCGGAAAATGAATTTTCATTTTGTAAGTTAACTTCTATCAATATCGTTAAAAATTTTATTCCTTGTTCTACTTAAGTATCTTAGTTTGAAGAATAACTTAAATGGTAACAGTTATCTTTGAAATCCATCAAACTTAAAGTATTTTTAAATGGCTGGTGCAATAGCTATACGAATTAAAGAACAAGAGATTTACATATATAAACGGTATAGGTTAAGCCAACTTCTTCATTTTAGTTAACTTCAAATGAAACAAGTCGATACCATTTGTAATTATATGGATGATATAATTTGACTAATGTACATAGAATTGTTCGCTTAATGTTTTGTTAGCTAACGTTATTCAAATGTTGTTATTATTAGCACGTACACTTGTATTGTTATTGTTATTATTAGTTTCGTAAATATGTGAAAAACTTAATAAACACTTTCTCTTATTAGTTCCTACTAGAGGTTAAGCGTTCGTACATGACACAGAAAGTTTTGAGTTCGAATCCCACGTGTGGAATTATGGATACACACTTCTGGAGAGTTCCATACTAGAACGAAACGAACATTCAGTGCTTCCACGTTTTCATGATCCTAATCAAAAACTTAACAATCTTCACAGCCCCATACTGATATATTCATATAATTTGATGTATGACGTAGTTTTCGATTAAACATTTGATTTGCTATAACATTAGATTATTATTTATTTCTGTTTATATATTTATTCTGGATATTAAACATACAACTTCAATTGACGTATAAACTTATTCGTGTTAAAAATATGTATTAGTTATTTTCAATTAAAAGATATTATTATAATGTCAATCCTAACTTCACATGCTACATATCGTAAACTTGGATATTCCTTATTAATTATAATAACTATAGAATGTACTGGAAATTAACTGAAAAGAATATTATTATTTTCAAATATCTATGTTTTAATAACTCGAAGGTCAGTTCATTTAAATAATTCAATACTATACTTGACACTCTATATATATTGTTTGATTTTGTTTTATTTAGACTGTATATTTTTATCAATCGAATCCAACCAGATTTACAATCAATTCTCCTAAAACAATGGCAAATGGATTTAAAATTTCTCAACCAATTTCGTCATCTAATCATATGAATATACCATCAACAATATGTAACACCACAATAGATCATTCTGCTGGATGGGAAATTAATTTAGGTTGTATAAATAATAAATCATTCCCTACACGTTATTTAATTCCTGTAGATTCAAATAAATATCGGTAAGTTCACCTTTTTTTAATATGTACTTTTATGATGTTTATCTTGATCTTAGCGATCAAATCTTTGACTATTCAATCATAAAAAATGATCATAAGTGCGAAGCCATGACAAGCGGAGTTCAATATTATCACGTGTGAGACGGTTATTTGCTACAGGGTATGGATTTTGATTTCGCATTATTGTCAGTTGGTTGAATTTGGACATTAGCTCCGTTGAATTGCGGTTCAATAGTCTACAGGTTAAACATTAATGCTCGAAAGAAAGGATACAGACAATCTCGAGAGAACTGTTGATAATTATAGAATTCTTAAGATTCCAGGTACTTTTTGATGAAGTTTTGTTCTCTGAGGTGGATAGTTTGATCGTGGAGCTTCCATCGTTTTTCTGAAGGACATCATCAGCACAAACTCCAGGTAGAAGCGAAGTGTTTGAATTTCTCCGGGAGAAATTGGAGACCAAACACTCCATTTCAAAGAACAGAACGCCATCAAAATCACCCACCCGAGTTACAAATCTTCTCCACCATTCCAGTTACTCTTTGCTGATAACTTCTATCTAACATGAAACCTATGTATGGGTCAACAAAATATTGATCATTACTAAGTAATCAACCAATGCGGTAATTTAATTACTTCGGTTTTATAAACTTATGTTTTTCTTATTCTAATAAGACATACGTTTGGTGTGACAAATCGGTATAAAACTTGAAATAATACTGATCTATCTTGAGCTTCTCCGTTCGTAGAAATTCTTATCTCAAATCATTTATTGTAAAGAATTTTTGTAACTTCCTTATTCAAATATGTGATCTAAAATTGGATACAGCTTTTTAAAACATTATTATTGAAATGTTTCTCTACTAATGGTCATATTCAAGCAAAATTTATATTTCAATCAGTGTTTAGCTGAAAGAAGAATAAACTCTACACTGTCCTATTTAGATCCAGTGGAATTCATGAACCTTTTATTTGATTAGAGTCGAATACGCTTAACAAACTCAATAACCATTCACTCAACCCTATCTTGCTTGATATTGGCTGAAACTTTACTGTTATTTGGTTAAGTTGATTTTGATTGTTGCATATTAGTTATGGCGTTATTTAGGATAAAAATATTCTGGAAGAAACTAAATACAGTCATTAAAACTATAATTATACAGTGACATAAAGTGATATAAAATGAAGTGTCTTTTGTCTACATTTAAATTTAATAACTGTGCTTTGTTTTTAATGTTTGAAGATAAATTTTTTCTATACAATTGTACTAATTTGATTAGATTATAGTTTGTATATATTCATAACAAGATAAGTTAATGGTTTTCAAAAAATGAGCTATCTGATAGAACCAATTGTTGAAGTAGGACTTATGTTAGTGCAAGTGTTTGATTATGATCATTCTGTTTTGTAGTTCACATCACCAATTAATACTAGGTAGAAATTCATTTGAAACGAATGAGCTTTGGGTGGCTATTTTAGTCTAGTATTACTAAAACACTCCAACTAGTATAGTTAGATCTATATACTGTGTAAGAGAATTATTATCATTAATAATTGATGATCTTCGTCAATTAGCTGTAAATATATATCAATTTTGTTGTCTAAAAGTAACGATCTGAAGTCACTCCACGACATAAAATACAAATATGTACATAAGCTATTATTTATCTGAATGGTTTAATTAATCAGGTAAATATTGAAACTGACAAAATGTACACAGAAAAACGTTTGTACTAAATTAGTCATTCTAGACAACAACAAAAACAAATAACAATTCGGTCTAACAAAATTGATGAATTGTATTCAAGTATTGGTAGAAGAAAAATAATAAGAAAGAAAATTTTGCTTTGAATATAACAAGAATTGATAGCTTAATAATTAGGGTATCATCTATTTAGATTGTACTTTAATTGACAGATACATTTTGGGAAATCTATTATTGTACAATTGGTATAAATTAGCCTAAAATTGTTCTGAACCGAATGCTTTTTTCTTATTCAATTTAGGTTAAATTAATGAATTGATACAACTTAATAGATATAGATAGCTTTGTGTAGTAATTTGTATATTTTATATTATCAGTGTGGGGATTTATGGAGATTATAATATATTAACAATTGAATTCACGAGTTGATATATAACAGATCACCATTGAAAACGTGGATGCACTAAAATCATCATCAATCTCCATACTAATAATAGACATGTGCTTACTAGTGACTAGCTACAAAATAGATTTCCTGGAGTTGTAGTGACAAGCCGTGATCAGTGGAGTTCAACCGTGTCTGTTTTGAGGCAGTTACTCACCGAAGAAAGTTGTGGATGGTCGTGAAATATCGTGGATCTGTTGAAATTAGATATTAGCGCAACTGGATGCCAGCTCATTGGCCTAGAAGTTGAGCATTCGCATGTAAGACCGAAAGTCCTGAGTTCGAGTCCCACGTGCGGGATTGTGGATGTGCACTGTTAGGGAGTCCCATACGAGGACGAAATAGCTGTTCAGTACTTCCAGGTTTTCCAAGATGGTTCAGCCTAGATCGACTCGTGAATTTAACTATTTTGTATTACTTAGAGATTAACCTGAATAATAAGGTCAGAATTGATAGGAGTAAATGAAATGATTAATCTAGGTATTGAGCGCACAAACTTGTAAACAACTGTTCCGTTACACTTACTTTATTAATGATAACTGATTTAAGTAACTAATTGTAGAGTTTTAGAATATTCGATTCAGTCTAATTCCTGTAAAATGACAAAATAGGTATAATACTTAATAAAAGGCTAATAGTATAATCACAAAATTGCGATATAAAGTAAAACATCAGTTCGACAGAAACTATAGAAATAATTTAGTAATCCAGCTGGCGAGAAAACTATTTCCATTTATCATCATTTGGCCATGTTTATTTCTTTATTTTTTGCTTTGTATTACAATAGGCGTTCGATACGTGAACCTCTTGATATATCTAGTCAAAACCAGCCATTTACTTTAAATCAGTCTCATATGATACATTATCCTCAAACAATTCCTAATTCTTACTACTTAACAAATGATAAACTATCTTATTACAAATGTCCAAATGAATCAATTCAACAAAGTACTATGGTAAGTAAGACAAAAAACAACGATACAACTGGTAATCATCATTAAAATTATTCATTTCATTGACTAGTATCAATTAAAACTATTATAATGTAATATCATTATTGTTCTTATTATTTAATTATTTATGTTCGTGGCTGTGTGTACATAATTTAAACTAGATATTTTCAATTATAACACAAGAGATAACGGACAAAATATTTTCCTCTTTCTATATCATTCTTAAATAGTATTACTTTAATAATCCTTTCCTTTATTCACCTCATTCATATTTTGTACATTCATCAATATTTCTGTTCTTACCTTTGATTCATGTTATATAATAATATGTTCAATAAACTTGAAATATTATTCTGTTCTACTGTAATAAAATGAGTAGTTCATTCTTTCTCTCAAATAATATTTGTATTTTTTTCGTTTCAATTTAAGTATTTTGAATAATCTACTTATGTTTGTTTACTCTATCTAATTTAAAAAAAAACATTTTCAATATTTAGTGGTTGAATTCATGAGTCAATTGAAACTAGACCACCATGAAAAACCTGGAAGCACTGTTGAAGAGTCCCATATCAGGACGAAAGAACTGTTCAGCGCTTCCAGATTTTCCATGGTGGTCTAACTTCAATTGACTCATGAATCCAACTACTAAATTACTATAAAATCCACAAAACCCCTCTCTGATTATAATTTTGATATTGTCACCTTTGGCATACATTATAATTTTTTTATTTTTTCTCTCTTTCACTTGCTTTCTCTCTTGTAAATTATCCATCAGTAATTGTTACCACGTATTTATCTATTTATATAGTTGGAATAATTAAATGAATGAAAAAGCTGGTTTGTTAAAATATATTGATTTATTGTTAATTGAATTTTAACCCAGGATTATTGAAATACTATTTAATCATTGAACTTATAGTTTATCAACCAGAATAATTTTTAAACTTATCAATAATCCTTATTTTCTTTATCTAAAATTTATCATTGTTCATCACATCACTGAAGTTTGTAATAGACGGTTACTGAAATAAGATTAAATAATCTAACATATAAGTACTATTATTTATTTGAATATGTCATAAAATAACAAAAAGTATATTGGATCATGGAGATTGTTGAACTTCCTAGTTTATATGATGGATTGATCCTAGTTGGAGAATTATTGATTAGAGTTAAACATCAAACTACCAAAAGTCAGCTTAGTGATCTAAAGCTTGAACATTCTCTATGAAACTTAAAGATTCTGGGTTCGATTCCTGGTGAAATCGTAGGTATGCTAGGTAGGAAAAGCCGTTGTCCAGTGCTTCCTGGTTTGTAACAGAATATAAACTGAGACCAATCTGTGAAGAATGTAGCTTATATGATTAGCAATAAGATCTAATGTTTGATTTGTTATTATTGCACTATATGAAATTATGCGATCTAAGTGAAAAGTAATAAATTTGGATTAAGTGCTCAATAAAATGTTCAAATGTATAAAGATAAAATACTAATCTAAATCGAATGAATTTCGTTTGCGAAAATGTAGTGGAAAAAGATATATGTTTATAGTGTATCGGGTCATTTAGAAGCAGAAACGATAATTGTTTTAGTAATTTAAAGATTAACAAAGACTGGAAAGAGATCTAGATCTATTTTTTTTGGAGGGAGAACTTGTTGTTTGGGATCCATATTTTACTCGCTACTGTCATTTCAAAGATTCAAAGAGTGATTATTTTTTTTTGTAAATTACTATTTTCAGCCAATGATTGGGATTTTCTTATAGCTGTCATTAAAAATATAACACTGATAAACATCAATGATGCATTATTCACAAAAGCTAATCATTCCAAGTAAATTCATGCTTGTTTTAAAACTATAGTACAAGTACAATAGTAGAATAGAAATGTAGCTGAATGACATAATTCAATTATGTAACAACAAATTCCATTGTATCAATAGTTGAATTATTCTCAATTAATCACTAAATATTAAACCTATAGAGTAAAGAAACTGCTCTTATAAGTTATACAATATGTAACAATTAAACTATTTTGTGTACATTATGACTTATTAAATTAGATGTAATTGACTTCAAATTGTGTTTTCATAATTAAATCTTAAAATATTTTATAACAAGTATAATTTTCTGGTAGATTTTCAGCTTTTTTTTAAAATATGACGGTATACATTATATACAGTGTAAAATTTGCCTAGAACTCCCTAGTTTTCTTCAGTTGATATAAATGACGACTTGTGTAACTCTTCAAATGTTGTCTAACCACTATGTCCTCATTGATTAATGTAATACTCATTTAATCACTCATTTACACTGATTTAATATTCAATCTAAGATAAATTTATATTAATGTAATGTATTATCATTTTTCAGTATTATGGATTCGACTCATGAAATTGACATTCAAACATGTTTTGATTCGAACTCATAGGTTCTAACTCTTTTATTACCTCAAATTATATCCAATGGATAAATATAAATAATTCAATTAAAATTACTTCACCTTAGCGAAATCTATTATACTCGATTTGTTTTAACTGAGTTATTTTTCAACTTAAACATATGAATTTAACAGTTATTTTGTTGTTTGCTAACCTGTTGATAAACATATTTCGCACAAAGTTTGCTAATCAAGAATTGAATTACGTGAACATTTAGGGGAGATATTGATGAAACAAAACTTGATAGACTAACCTATAAACTAGACATAATAATAATGACTTATATAATGGAAATAAATATGATGCATACAACTGGTAGATACTTAGTCCAAGATAAATGTTAGTAGAACATGGAAAAAATATATCATGGTTATAATATTACGGCTCATGGTGTAAATGCTGCATCAATCAAACCGAAAAGAAATAATTAAACTGGCTAGCAGTGAACACCAGTTTTGAAACCACAATCTTTCATCTCAATCACTCAATAAGTTATCCATTGACCTACTGAGTATAGACAGCCATGTACCTGTTCAACAGACATAATCTTTATTTCATTGCTATTTATAGTTTGACTTGTCTCTTACTGATATTCAACATTAAAATATAAAGTACAAAAATTGATAAATTTTAGACCTTTCGGACGTCCTGAAATTTTCACAATACGGCAATTACTGAGAGTGCAACTGTAATTTTATACATATATATACACAATATTGTTACAACCGTGTCATTAACTGACTGAAGTGGTTTAAAGTTTGGTTAGTCGATATGCTTTAAATGAACAGATAGTAAAAGACAGAACAATTGTCTAACATTAAACCTGTCTTTATCATTCTAGAAAGTTTATAAAATTGCGCACATAAAGACAAATGTGAAAAAAATTGAATTCATTACATAATATTCTGTGAATTTATAACATATTTATACTGAGCTGTCATTGGAGTTTCGTGGTCACTGAATATTTAGAAACATAAGATACTCAGCTCTAATGTAACCATTTTACTTCGTATTCCGGTTGAAAGTATTTCATGGATTATTAGTGCATATATATTTATAAGTTATTATACTAGTTATTCGCTTAATTATTTAATTTTGACCTTACATAAATTGAGTAACACTAATTATTCATTTAGTACATGCTAAGGTCAACAGCACGGTGCATTTTGTTTCGTGTTACATTGACTAAACGTAATTGGAAAACGTTCTTACAACAGTCCTGAAAAAGGTTAGTTATGACTTAAGTAGCTTTGTGGTGATATATCTAAATAAGAACGTGGGTGACATGAATTTAGTGTTTATGAGAAGCAACAGTTCTACAAGAATTCAGACTCAAATTGTAGACAAACAACAACTACGAAAGCTTTCTATTGATATTTTTAATAGCTGAAGGACATAAATACAAAACATAAAATCTTAATCAAAAAACTCTTTCATTGGAAATAAAATATTCATCAGTAATTGCACAGCGATATGTTAAAAAAAGAAATAAACGAATACAAGAAAAACGAGCAAAATATCATGAATACGAAACGTCCGTAAATTTTAAACTAAAGAATACTGTCAATTATTAACATTGTTGACAGACAGTTTGTATTTATTTCAGAAAGTAATCATGAACCGTTTTTCAATCATAGACACTTCATCATATCTGACAGACATTTAACCGGAAAAATAAATCATATTCACCGTTTATCATCAGAAATACTTAACTAACCGTTTATACTTCAGAAATATTCCATACGAACAACATACAAATATAAGTAGGATGAAAAATTAAAAAACCAGATCAGATCTCTGTACCTTTTGGAAGAATTTATCCTCATATATATACTTTGAAAGTTTTCGATACCATTATTTGAAGGAAGTTAAATTTCTGAGCATAACTAATATTTGAAATATGAAGGTTTCATGTAATTTCTATTTAACGTTTTGTATAAAATGAAAATGAAATTAGCTGTATAATTCAACGTTTTGATAACACTCCATTTGCACTATGAAGGACCTGATACACAATGATCAATCAATCGTCAACGCCTCATTATTTACAATGTTAACTGCATATTAACAAATGAACAAAGTATTCACTCAACTGCATTCAGTTCTCTTTTCATCGACATCAAAATTTATATGAATAACTTGAAGTAATTGAACAACTCCAGAAAACAGAATTACCCCTCTCGCATACAAATATTTCTATTATTCTTTTAATAACCTACCAGTGATGTTAGTTTGCAAATAAAATCTCTATCTAATCCAAAAATCAACCATTGGATAACATTCCACATTTTACGCTACATTATTTATGCTTATTTCTTTGGAACATTTTATTAGATCAGGATAAGCTTTTTATATGATTAACAGAATTACAGTATGAAAGTGAACAGAATAATATTAGAAAGTGGTAAGTAAAAATAGAATGAAAAAATTTGTGCATCATTTAAAAAGTATGATGTAGTCAGCTTCAATCAATTTGTGTAATTCATTTAGATGAGCTGGTAAATAAATGACCAAAAAAAAGAAAAAGATTTCATTACGAAATCAGAACTATGATAAATAAAGGATTGGTTTTATATATTTAGTCATATATAGAAAACTATCGAAAATTAGTTTTTATTTATTCAAGAACTTATTACAACTAGAATACTGTGATCAATGGAATAATAATACATTTTTTATGTAGCATCAACTTACTTTCATAATCGCTGGGTTACTTTTATCTAACAATCCATTCAGAGTTGAATTTGATGGATCAATAAATTTTACTACAATGGATTAAAGTTTTTTTTTATATATTAACAAGAAAAATATTACATTTACTAATTTAACATGGAATTTGCATGAAAATTTGTTGAAATGTGAATAACTGAAAATGTAAGAAATAAAAACAGTTGGATGAAGGAATAGAAAACTACATTCTCAACAGTATGGAGAAATAATAACCGGAAAATATTAAAAATCGATTATTTTAAATAACTTTTTCTATGCCTGACAAAGTGTATAGGATTTGTAAAATCCCAAGTTTCACTATTTGGTCTGAACGTAGAAAACAATGTAAAAAAACTTGAATTTACTCGATAGTGTCAAACTTCGTCCTTCTGCATTAATGTAAGAAGCTTTTTTGAGTTACTCACAATCAATGATTGTATTGTGTCGGTAAATAAATCCCTAAAATCAATAGCTTTGTAAGTTTTCGACATTGGATACTGACCACATTAGTTTTAATGGACTCACCTAGCTGAAGGCGTTCGGTCATGCATCCGCACCAGATCACGAGTGGGAACGCCGTACTCAACATCGATCCCCGATAAATTGATAACTTATTAAATATATTTTCGAACCTCCTCGCTTCTATCTTTTGATTTCACTTGGTGGGTACATTATTAATAGGTGTTACTAGTTAAAGCGTTGTCAAAACCCAAATACCTTTGGCATCTTCAGTATCAAAACACAAATTTTGTACGTAATTTATGCGCTACTATACTAAGAAAAAAAATTATATCAAAATACACTAAAAACTTCAATCATGATGCTACAGATAAACGTTTTTTTTAATTTGAAATAACCTACTACATAGAGAAAAACGGTTCTTAGATCCAACAGAAAACAACCTGATATTTCCCAGAAAAGGCGATCGAATTTCTGTGTACAAAACTCCAACAGAATGAAAAAAATTTCCAGAAGACAATTAAAGAACAACAATAATCAACCACTCCATGCCTTAATCTTGAATTTAGTCAAACAAGAACTTATTATCAATGGTGTAGCATCGTACAAAAACAACATCAAGTATTAAATGCAAATCTTGTCTAAAGCCAAATTATAAAGGTTTTATTCAAGGGATATTAAGCAACATAAATATACTGTTAAACAAAACCTGAACAAAAGTTAATAAATGAAGCATGGAGAAAATCTCAAGGAATAACAATACTGTCAAGTAAAACACTTTGAAAGGATTTTCAGAGTGTTAATTCTCTTAAAGTATCATAAAACATTGTCAGACAAATCTACACAAATCATACCCTAAATTTAATAATAATAATAATCACTTAATTCAATGAGTCTAACAATTCAGAAACAATACAGATATGACTTCATGAGGACATTTTTTTTAGAAAAATGACATAAATGACAGCACTTCATAAGTATTTGATCAATAACTGATTATGCAATATGCATGATTTTAATTTATTGCCAATTGTAGATAATTGTAAATAGCCTTTTAAATTATTTACTAATGCATTTCATCTATTCATACATTGCAATAATTTAATTCCTTATAAAAACAACGAGTATTATTACGTTAGTGGTAACTTCAATCAAATGTATACTCAACAGATCAAAATAGTTTCAACATTAGGCCAAAGATTTCACTTGTATATTTGAATTAGATATAATGTTTATTGTCTATAATTTAATTGAAGAAGCAAGAATTTTAATCTTTCTTTTACGCTATTACCTGAGCATGAGTTTATTTTCCATTTTTTTCTCCCGCTTTGTGTTTTTACGCGCGTACGAGTGTATTTCGACATGCACTTACATACTTTTTTTCTTTTCCAGGACGGCTGGAAAAGACGATAAAAAGAACGATGAAGTTTACGAGAAACAGAAATCTTCATTGTACCTTTTCTTTTTTTTACTATATTTTACATCATGGTCCATTATAGTAAGGAAAGACGACCAGATGCTGCTAAACCTAGCAAGTTATCAGAAGAGTGTTTACCAACGAACGACTCGTTGGATTTAAACTTCTGGCTGGCCACGTCTTAGGGTCATCACTACCCCACTAGGGGAGGAGTGATCTGTAGCGGTAAATAAATCCCCAAATTAAATAGCTCTGTATGTTTTCGACATCGGATGCTGACCACAGTTTTAGTGGACTCGTCTAGCTAAAGGCGCTCGGTCAAGCATCCGCACCAGATCACGTGTGGGAACGCCGTGCTCAACATCTGCCGCAATCGCTAGCCAGATTAGGTCGGACGATCCTCGATATATTGATAGCTTATTAAATATATCTTCGAACCTCCTCGCTTCTACCTTTTGATTTCACTTGGTGGGTACGCTTCATATGACAAAGTGTTACTGGTTAAAGCGTTGTCAAACTCCGAATACCTGTGGCATCTTCATTACGCTACGATGAGTCCTAATTTCGCAGATGAATCTCATCGTCAGATGTGTAATTCCAATTTTAATTGTAATAATTTCCGTTACTAATGACTCTTTAAATAACATCAAATTTCGGATAGATGGAGAAAATAAAAATAAAATTGCTGGACAATTGAGATCAAACAGAATCGCAACTACACCTGGATTACATTATAGATACATAGACCGAAAATCAACGTGCGGTGGTTCTTCATTAACCTCTGATAACGAATTCCAAATATGATGAATTTATTTGTACCTGTCTAGTCACTTGTTTTAAACTACACGGTTTTTGGAGTTCTTAGTTAGCATGTCAGTGTTAATACTTCTAATTGTAATACTGACGTCGCGGTGGATTCAAATTTTAGGCAGTTGGATAATAATTCTAGTGGAGATGACTTTGAAGATTGCATGAAGTGGTTGGGAACTCGATGTATGATTGAAATGGATATTTAAGATGATGAATTCAAAGCTTATTTTCCGATGTTCATCGATAAAGAAACTTATAACCTACTGAGGTGACCGGCTCTTTCAAAGACTATGAAAACAAACATCAGTTCTATTAATGCTGAACGATTCAATGACCCGGAGCAGACAGTAGAAACCGTCTATCAATGCAGAACTACCAGGTCGTACGCAAGATGAAGTACGACGAAATCGCCATAACAAAATATCAAAAACTGACTTCCCTTAATCTACGTAAGGTCAATCAAGGAAGGGTAATATATCTATGGATCATGTGCAAGCTGATTTAGTTCTACCTGCCTTAAATTGCACCATTCCGAAAATTCTTAGTTTGAACAAAAATTCGGATACTACTATATACCGTAGACGGATGTGGTGAATAAACAATACAATTATTGTATTTTTACTCAGACATTGTATAGTTCGAAATTATCTTAGAGGAATTTAAAAATCATCCGCTGATCATCGTTCCATGCCCAGTAGAATATATCTAGGGATACATTCAGGCAGTAAGTCGAGTTGTAATCGACTTTAGATCGCATTCTTCTTCCGAACAGCTGTGACTCATGAGACCATTTCGAAAGTTCTTAGAAATTGGATTTCGGTTTCATTCTGTGCGTCATAAAATCAACGAATAAAACTCACGTCCTATGAAACAAAACAAAATATCGTCAGAGAAATAAACTTTGATCACTGACGCGACATGACGAATTAGTGATTCCTGTTTGCTTAGTAACTGTAAATGTTGTTTTGTCGTATGGACATATAAGATAAAACCTTAGGTCACTAAAGGCGGGGAGGGTAAATGGATTTGATCTTTCACGAGAAGGTGGGTAGTTCTTTTTTCTCTTAATGTTATATAGCAAGATGGATCATTATGCGCACAACATTGCCTAAATGCGCTTCTACAAGGCCCTTATTTTACAGCAGTGGATTTAGCTAACATCGCCAAACAGTTAGACGACGAAGAAGTATCGCAGTTGGGAAGCAGTTGCGGTATGTCTAATTGTTTTCAAAATATGGATGAAAGTGGTTACTTTTCAGTGCAGGTAAGTATCTGCAAGAAGGAGCGACGCTTTGATTTTTGTTTCAATAAAGGCTCGATGTAATACAGGTCGATAAATTCATATATAACCCACCAGTAATCAACGATCGTATGTATCGGTTGAATTTTCTACAAAATGAATCAATTTATGTCCACGCGTGATGCTCATATCTGTCATACAATTGATAAGCGTAAATTATTCTTATCAACTATCTCTGATGTATGTATACTCCTGTAGTGCTCCGTTAAGTTATGTTTTTTAGTGTCCACGGATCTGTAATTGTTTCGTATGTCTTCTATTCTGTACTCAAATACGAGAGAAAATGCCTAGATACTAGAGGACCGAGCATTAGTAACAAAACTCTAGACCTACTTGGATACCACTGATAATCACGAAAGTAGTTGTAATCGAGGATTTTATATTTGATTTTCAACAGAGGTACACTATTGCCTTGCGAATATGAGGCTTTTAGTTAACCAGTGCCAGTAATGTTTCGTACTGCTTTTTGCTGAGTTTGGTAAGATCTCGTAGGTTTCCTTCATAGTTTGACTTGACAAATCCCTGGATACGAACACACTAACTTCTCAGTAGAGCTGGTTGTGTGAAAACATCGGTTAAGTGTGATTCAGGTGAAACTGGCTCACTCATGAATTTGCGTACAAGTTAATGGTTTTGCAAGTTTTATATGAGGTACCGTAAAATATCCTGGGAAAAAATTCGTTATGACGGCGAGACTCTAATTTACGGACGACCTTTGAACGAATCTTAATTGACCTTGAGAATATTAGCCAATCAGCAGACAGTAAGTATAAAGTAAAAATATATTATACAAAACCAAGGAAATAAAGTAGATAAATTTCTCATACTTGGTTCAAAAACTTATCAAGTTTAGAAAGAGGTTCAGAGGTTGTAAAATCTTAATCCATGCAGCAGAGGAAATCATGCATACGGCTGCAGGGCAGTCATTGTCTGGAGCCATGATTAAGTCATAAACTTTCAGCCTCGACCATATAGTTCCAATATTGTTTATGTGCACTCCGGTTGTTGAGTACACAAAATGCCACTAGTAGATAACGACACCATGCACATAACTAAACCTTTCTAGGAGTCGTACGCTCTCCATACATCTGTATATATCGTAGTACCTGGCTTCAATCAGTGTTACTGGTGCTTTTATTATCCAGTTCTCGATAGTTGTCGTAATTTGCCTCAGTTAGGAATTATATGTCGGGTTTTCATCACGATCTGACATCAGCTATAATGCCAGAAATCTTTTTGGCCGAATGGGTGAAAGACTTGCACTAAAATCCGAGGTCTGTCGTCTTATACCTGGTTGGTTCGTCCACAACTTATAGTCTCGCCGTTTTATTTGTTATAGCCGCTCAATTACCACGTTTTGTACAAAATTGCTTACGAACTAATCGTACGTTAGCACTAAGCGCTGGAGTTGGCGCCGTAAACTTGAAATCTCTAAGACGCTTCTGATTGGCTCGTCCATAAATTTGAGACTCGCCGGAAATCTGTTGTATTTGTATTAATAGGTTATTAGCCAAGCTTTGCAAATATGGTCTCTAGAACTTGTACCTTTCTTGCGACAATGTCCGGAAGCAGAACTTGCTAGAGAAAATCCTGCTAGTCAGAATGCTTTTATTTGCCACTACCGGCATCACTGGTTTACGATAAGGAAAATTGGAAAACAATGGTTCAACCTCAACTCAATTCTTTCTGCACCTAAATTAATTTCTGAAACATATCTAGCTATTTATTTGGCTCAGCTTAAAGAAGAAGGAAATTCAATATTTATTATCACTGGTACCTTGCCTCGATGTGAAGCCGATGAAATATTATCCGTACGTCAGTTTAATTTAAAATTTCACTTGTTTTTATTCTGCCATCTAGTTTTAGAATAAAAATTATATCATATTGCATCTGG
Source organism: Schistosoma spindalis (assembly GCA_946903255.1). NCBI lineage: Eukaryota > Metazoa > Platyhelminthes > Trematoda > Strigeidida > Schistosomatidae > Schistosoma > Schistosoma spindalis. The sequence goes on from OX336424.1 coordinate 21,909,632, forward strand.
TATCTGTTTGACGTTTCATGTTTGTTATGCTGTTTAGCTCTCTCTATCCCTAGTCAAGTCGACTTTTCTCTTCTGAAGTTCAGTTTCGACGCAGTAGTTACTTGTTATTCTATCAGTTCCGATATATACAACAAAGCTCATGAGAACGTCTCAACACTAGGTATGTATTGATCGCCCCAGTTCCTATAACCGAATCCTAAGCCAGAATTATTTTTCAGGAAGGTAAGGTTATGAGCTGAACCATTCAGGCACAGGCCATATGATAAGAAAGAGACACTGACAGGCGCACACCACTGAACAAGATTCGAATTAACTTTACAGGGAAACCTATATACACTATTGGTCGATAACCTGGCTTATTTTTCTGAGGGAGACACTCACGCTTGCCTTTCTCATGAATACAGTGGTCTTGAGTGCTGTTAGAGGTATGAGGGCGGTTATCACTTCCCGGTTGCCCACACCATGGAAGGGTTCTGCTTGTGGTGCCTGAAAAGGAAATTGGATTAAAGGTGGTCTTAGTGACCGCAGTGCACAAGGGACAGCTGCTTGAGGTCTGTCACACACGACCTTTTTCTGAGTAATTTTAGTGTTAGTTCCGTACTTGTTGATACCTTACCGCCGGAGACGGATATCCGTGGGATAAAGCGAGGTGTGCATTTTTAGGGTATACCTTTTCTGACCACACCCCTCCTTGTGGGAAGGCAGCATCGCTGTTATGCTGGTTGTCTGAAGGAAACGCCTTACTGCTGTCACACCTCTGTACAGTCAGCAGTACGACTTCGCCTTCGGACCTTGGTTTTGTTGCTTTTAGTCTTACCGCTCTTCAACCGACCTGTCTGGCATGGTAGGACCTTGAGGAACGGTTGTTCCAGCCAGTATAGTTCAGTTGCTTCATCACGATAGGCAAGCCCGACTACCACGTCAAGGTAGCAACAACCAATGGTTGGAGACTCTTGGTGACATGGCTCAGAATCGATCACAATGGTGTAGGTGTATACACTCTCTGTCTTCCTTTAAACTAAGAGGTTAAAATCACTTCATATCCCTCTTTCTAAGAACTAATTCTTTCTTCCTGTACTATCTCCTTATATGCAATCTTTCTTCTGTATATTACCACCACTGAATTAACTACTATGAATCCGGTGTTCATCTTGTTGTGCTAATGCGGTATGGCAACTTGGACCGATGCATATACGTGCCTGGTCCTACGTTGCAGCTGACTGACTGACTGCCTTTCTCATGCAAGTATTTAGTTTGGGAGTACGCTTAGGAAGCGTATGTATCAGTAGCGAACTCGGACGACCTGAGTACACAACAAAAATTCAACTTATGTTTCAGCTAGGTGGTTATATTAATGATCTTAAAAACTTGGATTCACTACGGTTTGGCTTTCTTTAGAACCAGGAATAGTAAGTCGTATCGTCTCTGACTGTCCCGTTAAACAATTTAGATTTGATAAGGTACTCTACTCTCAAGTACGCTTGTTCGTAGAAAAAACATGTAATCGAGAATTTTTTCACACGTCCAGCACTTTTAATAAGGTCTAATTCTAATCATAAACGACCACTCTTTTCGTTTCTTTCTTACAACCAGTGTCAAATGATTGGTACTAAAGCATCCAAAATATGTTCTCATTTTTATTATTAAATTTGTTACAATTCATTAGGTTTGTCCTGTTCTTGAAGACGACTTGACTAGATCTTCTACAACTAGCACAAGTCAAACGAATAAAAGTACAGAAGCGGATGTCGCCCTAGCTGTCAGCAAAGCAGATATTGATGATGATGACCAAACCCTACAACGCATCTTACAATCATCCGAAAATGATGATGAAGAACTACAACTCGCTTTACGAGTTTCAGCAAATGTGAGTAAACTTTTTTCATGTTAATTTGACATGAACTTACATTTTAAACCTGCTCATAGTCATATATTGCCTTTGCTTTTCCCTCATAACTTTATTTCTAGTTACAAAGTTATGAGGACTAACTTCAACCATAAATATCAACTAACTGCACCTTTATTCGCCGGCATGCTTGCATTTATTGAATGATGTACTAATTAATAATTTCTATATTTACATTTTCATGCTTTCTCAATCCACTCGACGTGGTCAACCTATGCTATCTCTGAATCTTATCACAGTATGTCAGAAAATAATGATATTAAGGCGACGTTTTTTGTGTGAGCATGGTTCATTGATGAATCATATAACTACTATAAACTGTTTTTAAAGTCTTATAAAATTACATACAAAGCTGGTATTCACCACTTTATGTTGGTAGACATGGAGAGTCCACCTGATTCCAAACCAATGGTGCACATGAGCCCCAGTATCCTGAGGGAACAAATGGCGTATGAAACAATCGTTAGTCACCGGCTACCATGGGACTGCATCTCCCTACGATGCTCCACTGCCTTGTGGATCAGACGTTCAGGTCGAAGGCTCGGGGTGTGGCCCCCTAAAAAAACCACCTGCTTCGGTTTGGGCACCCGGGCAGTATCACAGCCCTCACACAAATCAAGTGAGATTTGTGTGACGCATATGTATTTGGTGCCTCCTTTTGCCGATATCTGTGTTCAAATAAATAAATAAATAAATAGATAACTCTATGAAATATTTGTTTTGAAAAGGGTAGTTCTAAAATCAGCACATTTAATTTTATTCCGCAACACACCCAGACTGTCAGTTTGAATATTTAACATACGATAATGGGTTGCACATGAAGTCAAATAAACAAAAGTGTGATCATTTTTATAAATATTATCAAGACATTTACACCATAGTCTTCTTATCCAATGTTTCAACCATTTCCATATCATATCGAAAGATATAGATTAATTCTGTTTACAACATTGATACTTGTACTGGTACAAACTTTTAAACGATCTCATCCCGTAGCTGGTAGCGTTATGACTTATCAGTTCCTTCAGTCGAATGTTTAAAGTCACCAGGTTACATAGTGTCTTTCCTTCCACCTAGGACTGTTATCTGTTAAAGTAAATTGTACTCACTAATTGACATACGACGTATCCAAAACTAGAGAATCTGAGATTATGGAGATCAAAACTCTAAAAGCGGGCACATTTATTTTTAGTTGCATGAATCAGGTGAACATCTTATGGTTTCATGTTGGTAATGGGCAACTGAGTTGTTTGTAAATTAAATGTGTCTTTAGATCTCAGTTATGTAATAATCAAAGTGAAGTTCTAATACCGCAGCTACCTCTCATGAGTTGATATTGTATGGGGCCCATTATAAAATGAATTGTTCTGTATTTATTTAATTGCCGGATTTCACCAAGCCCCTGTTGTTTCGCTAACTTTTTACTGCAGGAGTACGAAGATACGTCTGACAAGGAACTACGGGAAGCGATTGCTTTAAGCCTTAATACTCGTAAGTATTTTTCGAGGTGTGTTATTTGAATCATCACTATTGTAGTAAGCTATGTTATCTACATATTTTTAGCAGTGATATTTTTTACGGATCTGTAATTATGTACTAAACTACATAGCACATTTGTACAGTACGTGCATCTTGAGTTATACTGACTCTCCCAACAATTGTACGTAACCCGTAAAGGATTTCAGCGTGTTATCTTAATATTCATGGTCCATAGCTAGAAACAACTGAAGTAAGGTTTTATTAACTTATGCGATAATTTCTGTATTGTTAAATACGTGTTTTACATGTTTTACTTCTTCTCATCTCTATTGCTCATGAATTATGAATCACTTGCTTTGTATTCAGATAGTAAAGAAAAAAATAGGTGAAACCAAGTATTTGGTTATGCTTTGACTCAATTCATTGTTTTACGCTGGAATTTGAGAGGCTTCTTCACAAGCATTGGTCAGTTAATGATGCAAGATCGTCGCACACCACTTGTTGACATTCGTTACCGATTCAATAGGATGTGACAATCATCTAAGTACTGTTTGGGTTTTTGATTAAATGTACACCTTAATTTTTTGATAAACATGAGTTAGGCTGTGTAAAAAGTCCCACTGATTGCTAATCAAACAATATGTAAATGATTGACTCACATCCCATTGACTATTACTTCACATGTTTAGATGGACACGTAGGTAGTGAGGAGCAATCGTGATCTACAATCAAGGCTGGCTGACGCATATCTATGTGGCTATAAATTCCAATGGTTAAATGAAAGTACATGATTTTGAAACCTCAAGTTGTGTCCGTTTTTGTTCAATTTTATCGTAGGTATACGGACGGAAATAACGTCACCGTCGACTGAATTTTCGGGCATTGGTATCCTTCCAGGAGGTTCACTTATCGACTTAGAATACACAAATGATATAGTCCTGTTTGGTGAAGACGCTGATAAAATACAGTCTTTTGTTAGCACTGAGCAACAATGTCAGAATGTTTGGGATGCGTTTCTCTCCCTCTAAATGCAAGTTTTTGCTCCAGGACTGGCCCGCCTTGACAACTTCACTTATCTTGGAAGTCTGATCAGCCCTAATGGGTTGGTGCCTGACGAAATCTCAGCACGGATTCGAAAAGCCCGTTTGGCACTTGCCAACTCACGTGACCTATGGCGAAGGCGAGATATCCGCCTATCAATTAAGGGACCAGTATACTGCTCAGCAGTTCGTTCTGTTCTACTTTACGGCTGAGGAACGTGGCCACTAAGAGTAGGAGATATTAGTATTTGACCACAGATGCCTTAGAAATATTGCTGGGATCACCGGGTAAGTAATAGTGAGGTTAGATGCAAGATATTAAGTAATGATATCAAATCAGTTGGCGATCTTGTAAATCTTCATCGACTGAGATAGTTGGGCCACCTGTTACGTATGCCTGAACTCCGATTACCGCAATGCTGAATGCTGACTAGTGTTAGGGATGGTTTAAGGGCGACCAAACCAAGACGTGGTATCAGTCCTTGAAGTCATTAACTTCTAGTCTGTTTTTATTTATTTCTTTATTTGAGCACATAAATATTGGTACAAGGGGGCACCAAATATATATGCGCCACACAAAACAATGATAATTTGAAGAGAAGGAGAAAAAACAGGTAATGAACGTGGGGAAATATAAAAAAAAGAGAGAGAGAGAACAATGATGGGGGAAACGGAAAGGTACAATCAGAAGAAATCTTTCAATTAAGGAAGAGGCAACCACTTTTTATGAAGAAAGTAAAAGAAAATTACAGCAGGATCGCCACTGGCTTCTATTCTGAGCCATATCTGATAACGTCTCTAACCACTGTGTTACACCGTCTCTCGGACCCCATCCAGGGAGTCGTGAAGGACCAACAGAAGCTAGCCCTTTGCAGCTTTCTTTCATACCACGACACCATGTCATATACTGACCACCTCTCCGCTTTTTCCAACCGGTCCCAGAGTCGGCAAATAATGCACGATGAGGAATTCTCTGGGACGACATTCGTAGAACATGTCCAAGCCACCGAAGTCGGTGTTTGAAGATGGTGACACCAATTTCATTATCGTCTCTGTGACCGAACACACGATGCCGGACCTCTGCATTACTGACATAGTGTTGCCACTGGATGCCAGCAATCCTTCGGAGACAGCGACGATCGAACTCAGAGAGTCGTCTAACATCCTCAACTCGGAGAGGCCAGGTTTCACAAGCATAGAGCAAAACTGCTCTCACCGTCGCGTTCTAGATCCGACCTTTTACAGCCAGACTAACACCACGAAGGCGCCAAAGATGGCCCAGATTGGCATAAGCCGCTCTGGCTTTCACTATACGTGCATTGATCTCATCACTCACACCACCACCAGCACTTATGCAGCTACCTAGATACACGAACTTCTCGACTACTTCAATCTGCTCACCATCCGGAGTGAGTACAGGATTAGAATCCTGCCAGTCTTGTAGGAGTACTTTGCACTTCGAGGGTGCAAAGCACATACCATACCTACGGACACTGATTGCCAACTGATTAAGTGCGGATTGCATAGCTTGGGCATTCTCGCACAGTAAGACAATATCATCCGCATACTCAAGGTCGAGAAGTCTTTCTCCAGGCAACAGATCCACACCACCATTACTTACATCCGTCAGAGCTGTTTCCAGAATGTCATCGATGGCAAAGTTGAAGAGGAATGGTGAGATTGCGGCAACCCTGTCCTAACCCCACTGCTCGAATGGAATAGTGGAGAAAGGTGGTTGTATGCCCTCACTCTGCCTGAGGTGTTTGTGTATAGGGCTTTTAGGATGTTAATAAACTTCTCAGGCACACCCTTCTTCAATAGACAATCCCAGAGAACAGTTCTGTCCAACGAATCGAAGGCAGCCCTGATATCAAGAAACACTACGATTGTTGGCCTTTGATAAGTATGGCGGTGTTCTAACACTTGGCGGAGGGTGAAGATATGATCAATACATCCTCGACCGGAACGAAACCCAGTCTGCTCCTCGCGACTCAATCCTTCTCGGGTTTTGAACAACCTACGAAGTATGACGGAAGCCAATAGCTTGGACGCAATCGGAAGTAGACTTATCCCCCGATAGTTGTTACAGGAACGACGTGAACCCGTTTTAAAGATAGGGACAACTATCGACTCATTCCATGACGTTGGTACACACTCTAGTTCCCAGACCTTTGTAAACCACGTCGTCAGTCCCTTAGTCACAAAGTCACCACCATCTTTAAAAAGAGCCGGAGGTAAGTCGTCTGGGCCCGGTGATTTGTAACGTTTCAAGAGTTGGAGTTCCTTGCGGACTTCCGCCTCATTTGGTAGCTGATCGCAATGTGATCAATCTGAGTCCAGGCTTGAGATGCAGAAGGGGGACGCCAGGTGGCACATCGGCGATGACTGTGCCGAAAGTTAGTGCTAGCCAGAAACAGGTTGTGGTCTGTGCATAGTTGCAGTAGACGTTCCCCGTTATCTGTCCTGCGACCAACGAGTCCCCATCGGCCACCTAAACGAGTCTCTTCTGTGTCTAGACGCCCGACCAGAGCATTCAAGTCTCCAGCTAGTACTACAATATCTGTCGAACGCACTTTCTGGAGAAGAACAGTTAACTGGTGGTAGAACTCATCCTTGATTGCATCCGGGCTGCAATCTGTCGGGGCATAGGCGGAGATGACGAAAAGACATCGTTTCTCACGCCGATTTCTTCTCACTTTGATGGAACTTTCTAATCTAACAGCACATAACCGACTGTTAATGGGGATCCAGTCGACTAGTGCTGCCTCAGCTCTAGCGCTTAGTGCGACACCAACGCCAGCAAGACCAGACGAAGATGCCACAGAGTCCCCGGATAAACGCACGTAAAACAAGCTTTTTGAAGCGACAGATGGAGAGCGAACTTGTAGTACTTCACCAGAGTCTTGAATACGGGTCTCGGATAGACAACACACATCAATATTAAGACTTTCCAAAGACATAGTCAGACCTATCTGTTGTCCGACCTGCATAAGTGTGCGAACGTTGAAGCCAGCCAGTTTGAATGGTGTACGTGGTTTCAGAAAAACTGCTTCAGTGCTCGTATTCGATGGTAACATACAATTTCCAACCAGGCAGTGACTCGAGAGCGTTTAGATAGAGTCGAATTTTCACCATAGGCGAGCTGTTGTATAAGTTGAAAAATAAGGATGGACAGAGTGGAAATAAAAGAGAGGGTGAATAGATAACCTGGTAAATAATAATAATAATGGTGCGAGTCATTTCAGTGTAATTCGGAGCGAAAAGAATGTTTTCCATAAGTAAATAGTTCATCATATTTTAGTGCGTAGGCTGGGATACTGCCCGGGTGCCCAAACCGAAGCAGGTACTTCTAGTCTGAGTCATGTTGGTAGATGCAGACTGCCTGGTTGGGGTCCATGTGACTATCGTAACCGACGGTTAGAGACTGGGTGACATGGCTCAGAATCGACCACAGTTTTGTAGGCGTATAAACTCTTTATACACACTTTATTCCTTTCTTTCTACAAAATAATTCTTTCTTCCTGTATTAGATCCTTATATGCATTGTTTTATATATTACTACCATCGAAGTAACTACTATGAATTCGGTGTTCATCTTGTACTAATGAGGTATGGCAACGTGGACCGATGCATATATGTGCCTGGTCTTACGTCATAACTGACTGGCAAGCATCTTCTATTCTATAGCATTTGGGTGAGATGTGTCGTAGGGTTGATATCAAATAAGCTTTTATAGTGTTGTAGTGTATAGTAAAGTTGATTTAAGCTTTGACCATACCAAATTTCGAACCGTTTTTGTGTATTCAAAAATAGTTTATTCCCACTTGAAGCCTAATTTGATACTATCGACTTATTATCCAGTGTAGAGCTTTACATTTTTCCTTATTACCCTTCTTTTCTCTTACCTTCCAATTCGCCTAATTGGTTTTCAATATTTTCATGTATGAATATCTTAACAAGTATATATGTGATCAAACTGTCTGAAACGTATTACGTTAAAGTATCACAGTTCTGATAATCTTCGTCTCATTGCATTGGTGAAATTTATCAAACTAATTGTTTTAACAATTTTGTGTTCTTAGCTAATGAATCGAATTTTATCGGTCAAAATACAGCTCAAAACGGCATAAATAATGCGAATCGAATACCAGCTGAAGAAATTCGCAGAAATAGACAAGCATTTATCGATAAACTCTCATGCACATCCGAAACAAAAGAGTAATTACTGGTCGTCAAATGTATTTCTAATATATTCCTGTGATATTTTGATCTGTTAGATCTTTCCGGCCTCTTTTTTCTCCAAATACATCAAGAGTAATCAAATAAACAAATACACAAACTAGTTTTTCATTCCAGTCAACTTTTAGAAATATTTGTATACAAATATTTCAATGTTTCTGTAAAATACATCAAATTTTATACTTTGTATAGTTCACTTAGTTTTGGCATTATATCATAAATGGGAGATCAATATTATATTCACCAGTTCCAACATAAATTGATCCATATTTGTTTGTACCTGGTAAATGATATAAAACATATCCAATCCATAAAAGACTTTTGACCAAAACAAGGTTGCCTCCACGTTCAAATTGAATCACCCAACAACCTTTTCAAAGTGTAAAGCGGTAGTTTATAGAAAATTTTTCGTCTAAATGTGCACAAGCAGCAATCATTGTAATATTCAATCGTAAAGTACGCGACCCCGACAAGTAAAATTTGCGTGTATATTAAAATGTATGTACATAAATACGCTTGCTATGGGCTGACAACTGGTCAGTAACTCGTACGTGTGGATGATCCCCTGTAATTTATAAACTTTCAGCTGTTTTAAAAGCTAACCTGATAATAACTGCCCTAATGAAAAAGATTCTCATATTCATCATAAAAGTTTTCGTTTTTTTATCGTGTCTGCACATACGATTGACTCATTCCAGTTTTTTTTAAATGCTGTGTCGTACTTATATAGTGTACCCTTTCTTATGGTTAGTTCCTGAGTAACATTATACCTGTCTCAAGGTTACATTATCACTATTTTTATTTTAGTTTTCGGTTGGATAGATCTGAAGTTGCGTTAGCATCATATAAATTACCACCTAACAAAGTCTTTTTTCTTTTAACTTGTGTTATTCATGCCTTTATCTCATCAGATATGCGAACCTTTATTTGTTATTTCATGACCTTATATATCTGCACAACACAATATTTTCCAGGACATAGCTCTCGAAATGTTCACTGCACTACACAATATATATCGGCCAAAGTTATCATCACGGCAGAACACCTAGAAACAGTCGAGGGGATTAGCTAACGTAAAATTAAAGGAACTAAAGCTAGTGATTGTTACTTGATGGACTGAAAACATGAAAAGGTATGATCATAGTTTAAAAGAAGATGGAATAGGAACACGTCAGCACCATAGTATTTCACCTCGAAGCATGTCATCTAAATTGTCCGACTGTTTGACACATGTATGTCAGTGGTCCCAACCTGGAAACCTGTACCTATCCACAAAGTTTATATCAGCAGTTAGTGACCTAATATACGGGTGTACGATCTTCATTTGATTGTCTCTAGCTTTCCTCCAACTTCAGCCGATTATCGTTGGGCATTGAAGGATGTGGTAGGTGGATACCCAGTACATGTTCTAGTCCAGTCAGTCAGTGAAGATACACAGCACCGTCAACTGACCCTTTATCTTTACCTATCATTTTACGTATGCCTATTCACTGGTTCCACCATACACAAGTAATGCTTCAAAGCTATCTGTCACTACTTACAAATACCCTATATGTTTTTCCTTTGAAGTACATGTTGTAAACTCATTGGTTAAAATAAATTAGAAAGGCTCTTAGTAAACCCGGCCTTGGGTTGGCAGACATACTGTCGAAGTCTAAATTTCTTAATACATTCTTGTCGAGATTTCACTTATCACACATGAGGGTTGACAGGATATTTAAGACAAGTGGTGTTTCAAAGGCATCAGACTACTTTTGTCCGAATGTAGGTATGCACAGACTATCTGAGATGGTGGGGAAGATTTATAGCTTAGGTGGATGGTTTTGATGGAGTTTTGTTCTTCTACCCGAAGTTTGTGCTGATGATGACGTTCAGAAGAACGATGAAAGCCCCACGACTAAACCATCCAACCCAGAGAAAAAAACTCAATGAAAAGCACAGACTATCTGCTTAGGGTCCACTTGGTTTATGTTAACCAACGGCTAGTAACTAAGTGATATGGCTCAAAATCATCCACAACTGCGCAGGTTCACTCTTTGTTTCCCCTTAGATCCCAAGACTAAATCATTTTATGAGTTTTTATTTTACTAGTTCATATTTTCACGAGTTTTATCTTCGACCCTCAGTCTTCCCTATTATTATTGATAATGCTGCATCTCTGGGAATAACCCTAACAATTTCGTCTCACTGCTAATAGATCGTAACAATTTGGATCGATATACATATATTTCAGTTTCTATGTTGTGTATGACTGACTGTGATCAGAATAAGCGTTAACATAGATCAGTTGCGAAGCGACATCTTGGGTTAATAAGGATATAAATTCATCCAAGAAACTATTGTTTATTTACTTAGGAAACTGCATCCTTTGACATTCATGTCCCTCGGTTTCTGTCGACAGACAAGTTTCTAGAAAGGAAGTCAACCTAATGTTTTTGCTCACCACTATTCACTAGTGATTATAGAGACCCCATAAACCGTTTAAAAACGAACGTTTTAAAATCAAAACTTCCTGTAGGTGATAGAAAGCAATCAAAAATTAAACTTGACAATCAAGAAATCTGTGCACAAGTCTTTGTTTCGCTGACCGTGCACTTCTCTAAATTGCATACCACGCTTTGAACACTTAAGTTCCGGCTCTACATGACCGGGGATACTAGTTTACAGCCCAAAACTTATATTCAGCTAACAAGCTTTTATAAGTATGAACTATAATGTGGATATTAATGAATTGAAGGTTTTCTTCCGAATGTAATCGAAAAAGAGAATATTGTTTATTATTAATCTATGAAAAATAATCTTATGATCACCAGCTAATGAGCACGCAATAACGGCTATTATTACACTAGGTTATGAATTAAATGTTAGAACCTTATGTATATTACCTTTCTCACATCCAAAAGTGAATGTAGAGAAATATCTAGTCTTAATAAAAAAGATTCTCACCTTCAGGGTTATCATCCTCAATAGTATCTAAAAAGTCGATGGCCTTATCAAGCTTTGCTCTTTCGGTTAATGGTTTGTTAGACATATATACAGGAGGCCGACAATGGAAGTATGATAATAGCTTTGAAGCCTCAGCACAAGTCAAACCTATGTTTCTATGAGTAATTGCATCGATGTACCTTCGAAAGATTTGTTTCTCACAACTTGTCCGCTGTACATTCGTATAAGTGCACCACGCGGAACAATAACAACTTCCTCTTCTATGCGGTAAATAATAGCAGCAAGTCTATCTTCTTCTTTCATGGTTATCTAGTTCATATACCAATCGTTAATCAAACAGAGATTACAAGTTCTTCAGTTTCAACAAGCTCATCACCTTCTCCTGGCAATTGTTTCACCTCAACGTATTCAGCTTCGTGTGAAGGATCACCTGTTAGTCTCATTTTGAAAAGTTTGCTTTTTTCTATGTCTTGTTTCCCTGGTACTGGCAACAACCCCCATGTAGTGCAGTCTTTACTAAAATAAAGCGTTTACCTAAATTACTAATTGTATACCTGTACAGATTTGTTTTTTCTTTTAATACATCTTTACCTATTCCTTGAGCAATGAAATAGTCTCCATTGATTCCTCGAATTATACCCCAAAACGACACATACGAGAACTTATTCTCGTGCTTCAAAATAGTCAATGTTGTGTTGAGCGTGGCTTTCTGTTCAGGTGTCAAAACAATACCACATGATCCAACATAATCAATCGCAAGATGTAGGTCTGAGGAGTCCATAATGACTATCTAAAAGTTCACAGGCGACAAATTACTATGACATCGCACTTAATTACATTATTTAAACAAATAGTCTCCTTTGAACAACAAAACAAGTTTTGAAGATAAATTAATTTGTTACCAAGATACGCGACTTTAAAAACACAGAATACTTGAGAGTACAAACATGAGCTCTCAACAAATAAGTTTCATGTCTACTGTAATTTTAACAGCTCATATCATGATATATTTATAAGTTTACAAATGGACTTTAACTATCAATTGGTAATTGCCAGCTTAGATTTTACGATAATGATGTTAAAATATTTGAACAGAGAAAGTGTTTAGACTACTTAGCACGTGAAACATCATTGGACCCTAGACAATTTATCTGGTCGTTGAGTGACTAAGTGTCAAACAGTTCATAAAGGTCAAGGGCAAACGAAGCACATGGATTTATCGGGCTCTATGGACTGGCCCACTGTCTTGGGTGTGTCTACTCTCACTAATATGATTCCGTAATAACGTAATTTGTGCTAGGCGAACTTAAAGAAGTAATAGTGTCTTGATACGACGTAAGAGCAATCCACATTAAAGTCCGATCAGGAGGTAGGACTTCAATGTAAGGGGTTCATCATACTATTCCCATCTAACTCGAGTAGGCAGCGAATCACACGACACAAGTAATCTACATCAGTAATCTTCCCTACAATTCATCTTCTGAAGTTGGCTGTACATTTTAATAGATCATTCTTCCATGCTATTTAGTAAAAAACTTTTTTCAACATGTCAACGAACGGAAATTTGGTGGTAGAAATTTTGTACTTGGATGTTTTCTACAAAACCGTTTACTAATTTGACATTCACTGTCTCGTGCAAAAGTTTCTTGCGGCAAGGAAATCCTCAAAATATATAGGTCTATGTGTCTTTGAAATTGTTCCTAACCGCATTAATTTCACTAACCATACTAGTTAGGCACTTGGTAACTCATTTGCGCCAGAGAACCACTGTATGCGCTGCACTATGTATACCTGGAAACTACTATCCAGCTTAGATCAAACGCTTCATAACAAATCGATGGATTTACAATTATGAATCACTGAAGGCAATGGTGACGGTGGCGCAACTTCGTGGATTGGTTGAAGTTAGATATTAACACCGTTGGATGTCTGCTCAGTGGTCTAGTTGGTTAAGCACCTGGCATGAGACTGATAGGTCCTGAGTTCGAATCCCGCAGGGGGCGAGATCGTGGATGCGCACTGCTGAGGAGTCCCATACTAGGATGAAACTGCCGTCCAGTGCCTCCATCTTTTTTCATGGTGGTCTAGCTTCAATTGACTCATGAATTCAACTATTGAAATTAAAAATATGCCAATCGTTTTATTTATGACATCTGATTAGACTGGATCGGTATGGTTAGATTAGAAACTTGTTACGTGTAAACGAGTTGTCAAACACCAAATGCCGTTGGCACCTTCGCGTTTAATATTAAGGTCGTCAAAACAATTTGCAACAATATATCATTTACTATGATACTTCATCCAGTTAAAAATAAATGTACAACTTAATGTAGCACATGCTCTTACAGTAGTCTCACAAATCTCTCTCTGTTTGTCAGCGTTTGACAGACAAACATTTGGATACTCCTAAGTTGCAAAAATCAAGGAACGTATTAGTTTAAAATCCCCACAGTCTTATCAAATATGATATGTGATTAATATTTACTGTTATCCCTCTCTTGATCGATGAATGATGTACAATCTAGACGATACAATATCTGACAGGTTCTGCAGTCTGAAAGTGATATATTCTCAGTTCAGCCAGCATTTGGATGACCTTCCTAATTACTCTTGGGATAATATAGAATCTAACAACACAAATCGCTAGATGGCTGACAGAAGTTATTCCGACCACAAATCAAAAATGTAAATATTGAAGGGAAAGCTTATACAAAGCATAGCATTAGTTGAGAAATAGACAAATGTCATGTACGGCTACCGCATGTAAATGTAATGATGCCTGCCAAACTGCATTTACTCAGTAGTGGTCAATAAGTATATCAAGATCAATGTCAGTGATGAATGTTTACTAAGACTTTCACATTTGAAAGCTGTTAGTCACCAGATTCTCAACATATTTCATAAGGAAGACATTTTATATGATCACTTTGTAAGGGTGAGTCCACCCGTATCTTTTTAATAGATTCTGGACTGTGTAACCTTAATGTCCCCAAACATTGGATACGATTATAAAGCCATCCCAAAATGGTTATCTGAATATGCCTGATGAAGTAAGCAGTTAGATTTAGTATTTAAGTATTCCTATACTCCCCCATTGATAACTTAAAAATATAACAATAGAAGGTTCGCTTGCTGAGCAGTGCACAAAGTTAAACAGGTTTATCGCAACTAAATCACTAGACGATTAGTAATCTCTCTGTCCTCAAAGTTGATCGAGTTAAGCATGTAGCTGGTCCAGAGGAAAAAAGTACATTCATATAAAAAGTATTAAAATCACTTACATCCAATAATACATCTGAACAATTACTTTCCCTAAGAAGTCAAAAGACTTCCCGCAAGACCCGACTAATTTATCAGTAGTGCAACTAGAGAGAATATAGGCACAGACGGTCAGAATGTAACCGTGAATATCTATACCCTCCCGTGTTCTTGATTTTCCGTTTACACGAACAGAACATGAATGACTACGAACAGCGATCTAGAGTGCATGAAAGGATACGCGGGAGAAAGACATTCCCTGACCGATCGGATCGAGATGTAATTTCTGTTAAGACACCACAAAAAAACTGAGTTAGTAGTAATATTGACAGCTTGCGATAACAAAAGCAATACCCAAGAAACAGCCACTTAACAGCAGTTCCATACGGTATTTTTCGTCCAGTTTTCAAAGCTGTTTTGCTTTTTATACTTTATAGACTGTAGTGCTACTTGAGCTCATATAACTTATTGTAGTTTGCGGTAAAGTCAATCTATTCGTTCTACTTGAGCCACATTTTAACCGTGCTAATCATTCACTTGCCAACTTTGACTCTTTTTGTATGAGTCTATATGTTCACTACTTATCTTATTTATCACATGTCTGTAACTTATTTTTGCGTGGCTAAAAATACTGTTTCACGCATGGTTAAGTTGGACTGACTTACATGTCTTATTCACTAAGACGATTTGAGTCGACAATAATATACAAGGATTGACGATATATTTTGATAACAATCAACCATATGATATAACTGGTGTCAGATATAGGGTTACTAAAAGACAAAGACGGAAGTCTATGGGGTTTAAGTGTGCTATTTTTTATGTTCACCACTACGTTTCCTTTGTTATGATGGAGTCATCAACTAGAAAAATAGAAACTACATGAAGAACCACAGGAAAGTAGAAAGCGTTTGGTATTCACGTGTTCGTATGAAAATAACCAGTCCACATAAGATTAAGACGGGAACTATGTCCACACCCGACTTAAGGTATTTTTCTGCCGTAGTATCTGTGTAAACTAACGACCCCTTTATATTTGACTGCCCGCTGATTACGAACTTCAAACATCATACATCTGGTCCTACCTACCTGATTGCACCACTTCGAGAATTCTTAGTTAGCACATTAATTCGAATACTTCTAATTATCATAGCTGTACTATAAGATTAAACTAGTTCCTTACGGCTTCTCTCAAACAATCGCAGATTCCAAGAAACGTATTGTTTGACCCACGCTTTTTAATAATATCTGTCTATTGTTTTTTGTGTAGTTTGGGCGCCCTATGCCACAGAGCACTATTAGTATTGCATATATTAAACGAGAATAATTCATGAAAACTTAGAAACATGAGTAAGTTTGAGATGGTTTTGACAGATGATTGGTGACGTACTGAATAGCCTGAAAAATGCTTTATTTCAACTGATCACTGAATGTCGCCTGGACATCCGAGTCATAGTGTTTCTGATTATATTTTCGGGTAACAGAGAACCTAGTCTTCATCAGACAGAAGACACTGATTCCAACTCACATTATGTTTACCCATCAAATATGAATTATGTAATCAGACAAATGATTGACTGTGGGAACCAGACAGCATGATATCGCCTGTCAGCTATAATCTTTAACTTTGCAGTCAAGTGTCATGAGTCATTGACGTGAACAATAACCTCAATGACACGGAAGACATGTGTCGTTGTAAACTTCAAGCTCAATCGAATTTGCTTGTTTATAAACGATATTTTATTACTAAATGAATTGGAGTCATACTACCAAATAAAGGCTGTATGAATACCAGCAAAAATCAACTGCAGTCAAACGATAGGCAACTGTAGCACCACTACATTGACTTTACTCTCTAATAGTAATACATTACATTTTTTATACATAAGTTGGCTACTTAATAAATGTTGTGAGAGAGTGGAATATACACACAACTTAGCAATTGCACATGAAACAAAATCTTCAAACCCATCTATCTCCACATATACAACAACTCTGTTGATTGCTTAACGGTGCTTAATTCTATAGCTGGCTTCTTTACGTATTATCGTATAGACTCCTGTTAAACATATCAACGCCAAACTTTCAATTTATCTTGCTATCACTTGTGCTAGATAAAATCAAAAGAAAAGAAGATGACTGCTACAATAATGTTCCGAAACACCAAGACACGCAATCAGATAAATAATTTAGTTTATACCAACTTGTAGCAAACATATGGCAGGTTAATAATGGTAGAATATATATAGACCCCTTCAATAATATTTCACCAATAAGAATCCTTTATAGGGAGTTGAATTTTAGATTTATTAACAAGAGATAAAAAATCATCATAATTTACCATACACGTGCAAGTGGATGAGATACAGGATAGAAACGCTGTGTCAGTAATTCGCTAGCGACACGATGTTGGTAACGATCGATTTCAAACTTATATTCTATAATATGTTCAACACGTCGAAGTGCTAGTCTAGAAAACGTATGTGCCAAAGTTTTCTGTAATAGAAGAGAGAAAAGTAGAAAAAATAAAATCATATTGAACGATTTAATGGAATGGAAAAATAATATAAATTGATAATTGATGTAAGGGATCTGACTAATAAAGACGCCAAGCTGTTAAAACAAAGTATTAGTACAACTACAGTAAGAGTTTGTCCAGCCAACAATGGAATAAGTAAACTCTCTCTCTCCATATATATATATATATATATATATATATATATATATATATATATATATATATATATTGACACAAAATTAGTTATTTGGTAAAATGTAAAAACTACACTTCATTCCCAAAATATTCATTAATTGTCTCAGACTTTATTGTCCCTACATTACCATACCAATTATTCTCTGTTCCTATTCTTCCCTCTTCGATCTCAGCCTTCTACTATCAGGCATCCTATTTCTGATTGGCGCTATATACTACTTATATCAACATAAGTAGCACACGCCACAGAACAACTAATCATAAATACACAGTTTAAGCACAATGTTCACGAACCTAAATGTACAAAAACATACATTAAATAAATAAAGAATGAGAGAAATGACAATGAAGCAGTAAATCGACTTATAGCTGATAATATGTACATTTGATAAATGATTTCAATTAGATGGCGAAAACAAATTTGAAATATTATATTAACTAATCAAACAAAACTCACAATATGCTACTATGCTAATCATTCATTCAACTTCTGTTTTTCTATTTTATCCAATCAATCATTTGTATTAAAAGTATGGAAAGTAAACTCACCTCATAATCATTACGAGGTAAACCAATGCTTATTGATCTAGAGGCCCGACCAAAACAAATAGACGTTAATAAGAGATCAATTGCAGCATCTGCTAACTGACATAATAACATTTGCTCATTTGTAATCTCCTACAAATGAAATAAGAATGATTAAAATTCCTAAGGGATCAATCGAAAAAATAATAATTGGTATTGAATATATGAACTTGAAGAAACTTAGTATTGATTTGTTGGTAATCGACAGATAGCACCAAGAATATGTCAAACATACACCAGACTACTCACTGATAAAATGATGAAAATTATTACAACATGAATAGTGACAAAGGATAATTTATAAAAAATGTGTCGTATAATGACCAACTGTCGACCATATCATAAAGTATGGGGAACTCTGAATTTCGTCATCTTCTATACACTACTAATCAATCATCCTACAAGATTTGGTTATAGCACAACCGCACGACTATTTCTTTCGTTTTGATGAATAATTTAGGAGTTTCATCCCAGTGGCTTGCGCACCTCGCATTATTCACCAACGATGGGGAGTGAGTGGGAAAAGTAAAGAGGTGGTCAGATTAGGAAGCCGTGTCGAGGAGTGAACAGAAACTGTATATGACTGAAATCTGTCTGGATATGGTTAGAGAGATAGTGCAAATCACTCGATTGAGAAGCCATCAAACATAGGTGAGAATAGGAGTCAGTGTTGAACTTGATGTAGTTTTCTTTTACATTTTTCGTAAAAACAAGAGTAACTCCCTTGACTGGAAAAAATCTTTCCAGTTGTATTTCTAACTGAACTGTATCTTCTATTATAAACCATCTTACTTCATTTATTTCAATTCCCTTATTTGAGTTCAAGCATGCACCACCCTCTTTCCTCCTCTATGTTTTCACGACTTCGTATTCTCATCTGTTTGGTGCATAATTATTTTGGTGTCCAATCAACAACAAGAATAGAAAATAAGCGACTTTTTATTCTGACAGATGAATAATCTTGAATGATTCTGCAATCGTTTAAAAACAGTACTCTGTATATCACTATCTATTCCACTGTTGAACGGTGGACGGCTTAGTGGTTAAACCGTTGAACTTTTAGCCGCTAAGTCACAGGTTTGAACCTCAATGCACCTACTTTGGTCTGGATAGCCGAACAACATCACTAGCCCTCACACTTCAAGTGTAGCTCAAATGAAGCATCTATTCCAATGTTTGATGAAAATGTTTAGTTTAGATAGCCAACTGATATCGATAAACTAATTTATCACACGAATGTAATGAAAACAAAACAAAAGAAACGTATATTCGATTCATTTTAATAATCCAATATGTATCATGTATATTTTTGATTACTATTTTCAATGAATTTAATAAGCTTATCAACTATGTAGTTTGTAGACAACAGTATTTTAGTAATAATAATTGACTTACTCGGCCATATTGAATAAGGGAAATTTGGCATAAACTTTGAAATCGTTGTGTATTTATGGCAAGTCGAGTTGCCATATCAGCAAAGCTAGGATGCAAATGATCTTTTAAATCACGTGAAGCATTACCCTCAGTTACTTTCGGACCAGAACCAGCTTGAGCAGCATACTTTCCTTGCTTTCTTCTTTTTAATAACCATTTAGTTTTTATATTAGTTATTGGATGTCGAGTAAAAACACTTAAATCAGAGATTGTTTTTTCAAAGCCAGGAATAATTTCAGTTATACCTTCACCAGCTATCATAATACGTAAGATATCATTTGATTCCTATTAAATAAGAAGTTTTACCAAATGATTATAAACTATAAAACTTCATGTATAATAATTCAAGCAATGTTCAATAGTTCTTGCGTTAAAACCTGACCATAATCAAGAGCAAATTTTAAAAAATCTTTAAAACTCTACTCTTATGTTCAACGGCAAAAATTTAAAGAAAGAAAATAAATAGTGACCAATATACCGAGTTCTATTTCAAATAATATCATATAATATGATACAGTGAGTTAATCAAAAGTCGTTAAAGAAGAAGGGCATATGTTAACAATCGGAAATTTATAATCAATAAGTGTGTTACTGGGCAAGAAATTATTTTATTTTTCAAGACATATATATGATGTTTGCTTATACGCATGATTCGGTTTAGATCAATAAACTTCCTCCTTTTTACTCAGTAGTCGGTTGGAGCTTGGACATTGGTTTTTTGTGTATTAGTATCAGACTCGGATACCGTGCGTCATAATATAATGTACCAGATCTCTAACAAAAACATGATTATTCGTAGGGTATATATATATATATATATATATATATATATATATATATATATATATATATATATATATATATATATATATATATATATATATATATATATATATAACACTATAATTAGTAAGTTTAGACAAATTGCCAAGTATCTATTCTGAAACAAAAGTTATAAATTATCGTATCACCGGTCCAAATACCAGCGAGACCGTAAATATCGAAAACACTGGATAGGGTTATTTTGAGAAGTATTTATAACGAGATTTGAATCAAATCCATCTATAAAATAAAACGCCAGAAAATCTGATTAAAAACTTACCATACTGGTAAGATGATTTCTAGCATCTCGTAGAAATCGTTCATATGGGACATTTTTAAGTAGACCGAAACGTCCAGCTAGTTGAATACATGTATCAATGCCTGACCATACTTTTTCCGAACTAAAAATCTAAGAATTTTAATCAATAAATAAATGAACATAAAGGTACGGAAGAGGGGGAAATTTCAAACAAAATGTCACTCTAGAGAATTAAAGCAGTGCAAATATAAAATAAATAGACTGATTACATTGGAAATTAAAAAGAAATTCTTTTTATGTTTTAAATACAATGTAGTGTATGCTACATATGTTGACAGACATAAGTAGTATGTAACACCAATGAGAAGTTAAATGGCTAGCAGCAGAAGTTTAAGAAGATCGAATTGAAGAAAACAGAAGGGGAATAGAAATGAATTGTGAATTGGAAGAACTAGACAGAATGTAAAGGATAATTGATGGAAGATTTACGAATGAAGCATTTAAAGTATGGATCTCATACTTTACGATATTCTATGATTTTGTACGAAATAATAAATCGGTTGTGCTCGCCTGACTTCTCGTTCATTACAACACTAGCTACGAAAACCGAAATCTCAGTAACCATAATACAGGTTTAGATTAAAAAACCGTTTCATAATAAAAATGTAAAAACTAACAACTTTATCTACTATACAACTAGATAGGATAAATTAAACAAAATAACGATGAATGAAGACAGATAAATTATAAAATACAAAGCTAATATGAATCCTTAACATAAACAGAATAGATTAACATAACATTTTCTAAAGATATGTAAAATTGTAGTGCACATCGAGTACCGTTAACTTGTCTTCGTATGGGACACTTTGATACTGCACGTATCTACGTATAACCGATAAGAATGAGAGATGACCACACAATATGGCGAATAAACCTCAACTGGAAATGTATACACCTGGGCGCGAACGATACGTTCTACAAATAACATATTCGCTGTAAGGAACCAAAGTCCTCATCCCAATCCCTAGCTTGGTTGTAAGCGTGGATTCTTAAAAAGTCTGATGCTAAGAAGAGACCGTTGTCTAATGTTTCCTGGTTTTCTACGGTTATTTAGTCAAAGTCAGTCAGTATCAAAAAGGAATCTTTAATTTATTAACTCGATCCAGATAATTTTATACTGCTTTACAATAATATTCAATACAAAATAAGTAAGTTTTCAATGTAATCATAATATGTGTAATAATAATGAATAAAAGAAGTGTTTTGCTAGCGATTCACCGCACAGTTAACAAAATGATCATATATTTGAATCTAAATAATTTAAATGATCAGAATTATAGAAGACTGATGATGAGAAGTCTTGATTAGTGGAACTCAACCAAGTCGGATATGAGAGTTACCCAGAAATATAATTTGAAGATGATTGTACGATATTATGGATTGATTACAGTCAGACATCTAAACCATATAACCCCGGCCCAGTGGTTTAAGCACCCACAGTTGCACCTAAAACTTTTGGGTTAGGGTCTTGGATGTGCAGTATTAAGGACCATCATACTAGGACAAAACAGTTGTCCAGTACTTCTTGGATATATCACGTGGTTCAATCGCTAATTAGAATACGAGTTACACGACCTTGACCCTGTGCCAAATCAACGACATGCTGACCAGTACGAGCAGCCTAGAGTCAATTCTGAGTCCGTATTGGTTCTTCTTGCCTAGTCTTGACCATTTAAATTCAGAACACAAATCTCAGCTACCACTGTATGAACCATATATTTCAGGCATGCTTGGTTTATATACAAGCAAATCAGACGGCATCATACCATGAAATACAAAATAACAATTATACAAGATCAAGCCAAAAGTGACTATGGGTGTGAGAGATTGTAACTAATAAAACCGGAAAATTTAAAGAATAGTAAGTCGTATAATAGTAGTCAATAGGTCAGATGGAAGCTTATAATAAAAGGAATGTTATACAATAACAATATATGTAATAATAGTCCATAATTAATTCCTAAAAGTTACCATTCATTTATTCCTTGTTAGGACATAACATTATCTATATCTCTCTCATAAATAATTTAAAGTATACAATTCATGAACCTATTTGTGCGTTTATACTGATGACAAGAATTTCAGAGAAATAAGATATGTGAAACGATTATTTACTGAACAATACTCTTCAGCTGAATTATATCAAAGATAATTATCAATGATCTGTAAAACACATAAATTTTTATATTCTTGAAACTGTTTTAGAAAACAACAATCATTAAGTATTGTGCATTCTTGCTCTTCTTAATGTTATTCAACCGCTATTTTTATTGATTTGAACACATAAACATCGGTGCAAGGTGACACCAAATACATATGCGCCACATAACTGCTGGGATAAAGCTACAGAAAACAAGCCTTCCAGAAGACTACTATAAAACATTACAACAGCAACACGGTTTGTGCAAGTTATATTACATCTATATCTCTTAGAATTCCTGTACAAATTACCAGTTTAAACAAATATGACATAACTTCCTGTTTAACTTCAGGGTCATAAATAAAATTCTTGGCAAAAAAATGACGTCGTTCAATTTTCTTATTTGTAAAACTGCTCAAAATGTATATTAAAAATAGAAAAGGACGTGATAATTTACCAGAAGAAGAAATATCCACGAGGGAAAAATCTTACTTTTAAAGCAGCTAATTCTAAGGAAAGATTACGTGACGGTTGCGCATCTAGTAAACCGCTAAAATAAAATAATCCTGATTCCATTGCATAAAG
Source organism: Schistosoma spindalis (assembly GCA_946903255.1). Lineage (NCBI taxonomy): Eukaryota > Metazoa > Platyhelminthes > Trematoda > Strigeidida > Schistosomatidae > Schistosoma > Schistosoma spindalis. The sequence goes on from OX336424.1 coordinate 21,933,101, forward strand.
ATTTAAAACAATTTCAGATAATTTTTCTTCTACTCTAGAATAATCACCAATTGGTTTTCCAAATTGATGACGTTGTAAACAATGTTCAGCAGTATATGAAAGAAGATAACGTAGTACACCAACACCAGAGGCTACAGTATTCAAACGATGAAGAATTAAAACATTTTGAGCTGTCTAATAAAATGAAGGGAATAAATAAGTTACTCAGTTTAATTGTTGGTAAAAAAAATGTAGAAATTTCAAAACAATGTTTGAAAACAAACAGAAATAAACAGGATTTACTATTGGTTAAGGAATAGCCAGTGCAGAGCTTTAACTTTCAGTGTTAAGTGATTGTAGGTAGTTGATGAGAAACTTAACTTAGGTTTCCTGCTAGTTAGGACTTGTTAGTAGGGCGTACCTGCAGAGTTTCAATGATGATTGAATTCATTAAATTAGGATAGGACTTTCGTTAATAACGTCTTATCTGATATGTCAACCCCAAACATAGTATATCGTGATGCTGAGTCTTATAAGGCTACTTGGCAAACAACACACTAAACTAATCAGTAGAGGGTATTCAAAATCATCGGTTAGAGTTATGACACTTAATAATTACATAATGTTAAATACCTGATATAAGATGATCTAGTCTTAAACAAAACTGATTCATTTCACTTGTTACAATAAAACAAAATAACCTGAACTTGAATTTTAGTGTAAGCAGTAATTTCTCCAATCGATCTACATAATGAATGGCTAACTATTTGCCACTTTTCTTAACATTAAGTCATTTTAAACTATTATTTTTCGATCATTTTCAATTCTTTTGAATAATGTGATTCCCATGTATAATCTTACATTGAAGATGGTATTTTTTACCTGGCATTCCAGGTTGTTAATTTCATCTCTTATTTCACTAATGTAAGTTGTGTCAACTTCAGCCGATATACGCCTGTGCCAGTCACATTGTTAATAACTGACTGATTCTAAGTAGCTTTAATGATAAGATACTTTGAAGGGAGAAAAGATAGACAGTTAATTAATACTAAAATTACTCTAACATTAATTTTAGGCACTGACTAACTTCAACTTGAGAACTATTGAAAAACAAGGAAAAGCTAGATACATCTACTTAGTATCAGTCTGGAACTTCTTCGCAGTGAGCATTCACAACTTTGTGCACGGAGTTAGAGCCAGAATATCAAAGTTCAACAAAAAACAGAACAGTTCTGAACTTTGAACTGAGATACAGTGGTATATATGTATATATCCATTTTCAGTCAACTTTTGATATATTATGATCCGAACTACTACTAGGGAACAATTTTTCCAACAAAATTATAAGTACCTTTCACTGACGAGTAATTAATGGCACGAAACCTAGGTCAAGGGTTTCCTATCGACTACCATCCAACTGAATTCAGTTAAAACAAAACTATCTCAATAAAAATACCTAGCTTCATATCGATTTAGAATAACAGAAGACCGAAATTATTTTTTTTATAGTGACAAAACAGAACATGAGAATCTCCTGTTCTTGGTTATTTAACCTCATTACTTTTTCGAATAATGGATGAAATAAGAGGATTTTTATTAAATCAGTAAATACACTTACGTACTATTTAATAATGAGTGATTTATGTGTACCCAAGGTCGTTGAGAATATTTTTCACTATACTTAATAAGTTGCTAAAATTCAGTTTACAACTAGAAGTTATTATTCTGTAGTAAGTAATATTTTGTCCACCGGAATAAATGTTTTTCCTTTTAGCAAGTTACTATCGAGAAACTGAGACGTTTTAAAATAAGCTCACATAATGCAAATATCTCAAGTTTTGAAGAGAAATGTTGACTAATGAACGGTTTTTCGCTCAATCTAGAATGATCCACTTTTTACCGCGTAATCAGCCTTTAAATGGGTTAAGAGCGTGGACTAACGAAGTGTTGCGAGTTAAAACAAATCAATTGCTAAGTGGTGTTTAAAATTCTAATAAAGACACTAAATAGATTAATTAAGTTTCAAGAACTACTTAATGAAATGATTTAAACTTACTTTAAACCCATCACCATGTTTACCCAATAAATTGTTCTTAGGAACTTTCACATTCTTGAAAAAGACATCAGTCGCTTAACGAAAGTAAATATAATAGAACAAACTATTTGATAGAAAATTCTATCAATAAAACAGATTTTAAAAATTTTCAAGGTAATTGTTCTTACAAACAGTTGACTTTTTCAACATTTATGACTAGACATAATGTATAAAGATTACTTGGAGTATGCACGACAACTGAGATTAACAGTTGGATGTGTTAGGCAACGTGACTCAGAACCTATCAATGGCGAAGAATAATTCATTCTTTATTTATCTCTAGATCCTGAGCTTCATTTAAATTGTTGCACTTAAATATTGTTTATAAAACACCATTTTCTAATATTAGCAATCTACTGTTGATTTAATGTAGTTCTATCATAAAGTTTATTTTAACGATTAAATATACATTCATCCATGAATATAAAAACAGACTGAACAAAGTGAAAGCTAAATAGAAATCATTCCGAATATGACTTAAATACTGTATTCGCATTGTCAGTCTTACAACCTGCATGTAATAACAGCAGAATATGATATACATCTAACGGCATTCGAAAATGTAGAACTCAGCAGTCGTAAATCAGAAGACAGAAGAAGCAAGGGAAGTGATCACTGGGTAAGAATCAAAAATGTACAGAAAACATGGGTTATTAGTACTGGCTATAGCATCATTATAATCCATCTAATTTGAAAGGATGCAAGTCATGCTCTTGTTCAATCGTAGCATACCACGTTGATACTCTAGAAAGCTCTATTAGGTTCTGATTAGATGGAATCTCATTGGCTTCTTAAGAGCCTCTGGAGGCCTTGTTGAGAATTTCGAAGCCATCCCAACATCTCCCTGGAATAAGATTTTCTGCTGGGGTTCACTTGTAACTTGACAGCTGATCTGCGGCAGCGTTCCGTATTTCTCGGTGTCCTCCGACTCCGAAATTTCATCCTGTTGTTCTCTATTATGCCCTTGGAAGTTCCTATTACTGGGGTATCTGTGTTTATTTCACTTGTATATCTAACGTGTTCTTTTTTCTCCATGGATTCGGTTGATGTGTCTGATTCACGTTCCGAACGTCCCACGCACTTTGTACGAAGCGTTTCTCATTCTCTTTCCAATAACCCAAGGTTCCCATTGATTTTGTCTGCACACACCTACTGCTTTAGGTGGCGACATGGCCGTTAAATATACTTCGAATACTTCTTCAAAACACAACTTTGGGAGATGACTTTCTGTCTGGGACACTAGGGTTGGGTGTAGTTCTATAATCTGTAAAGAACAATTGTGGTATCAAGTTTCTAATAAATTTTTATCCTAAACCTTTTGTTGTCTAACTATTTTCAGCTTACAAGAGCACTTAGTTAAAAAAGAGATAGTTTTACATTTTTAAAAATCTTTTTAAACATCCCTTTAAGTAAGAAATTCACAAAGGCATGCTTCACTTTCTATTAAACATGCTCTATAAAATAAGTTATATATATATATATATATATATATATATATATATATATACCATTTGATCCACGTGCACCAAAAGTATCCAATAATGGCCCACATTCAATACCATCCGATGACCGATCCACAATAAATACTGTTATCTCATTATTCTTCTAAAAAAAGTCCGAGAAATATCAAAGGTGGATAGAGTTTAAATTGTTAAGATAACAATCTAAGATATATTTATCATCATTAACATACAATAATATTAAATAAGAGTTAGTTAACGGCTAAAGAATTATAAAAATAATTGCACTCAAATATAAGCTCCCTAAATAATCGGGGTATCTTAGTGTGGTGTGTGCTACTGATGTCGACAGATATAGGTAGTATGTATCATTAATCGAAAGTGAAATGCCTGGAGGCAGAAAATCAAAGAAAAGAGAACGAGAACAAACAATGATTGGTATGGAAACGAAAGAACAATGAAGTCTGGGACCATTGATTGACACTTTACAAATGAAGTATTTACTGAATGATTTTCAGATTTTACTAAGATGTTCTGTAATTCTATATTCAAATACATTCGATTATTCCCGTTCGTGTTCTTGTTCACTACACTAGAACATTAATTTGTGTAGTTGACTTCTTAATAGTTAGGAAATCTGGTGTCAGATTTATTTAAAAATGATAGTGAAAAACCGGTTAGTAATGTAACGAGAATTCTAAATCTGAGAGGGTCAAATAAGGATGTTTAATTGAATTTAGATGATTAATGATTATATTAAAATTATATGATTGTGTTACAATCAAGTTTGATGAATAACTTGAATATTGTGAAAGCATTTACTACAAAAAATGTAAGAAATGTCAAGTTTGTTTACTAGTACTATCGAAAATTTGAAACAGTAACTTTAAATTTACAAAAAAGTGATCAACAGATATTGCCATAACATAGGCAAAATATACGAGTGAAATGATTATTCCTTCAGATTTCAAACCATTCCAAGTACGTCAGTCGTCAAAGAGTGCGTATTTAGTTGCGTCGCGTCTAAAGTTGTGAACTAAAAAACTAATGAATATCCAAATATGCTGGTTTTATCACAAGACCTGATATGGTATTTGGTTTTAGCTAAGATAATAGTTAAGAATGTAGAATATTGTAAAGTTTGAAACCAAAGTAAAAAAACATTTTTGTAGTTTTTCAACCCTTTAGTTTACAATTCAAATTTTTCCGAATTTAGTAATTGTCAAAAAAGAATTACTACATACATTACTAGAGAGAGTTCGAGCGAATACAACGAAAACATCTGCCACTGCACCATTGGTCACCCAAGTTTTATGACCATTAAGTATATAGTGATCATCGGCTTCATTTACAACTGCTAAACTAGTCAGCGCTTGAATATCATTACCACTAAAGAAAGAGACAACAAAAATTCAGTGACAAATATTTTAAAAAATAAATAATTATGATTTTCATGAAAATTTTATGCCGATAGAAAAACTACTAAGGATGAAGTTTTTTCAGTGATGGGAACCTTCTGAATACCAAAGTAAATTAGTTTGTAAGCATAATTCCAAAACAGGCAAAACCGAATGCAACTGCTTCATAAATCACAGCTGAAAGTACATAAAACTCATTTCGAATTAATAAATGAATAATCCATTTGTACTAACTGATGATATTGAATACGTACCTTAAAAATAGCACATAAATAAGTAATAAGGTATTTCAAGGTCCTAGTCAGATTTGCTTCGCATTTAGAATGTAAATATCTAAAGCTTCATGTGAGGTTTCGAAATAGCTTAGTTAGATTTGGGACAGTTTTGACAAGTTAATTGTTTGGTAACCTTAAACAATATACGAAGACGGAAATTTATGAGAGTGCTTGAGTAAATGATCTGGTCTAGTGACTACAATACATTTCGTAATTTAATAAACGTTTAATCCCTAGTGTGGATAAAATATAATAAAATGATCACTGTTTGACAAACGTGTTTAGTATCTTGCATTCGATATACTAAATAAATAACACCCTGAATAATATAACTATCCTTGAAACATATAAAATGTTTAACAAATTCAATTGAGAAAATATTAAAATTAATTAAACTATCAAAAAAAGGAACAAAATTAAAAACGAACCTGCTAATTTCAGATAAACAAAAACCACCAATAAATTCACCAGATGCTAATTTCGGCAAATAATACGCCTTTTGTTCCTTTGTTCCGAGTAAAGATATCGTCTAGAACAAAATGTAATACCACAAAATTAGTAAAATGATTAATATGTACGCTGTATTCGTCACAGATTGATCCCGATCGGGGGATCATTCGAAACCTGGAAGGATTGGATAAATGTTTCGTTCTAGTACGGGACTGCTCAGTAGTGCGTATTCATGATCCACCAAAGATTGAACTCAGGATCCCTCAGTCTCTCAGAGAACATCTGACCATTAGAAACATTGTGTCAAACACTTAGTTTGCGGTGGGTCTGAAGTTCGGGTTTCAAGTTGTGACTGGTGAAGTTTAAATAAGTTGAAAGTGAAACAATTGTCACTAATAACATTTTATGTTTGTCACGCTACATCCCAAATTGATTAAAGTTGAAATCGAACCCAAACAGCAGTTATAATGATTGAATGTTCACAGAGACCAGATCTTGAGATATATCCCTGATAAGGTCGTGTGTGAGAACTGCTGAGTAGTCCAATACTAAAACAAAACAGCTGTTTGGGGTTTCCTGGTCCCCAACGGTATCCCAACTGGGATCAATCTATAACGAGTACAACCTGCAAAGTGAACCGACTTCTACAAAACGCATTCAACTGAACATCACTAATGATTAACTCCATTTATGTTTTAAGTAATTATAAAAAAGTTCGAGTCAGTTTTAAATGGTCAGACAGCATCATTACTTTTCTCAAACAAACACTATCATTTAAAAACAATAAACAAACATGTATTTGGTTATCAAAGGAGCATCACAAATTAATTACAAAGGGATTACTCTACTCGAACAAACAAATATTCTAAAAATGAATACATTAATCAATAAAGTAAAATACTGTTTTTATTGTACAAATCATATACAAAGCATTCAAAAAAATATAGAACAGGCAATATGTGACTTTTGTTTTTTTAAGTTCATATTGATTAACAATAAATTCATTAAAAATAATGAAAGTAATAATAATAATGTGCCCATTCGAAATGTAGATTTAACCCGATTAATACATATGACTTGTCTGATCACTATCATGGACCATCAAGCATTATTACCATTTGTATGAATCGATACCAAGGTTAAACTTGATAGTTTTAAATAAATCGAACATTCAGTATAAATTTAAGAATAAACATATATTTTTGTGATATTGCAATAGGTAAAAATTGTATTTTTGACGTTTTGTGACTTGATGCAAGCCACTTCTCCAGAGTAAAAAAAGCTTCAGAAATGCAACTTGTTACTCATCGTTGAGATAACACAAAAAATATATTTATTATCATTATTATTTTTTAAAACAAGAGGGATCTATTGGTTTAGTGACAGTTATGTTTATAAAATAACACAATGATCACATCGTCCCACTTATTTTTATAAATATAAGATTAGACTTATGGCTTACTGGTTTATATTACTTGACTTTTAACGTCAGTACAGAACAAATCTTTGTTCTATTTAATCTATTGACGTTTGAATGATCAGAAAATACCGTTACCAGATTATAGAGATCAAGATTAAACCGTCACTGTACTAACTAAACGACTAGAGATTGATTTAATGGAACTTTAGATCTAAATATCACAAGTTCATTAGTAATCCTCAACATAATGAACAGATAGAAATACGAACATGAATATTCCATTCTAATGTTCAAGTTTAGACCAATCAATAATGCAACTGTATAGTAAAACTATGTAAATATTGGTTGGTAATTAAATGTGACACATTATAGCTAATCAACTCACTAATCTGAAAAATGTATAGAACTGTTTAATCATATTTTCAGCTGATCCCATTTATGAATGTATTCAAAGTCAGACGACGTAAACAATAAATGATTTTATCCTGGATCCACACTTTATCTTAGCATTATTCATATAATTTCTCATTGATGAACAGCAATATAGAGTAAGAAATTTTCTGTGCTCATTTCACTAAACATTAGTTTAATTACATAGGTTTCTTTATAAATACTTCAAAAGTCTCGAAAAAAACAAGTTTTCTAAAATTTATGAAATGATCAGTTAATATTTAAATATTCAGCAGAATTACAAACTTTAGCAGTTAATGACTGGTGTGCAGTTAATGTAGTCCATACAGATCCATCTAAACCGATTGCTTCGCAAGCTCTCATCCATTGAGTTGTATTGAAACCAAGACCATCATATTCTTTGTCAATACATAAAGCAAGTAGACCAAGCTCATTCAGATTATGTATCATTTCTTTCGACAGACTACAGTTTCGATCAATCTCGTAACTATCCACTAGAAAATTAACAAAAAAATTTATATATATATATATATATATATATATATATATATATATATATATAGATAGATAGATAGATAGATAGATAGATAGATAGATAGATAGATATAGATATAGATATATAGATATATATATATATAAATTTTTTTGTTAATATAGATATAAATATTAAATAAGATAGTAGTATGCAATAAAAACGATAACATTTGAAAAAAACAATCGTATTAATCCAACAAAAGTGTTTACAACATTGTTTACTAAAATCAAACCGAAAATTATTTGATTTAGTAGGCATGTTTGGGTAATATACAGCCTTGTAGTCATCATATCTGCTTCTTTCCAGATATTTAGTATATTGAACCATCACATAATCCTGAACGACATACGTACACTGAATAAACATTTGCTATTACATAAAAGGATGCTATTTATGTGTACTGCATGTAAGATAAAAACAACTCTACTTTGTCGAGTGACGTGGAATAGCATTGCAACACACGATCTAATTAGACTAGAAGTATATTGTTGGTTACATTACTCTAGTGATCTGATAACAAGATAATGAAAAAAATGTAACTGAGTGGTTGAAATTCTCTGCTTTGATCGGTAACTTCTAGATAATACCTGTTGATATGACGCGGTGATCGAGCTTGCTTGTTGTGATGAAACCGTCGACATACATTGGGTGAAACACCTATATTTTGAGATCCTCGAACGCCAGTTCAATCAACGAAAACGCTGAGGTTCCCGTTCAACAGCAAAAGCATACTATTGTTCTTCAACAGGTGGAAAGTTGGATTACTAAACGGTCACCTTCAAAATACTATAAACGGCTGATTTTCCACGGATTTTGAATGCCACAGATAGGGTTAGTAAGATGCAATGCTAGTAGTACAATTTTTTTAGAATTCCTTAGAAAGAAACATTCGTCATATTGTAGGCAACCAGGACGTTTTAACCGTCTGCTCTACGCCACTAGTATGATTCATCCTCTCAGAATATAAAAATTCGATAGCTAGCTTCCAAGTGTACAATAGTATTGGTTTTGAAAGAATGTGGATTTTCGAATTGGATTTTAGTTCATAATTAAATGCCTATGTTGTCTGACTAAAGTACAAGGTAAGAACTGAGAAGAATCAGGATATACACTGTTGTGCTTGCAGTCTGTCAGAAAAATTCTATACAGTTGACAGAAAAGGAACAGTCAACAAGGTGAACATATATTTGGATGGGTTATATCACCGAAATTCCAGTTGATTAATCAGGTTTGAAACAGTTTAAACAAAAGTGATCATATTTAATTTGTTAAAAGCTGATCTTCACCTTCCACAGCGTTTGTCAAGACTTAATATACTGTCATGGTTAAACAAATATTCTTAGTATCTGATCACTGACTACAATAATACCATGGACCCCGATTAGAAAATCTACAACGCCTGCAAGACTCAGACTGACGCATGACTATATATTAAGTGAATCTGTTTTCATCTAGGAGGATAAAATGTATATTAGTCAAAACATACCTTTTAAAAATTGATTGCACCATTTAACTTTAATATCAAACAACAAACCACTGGGAAAAAAGCACATACTTTTGAGTACGAATCTCTTGATTTGATTGTGCATAGCATCTAAATCATCTACTTCACGTCTAGTTTGTAATTCTAGGAATTCGAACAATTCCTGTAAATAAAAGAAAAGTTATCAGTTTATTAGTTGCTAATACAAGAAAAGCAGTCCTGTATTCTGTAAAAAAATATTTTTTCCAGATTCCCAGAGATATTTCCTAGTGGTGATTACATCAACAGTACGAAGCCTTGATTGATGCATCTAAGTTCTAATTCCGAATTTTGAAAGGATCCAAACAAACCCAGAATAGGAGTAAATTATTGTTATATATTTTTAAATACCTAATGGTATTTCTGCAGATATTAAACTATGATGAGAACCAGTCACCATATAATAAAAAATTCATGATTGATTCATATGAGCTTCATTTATTTGACTGCCAAAAGGTGGTTAGACTGTAGGAGTTCTTAAGGTTAGTGTTTACAAATCATTAATGACAAGCGTACATCTTTGAGACTTCACATTTTCTACAGAAATTGTATGAAACAGATTTCTAACACTTTGGATATTAAATCGAATGGATTGTTTAAGAATTCCAAATTATCAGGATAAGGTGCTACTTATAAGTTCACGCTTAAGGTTGCGTTTCATATAATTGACTTCGTTCAAATATGGGACTAATTCAGTTTTAAAAAAAACCATAGTATCGCCAAGTAAAGCCACTTTATTGATTTTTTTTTTAATCATCTAAAGAATTTCTGTATTGCAGAAAGTTACGAAGAACATATCTTGAAATAGATGAAATGTACTGAATAAAAAGTAAGATTTGAAAAACATTAAATCGATGAAAACAATTTTCCACACAAACCTTCGAATTGACAGAATTTTAGAGAACTGAAACCAATCTTTACTCTTTGGCGTAGAAATCCTGAACAGTCATTACAGAGCACAACTGAATGATTAGTGAAATGTATCATTTTCCTAATATATAAAATCACACTTTCATAACATCGCTAGATAATAAATTAATCTACATAGTGTGTTGTTACTTGAGAAATAATTAAAACTTGGAATAACCGACAATGAAACCGTTAAATGTTACATTGCAAGACACAAGTCTCAACTTCAAAGGTAGCAAAAGTCGATATTTCAAGTACTGGACAGTGATGGGGGGTTATATATGTAATGTCGAAACCCATACAAGTATTAAGTGGTTTAGTCTGATAGAATTATGCCAATACTGTAGAAGAAGATTCTACAATGCAACCATGTAGAGACGAGTCCATTTGTAATAAATATGAAATCGAAACGTCCAAATGGGTTTAAAGATGTTCATATGATCATCATACTCAGTGCATTAGTTTAACGTACAGTAATGATACAACGGATCGACCTTTTGGACTATGATTCAAATAGTGTGTTATGCGTATTCTATTAGGTGCAAAAAATACCATCACTTCTGAATTCCACCAATGCAATTGTCAGTAATAATAATAATAATAATAATAATAATAATAATAATAATAATAATAATAATAATAGTAATAATAATAACAATAATAATAATAATAACAATAGTAATAATAATAATACGTGGACCAATCAAAAGTACCAGATTGACTTGGCCTCTGAAAAAGTCTTTTATCAGTGGCGCCTTCGAAGTAGCAGCTACAGTTGTTGAAAAAGGTGGTGTGACAGCTTCGATAGGAACGGGTAACTGATGGGACCAAATACGTTTAGGTTTGTCTAATTCCCATGGTGAACTGGCATCATTCTCTTTACGTTCATTGGTGATTTCAGTTGAAAATGATGCCAGACATTCATTAGTTTTCCCAGCAAATTTTGACGGAAAATTACAACCAGTAAATGCAATCCGTCGTAATGAAACGACATTACAAATCCTGTTGAATAACTAGAAGGGCAATTAATCAGTGGTTAAGTAAAGCATGAACAAATAAAAAATTTTATTCTCAATAAAATAAAAAAACATATAATTTCCGTGTAACTGGATATATCGTCACTTTGTTTCATTTTCATTGATTCTTCGCTTTGTTTCAAAACGAAATTGGAAGCATCTTTTGTGAGAAAATTGTACAAATTATAAACTTTGGATTCGCAAAACAAAATACATCTACAATTTGATCACACTATACACCTGATCAATTATCATGTCATCATTTCCATAGAAATTTAGAATCAGATAAGGTGAGAAGGTAATAAAGTTGGCAGAATATTAGCAATATGTCCAGAAAGATTTTAATATGACTACCATTAGGAACCAGGAAGCACTGAGCGGTGGCATTTTCTTAATATTGGACTCACCAATGTACGTCCACGATGTCATCAAAAGGAGGTCGAGTCCAGGACATTCCGTTGCGCGCACGAACGCTCAACCTCTAGATCACTTGGCTGATATCCAACACTGTGCTCACTGGTGGTTAACTTTCAAGTGCGATTGCGGGAGTTCTAGTGAGAAACCCTGTCGGGTGTGGAACATTTATCTCACGTAGGCAACAGATGATTGTGCAATACTACGAAGTGCTTGAAGTTAGACACACACACCATTGGTTTCCTAAAATACTAATATATCTGAAATGAAACTGGTATTCTAAATTAATTCCGTCCATATGTCAAAAACATGAGCAAGTACTATAGTAACTGTGCGAGATAAAATCCACATACACACACCAAGTATCTTAATATGATGGAGAATATTTGCAGCTCAGATTGAGGATGTTGGAATTGTTGTGACATCTGAGTTAATTAAATTGGTTGTGAATCTCTAATTGTTCTTCTGGACAACGTTACGAACACGTACTTAAAGGAAAAGCTATTACAATTTCTAAACAATTACCTAATAGCTCACTTTTCTTTAAAGTACAAGCTCCAATACACTAAGTGCGATTTAATGAATCGCAGAAACCCTAATATGATAAACAAACCAAGTTAAAGAAATCCAGGTTAAGGCATTTACTGTATGAACAATATTTAAAGGCCAATAGAGGGTAAACTTCCTAATAAATGAGCACATCAGTGAAGTAATAAGTTTTCAGAGTGTGAAATAGAAGTGGATGTTAAAAGGTGTAGGTAAAACCATCCCCCTATTTGTTCATAAAGCAGTGAAAGATAGTTTCTGTTTCTTCTAGACACAATCATATCATTTACGCAATCAGTCTATATAGAACTATGAATATGTTGAGATTAATAAAAAACGAAGTATACAACAAGAACATCCCCCGTTCCTATGATTATGCAAGAGTCTGTCAGGCATACATAGTAACCAACGACGATAAATTAACTAAAGGTGAGATATAGCATTTGCAAAATGAGTGGACTAAAGTAAAGTTCTATGAAATAAAGCGATGAAGAAATTCAATGTGTTTAAAACTATTCAATTAAAGTACTTACAACGAAGTAATGATTACTAGTTAACAACTGCAAAGAAAAAAAATATAAGAATACTCTTACAGCCTATTTTTGACAAAATGAACAATTTTTTCTATGCAACGTCTTGAAAGAATAATTACTTTATGTGGAGATCCAACTTACCCACATGAACAACGAAACTATTTAACTGAGTTTGTCAACAGTAATATGTTTGATAACCGTTATCAAATACACTGTCTTTCAAACAATTCTATTAAGTAATTCAAATATATGGCTCGTCATCTGTCCCTGTCAAATCGCCTGGTGCACACACTGAATTAATCGTGATCAGTTTATCTATATTAAAATATTTATGCAAAACTGGTAGTATTAGAAAAACAACTTGGTGGTTGCAATCCAACAGTGAACCATCTGAAGACACTCGAGTAACGGTAAACATGGAAGTTCTGCTTCATTTTGCCTTGAAATTCTTTAGCATTGTACAAGCTACACCTCCTGGAATTAAACTCATCATATTCAGCCTTTGTGGTAAACACGTTCCTTTTCTCTTATGATTAAAATTCATTGCTCAATAAATTTACACGTCAAGTGACTTACGACAACTTAAAACCATCATCTCATGTTGTGACTTTAATTCTTATTCATTCCTGACTTTTTAAATCGGAACCTATGATAAATATTTCCTGTTATTATACACTTTTAACAACATGGGAACTGTTGAATAGTTGAAGTTTCCTATTTATTTTATTACTCTGAAAAACTACTGCAGGTAAGCTCACATCTATTCAATACCCCAAAAGTGACGTGAATGAAGTAGGGTGTAATTTCAACAACTTCAATGACATTCAACAATCTTCAAAACTCGATAATGAAAAACTCCATGGGCTTTTATCCTGGATTCTGGTTTACACTCATTGTGTACAGGCCAGTGATATATATCCAGGTGCTTGATTCCAGGTAAACGGAATAAGTTTCAACATATAACATAATAAGTGGAACTAATATTCCTAGGCTATTGATCTAAGTGAAACAGAAGTATCCATTTTTAACTTCAAAATGTTTGTTTGGTGGAGTCTAAAACTGTGAAATAGTCACCAGAAAAATTCATCTCAGTATCTCTTTATATGAGTTTCTTTTTTTAAAAAAAGAACTCATCTTAACAAAGTAAAGAAACAAACAAAATAAGTATTTGCTCATATAACGTTAAGAACAGAGTTATGCTATCTAGTTGTTTATTATGCACTATAGTGAACAACAGGGTAGAAACACGTGTTAATGTCTAATCACATATATACAAACATTGAAGTGCTAAGTTCATGTTTTTTCTTTACTTCCAGAAGGCAATGACGTGGAGGATGGTGGGTTACAACCTAGCAAAGGTGAACGCGAAACAATAATATCTCCTTTAGAATCACTGGATTTCAACAATTTCGTGCTGGTTGGACTCAGTAGAGGTATTTCGTCTGATTGTTGACTCTCTCTGTCCAATAGTAAATGCGTGGCTTTTTCATCAGCTTCATCATATACATCAAGACGACGTGGAGGAATGACGGCTGCAGCTACATATCGTCTTTCTGAATTCAGAAAGTTAAATGTTCCTATAGCATGGTGCTGCAAAAGAATCCAAAAATATAAGAAGTCATCATTAAATGTCCTGTTGTCCTTTGTAACTTAATCTATTGATATAAAATTATTCGCAAAATATAACAACTGCTACTGATGTGTGCATTATCTAATGGAACCGTATGGAACTACGAAAACCACACACTTCTGTATTCATATCGTTTTGTACAACTACAGGTTATCCGAATAGTGGTCAAGATTAGAAGAGAACAACAGGGGTTAGTTATTGGTCAGACAAAGATATTCACAAACGTAAAATGATAGGAACCGAAGTCCTCGGTGATAAAATAAAACACTTGTTTCCCCAGTATGGTATACATAAGGAATATATGTGAATACTGTGGAAGAAAGTATGATATAAAATTTTCATTTGTGTCCTCATAAAGTTTCATCCAATAAATGTAAACTAAAACTTGAACCGTTCACAATTAGTTTCTGAAAGTTGACGTATCATTCTGTTTTAGGTATTAGTTTTAACATAGTGAAGTTGATAATGAAAATATTCAGACGTTGTAAAATATGGAAAAACTGTCTGTTGATGACATAATTTATAAGACTATATAAATATGAAGACCCATATATTTTGAAAATACCTAGAAGTCACTTCCTAAGAATCATTTGAGTATCATTTAACCACTCTCAAATTCACTTAATCTGTTCACTACCAAACATCAAATGAAAATCCGAAGGAGAGCCAGTAAGAATGGGAAAAACTAAAAAACGTTTGCTGAAACTATTGGGTTAAAAACCAACAGACTAAATATGAGATATTCAGTCATCATGATAAGCAAGTCTGACCACCATGATCAGGTCTTAAAGCCATTAATAAAAATAGTATGGATTACAAAATCAGTAGACAGCGTTAGAAGTATATCAAAGCGATAAGCTTAATAACTACAATCTAAAAGTGTGCAACTCAGTGATTTATACCTCCCTTTCATTAATAACTTATTTTGCAATTTGATAATACTCATAAACTAGTAAAAAGACAAAGGATATTATAGTACACAACCGTTTTCGATAAGTTTTTTCCTTTATGGCCCCTTTAATTTTATTAGTGATGCAATTTGTTAGCGTATATAACTCAATTGATCTAGAATCCACCACTACAAAATTATAACACTGACTACTTTAAGCAGAACAGTTGTGCAGTACTTTCATACTTGATTTATTGTAACAATAATTAAGGATCTATAATTGCAGAACATGAACCCATTTTACTGATATTTCGTATACAAGCGTTGCTTTAAACCACTGAATAATACATTTTATTGTTCATACTTTCTGTCCTTTCACCTTAGTTGGATTGGTGAAATGGGGATGACTCAATAATCTGGTTTCCCTAACATCTAGAGAGTTAGGTCGATTAGTATGTGCCTTACTTAGTCGTCGTTCCTTATAACAAATATAATAAAATATACATTATTATTATTGGTAGTAGTAGTAGTAGAACTATTAGTTGCTAGATTCACACAATCAGCATTACTGATAATTAGATTTCGTTTAATATTTTGATGTATTTATTTATAACTAATATTATCACTCTGGATACTAATAAATATGATTGAACCCCAATTATCATTGTTTTGGAAATGAAACAGTTTTTCTTCCTCTGAATAGTATTATTTATTTATTTGAACACATAAGCATTGGTACAAGGGGGCACCAAATACGTATGCGCCACACAGTAACAGTGAGGCCAGTAGTAGTTATCATTGACTTGTGTGAGGGCTGTGGTACTGCCCGGGTGCTCAAACCGAAGCACGTGGTTTCTTTAGGAGACCACACTCGCAGCCTTTAACCTAAAAGTCTAATCCACAGTGCAGTGCAGCAACGTTAGGATATGCAGTCCCATGGTAGCCGGTGATCAACAACAGGTTCATACTCCATTTGTTCCTTCAGGATCCTGGAGCCCATGTGCACCATTGGTTTGGAACCAGGGTTCACCAACTGCCCTAGGTGGATCTTTCATATCCACCAACGCGATTAAGAAGCCGGACATTCGGTTGCCATCTCAATTTAGTAAGCAACACCCTCGTCGCTAGAAGGCAGTGAATAGGACTTTTCTGGCAGTAGCTGAATACCTATGGCCATGTGAGAGCGTTTCGAGAAGGAGATCGGACTCTCCCCACCCTCGGCCGTACCATGGCATTTGAAGTATTTTCAAGTGTGGGGCTAACAAACCAAGAAATCCCCATAAAAAGGCCGTTCGCGACCAGCCTCAAGAAGTTGTCCTATTGGCTCTGCGGTCACGCTCTCGGCTCGCTAAGACCACCACTAATTCAGCTTTGTTTTCAGGTCCCTAAGTAAAAAATATCCTTCCATAGTGTGGTGAGCAGGGAAGTGACGACTGCCCTCACACCCCTAACAGCACCTAAAATTATCTTCTTCACGATCAAATACCTCCCTCAACTTATAATTCTTCCATCCCCATGACTAACTATTCTCGCATATTTCTATCACAACACACCACTACTGCTAATGATTTCAGTTCATGAACGGTTATCTCTGGTCTCCTGAAACCACGCTCTAAACTATATCTTTGAACTTTTGATGTTCGAACCTTGTGTCAGATAAGACATGCTTCTTTAACTAGGACTCTAGAATCTCGCGCCACCGATGTATGCTGCGTCTCTGAAACGCGCATACAAGATTCAGGTACAGTCATTCATTTGACCTTACTTTGTCCATATAAAGAACAGGTACGTTTTACTCCTTGTGTACCTAGAGACCAACACTGTTACTGCCCGTGGCCTCGCTTTTGTGAGTGTATGACAAAGGTCACAAGCAGAATAGGGTCTACCAGACTGCATTCCAATAAACAGTTGCTTGTGTGACTAGACGAGACAGTAAGAACTCGGAAAGATAAGGAAACACGTCGCTGCTTCTTCGTCCTTTCTCCTTAAGCTCCCAATGATTGCAGCTCAGATGAAGTTGAAGATGACTTTTATGGTAAGCTATCCAACGTCTAGCGAAGAGCTAAACACTTTGATGCAAAAACAGTGACAGGTGATCTTAATACTCATGTAGGTAGACTGAACCAAACCGAAAAGCACTTAGGTAGGTCATATGGTGAGGCGGCTCAGTGAATAGATAATAGAGACCGACCGTTGCAACTATGTGCAGATAACCGTCGATAAGCATTAAATTTAAACATAAGGAAGAACACCGTCTGGCATGGTGACCCCTACGATCGAATCAACGATGAATTCAGTCAGTCAACCAGCCACAGTGTAGGACCAGGCACATATATGCATTGGTCGAAGTAGAGCAGAACGAACTGCCGCGCATTGCACTCGTCCCTTAATTGATAGACGGATGTCTCACCTTCGCCATAGGTGACGTAAGTTGGCAAAAGCCAAATGAGCTTTTCGAATCCGTGCTGAGATTTCGTCAGACACCAACCCATTAGGGCTGATCAGACTTCCAAGATAAGTGAAGTTGTCAACGCGTTCGACTACTTCACCCCCTATCCTTAGTTCAGGTGTTGATGCAGATCAGTCCTGAAGCGAAAACTTGCATTTAAAGGGGGAGAAACGCATCCTAAACGTTCTGTTATTGTTGCTCAGTGCGTCTTCGTTAAACAGGACTATGTCATCTGCGTATTCTAAGTCAATAAGTGAACCTCCTGGAAGGAGATCAACGCCCGAGAATTCAGTCGACGAAGACGTTATTCTCAGCAGTATGTCTATGATGAAGTTGAACAAAAATGGAGATAGTGGATAGCCTTTTCGGACACAACTCGAGGTCGCAAAAGCAGATGACAGTTCACCACAAGCTCTGACTCGACTAGTAGTGTCCGAGTAAAGAGCCTTCACAAGGTACACCTATCAGTGACAGACACGGCCACACAACCTCTCGGTCTACAGAGTCAAATGTGCTTTAAAGTCAAGAAAGACTACCATTGTCGGACGCCAATAGGAATGCCTGTATTCTGAAACCTGACGAATGGTGAATATGTGGTCTATGCATCCACGACCAGGTCTGAAGCCAGCTTGATTCTCTCGTGTTTGCAGTTCACGAGTCTTAGTTAGGCGTCCGATAGTTGTCGAGGCTAGTATTTTGGATACTATATTAGTCAAACTAATCCCTCTATGGTTGTCACAGGATGATTTGACCCCTTCTTATATATTGAGACAATCAGTGATTGCGACCAGTCAGGTGGGATTACGTCTAACTCCCAGATTTTAGCTAAAATATTAGTCAACCTAATCGTTAAAATTGGACCACCATCCTTAAAGACCTCTGGAGCCAATCCATCTGAACCAGCCGCTCTTCCTCGTTTCAGACTAGCTATAGCCTTTCAAACTTAAGTTAAATTCGGGGAACCTAATTCAATGTCCCATTCAAGCTATTTGGGAATGGTGGGTAGCTGTAGAGTAGCTGAAGGCCAGCTGAACTGCTCAAGAGGATTATATTACCATCAGCCATCGTTCAAGAGGCTCGAAAGACTGTGGCTCATTCTGAAGCACAAGTTTAGGTTCAAATCATGCTCCAGTTCGAGAACGAATTTGTCTGCATCTTCCTGCACGTAGGAAAGCCACAGTAAGAAAGCCATTACAGCTCGACTTGGTGATGAAAAAGCTAGAAATGTATTTCAGAAACAATTAGAGAAATCAGTCAATCATGAAAGTGATATCCATCGAGGGGTACCTTGGCATGATATCCAAAAAGCTGTAAAAAGAGCCATGGTATTTACCAGTAACTAAAACCAAAAGGTTAATAGAAATCAGTGGATTCCAGTGGCATCTACTGAACTGACAGATACCGGGAAACTCATCCCGTGTGACTCCAAAGACCATGAGACGTAGGCTGATAAGAAACCTGAGCAATGATCATGAATAGTGGTGTTTAGCTGTTAAGTTTCCATTTTTTCCTCATTGCAACTGTTATAATTTCTCTTATTACGACCCAGCTTCTCTTATTGCTCAAAATTCTTTGACACTACTTCACTCAACAAGTCCCCAAATCAGAACACGATTAAAGGGGAACGTTATTATGGTCCAAATAAAAGGGTTGAGTGGAAGTAGGAATCTCTCTAATACCTCCCTTTTGAGAAAATTCGTTGGATCTAGTGTTAGGGTCCACTTGCACTGAGGGTCAAAAAGTCGACCACAGAAGAGATCTTAGGGAGATTCCTACTTTCATTTAACCCCTTTATTTGGAACACAACAACGTTCCCCTTTAATCGTGTTCTGATTTGGGGACTTGTTGAGTGAAGTAGTGTCAAGGAATACTAAGCAATAAGAGAAGCTGGATCTTGATAAGAGAAATTATAACAGTAGCGAAAGCAGAAGAGATTGAAAAGGAAGTGGGGATAGGTTACAGTAGACAACTGTTCAGAGTTACCAAGGAAACGAGTATTAAAAACCCAGCGGTTCGTGAAGCTATCTCGGAAAAAGACCGGCATATTATTCACTCATAATCTAGATTGGACCTATAGACAGAACATTAGACAACAGTTCAACTTGTTAACAACCAAATCTCAGTAACCCACTATCTCCAAGCAACCTGAATCGCAGTGATTTAAGTCCTTCAGCTCTGAGACGTTGAAAAGGATATAAGTAATCTAAAATGAAAGAGAGCAGTAGGGCCTGATAGACTAACTCCTGAGACTTTTAAAGATGGTGATTCAGTTTTAGCAGTTATATTGACTGAGATCTTAGTTAGAATTTGGGAGTTTAACGAAATCTAATCTAACTAATCTTGAACGCTGATCGTTCGAGTTTGTCAGAAAGGGTTAAATCCCTCAATCACAATTTATTACTTCAATTGGTGTTAGTCAGGGTTGTCCGCCACTCTTATTTCAAGTTAACTTCATAGCAGGCATACTTTTATAAATAACACTTTCATCATCTGAATTTTCAGAGATTGATCTTCCACTTCTTAACTTAGAACATGCACATGATATAGTCTTGTTTGGTGAAGACGCTGACAAAATGTAGTCTATTGATCAACTTAAGCAACGATGAAAGCTATTGCTTCACCATTGCCTTGCGTCTCCCAGCCAGAGGACGAGTTTGACGCCCAGAAGTACGCTCCATTTTACTTTATGAGCACGAAACATGGCCATAAAGAATGGTTATCTTCATCAACTGAGGTAAATAAGACGTGTTATTTATGTTCAACCACTTTCTACCTCGATGGGTTGCCAGGTGCTAAAATAGGCTGGAAGAACGACAGGGGCAAGTAAACCAAAATATGGCACCAGTCCATGAAGTCAGTGACTGAGCCGTGTTAACAGGTGTAGACTACCTGGTTTGTGTCCGCGTGATTATCGTGAACAATGATTGAAGACTGAGTAACATGGTTCAAAATCATTTGCGATGGTGCATGTGCGTCCATTCTTCGTCTTCTCTGAAGTTCTGAACTTCCGAATTCCTTGTAACTCATTTCTATTTCACTAATTTATTTTTTTTCTCGAATCGTATTTT
This sequence comes from Schistosoma spindalis, assembly GCA_946903255.1. Lineage (NCBI taxonomy): Eukaryota > Metazoa > Platyhelminthes > Trematoda > Strigeidida > Schistosomatidae > Schistosoma > Schistosoma spindalis. The sequence goes on from OX336424.1 coordinate 21,954,120, forward strand.
TGATGCCTAATCTTTTCTATCACCACTCATACTGCTACTACCTCTTCCATTCTGGGACTCGGCCTGAAAATTTCATCTCTATGCTATAGGATATGGCAACTCGGACCGATGTACATACGTACCAGGTTCTAAGTTGCGACTAACTGACTGACTGAATGACTCAAGAACAGCCGTAGGGTTTTGTGTTGATATAGTTATTAATAACCATGTACATTACAGTAAGGACTGGGGTGGCGCATATATATTTTTTATAAATAAAATAAATAAATAAAATAAGGACTGGGGTGGATTTAGCTAGAAACAATATTATCTGACTATAATTTTAGAAAATAAATAAGTAGACCTAAGAAGTTCGAGAACATTACAAAAACTGATAAACTACAAAAGTAGAAAAAATGAACACTAACTGTTGACATCACCTCCACAGGCAGACGATGTTTCCAGCATATATTTAGTATTCGTTGGTAGTCAACTGGGCTTTTTGTTTCTCCCTTACCAATGATAAGAACCTCTGTAGAAATAATCATTTTGTAACACAGAACAACCATCAACATACCAAGTGGAGGCTCCAGCATGAAAAGCAAAGATAGAGACTCCTCCGAAATATCCAAAGCATCTTTCACCTTAAATAAAAAGTCCACATTATCTATAACCGAGCTAAATAAACAACATACCTTCCAACTAAGAGCGAACCGCGGAAAAGCAGCACAAGGTCCAATCACCTTTACACCTGTATTTAAAATAAATCCTTCTGTATTATAAGCTGTAAAATAAATTCCAGGTGTATTATAGTTAACCATATCAACATCAGCACCGACGCTTTTTTGTGTGAAGACAAAACTTCCATTATCAGAGAGACCAATTCTAAATTTAAACCCGATTATCGAATACTTCATTTCTTACGCTAGATAACGTACACATGAAAAATGTTTCAACTGTTTAATAATAAAACGAGATTGATTCATTTATGATTCGAAAAGCAACAAACGAAATTAACGTTTAATTCTAGTGATCAGTTGAACATGATTGGAGTCTAAAACAACACAAATAAATGGTCGAGTTACTGCAAAACAAATATAAACACTTATATATAAATCAACTGAAACATTATCCCACATGAAGAAGGTTCAGTCTATCGAACCAAAAATACAAAACGAAAAAAGCAACCAAGGTATTTTCGTGAATCGAACCACCGTGGTACGGACACAATATATACAGAACCAAAGTGAAAATCACAAACATTTTCCGAACACCCCACATAGGTAGCTAACTCGACCAATTGAAAAAGTACGCAAAGCACAATTTTTAAATAGTCAGCGAATGAAGGATTTAGCCAAATGAGATACCATTATACATGAAAAACCCTAAACACAAAACCAGAACAGTCACCTAAATTATGCATGAGTCTTTGGTCGGTGTGCATTTTTTAGTGTCAAGTACTGAAGGGATTATTTATTTATTATTTATTTATTTATTTGAACACATAAATATTGGTACAAGGGGGCACCAAATATATATGCGCCACACAAAACAATGATAATTTGAAGAGAAGGAGAAAAAACAGGTAATGAACGTGGGGAAATATAAAAAAAAGAGAGAGAGAGAACAATGATGGGGGAAACGGAAAGGTACAATCAGAAGAAATCTTTCAATTAAGGAAGAGGCAACCACTTTTTATGAAGAAAGTAAAAGAAAATTACAGCAGGATCGCCACTGGCTTCTATTCTGAGCCATATCTGATAACGTCTCTAACCACTGTGTTACACCGTCTCTCGGACCCCAGCCAGGGAGTCGTGAAGGACCAACAGAAGCTAGCCCTTTGCAGCTTTCTTTCATACCACGACACCATGTCATATACTGACCACCTCTCCGCTTTTTCCAACCGGTCCCAGAGTCGGCAAATAATGCACGATGAGAAATTCTCTGGGACGACATTCGTAGAACATGTCCAAGCCACCGAAGTCGGTGTTTGAAGATGGTGACACCAATTTCATTATCGTCTCTGTGACCGAACACACGATGCCGGACCTCTGCATTACTGACATAGTGTTGCCACTGGATGCCAGCAATCCTTCGGAGACAGCGACGATCGAACACAGAGAGTCGTCTAACATCCTCAACTCGGAGAGGCCAGGTTTCACAAGCATAGAGCAAAACTGCTCTCACCGTCGCGTTCTAGATCCGACCTTTTACAGCCAGACTAACATCACGAAGGCGCCAAAGATGGCCCAGATTGGCATAAGCCGCTCTGGCTTTCACTATACGTGCATTGATCTCATCACTCACACCACCACCAGCACTTATGCAGCTACCTAGATACACGAACTTCTCGACCACTTCTATCTGCTCACCATCCAGAGTGAGTACAGGATTAGAATCCTGCCAGTCTTGTAGGAGTACTTTGCACTTTGAAGGTGCGAAGCACATACCATACCTACGGACACTGATTGCCAACTGATTAAGTGCGGATTGCATGGCTTGGGCATTCTCGCACAGTAAGACAATATCATCCGCATACTCAAGGTCGAGAAGTCTTTCTCCAGGCAACAGATCCACACCACCATTACTTACATCCGTCAGAGCTGTTTCCAGAATGTCATCGATGGCAAAGTTGAAGAGGAATGGTGAGATCGGGCAACCCTGTCTAACCCCACTGCTCGAATGGAATAGTGGAGAAAGGTGGTTGTATGCCCTCACTCTGCCTGAGGTGTTTGTGTATAGGGCTTTTAGGATGTTAATAAACTTCTCAGGCACACCCTTCTTCAATAGACAATCCCAGAGAACAGTTCTGTCCAACGAATCGAAGGCAGTCCTGATATCAAGAAACACTACGATTGTTAGCCTTTGATAAGTATGGCGGTGTTCTAACACTTGGCGGAGGGTGAAGATATGATCAATACATCCTCGACCAGAACGAAACCCAGCCTGCTCCTCGCGAGTCAATCCTTCTCGGGTTCTGAACAACCTACGAAGTATGACGGAAGCCAATAGCTTGGACGCAATCGGAAGTAGACTTATCCCCCGATAGGTGTTACAGGAACGACGTGAACCCTTTTTAAAGATAGGGACAACTATCGACTCATTCCATGACGTTGGTACACACTCTAGTTCCCAGACCTTTGTAAACCACGTCGTCAGTCCCTTAGTCACAAAGTCACCACCATCTTTAAAAAGAGCCGGAGGTAAGTCGTCTGGGCCCGGTGATTTGTAACGTTTCAAGAGTTGGAGTTCCTTGCGGACTTCCGCCTCATTTGGTGGATCAATCGTCACCGGCCATGGAGTGCAGGACAGTCTGACCGATGTTGCCGGTGGTCAAACTCATGGTCACCCGGAGTAGACCGACGGGCTTCAATCAATTGTAAGGAACCAGAAGAAACCCAGTGCTCGTAAGCGGGACGTTTCGCGAACCCACAACAGACTTGACCCGCCATTTTCATGGCGTCATGCAATTGCAACCAATGCTCATCTATACTTTTCGGTGGAATGGTAGCTAGCCTAGGAGCTAGCTCGGTTCGGTACTTACTAGCAACAGAAGTTGCAGCCAGCTTGCTAACATCAATCATTTGGTGGCGGTCACTTCGTTGTCCACTGAAAAGTAAGGTAAGATTGGCGCAGACCAGAGCATGATCAGATTCCAGATAGGTACTCCTAAAGGAGCGGCAGTCTTGTACACAACCGCGCCAGCGGTAGCTGATCGCAATGTGATCAATCTGAGTCCAGGCTTGAGATGCAGAAGGGGGACGCCAGGTGGCACATCGGCGATGACTGTGCCGAAAGTTAGTGCTAGCCAGAAACAGGTTGTGGTCTGTGCATAGTTGCAGTAGACGTTCCCCGTTATCTGTCCTGCGACCAACGAGTCCCCATCGGCCACCTAAACGAGTCTCTTCTGTGTCTAGACGCCCGACCAGAGCATTCAAGTCTCCAGCTAGTACTACAATATCTGTCGAACGCACTTTCTGGAGAAGAACAGTTAACTGGTGGTAGAACTCATCCTTGATTGCATCCGGGCTGCAATCTGTCGGGGCATAGGCGGAGATGACGAAAAGACATCGTTTCTCACGCCGATTTCTTCTCACTTTGATGGAACTTTCTAATCTAACAGCACATAACCGACTGTTAATGGGGATCCAGTCGACTAGTGCTGCCTCAGCTCTAGCGCTTAGTGCGACACCAACGCCAGCAAGACCAGACGAAGATGCCACAGAGTCCCCGGATAAACGCACGTAAAACAAGCTTTTTGAAGCGACAGATGGAGAGCGAACTTGTAGTACTTCACCAGAGTCTTGAATACGGGTCTCGGATAGACAACACACATCAATATTAAGACTTTCCAAAGACATAGTCAGACCTATCTGTTGTCCGACCTGCATAAGTGTGCGAACGTTGAAGGCAGCCAGTTTGAATGGTGTATGTGGTTTCAGAAAATCTGCTTCAGTACCCTTCCACGGTGTGGGCAACCGGGAAGTGATATCAGCCCTCATACACGTAACAGCACACGAGACCAAGCTGGTCACATTCCAATCCTTCCTACACCTCCTAATAACTCTCTTACCTCAACGACTAACCCTTCTTACGTCCCTTTATCACCTCGCCCCGCTAGTGCGAACGATTCTAGTACGCGGAATGTTATTCCTGGTCTCCTGAAACCACGCTCCAAAATACACGTAGGAGCTTTCAACGTCCGAACACTGTGCCAAATAGGACAACAGGCTTCCTTAGCTAAGACTTTAGAATCTCGCTCCATCGATGTGTGCTGCGTCTCCGAAACGCGCACACAGGATCCTAGTAGTGTCATTCATTTGACCGCACCATGTCAAAGTAACGAACTAACTCGATTTACGCTTCGTGTATCTGGAAACCCTGATGCTGCTTCCCGTGGCCTCGCTGACGTAGGTATAGCATTGAGTCCTAGGGCAGAACTAGCTCTCTTAGACTGGATCCCAGTAGACAGTCGTTTGTGTACTGTCCGACTAAACGGAACAGTAAGGACTCGAAAAGATAGGGACACTCGTCGTTGCCTCTTCGTCGTCTCTGCCTACTCTCCCACTGACTGCAGCTCAGATGATGTAAAAGATGAATTTTACAGAAAGCTTTCCGACCTTCTCCAAAAAGCTAGGCGTTCAGATGTAGTAATAGTGGCTGGTGACTTTAATGCTCAAGTAGGTAAACTAAGCGAAAAGGAAAGATACCTGGGTGGATCTTATGGTGTCGCGGTTCAAAGAACGGATAACGGCGACCGTCTGTTGCAGCTATGCTCAGATAACCGCCTGCTTCTTGCAAACACTAACTTTAGGCCTAAGGAAAAACATCTTTTAACATGGCGACCCCCTAATTCGTCTCAACGCTGGACCCAAATAGATCACATCGCCATCAGCCACCGATGGAGGGGCTCGATAGAAGACTGTCGCTCATTCTGGAGCACATGCTTAGACTCAGATCATGCTCTGGTGCGAGCGCGTATTTGTCTACGTCTTACTGGACGTAGGAAACATGCTGCAAGGAAACCCCTTAGGGTCCTACTTAATGATAGTCAAGCCAAGAATATGTTTCAGGAACATCTAGAAAAACAGTTAGACAGCCATGTAAGTGACGCCCACCCCGAGGCAGCGTGGAATGACATTCGAAAAGCTGTAGAAACAGCAGTGATGTCTGCAAGTATGGTATACCATAAGGTTAGGGAGAAACACTGGATCTCAGCAGCATCTACCGCACTGATAGATGCTCGAAAACTCATTCCATCTGGGTCTGAACATAACGAAGACCTGAGTCAGCTTAAGCGTAAGCTGACTAGAAGCCTACGCAAAGATCGTGAACAGTGGTGGGTAGCAAAAGCAAGAGAGATGGAAAAGGCAGCGGCAATAGGTAACAGCAGGCAACTGTTCAGACTTGTTAAGGAAACCGGTATTAGGAACCCAACTGTTAGCGAAACAATCTCAGAGAAAGATGGACATATTATTCATTCTCAATCCAGGAGATTGGATCGATGGGCAGAACACTTTAGGGATCAGCTCAACTAGCCTTCAGCCACACTTCGGTTTTCCACGATCTCCAATCTACCTGAATGGCAAATTAATGTAAGTCCTCCGACTCTTTACGAAGTTGAAAAAGCTATAGGAAATCTGAAGCGTGGGAGAGTAGCAGGCCCTGACAGGTTTACCCCTGAGATTTTTAAGGATGGTGGTCCAGTATTAGCAGCGAGATTGACTGAGGTCTTAGGCAGAATCTGGGAACTGGACGTAATCCCATCTGACTGGTTTCAATCACTGATTGTGCCAGTCTATAAGAAAGGACAAAAGTCTTCTTGTGACAATCACAGAGGAATTAGATTGACTAATATAGTGTCTAAAATATTAGCTTCAATAATACTTCGACGTCTAACCAAAGCTCGTGAAGAGCAGACTAGAGAAAACCAGGCTGGTTTTCGACCTGGACGTGGTTGTATTGATCAAATATTCACATTACATCAGGTCCTAGAACATAGACACACATTCAGACGCCCCACAATGGTAGTATTTCTCGAGCTTAAGGCGGCATTTGACTCGGTTGATCGTGAGGTTCTATGGCAGTGTTTGTCACTGAAAGGAGTACCAAAGAAGTACATCAACCTTATAAAGGCTCTCTAGTCGAACACAACTGGTCGGGGGAGAGCTTATGGTGAACTGTCATCAGAATTGATTACCTCAAGTGGTGTTCGTCAGGGCTGTCCACTCTCTCCATTCTTGTTTAACTTTGTCGTTGACGTCCTTTTAGAGATGACACTTTCCTCATCTAAATTTCCAGGAGTTGAACTTCTACCGGGAGATCCACTTGTTGACTTAGAATACGCCGATGACATAGTTCTATTTAGTGAAGACGCTGACAGAATGCAGTCTGCTGACCACTATAAGCAACAATGCAGGTATGTTCGGCATGCGATTTTCTCCCTCGAAATGCAAAATGATGCTTCAGGATTGGGTTGCGTCGACACCCGAACTAGTGATAGGGAGTGAAGTAGTTGAGCTTGTCGACCGCTTCACTTATCTCGGAAGTCTCATCAGCTCTTGTGGTTTGGTGTGTGACGAAATCTCAGCACGGATACAAAAGGCTCGACTAGCTTTTGCCAACTTGCAGCATTTGTGGCGTAGGCGAGATATCCGTCTATCAACCAAAGGACATGTTTACTGCGCAGCAGTTCGTTCCGTCCTACTTTATGGCAGTGAAACATGGCCAGTAAGAGTAGAGGATATTCGTAGGTTACTAGTATTTGACCATAGGTGTCTTCGAAACATCGCTCGTATATCCTGGGACCACCGAGTAAGTAACTCAGTTGTTAGGAAACGGGTACTAGGTAAGGATGGCAAATCAGTTGAGGAAGTAGTGAAACTTAATCAGTTGAGATGGCTGGGACATGTGTTGCGCATGCCCGACCACCGACTGCCCCGACGTGCTATGTTTTCTGGTGTAGGAGTAGGTTGGAAGAAAGCTAGGGGCGGCCAGACCAAAACATGGCACAAATTCATGAAGTCACTGACAAGTGGACTGAGCCATGTTAGTAGGTGTAGACTACCTGGTTGGGGACCACGAGATGATAGCAGCCGATGGTTAGAGACCTTGAATGAAATGGCTCAAAATCGTTTGCAATGGCGCAGGTGCATTCACTCTTTGTGTTCTCTCAAACTCTAATCTTCTGAATTCTCCATGTCCTTTATTTTCTTTCCCAATTTATTCCACTGGACTATACTCCTTTAATAACATCATCAAACCTTAATGTCCCCTATCTCTAATTATACTTTCAGTACCTCTACCACTATGGGATTTGAATTGATAACTGAATCTCTGTGCTAATGTGGTATGGCAACTCGAACTGATGTACGTACGTACGAAGTTCCACGTTGTTACTGACTGACTGGCTATTCGGTGGTAACATACAATTTTCAACCAGGCAGTGACTCGAGAACGTTTAGATAAAGCTGAATTTTCACCATAGGTGAGCTGCTGTCTAGGTCGAAACGGATACATAAAGTAGGAATAAGAGAGGGTGAATAAATGACGTGGTAGAGTAATAATAATAATAATAATAATAATAATAATAATAATAATAATAATAATAGTACGAGTTATTTCAATGTTAATCAGATAGAAAGGAATATTTTCCATTTATTTATTATTTTAATTTAACACATAAGTATAGGTACAGGGAGGCACCAAGTACATATGCGCCACACGAATCTCAATTGATTTGTGTGAGGGCTGTGATACTGCCCGGGTGCCCAAACCGAAGCAGGTGATTTTCTTATGGGGCCACACCCCGAGCCTTTGACCTAAGGGTCTAGTCCACAAGGCAGTTGAGCATCATGAGGAGATGCAGTCCCATGGAAGCCGGTGACCAAAAGTTGGTTCATACGCCATTTGTTCCTGCAGGATACTGGAGCTCATGTGCACCATTGAATTGGGATCCGGTTATAGCGCCGGACATTCGCTTTTCGTCCTCTCATTTTCGAAAACAACACCCCCACAACGAGAAGGCAGTGAGTAGGACTTCCCTGGCAGAGGCTGTATACGCGTGGCCGTGTGAGAGTATTTCGAGAGGGAGAGCAAACCCTCCCCGCTCCCAGCCATCCCAGCGCATTTGGGGGCAGTGAAAATCGACGACACCTTGAATTCCGGACGACGTTATTCAGTAACAACCGAATTCCACTATCAGAAAAATATTAGGTGAATCCATATTGTACACATTGATGTATCTAGACATCTACATACATCGAAGGACCTAAACGTTATGAATAATAAGAGGCTGAATTCGATCTGTTACTCATAAATATCTTCGAAAGAGGATGGTTGACAAATCTAGAGGAGCATTGTTGACGTTCGAGAGTAATATAACATACAAATTAGTATAACTATGTTCGGCCAATATTTAAGCTTATTTATTTATTTATTTTAACACATAGATATCGGTACAAGAAGGCACCAAATACATATGCGCCACACAAATCTCATTGGATATGTGTGAGGACTATGATACTGCCCGGGTGCCCAAACCGAAGCAGGTGGTCTTCTTAGGGGGCCACACCCCGAGCCTTTGACCTGAAGGTCCAATCCACGAGGCAGTGGAGCATCGTGAGGAGATGCAGTCCCATCGTAGCCGGTGACCAACGATTGGTTCATACGCCATTTGTTCCCTCAGGATAGTGGAGCCCATGTGCACCATTAGTTTGGGATCCGGTCATAGCGCCGGACATTCGCTTTTCGTCCTCTCATTTTCGTAAACAACACTCCCGCAGCTTTACAGTTAACGTAGGACAAAATGAAATTTCTTGCAATCGAAAGAACCAAATAACAAACAGAAACGGAGCCAAAAGCGCACGAAAAATTAACAAAATTGAGACAAGAGCTTAAAAAATTACGATGAACATAGTAACTCAGTCCACATATATAAAATACTCCATCATTCAAAGCCTATAAGATATTTTCAAAAACCCGTGTTAATCATAGTAGCATGTTTATCTGTATCACCATCCTACTCTATCGCACAACAAACAAATTAGTGTTAGGGAAAAGAGAAAAACGGAATGTCAAGTGACAGAAAGTACATTTGAAATGTAGGATCTGAAAGATACTGTATACTTGGTCGACATACTCTTAACCTAAACTTACATCTGACCAGTTTTATAGGGCGTGTCGTTTCAAAGTCCCATTTGGATGTTTACGAATCACCAATTCCAGGTTGCACATTGAACAAGTTAAGCTCTCCATTTTCACCACACACAAAGCATAATTCTTTCCAATAAACAAGTAGTGATTGACGAGTCACACAGAAATATATCTGGCTGCTCAAGAGAGCGAATGAGCACATTGGGCAGAGTAAGGTTGAGTGGTTAGCATTAGTCATATAACATTCTTATCATACACAAGTAGTGCCCTTAGAACACCATACGTGCCGAAGCACTTGGAACCCAAGCATTTCCTCCGGCTTCATCAATCATGTTTCATGTTTGTAAAGTGATGCAAAGTAGAATTCTATGTACTAGGTACTTTTTTTAATCCAATACAACTACATATATAATAATGTGTAAGGTTCTACGCTAACGCATTGTTGCTTAGCCCTAGAAACCCGACACGTTTATTTCGTCTAGCAAACTATATAAACATATGATTTCCGGCACATCGCGTAGATACAAAAGGCCAAATACGATTTCTTTTCTGAAAACAGCACGAAAACAGTGCATCTGCTAGAAGTGTACTGTCTAGCCTTGGGTAGGCTTACGTCTAGCCTGAAAGTTTCTTGTGTGTTGGAGGAGTGTTATAAACATCAGCTAGGGTGCCAAAACGCTATCTAGCCAAATGAATAAGTGAGTTTCGCGCCAAAATCCAACTCCTGTTATTTTAAATATGATTGGTTCGTCCATAAATTATAGACTCACCGAGAAAAAAAGAACAGGAAAAAGTGAGCTGACAACTCATTATGTACAAGGAATGCACTTACATTTGATAAGGAAATCAATTGACAACAATCATAAATAACGCGAGCGTGATATTAAGACAACCTGATAATGGTAACAACAAGCTGATAGCGCGAGGTTGTAGGTAACGTCGACCTTGTATGCGTGCATACTGTGTTCAATGCTCTATGTGCTCCACAACCTTCAGTCTTCAGTAATTGAGAGAGAAGGTAAATCAAGTGTGTTGATCCTTGCACCTTGCAACACTGTATAGATCTAATCTCGCCTTGAACTTGCCAACAGAAAATGCTGATATTACGTGTTGTGGCAGAGAATTTCATTAATGCATTACTCAGTGCGAGAAAATGGAATTCTAAAAGTAAACAATTTAATCTCGGTTTTCGAACCTTTTAGAATGTCCCCCTAGGTGATCAGCTTCAGATTAGTGGATGATATAGAACATCTCAGTTCCAAACTCGTCGTTCAGTATACGGTAGACCAGTATTAACATTTTAGTTGGGTTGCATGTTGATTGTCACCGAAATATGCGTCTCAGCTATCCTCATATGTAGTTACCGACACAATATGCGTCAGAGAGTGACGGAATTGAATCATTCAGATACGAGAACGAAGTTTGAATACGTATATCTCATACACTTATTGATCCAAGTAGATATCGAAGGAAGCAAATTGAAGAAAGCAGAGCGAAACGAGACAAAGTGATGCGTAGCAGACAAAGAGAGTGAGGCAGTGCAATTTATCGGATCGTGGATTGAGGTTTGTAGTAAAAAAAATGAGTTACAGACATATGATGATTAGGGTAAGTAGTTAACACACATGCAATCATATAAAAAGTAGTTAGGGTTAATCAGCCAATAAGTGACAAGGTCAAAACGTGGTTTCAAAAGAATGAATCTATTGGTTTGTCCAGAAGCTAGAATGGCCTATGTGGACTTCACATAGAACCTTCCACTAAAATACCTACCGTAGAAAATGTGAGTAATTACGAAGTACATCTATGTTAACTATCGCCACAAGCTATTTCGTAACCTGCTGTAAGATTCCGGAAACAGGTTGAGTCGTCTCAGGTTGTCTTCATAAAGTGGGTCATTGAGACCTTTCGCCATTCTGATCCCCTCCGGTGAACTGTTTCTATCACATCCACTTGATACTTGAAAAAAGGACTAACTACTGGAATCCCAACTCGCAATCGTCGGGTATAACACCCTAAATGCTTCTCTATTATAGTGACGTGATGACTTACACTCAACCCACAAGACCCTATAGCCTCTGGAAGCAGAGGTCTCACAGTCACTAGTAGTCTTAAGGTCATCCCTTATAGTAACTCCCAGATCTATATGATTCATTACTTCAGTAAATACTGCGTAGTGGATTCTCACTTAAGCCAATACAACTGCACACACAATAATGAGTGTAACGTTTTACATCGATGCGTTATTACTTAGTCAAACATATTTACTCAGCTTCAGTTTGGAAAGGAAGGGAGGCTGGGTGGCCTCCCGATGATGGTAGTCTCTTAAATGACCAAACTTTCTTTTGAATCCGTCGACAGATGGAGCTTTAATTACCTGCTGAGGTAAGGAGTTCTGTTTGCTAATGATTCGACGGGAAAGTCTGTGGTCAGCTAACAAGTGATTTGTTCCAGTAATGGTGGACGCAATAAAATCGATTGGAAATTAATTATTTGATTGATCGGATGGCACTATAACTAGTAACACCTTTTATAATAGAAAAGTGCCAACCCAGTGAAATCAGAAGTCGGAAGCGAAGAGTTTCGAAGATACATTTCATAGAATATTGATATATCGAGAAGTGATCGATGGAAGGTGGCTAGTGGTCAAGAGAGAAACGAAGCACGAGGTACTCACTCGTGACCTAGTGCGGATGCATGTTTGAGCGCCTTCAGCTAGGTGAGCCCACTAAAACTAATGCGATCAGCATCAAATATTGAAGACTTACAGAGCTGCTGATTTTGGGGATTTATCCACCGCTGCAAGTCCTTCCAAAGGTAAATTGACATATTCTTTAGGAATTAGGACTGAATTTTACCAGAATGCCTAGTTCCTACACGAAGGCATCGATGATAGTCTGCTACTGAATATTGAAGCTCTTCAGGTGGAAGCTTCTTCTACTCCATCGTTCAACTATTTAAATCATTGGACGCTGGTAAACCTACAAGTTAGTGACAACTTAGTGCTTTCGATAGGTACTCATCCTATAATCAATGAGTCAAATGCTATGAATCTTTCAGAACATGGATATTTGCGGTCCAACTTCAGAAACTGTATCGTGTACTTGTGATCACGCAACTAAAATAAAAGTAGAGTCCAGACACTCAAATCAGTACAATTTCTAGCAGTTAATTAAACAGGAAGCCTTAAATTTGAAGAACATGTCTCTTCTATTATTTTTAGATGTAGACGGCTAATTGGTTTTACAATGAAAATTTTCTTCACAACAGAGGTTGAACTTACTCTCTACAAAACATGTGTACGACCTTCCTTTGAATACGGCTCTTTTATCTTCTCTAATATAGATACCACAGACAAGATAAGTGTAGAGGACGTTCAAAGACGCTTCATGCGTCAACTGCTAGGGAGTGACTACACTGTCGATTACACAGATAGATGTCAGCACCTCTCTTCAGAACCTTTATTGCACCGTAGACTAAAAAACAACTTAAAATTTTTCTACAAACCAATATATGGACTCTCATTTTTATCCTCCTGCCCAAATATGATCCATGACCCAGCTTATATACTAAGAAACAACGCATATACACTACTTACCGTAAAACATCAAAAAAACAAATGCGTTGTAAGTTTTTTACAGTGCCGTATAGTTTATTGTGGAACAAGTTGCCAATACCTATCTGTAACTGTGACACGTTTACCAAATTCAAAGGGCTAATAACCCTGTTTCTAGACTCTAAAAAGCTTCAACTATTCATTGAACTCCAGCCCATTAATGAAGCTTTTTATTATGGACCGCCTAATATCTACACGGAACAAGAATATAACGAGCCCCACTGTTAATAATATGAATATAATTAAATTATAGAACACATGGTTTATCCTCTCCTATTATTCATTGATTACTATTCATGGCCTTATGCTCCTAACCCTCAATTTCAGTTTCCAAATCTCTCTAATGGTTTAAGATACATTATTCTTCCTAATTATTATGTCCTTTTTTTATTACAAGTAGACAGATAAATCACTAAGCTTATGGATGTTGATCAACTAAGGCCGATCATACGAAGCTCAAAATGTCCTAAATTCTTGTGAGTTGCTCAATGTTTTATTTCCCTTAGCCTGAAAAATTTACAATCTTAGACTTTCATATCCTCTAATCTTCTATTAGTCCTTAACATCTCTTAACTACATATAATCTCTTATAGCTTATACCATTATTTATCTTCATAGCCGTGTAATATACTAAATGGATGTCTAACCCATAATACAAATGCTTTAGCCATCTGACTTGCTTGTAGCACGGAACTAGTAGAGACAGTGTATTTCAACTATGGGCTTTGATTGAAGCTATATTCATATACACCACGAACATAAGAGGGTCTAACATCACAAAAGGAGGAAGAGTGGCGTTACTAACCAGACAACTTCAATCCACCCATGTCTGTAGGGCAGAACATTTTCTTTAATTACGGCTCCTTATGGTCTAGTGGAATGTCACGAACCAATCGTATTGATGCTGGCTTATTATGCAAAATACCTCATTAAATCGTGTTTAGAACGCTGAATTGGTTTCACCTCCTACCGAGTAATCCTATTACAAGCAAACTAGACATCTAGCTAAAAACGAAGCTTGCTCAAGGCCCTATAAAATCTACAAAAAATGGGCACAAATAGCTTCGACAAAAATGGGAGACAGCCATTTGTGTATCAGAATACTGTTTTTAGCACTGTATTTTATAACTACACATAATCCCAGCTTTTTTCTGAACCGCCTCCATTTGTTAGTTGTTTGCCCACTCATACCTTGCTTACACATATTTTCTTTAACGTATTAGAGTGCTCTTGCTCAATGAATACCTTATTAATAGAGAATTAGATTGAGTGGTTTTACCTTAACTATTTTTTTATGAACACTGTCTGCTCTGCTTATCGTTCGTTCTTTTTCTTACATCCTTTTTTTGGCCCCCTTGAGATATGCCACCGAAAAGAGATATGAAACGGGAGACTTCGTCCTGCACCATCATCGAAGTCTTAGATATTCCGGAGGAATATAAGGTTGTGGTTTGTAGAAGCCCACAACTTCACATGGATCTATGCTCGACCATCAGTTGCACGTCGCAGCGCAACCGTCATAAAGCGCGCCATCTGTGGTACTGACAATACGATCAATCCAGCTGATTAATTTACTACAATGAAAATAATATCTTTTTTGGTAATTTGATCTTGCCCGTAAACTGGCATATCTCATGTAACAAACCGTTATTAGAGAACAAGTTATTATTATTATTATTATTATTATTATTAAAGCAACTTGAATCATAAACTCACAATCAGCCTACATAGTAACAACGTAATTATATAGTTTCTAAATACGTCCGCAACTTTATTGGTCAACCGATGCTCTTTAGGGCGACTACGATATATACATTGCTAAAGAATACTATAACTCCGCCTGGAGCCCCTTTCCGGGGGCTACTGCCGGTCCCAAGCCCGGATAAAGGAGGAGGGTTGGGCATGGGGTTAGCGACCCCATCCCGTGGAAAACTAACTCGCTAAAAAAACGCTAACCAGAAAAAATTATTCAAACCATTTAAACTCTGCCCTGGGAGTCAGAAGGTCTTCGTTTAGAAGAATTATGACGCCTCACGATGAAAGCCGAGTTTCTTCGGAAGTCACGAGGCCGATGCCCCTTCTGACAACCAGAGCAACCATTTATTTAGGTACATGGAATGCTCGCACAATGTGGGAGACTGGGAGAGTTTTCCAAATTGCTGCAGAAATGAGGAGATACAATTTAGAGGTGCTTGGGATCAGTGAAACACATTGGACGCAAGTTGGACAACAACGACTAGCTTCAGGGGAGCTGCTGTTATACTCCGGACATGAAGAAGAAAACGCTTCACATACACAAGGAGTTGCATTGATGCTGTCCAAACAAGCACAAAATGCACTTATAGGATGGGAATCTCATGGACCAAGGATCATTAAAGCCTCCTTCAAAACAAAGAAAACATGGATTACAATGAACGTCATCCAATGCTACGCGCCTACCAACGACTACAATGAAGACGCTAAAGATCAATTCTACGATAGGCTGCAGTCAATCGTCGAGAAGTGCCCGACAAAAGACCTGACTATTCTGATGGGAGACCTAAATGCCAAGGTTGGAATCGACAACACCGGATATGAAGAGATCATGGGACGACACGGACTGGGAGAAAGGAACGAAAATAGTGAGAGATTTGCAAATCTATGTGCCTTCAATAAACTGGTCATATGTGGGACTATATTCCCACATAAACGCACACACAAAACCACATGGACTTCACCGGATCACACCACACAGAACCAAATCGACCATATCTGCATCAACAAAAAGTTCAGGAGGACGATGGAGGACGTGAGAACAAAGAGAGGAGCTGATATAGCATCAGATCACCACTTGCTGGTCGCCAAGATGAAATTGAAACTCAAGAGGCACTGGACAACGGGGAGGACAATATCACAAAAATTTAATACGGCTCTTTTTCGGGATACTGACAAACTCAATAAATTCAAGATAACCCTCAGCAATAAGTTCCAAGCCTTTCATGATCTACTCAATGGAGAAGGAACAACTATGGAGAGCAACTGGAAAGAGATAAAAGAGGCAATTACTTCAACATGTCATGAGGTTCTGAGCCAAAAGAAGCACCATCACAAGGATTGGATCACGGTCGATACACTAGATAAGATTCAAGAAAGGAGGAACAAGAAAGCAGCAATCAATAACAGTCGAACAAGAGCAGAAAAAGCCAAGGCACAAGCTGAATACACAGAAGTAAACAAGCAAGTAAAGAAGAGCATCAGAACTGACAAACGTAAATATGTGGAGGATTTAGCAATGACGGCGGAAAAGGCAGCAAGAGAAGGAAACATGAGACAACTGTATGACACAACAAAGAAACTCTATGGAAATCACCGTAAACCAGAACGACCAGTGAAAAGCAAGGAAGGCAAGGTAATCACCAACATTGAAGAACAACAAAACAGGTGGGTAGAACACTTCAAAGAACTCTTGAATCGACCAGCCCCATTGAACCCACCCAACATAGAAGCAGCACTCACGGACCTCCCAGTTGATGTTGGCCCACCAACAATTGAAGAAATCAGCATGGCTATCAGACAAATCAAGAGTGGCAAAGCAGCAGGACTAGACAGCATTCCAGCAGAGGCACTGAAAGCAGATGTAGCGGCAACTGCAAGGATACTCCAAGCTCTCTTCAGAAAGATCTGGGATGAGGAACAGGTACCAAAAGACTGGAAACAAGGACTTCTAGTCAAAATACCAAAGAAAGGCGATCTCAGCAACTGTGACAACTACAGAGGCATCACTCTTCTTTCAATACCAGGAAAAGTCTTCAGCAGGGTATTGTTAAACAGGATGAAGGACTCCGTAGACGCACAACTTCGCGACCAACAGGCAGGATTCCGTAAGGATAGATCGTGCACAGACCAAATCGCAACTCTACGGATCATTGTGGAACAATCAACTGAATGGAATTCATCACTCTATATCAACTTCATCGACTACGAAAAAGAATTTGATAGCGTGGACAGAACAACCCTATGGAAGCTTCTTCGACACTACGGTGTGCCTCAGAAGATAGTCAATATCATACGGAATTCCTATGCTGGATTAAACTGCAAAATCGTTCATGGAGGACAGTTGACAAAGTCGTTCGAAGTAAAGACCGGTGTCAGGCAAGGTTGCTTACTCTCACCCTTTCTCTTTCTCCTGGTGATCGACTGAATCATGAAGACATCAACATCTGAAGAGAAGCACGGGATACAGTGGATAGCTAGGATGCAATTGGATGATCTAGACTTCGCAGATGATCTGGCTCTTCTATCGCATACGCAACAACAAATGCAGGAGAAGACAACCAGTGTAGCTGCAGCCTCAGCAGCAATAGGTCTCAATATACACAAAGGGAAAAGCAAGATTCTTCGATACAACACAAGATGTACTAATCCAATCATAATTGACGGAGAAGCTTTGGAAGATGTACAAACCTTTACATATTTGGGCAGTATCACCGATGAACACGGTGGATGTGATGCAGATGTGAAGGCACGGATCGGTAAAACAAGAGCAGCATATTTACAACTGAAAAACATCCGGAACTCAAAACAATTGACAACCAACATCAAGGTCAGAATTTTCAATACAAATGTGAAGACAGTTCTACTGTATGGGGCGGAAACCCGGAAAACTACGAAAGCCACCATCCAGAAGATACAAGTGTTTATTAACAGTTGTCTACGCAAAATACTTCGGATCCATTGGCCGGACACTATTAGCAACAACCTACTGTGGGAGAGAAGGAATCAGATCCCAGTGGAGGAAGAAATCAGGAAGAAGCGCTGGAAGTGGATAGGACACACATTGAGCAAAGCACCGAACTGCGTCACAAGACAAGCCCTCATATGGAATCCTCAAGGTCGAAGGAAGAAAGGAAGACCAAAGAATACATTACGCCGGGAAATGGAGATAGATATGAGAAAAATGAACAAGAATTGGATGGAACTAGAAAAGAAGGCCCAGGACAGAGTGGGTTGGAGAATGCTGGTCGGCGGCCTATGTTCCATTGGGAGTAACAGGCGTAAATAAGTAAAGAATACTATGGAAATTTGTAGAATTGTGGTCCACTTCGGTATTAGTGCTGCTTTAATAATAGACCTAACTATTAAATTGCAGATCGGTCGTGATGTAACTGCCCAATATATAAGACTTTACATGAAAGTCACATCATTGTCTACCATGACTCATCGCATTGTAACATTCATTAATATACGATGAAGAACACATTTAGGCTGGAGATGGAACAACTTATTCAATATGGACAACAATTATTTTACATAAGTATGACCACGCCTGCAATGCCGAGCCATACCATCCGATCAATCAATTAATTAGTTTCCAATCAATGTTATCGCGTCCACCATTACCGACCTTCTCTTAGTGTTACATGTTTAAAGTTTATTTTCCAAGCTATCTCATGTTCAGCTTTGACGATTGTGGTTAGGATCCAATGACACTACAGATTGATCGTAGTCGTCTTCCATTGTTGATGTAATGCTATTACCTCTACATGGTTCTGAGATATCCTAGAGGTCTTTTCTTCCAAAACAAAGAATCCGCGAGGGCTCAAAGAAGTTCCTAAGCCCGGAACAAATCACTTGTTAGCTGACCACAGACTTTCCCGTCGAATCATTAGCAAACAGAACTCCTTACCTCAGCAGGTAATTAAAGCTCCATCTGTCGACGGATTCAAAAGAAAGTTTGGTCATTTAAGAGACTACCATCATCGGGAGGCCACCCAGCCTCCCTTCCTTTCCAAACTGAAGCTGAGTAAATATGTTTGACTAAGTAATAACGCATCGATGTAAAACGTTACACTCATTATTGTGTGTGCAGTTGTATTGGCTTAAGTGAGAATCCACTACGCAGTATTTACTGAAGTAATGAATCATATAGATCTGGGAGTTACTATAAGGGATGACCTTAAGACTACTAGTGACTGTGAGACCTCTGCTTCCAGAGGCTATAGGGTCTTGTGGGTTGAGTGTAAGTCATCACGTCACTATAATAGAGAAGCATTTAGGGTGTTATACCCGACGATTGCGAGTTGGGGTTCCAGTAGTTAGTCCTTTTTTCAAGTATCAAGTGGATGTGATAGAAACAGTTCACCGGAGGGGATCAGAATGGCGAAAGGTCTCAATGACCCACTTTATGAAGACAACCTGAGACGACTCAACCTGTTTCCGGCATCTTACAGCAGGTTACGAAATAGCTTGTGGCGATAGTTAACATAGATGTACTTCGTAATTACTCACATTTTCTACGGTAGGTATTTTAGTGGAAGGTTCTATGTGAAGTCCACATAGGCCATTCTAGCTTCTGGACAAACCAATAGATTCATTCTTTTGAAACCACGTTTTGACCTTGTCACTTATTGGCTGATTAACCCTAACTACTTTTTATATGATTGCATGTGTGTTAACTACTTACCCTAATCATCATATGTCTGTAACTCATTTTTTTTACTACAAACCTCAATCCACGATCCGATAAATTGCACTGCCTCACTCTCTTTGTCTGCTACGCATCACTTTGTCTCGTTTCGCTCTGCTTTCTTCAATTTGCTTCCTTCGATATCTACTTGGATCAATAAGTGTATGAGATATACGTATTCAAACTTCGTTCTCGTATCTGAATTATTCAATTCCGTCACTCTCTGACGCATATTGTGTCGGTAACTACATATGAGGATAGCTGAGACGCATATTTCGGTGACAATCAACATGCAACCCAACTAAAATGTTAATACTGGTCTACCGTATACTGAACGACGAGTTTGGAACTGAGATGTTCTATATCATCCACTAATCTGAAGCTGATCACCTAGGGGGACATTCTAAAAGGTTCGAAAACCGAGATTAAATTGTTTACTTTTAGAATTCCATTTTCTCGCACTGAGTAATGCATTAATGAAATTCTCTGCCACAACACGTAATATCAGCATTTTCTGTTGGCAAGTTCAAGGCGAGATTAGATCTATACAGTGTTGCAAGGTGCAAGGATCAACACACTTGATTTACCTTCTCTCTCAATTACTGAAGACTGAAGGTTGTGGAGCACATAGAGCATTGAACACAGTATGCACGCATACAAGGTCGACGTTACCTACAACCTCGCGCTATCAGCTTGTTGTTACCATTATCAGGTTGTCTTAATATCACGCTCGCGTTATTTATGATTGTTGTCAATTGATTTCCTTATCAAATGTAAGTGCATTCCTTGTACATAATGAGTTGTCAGCTCACTTTTTCCTGTTCTTTTTTTCTCGGTGAGTCTATAATTTATGGACGAACCAATCATATTTAAAATAACAGGAGTTGGATTTTGGCGCGAAACTCACTTATTCATTTGGCTAGATAGCGTTTTGGCACCCTAGCTGATGTTTATAACACTCCTCCAACACACAAGAAACTTTCAGGCTAGACGTAAGCCTACCCAAGGCTAGACAGTACACTTCTAGCAGATGCACTGTTTTCGTGCTGTTTTCAGAAAAGAAATCGTATTTGGCCTTTTGTATCTACGCGATGTGCCGGAAATCATATGTTTATATAGTTTGCTAGACGAAATAAACGTGTCGGGTTTCTAGGGCTAAGCAACAATGCGTTAGCGTAGAACCTTACACATTATTATATATGTAGTTGTATTGGATTAAAAAAAGTACCTAGTACATAGAATTCTACTTTGCATCACTTTACAAACATGAAACATGATTGATGAAGCCGGAGGAAATGCTTGGGTTCCAAGTGCTTCGGCACGTATGGTGTTCTAAGGGCACTACTTGTGTATGATAAGAATGTTATATGACTAATGCTAACCACTCAACCTTACTCTGCCCAATGTGCTCATTCGCTCTCTTGAGCAGCCAGATATATTTCTGTGTGACTCGTCAATCACTACTTGTTTATTGGAAAGAATTATGCTTTGTGTGTGGTGAAAATGGAGAGCTTAACTTGTTCAATGTGCAACCTGGAATTGGTGATTCGTAAACATCCAAATGGGACTTTGAAACGACACGCCCTATAAAACTGGTCAGATGTAAGTTTAGGTTAAGAGTATGTCGACCAAGTATACAGTATCTTTCAGATCCTACATTTCAAATGTACTTTCTGTCACTTGACATTCCGTTTTTCTCTTTTCCCTAACACTAATTTGTTTGTTGTGCGATAGAGTAGGATGGTGATACAGATAAACATGCTACTATGATTAACACGGGTTTTTGAAAATATCTTATAGGCTTTGAATGATGGAGTATTTTATATATGTGGACTGAGTTACTATGTTCATCGTAATTTTTTAAGCTCTTGTCTCAATTTTGTTAATTTTTCGTGCGCTTTTGGCTCCGTTTCTGTTTGTTATTTGGTTCTTTCGATTGCAAGAAATTTCATTTTGTCCTACGTTAACTGTAAAGCTGCGGGAGTGTTGTTTACGAAAATGAGAGGACGAAAAGCGAATGTCCGGCGCTATGACCGGATCCCAAACTAATGGTGCACATGGGCTCCACTATCCTGAAGGAACAAATGGCGTATGAACCAATCGTTGGTCACCGGCTGCCATGAGACTGCATGTCCTTACGATGCTCCACTGCCTCGTGGATTGGACCTTCAGGTCAAAGGCTCGGGGTGTGGCCCCCTAAGAAGACCACCTGCTTCGGTTTGGGCACCCGGGCAGTATCATAGTCCTCACACATATCCAATGAGATTTGTGTGGCGCATATGTATTTGGTGCCTTCTTGTACCGATATCTATGTGTTAAAATAAATAAATAAATAAGCTTAAATATTGGCCGAACATAGTTATACTAATTTGTATGTTATATTACTCTCGAACGTCAACAATGCTCCTCTAGATTTGTCAACCATCCTCTTTCGAAGATATTTATGAGTAACAGATCGAATTCAGCCTCTTATTATTCATAACGTTTAGGTCCTTCGATGTATGTAGATGTCTAGATACATCAATGTGTACAATATGGATTCACCTAATATTTTTCTGATAGTGGAATTCGGTTGTTACTGAATAACGTCGTCCTGAATTCAAGGTGTCGTCGATTTTCACTGCGACTATGATCTATCTCTGCGCCTAACTGTTAATTCTCACTAATACCTTCAGTACATGACACTAAATAATGCACATCGACCAAACACTCATGCATAATTTAGTTGACTGTTCTGGTTTTGTGTTTAGGGTTTTTCATGTATAATGGTATCTCATTTGGCTAAATCCTTCATTCGCTGACCATATAAAAATTGTGTTTTTAATTACCCTCATTTGTGCTCAAATATTCACCTCATTTCCTGTAATCCTTGTTATTTTTTATCTTATCTTCAGGTTGTTGTGACGTGATTTTAGTCATCGGAGTTTTTTTTAAACTGGTTTGCCTATGCTTATTAGTAATTCTGTGGAAATATACTGTTATTGTGTTACTGTATTTAGTTACGTTTGGTTTTGATCTGTATCGTAGTTACTACCTAATTCCTAGTAGTATTCTACGGCAAACATTCCTTTATTTCAGAACTATATTGCTACAAGGTTAACGCAAAATGCCTTGTTCTAGCTCGTTGAAACTGTTTTATTAGCACTATTGACTAAGTTCGGTATGGAATTAATGGACTTCCTAGTACTGTGTAGGTGATTATGAGCTAACTATTAAAATTAAGTATAAAGTGGATCACAAAACAGCTGAATATTTAATCATTCCCTGCTTGACCAGTTGTAGTTTTCTTTCTTACTAATTTTATCAGGTTTTGCATGCACTTCCGTATAATGTTTTTATGTTGCCTCTAGCTTGTCGACCTTTTAGGTTCTTTCTAATGAAATGACATCGTTAAGTGACATATTGTTGCCGTGGGATCACACGCAGCAACCAAACGACTTGTTTTTAACTTTCCGGAACTCTGACGACTGTATTGTACGTTTATTATCGTTGAGTAAAGTTGTTTCTCAAGGTTCATGTACCTATCGCAACATCAAATGTCAATAGTTTGAGGAGCAGCTCAGATTCAATTATTTTATCTGAACTGAATAAACAAATGGATGCAAGACTTGTGAGCAAAGGTATTGTTTCATCTATTTTTTAAATTTTCCTAGCTCAGGAATATGGTCCTTTATTGCTTCCTGGGTCAGTATTTTATGTAGGCAGTAATCCTCGTGTGAGTTTTATTGTAGCTGTTTTACAATGTTAACTTACTTGTCTAATTAGGTGTAGTTGTACTAGTTTTCGTAATAGTTATGTTTTCATTTTATATGTGACTTCAATAATGAAATTGTTGTAATCATATTTCCGTAACGTTCCTAAAAGTTTATTTTTATTTTATATGGTTTCATTCGACTTTAGTTTATTCGCAACAGCTTTCATGTCTGGCGTTATGTAGTTCTCATTTTAGTTTGCTCCGTGCGATCACTGATTTCGGCACGTATATGCTGTCACTCAGTTTGTCAATCCACTCTCTCATGGATCGTTCTTCGGAGCGTTTTATGCTGAAAACACCCCACAAATTAAGGTTTATAAACAGTATTGTCTATTTTTTCGTTGTCGTAAGGGAATTTCATCGACAAACTGAGCCACATATGTGTCAAAGTCAATAATGGCAGTCAGATAATCAAGGTGAGAACTATATTATACCAAATATATAAGTTTTCACAAACACACATGCGTAGTGGGCACATTTAATGTGAAGACAGACTATTGAGGAAAGCGGAAAGAGCACGATTTTAATGATAGAGTGGGTAGTTTGTTACGAATACGTGCAAATCCCTAGAAATACAACAAGCTGACATCCTAGACCTTATTACATAAAATGATTAACAGTAACATAAGTTACTGAATAATAGTAAGTAGTATACTATAATATACACAAGGAAACTTGATAAGAAGAAATAAAAATGGGAAAATGAGGGACTAATGTAATTTTCTGGTTATTAAAATATAATTTTCGCTAGTCTTCAACTTATAGCTGTAGTGACATGGTCATTCTACTATCAGTAGTTAGTTTATAGCTTCAATTATTTTGTCTATTTTGTTAGAGGATGGTATGACTAGAATTTTTTGTAGTAAACGGATAATGGATTTCTTTCCATTGCTAAGCCGTATTTTATTTATTTGTAGTGATAGAAAAATTTAGCAGTTCACGTGGTAGATTTGTCTTTTGAGCATGTATGCGATCGGAAACCTAATGACAATATTTGTTAAGTATAGACTATGCGTGGTTGTTATTTGAAACCGTTGTTTCTAGTACATTTCAGAAGTGGTAACTTAATGGCTGAAAAATAGCTTTCAACATATGGATTAAAGGTTTGAACCTTTACTTGTTAAATGGACCATATTATTGCTACATCCTATATTATTAAATTCTAATGCATAAACAGTAATTCATTAGATTTCAATCAAGCTTAAAAGACAAGAAGAATTTCGTTTAGTGATGTGTTGTAAACAGAACTAATACTACTGGTTTGCCAGACGAATGTATGACTTTGTATTGTGTATCTAGTTATATGCATATATAATTATTAAGCAAAATATTTGTAGTTTATCCATCTGAAGCAATATTAATTTTTCAGTGTTGTATTAATTTTAAAGATATGCAAAAAGAAGTAAAATATGTAGCAATGTATATTTTAAATGTTCCTCTACGTTTATTGAAAATCATAGTATAATCATATTGGTAGAAATTTGTTTACTACTTTATTTAGCCTCGTAGGAAAGTAAATTTGTATCGTGAATCCTATGAAATTAGTTATGGTCAAAGAGGAAAATATGGAGAAAATCTCCACACAACTGAAAATGCTGTCATTTCAAATGGTGGACCTAATGATTTAGTTGAATTAGAAAAACTCTCTTCTACATTTACTGATAGGAGGATTGGAATGAGTAAGTTCATTAGAATAAAAATATCTAAAATACAATTAAATTTTTGAGGTGTTTTTTTAAAATGTATCGGTCACTAAATGTCAACTTAAGGTAACAGTAAAATGATCCCTAGCATAAAATTCTATCATTTAAATCATACAATATAATGACGGTACACCGTAAGAGATACATTTGGTTTTACAAATATGAAGGTGATTGTCCGTAAACTGGACCTATTTTCGGTGTTGGTCAACCATTGTCTTCGACTCCTGATCTACAAGAAACTAATTGTCCCATAGAAATAAAGAAGCATAGTAGAACTTTGGGTCGTAGAACACTGAAAAAATTTATGACACTTAACATCAGCGCGTCCAGGGTCGCAAAAGAATTAATACATAGTTGTACTGAGACTGATAATGAAAGTTAAATAAAACGAGTCATGATGTAGAAAAATAAGCTGTAACTAATTATTTACACCAGGATGAACAATTAATATATTTGGAGTAGTTTGTTCATTCTGAAATCTAGCTGAAACGTGAACCAGGACATCCACAATTCTTCACATGGATGAGTGTTTCAATTGTGTAAAATTATAACTTGGTCTAACTACCATTGCTCAGTGCTTCGGGATATCTCAGTTGTTATATGCGTGGTGTAAGTTATTGGTTCAAGTAGGATATCAGATACAGCCTACCTAGTTACAATACATATATTGGATAGTTAGATTTGCAAGTTGGTAGCACTGGTAAGTCGTAGTGGTCAACTTGATTGTTCACCAATCTGATTGTCATCGCCGATTTGTGCACCAATATTATCACTCTGGATACTAATAAATATGATTGAACCCCAATTATCATTGTTTTGGAAATGAAACAGTTTTTCTTCCTCTGAATAGTATTATTTATTTATTTGAACACATAAGCATTGGTACAAGGGGGCACCAAATACGTATGCGCCACACAGTAACAGTGAGGCCAGTAGTAGTTATCATTGACTTGTGTGAGGGCTGTGGTACTGCCCGGGTGCTCAAACCGAAGCACGTGGTTTCTTTAGGAGACCACACTCGCAGCCTTTAACCTAAAAGTCTAATCCACAATGCAGTGCAGCAACGTTAGGATATGCAGTCCCATGGTAGCCGGTGATCAACAACAGGTTCATACTCCATTTGTTCCTTCAGGATCCTGGAGCCCATGTGCACCATTGGTTTGGAACCAGGGTTCACCAACTGCCCTAGGTGGATCTTTCATATCCACCAACGCGATTAAGAAGCCGGACATTCGGTTGCCATCTCAATTTAGTAAGCAACACCCTCGTCGCTAGAAGGCAGTGAATAGGACTTTTCTGGCAGTAGCTGAATACCTATGGCCATGTGAGAGCGTTTCGAGAAGGAGATCGGACTTTCCCCACCCTCGGCCGTATAAGGACATTAGGGGGCTTTAAGTGTAAATTCTACAAGTAGATCTATGCTATGTAAAGATAAGTCTATCTCTGAGCGACGTTACCTGTTGTAGCCGCTCTACATAGCTTTCTATGAGTGCTTTGTCCTGGAACATCCATCAACCATTAACAAACTTACATCGGAAAATGTGAAAATGTACTGATAAGTGTTCTATTTCCTTTGGGACTTGACAAGGAGGAAAAATTTGATTGCTCAATACCAAGTCAGTGCATTATGGTTTTTCCGGGTTTATCTTATCCCTGAGGTCCATTCGGATGCCTGCAGACTACTGATCGCATCATTTTGCTAAGCGCATTAATTTTACTTTCTATGCATTATAATCATTAATAATTGACAATACTCGGAGGATTGCATTACCTTTAAACTTAGAGGGTCGAATAGCGTCTGGGAGCGAATCATGTTTCCTTTTCGTTTAAGACTAGATTTAACTCTGTTAATACGGTTAAATTACACAGGCATATCCATTTTTGTAGATCTTTCGCAAACTGATGTTGCAAATTCACTTGGAAAACTTTATGGAGTACATCGTAGTGTATCCATGATTTCACGCTTCGAAAGAATGGATCTTAGTTTAAGCAATTACTTGAAAGTTTATCCGATTATTCTAAGATGGTTGAAGGATAGTGAAACTGCTGATGGTCGCGATAAAATTATTCGAGCTGTTGTTGATTTTCAGAATAATAATAATAATAATGATACTAAATCACCAGTCAAAGAAAGTCCTCAGGTAATTGAATATTTTTCCTTAGAAATGTAGCTGGTTTGTTGATTAGTTCGTACTTCCTACTTGTTTAATGTGATTAGTGTTCTAGTCCCAAATTATTTTTATTTATTTATTTTAACACATAGATATCGGTACAAGAAGGCACCAAATACATATGCGCCACACAAATCTCATTGGATATGTGTGAGGACTATGATACTGCCCGGGTGCCCAAACCGAAGCAGGTGGTTTTCTTAGGGGGCCACACCCCGAGCCTTCGACCTGAAGGTCCAATCCACGAGGCAGTGGAGCATCGTGAGGAGATGCAGTCCCATCGTAGCCGGTGACCAACGATTGGTTCATACGCCATTTGTTCCCGCAGGATACTGGAGCCCATGTGCACCATTGGTTTGAGGTCCGGTTATAGCGCCGGACATTCGCTTTTCGTCCTCTCATTTTCGTAAACAACACCCCCGCCACGAGAAGGCAGTGAGTAGGATTTCCCTGGCAGGGGCTGTATACGCGTGGCCATGTGAGAGCATTTCGAGAGGGCGAGCGGACTCTCCCCACTCTCGGCCATACCAGGGCATTTGGGGGCTCTAGTCCCAAATGACTTGCTCTTGTTAGTATTCAAAACATTTAATAAACAAAGTGTAGATGAGGCATTCAATTTAAATCGTTCATACCGCTATATTTTGCACTGTTTTTTTACCAGGCTAGTATGAATACGAATTAAATAAACCATTTAATAGTATCCATCATTACTGAAAATGAGCATTCTGGACGAAAAATTTCGCTAATGATTATCAGTCCTAATTCACAAATATGATTATCATTTAGTTTCACTACATGCTCCTTTGAAATCATAATGTTCTTAAGGTGAAATAATGTCTTCGGTCATTAACTATGTTAAGTAATCCTTAGCCTTGGTAACCAGAAGTGTACAACTGACGCATCATTTAATATAAACTCAAACATGATTTTAGTGATATTTTCAAGATCTAATTACTTCAAATTTTAAATACTCAGCCTCTTTTAGCTAAGAGACAGTTCTAAAATGAAGTGTTGGATACGACTAATATGCTGTTTATTGAGGGATTGGGGTATATTGCGACAATTTTTTTGAAAATAATTTGCTGTTAGCTGATCATCACATTTGGACGTTTTCCCAAGTTTATTTCACCAGAAAACCAATCCTAGTTTTAAGTCGTACGAAAATGTGTAGAGCAGTGACCTAGTAAATGAAACACGACTTCCAAACATCAGGTTCAAACCCCACTACATGTCCTTCAGTTCGGGGAATTAGGTAGTGTTACTAGTCCCCACATAAACAATATGAGTTAAAACCGAAAACATAAACTTGTACTTAGTAAATAAACTACAAGATAACATATATTTGGTACAGGACAGACCAGTGTATTTTTATAATTTACTAGTCCTATGCACTTCACAAGCGTGTTTGTTCAACACTGTCCAAGGTCATTACTACAAAGTAATAAGATTTTATCTCACTCAGTTATAAACAACATACGACCTAGCATTAATGCATATCGGAACTCATTATCACTCACATAGGCATAATCAGAGAACATCAACGAAATGATAAGCAGATGATGGAAACTAATACCACACTCAATGCTAAGCTAACCATGAAGTATCAAATTTGATAAAAAAACTAAAAATGAGAAATGGGAAGTATGAATAATACATCAACCGACATTACGCCCATTGGCTTTTTCTACAGAAATGTATAAATTCCACAAACAACTGCGATCGTAGATTTTAGTAAAATTTTCCGTAAATTGTAGGGATATAAAGCAAAATAACCACCTTTTAATTTATTAGTTGTCTAGTAGTAGACGAATAAGTCAAAACTAGTCTGTTGTTTCCTTTGACTTATTGAAAGATTAGTTAATTTTAAGTATTTAAAAAAAAATCAATTCCAAGTTCGTGAGTCGTTTTTCTCGCTACCATTTTCTATGTTAAATATTTTTAATTATGTGTTTTAGGCTGAAAGTCCTGTTTTCTCGAAGTTCCCAAGACGACGACCGAGAACAATACTACCTGATTCTACAAGAAGGGAGTTGGAGCGAGTCTATAGACAAGTTAGTGTTTACACTTAGTCGTTAATTCTTTTCTCACAATTCTTATAATCCCCGCAACCGGATGGTAATTTATTGCTCCACAGTATATTTGTTTAGTCTGAACGTCTCAATTTCCTAAGACGTCGGCTTGTTTGATCAAATAAGATAAAAGTTTGGCAAGCTCTACTGACGTTATAAGATGATCACTACATTGTATTACTCGGGTGAAGTTATGGGCATAAATAATTATATCCTAGTCTTATTTTCAGAGGGAAAACCACCACTCACTATTCTTAAATATATCTCTGGATCAACCTCTGCTAACTTCTTTTATCTTGGGAATGCTGTGTTAATGTGTGATGAAGCAACCTAGGTCAAATCACACTTGGTCTGAACAACTGCATAAAATTTTCGACTCTGTTATTGATACCTACCCAGGCGATCACAAGATTACTCAAAGTTTGTTAACAATGGTAAAACCTTGCTAGAAACGATAACCACAAGTTACTTTTTTGCATGACTTTAGCCTTTTTGTGGTTGACTTCCATCGCTTGTAGTTTGCTAAATCTTGATATACTTATCTTCGTTACATAATTTCGTTTTGCTCTGCGTCTTCTATTTCGGGTATAGAGTCTTTCTACAATTCATCTTCCTGTGTTAGCGGACAAGTAATGAAGTGTTATATGCCAGTTTTTTGTTATCGATTTACATAGTAGAACCGGTGTTACTAGAGTAGATCGATCGTTCCTAATTCTGAAAGTACTGTAGGCCCTTACTGAACTTCAAATATTGAGACTGAACATTTTACCACAGTTTATTTACCGATTATTTTTATGATTAGTCAGCAACGTGTTGTTTTTAACTCTCGATAGAGAATCATGCTGTAACTTACAAAATTATGTTACTGGTTTTTCTTCTGACAGAATAAAAAACTATCTGCATATGAATTGATAGAATTGGCTGAAAAGTTAAATGTTGACAAAACAATTATACAAGTATGGTTCTACAATCGTCGTACACGTAGCATTATTGATCGAAAAAGAAGATTGAAACGAGCCAAAAGGAAATGTTAACATCAAAAACAGAAGACCTAATGTCTTGTACATTTTCGTGATAATTAAAAAAAGATAAATCTTTTCACTTCTATGATAATCTCTAGTTTTCTAATGACTATGCTTAATGTATGGGATTGTTATCTAAAGGAATATGTACTTTTTCAGCATAGATTTATGTTAAACCTACTAGAATAAATAAGGATTATTACACGATGGTATAATTCAATTCGTTTCACAAGCTTATGATGGATAAAACTTGACTACTCTAGATTTAGTCACTTAGTGCTTCTGCTGCTACGACGGCGACTACTACTACTACTGTTGAAAAGTATCTAACATTACTAACGAAATTCAATGGAAGTGATTCGTTTTGATTGAATAAGGAAGAACGCAAAAGCCAGAAAACCTGGCTTTTCTTTTAAA
Organism: Schistosoma spindalis; assembly: GCA_946903255.1. NCBI lineage: Eukaryota > Metazoa > Platyhelminthes > Trematoda > Strigeidida > Schistosomatidae > Schistosoma > Schistosoma spindalis. The sequence continues at coordinate 21,984,950 of OX336424.1, forward strand.
TGAGAAGGCATTTTTTAATCAACAAAACTGTACAATATTTTAGATGAAAACCAATTTGTTAACTGATAAAGTAAATTTACACTTTCATAAATAATTCAATGGTAACAGTAAGAAAAATACAATAGCTGATTGATTAATTGATCATTGAATAAAATTAATATATCACCAGAAAGCACACCTGTATAAAAAACATAACAATGAAATTTTCGTAAATATACTACTATGATTATGCACAGTGTGGGACTACTTCAGACTATGTATATTGTAATGTTAATTGAAATGGAAAGCTCTTCATGGGTTTACTTGGCAGATCAATACTTACTCTGTATCGTTTATTACTAGATGCTTAAGAATATTTTGGAAATAGATAATATGATCAATTACACTTAGTTTTTATTGTGGTTGACATTCGAGCATTGTTTATCCATGTTAGTTATGGAAAATCGTAAGTTTAAGTAATGAACTGATCGAAAAGGATTCCTTTACTGCGTGAATTGTTCGAAAACATTGAGTGTCATTTAGTGGGAGAAACACCATAATGAGAAGTTGAGTATTGCAACAACACTCATCTCTGGATGCTTTTCTTTTCAAACACAAAATAATTTCATTTTCATGTCTTTTATATCTGTCATTCTCATGAATGGAAATTCGTTTATAGTTACATTCCCACTAATGTCCAAACAATAATCTTCTTAACCACTGATAGTTATAACAATTAGCTTATATCCCTACTCCTTTACAAGATTTTCGTAGCAGCATTAAAACCATGGTAGGGATGGATTTCATGTTTGGAAAGCAGTAATAATAATATCGAAATTTCGATATGTCAGTAACGTAAGGAAAACTTTACGTGAGTGAATGATAACTTGAACGTGAACAGCCAACGGGAATATAATCATGTGTATACTCATATATAATTTATTCATTTAAACTCGCAAACATCAGTACAAAGGGGAACCACAATGCGTATGTGCCATATAAATCATTGTATTTATGTTTGTGCGGAAATACTATCCAGGTGTCTAAACCGATTCAGGTAGTTCTCTGAAGGGATCACTCCCCAAGCCTTTCAACAAGATGCTTTACACATAAGGCGGTGGAGCAACGTTAGGAGATGCAGTCCTATGCTAGCGGGTGACCAACAATAAGTCCATACGCCATTTGTCCCCTCGGGCTCATGGAGCTCATTTGTACTGCTAGTTTGGGATCAGGGTTTTCCAATAACACTGACCCAGTTTAAGCTCCAGACATTCGCTTTTCATCCTCTTAATTTCGTAAAAAACACACGCCGTGAGAAGACAATGAGTAGGAGTAAAACACCGCAGTAATTATTACTAATACACTGACACAATTGCACCAGTGACTGAAATATCAATAATGAAAACTCCTGCCCGTTGTTAAAATAATGCTAGTTATCGCCAAAACAAACGAATGTCATTCTAATTGGTGAACTATACAGTCGCTCAAGGACGGATAGAACACTTTTATAGTGTCACCAATACTGAATTTAAAAACAAAATAAAACATAATTAACTACTTACCAGCCTATATACATCTGGCATAAATTTTGATTTGAAGTTGCTTCACGTATAAGGAAGTCTACTTGAGCAGAAACACTCATCATTTGATCTCTTTCAGTGCCAGTTAGTTTTTGCCTAATTCTTTCCATTACAGAACGTGCACGTACATTTCCTAAAGTGACAGGCTGAGCTGGAAAAAATTACAGAAAATATTGTTTAGAAATAGCTCCATTTTACTTTTAGATTCTGTTTAAAAAAATGATAAAAACAAAATACGCGTTCTAGGTATTCGAGGTTCTGATGTACCATTGCTGTATGAAGACGGTAATGATAATAACTATCTGTCTGAATCTTGATTTTTTTAAATGGTCTGCTAATTAACTAAAAGCCGAATGACTAAAAGGATAATTCGATCATTATTTTTTCCTTTTTACAAAAAACTAACATTTTAGATAAATTTAATCAGTATTAACTTTTGGTGAAAAATTAGTTCTTTAAAAAATTTTCATGTGAACAATTTCAAGACAACACTAATGATGATCTCGATGAAAAAATTACTGATACCTGAGGTATGAAGTAAACTTACATTCTGAATCAATACATGAGTCTTCATTGCTTGGAGGTTTTGCAGAAAATATGAACCCTTGTAATCCTGAAAAAAAATTAAACATCATATCGATATTATTGTATAAATCATATTTGACAAAATCCTTTAATATGATGAGGTGTATATTATAACTAGCAGACAGATACAATGAACATCAGGTATTATTTGATGTAAAGTAGTGATCATTGTATTTACGATCCGCCTGTTAATATAGAGCAAAACATTCAGTAAATAAGTTTGTTTATCAGTAAGCTGTTCTACAAATTCTGTACACAGTATTACTATTTCTTTTTTGTTGACATGATTCTGTTCACTCTGAATTAGATTTTGATTATTTGTAATGAACAAATGTTTGAATACTGATAATATATAATGTGACCAAGTGATGACTGTTCGTGAGATCGAATTATTAATATGAGCCTCCAACTAGGCGGTTATCAGAAGATAAGACAGCTTTAGAATATATTTTCTAATCCATTTAATGAAAACTCCAAAATGTAAAAAGGATATTTTTGGGAGAAAACTATTAAAATTAAAGTCTAAAATATAACCATATTGGTTACCTGTCTACACAAAATATGAAAATTATTTTTACCGATCTTAAAGTTATATATATGATACGTTTTATATTCTCTGCTTGAAAAATATTTATTTCATTTTTGGGATAATTTTATTTAGTCTATGTTCAACACTACTAAACATAACTGTCAAATTGAATTCAACCTGTTACAACGTAAGAATGATGTTAGTGGAGTTGAGTTCTGTGAGAAGGGTGATTTAACCGTTGAAGTTGTATTGCCTTTCTACACAACATCATCACTACAAACTTCACATAGAAATGAGCTGTTCGAACATCTTCACAAGCAAATAACAGTTTGTTTTATTAACATGATGTTATTTAAAAAACAGAATGAAAGCTTTACGACTAAGCAATTTAGCTTAAAGGACGCAAATCCACCGAAATCATTCTCGTGAGCTACAAATCTAGACGTCAACTTATTAACAAACATAGATAACAAACTAGAAGAATAAAACGTATTGTTTACATATAGGGATGTACGTGCTGAAGATACAATTTGACTAAAATGACACAAAATTAAAATGAAACTAAAAGCTGTACCTATAGTTTTGAGTAAAAATTAAATTAACTCATTCAGCAGGTACTTGAGTATTAGCCAAACTTTAAATGTGGGCTAATAATACTACAACCTGGTTACCTAAACAAAGTAGTGGGGGTTCAAACTAGGGACTTAACAACTAAGTCACCGCTCCATCAAGTTTTGGAAGGTGAAGATTAAAACCACAAATCCTATGTCACAGTTATCAGAATACTTTAAGTTAAAGAAAGCGAAAGAATATGTATATAATGCTGTTTACAGAAATCCAAATAAACTCAAACAGAACTTACCATGACGTTCAACTACTATGTGACCGGATTCCATTTGCTTTCTTAAACGTTTAGCTAAGTAAAGATTAAAATAACAAATGAATAGAATAGCTGTCTACCAAAATATCTGAGGAAATGTATCTTTCTACATAAATTAGCGTTTTAACAAGGGTATTTTTTAACGTAAATCTTCATGCACGTTTTGCATAATACACTGCGTGAATTTTCACGTGATATTTTCACCAGTTAAAAGTTAGATGACTAGAACTCTGTAAACTGATTATTCAAACATCTGATTTTAGTTCTTAATACTCGGGACGCACTAGCCTTTAATAGGGAAGAGTTCGAGTTTTCATACTTACCAAATAAATAAATTAAGAAATATAATTTACAACACCTACCAGTTTCATAACAACCAAACCAAGGTCCATTACACAAATGATGACGCCATTGATTCACCTTTTGTGGATCACGCAATGAAGCACTGTCTGGATGATTTGGATTAGTAAACACCTTGTTTGGCGAATTAGCTCTTCTATTCAAATTTTGCTGTTGATAATGTCCTTGTGGATTCTGTTGACCTGAAGTTAAATTACTACTTTTGTCTGTTGGACGTCGAAGTGTATTTTGAACAGCATGATGCTAATATAGGAAAATACAAAAAAATTACATTGAATTTCAAGTTACGGATAAATTCAAAGGTATCAACAATTTTTTCAATAAAATGCAAGCAGCAAAGTGTTTAACAATAAACATTAAATAAGTGTTTACTTTGTATGAATTAAATTTCAAGTTTAATTACCTATATTATGTGATTAAAATCTGATTTGTTTTAGTTTACTAGAAAAACAGTTCAATGATCAAATAAATCGACCTCCAACTATAATATAACTCAGGACAGGCAGAATAAACTACTAACACTAACCAGTAACTTGTAATATGATTGTTTAGTTTGTACTACTTGCTCAGTTTCAGCGATCAAACCGCCCTGTGACAACTAGATAAAGCGATTGAAGGTCGAGCACACTATATTCTGATGTTGAACGGTTACAGGCAACCACGTATCGTGCTAGTTATTAAGTTCCTTGATTATTACTAAGAAATAAAATGGCGTACAGACAATGTGAGTATATGCGAAGCAAAGATCAGTTGCGGCCGGGAAGGCTTGGTAGTAACGTTTGGTTATGAAGCTGAGTGGGTTCTAATAATACTATTCAATACCGACTAATACGAAATATATACCTGGGTTTCCTGTCACATGAAAGACCAATGTACTATTGGTTGGGTAACTAGATAGGTTAAAATAACGCTAAACTGTGAATATAACTGGTGAGGATTAGCCATAACTTTTAGTACACGACCGGACTACATAAGATATGGAGGTTTATCCACAGTAAAGCTAAAAAAATAAGCAACTGTCTAATTGTTTTCGTACGCATATTTCACAAATATAATTTAAATGCACTTAATACTATTTCATGATAGTTATCACATCACTAATAGTCAAGATCTAAAAACATGATTTAGGCATATAGAACATAGGTACGGCTTGTTGGCGAGTATCAACTAGCATAAAACCTAGGTTCAGGGTTTTCGCCTACTACCTCTAACAACGACTACCTTATAGATCATGTGAAGCTGCAATATTACACCAATACAATAAGATGAATAGAAAAGGAGCAGAAAATTACATTATGAATGGTAATAAGAAAGGCTAGATAAGAGGATATAGTTGAAAAGGAAAGACAGTGAATCAGATTTCATCTGTCAAAATATTCATAAAAGGTCAATCAACAGTATAATTTAAAGGTTAACAAAACAAAATAGTCTATTTGAATACAAAGGCAAATGCAGAAAATGAAACCTATGAAGACTAACAATTACAAGTAAGGACAACAGAACAAACTGAGTTAAGGCTAGTAAAATAACTCAAATTTTCACTTCTATACTAAGTAAGAACTGACAATATTATCCAGAATGACGGTGAAAACTGCAATTAAACTATATGGCCCAGAGAACTTAACGAAAGCAGATTAAATATATTTGGAACACTGACAGCTTTTGAACCATATAATTCAAAGTTTTCAATCACTTGTGAATAGCACAAATATATTTATCTCATGCCATCAAATAGCCAGTATAAAAATTCACGATACACTTCAAGTTGACTTTGCGAAGAAGGAGTTCCAAACATACGTTGATGATCAACTATTCATTTCTGTCTTTTTATATACAATTTGTAATCTACAAGTGAACCATCAATACGTTTCATAAAGTAAACCCTATATATATCTGAGATAATTGACGATTAGGTGTCACAAAATTCGATTATGATGTTAGTAAATATCTGTCTTACATCCCAAATGGAAGTTAAATTTTCTAACGACAATTAAATCCATTTTTAATATTCCCAAAAATAACAATAAATCTAATTCGTACATCTTGATTCTATAGACAATCCTGTATATTATTTTTAATAAAAGCTATATGATTAGACATAATTATAAAGACTACGTAAAAAGGAGGCTCTGACCAGTGGAGCTAATCCATATAGAGTGTGACGCAGTTGGCCACTGAAGACAATGGAAAATTGTCGCGCAATGTGTTGGATTGGTTGAAGTTAGACATTAACACCACTGAATGACAGCTCAGTGGTCTAGAGATTGAGGGTTTGCCCGCCAGACCGAAGGTCATGGGTTTGGATCCCGTGTGCGGGGGTCGTGGATGTGCACTACCTAGGAGTCATATGAAGACGGAAAGGCCTTCTGGAGCTTCCAGGTTTTCAATGATGGTCTAACTTGAATCAATTTATGATATCTATGAAAAAGGATGTTATTGATGTGGTGATTAGTCAAGCATGAAGTGTATCCAATAATACATAAATTTTAAAACTATCTATGGTGAAAATGAAATGAAAATGCACTCAGTATTAACTTTTATCTTCATTTGTATTATAATTCAAGATTTACTTGTCTGAGAATAAAGTGCAAATTACCCTTAACAGAAATCTACTAAGTACATTAAGTGAGAAGAAATATTTCTTCCCTCTGTTTCAATATTTACTTATCTGATAATAATAATGTTCCATTGATGTACAATTTAAAACTCATTGAAATCAAGACATAGATTTGTTTTAGGAAACAGTCACTAACTAAATGAACAATTCATTAAGTGTTAACAAGTATCAAATATAAAAGCTCAAAGATTTGTATTAAATTAATAAAAGATATCTTTCTTAAAATTAGTTGAACTGCTTATACTACATAGACATATTTCATTGCGGAAATGAATTCCTTCAAAACCTTGTATTACGAGGTTGTTTATGAAAGCTGCTGAAAATACAAGTTAATAAATATGCCTGTTAGTGTATATAGATATACAGTGCAGTATACATAAATCAATCCATAAAATTACCTGTTGATGAGCATACACTTGTCTATGTGGATAATCTGAATTGCGTGCACCAGGTTTCAACTGTACCGACTGATTATTACCAGTTGTTACACCATGAACACCGCCACCAGTACCATTGGTATTCATATTTGTCAAACAGTTTGTTCCGATTGCTGGAGCTACACCGCCACCACCACCACCCCCGTCATCTAGTTTATTTTCTAAGTGATTAAAATCTTTACGGTTTTCATGGAGTACCCACTGTAACAATGGATCATGAATAAATGCTTCTAAGACTGCAAGAAGACTTTCACGATTGGATCGTAAAAGAGACATAACCATTTCACAGGTATGACGATAAACACCATCTATTCCTGTCACCTAAAATACATATGTAGGTGAATTTAGTTAGCAAATCATTTCAGAAGGATCAGAGGGGGTGGACAGAATTATTGAATTAAATGGGAGAAATAAAACCAGGATCTATTAAAAATTTTTTTTTGGATCAACTAGCAGAATTTGAATTCCGAGTTTAAACCGTGATATTTTACATCAGAAAGCATAAACTTATTTCTTGAACTTGATCATTTGGGAACCATTTTACTCAAAAATCTATTTGTATACGTGATAATGATAATTGATCAACTGTTATATAATAATATGAAATATAGAGAAATAATGTGCTCCTGGGTTTGGTATAAAGATTAAGACTTATGTTATATACGACTAACAGCTACTTGCCACGCATCAAAAATTGTAGAAATATGTAGAATAAATGATTATAAATAACAAACGCAAGCATAATTGAATAAAAATTCAGTAACTATAAATAACAGTTTTAGACGATGACTTTTCACTGTTTTATTTAAAACATCAGAAATGGTAGTCTTGGAGTTATTAAGCAAACTTGTTCGATAATCTTATTTATTACTTTATTAATTCGACTTCCAGTCACTAGAGAGTAGGTTGGAGCCATATACCATCTACTTTGCTTTAGAGAATCGGATAGTATTGCTAGCTTGCACGCATAAAATATAGTTCAGAGCTGATTACGCAAATCTCTACTTTATAAGTGCTTCGCACCAAATAAATTTCATGTACTTGGCTCGTAGTATAAACAATGTTTGTCACAAAATAAAGGTTTTGTTACAAGGAGGTGGATTGTGCACTTAAAGATAAATTATGTGGACTATTAAGAAATGATTGATACAATTGAAGGAAACAATCGAATTCACTTTGTTATGGCTGTGGGGTCAAGTATATAGGTTAAAATAGTCAATATGAATTACTCGGAATATTTAGCTAAATATCGAGTGACAGACTTTATTGGAAACAGGTAAACCATAGAACATCTCAACTAATAAGCAGTAGGATAAACGAAAAATAGATTTTAGAGATCACCATGGAAAAGTGTCAGATCAGAATGATTATAGAATCTTCGAATCTCTACGTATCAAAAATAGAAATAGGTCCCATTTAGAAAATTTGGATACTAACACTTGCTAATATCGAAGGATAGATAACGAGATAATTCAACTTGGAAATTGGTTAAATAAACCTTAAAAACTACGATTGTCTAATAAAAGATAGTTTAAATTAAAATATAATATTTATAATTACCTCCATAGCAGAAATAATCATACGTGTTAACCGAAATGGTACCTTCTCCGGGAATTTTTCTCTCATTGTAGCTACTTCGAAACAATCGCCAAAATCAATATGAACCACTTTTCCTGTCACTCGAGATAACATTATGTTTGATGGATGTCTATAAATTACAATAGAATGAAGTGAGACATGTAATTAAAAGGACAGATACTACTGATGAACTATGTTGAGAATATAAAGTGACACACATATTCATACATAGCAAAGTTGATTTTCAAACAAGGCATCAGGCATTTGAAAACATATAATAAAGTACAGATAACCAAATAGAATCGAGTTTGAAGACAGACTAGATACAAATCGGAGATCTATATGCCTGCAAAAATGTACATGGCAACATTATTTACATAAAGATATTACGATAAGTCCAAAAATAAAAACTTCACAAACTTTTTGTATTGAATCTTTTCCGAATACAGTGCACTGTTTACTATTGTGGTGAATGCTACTTATATAGACAGATATAACTATTATGTAACACTAATTGGAAGTGAAATGTATGCCAGCAGAAGATTGAGAAGATTCAATTGACGAGAACAGAAAGGAAAATGGGAAGTAAATGTTATAACCATATAATTTAAAGAATCAGGAAGGATGTAAACGACAACTGATGTATTCATATTTTATGAAACCACTCTGTAATTTTGCGTTAAACAACAAATTGGTCTTCTTCACCTGAATTTTCGTTCATTACAATTTGATGGTGCAAAATATTATGACAACTGAAATTATGTTTGATTTATGTAGTGCTTCTTTAAAATATTCTTGAACGGCTGAGATAGGGAGAGTTAGCTCTCTTTATCAAAATGTCTGGCACTTAAACCAAGTTGGTGGATCTACCTGTGAGAGTTGGAAAACCGTGATTCCGAACTAGTAGTAGAGCTCCAGGATACTGAGAGAACAAGTGGAGTATGAACCAATTGTTGGCCACAGCTTACCATGGGTCTGCATCCCCTAACGTTGCTCCACTGCATTGTGGATTAAACATTTAGGTCGAACACTCGAGCAGTACACCTCTAAGAAAACCACTTGCTTCAGTTTGGGCGCCCGGGCAATATCCCAGCCCTCACAAAAATCGAATGATTTGTGTGGCTCATACGTATTTAGTGCCTCCTTGTACTAATCTTTATACAATTGAATAAATAAATAAAAATGTAACATTTTGAAATTATTCAATTTTGTAGTTGTAGTAAAATTAAGGTAGCTACAGAATGCTTTCATTGAATGAGTCTTTAAATTTATATCTAGTTTATTACAAAACTCAGTAACGAGTGTTGAGGCAATTGAGAAAAATATCTCTATTTCTAATTTGTAGATCAGAATGCGAAAGGCGTAATACAAGTTATAAAAGATTACTGAATATTTATTTATTTGCATTGAATCATACGGTCTTGTTTAGGGTGACTATTGTTATTTTCGAAATCATTATTATTAAAGAAAAATACAAATCAATGTAGTTAGATGACTAAATAAAGTAACCTACCGATCTCCTAACCCCAAAATATAACCAACCATAGACATGGTAGCCATAGATCGTGTAAAATTGGTTCTACGCTCAAACCATGCCTAAAACAACAAAAATATCAGAAATCTCTTGAAAAATTACAAAACGTAAAAAAATTCAGATTATATACGTGATATAACAAATGAAGTAAAACATTTTTATGTCTGCATGAGATATTACCATACAAAGATAATAACAGTAGTGACGAAGTTTATGCTACAGGTAGAGTGGATACTCGATTGATAGGGTAAACACAGACTAGATAGTTTTATATCACATATATCAGATTCATGACCAAGAATAGGGAATCAGAGTAAATGCTAAACAATACCCTATTTCACACAATTACAAGCAGTCACTCGCAGTGATTACAGACAAGAAAGTTGAGTCCCTATTTGTCCGTGCTCAGTAGCCAATCACATTTACTTTTAATACTACACATCACCATGAAAAATGTCAATAGAAAATCTCCAATGAACTTGCTGGATGCTTTGAACAACATCGTTTAACATACTATCAATTTTATCATGCACATGAATATGTACTGTTGTGGTATGGTGTGTGTTACTGATGTCGATAGATATAAGTAGTATGTATCATCCATCGAAAGTGAAATACTTAGCAGCAGAAAGTTAAGAAGATCGAAGAAAAGAGAACGAGAACAGTGAATGATTACTGTGGAAATGAAGAAATAGTGCAGACTGAAATGATTGGTTGACATTTTGCAAATGAAATATTTACTATACGGATCTCAGATTTTACTATGTTCTGTAATTTTGTATTAAAATACATTCGATTGTCCCCACTTGTGTTCTCGTTCACTACAATGGGGTTTAAAAAAGGTAAAATAAAACCATTTTAAGCAGAATTATTAGTTTATGAAGGAAAACATTGGCAATGTTCAAGATTATTACCAAAATCAAAATTAGAAGCGTAAAATAACGCGAGTAAAATATGAGACAATCGAGAAAAATGCACTAACGCAGAAGTCTACTCACTTCAGAACTATGACTTTTTAACCATAATATGTTAGCTAGATCTCTCCCGGATGACTCTCTTAACCCAGCTTCAAATATTTCAGTTTTTTGTATAACATTTAGACGATCGAAATCTGGTGCCAAACGAAGCATTTCACGATTCTCTTTATTTAGCACAACATCAGCTTTTTCCCGATAATCACGTATTAAATTATGGAATGTGTCACTGTTTGGAACCCAACCAATCAATCCAGTGTATGTAGATAATGGAATAACAGACATCCGTTGTATCCTTTGTGATAAAAAAGGAAAGAATTTCAAAAAAGTCAGTAAAATATTGTTCACAATATTAACAGGGTATTGTTAAACAGGATGAAGGACTCCGTAGACGCACAACTTCGAGACCAACAGGCAGGATTCCGTAAGGATAGATCGTGCACAGACCAAATCGCAACTCTACGGATCATTGTGGAACAATCAATTGAATGGAATTCATCACTCTATATCAACTTTATTGACTACGAGAAAGCATTTGATAGCGTGGACAGAACAACCCTATGGAAGCTTCTTCGACACTACGGTGTGCCTCAGAAGATAGTCAATATCATACGGAATTCCTATGATGGATTAAACTGCAAAATCGTTCATGGAGGACAGTTGACAAAGTCGTTCGAAGTAAAGACCGATGTCAGGCAAGGTTGCTTACTCTCACCCTTTCTCTTTCTCCTGGTGATTGACTGGATCATGAAGACATCAACATCTGAGGGGAAGCACGGGATACAGTGGGCATCTAGGATGCAATTGGATGATCTAGACTTCGCAGATGATCTGGCTCTTCTATCGAAAACACAACAACAAATGCAGGAGAAGACGACCAGTATAGCAGCAGCCTCAGCAGCAGTAGGTCTCAATATACACAAAGGGAAAAGCAAGATTCTCCGATACAACACAGCATGCACCAATCCAATCATAATTGACGGAGAAGATTTGGAAGATGTACAAACCTTTACATATTTGGGCAGTATCACCGATGAACACGGTGGATGTGATGCAGATGTGAAGGCACGGATCGGTAAAACAAGAGCAGCATATTTACAACTGAAAAACATCCGGAACTCAAAACAATTGACAACCAACATCAAGGTCAGAATTTTCAATACAAATGTGAAGACAGTTCTACTGTATGGGGCGGAAACCCGGAAAACTACGAAAGCCACCATCCAGAAGATACAAGTGTTTATTAACAGTTGTCTACGCAAAATACTTCGGATCCATTGGCCGGACACTATTAGCAACAACCTACTGTGGGAGAGAAGGAATCAGATCCCAGTGGAGGAAGAAATCAGGAAGAAGCGCTGGAAGTGGATAGGACACACATTGAGCAAAGCACCCAACTGCGTCACAAGACAAGCCCTCACATGGAATCCTCAAGGGCGAAGGAGGAGAGGAAGACCAAAGAACACATTACGCCGAGAAATGGAGATAGACATGAGAAAAATGAACAAGAATTGGATGGAACTAGAAAAGAAGGCCCAGGAGAGAGTGGGTTGGAGAATGCTGGTCGGCGGCCTATGTTCCATTGGGAGTAACAGGAGTAAGTAAGTAAGGTTTAGTGATTGTCCATTCTTTAAGTTCAAGCTAGTTTAAAGACTTTTCGTGATACACTCATCGATGATTGACATAAGATATCATTATAATAATATCAACCTTAGTATAACGTTCGCTAGTCACAAAACCAGGTTTCATGTAAACCGACCTTCGCAGATTCTAATAGTTCATGTATTACCTCATTCGCGTTCGACTCAATACTTGGAAACTACTGTCTGTTAACAACTTTCACATCTAAAGCTACACTGTTTACTCGTTATCCAACCACAAAGAAAGTTGTTTTCTCTTCGTTTCGAAAGACAGAAGTGAATAATCACTAGTTATTTTGTATTCTTCTATTTTTTGTCCTTGATCATTCCACGTTTGTGAATTGACAAGTACCTTATAATAAGTTGGTTGATCACTTTGACTTAAAAAAAAACAACAAATTTTGTAATTTTTGTTCGGAACCATAGTTCCTTCGTCCATAATTATACACTTTATTATTAATCTGACAAATTGAAGTGTGTTTATGATCTTTCCCAGTCTTCATGTGCTGATGAATTAGTTTCTACTAAGAGTACGTTCAAGAGTTTCTGAATCGTGAAATAAATTTGTTACGGCTACCTATTCTAAATTTCCTAGTGGATATTTGTATACACAGTTAATTAATAAACCAATGGTTTTGTCTTTTTAAATCATTTCGATTTAAGTTTGATAGTCGATGCCGTGATGAATAAAGTGTCATTCAAGCCGATTAATTCATTCTAGTAATTTTAATGAATCTAGTAAGAAGTCAGAATGATTCATAAAGTATTGAAACTGAAAACGAAAATATATAAGTATGTAATTAAAGAGTGAGTATTCATCTTACGTTAAATTACGACGTAACGTTTCCGGATTATTAATCAACAATGTGTTTACAAGTCCAAAAAATTGCATAATACGTTCATCTTGACGAGTATCTTCATGTCCTTTTAATAAAAACACATATTGGTGACCATTTGAACCTGAACAACAGAAAGTGGAATTCCAATGTAAATTACTCATTGATAGAGAAAAAATTATAATGAAATCTTGGAATTAAAATTACTCTATAAATTTATGATAGCTTTATTGACGGAACACAGTTTCGATCGTGTCACATAATATTTTTGCATCATCAGCAAGCTGAATTAAAGACCAAGAAATACAAATTCGCACAGGAAAAAAACCCATCATAATCGAAAAATTTCATTCCATTAGTTTTGTGTTATGTCGCGATAAGCATAATGATTGGTAACTTTTGGGGTCCACTTATGGACCTATACTATGCGTATACTTTTATCGTATAATTGTTAAATAACTAAACTATACATATTCATGTCCTTATTACGATCTTTATTTTGACCGATGAACTATTATTATACGATTTACCACTCTTGAATTATGCCCTGTCTATTAATTATTTCCTCCCACAATCACAGACACATTTGGACAAATCTTGTTTCCTATTTTATGACACGATGTGGTCTGTCTGGTTGGTATATAAACACAGTATGCTTGAAATAAATGATTCACATAGCAGAGGCTGAGATTTGTGTTCTGAACTTAACTGGCTGGGCTAGGCAGGAAGCAGGACCGATAAGTACCTTAGACTGCTCGTACGGGTTTTAGGCGTCATTGGTCCGATCGATGATTCACTGCTCTCTAATTGGCAGTATCGTTACGTCATAAATTAACAGGGCACATAGGCCACAAGTTGTAACATTTTGAGAAAAAACACATTCAAGTTACTCCGGTTTATCATCTAATTATAATACATTTAGCAAGATTATCAAAGTTTAATGGTAAAGAGAAAAGGTCTGATGCTCAATCCAAAATTTCTATTATACTGTTTCTTTTTTTAAAAAAAGTTTTTTTTGTAAAAAAGATGGTCCCCATCATAAATTTCGTATAATGAAAAGATGTATTAGTACGATATTTAGTTACTTTGTTCTCAAGTACACCGTAAATACATTCATCGTAAGAACTGTAGGGTCGGTAAACTTACTACTCACTGGTGGAATAGATCTTGAATTGTCTCTAGTTAGTGAGCTAAGAAGAGGATAGGAAATAGTCTCATTTGCCATAACCGAAGTCGGAGTTAGTAATCATCAACTTAGTGTGTAAACATTTTAGACAAGTCTTGTGATGATGACACATGTTCTATCTTTATCAATTATTATGGTGTGACTACGATTCCTATGATATGTATAAACACAATAAGATGACACTGTTTCAGTTAAACGACATACTGAACACGAAACCTATATAAAAACATATTATAAATATATAATATGGTGTGTGGTTAATGTTACCTAGAGTAAATAAGACACCATACAACAAAAAATGTGTCACTACACTGATGAAACTTGAAAGTTAGTAAAGAAATATTCATAAAGCAATTTTAGTAAGCTATAGTTTAGCCCGTTTGTCAATACCTTAAAAAAAGTTGTAGATTCTTTTTTTATGAGAAAAGTAGAACAATCATTGATTTCAAATATATCAGAGGTTGTTTTAATTATCGAACTATTTAAAGTGATACTTTGGACACAAGTTGATAGAATTCATTTTATCAAATTAGAGATTAACCTACAAACCAGTATAATATTTATAACAAAATATTTAACACAATTCGATGAGAACTAGTGGCAATCCAAACATATTGCAAATAACACATCTGATTATAATGTTGATTACTAGATAGACCCATGTGTACACTTTAGTTCAAGAGTAATTTATGTTTATGGTTTATCAAAAAATGTCGAACTGTAAAATAGCTGGAGAAATCAACATTAGATCGATCATGAATTCCGTAGTTTAAATGAGAATTCGTGATCTATGAAATCGATGATTTAATAATGATTTCATCCACTGGAACATCTGAAGACATTAAAAGCGGGAATCTAACTTTGATAATTTAAGAAATTAACTAGTAACGTGTTATTAAATTTTACAAAATACAGTCTTTTTTTAAGGACATATACAACTTGGATCAAACGCGTGAATAGCAGAAAACATTCAGTATGAAAAAAAACATACAAACAGGGATTGTGTACAAATAAAGAGAGCATAAGAGATTATCTAAGGATATTATTATGTATCGTAAAGTTTTCTATTGAAGATCACGTTGATATCTAATTGATAAAAATTGGAATTCGCTAAACACGAACAGAATCTAATGTGATCTCAACAAACGGAGCCACCGATACACAACATTTCGATAACAAACTCAAACACGACAGAACACAAAGACAAGCCAAAATGTTGAGAAAAGCTTGATATTCAAGTAAGCAAATTTGAAGTCGAAAAATTCTGTAAATATAGCTACAAACATGTCTTTGAGACGCAGTAAAGTTAATAAACTAAAAGTGAGAACAACCAATCAAATAACAGCACAGATCAGTGAAGAAATATGACTTGGTAAAACATCATCGTGGTTATCCTTGCAGGAAAGAAACAACATCCATGAACAAAATGCTAGATGAATTAAAGTATTTTTAGGCCATAAGTATCTCTATATTGCCAACACTACTTAATCGTACGAAGACATTTGAATAGATTATAGGTCTACAAATGATCAAATATATGAATCAACAACATACCTGTGATAGTTAATTTGCGTGGACGTTGTTTTGAGGTGATAAAATTTAAACAGTTCTTAATGGATGCTATTCTTACAAGTGGTCGGTGAGGCTCGTAACTTCCAGGTACCGCTAACTGCCAATCTTGTCCATATTCATGTAAACGAGGTGAGGACACTGTAAGCTCTAAAGTTGTCATGTTGTTTACTTGCTTGGCAAACTGTTGAAAACGAGAAAAAAAGTTGGACCCCATGACGAACAAAAAGGAAAAAAAAGTATGACAAAACTGAGAGCAGGTTTTTAACTCTGAGATCACTTGAAAAATAGGTTTGATGGTCTTAGTAAAAAAAATAAGTGTCACAGAAGAATCATTACTTATACATAAATATATATTCTTTATATTCTACGATATAGATTCACGCAAGATATGTTTGTGAAATCTTGTTTCTATCTAAATCTTCTTTTGCAGGGCACAGAATTTTCTAGGATACAAAACGTAACACCATTTAACATAAATGCCATTAAGATTATTCGTTTTATAAACCTAAGTTAAAGATGTTATAAAATATGACAAACATAAATTAATAACCTAAACTTATTACGATGACAAGAATTTCTAAATAAGACTTACACGTCTATACAAAGTATAATAACCTTCCCATGCTTTCTGTAAGTCAATTCTAACTTGAGTTAACTCATATCTTTCACAGCATAATCGAGATTCAGCAAGATCATTGCCATTCTCTTGTAAAAATGTTGCTTCATGAATTGTTTCATGACCACGATCCATCATTTGATGTAATGGATGTAATAATCGAAACATTTTCGCAATATCTTTTTCACCGAAATAAACACGACTTGCATCTTCTAATGCTTCTGACCACATTTCAACCCATGTTATCGATAGACGAATTAATTCTTCATTTAGCTAGGATAAAGAAAAAAAATGAAATGATATTATTCACTAATATTAATCATAATATACACATAATTAATTTTAGTGAAACGCTTATCTTATACACAATTGATTGGTCAGTGAGTAGTAGTGACTGGCTAATGTCATGATGCTTGTCTAGTCCTCTGGTACTTATCGGATTCTGTTAACCCAGTTGCAGTATGGTCATTAATCTAAGAGACTCAACATCATGTATACTATGATGAGATTTTAGGTGATTAAAGATAGTTAACAGTGAATTCTGTTACCTTCAATTTTGAAGTAATTGGTGATCTTTGTGAGGTTCAAACCTTGTTGACTAACACGAATCATCAAACACTCGATATACATATACCAAACAGTTAATATGTAGAATTGACCAATCGAATTACTTGAAGTAACATAAGTAGAATTTCTAATGAGAGTATCCTCATTGATTACTTCAGAATACCTCGTATTAAAAAAATTAAATCCAAACAATGTTATCTGGACAAAAATAGATTTATGACCATACATCTGAAAATGTGAAAATATTGACAACCAGATCGCCATCTTTTAAAAATGCTATTTATAATATCACGCACAGACCAATAAACTTATTGTTCACTGTGAAAAAAGTTTAATGATGAACACTTACTAAAAATGCTTCTGATATTAAACGTGAATTTTGTTCTTCCATACTGTACAGAATACGATTAGCGTTATAACGGCGACGATCAGAGCCACCAGATTTAAATGCTAATACTAATGGATAAACCATAGATTGTGGATAACGTTGTCCAACAGATATTAACAAATCAATTATAATAGTAGCAACATATTCTCTAGGGGTATCAATACGAGCTAATAATTGTTGTATAACAAGTAACCAATTATCCAAACGTATTTTAGTCAGACCTTCACGTATCACTTCACGAATTTCAGTTAAATGACCAAATTTGAATAATAAATTGATTAAACGTAAACTATCCTAAACAAAGTAAATAAAATAATGAAACGATAATTCAAACTGCAGAGAAAAACAACAAACTGAGTAAAACTAAGAAATATAGCGAACTAATCTATTCTGTGATATATGGGCAAGGATTGCGAAAGAAGGACAGCATCCCTACAATTGAAGAACATATGGAACTCAAAACAACTGTCAATCAACATCAGAATCAGAATCTTTAGTACGAACAACAAGATAGTCTTACTGTAAGGAGCTGAAATGTGGAGAACTACTACAATCATCATTAAAACGGTGCTAGTATTTATAAACTGTTGCCTATGCAAGACACTCAATGTCCGTTGGCCGGATAACATCAGCAACAACCTACTGTGGAAGAGAACAAACCAAGTTCCAGCTGAGAAGGAAATGAGGAAAAGACGTTGGAAGTGGATAGGACATACATTGAAGAAATCACCAAACTGCATCACGAAGCAAGCGCCTACCTGGAATCCAATACTGAAGGGAGACGGAAAAGAGGAAGGTTGAAGAACACAATGTGTCGGGAATCGGAAGCAAACATGAAAGGGATTAAAAGAACTGGAAAGGATTTCCCAGGACAGAGTTGGACGGAGAATGCTGGTGGGTGGCCTATATTCTCAACGAGGGGTAACATGAGTAAGTAAGTATACAAAGAAAAACAAAAAAAACTACGTAACAAAAGTATCTTTTGATCAGTGAAACAAGAATAAAGATCATGTCATATTTTCATTTTGTGGATTCCCTTCATTTGTTTAGATCAACTCAACAGCATATAGAATGATATCGTATTTATGTATAAAAAAAACATAATAACCGACTAGTCTTTTTAGTCATACTTTTAAACTGCAAGGAGGATCGAAAGTAAGGCGGATGTATTCTTTTTCAATCTCAGTCTAAACCTTGAGTCCCATTATTTCCTCAATGACCCACTTATTATTTCATAACGAACTATATTCTCAATGTTTAATTATTTCTTATCAATGCTAACACAGTGTTCCGACTCCTTTCCCCACTATCTTGATGATTTCATCTCGTTGCGCTAATGTTGTATGTCGAATAGGGTTAATGTATACTGGTTTCAGGCTTTACAGTGTTTGTCAATGAATAATAAGTACTAAAACTTAGAGATTATCAATTAGTGACAATTGTACGAATGGATAATGTTAATAAGATGATAATAATAAATTTAATACAGACTAAGAAAAAGTAAATTAGCGAGAATCACGAAATAAATTGATTTATTAATACTGACTATAGGACCTCGGTTCATGAAAGTATCAGTGAAGATAAACAATTGAAAATTTACCTTAACCAGTGATTTATTGAAATACTTGAAAGAATATTATTAGGGTAAATTTATCAATAAAACTATACATAATATTAACCAATAAGGTAGCTCATGTTACCTGAAGTACAGTCTCCTATTTCTATCATACACGAGTCAATACCTTATGTTTCAATGAAACTAAAACTCCAAGTTACCATCTGTGTAATTGTTTTTGTGAAAGAGGATCTAAATAAATTGACATTAACAAAAGCTTTGATTTCGCAAACGAGAAAAATGAATTTAACTTGCCTGTAAGTTAGCAGTTGGTGACAAACTTATTGAATTGACGAAACCTTTAACAGATGGAGCAGCATGTAATTCCATACATCTCTGTAGATCGGTTTTCGCACGGACAAGTTCTGCTATAGGTGGTGGTAAGGGAGAAAAATTAGATGAAATATTACCAACAGGTAAATTTGAAGATTGCATTTGATTAACTCCCGATCCATGAATTCCAGCGGAAGACGAGAAATTACGCCGGGACGTCCATAAATTGTGATTATCAATACCACCAACCTTAAATAGAGGAATGATAAAAAATTACCAACATCTATTCGTAGCGTAAAATAGTTAGCATCGTGTCTAGAACTAGTAAAATTGTGGCTAGGATAAATTGCCATCGACCTATGTCGACACACTTTAAATCTGGACCATGAGGAATTCTACACTTCAGCAGTTCACAACACCTACAACGCTTGAACGAACAGCTAACAACTTCAGGAATTAATAAAGTTTTAAATTGCCCAAATCGAAGAAAAATAATTATTCATTAATGTGCTTTCTACAGAGTTGGTGCACTTAGCTTTCATCTACTGGACAACAGGTTCGGATTCTATTATACCTAGTTTTAGGCAATCGAAGAGTTACTCTATATACAAAACAATATCTAACCCTAGACGTAGTACACAAATCTGTTAAAATGGAAAATATGAAACCTAAATTAATACTTGCTTTATTCAATTCTAACTCCGCTCTTTCCAAACAAGCTTTCAATGTATCCAAATGGTTAAATACAGCATAATTTGCCATAGCCCATGACTGCCATGTGTTACGACAATCTGGTGCGTGTAATGTTGCAGTTTGATAACACTGAATAACAAACGCTTGACTTTCTTCCCATGTCTGAGTTATATTGGATGTGGCCAGATTTTCATTTACTATCGATGTCCCTCCAGCGGTAGAAGCAGCTCGACGAATCCGTGAACCATTACGATTACTTGATTCACGTCCACCAACTACTATTCCGCTATAATTATTTGATAAACGCATTACAGCTCCACGTGACATTTGAGATGGATGTATATTTTCTATCACATCACTATTAGAATTCACTTTTGATAAAGTGCGTGCTGCAGCAGCTACGGAAAACTGTAGTCCATTTCCACTGGCAGTTGTAAAGACGGAATTAGGTGTATAACCTAATGAATGATTGTCTGTTTGGTGACTACCAGGCGGTGAACGTGTATACAATTCTGAATACCATGATCCCAATTTCAAACAACATCTAGCAATAAAAGAAAGTTTAAAAATAATTAAATGTAAATAAACGAATAATGTTAGATCGATCGCCGTGACTGATTACTAGATAGGAGTCAGTAGAAAACATTGCAACATGGTCATTATTCTAAATGACTTGACACTCCAGTTCACTGTACTTTGATGCTAGATGGTTGCAAACAAAATACGAGAGGTTATAACTAATAGTTTCATGTTAGTTAATACACATAAGTAATAACATGATTGATAAAATTTGATTAGTATTAAAGATTAGAATGATGTGATATTCGTTTCTAACAATAGCCAATAAGTAAAGATATCATCTCAGACCTACAAAATGACAGTTGGGGCCAGAATAGCTTAGAAGTATTTGTTGACTAACCTTTAAATTGAAGAATCTCAGGTACGAGAATGGCTTGAATAAGTTGTGGGATTAATCAATATGTAAATTTACAACAGAACGTTTGAAATTGACTACTTATTACTCAATCTAATTATAACTGTTAATAACTATATGAATACGAATGTTCGACTAGTTACTTATAATTTATCGGAAAGTAGTATTAATGCATGAATTGTTTTTAACGATTTTGGACAATTGTACGTAAACACATTTGATGAAATGTTTTGGATATTTCTGCAAGATTATGGTCAAAGATTCACAAATAGCATACGTAGGTAAAATGTTGTTGCAATGTATCATGAAAAGACGGAAGATTGAAACGCAGATAATAGGTCTTAGATTCATTTGTCTAGAGCTGACACGCTCGCAGAGGGGCTTGATGGTTTTAGGGTCCGATCCCTAGCTAGATAGCAGGTTTTAAGTTTTGAAAAGTTACGTATTATGAAGAAACAACTATCAAGATCTGCCTTTTAGCGGTTTTCTGGCCTAATCCGTGACATAACCACTTATAAAAGAATTTCGATTAAATTTTAATCAATCGAAAAAGACGAAACCTATAAAAAGTTGCAAGGATTATACAAGGAAAACATATAACGTACTTCGCTAACAGTCTTCTTAATTCCTTTCGTTCGTTAACTATTTGGATTTCTAGTTGTCTTGAATCTAAACTATCTAATGTCTCATTGGTATTCAATAAATTTGGAGATAAAAGTTGAAAAACTGATGAAGATTGCTGAGCATTGTTTATCCCTGTTTCAGCTCGAAGTAATGGTTCTAACACATGTGTTTTTAAAACACATAAACGACTAACTGCTTCTTCATGTGCTCCAACTGCCCATAATAGTTTAGTATATGCAAATACAATTGCTGGATCAGAACTTGGAATAGGATCACATGGCGGAATACCAGCTGGATCTAAACCCAACAGATTTTCTAATACTTGACGTGACAGAATCTACATCAACGATGTAAATAAAACAAATAAACATTAAATTCATATCAATTGTGATGAATAACTATCGTGAACATCAGATATAATTTGTTGCAATTCACTTACAAAACGACCACTTCTACGACACAGCCCAGCAAAACGTAACCAAGATTTACGATCTTCATATGGTTCCAAGACTAAACTACGTAGTTGAATGATTTGACTCCAATCTTCGACTACAGAATTACAACCAAGTAACCGAGATTGCCATGCTTCACGAAGAATTGGACGCCTTTCTGGCATAAGTTTATACTGTATAACTTCTTCAGCTTCAGATAACAGTTGAGTGCCCACTAAATCCTGGGTATTTGAAATAGAGAATGATTTTGAAATAATTGAATAAATGAATATTCTTAGCTTTAAAATGTAGATATTGCGATTTTATCGATGACTAACCCTTAAGTAAAATGTTATTTACCATTTTACAAACCAGGAAATAACATATAACAGTATATACTTATGACAACAGTGAATAATTACAAATATACAAATATCCGGTATTTCTTACAGCATATGCACGATTGTAACTTTCTTCAGCCATAGCTGTTAAGTTAGAATCTAGGACATCACGTGCTTTCATTATGAAATCACAAGCTTTAGCATATTGTTCAGAATGTATATTTAAAACAGCTCTATAGAATGCACCATCAAAACTGTTATCAGCTGATAAAGCTTCAGTATAGCGTTCGACACGATCCCATGAATTCAGAGCCCATGCTGCACTACATGCTAACGGTGCCATTAATGCACGCATTTGATCGTTCACATCATTCCAACGTTCCCATGCCATATTGTTTAATGGAGCCCTAGATTAGAAATATATAATAACAATAACAATTTTGATAATCATATAGTTTTAAGAAAACTGATAGATCTGACATAATGGTTAGTGACACCATCAGGCTGCTTAAAACAAAGACGGTGAACTGAGATTTTACAGTCAGATCGAATGTTTTAACAAGTTTTCCGAATTAAAGAATACACAACAGATTATTTTAAAATGTCATGATACTAATCATCATGAATTTAAGTAATGGTTAGTTAAGTGATATCTCGTTTGTGTTTATTTATTTTAAATGGATGGTTAGTAGATAAAACCGGTATATTGAGCTTTTAAGGCACTGATATACCAGCTGGTTCCCATACTCTTGAGATTCTAAATGTTTTAAAAAACTGAACGAATACCATAGGGTAGAAATATAATGATGCTTCATCTGACCGAACTTTAATAACCGGTTTCTACTAATTTGTAATCAATCACTAGTTTTTCTATGATATTCAGATGTATTACAATGAAAAGATATCAAATAGTTTGTTTGATTTTTTGACATTAGTAGAGTTAATGTTAAATTTTATTGATTTATAATATCATTAAAATAAGCATGATCCTTTGGAATTTTCAGCATAGGGTTGCGGAGATTATTGTGCTTCATTAAAATCATGAACCACCATTGAAAGCCCGGATTAATTGAACGGCCGCTTCATCCTAGTGTGAGACTCCGTATTAGTGCGCAGCCACGACTCTATAAGATGGATTTGAATCCAGGACCGTCAATCCGGCGCGGACAGTTAACCTTTAAACCACTGAGATGGGATCCAACGGTGTTAATGTCCCATTTCAACGAGTCCACAAAATTATATGAAATTGTTTAAACATTTATTTAAAAATAAAACTTTTTAACATAAATTAATGTCAGTTGCAGAAACATTGTGTAAATCAGGTATCACGGAGCCACGATCTCATACATACAGTTACATAATTAAGCTAGAGATAGATAGAGTGTAGTTGTTACAATCACGTCAGTTATATTTAATATATTTTACTGTTGATAGATACCAGTGTGGTGAACGCTACTCACAAAATTACTCATAAGTAGCATGTGACGTGACGTAGCGTCGAAACTGTCACAGTCGTAGGACGGAGAGGAGAGTTTCAGTACTTCACAATCACAGCTTGGGTAGAATACTCGATGACTAGACGAGAAGACTGTTCGGATTGCAGAATAAATCGAAAGATTTAAATGGATGATCAAAGGCTACGCATACACATTACAAAAGCACATTGTAACATACATTTTTTTCGCCAGCTGCCTCGTTTTAAAGCAGTAGGACCGAATAACTAAAAATATCATTTGTGCTGATCGCAGTTATCAATAAACCTTATCGGTTGTCTCATCTTTGTAATTGCTGTCATGAAGTAGCGTTATTTGATTTGATAAAACGAACTTATTTGTTTGTTAAAGTGAAAGAGTAAGATCTTAACTGATTAGTAAAAAGGAAAGACAAGATATGGCCGTCAAGTAATAGATGCTGACTAGACGAATCATGGATGTAAGCCCCCGAATAATTTGGGATCAAAGACAACTAGACAGTAGAACATATTTTCAAGTTAATAAAATGACATCGTTATATACAGCACAATAAAACAATAAAATGTCATGAGCGATTCAAGGAAGTCAATTAACTGGTGGTTATTGACAGTTAGTCTTAATCCATCCCCGTCAACATTATCATAGCTCTGACTACTACTCGATTAAAGCAATTTATGCTTCTTATATCAGAATGTTTTAAAACAAATGGTTAAAACAAAATAATTTCTGGTTAAATTATATTAATACACCAAATATTTAAAATCCATGGTCTTATTTATAACAACCACAAATACTGTGAAACTCACTAATAAAATAAAACTTGATATATTCATATCTAAGTCATATTGATAGGGTTTCTGAGTTGGTGATATGAACTAGCTATTGAAAGTAAAATGTTATGGCACATTTTGAACCTGTAGTACAGTGCCTAAAAGTTAACCACTTTTACACATCAAGACACTAGTTTATGCTACAAACTGCTTTAAAGGAAGTAGATTCTTTGCAAATCGATTTCCTCAAAAAAAAATTCTACGCAGAATTAGGAAATAACGGCATTTGAACGAAATTATGTGTAAATGTTATGTATATACAGAATAATTTAAGCTAACAAATTAATGATACCAACTTTTATTCATTACCAGATTTACACAATCAAGTTAACCATCATCACATGTGATTTGAAGTGAGCGGAAATTTTATTCGAATTGCATTATTTAAGAATGAGAAATTCACTGGAAAATAACTTAAAACAAAAGATACAAAATGGGATAATATTAACTTCAATAAAACAAACAATACAACTGACCATTGGCCTAAAGCTCGAAGGCATCGCATTCGACCAAGAATAAGAGAACTTTTATCTTTTATTCGATCATCTTCTAATTTACGCTCATATAAATTTAAAGCAGATTTCCAATCATGTAATTTTTCTCTCCAAACTTCTTCATTAGCCTATTGATATATAAAAGAGAATAAATAAATATTGTGCATTGGTGGGGGCTAAATATTAACACTGTTCGATGCCGGCTCAGTAGTTTAGAGGTTAAGTTTTCACACACGAGACCGAAGGTCCTGCGTGCGGGATCGTGCAGACGCATTTCTGAGGAGCCCCATGCTAGAACGAAACAGTCGTCTAGTGCTTCCATGTTTTCAGTGGTGGCTTAACATTGATCCATTCATGACATCAATCTAAACTGATAATCTGAAATAATGACTTAAAAAATTATTACTTCATAATCCAGAATAAAACTTACTAGTTTATCTTGAGTGCTACGTGTTGCATATAACAATACTCCATTAGCTGCTTCTTCTAAATTCAATTTACTATATATAGTAAGTAAAGATGATAAAGTTGCCGGACTAGGACAAGAACGTTTTTCAGATTCCATGAGAAATTCTTGTTCTTTATAATATAATGCTTTAGCATACGCACGATTTTTTAATGCTCGATCAGCTAAAACACCCAAAGGTAATGGTAAGTGAACTCGATGTGATGAACTTGAATACTGAATTATAGAAATTAAAATTTTAAAAAAAGGAGAAAAATAGAAAGAAAAATAAATTAATAGGACATTTTATTTGCTAAAAATTTGAATTATGTTTTGTTGAAAACTTATTATTTTTTTAATCCAGTGGTATTATGAAAATCGTCTTAGAAAAAGAGCTTACCAATGTGGTATTGAAAATAGTCAACAGGAAAATTTTGTAAAATGAAAGTAATAGAGAGTTTAGTTGATTTTGATTTAAGTAAACTGTTAATTCGAGAACATGATTCTTTTTAAGTAAACAATTCTGACAGAGTCATGTACTGTTACCGTAAATAATACCATTGGATATAAAGAACCCGATATATTATAACTGATAAACGATGGCTAACTACATACGCTTCTGAAAATATAACGTACTGTCATTAAAATACTGTATGAAGAGAATGTGATTTATTAAAGAGTTACGTAGAACAGTGTTAAAATAATCAATAATGCTGTAATGTAATCAAATAAGACTATTTAAATTGCTCTGGCTATTTTTGGACCTTAAAAATAAAACAGCAGACCTCCGAATGAGTTTATGTGGACTATGGATAAGGTAATCAACGACGATTTGGACAGTTACACAAAATGGAAAATTGAAGATTGATGTAAAAACAGAAAATAAGGAAACTTACTTTATCCATATGAGCCATGAACTCTTCAAGATTTAATATAGTTTGACTAACTTCTGGTGACTGATCTGGTACACGTAGTACACGTTCTAAAGTATTAATTAAATCATCTTGTTGATGATAATTTAATTCAGGCCAACAACTAAGAAATGCAGCATTGAACAAAGTACGACCTATTCCAGGTGTAATAGCTGTCAACTGACTACATGCACGAATAGCAGGACTTGGTGATTCACGTAAAAGTGCCATATTTAGTGTTTTCAACCACTGACTCCAATCATCATGACTAACCATACGAGAAGAATGCCAAGCACGTTCCAAATTAGTACTGTTTAAAAGAAAGGAAGGAAAGTCAAGTTAGAAGAGAAATTGATGTACATCATGGAAAACAATTTATAATATGAAAGTACAGTTACGCAACGGTTTTTCAAATGAGAAAATCAGTCAGTCAGCTGCAACGTAGGACCAGGCACATGTATGCATTGGTCCAAGTTGCCATACCGCATTAGCACAACAAAATGAACACCGGATTCATAGAAGCAGTTAATTCAGTGGTGGTAATATATAGAAGCAAGATTACATATAAGGAAATAGTACAGGAAGAAAAAATTAGTTCGTAGAAAGAAAGATATGAAGTGATTTTAATCTCTTAGTCTGAAGGAAGACAGAGAGTGTATACACCTACACCATTGTGATCGATTCTGAGCCATGTCACCAAGAGTCTCCAACCATTAGTTACGATAGTCACGCGGACACCGACCAGGCAGTCTGAATCTACCAACATGGCTCAAACCAGAAGTTAGTGTCTTCAAGCACTGATGCCACGTTTTGGTTTGGCCGCCCCTAACTTTCTTCTAATTATTCCTAACACCGGTTAGCATTGCACGTCGTGGTAATCGGTGTTTAGGCATACGCAACACGCAAATAAAAAAAATAGCAACAAACAATACGAGGCCATTGACAAAAAGTCTTGAGACTTTCGTTTGTGATCATTATTATTCATTATAAAGAGGTCACTGTAAAGTAAACGAAATACATAGAGGGATCAACAAAAGTTATAAATAATTTGGATAAACTATATAAATAACACATCAGTATGGAGTGCCAATTAGAACAAAGTATCATGTAAAATGAAAGAAAGAGGTGAAACAACTTTCATTGTACCAGTATCACTCTAAGCGATAAACTCGATAAAATTATCAAATGAAACACTAAAATAGATAACAACTCTACTATAAAATGGTCGTTATTGAATAATTAACATGATGATACACAAATACCATGGATGAAAACAGAGAGGTGATGTACAAAAAACGCTGAAATTTTTTTCCTTCATTTGTCAATACATCATTCGAATGAGCACTTGTATGAAAACATGTTAATTATTAAGTAAATATCATTAAAAATTACAAATAGATGTTAAGAATAACACTGCGGTAGTTGTCAATTTATCGAAATTTGCCTTTAAAAGACACCAGACCTTTCCGAAAAATACTTAAAAAATTGATAGGAAAAAGTGTGTTCATTGGTTGTTAGCTTAATACAAATCTAACCAGACTCTACCTTAAGGTGTAATATTAGCTGATATAAAAGTAAGTTGAAAGAACGATAAGGGTAACCAAGTCAAAATATGGTATCAGTCCAAAAAGACTCTGATGGTTAGCCTAAGCTACGTTAAGTATAGACTACTTAAATGAGGTTAATGTATAACTGCGATCAGTGATCAGGCACTGGGTGATATGGTTCATAATCGGTTGCAATGATGCGAATGCACGCACTCTTTGTCTTTCCTTAAATGCTAAGTTTCAAAATTATTTTTTATTCTGTGAATTTTTCCATGCTTGTTGATTAGCATTCTTCATCTATAACATACTATATTATTACCAATACCACTAAAACTTCTCTTGCCTTGGTAGTCATACTGACCGATGCATATATGTGCTAAGTTTTACTGTGCTTATGACTAAGCTTGTTCGAGGTAGTCCAGGTGGAACGCATTTAGTTGGGAGGTACTAGACCTCGAAGAGCGATCTTGTCTGGTATAGGAGTAGGTTAGAAAAAGCTAGGGGTGGTCAAACGGAGATGTGACACAAGTCCATGAAATCGTCGATAATCGGACTATGTTAAGAGGTGTAGACTACCTTTGTTGGGGTTCACGTGATTATCGTAATTAATAGTAAGAAACTTTGGGTAACACGGTTTAGGATCGTTCACAGTGGTGCAGGTGGATTCAATCATTGTGTTCCCCTAGAACCTGAGTTCCGAAATCTCCCCATATCCTCTCGCCTTTTCGATATCTAATCTTTTTTGCTACTACTAATACTGCTCCTACTTCTACAACTCTGCGACTCGCTTTTTAATAATTTTCTCTCTGTGCTTGTGTTACGGCAACCAACGCACATATGCCAGGTTCTACGTTGCATATAGTGACGATGAAGTTAGGAAACAAAAGCCTATCTATCTCCATATGCTAATGATTGAAAATCTCTGGTCAAGTAAAATTAAATGTTTTTAAGACGATTATTGCTAACTCTGAATGAGTAACGTTTTGTTCGTCACAAAACTTGTAGATCTTAAGTTAAAACTCGCCTGAAAGTAATGGCTGGATATGGTTTGAAAAATTAGCTGTTCAGTGTGCTACTTATTCTTTAGTGGTCTTCTATTTGATGTAACTTTGTGATAAAAAACTCCGCCTGTAGCTCTCCTAGAGTTACTGCCGGTTCCAAGCCCGGATAAAGGAGGATGGTTGGGCATGGGGTTAGCGTCCCCATCCCGTAGAAAACTAACTCGCTAAAAAAACGCTAACCAGAAAAAATAACTCAAACCATTTAAACTCTGCCCTGTGAGCAAGAAGAAATATGACGCTTCATGGTGAAAGCCGAGTTTCTTCGGAAGCCACAAGGCCGATGCCCCTTCTAACAACCAGAGCAACAATTTTTATAGGTACATGGAACGCTTGGACAATGTGGGAGACCGGGAAGACCAGTCAAATAGCAACGGAAATGAGGAGATACAACTTGGCAGTGCTGGGAATCAGTGAAACCCATTGGACCCAAGCTGGACAACAAAGGCTAAATACGGGAGAGATGTTGCTATACTACGGTCACGAAGAGGAAAATGCTCCACACATTCAGGGAGTTGCTCTAGTGCTGTCCAAAGTAGCACGAAATGCACTTGTAGGATGGGAATCCCACGGATCTAGAATCATCAAAGCATCCTTCAAAACAAAGTAAAAGGGAGTTGCAATGAACGTTATCCAATGTTATGCACCCACCAATGATAGCAACGACGACGTTAAAGATCAATTCTATGAGAGGCTGCAATCAATCATAGAGAAGTGGCCAAGAAAGGACCTCACCATTCTGATGGGAGATCTAAACGCCAAAGTCGAAATGGACAACACCGGATATGAAGACATCATGGAACTACATGGACTGGGAGAGAGAAACGAAAACGGGGAAAGTTTTGCAAATCTGTGTGCATTCAATAAATTGGTCATAGGCGGTACAATATTTCCACACAAACGTATACACAAAGCTACATGGATCTCACTGGGCCACACCACACCACAGAGAACCAGACAGATCACATTTGCATCAATAAAAAGTTCCGAAGGACAATGGAAGATATGAAAATCAAGAGAGGAGCGGACATGGCTTCAGATCACCACCTGGTTGTGGCCAATTTAAAACTGAAGCTAAAGAAGAACTGGACAAATGAACAAACAGCACCACAAAGGTTCAATACAGCCTTCCTTCGAGATACTGACAAACTCAATGAATTCAAGGTAGCTCTCAACAATAGGTTCCAAGCCTTACAGGACCTACTGAAGGAAGAAGAAACTACTATGGAGGATAACTGGAAAGGCATCAAAGAAACATTAACTTCAACGTGTGAAGAGGTTCTGGGCCCCGAGAAGCATCTTCACGAGGAATGGATCTCTATAGAAACACTGGACAGGATCAAAGAAAGGAAGAACAGGAAGACAGCAATTAACAACAGTCGAACACCAGCAGAGAAAGTCCAAGCACAAGCTGAGTACATAGAAGCAAACAAGCAAGTGAAGAAGAGCATTAGAGCTGACAAGCAGAAATACGTGGAAGAACTAGCAACGACGGCGGGGAAAGCTGCAAGAGAAGGAAATATGAGACAGCTTTACGATACGACGAAGAAGCTAGCAGGGAAATACAGTAAACCAGAGAGACCAGTCAAAGACAAAGAAGGAAGACCAATCACTGAGATTCAACAACAGCGCAACAGATGGGCAGAGTACTTCGAGGAACTCCTGAACAGGCCGGCTCCAATGAATCCACCGGACATCGAAGCAGCACACACAGATCTTCCTATAAATGTCAACCCACCAACGACAGAAGAAATCAGAATGGCCATCAGAAAAATCAAGAGCGGGAAAGCAGCAGGACCTGACAATATACCAGCTGAAACACTGAAGTCAGACATCAAAGTAACTACAAGCATGCTTCATCTTCTATTCAAGAAGATTTGGGAGGAGGAACAAGTGCCGATGGATTGGAAAGAAGGACACCTCATCAAGATTCCAAAGAAAGGAGATCTGAGCAAGTGTGAAACCTACAGAGGCATTACACTACTGTCAATACCAGGTAAAGTCTTCAACAGAGTGTTACTGAACAAGTTGAAAGACGCAGTAGACGCTCAACTTCGAGATCAACAATCTGGATTCCGTAAGGACCGGTCGTGCACAGACCAGATTGCGACACTACGGATCATCGTCGAACAATCAATTGAGTGGAACTCGTCACTCTACATCAACTTCATTGATTATGAGAAGGCATTTGACAGTGTAGATAGGAGAACGTTATGGAAAATTCTTCGACACTACGGAGTTCCTGAGAAGATTGTCAACATTATCCGGAACTCATACGATGGACTACAGTGCAAAGTAGTGCATGGAGGACAGCTGACAGGCGCATTCCAAGTAAGGACCGGAGTAAGACAAGGCTGTCTACTCTCTCCCTTCCTGTTTCTTCTGGTGGTCGACTGAATTATGAAGACCTCGACATATGAGGGGAAACACGGCATACAATGGACAGCTCAGAACCAATTAGACGACTTGGACTTCGCAGATGACCTAACCCTTCTATCACATACACATCAACAACTAGTGTAGCAGCAGCCTCTGTATCAGTAGGCCTCAAAATACACAAAGGGAAAACCAAGGTCCTCAAACACAACACGGAGAACAGCAATCCAATCACTCTTGATGGCAAAACTCTGGAAGATGTGGAATCCTTCACATACCTGGGAAGCATCGTCGATAAACAAGGAGGTTCAGATGCAGACGTGAAGGCGAGGATTGGCAAAGCTAGAGCGGCATTCCTTCAACTGAAGAACATATGGAACTCAAAACAACTGTCTGTCAACCAATATCAAAGTCAGAATCTTCAATACGAATGTCAAGGCAGTTCTACTGTACGGAGCTGAAACGTGGAGAACTACAACAACCACCATCAAGAAGGTACAAGTACTCATCAATAGCTGTCTACGCAAGATACTCAACATCCATTGGCCGGATACCATCAGCAACAGCCTTTTGTGGGAGAGAATCAACCAGCTTCCAGCTGATGAGGAAATTAGGAAAAGACGATGGAAATGGATAGGACATACATTGAGGAAATCATCAAACTGCATTACGAGACAAGCGCTAACTTGGAATCCTGAAGGGAAGCGGAAAAGAGGAAGGCCAAAGAACACATTACGTCGGGAAATAGAAGCAGATATGAAAAAGATGAATAAGAACTGGAAAGAGCTTGAAAGGATTGCCCAGGACAGGGTTGGATGGAGAATGCTGGTGAGCGGCCTATGCTCCTTCGCGAGGAGTAACAGGAGTAAGTAAGTAATCTGAGAACATTATCCGGCTTGGTTGAAAAGAGGTGAAAATGGCTGGCTGGCTAATTTTGTGATGGAAATCATCATATGATTAGTAATATGACGCACAAAGGTTTTCTTCAGTATGAAATGTTTACGAAACCAGGAATAAATTTGCAAGTACTTGGGTTCATCAAATTAGGATTTTAAGCAATATAGAAAACAAACTAACTTGTTAATTTTCAAAAGTTTAACAGTCCCAGGTGTTTCTGAATCATCAACATTCAACTTTTGTGCACGATTACGTGTAGAAATGCTGGTAAACTTAACGTGCGCACGATCACTAGTTGTCGGTAGATAAGCGCCTTTTTCAACCTAATAAATACATATTTAAAAATCGCCACATAAATACTTGTTATTGTGTCTACAACAGTAGAATATAGAAGCTAGCCAATAGGCAGAGCTTATATACTTGATATATGAAAATCCTAGGTAACTAGATCTATTATACTGTCTTTTTTTTTACCCCCAAACGAGAGCCATACTTTTGCATCATTTGCTTATGAATGATGCCTCAGAGGTCAAACGTCTGGTCTAACATTCAAGACTTAAAATTTGGATTTGTTAACGACTTGTAAACTTTAAATGGTGTGTAGACTTTATTTCACAATTATTGTATAACTAAGCGTTTTCGAAACGAATTAGATAGAAACCAGTTGTTTTGATCGATATTCAGTTAATAGTTAATCGGCCACTTAACAACTTCACTTCATTACATATTTGAACATCATATTGCTAAGTTTTCTTAACAATAAACGGTATTCAGATGGTATGCTGGTTATTATAGGTACAGTAAATCTGCCAATCCTTTTAAAGAAAATTCAACATTATATCGACAACAAGCATATCATATCGTTTTGAGATGGTAAAAGTTTGTAGCTCAACGGGATATGTATAGTGCAGCGTTTTATCACCAAAATAAATTTCTAATTAACTCCAGTAGAACTTTAATAAGTGACTCTCATTTTACAGTATATCTAAACTGAAAAATTCAGAGAACGAAATTCCAAAAAAATCATAGATATTCTTTACACATTAAAATAAGACAATACGAAAAAGCCATGCAATTCATTACATTTAGCAAAATGCACAACACTGTCTATAAAAGGTAATAAAAATAGAATTTCAAAGATGAAAAAGTACTCACTTGTCCAAGCACAGTATTAAATCGAGGTGTGTGTAACTGCAAACGACTTTGCATTTTTTGTACTAATGGCAGGAAAAATTTAAATTTTTGACCCATACGATACAACAATCCAGTTAATACATCCATAGCTGGTATACGAAGTTGATTAATTGCATTCAAACATGCTTGACTACCCAACGAAGCTGATGATTTTGTCGACGATAAATGATGTTGTTGATGTAATAACTGTTGATAACTTTGATGACATGATTCCAATGTTAAAAGTAAACGGCATACTGGATGAATTATTTGTCCAGCAAAATCATCTAAATCAACACAATCTGTAAATCTTGCTAAACATTCTAAACACGCTTTACGAAGATGTACGCTACCCACTTTATTAGGTAATATTTGTTGATTTAAACCATTTGATACAGTGCTTGTATTCGATGCCTGAATTCCACCTACATTTGTATCATTAGTTGACGTACAATTATTTTCAGGAACGCTGCTGAAAAGATTCGACAAATCAATAGTATCTGTATCCAACTGTGATTTAGAGTTAGGCATAATTGAATGGGAAATTGACGTTGAAGAAGTAGTAGCAGTCGTAGTAGTAGTGGTAGTAGTAGTGGTAGTGATGTAATTCGATGAAGAATTTTCTGAAACACTATTTAATAACACAGAAAGACTTGCTTCGCTGGTAATATCAATTAAACTTGATATTGCTGGAACAATAATATGAGCATAATCCTTAAGTGTGTATCCAAATTCTGGAAGAACTTCTAAAAGCTGATCCCCAAAAACAAATATATATCAAAATAAAAATAAGTCAACGTGAAAACTGAAAATATATATAACAATGACAGTCAAATAAAAAAAAGCCATTTACTTATTTCCTTATCTTTCATGTTCACAATTTCAATAATTAATTACAAATTACAATTTATTCCCAATTAACTATGTGAGAGCTCTTAAAACTCAATTTGCGTTCTTATGAGGGTTTAAAAAGATAGATATTCAATATCCATATGTTGGCGAACATATCTGTTGTACGGTTTTTCAATTCAGGGTCAGAAAAATCTGTAGAAGCCCTTAACAGATCTATTAATCCCATGAAATATTTTTGCGTAAATTTAGTATCTTCAAGATAGGTTTTCAACGATTATTCTATGAATGCATGGACACATGAGACGGTTAGCATATCAGTTATAACAAATCTAAAAATATTTCCTGTAAGATTTGCAAAATTATAAAATAAATGATTCAAAGGTTTGAGAAGATCGCCTTGAAATATCTAACATCCAACTATTGAAGATCCCTGAAATAACATTAGCAACGTATACGCTCACATGCAACTTTTTGAAGAAGTACTGGTACCAAAAAACCACAAGTAAACGATATAATTTTAACTGACATATTTTACGACAGTAATGCAAAGCAGGGGATATTGTGTTACGCTTCACACTCAGTTCACAAAGAATCTGAGCGAGAGGTTTGATCACTGATAAGTCAGTCTATAAAAGAATTATTATTTTCAAATGAGCACACAAGATATGAGATAAGAAGAGTAGAAATTGTTTAATATTTATTAATGAGCAGTCTGACTTTCCGCTAGAAGTTTAGAATTTCTGCATCGATCCAACTACACTGGTTTAATACTAAGACGCATAAGCACTGAGGTGTTTAGTTGATTTGGGAATCAACTACATAAGAATTTACGTTCAAGATGTTTAGTTGATTAAGTCTAAAAATATCAAATAACGATATCAAACCTAATAACCAAAAGACTAATGCACAAATCTATACAACTTAAAGGTTTTAGCCGATACACCAAAACAAATTATGAGCGTGTACGAATTGAATATTGGTAAGTCATATTATTTATTATTTACTGATATTCAATGAATATAAATTATATACAGAATAGTCAACCCTTACAGCTATTAAATTTGATTCATTTGATTCATGATGAAACATTCTCAATATGGTTGGTATAAGACGTGTTAAATATGTACGAAATTCAGCGCCTAATACAGATGACATTGGACTCAATAAACCAATACATGCACGTTGAACATTTGGAGCAATCCACCAATGTGTGATTAATAAATCAACTACTTCATGTGCGAATTCTTTTGTATTCAATTGCACGATAGTCATTACATTACCCAATTGACGAATAAGAAACTCTTGTAACTTTAATAAATAAATATATAAAATACGAATGTGAGGTTGCAGACCAACATAGAAAATTAATCAAAAATTTCATGATTTAAAATTATTAAACTATTTGAGATTAACAAATTAACTAAACGGAAATATTTATACTATTCATTAGTAAACATATTCCGAATTTGCCAAACAAAAACTATACAGAAACATTACTGGAATGATTTTGGGGACATAAACCTTAATTACTGAGTTGCAAATTCTAATTCAGATAAACGACTAGCCTAACACTACCAATGTACAGATTGATTCTACAAAGTAATAATTAATAAACACAAAAGATTATTTTTCATGTTATCAAATTGGTAGTAATATGATGTACGATACTTATGTCGCTGGAGAGCAGGTGTTGGACGTCCCGAGTGCTGGGCATACATCGGATTAGGTGGCCCGGAAGGTCGACAACGCTACGGAAGTTGGCGCGCCGGTGGACTCGACGTTTTGACGGAGAGCTTGTCAAAGAGTGCGACAAAGAATAAAGTGGCATGGCAAGCAAAAGAACTGCAAGAGCGACTGTTTAAAGGGACGAGTGTGGTGTATGCTACTTATGTCTGTCGACATAAGTAGTATGTAACGCCAATCCGAAGTGGAAGATTGACATGAAGAGAAGATAGAAAGCAGAAATAAAGGAATTGGAACAAAAACAGAATTGGAAGAGTCATGAAGGACGTAAAGGACAACTGAAAGATGTGCAAGTGATGTATCATTTTCAAATTTTACTAAACCACTGTGTCTGCATTAAACAATAAACTGTTCCTCCCCACCTGAGTTCTCATTCACTATAGTAGTACTAGTGATGGAAACTGTAAGAAATATCTTTTAGTAGAATGAATAATGATTTCGTACGTCAATAAATGAACCTTAGAATATGAGACCATCGGGATCCACAGAGCATTGAACACTTCTTTCGTTCTAGTGTAGGATTCAATAACAAGATCTTTGGGTGTCCCAGATAGATTGTTGTTCTTAGAATATTGAGCAATTTATAAGTATTT
Organism: Schistosoma spindalis; assembly: GCA_946903255.1. Lineage (NCBI taxonomy): Eukaryota > Metazoa > Platyhelminthes > Trematoda > Strigeidida > Schistosomatidae > Schistosoma > Schistosoma spindalis. The sequence goes on from OX336424.1 coordinate 22,022,110, forward strand.
TTGTTAAACCAAAAGACACATTTGTTATGAAAAAATACATACAAGTACACCCAGCTTACTCTAGCATCACGTGTATTTTCTAAACATCGAAAATAATCCGGTATAAGCTGACGTAGATAAATCACTGAACGTGGACCCAATAGTTTTAAAACATAAACTATCGTATGTACAATGCTGCCATACTGGCTGTGAAGCGCAGGATCACGTAGTGAATGAATTAGTGCAGATAGAGCACAAACAGAGAAGAAAACATCACGACTTTCCCAAGACAAATTGATAACAAGTTCTGACTGGGTTATATCAACTAGTTGAAAAGCGAGTAAAAAAAATCAAAGGAATATAATCATTGATTATACTAATTAATCAATGTTTTGCACCAATATATTATCAAATAAATTTCTTACGTTAACATGTTTACAGGAGGCCACAAATCTAGTAAGCTTACTTAGTTTACAATAACGGAGTTAAATGTTATAAATTACTTAGTGGTAAGTATAAATTATATCTAGAAGTGAGTACTGCAAGATTAAGTCCAAGAATGTAAGCGAGAATAACAAACGAATAAGAATGATGTACATATATATTATCTTTGGTGTAATAACAACCTCCGTTTACTACATTAATTTAATTAACAACAAAACCTTTTTATTTCTACTAAGTTATCTGTTATCTCATGCAATTAAACAAATAACCTTAAATTTATCGATTAATTTTTGTTCATTTAACTTCCTGTGTAAACCTTTTTTGCAATTATTGAGTTTTTATGGTTCTAGAAAATTCTCTTGTTCATTCCACGTCACATAGGTAGGAAAGTTTATAGATAACCGTGATCATTTTACCTATTTATAGTCACAGGTATTAGTTGTTGTACATTGATTATCCCATCTACATGTTTAGTTACATAGTTACAGATTGTAAGCAACCGATGATAATTCGTAAAATACAGTGAAGTTATAATATTTCGTTTTTAGTGCTGATTTAACTTTATTCCAATTTATAAAAGGAATGAGTTAAAAAAAAATGAATGTATACTTATCTAAGGTCGAAAAGGTGATTTATAAGAAATAGCTTAGCCAAAAAATTTTCATTGACGCCCATCAAAGCTTTGGAACTAAATGTACTCTAATTGTTAAAATACAAACCTATTATCTTCAAAGTAATTACCATTGAACTGTTTAGACAGTGACTATCTTTATATACGATTCAGGTATCTACTTCCTTTCTGAGTATTAATCAACATCATGCTTTTGCAGTGTTAAATCACTAAAGGATTTTCAAGTGAACAACAAAAAGCATCGGACAGCTGTAACGTAATAGTAGACTCAGAAGTGTACATATTCGAGGTTAGCTATATAGGATCTGGGATAGTTATTCAACACAGCCGATAGAAGATGATCGCGCAATATCGCTAAATGACTGAAGTTAGACATGTACACCCTTGAATGCAGGCTCAGCGGTCTAGAGGTTAGGCTTTCCATGCTCGAGATCAAAAGTTCGTGATTTAGAACTATGAAAACTCCAAAATCTCTATAAACCCATCAATACTAGCAATATCATGTTTGTTCAATCTATTGTCCTGAACGAATTATATTGATTAATTTGTATTATGTTTTGCTAAAACATCTGACTTTGGTTATTCTAGATATTAACTACTAGAAGACAAAAATTAACACTAAGTAATTATCAAGCCACTTACCATCTTTACGTTCAACTACTTCATGATGACTCACAGCAATGCCTGTATCACCGTATGTATCAACTTGACCGGAATACAATTTGAACTTAAAGGGATCAAGTGCACCAAGAACACCAAGAGCTCTCAATACCTAATTGCAGGAATTCAAATATTTCAATAAAATATAAAGTTCTAATAAAAATAAAATTCAAAAGGAACAAAATTATCCAATTTGATAGGAAGCTAACAACGATTGAAAATGGACTACTAAATTGTAACACAAAAGTTATTTGATAGTTTATACCCTAAAATAAGTACCTCATTAAACTATCAGTAATAAAATGCTTCAGTGTAGCTCATTAGTGACTTGCAGTTTGGGATATTGGAATCCTAAAACGAGAACTTTTTTAGTTGATCGCTACATGGTGGGTATGATTTCACAATTGGAAAGAAAGCGCAGAGAAATGACAGCAAATCGCAGCGAGAATAGTTTTCAGTGAATATCATCATTTTCATTATCAGCCAGAACGGCTTATGCCAATCTGGGCCATCTTTGGCGCCTTCGTGATGTTAGTCTGGCTGTAAAACGTCGGATCTAGAACGCGACGGTGAGAGCAGTTTTGCTCTATGCTTGTGAAACCTGGCCTCTCCGAGTTGAGGATGTTAGACGACTCTCTGTGTTCGATCATCGTTGTCTCCGAAGGATTGCTGGCATCCAGTGGCAACACCATGTCAGTAATGCAGAGGTTCGGCATCGAGTGTTCGGTCGCAGAGACGATAATGCAATTGGTGTCACCATCTTGAAACACCGACTTCGGTGGCTTGGACATGTTCTACGAATGTCGTCCCAGAGAATTTCTCATCGTGCATTATTTGCCGACTCTGGGACCGGTTGGAAAAAGCGGAGAGGTGGTCAGTATATGACATGGTGTCGTGGTATGAAAGAAATCTGCAAAGGGCTGGCTTGTGTTGGTTCTTCACGACTCCCTGGCTGGGGTCCGAAAGACGGTGTAACGCAGTGGTTAGAGACGTTATCAGATATGGCTCAGAATAGAAGCCAGTGGCGATCCTGCTGTAACCTTCTTTTAATTTCTTCGTAAAGAGTGGTTGCTTCTTCTTAACTGTGAGATTTCTTCTGATTGTACCTTTTCGTTTCCCTCATTTTCGTTCTTTTTTTATAATTCCCTAAGTTCCTTACCTTTTTTCCCTTCTCTTTAAATTTTCATTGTTTTGTGTGGCGCATATATATTTGGTGCCCCCTTGTATCAATATTTATGTGTTCAAATAAATAAATAAATAAACAGAGAAATAGGCTTTAGCATAAATATGATGAAGTGGAACAGACGAAAATAGGAAAGAATTTCATTGTGGGAGAATACAAGATATCCTAATGATAATTAAATGAGGTAATGAAAAAGTTTGATAGATCAACTGAAGTTCCAAGTATGAAACCAACGTGTGACTACGTATGTATAAATTTGTTGAACATTGAACTCATTTTGAGAATTGAACCATAAGAATACAGTTTTTGACGTTGAACAGTTCAAAATAATGGAAATAAGCGGTGATGAAAACGAAGTTTAGAAGAAAATCAAGTAAATTGTGGTACATGACACAGAAGTGAGAGACTGGGAACCAACAAAACAAGAAAATTGAAATAAGCCAGTAATCTTTACCATAGTCTAATTATAAAAATACTTTGGTTCACTAAATTCTAGAACGGTAGAAAATTATCATATTCAAACTCTATCATAATTACATCATGTAGGACTTTTCCAATAAGGTAATAGGTACCAAAAATGCATACATCAATACAAGTCTTTTCCAAAACACGAAAAACAATCAATAAATGACAAACAATCCTTTAAACTAAACAGATACTAATAGCCAGAAAAAATTAATTTTATCTTTGAGACATAGACACAAACTCAACCGCTAAAAACATCATCAAAGGATTGTCTAACTTTATTGTTGATATTCATTGAAAAAAACTAGACTGCAAGTATGCATTGCTGATGAGTAAACACCAACATAAAACTTGCATTCTGAATTCTATGCCGATTATATCAAACCAGATTATATATGAACGTTCTAGTTGTCAATTAAAGAAAACTGAAAATGATTAGTCATGATCACTAGGTAAGATTCTTATTATAAGCAGATGAAAAAAATCAAATGCTAAATTTCTACTATTTAAGATTTATAAGCAGTTATTCAGTGAATATTGATACTTTCATTGGTACAAGTACACAGTATATTATGATTTCAAAGTTGTGGCAAGTTGTTTTAACAATGTGAGGCAGAATTTAGAGGAAATATGAATATTCAACAACTACTTTAACAATCAACATACAGATTAACACAACTGAATGAATTCTATTGAAGTAAAAAAAGTGGGATTTTTTCAAGCTTACAGAACTAGTAAAGAAATATTCAATAAATACAAAAATTAAAGCATCAATATTAAATCTACCTCTTGACGGATACATTTGATTTCTTCACGTTTTAGCATACCTAACAGAATATTCAACAATTGAGGATAACGTTTATATGGAATAACAACATAACCAGTGTGGGAAACTAGTCTAGTTAGAGTCCAAACAGCAATCTACAATAGAAAATAAAAAAGACATACAAATCAAAATGCGAAGTAAGAAACATTCCATTCAAAAGATGCAATTTATTATTAAGCAAACTGCTTTTAAAAAACCATTATTCCTGCAACTGAATGAAATGCATACAAAACGAAAAATGAACCACAAATATATGATGATAAAAAATCACTAAAAAACAAAATGTCCCTAACAAAATTAAATGAACAGAAATTCATCAGAGTAGAGAAATAATTGAACTTCATTTAACAATACTAATAAATATATCTACAAAAGAATAACCGAATCCATAACAGTCTAAGGCCTTGATCAATGTGAAACAAAAAGATTTAAATAATATCCGGCAATATATAAGAACGAGTAGTACCGTAGTAAGAGAAACAGAACATCATGTTTAACAACGAATAGTGGAGTGAAGGATGTTACCAGTTGCGTTCCAGGATACTTATAATCATCGACAACTAGACGGAAGGAAGTGAGAATGGAAACTACAGGATGATAAAAAAATTACTGTGGGAGGTCTTTTGTCATATATGTGGTTGAGTGTGTTGTGACCTAATTTAGATAACATTTATTGAGTAACAATAATAGTGATATCAGTAACTGATTTATTCAATGTAATGTTTAGTACAATGTGCGATTCTCAGGTCACTAAATATATATATATATATATATATATATATATATATATATATATATATATGCTTAAGGTCTTCTAGATGTATTGGTGGATGCTAAGTAGAGTATGCTACCCACAATATTGCTTGTATGTAGTATGCAGCAGAATGTCGTGTCGAAGATGTCACAGTCGTCACATGGAGAGAAAAGCTTCAGAACATCAAAAGCATAGTGTGAGCAGACCACAGCGCAAAATGCAAAAGAACAACCAACGTTTATGAATACGTATTCCACGCTTTGTAATTTCTGACAATAAAGGTTCCTTCTGCCCATTGCCATGTTCTACACTAGGGCAAAACATGGTTTGTGTAAAGCATATAAAGTAAGATAATGAACAGAAAAGAAATAAAAAAGTTCTACTAGACAGGAAATATTTGTCATTGATTATCTGATAAATATGAATGTAATTTATAAATAAAACAAAATATTGTAAAATGAATAAATGAAATGCAACAACTTACTGATCGCTTTAAAAAACATGATGTATCTTGCATCATATAGGCTAGAATCGGTATAAATTCATCCATATAATGATAAATAGAACGTGGCGCTACGGCAGCTAGTCGCCCTAATGTTGTAAACAGAGCAACAATTACAGGTGTCGGTTCGGTCCATTGAGCTGTTGATGAATTTTCATTCATTCTAGACATGCTGTATTCCGACCATGATTGATTTCTACTAGAATACTGATCTCCAAGCATATATGAATCAATCAAAGGTGTTGAATTTAGAAGATATGCAGATGGCGGACATGCTCCAGGAGGAAATTCAAAATTGAAATAATTATAGCTATTGTAATCGAAATTCAAGTTACCGAAGCGTTCAACAATTGCCGCCAGGTTATGCTAAATGTTTAGGAAAAACAAATGAATAAAATAATAAACTGTACATCGAAAATATGCTTTGAAGATTAGAAGTAACATTATCCGGTTGAAAAAATCAGCAAAAATAGAACTAACCATAGGTACATCGGATTTAAAGCCATAATTTGGAATCAATCCGGTTCCAAATAGATTCTTTGCATCTGCATTGAATATTCCGACACCACCACTAGTAGTATTAGTAGTACTTTGACCAGTTGCAGCCATTACTGCACCAGCAGCGGCTGCAGCCGCGGTTGCTGCTCCCGTAGCCATAGCGACTGCATTCGCAGCAGCTAGAGCTGGGCCAATTTGATTTACCCCAGTGTGACCAGTAGGAGCACGTCGTGTTAAACGTTGCGATGGATTGGCGGTAAGAGGGCAATGTAGACCACCAGTTAGACCAGTGGAGGCTGCAACGGCGGAAGCAATCGCATTTGCAGAAGCTGCTGCAGCATTTGCAGCAATTTGTGTAGTTAAAATTAAATTTTGAATTAATTGAATACTTGCAGGTAAACGTTCAGTAGGTAAAAGAGATGAAGAACAATCGATTTCTATGGAAATAGTGAGGAGAAAGAAAAATGATATGAAAGTAATAGAAACTAGAAAAACAGAACTACGATACGAAATGTGCGTATGTGTATATATGAATAGCATTAACACCACGGTGATTTAGTATTTTTTCAATCATCAAAAGATTCCCATCACATTAAAACACAAATAAATAAACGAAGAATATTCTTCTCAATAAATTCTCTTAGTGTTCTACAATTATATATCCCAATTTATAATCGGAAGAGTGGTCAGGTTTAAGGTAAAATACATCGTTTAAAATTATAGAATGTGAATTTAGGGTTACTTGTAATCATCAATGTTGGGATGACTAATATGAAGCGTTGACTTGAATAAGTCGATACGTTAAATGAAATCCTGAGATTAATGATCAGAATATATATGGTTAACATGGAATTAAAGAGATAATAATGAAATTGCAAGTCAGAAATCAAGTAATTTATAGTGAATAATTTATAAACAAACATTCAGCTATGAAATAAGAGCATAAGCAAGGCCTAACTGTTAGCGAAAATTCTCCGTATATATGCCTATGATTTAGAGTTGATGCCTCGGTTCGGGCACCCGGGCAGTATCACAGCCCTCGCACAAATCAAATGAGATTTGTGTGGCGCATATGTATTTGGTGCCTCCTTGCACCAATATCTATGTGTTCAAATAAATAAATAAATAATAAATAGAGTTGATGCACACAGAGCTATTATTAAAGTTGCACAGACCAATCCACAGAATCACTAATGCAGATAAATAAGTGTTTTCCATATATCCAATGGTCCTTCCGAGATTGCAAGATAAATTACCTAGACTAGTTACCACTTTCTATATCTATTCATACAACTGTTTTTGTGGAAAATAATGTATACATCTATATTAATGAAATATAAGAGATAATGGTGAGCTGCGAAGTCACATTACATTCATTTTCAGAATACAGGATGGACGAAGATAATAATAATTTGTAGTGATTTCTCTTCGCTACTACGGATCAAATCAGTCTGACCACTGTTCTTCTGGATAAAGTTCATCTTGATATATATATATATATAAAGGTGAGAATGTCTTTCGGATTTAATTAGTGCAAAAATAACTAAGTTTTAAAATTATTTTTTTCATTGAACTTAATTAAATTAAACCGAATATACTGCTATCAAATGTTAACTATTCATGACTGTGTCTTGAAACCTGGTAGAGAGACTGAATTTCACGGTATTCATAAATTCAGTTACAAATTTTCCAGTATTATTTAAAATAATAAATTTTATACTACTACTATTATTTGTAACAATCTTACCTTTATTATTTGTAAAAGTGGAATTTTGAAGTCTAGAAAAACTAGTCACTGTTAAACTAGCACGTAATGATGCTGGTAAAGCTTGTCGAATACGTGGCAATAAAATATGAATTAATGGTTCAGAGTAAGGAATAAGAAATCTAGGTGCTGTAGCAATTAAACACGCTAATAATAAAGCTGATTGTTCTTTGTTTCTAGTTGAACCACTATGAGATAGATCATTTAAAGTCTAAAAAATAAATAAGTAAACTAAGAATTGATAAAGGTTAGGTAAATTAGTTAAATATACCATTAGAATACAAACAAATGTGTATATTCAAAATTGAATATAGTTTTGCACTAAAATTTGTTTAATTGGGATTTCTTTTAAGTTGACGAATTATTTATTTATTTATTTATTTGAACACATAAATATTGGTACAGGGGGGCACCAAATATATATGCGCCACACAAAACAATGATAATTTGAAGAGGAGAAAAGAGAAGAAAAAAAGTAGTGAACGTGGGGAATTATAGATAAATAAAAAAGAGAGAGAACAATGGTGGGGGAAACGGAAAGGTACAATCAGAAGAGATCTTTCAGTTAAGGAAGATACAACCACTTTTTATGAAGAAAGTAAAAGAAGGTTACAGCAGGATCGCCATCGGCTTCTATTCTGAGCCATATCTAATAACGTCTCTAACCACTGCGTTACACCGTCTTTCGGACCCCAACTAGGGAGTCGTGAAGGACCAACAGAAGCTAGCCCTTTGCAGCTTTCTTTCATACCACGACACCATGTCATATACTGACCACCTCTCCGCTTTTTCCAACCGGTCCCAGAGTCGGCAAATAATGCACGATGAGAAATTCTCTGGGACGACATTCGTAGAACATGTCCAAGCCACCGAAGTCGGTGTTTCAAGATGGTGACACCAATTGCATTATCGTCTCTGCGACCGAACACTCGATGCCGAACCTCTGCATTACTGACATGGTGTTGCCACTGGATGCCAGCAATCCTTCGGAGACAACGATGATCGAACACAGAGAGTCGTCTAACATCCTCAACTCGGAGAGGCCAGGTTTCACAAGCATAGAGCAAAACTGCTCTCACCGTCGCGTTCTAGATCCGACCTTTTACAGCCAGACTAACACCACGAAGGCGCCAAAGATGGCCCAGATTGGCATAAGCCGCTCTGGCTTTCACTATACGTGCATTGATCTCATCACTCACACCACCACCAGCACTTATGCAGCTACCTAGATACACGAACTTCTCGACTACTTCTATCTGCTCACCATCCAGAGTGAGTACAGGATTAGAATCCTGCCAGTCTTGTAGAAGTACTTTGCACTTCGAGGGTGAAAAGCACATACCATACCTACGGACACTGATTGCCAACTGATTAAGTGTGGATTGCATGGCTTGAACATTCTCGCACAGTAAGACAATATCATCCGCATACTCAAGGTCGAGAAGTCTTTCTCCAGGCAACAGATCCACACCACCATTACTTACATCCGTCAGAGCTGTTTCCAGAATGTCATCGATGGCAAAGTTGAAGAGGAATGGTGAGATTGCGCAACCCTGCCTAACCCCACTGCTCGAATGGAATAGTGGAGAAAGGTGGTTGTATGCCCTCACTCTGCCTGAGGTGTTTATGTATAGGGCTTTTAGGATGTTAATAAACTTCTCAGGCACACCCTTCTTCAATAGACAATCCCAGAGAACAGTTCTGTCCAACGAATCGAAGGCAGCCCTGATATCAAGAAACACTACGATTGTTGGCCTTTGATAAGTATGGCGGTGTTCTAACACTTGGCGGAGGGTGAAGATATGATCAATACATCCTCGACCAGAACGAAACCCAGCCTGCTCCTCGCGAGTCAATCCTTCTCGGGTTCTGAACAACCTACGAAGTATGACGGAAGCCAATAGCTTGGACGCAATCGGAAGTAGACTTATCCCCCCATAGTTGTTACAGGAACAACGTGAACCCTTTTTAAAGATAGGGACAACTATCGACTCATTCCATGACGTTGGTACACACTCTAGTTCCCAGACCTTTGTAAACAACGTCGTCAGTCCCTTAGTCAGAAAGTCACCACCATCTTTAAAAAGAGCCGGAGGTAAGTCGTCTGGGCCCGGTGATTTGTAACGTTTCAAGAGTTGGAGTTCCTTGCGGACTTCCGCCTCATTTGGTGGATCAGTCGTCACCGGCCATGGAGGGCAGGACAGTCTGACCGATGCTGCCGGTGCAGCAGGCCAGTTGAAATGCCCTTCAAAGAATTCTGCCCATCGTCCAAGACGTCGATGGATGTTAGTGATTGGCGTTCCGTCATCCTCGCAGATTGTTTCGCTCACACCAGACTTCTTGCTGCCAGTGGCTCGGATGAGTTGGAAGAGCTTCCGGTAATTACCAGATGCAGCTGCTGCTTCCAACTCACTGGCACGCTCCGACCACCAGGCTTCTCGGTCCTTACGCAAGCTTTGCCCGATTTCATTACGTAACATCCTTCGTCTGTGGTCAAACTCACGGTCACCCGGAGTAGACCGACGGGCTTCAATCAGTTGTAAGGAACCAGAAGAAACCCAGTGCTTGAATTGAAAATATTATTTAGCCCCTCTTTTAAACCTGCTGATTTTATGAATGATGTACGTCAAATTAGTGATTATCTACACAAACACTGGTAGTGGGATGATAATTATTCACTTTACCGTTTCAATTGAATATTATCATAGATATTCTGGTATAGGGAAAACGTTTCTCATCTGCTTCTTCAAAAAACAGTTCTCTATTTAAACTATCTTCAAAAGTTACAATAAGGAGACAACATACTCCTGTTTATGAGACACTGACGCTGAAGTATTCTGCAACATCGCATGGGATTTCAAGAATTTTCAAAGTGAGATTCTCAACTCCCGCGTATACAGTGATGCTCAGTCAACAAGGAATGAAGTAGTCAATAAGGAAGACTACCCCACATAGTTTAAACAAATGAAATATCGCACTCAAGTCTACCCACAATGAACAACTTAATACAAAAGAATAATGTGGCGAACACGACTTACATGTAACAAAACTTTTCGTAGATTAGGTTGGACGCATGCAGGATTAATATCCGATAAACGACCTAGACGTTGCATTACTAAACAGCGAATATCAAAAACTTCATCATACAAAGCCAAGAAAAGATAATTTAAGTGATCTGACTGAGCTAAATGAAGATCAAAACGTTGGTCGAAGGATAGGAATACACAACGCCGGACATCAGGATCTAAAATAAAAATTATGCTAATAAACGTTAGACTCCTCGACAAAACAAACTTGTATAAGACTAAGTGAATACAATGAATAATTTCATTCGTAAACCTATCAAACATTTATCTATACATTAAATGTCATCGACCGTCCGACAGTGAATGATTTTAAAATGATAAAAATTTGCATCTCAGGTTGATGTTTTCAATGGCTAGATAATTAAATTGTAAAGCTTTTTCACTATCGTTCTGGACAATAGAAATACCTCTTATCCAACTCAGAGTTCGTAATTACTAAAAACACAGTGAATAATACAACTCAGCACAAACAATCTTAGTATATAGCATTAGGTTCAGTTACATATTAAACACTAATGTTAAATTCAATCAACAAGTTTCACTCATCACATATACATTGACATAAACCTACATCACTTGTTAAACGTATCAATTGTTTGACATTTATTAATTGATTAATCATTAATTTAACTAGGTAATGCAATTAATTTACCAAGCAAAAATTTATGTACTCAATTTACATGAAGACTAGTGATACTAGATGAAGAGTTTGAACCTGGTATTTAGTGAGTCAATTATATTAACTTATAAACTATCCTCGTAAATTCAGCTTATTATGAAAACTGTTATAAGGATTCCGATTCAGGAAATAAAGTATCTTGAAATTAAGAGTAAACATGTAGGTAGTGCAAAAAAAGAGTGAAAAATATTTAGGTTAATTTAAAAGATAGGAAAATTTAATGAAAGTTAGATTGACAACATTGTAAGTTTGAAAAGCAAACAACAAAAGGTATTCTTACATGCTAATTAAATTAATGATGGTCATTTATTGATGAGAGACTATCAAAAGTTATTGATATTAATTAAAAAGCAATACAAAAGGTAAAACCTTTGAGATATTTATTTAAAGTAGTGTAAAACAACAGGATATGTGTTTATCTTACTTCAAAGAGAAAAATGGCTACAACTACTTGTAACCTTGAATAAAGATAAACTGACTTGATTTTTTATACGCCGAACAGTCTAGAAAGAGCCAATCAACAAAAAGTTGGCAAGACATTAAAATCAACAAGGATATTGAATAGGAAGAGAAAATAATTGAATATTACATTATTTGAGACTGTAGATAAACTTAATTTCATGGTAGATTGGGATTGTTGATTGTGGCGATTAAACAGTAGGATAGTAGATTACAAGTGATCTTGAGTTCGATGTATTTTACCGATACTTAAGCTTTGATATTCCCCAGTGCAATATTTCTTAGAATTAATCAATTAGTCTATGTTAGTACCATGGTAGATGACTAATACTACCGAAATTCGGTCATATCAAATATTAAACAATTCGAAAACTATAAATAATACACTTACCTGGATCACTTATTCCTACAGTCAGCAACTTATTCAAAACATCAGCAACCGTATTCAAAGCTGGTCGAGCATACCATTGTTGTGTTTCAGTCGACTAAAAACAAAGAAACATGGTCTAAAATAGAAATATACGAACACAAGATATCTAATAAAGTGGATAATAATTACATGGACCTGAACCAAAAAGCAGACTACTTTTTACACAGCTTAGATCAGTAGGAAAACAGATAATAAACTAACGTTATAGTTTGGCTATCTTGAACCTAATCTTAGCACCAACGAAAATGTAACGCCGAGGTAGATATTTAATGACGATCAGAAGAAATCTTACGCATTATCATTATCTAACGGATCATCGTCAAGAAGTTCATCCTGAAAGTCATATTCATTGTGGCTTTTTTCTAGATGAGTCTAAGTAGGATTTTCACACTGACACCTTTCGCAAGGAAAAGATTTGCAAATCTGTGTGCATTCAATAAATTGGTCATAGGCGGTACAACATTTCCACACAAACGTATACACAAAGCTACGTGGATCTCACCGGAACACACCACAGAGAACCAGATAGATCACATTTGCATCAATAAAAAGTTCCGAAGGACAATGGAAGATATGAAAATCAAGAGAGGAGCGGACATGGCTTCAGATCACCACCTGGTTGTGGCCAATTTAAAACTGAAGCTAAAGAAGAACTGGACAAATGAACAAACAGCACCACAAAGGTTCAATACAGCCTTCCTTCGAGATACTGACAAACTCAATGAATTCAAGGTAGCTCTCAACAATAGGTTCCAAGCCTTACAGGATCTACTGAAGGAAGAAGAAACTACTATGGAGGATAGCTGGAAAGGCATCAAAGAAACATTAACTTCAACGTGTCAAGAGGTTCTGGGCCCCAAGAAGCATCATCACAAGGAATGGATCTCTACAGAAACACTGGACAGGATCAAAGAAGGAAAGAACAAGAAGACAGCAATTAACAACAGTCGAACACGAGCAGAGAAAGTCCAAGCACAAGCTGAGTACATAGTAGCAAACAAGAAAGTGAAGAAGAGCATTAGGGCTGATAAGCAAAAATACGTGGAAGAACTAGCAACGACGGCGGAAAAAGCTGCAAGAGAAGGAAATATGAGACAGCTTTACGATACGACGAAGAAGCTAGCAGGGAAATACAGTAAACCAGAGAGACCAGTCAAAGACAAAGAAGGAAGACCAATCACTGAGATTCAACAACAGCGCAACAGATGGGCAGAGTACTTCGAGGAACTCCTGAACAGGCCGGCTCCAATGAATCCACCGGACATCGAAGCAGCACACACAGATCTTCCTATAAATGTCAACCCACCAACGACAGAAGAAATCAGAATGGCCATCAGAAAAATCAAGAGCGGGAAAGCAGCAGGACCTGACAATATACCAGCTGAAACACTGAAGTCAGACATCAAAGTAACTACAAGCATGCTTCATCTTCTATTCAAGAAGATTTGGGAGGAGGAACAAGTGCCGATGGATTGGAAAGAAGGACACCTCATCAAGATTCCAAAGAAAGGAGATCTGAGCAAGTGTGAAACCTACAGAGGCATTACACTACTGTCAATACCAGGTAAAGTCTTCAACAGAGTGTTACTGAACAAGTTGAAAGACGCAGTAGACGCTCAACTTCGAGATCAACAATCTGGATTCCGTAAGGACCGGTCGTGCACAGACCAGATTGCGACACTACGGATCATCGTCGAACAATCAATTGAGTGGAACTCGTCACTCTACATCAACTTCATTGATTATGAGAAGGCATTTGACAGTGTAGATAGGAGAACGTTATGGAAAATTCTTCGACACTACGGAGTTCCTGAGAAGATTGTCAACATTATCCGGAACTCATACGATGGACTACAGTGCAAAGTAGTGCATGGAGGACAGCTGACAGGCGCATTCCAAGTAAGGACCGGAGTAAGACAAGGCTGTCTACTCTCTCCCTTCCTGTTTCTTCTGGTGGTCGACTGCATTATGAAGACCTCGACATATGAGGGGAAACACGGCATACAATGGACAGCTCAGAACCAATTAGACGACTTGGACTTCGCAGATGACCTAGCCCTCCTATCACATACACACGAACAAATGCAGATAAAGACAGCCAGCATAGCAGCAGTCTCTGCATCAGTAGGCCTCAACATACACAAAGAGAAGACCAAGGTCCTCAAACACAACACGGAGAACAGCAATCCAATCACTCTTGATGGCGAAACTCTGGAAGATGTGGAATCCTTCACATACCTGGGAAGCATCGTCGATAAACAAGGAGGTTCAGATGCAGACGTGAAGGCGAGGATTGGCAAAGCTAGAGCGGCATTCCTTCAACTGAAGAACATATGGAACTCAAAACAACTGTCTGTCAACCAATATCAAAGTCAGAATCTTCAATACGAACGTCAAGGCAGTTCTACTGTATGGAGCTGAAACTTGGAGAACTACAACAACCACCATCAAGAAGGTACAGGTATTTATTAATAGCTGTCTACGCATGATACTCAACATCCATTGGCCGGATACCATCAGCAACAGCCTTTTGTGGGAGAGAATCAACCAGCTTCCAGCTGAAGAGGAAATTAGGAAAAGACGATGGAAATGGATAGGACATACATTGAGGAAATCATCAAACTGCATTACGAGACAAGCGCTAACTTGGAATCCTGAAGGGAAGCGGAAAAGAGGAAGGCTAAAGAACACATTACGTCGGGAAATAGAAGCAGATATGAAAAAGATGAATAAGAGCTGGAAAGAGCTTGAAAGGATTGCCCAGGACAGGGTTGGATGGAGAATGCTGGTGAGCGGCCTATGCTCCTTCACGAGGAGTAACAGGCGTAAGTAAGTAAGTACCTTTCGCAAGTTTTCACAAAGTGGACTTTTTTTCTTCAAGGTACAGTTGATTTGGTTTTTAATAGTATTTGAGTTTAGCAAGGAACCAAATCTCGATAGTGATTCATTCAGGAAAAATCGAGACATTCATTAGCTTTTTCTAATTTTCCATTGAAGGATGTTAACAGTTTTTAGCTCAGGTTTGCGGAAGACTGGGGGTTATATCATATTATTCATGGAATAATTATTTATTTATTTGAACACAAATATTGGTACAAGAGGGCACCAAATATACATGTGCCACACAAATCTCATTTAATTTGTGTGAGGGCTGTGATACTGCCCGGGTGCCCAGACCGAAGCAGGATTCATGGAATAAACTCTTAATTATATCGGTTATATTCCCTAAACATATCATTTACAATCTCATCGAGTTGAGCTCGATGACCAATTATAGTTTTTTCCACTTATCATCAATTCCTTCTTAAAGTATCAATATTGTACAATATCGGTTGATGTTTAGAAAGTAAATAACTATAAAGCATTTTACAAAAGACCATTATTAGTACACAAAATATGAAGTCATTAGTTATGAACTAATTAACTAACCTTGAGCCAAGGAATCATTAGGTGAGCACACGTTTTAACCGCTTCCAAGCGGATTTCTTTTACTTCGCATGTACTAATTGATATAAAATTCTCACAAATATGTCGAACAAAATGTGCCAAAGTATGACCTGTGTGATTATTTTTTCAAAAGAACAAAACAAAAGTAGCTTTTGAATATGAATAGACAGAGAGTCAACGAATATAGGTAATGATCAACTTATGAAGTAGCAAATTATGAGTTTAACTATTTTCAATGTGGTAAAGGCTAACTGATTGAATTTCCTGAGACTTTTCTGGGCTTTTTTGGAGAAAAGGACCATCTAACTTATCTCTAAACTGTAATCACCATCCTGTTTGGGAGAATCTCAGAGATTACGACCGTTTTTAATCGACCTTCGAATGAGCTCTGATAAACCATACTGTGAATGCATCGCAAAAAACTAACTTTCCAATTTAACTTTATCAAACTGATTAGTATGATTCTAGTACAGTGATTGACAGTTTGAGAATTAATTCAACATATTCCAATAAAGTAATACTAAAAACTAAACATTTTGATTTATTCAAACGACCAAAACTGATTCTTCTACAAATACGTGAAAATTGGTGCTTCCGAAGATATCAAGCAAAACATTTGTATATTAATACTAAACGTAGGTCTGTTGTCTAAAAGCATTGAACAAATAGTAATTTGGTTAGGGAAATGATTACGTTAATATTAACTACACTGGTAAAAGAAATAGACAAGTTACGATAATACTCCATTTACCATCAAAATTGAAACTCCCTAGAGTTTTCAATGCCAAAGCCACAACTGCTACATCTGTAGATAATTCTCCAGAAGCTGAAAATCCTCCAGGAATAGCTACATTAGCAAATTCAGACCCAGTAGCATTCAATCCTGTAGAACTAGTCTGCTTTGAACTATGACCTTTTGTGGACGGTCCAAAAACAAAACGTGTTGCAGAGGACAATGGGAAAGCATTTGTACTGGAATTCACAGTATTAGCACCCATAGCTAACGCAGAAGAACATGTATTATTTGAACTTAAAGTAGGCACATTTGTTCCAGAACTTCCACTATGAGTAGTTCCACCGACAAGATTTATTAGATTCGGAAAAAAAGATAGAGTTGATACAGTGCTATCCCCACTAGCAGTATTTGTTATATATGAATGAAGATGACTGAAGCTACCTCCACTATTATTCATTAAAACTAAACTGATGTTGTTTAGCAGACAATCCTGCAACAATTAAAAAAGGGATTAAGTTTGCTAGTTACAGACAAATGTAATATTTGATCACAGACAAAGACATGCATGTCATTCAGATACATAAAACTTGAAAAAATTACACTCTGAGAGTTTCTTGATTAATAATAAACCACTAAAAATGTGGTTAAATGGTATACAACTCTAATTCCGTAGTACTAGTAATAAGTCAAATAAAATATATCTAATAAATCCCAACTCCGGTTACTAGATAGACAGGTTTGTTGATGAATAACGGCTTGATATCATACAAATGTTTATCGATGAAAGAATACAATGTGGTCACAATTGTGAATGATTCACTCACGTATTTTACTGTAATTCTTACTGAACGGCAAGAAAATAATAATATATTTGTATTATCCCAATGAGCAGATAATTGAATTGCTCATGTTTCACAACTCAGTGTAAGTCAACTATTCAGAGAATAAATTGAGTGATTAAATGTTATCTAGAAGAACAAGACTTCTCCAGAGATGCGAATACGATTTGTTGATGAGTGTTAAGAATTATGAAACCTAAAAATATCTTCAATTAAATTCAAACATCCAACAATACAGTTATTTAGCATCTATATAACAATTAAATTAGCACTTCGATGTTGTCTTTATACCAAAGTGTAGCAAACGCAGTTTAATTATTAGTTTGAGCAAACCGAAGATAAAGTTATTTATTTGAACCTCATTTCGTTTGTTTATTACTTTGTAACAAACCAAAATAGGTTCGGGAAAGACTACGACAGTCGTACATCACCGTCTCCGTTTCAATCAATGAAAAGTACTTCAACTATCAGCCCAGTCAATTAGAAATATTATGCAATAATAGTATCTGCCAAACATTAAATTATAAATGACATCAATATTAGTAGAGGTCAGTTAGTCGCAATGTAGGACGTAGCACATGTATTCATTGGTTCAAGTTTCCACACGCTATTGGCACAGTAAGATGAAATGTTTATGGCGAACCACAGAGTAACAAAAATAGTAACAGTATTAGTGTTAATAGGAAAGATTAGGCGTTGAATATATGGTTAGAGAAAATATAAACGCAGTGAAATAATAAAAAAAACTTGAGTTTAGAAATTTGGGATCTAAGGGACACAAGGAGTAAATGTAACTGCGCCATCGCAAACCATTTTGGGCCATATTATCCAAAGTTTCTAACAACCAGTTACGATAATGACGCGGACCCCAAGCAGGTAGTATGTATAGGGTTTGGTCAAACAGTAATAGCACCAAAAGTATTCAAGGCTTCATGAAGTCATAAACAGAAGTAAGATGAATAATCAAGTCAAATATATCGCATTATACCGTGGATAGTCAGTAAATTTGGCGCCTGCCATACTAGCAGTAATGTTCACTTTATAAATTAAAGGAAAATAATGTGATGTAACGTATTCACGCAAACTAATAAACTATAGTTGATATCATGAGTTAATTGAAGCTAGATTACCACGGAAAACCTGGAAGCATTGGACGGCCGTTTCATCCTAGTATGACACTCTTCAGCAGTGTGCATCCACGATCCCGCCCAGCGAGATTCGAACCCAGGACCTATCAGTCATTCGCGCGAACGCTTAAGCATTCGTGACTCATGAATTCAATTATAAAATTACTAAAATCTCCACAAAACCCCTTCTGATAATAATAAACTATAAACAATTAAGGTTGTCTTCTTCCTCACCCATTGATTAGTACGTAACCTCATTTGTTATTTAGTCTCGAATCAAATTATGATGCAATCTTTTCTATCCTCCTATAAACATATATTTCCCAGATAATTATGAATACGAAGGTACGGCTTAAGCAAATGATTTCGTCTGAAAGAAAATTTTCTTCGCAGAATTCTCTTTATATATATCAGAGCTTAATTTGTGTAGGACAGGGCTCAGCAACAACAAAAGCATCCACCTGAGGTGCAAATTTATTTATTTAGGACAACCAAGATCAGGAAATGCAAAAAATACACTGAAACGTTTTTCATTGTTGATAGTTATAGAAATAGAAAATAACCGTGATAAAAAGGCAAAAATAATCTCACCTGAATTTCTTTACGTAATCGAGGGATATGCATAGCAATCACTTTAAAAGAAGCGATTAAAGGTTGATTTAAACCAGATGCTACCATTGCATCTAGTATCTGGTTTACTGATTCGTTTATTGCAGGACCGAGGGATTTTGTAAAAAGACTGACAGATAAAATAGCAGATGTTTCCAAGGTAGGTGAACGCTTCCTTTAGTATACAGAAAAACGAAAACGGTATACAAATAGCAAAATTTAATCAAAATTAACTTTTGAGCTGTAAAGATTTAACATGGAAAATTATGACTAATATTGAATGTTAATGTGTCTTATTTTACACCGATAACTTATTTACTAGGACACTAGGTTTTCTGCAATCTAGTAGCTAAGTGATTACTAAATATTACTGAATTTAGAACAGCTCGGTGATAGGAAACCAAATAAAAGTGATAGTTAAACGAGGTATAACAAAACAAAATATTAAGATGCTCAGTATTAGTACGTAGGGTATGGAACAAATTATGAGTAACCATATGGATCAAACCATAAGTCAGATAGGAGTGGAAATAAAACTTGTATGGCTCCTTGTTAATTTGTAACGGGTTCAAATATTTAGAACATTCTCGCTTCTTGTAGCTCATAAAGAAGGGAATTCCAAACGATATCCTATTGTGTACCAATCTGATTTATCTTTCACATACGTTTGTCTGGAGATATTTTTAGTAGTGAAGGCTGTTCTTAGACGCATTAATAAACATAATCTGTAAGTAGCAGTACGGTGAACTTTTGAGAATCACTTTTTAAACTAATCTGGCGTCATACGATAAGGACTCTGATTGGTAATATTAGCTCTACATCAAATATAATTCTTTTATGAAAAAATGCCTATAGTCTAGAATTGAAAGATCTGATTAAAACGCATTCATCTTACTCAAAACCTTTTCACTATTTGTACGTTTATTCATTTTTTAGAAAACAAAAAGCAATAGATTAATGATGTCATTAAAAATTGGATTCAAATCCTTTCTAACAATGATGTAAATACCAGGCATGTTGTACATGTAAGTGGTTACTTAGGCTCAGCAGCTGTTCAGTGGATAACGTGTGGCGCGCTTAAAGCGAAAGACACTGGTTTCGAGTCCATGTGTGGATATTAACAAGGGACCCAAATACATCCAGCTGACGAGTTGCAAGAGGGAAAGCGAGTTCTGAATCCCAGTGCTAACCACAAGCCATCTATTCTACGTATTATGAATATCTCGTGAACAGCTTTCTCTATCAAATACTGTGATAGACCAAAAATACTCAATACTTTAAGTACTTTCAGATTATCTCCAGCACCCGATTTAAAAAAGTATGAAGGTTAATATTTCGATTGACATACTTATTCGAAACATCCTTTTGTGTTGGTAGATAAGAACGAATTGATTGGAAAATTTGAGTAAGATAATTTGACGTAGCGAATTCAGGACCCACAAAATAACAAATTAAAGATAAATTTAACAAAATCATGGGTTTTTCTTTTTCCTTACGCAAACATTGAAGCATCCAATCCATTACAGTACGCTGACGTCTGTAAAACAGAAAAAAGGATACAGTGGAATATGAAATCTATTTTGCCCAAAAACATCACAAGATACGAAACTTGGTGGTAACGCGAAGACATCATCACTTATTGTTATCACTAATTAGGAAACTTCACCAAATAATCTAACTAAATTATGATGTACTGATCATATTCTGCTCATAGTTGCTAACCTGACGCAGTAGTAAGGCTTCAAGTGATCTAGCAGTCATTGAAAATAACAGCGATATTAAGCAGGAGATTTTAAGATAGATACTTTAATCTGGATAGTTTCAATTGTTGGTTAATAGGAAATGAGAAAAGTCCTCTTATGATAACGATGAAAAAACCAGTTTGCATAGTATAATCCCTAAAACACTAACAAACGCCAGGTGCTTGAGTAAAACCGGCGAATAACAAACAGGGGATACATTTGTCAAGTATTTTATAACACGTACATACTGACACCTGAGTATGATTGTATTTCTTGACCTGAAAGTTGAGTATGATTCTGTTGATTGCCAGGTTTACTGGAGGTATATGTCATTAAAAGGTATCCCAAAGAAATATATCAACCTATTGAAGGCTCTTTACTCTAATACTGCTGATTCAGTCATCGCTTACGTTGGATTATCACATGAATTAATTACATCAAACGTTCTTCTTCAACGCTACACATTACCCACATCTTTAATGATCTTTATTATATATATTCTACCAAAAATAGCACTTCTTTCGACTGATTTTTCTGACTCCCTTATCAATGTTGTATAAACTGACACCATCGTTCTAACTGATAAAGATTAGCGCAAAATGCAGTCTACTAAATGCCATAAGTAACAAAATATGAATGTTTGGAATGCTTTTTTACTCTTCTGAATACATGTCGTTGACAAATTTAACCATAGGGAATGGAGTAGTTGAGTGCGTAAAACAACATTATTTACCTCCACTGTGTGCGTGTCAAAGCTCCCAATATTGGATATAAGTAGTGATTTAAAAAAGTAAAAATTTTGAAATATTTCTTTCTCTCAAATATATAAAGAAGAAAGTTTTATAATGTCTACGAAAAGTAAACAAACGACTTACTCGGTATCTTGAAATTCACTAGGTTTTAAAGCAACAAGACGAGGAATCAGTTTGTATAGTAAAAACATTATCTGATGATTGCGACTATTAATCCACATCAAGACTGAAGCCCATATCTAAATAATGGTTCCAAGACAGTATAAATTCATATTTATTAGTCATTTTCAAAATAGGGTTGTGAAGATTGTTGTTTCATTGAAAGCATGAGCCGATCAAAGTTAGACCACCACTAAAAACCTGGAGGCACTAGACGGCCGACTGAGTAGTTTAAAGGTTAGGCGTTTATGTGAGAGTCCGAAGGTCCTATATTCGATTCCTAGAAGCAGGATCGTGGATACACATTACTGATGAGTTCCATACCGAGATGAGACTGCCGTCCAGTGCTTCCGAATTTTCAATGGTGGTTTAACACTGACCGGTTCATGATCTCAACGAAAAATAATGTAAATTATGATTAAATACAGTGATACATAATATAAACTGGGTATACTACAATTCATACTACTTTGCAGAACTTTAAGAACATATAGTTAACAAATATTCTCTGTAAAGCACACACATTTGACAATGAACATCTGTAGTATTTTGAATCAGGATTGAGCCACAAACAACTATGAGTATACTCACTTTGTCAATATTCTCCAATAGAAGGCATCGACAGATCTCAGAAGATAAATTACTGAAATTCTGTCGTCCATATTGTTGTTGTTCATGATGTTGTTGATAGTTGTTGGATTCTTGTTTTATACCATCTCGTAAACCAAGTACTTCAAGTGCTAAATTCGGTAATTGTTCTGCATCAGACGAACAAAATGGGTTGCCAGGAAGGACTCCAATAGCTACTGAAATACATGAAGCATTGACAACTGGCCATCGTGTAGAAAGTACAGTACGTACTGCTAAACTTCCGTCACTGTGGCTTACAGTAAGAAATTCAAACAACGGCTATTTTAAAAAAGAAAATAACACAAGCAATATGTTAATGAAGTATGGCTTTAAAATTTTGAATTTAGAAGGATGTCCCATGTTATGCACAAAAAAGATGATATGAAAACAGTACGCACGCAGAATAGGACATTGTATTGGTTCATAAAATCATTCACTATTAATGTAGCAGATAGAAAAGTGAAATTTTTCGGCTGAAGTCCTCGAGACCTTAGAAGATAATGGTTGAAGAACCTTTATAATATATTAGAAAGTTGATCACAGAGATTTTTGCTCTTGATTCTTTCATATTTCAAATACATTTCTGTCAATTGATTGCTTATTGTCTACCTACAAGCTTTTGTTACAGTTTAGTGATAAGTCTGCTGAATGAACTCGCGATCCGATTTCCTAGCCGCTCCTGATAACCCAAGGCTAAATCTACACGGCAACTTAAACATGAGAGAAAAGACGCGAAGTACGGAGAGAACACTTCACTCCAAGGTTAATTTATGTACAGAAAAACATGGGTATTTATATAGTTACAAACAACGTTGGGCTTCCGGAGGTTTCTGAAATCGTACTAAATATAGTGGCAGTATACGTAAATATTTAGTCGGAAATGTAGCATATGACTTTTTAATTTCTAGATGCTTCTGACAAGATTTCATTCAATGTTGGTTGGATAAAATGTTCCTAAGTGTTTTCTGGGCCCATATGAACATTTCCGAGGAATAATTTGGAACTCCCTAACATTTAATACTCCTTTTGTGCTGTTAAACTTATACGCGTGTAGATCAGAAGTGCGAATAAATAAAATAAACTATGATTATACAGAAAAGAAACCTTTCTCTCCTTGATTATAACAAGAGATTATACTCAGAACAGAGAGGTTTAGAATAAAGCGAAATCAAAAGTATGTTGATTTTCGAAATAAGTGAGAAAAAGACCAGACATGAATATAATAATACGTTCACGAAGTCGAAATTATCTAAAACTACAGCGCACTTTATAAACAGTTTAATGTATAAAGATTATGCTTGAGTATAAATAATGGATACGTTATTTTAGAGAAAAATAAATATCATGAAACAAATAATAAATGTTAGCCAAAATGATCATGGTATCAAAAATGAAATACATTTATTTCTTACCAACCCGCACATCTGATCTAACTCCATTAGCAATTTGGAAAACTGTGGTTGAACACAGAAGAGTAGTTCTTGAAGTATTAATATATTCCCGTGTATCCAATCGTCTCGATTAAGTTTTCTAGAATTGGAAGTCTGAATGGAGAAAGTAAAGACGACCAAGTCAAAAAATGATTATGAATCTACCACCAGGGATATAATCTTATGATAACAAGAATAGAAAAACTATTAAAAGGCAGGGAGAGGTTTGATTATAGACGAGAATAATTCTCATGCCATGAAAGATGTGTGGAAATCGATTATCCACAGTTAATATCAGTGTTTTAGAATGTCCTTTTATATAAGGTACATGTTTACAATATTTTATTCATTCAATTAAATTTATTTACACCCTTGCTATACTATACCGATGTATCCTCACAGTAGCTATCAACAAAACTCTTTCAGGTAAGTGATCTAAACAATTTCGTAATTACGACATTTAAATACCGCAGGTTGTAGGCAGTTGACGTTAACCAAACGAACTAAGATGAATTCATGTTATTCTGCCCAAATTTTTGTTTTCGCTCTCTCCAAAACGATCAAGGAACTTTGTGTACAAGATTTCTAGTTATTCATACAGTTTAAGGATATTTTTCCCTAAATTACCTGAAAGGAAAACTGGATAAGTAGTGAAGGCTTTATAAACCTAGAAAAGCGGAATCAAAAGCCCAAGAAACAATTGTATGAAGTCATTCACACAAAAGTTCTCTTGCACTAACCCCATACGATTCAGATAATACCGTCGACCCCAGAAACCCATGGGGTCAAGGTAAGGTATCCAACTCTTAGGCCTGACTTTTAACACTTGCTTGTAGCGATGCCATTTGCTTGTGAGAAGCATGACAACCATGCTGAAGCTCCAGTGCAGTCGACGGTACAACTTCATTTTGCCAACTTATGTCCTACCGCTCTTCAAACGTGTGATACAGTAAGACCTCAAGGAATAAATGAGCTGGCTAATACAATTCGATTACATCTGCGCGATAAGTAGATCTGACAACTACGATACATAGCAGCTACGGTTGAATGATAAACTAAATCACAGGATGATAATCTATAAAGTAGAATGTTATCCATTATGATTACATCAGGAAACGCCATCAAATTTCAACAAAACAGTTGCTTTATATATTAGTACTGTAAGCTTTGAAGCCAAGATCACTGAAGTTTACGTCACCAATGAGCAAATTGGTTGGGAGTTTTGCACTATGGAAAAATTAGAGTTTTTATTAAATGCATAGAAGTATAAATCTACAGGACTTTGAAAAATTCATCAGTTACAATACATGGGATAAAAGCAAATTATCATAAATTATAAAGTAAAACTCAAACCTACTATTCGTATCGAAACAACTCACGACTGTTATGAATACTTACATGAATTGATTGCTCTTGTAGAATCAACGGAGCTGGTTCACTTTGGGCTCGTATGGATTCGATTAAACAATCACGATACCAAATAAATGGTGACAACGTTGAGTTTGTATCGCTCACGGAATATCCAAGACCGGGGAAATTGACAGCACTCATAGAATTGGGATTAGTTTTATGACGTGAATTTCCACTAGAAGAGAAAAACGTTCGACTGGAAACAGATGATGCACCACCTTCAAGATTTGAAAAATTCCCAGGTCCTTCACCCATACGACTATGGTCCACACTTAAGTATGTTCTGTAGCGTCTCTGTTCACGTTTAGCAGTCAAAATGAACGCACAACGCAACGCAACTCCGGCCAACTCTCTTGTAATAGACTGAAAATGACATATTATTGAGTAAATTTAAAAGAATCAAGAGGATGAGACATAAAACAATTCGAGGAAATATTGTACAAGACCATGAATATAGTTAATTTTCTTTCACTAGACTTATATAAACAAAAATCATAATCTAACGTTTCGATTTTAAGTAACCGCTATATTGGATTCTCTATTCGAAGCAAGACAAACCTAAATGCAAAGGATTAGGTTTTCGGAGAAAGTATTCTGTAATTACACAATGGAATGTATCGTCAAACATTATTGGTATGTAACATACTTGGAACTTATGATCTTAATGTTAAGAGACAGATAAACATACGAAATGTCAAATAAATGAGAAAAATAAAGATATTTTCGACGCAATACGATTAGAGCCGGTCGGTTAAATGCAACGTAGAAATAACATACAAATTTTAATTATCAGGGTAACTTACATTTTTATCTCTAAGAGCAGAAAGAATGGCTGTAATAAATGAACCCATGTGTTGACAGAAGCTTGTTGGTGTATGCAAAATAAATTCACGTAAGGTTAAGATCTGAAAACCCGAAAATAATCCACAGCAAAATGTAAAAGAAAATTACCTTGGAAATGTTTCAAAACAAAATAGAAATATGTTAAACACATATGGTAATCTTGCCAGTCAATACTGGAAATAAGTTATTAGAAGAAACAAGGGTAAATATGAAGTTTAACTCAATAACGGATACTCACTAATATTCTCGGTAGTCTAACGATCCGTTTGTCACCACTTAAAAAATGATTTGTGGTGTCTTGTATGTACTATATAATATATACTCCAATCATTATTACTCAGTTTGTTATTGGTTATTTAATTTCTACTAACTTCAGTGGTTCACTGGTGATATTATTATCTGTTTAAAATACAGATTAATTGCAGTTCCTCTATAGAACAACATAGTTTCGCACATTAACCAGCTATCGAACCACTGTTACTTTTCCGTATAAGAGCTGCTCATTTGAGAAGTTTGTCTACTGTTGATTGATGTACAGTGCAATAACAGTAAATGATAGTCATTTAGTACGAATAACCGTGGAGTTATGATGTTACAAAAAAACAGCTATTATATGATGATATTAGTGTTGCTGTTAATGGACCTTTGTCTAACTAAAATGTAATATTTTTTTGTCACAGACAATAATTATGTAAAATGTCTTCATTTTATCTATGCCCAATTTGGTCATGTACTTATTGAAACACACGTGTTGCTGTGAAGAAATTAACCAGGGATATGATTATTTAGCTATAATAAACTGTTCGATTAGTCGTTGCAAGGTTCTTATATTAATAATCCGATGTTTCACATGCTTAAATATAAACTTGGCGTTTTATCGTTTTCAAAATGCATTTCAAGTGAGGTATTTTTAATTTAATGTAATCACCACCAGGTTCCAGAAGCTACCGAAAAATGGTAGAAAACAGAAGGCTAATGGCAAACCCAAGACTAAAACAAATGAGAAGCTCCAAACAAGAGATGAGAAAGATGTATATTTCTTATGTATGGCCTAATCAATGTTATAAATGCCTGAAAAACTAGACAATACAATCTTAAGGCAATTGTTAAACATAGAGAAGTTGGACAAACTTACCGCGAAGTGTTTCTGTGCATCAGAAATATCTTTCGATAGTATACTACAAGCATTCTTGATTTGTTCTTCAATAAAATCATATGGAAATACCAAACCCAATTGCCCAATGAGCCTCGCTTCTAAAGCTGTTAGCTGAAGATCTGTGGTTACTGACTGAGTAAGCAACTGTTTTACAAAACGTTGGCAATGACTGTGAACACTCATAAAATCCACCTCAGCTAAACAACCTGAAAACAAGGATACGAAGATAATTTGACAATTTTAGCACGGGTAAAAAAAAACTAAGGTCTTTTTGAAGGTGCTATTAGCCATATCACTTTAGTAGTAAATAAAAACAATGTAGAAGGTTGCACAAAAATTATGATTCAATGATTTTTTTTAAGTGTTTTACGAGTGTTTTTGACTCTTACAATGTTTTTTCACCTCGAGTTAATGATTGTTGCACTTACGCAAGACATAACCAAAGTGAAACAAGGAAAGTGATTAGTGATATGGCAAAGCCTCTCTCGGTGTGAAGATAGCTGGCTGATATATTATGATAATGGGAACCACTTACTACGTACAGGTCCATGTATTCAGGTCTGAACTATGCTTCATGTGGAAGCCTAGTGATACTGCTAACCTACGAAAGCCGAAATAGGTGGAGGATCATTGGAGCCTCGGACCTATTAGCTATCACCCTAAATGACAGAGATGAAAAAAGACACTGAAAATATTACACTTTTTACCACAGTACTCAAATAGCATTACTAAGAACACTACCTTATCACAGGTATTATACTATTCTATGATAACAATTTACGAAAATAATTAGTTTCCATAATTCTGCATCTTTTACAACCACAATTTAAAATATTTACACTTATAGCACCTGAACTTTTACGGTTCATATTACAAAACCAAAGGTGATGTCGGTGAAAATCGTCATAGCAATAATCATTTAACTGCTTACATAATATTCATAATCTGTCAACAATTGAGTGTATAAGGTAGACCCGACTGTTGTTGCTACCTTGACGTGATGGTCATGCTTGCCTATCGGTCTGGGCATCCGGGCAGTATCAAAGCCCTCACACATATCACATGAGATGTGTGGCGCATATGTATTTGGTACCTTCATGTACCAATATCTATCTGTTGAAATAAATAATAAAAAATCGTGAGAAAGCAACTGAGCTATAATGGTTGGAACAACCGTTCCTCAAGGTCCTACCATGTCAGACAACAAATCCAAGGTCCTAAGGCGAAGTCTTACTGCTGACTGTACAGACGTGTAACAGCAGTAAGGTGTTACCTTCAGACAACCAACATAACAGCGATGCTGCCTTCCCACAAGGAGGGGTGGGGTTAGAAAAGGTCAACCCTAAAAATGCACACCTCGCCTTAGCCCACGGATATCCGTCTCCAGCGGTAAGGTCTCAACAAGTACGGAGCAGCTGTGGAAACAGCAGTGACATCTATTAGTTATTTAAACCAAAGGGTTACAAAGAACCAATGGATTTCTTCAAGGTCTATTGCACTGATGGATTCTCGTAAACCCATCCCATCAGGTTCTGAACATGATGAGGAGCGTAAAGAAATCAGATCTAGGTTAAGCAAAAGTCTAAGGAACGACCGTGAGCAGTGGTGGTTAGCGAAAGCAAAAGAGATGGAAAAGGCGGCGGCTATAGGGAACACAAGACAACTTTGCAGACTAATAAAAGAAACTGGAATTAATAAGTCAAGTGTAAGTCAGACTATTTGGGAAAAAAAGGCACTCTCATCTGTTCCCAGTCCAGACGTTTAGAATGATGGGTGGAACATTTTAGAGAACAGTTCAGCTGGCCTCCAGCTACTCTACAACTACCCTCCATTCCCAGACAGTATGAATGGAACATTGAGGTAGGTCCCTCAACTCTAGCTGAAGTTCAAAAGGCTATAGTTAATTTGAAAAGAGAAAGGGCAGCTGGTCCAGATGGATTGGCTCCAGAGGTCTTTAAGGATGGTGGTCCAATTTTAACGATTAGGTTGACTAATATTTTAGCTAAAATCTGGGAGTTAGACGTAATCCCACCTGACTGGTCGCAATCACTGATTGTCTCAATATATAAGAAGGGGTCAAATCATCCTGTGACAACCATAGAGGGATTAGTTTGACTAATATAGTATCCAAAATACTAGCCTCGACAACTATCGGACGCCTAACTAAGACTCATGAACTGCAAACACGAGAGAATCAAGCTGGCTTCAGACCTGGTCGTGGATGCATAGACCACATATTCACCATTCGTCAGGTTTCAGAATACAGGCATTCCTATTGGCGTCCGACAATAGTAGTCTTTCTTGACTTTAAAGCACATTTGACTCTGTAGACCGAGAGGTTGTGTGGCCGTGTCTGTCACTGATAGGTGTACCTTGTGAAGGCTCTTTACTCGGACACTACTAGTCGAGTCAGAGCTTGTGGTGAACTGTCATCTGCTTTTGCGACCTCGAGTTGTGTCCGAAAAGGCTATCCATTATCTCCATTTTTGTTCAACTTCATCATAGACATACTGCTGAGAATAAAGTCTTCGTCGACTGAATTCTCGGGCGTTGATCTCCTTCCAGGAGGTTCACATATTGACTTAGAATACGCAGATGACATAGTCCTGTTTAACGAAGACGCACTGAGCAACAATAACAGAACGTTTAGGATGCGTTTCTCCCCCTTTAAATGCAAGTTTTCGCTTCAGGACTGATCTGCATCAACACCTGAACTAAGGATAGGGGGTGAAGTAGTCGAACGCGTTGACAACTTCACTTATCTTGGAAGTCTGATCAGCCCTAATGGGTTGGTGTCTGACGAAATCTCAGCACGGATTCGAAAAGCTCGTTTGGCTTTTGCCAACTTACGTCACCTATGGCGAAGGTGAGACATCCGTCTATCAGTTAAGGGACGAGTATACTGCACAGTAGTTCGTTCTGTCCTACTATACGGCTGGGAAACATGGCCTTTAATAGTAGAAGATATTCGTAAGTTACTAGTATTTGACCACAGGTGCCTTAGAAATATTGCTCGCATATGCTGGGATCACTGGGTAAGGAGTAGTGAGCTTAGACGCAGGATATTAGGGAATGATGGTAAATCAGTTGATGAGGTTATGAATCTTCATCGACTGAGATGGTTGGGCTACGTGTTACGTATGCATGAACACCGATTACCACGACGTGCAATGCTAACTAATGTAGGGGATGATTGGAAGAAAGTTAGGGGCGGCCAAACTAAAACGTGGCATCAGTGCTTGAAGTCACTAACTTCTACTCTTAGCCATGTTGGTAGATGCAGACTGCATGGTTGGGGTCCGCGTGACTATCGTAACTATTGGTTGGAGACTCTTTGTGGCATGGCTCAGAATCGATCACAATGGTGTAGGTGTATACACTCTCTGTCTTCCTTCAGACTAAGAGATTAAAATCACTTCATATCTTTCTTTGTACGAACTAATTATTTCTTCCTCTACTATATCCTTATATGCAATCTTTCTTTTATATATTACTACCATTGAAGTAACTACTTCTATGAATCCGGTGTTCATCTTGTTGTGCTAATGCGGTATGGCAACTCGGACCGATGCATATATGTGCCTGGTCCTACGTTGCAGCTGACTGACTGACTGTATAAGATAGAGGAAGATTCTTGTTGTAAAGACAAAATAGATCAAATCATTGATGAAATATGAATGTAAAAACACGCTAGATAAAAAGATTATTACGAACAATAATAATAAAGGCATACAAATATAACATTCATACTTCCTCAATGTAACAAGACAAAAAGTGATTATTAATTCGGTCTAGTGGTAGGTGAAGGCCATGGTAAGGAAAAGAATGGAATAAACTTTTGTGGAGCGAAAAATTAGATGGGAAAATTCCGGCCATAAACTGCTGTGGCTTTATAGGGACTCAGTGTATGGCGTTGCATGAAGCAGGGTCTGATGGATTAATCCCTGAGATTTTTAAAGATGGTGATTCAGTTTAAGCAGTTAGATTGACTGAGATCTGTTAGAATTTGGGAGTTTAACGAAATCTAATCTAACTGGTCTCGATCGCTGATAGTCTGACTTTGTCAGAAAGGGTTAAATTTCTCTCGTAACAATTACAGAGGGATCAGTTTAATGAATACTAGTCATAATAATAGTTTCACGCACAACCAAACCCATAAAGAGCAAACCCGAGAAAACCGGGTCGGTTTCAGATCTGAACGTGAATGTACAGACCAAATGCTCACCCCTTAGCAGATTCAGAAACATAGACATACTTTTCGACGCCCGACTATAGTTCTACTTCTTGACCTTAGTGCGGTGTTTAACTCGGTTGGTTATGAGGCTCTGCGGAAATGTATATCATTTAAAGGCTTGCCAAAGAAGTAAGTCTACCTTGAAGTCTCTCTACTCAAACAGTACTGGTCGAGTCAGAGCTCATAGAGTACTGCCATCACAATTTATTACTTCAATTGGTGTTAGTCAGGGTTGTCCGCCACCCTTATTTCCAGTTAACTTCATAGCAGGCATTATTATTATTATTATTATTATTATTTGAACACATAAATATTGGTACAGGGGGGCACCAAATATATATGCGCCACACAAAACAATGATAATTTGAAGAGAAGGAGAAAAGAGAAAAAAAAGTAATGAACGTGGGGAATTATAGATAAATAAAAAAAAAAGAGAGAGAGAGAGAACAATGATGGGGAAAACGGAAAGGTACAATCAGAAGAGATCTTTCAGTTAAGGAAGATACAACCACTTTTTATGAAGAAAGTAAAAGAAGGTTACAGCAGGATCGCCATCGGCTTCTATTCTGAGCCATATCTGATAACGTCTCTAACCACTGCGTTACACCGTCTTTCGGACCCCAACTAGGGAGTCGTGAAGGACCAACAGAAGCTAGCCCTTTGCAGCTTTCTTTCATACCACGACACCATGTCATATACTGACCACCTCTCCGCTTTTTCCAACCGGTCCCAGAGTCGGCAAATAATGCACGATGAGAAATTCTCTGGGACGACATTCGTAGAACATGTCCAAGACACCGAAGTCGGTGTTTCAAGATGGTGACACCAATTTCATTATCGTCTCTGTGACCGAACATTCGATGTCGAACCTCTGCATTACTGACATGGTGTTGCCACTGGATGCCAGCAATCCTTCGGAGACAACGATGATCGAACACAGAGAGTCGTCTAACATCCTCAACTCGGAGAGGCCAGGTTTCACAAGCATAGAGCAAAACTGCTCTCACCGTCGCGTTCTAGATCCGACCTTTTACAGCCAGACTAACACCACGAAGGCGCCAAAGATGGCCCAGATTGGCATAAGCCGCTCTGGCTTTCACTATACGTGCATTGATCTCATCACTCACACCACCACCAGCACTTATGCAGCTACCTAGATACACGAACTTCTCGACTACTTCTATCTGCTCACCATCCAGAGTGAGTACAGGATTAGAATCCTGCCAGTCTTGTAGAAGTACTTTGCCACTTCGAAGGTGAAAAGCACATACCATACCTACGGACACTGATTGCCAACTGATTAAGTGTGGATTGCATGGCTTGAACATTCTCGCACAGTAAGACAATATCATCCGCATACTCAAGGTCGAGAAGTCTTTCTCCAGGCAACAGATCCACACCACCATTACTTACATCCGTCAGAGCTGTTTCCAGAATGTCATCGATGGCAAAGTTGAAGAGGAATGGTGAGATTGCGCAACCCTGCCTAACCCCACTGCTCGAATGGAATAGTGGAGAAAGGTGGTTGTATGCCCTCACTCTGCCTGAGGTGTTTATGTATAGGGCTTTTAGGATGTTAATAAACTTCTCAGGCACACCCTTCTTCAATAGACAATCCCAGAGAACAGTTCTGTCCAACGAATCGAAGGCAGCCCTGATATCAAGAAACACTACGATTGTTGGCCTTTGATAAGTATGGCGGTGTTCTAACACTTGGCGGAGGGTGAAGATATGATCAATACATCCTCGACCAGAACGAAACCCAGCCTGCTCCTCGCGAGTCAATCCTTCTCGGGTTCTGAACAACCTACGAAGTATGACGGAAGCCAATAGCTTGGACGCAATCGGAAGTAGACTTATCCCCCCATAGTTGTTACAGGAACAACGTGAACCCTTTTTAAAGATAGGGACAACTATCGACTCATTCCATGACGTTGGTACACACTCTAGTTCCCAGACCTTTGTAAACAACGTCGTCAGTCCCTTAGTCAGAAAGTCACCACCATCTTTAAAAAGAGCCGGAGGTAAGTCGTCTGGGCCCGGTGATTTGTAACGTTTCAAGAGTTGGAGTTCCTTGCGGACTTCCGCCTCATTTGGTGGATCAGTCGTCACCGGCCATGGAGGGCAGGACAGTCTGACCGATGTTGCCGGAGCAGCAGGCCAGTTGAAATGCCCTTCAAAGAATTCTGCCCATCGTCCAAGACGTCGATGGATGTTAGTGATTGGCGTTCCGTCATCCTCGCAGATTGTTTCGCTCACACCAGACTTCTTGCTGCCAGTGGCTCGGATGAGTTGGAAGAGCTTCCGGTAATTACCAGATGCAGCTGCTGCTTCCAACTCACTGGCACGCTCCGACCACCAGGCTTCTCGGTCCTTACGCAAGCTTTGCCCGATTTCATTACGTAACATCCTTCGTCTGTGGTCAAACTCATGGTCACCCGGAGTAGACCGACGGGCTTCAATCAGTTGTAAGGAACCAGAAGAAACCCAGTGCTTGTAAGCGGGACGTTTCGCAAACCCACAACAGACTGTACCCGCCATTTTCATGGTGTCATGCAATTGCAACCAATGCTCATCTATACTTTTCGGTGGAATGGTAACTAGCCTAGAAGCTAGCTCGGTTCGGTACATACTAGCAACAGAAGTTGCAGCCAGCTTGCTAACATCAATCCTTTGGTGGCGGTCACTTCGTTGTCCACTGAAAAGTAAGGTAAGATTGGCGCAGACCAGAGCATGATCAGATTCCAGATAGGTACTCCTAAAGGAGCGGCAGTCTTGTACACAACCGCGCCAGCGGTAGCTGATCGCAATGTGATCAATCTGAGTCCAGGCTTGAGATGCAGAAGGGGGACGCCAGGTGGCACATCGGCGATGACTGTGCCGAAAGTTAGTGCTAGCCAGAAACAGGTTGTGGTCTGTGCATAGTTGCAGTAGACGTTCCCCGTTATCTGTCCTGCGACCAACGAGTCCCCATCGGCCACCTAAACAACTCTCCTCTGTGCCTAGACGCCCGACCTGAGCATTCAAGTCTCCAGCTAGTACTACAATATCTGTCGAACGCACTTTCTGGAGAAGAACAGTTAACTGGTGGTAGAACTCGTCCTTGATTGCATCCGGGCTGCAATCTGTCGGGGCATAGGCGGAGATGACGAAAAGACATCGTTTCTCACGCCGATTTCTTCTCACTTTGATGGAACTTTCTAATCTAACAGCACATAACCGACTGTTAATGGGGATCCAGTCGACTAGTGCTGCCTCAGCTCTTGCGCTTAGTGCGACACCAACGCCAGCAAGACCAGACGAAGATGCCACAAGGTCCCCGGATAAACGCACATAAAACAAACTTTTTGAAGCGACAGATGGAGAGCGAACTTGTAGTACTTCACCAAAGTCTTGAATACGGGTCTCTGATAGACAACACACGTCAATATTAAGACTTTCCAAAGACATAGCCAGCCCTATCTGTTGTCCGACCTGCATAAGTGTGCGAACGTTGAAGGCAGCCAGTTTGAATGGTGTACGTGGTTTCAGAAAAACTGCTTCAGTACTCATATTCGGTGGTAACATACAATTTTCAACCAGGCAGTGACTCGAGTACGTTTAGATAAAGCTGAATTTTCACCATAGGTGAGCTGCTGTCTAGGTCGAAATGGATACATAAAGTAGGAATAAGAGAGGGTGAATAAATGACGTGGTAGAGTAACAATAATAATAATAATAATAATAATAATAATAATAATAATAATAGTACGAGTTATTTCAATGTTAATCGGATAGAAAGGAATATTTTCCATAAGCAAATTGTTCATCATCATGGTTTTAGTGCGTGGGATGAGATACTGCCCGGGTGCCCAAACTGAAGCAGGTGGTTTTCTTAGGGGGCCACACCTTGAGCCTTTGACCCGAGGGTCTAGTCCACAAGGCAGTGGAGCATCGTGAGGAGATGCGGTCCCATGGAAGCCGGTGACCAAAAGTTGGTTCATACGCCATTTGTTCCTGCAGGATACTGGAGCCCATGTGCACCATATAATTGAGATCCGGTTATAGCGCCGGACGTTCGCTTTTCGTCCTCTCATTTTCGTAAACAACACCCCCGCCACGAGAAGGCAGTGAGTAGGACTTCCCTGGCAGAGGCTGTATACGCGTGGCCGTGTGAGAGTATTTCGAGAGGGAGGGCGAACCCTCCCCGCTCTCGGCCATACCAGGGCATTTGGGGGCCATAGCAGGCATACTTTTATAAATAACACTTTCATCATCTGACTTTTCAAAGATTGATCTTCCACTTCTTAACTTGGAACATGCACATGATATAGTCTTGTTTGGTGAAGACGCTGACAAAATGTAGTCTCCTGATCAACTTAAGCAACGATGAAAGCTATTGCTTCACCATTGCCTTGAGTCTCCCAGCTAGAGGACGAGTTTGACGCCCAGAAGTACGCTCCATTTTACTTTATGAGTACGAAACATGGCCATTGAGAATGGAGGACATTTATAGGTTGCTAGTACTTCGAAGCATTGTTCGTATATTTTGGGACTGTCGAGTAAGCAATCCCTAAGTTATGAACAAGGCACTAGGTAAGGATGACAAACCGATTGATGAGGTAGTGAATCTTCATCAACTGAGGTGGATGAGACGTGTTATCTATGCCCAACCACTCCCTACCTCGATTGGTGGCCTGGTGTAGGAGTAGGCTGGAATAACGACAGGCGTAGGTAAACCAAAATATGGCACCAGTCCATGAAGTCAGTGACAATTGGACTGAGCCGTGTTAACAGGTGTAGACTACCTGGTTTGTGTCCGCGTGATTATCGTGAACAATGATTGAAGACTGAGTAACATGGTTCAAAATCGTTTACAATGATGCAGGTGCATCCACTCTTTATCTTCTCTCAAGTCCCGAGCTTCTAAATTTCTTATAACTTTTTACTGTTTTTATTTTACTAATTTATATTTTTTTAATCGTACCTTTGATGCCTATTTTTTTTCTAGCGCCACTCATATTGTTACCACTCTGAACAATTTAATCCTAATATGCTAATAGGGTGTGAAAAGTTGAACTAATGAATACAAGCCCCAACTTCTACGTCGCGACTGACTGATACAAAGTCCGTTTTGTTGTGTACATTGTATATGTCGTCCCTTCACTAAGAGACAACGTACAATACCCGAAAAAGCTTTAGCACTCTTGTCGAATTCCTATGATCGTTAATACCTCCATTGGAGTAAATAAATGTATAGATAAACAGTAGTGATTAAACTCTGAAGTGCATCTGCAGTATAAAGTGGATGGTAAGAGTAACACAATGGAGAAGTGACAGCACACTAGCACGCAGTAATAATCACTCTATCCTAGTTCCATTGGATTGCTGAGTGTTACCTTTAGGTTTACTTCCGTATTACACCTCAAAATATTCTGCCCTCATTTTAAGATAGCTCAAATATAATGTAGTTAAGAAAATCCACAGAATCTTTTATTGTCAAACCTAAGTACATAAACCGTACTCCGGGATTTAAACTGAGCTACAGAGAAGCACGCTACGACTATCCCAAGTTAAATTAGGATACATATATGAAATGAAATGTGTATACATGAGGTTTACCAAGTGGTCATAGGTCCTAAGAAACATTCATTGCGACATTTTCGTTCAAAAAGTTTAGAGTTTACTGTGCATAATGTGAAAAATACTAAGCAAACCACTACAAACAATGAAACATTGGACAGTCAATTTTGTAACAATTTGATAGCTTTATTGCCCCCAAATACCCTGGTATGGCCGAGAGTGGGATTAGACGCAAACACCGATGAGCCACTGAAGCCGTTATACGTAACATTTTGTGTATTCATGTATTCACTCACAAATGCTATTTCAATCGGTTTTGTCAAGGAAAACCCAGCACTTATCCGCTGTTTCGATAATCAATAAGTGGGATTTCAGTTGTTTTGAAATGTAAGGGGCAATGAGTCCTACGTATGTATACCATTCTACTCAAACAATCGCAAATACGTATTCTGAATAAACAATAACTATGGACAAACGATTTTACAAGGGGACTACGAGTCGAGTTACTGCAAGACGATGAGGAACATCAGAGAAGTTGAGTAAAAAGTGAAAACATAAAAGCATGCCAGAAAATTACTACTGACAAAACAAAATCTATTGTAAGATCATAGCTTTGACAGTTGCATAATCAAATAGTAAAAGCATTCAATTGTGGAAACCCATCGGACTGACAAGAACAAGCGTTCCCCAAGGTGGATCGTAGTGTTACTCTGATAGAAACACACTAGGCAAAAAAACAAATATTAATAATCAAGTCATCACTATTATGACAGTGTTTGAATGTTATTAACATTTACTGGGTGATGAGAACTATAAACCGTCAGTATATTTGCAATAAGCACACGATTATACACTCGAAGCACATTAATGCAATTACGCACACAACATACACATACCCAATGGGCAAAAATAAAAGGAGGCTAGTATACAAAATCAGTAACACAAGACACATCAATTTTTCAGAATTTTGTCCACAAAATTCTTAAAAACTAGACAGATCAAAACGCTTTTGGTAGAAACGAGCTACAAGAATACATTAAAAACACCTAGTAAATCCTTATTGAGAGCTAACTTAAATTGTTCGATTTATAACCGTACCATGTACGTTGGAAACATGACTAGGTTGGTGAAAACCACTTCACACTAGTTTCAGAAGCACATGACTTACCCATTGCAACTATAGCCCCCTTCTTCTCATGTATATCGCCATTCGAAAATATGTTAATCAACTCATTACATAACAAATCCAAGCATATAACGTAGTTTTGATTTGATACCTCTTTCAGTTCGCTGCTTACTACTTTGCATAATTCAGTCACAGTTTTAAACCTGTCATCTTCATTACGAGATTTAATTCCTTGCACAAATTGAGTGACAAGAGAATTCGGGTTAGTATTCATTAAACTTCGAGGTTGGCATGTAGCGTAATAACTTAGTTTCCGATAACCTTGGTAAGAATAAATGCCTTTAGCTCAATGGTCACATTTGTATAGTAAGAACAGTAGGCCTATGGCATATGTTTTCCCCCTTCTAGTATGTTTCTATGAGTGCCCAGTCTTCTCCTGAATAAGTCGATTGAAGGTGCGGGCACCACTGCTTCGAGTAACAGGGTCCAGGAACAGGTGACTCGGTGTGAAAATCTGTATGCTACGAATATTTTGCTCGTCCTCTGAGGTGTCACGATCCAGTTGGAAGAAAAAGAGGAGATAGAGTAAAGAGGTCAAGCTTTTCAAGCCGCTCTTCGTGTGTAAACCTCGGAGTTATGAAATTGCACGGATAGCTGCTCTCTGCAGTTTTTCCAGGATATCCGAGTTACCTTTTAAACAGAGGCTTGCAGCCTGAATGCAGTTTTCAAGCTTAGTTCTCACTAAATTTGTGTATACTGTAGTGAATATTTTAGTATCTAACTTGGTGATTGTTCGGCTTAAAGCCCATAAGGTCCCTAACCCCTTAGCTGCAATCGCTCATAAGTGAACAGTGGTCTTAAGATCATGACTCACTGTCACCCCAAGATCCTTGTAAGACCGGATCACGGGTACAAGCACTTCCCTTGTGCTGTAAGTTTTAGTCTTTTTATCCCCAAAGTGCATGTAGAAACACTACCGCGTCGATAGTCATCAGCCACTCCTTGGACCGGTTAATCACAATATATAAGTCTACCTGAATTGCGCATGCATCGGTGTCTCCTGTTATTACTCGCCACATGTTTACATCGTCAGTGTATAATAACATTGGGGGCTGTATTATACTTGGGTGATCATTTGCACACAGCATAAAAAGTAAAGGACCTAGGACAGAGCCTTGAGACACTCCTCTAGATACTGGTCTCCAGGTGGAGCACTTCGAATTCACTCTTACTTTCTGTCTACGACCTACTAGGAAATCCTTAAGCCATTTAAAAAGAGGCCCGGCAGCATCAATATTTTTGAGCTTAAATAGCAGTCTATTTGTTGGCACCTTGTCAAATGCCTTTCTGAAGTCTATGTAGACAACATTCACTGAGTTTCTGTTGTCTAGTGTCTTTATCCAATGCTCCCTTGCTATAACGAGGTTTGTTGTACAATAGAAACCCTTTCCGAAACCATGTTCGCTGTTTAATATGTTGTTTGCCTCCAAAAATGTCACTATGGTCTTTTTGACCAGGACGCTAATCATGTTTCTGAGACAACAATAAAATCCGGTTTTTCTATATCCACCATTGTCTTGATCTCAGCCATTTTACTTAGTAGGTTGCGATTATTTGTGTAGCACGCATTCAGTTCTGTGAAGAACTTTTCCTTACCTCCCAGGGTGGTTTGGAGATCGTTTTGCTTCGAACTTTTACAATTTGAAAACCGTCAAGTACGAGATTTCCTTCACCGTTTCGGCGGCGCTCATTTATTTCTACCTCTACAACTCGTCTCAACCAGGTTGAGATCCTCATGGATGTATATTCCGGATCCAACTAGTTTGCGTGAGTTTCCTAATACCAGGTAATATTCAAGAGGCGGCTTTTCTGAGTACATTCAGAACCTAGCTTTTATCCTATTCTATAAAGCTTACAGATGCTAACTCATGAAACTATTTCTGGGAGTAGCTTGCTTATTAGGGACTTAATGAGACTGAGGTTGTGCTCAAATCTAGCCTTTGGTTGCTTTTCGGAAGATTCTCTTAACTTATAAGAATGAATGGTATCCCAGCGAGGTCCGTCTTAACACGTTGAGGAACTTTGGCTACTGAAATCGTCTCTTCCCTGTAATGCGAGGTCACATTCTGTTTTCCTACTTTTCTCTTTCTAGGTATGAATCTGAGTCACTCATTTACCTTATTTTGTTTCCTAATCACATCCTCCACACCTCTCAAACTTCGCTCCCCCATAGTTTGCTTTGCACAGGTATGTGAATCCAGAACTGAAACCGTAGATTCACTACAACACTAGTTACTTAGCTCTTTTCTGAATAAGAGCTTATATTCTATAGCAAGCACAACTTTGTGTCAAAGTATTCAGTTTGAATAAAGATAAATGATATATCAATAGTTTATTTCATGTATAGTATGGAATGTATTGTGACGAGTGCGAAAAATGGTTCCACAAGATGAGAACCGCCTTAAATCCCACTGTATTCAAAAGATGCTCAACTCCCATTGGTTTAGTATGCTTTGCTGTTTGAGTAAGACATTAATGATTCAAGAGGGGATTAGGTTTTTAGTGCTAGAAAGAATGAAAGTTAATGAGAGCTAGACTGACAGCGAAAACTGTTTCAATATAGTAAGTGCTGTTTCGAGACAACCCAAACACCTGTCTGCAAAGCATGCAAAAATGAAGCCTCTTGTGAAGCAAATGAAAGGCGAGATATCACTAGCATTTGGTGGTCATGTTTTCACAATAATACCTGAAGTTTCACTTAAAACCATTGCCATCCACAGTAGTCCCGATGTAGCTGTTCGGACTAAGAGGAAATGAATAAGTGCTCAGACAGAGAAGAGAAGGATAAACAAACTGGGATAGAACCAATATGTTTGCTAAGTTTTTAATTATCTCTCACTATGGGTCACAGAACACTACGTCAGAATCCCAAAGTAAGACTAGACTTAGCCCTAGCGTGGTTAGAAAAATTTCGATCAAAATCATTGTGAATCATTTTTTGAATCAAATGACCCTAATCCAAGAACAACTAAAGAAAAGTTCCCAGTAGTTAAAAGGCAAGTGTAGCGGTAAATAAATCCCCAAAATAAATAGCTCTGTAAGTTTTCGACATTGGATGCTGACCACAGTTATATAGGACTCATCTAGCTGAAGGCGCTCGGTCAAGCATCCGCACCAGATCACGTGTGGGAACACCGTGCTCGACATCTGTCACAATCGCTAGCCGAATTAGTTCAGACGATCCTCGATATATTGATAGCTTATCAAATATATCTTCGATCTCCTCGCTTCTGTTTTTTGATTTCACTTGGTGGGTACGCTTCATATGAAAAAGTGTTACCGGTTAAAGCGTTGTCAAACTCCGAATACCTGTGGCATCTTCACAAGGAATGACAACACAATTGAAAGCCTTGGACACGACTTTGAACAAATCAAATTTGTTTGTAGCCTAATTATTTGGAATATGTCGAATTCAATCAAAAATCAACCTGCCAAAAGGAATGCACGCTGTCTGGAGAATGTGTTGTCAAAAGAGGTCTTAAGAGTACATTTAACTTATGTAATATACTAGGTAAGTGGGTTAGAAACGAGACCAAACCAAGAACGATCGTAAAGTTTGTACTCGGCAGTTACTAAAAAAGGACAATATACTTATTGATACAATAAAACCTCGTAATTCAAATATTCATGCTCGACCAGATTGGTCACTTGAGGGTAAGATTAAGCGGAAGAATGTCCTTAATGATTTAAAAACTGGATAGCGAATTGGCGAAACAAACCTAAGGATTAAGGATTTGTGTAGTCAGGTCCTAAGTGTCAATAATTCCGAGGCCTGTACGGGTGGAGCGAATGACTCGTAAGACATCGTAAGTTCGTTCTATGCAAACACTCATAGTAGGAAGCGAATTGTGAATTCTAATATATTCTCTAGACCGCCAAGAACAGTCTTAGCTTAGCCAAAATCAGAACAAGTAAGCTATTTGGTTTGATAAATTTCATCTGTTTCTAAAACGTAATATAGCACTGTTAGTATACAAAAAAAAACAATACAGTCCGTCAAACAGTAAAAAGGAGAGATACAAGCAACATGCCGGACAATAACTAGGGGATGTGAAAAATGAGTTAAGAAGGCGAATATTGTTTTATAATTACATTAAAATTGTGATTGGTGAATAAACATAGCGTAGTCATACATGGTTAGCGTGGTGGTGGGTGTTTTAAGTTATCATTGTTGGATTGGTTTATCGATCACACTTCAAACTCCATCTGAAACGCACACCAGGTCCATCCTCCTAGGTGGTCGTCGTCCGATAACCGGCTTCTTCCAATATGCATAGACTTCGTACACGCTGAACAATTTCTTCATTTTCCGTTCTCAACTCTGCCGTGTGAACTTGTCCGTCAGGACCATAGCTAACCAGTTTGATAATAGCTTTAGATCATTGACTTCTACATGCTTCAACGTTACTAACCAGTACTAGATCACCTGGTTGTAAATTCTGTCTTGCGTTCAACCATATGTCTCTTATTTGTAGGATCGACAGACATTCCCTTATCCATCTATTCCAAAGTGCTGCAGTTAACCTATAAGCTTCTTTCCATCTATTATTGTATAACAAAATCCTGTTCACAGAAACATCATCGAATTATAATCCTTTGTAGATCAGCAACAATTTAATCGGAGTAAATGCTCCTAGGGTGCTTGGGCCATCCCTCTATAACTTAATATCCTTTCGGCCTCGGTCAAGAACGTGAGCAAGGCTTTGTCGGTCGGCATGTTTTGAAATAAAAATTGTTTTAAAATTCTTCCGGTTGATCTTATGATGAGCTCCCAAACACCGCTTCGATGACTTGCCGAAGTTGGGTTGAAACGTTACTCACCTTCTGAGGCGTAAGAAGCACTTACGGGACTTGTTCTTTTCAACAGACCACGAATAATTTAAATGTTAATACCGAAGGATCCGGAATATATTTAAAGAGACCAAAGCTATATGCTGCGACACTTACGAGTGACAGTTGGCACATGATAGCCGTACCTGCGCAAAGCGATTGTTTTCATACATTTAAGGGAGAACAAAACGTAGTGATGATATTCTTCCATTATTGTTGCACGAAACTCAGATGTACAGGCTGAATCTCATGTGCTTAAAGCTGAAACTATCAAACTATTTCAGAAAAATCTACTCTACCGGTGTTTTTAACAACACTTATCATAACTACAACACTGAGATACTAGCTGTGGGACCTGCACGTTTGACCGAGGAAACTTTTCCTTAAATTGTCATTACCTCAGACTTAGTGAAACCCCTGGGTTACAACAGCGAGTGCCGTCATCTCTAGCAGATAGTTATTATTATTATGCACAAGCATCTTATGGGTACATAAGTATTGTGAAGAAACCATTTCGGGTTTCTTCAAAAATGCAATGATACACAAGTTTCAATAATGTTAGCATTATATTTGACATATTTGAAAAAGAGAGTAGTAATAATAGAATAATAATAATAAATGAGGTTCTATGTAATCGAGAAGAATATTGAATTGAGTTTAAACAAGGAAAGGAAGAAAATAAGGGAATATAAATAATGGAGACGTGAGATATGCAAATAGTTTAATAAGCGTGTTTATGAACACAGAACAGGAATAAACGACTATGTATGTGTCGTCAAATTAGTAACAAAAATAAAACAGAAAGTGATAAAGAAAAAATAACTTATTATTGCAGTACGACATGACGCTAGAATAAATGTTTGTGCAGTCATCAGAAATTCGTAGCGTGAACGAGATATGCTCTAGACTCAATGTTCTGATTTGCCATAGACTATTTATTTATATTCATACCTATCTTCTGATGGCACATACAAGTTAGTTGCAAGTGCCAGTTTAGTATAAGACGGAATGCTGTTTCATTGAGACATAGTAATTATAAGTAATTGAAATCAGTTAGGCCTATGTGCCACATTTCTAGGTGATGTGCTGCTGCAAGATGTATTCGTCTAAATAAGTTTTTACAAGATGATTAACAGTGAGTGATGCTCATGTGATTACCAGGGAGAACATAAGTTGTAACCAAGGGGAGTACACTCCCAACTCATATCTATGATAATGGCCTGAACCTTAGTCAGTGTCGGGGTAAATTCGACATTTATGTTTTCAGTTTGCAGGAGATTTGCTAGACTGCTTATACTGATGATTTGCA
Source organism: Schistosoma spindalis (assembly GCA_946903255.1). Classification (NCBI taxonomy): domain Eukaryota; kingdom Metazoa; phylum Platyhelminthes; class Trematoda; order Strigeidida; family Schistosomatidae; genus Schistosoma; species Schistosoma spindalis. Next base: position 22,066,472 of record OX336424.1, read on the forward strand.
TGCATGATTGTGTCGCTAAACCTCCAATTAGACTGACAAGGTTTTGAGATATTTACTGAATGAGCAACTGATAAACATACTGTAATCATCCTTAGTGAATGAAAAGCAAAACAACACTATTTGATGATAATTACAAGTCAATTTTCTGACCGATTTTGTTAATAAGTTCATCAATTTTATCAATCATATTACGTGATTGTCAAGATATGACAATGCTTTATGACGATGTCCTGAAATCATTATGTTTATCTAGCTATAGTGTTGATTTAGGATTAGCCAGTGAAGAATAGATGCTGTTGCTTTTTGTGATTCAAAATTATCAGAAATTCGTAGCGTGAACGAATCCGAGTTACCTGTTTATATTACTAATGGTAATTTAAATATATTCGTGTACATAATGTTAATTTTAATAATAGGCTTCGGAAATTTAATTTTAAATATTTGTTTGTCGAACAACATGAGAATTTAGTTATTAAATTAGTGCAGTATGATAATACCTAGATTCGGTGACTTTATTATCCCTTATATGTTCGTCTTTTTAGGCTACTAATACATTAGACCAATTCGTAAACCCAAATACGTATAGCAGTAATGTCTATGACGGGTTTATTGAAAATGTTAAAAGCGATTCAGATGATTTTTAAATTTAAGAGGCATAGAAATATAATGCAATGCAAGTACGGGCCAGATTAACATGCAGGTTGTTGAGATATATGGCAAATTAAAAATAATTAAACAGGGCCAAAATGAAAAATATTTTTCTAAATCGAGACGACGTATGGAATTTCAGTTAGGAATATGATGAGTTATAAACTTTACATAAGACGTCGCTGTAGTTAACCTAGCGATATTTATAAATGTGTGCAAAGGGAACTAAAAATAAGAAATGCCTTTAAACAGCACGTTTTCTTAGTTGAATGTTGTGGTATAAAAGCATTAAATATTTCTACTTAGTCCTGGGAGTGGCTCGTATGAAATATACAAAACCAGTCTAACAGAAAAAAATCTAAGTTAAGAAGTACTTAAATCATAATAAATGAACCAGGAAAGGGAAAAAGTAAAACTCGCCTGGGTTGTTTTCGCTTCCAAGTAATGATTTGAATTGGACAGTAATTCGAATCCGGACTATACACGAGATACTGTCGACTAAATTCTTGGATTAACTCAGCATTGAAAACTGGATTTGTGTAAGTCCAAGACTAGTTTAAGCCAAATATGTAGCATTGCCTGACGAACAGTCTAAACGAGACCTAAGATTGCAGGAAATCTATAGTTCAAACTCACCGTAAACTTCTGGCATTTGCATCCTGTTTGGCAATGGAACTCAGCAATTGGAAATTAGGCAGGCAGTGGTCAGAAGAAAAGATATTGCAGGATAGTGTATAGTTTAAAAATAGAATGTGTTAAGTGAGGGAACACTAAGAATCAGATCCAGATAACTATTTAGTCCTTGATCGCATTGTTAGCCAATGTATATTTAGAATATTTACAGGTCATATTTGCTAGAGCTTGATGTTAAAACAAGTTTGTTTCGCTGAAGCATGTAAATGCTACTAAAGCTTGTTAACGAACCATCAAAGCTACTTAGTTAGTGTAGATGACCAGTTTTTATTATTGATTAAGCTAGTAAGTTATGAGTAATAATCAATATAGCGTTAAGATAATACATATGAGCGTTAATCAGAGGACTATTAGAATGATGAGTTTACATAAGTAAATATCTATCGAAAAATTTAAAGCACTTTAACTTTCCATGGAAATATGAATGAAGAATAAGAGGTTGCGTTTCTTAAGTCGGGCTCACCAATGTAGAATTACGGTCTACTATGATATTAGCACTGCTCTAATAATAGACCTAATCCTAAAATTGTAGATTTATCATGATGTAACTGCCTAATCTATAAGATCTTACGAGGAAGTTACATCATCGTCTACACCGATTCATTGCATTGTAACAATTACCAATACGTGATAGAGAACGAGCTTAGGCTAGAGATAGAATATATTTAATATGAATAGAAGACACAAGATAACATTCAGATGGGACCACGCCTGCAAGGCCGAGCCATGCCATCCGATGAACTGGGACACTTTCAATTTATTGTTCCCGCCTTTCTTCATTGTTCGGTATTTCCCAGCGTTAAATGTTGAATGCCTATTTTTCGTATTGTCTTGTGTAAGGGCCCAATGACACTACACTACTCTCCCACCAGAATCAACGTGACGTTGGTTCGATACCAATTTGAGTGGGGATTATCGCGCGCCGGAGGTTAGCAAGAATAACAAGAATCATCCGGGTATTGATGAACTGAAAGATGAATCAAAAAGAAGGAGGCAGAATCTGGTCGGGAAATACATGTAACAATTTTAAAACGTCTGGTTTAATGCCTAACACGCTTAGAATGAAAATTTAGGTAAAGATTATTTGAGCTAAACAAAGTGGGATTATAATAATAATAAAAGGATATTTTAATAAAGTGCCGTAAGATACGTAGTGATATCCGTAGGTTAATAACATTTCCTGTTTAGGAATATTAAAAACAGCCAATATTAGAGAAATGTTAAAAGTGGTATTATATTTGGTCTAAATTATGAAGTCAAATAACGTATGTGCCGGTAAGTTGTCCATGCGTTGATTTCAAATTGCATCTGTGTTAGTAGGCTAACTGAAAGAACAAAAGTATAAGCGCGGAGAAGAATTCCAACTAGTGTTCCAGTTAGTTTGATACGGTTTATTTAGATATGGGGAGATTTTCTCGACCTCATTTTTACTTGACCGTGATAGAATTTAGTAATACAGCTAATACCTATGAATTGTTATCGATAATTTTTAAATACGTGAAAAGTAATCATTACGTGGATTTTGGACATATAGCTAAGGGTGATTCGTTAAACATGAGTGTAACCGTTAGAGATATGCTCTAGACTCAATGTTCTGATTTGCCATAGACTATTTATTTATATTCATACCTATCTTCTGATGGCACATACAAGTTAGTTGCAAGTGCCAGTTTAGTATAAGACGGAATGCTGTTTCATTGAGACATAGTAATTATAAGTAATTGAAATCAGTTAGGCCTATGTGCCACATTTCTAGGTGATGTGCTGCTGCAAGATGTATTCGTCTAAATAAGTTTTTACAAGATGATTAACAGTGAGTGATGCTCATGTGATTACCAGGGAGAACATAAGTTGTAACCAAGGGGAGTACACTCCCAACTCATATCTATGATAATGGCCTGAACCTTAGTCAGTGTCGGGGTAAATTCGACATTTATGTTTTCAGTTTGCAGGAGATTTGCTAGACTGCTTATACTGATGATTTGCATGCATGATTGTGTCGCTAAACCTCCAATTAGACTGACAAGGTTTTGAGATATTTACTGAATGAGCAACTGATAAACATACTGTAATCATCCTTAGTGAATGAAAAGCAAAACAACACTATTTGATGATAATTACAAGTCAATTTTCTGACCGATTTTGTTAATAAGTTCATCAATTTTATCAATCATATTACGTGATTGTCAAGATATGACAATGCTTTATGACGATGTCCTGAAATCATTATGTTTATCTAGCTATAGTGTTGATTTAGGATTAGCCAGTGAAGAATAGATGCTGTTGCTTTTTGTGATTCAAAATTATCAGAAATTCGTAGCGTGAACGAGTCCGAGTTACCTGTTTATATTACTAATGGTAATCTAAATATATTCGTGTACATAATGGTAATTTTAATAATAGGCTTCGGAAATTTAATTTTAAATATTTGTTTGTCGAACAACATGAGAATTTAGTTATTAAATTAGTGCAGTATGATAATACCTAGATTCGGTGACTTTATTATCCCCTATATGTTCGTCTTTTTAGGCTACTAATACACTAGACCAATTCGTAAACCCAAATACGTATAGCAGTAATGTCTATGACGGGTTTATTGAAAATGTTAAAAGCGATTCAGATGATTTTTAAATTTAAGAGGCATAGAGATATAATGCAGTGCAAGTACGGGCCAGATTAACATGCAGGTTGTTGAGATATATGGCAAATTAAAAATAATAAACAGGGCCAAAATGAAAAATATTTTTCTAAATCGAGACGACTTATGGAATTTCAGTTAAGAATATGATGAGTTATAAACTTTACATAAGACGTCGCTGTAGTTAACCTAGCGATATTTATAAATGTGTGCAAAGGGAACTAAAAATAAGAAATGCCTTTAAACAACACGTTTTCTTAGTGGAATGTTGTGGTATAAAAGCATTAAATATTTCTACTTAGTCCTGGGAGTGGCTCGTATGAAATATACAAAACCAGTCTAACAGAAAAAAATCTAAGTTAAGAAGTACTTAAATCATAATAAATGAACCAGGAAAGGGAAAAAGTAAAACTCGCCTGGGTTGCTTTCGCTTCCAAGTAATGATGATTTGAATTGGACAGTAATTCGAATCCGGACTATACACGAGATACTGTCGACTAAATTCTTGGATTAACTCAGCATTGAAAACTGGATTTGTGTAAGTCCAAAACTAATTTAAGCCAAATATGTAGCATTGCCTGACGAACAGTCTAAACGAGACCTAAGATTGCAGGAAATCTATAGTTCAAAATCACCGTAAATTTCTGGCATTTGCATCCTGTTTGGCCATGAAACTCAGCAATTGGAAATTAGGCAGGCAGTGGTCAGAAGAAAAGATATTGCAGGATAGTGTATAGTTTAAAAATAGAATGTGTTAAGTGATGGAACACTAAGAATCAGATCCAGATAACTACTTAGTCATTGATTGCATTGTTAGCCAATGTATATTGAGGTTATTTACAGGTCATATTTGCTAGAGCTTGATGTTAAAACAAGTTTGTTTCGCTGAAGCATGTAAATGCTACTAAAGCTTGTTAACGAACCATCAAAGCTACTTAGTTAGTGTAGATGACCAGTTTTTATTATTGATTAAGCTAGTAAGTTATGAGTAATAATCAATATAGCGTTAAGATAATACATATGAGCGTTAATCAGAGGACTATTAGAATGATGAGTTTACATAAGTAAATATCTATCGAAAAATTTAAAGCACTTTAACTTTCCATGGAAATATGAATGAAGAATAAGAGGTTGCGTTTCTTAAGTCGGGCTCACCAATGTAGAATTACGGTCTACTATGATATTAGCACTGCTCTAATAATAGACCTAATCCTAAAATTGTAGATTTATCATGATGTAACTGCCTAATCTATAAGATCTTACGAGGAAGTTACATCATCGTCTACACCGATTCATTGCATTGTAACAATTACCAATACGTGATAGAGAACGAGCTTAGGCTAGAGATAGAATATATTTAATATGAATAGAAGACACAAGATAACATTCAGATGGGACCACGCCTGCAAGGCCGAGCCATGCCATCCGATGAACTGGGACACTTTCAATTTATTGTTCCCGCCTTTCTTCATTGTTCGGTATTTCCCAGCGTTAAATGTTGAATGCCTATTTTTCGTATTGTCTTGTGTAAGGGCCCAATGACACTACACTACTCTCCCACCAGAATCAACGTGACGTTGGTTCGATACCAATTTGAGTGGGGATTATCGCGCGCCGGAGGTTAGCAAGAATAACAAGAATCATCCGGGTATTGATGAACTGAAAGATGAATCAAAAAGAAGGAGGCAGAATCTGGTCGGGAAATACATGTAACAATTTTAAAACGTCTGGTTTAATGCCTAACACGCTTAGAATGAAAATTTAGGTAAAGATTATTTGAGCTAAACAAAGTGGGATTATAATAATAATAAAAGGATATTTTAATAAAGTGCCGTAAGATACGTAGTGATATCCGTAGGTTAATAACATTTCCTGTTTAGGAATATTAAAAACAGCCAATATTAGAGAAATGTTAAAAGTGGTATTATATTTGGTCTAAATTATGAAGTCAAATAACGTATGTGCCGGTAAGTTGTCCATGCGTTGATTTCAAATTGCATCTGTGTTAGTAGGCTAACTGAAAGAACAAAAGTATAAGCGCGGAGAAGAATTCCAACTAGTGTTCCAGTTAGTTTGATACGGTTTATTTAGATATGGGGAGATTTTCTCGACCTCATTTTTACTTGACCGTGATAGAATTTAGTAATACAGCTAATACCTATGAATTGTTATCGATAATTTTTAAATACGTGAAAAGTAATCATTACGTGGATTTTGGACATATAGCTGAGGGTGATTCGTTAAACATGAGTGTAACCGTTAGAGATATGCTCTAGACTCAATGTTCTGATTTGCCATAGACTATTTATTTATATTCATACCTATCTTCTGATGGCACATACAAGTTAGTTGCAAGTGCCAGTTTAGTATAAGACGGAATGCTGTTTCATTGAGACATAGTAATTATAAGTAATTGAAATCAGTTAGGCCTATGTGCCACATTTCTAGGTGATGTGCTGCTGCAAGATGTATTCGTCTAAATAAGTTTTTACAAGATGGTTAACAGTGAGTGATGCTCATGTGATTACCAGGGAGAACATAAGTTGTAACCAAGGGGAGTACACTCCCAACTCATATCTATGATAATGGCCTGAACCTTAGTCAGTGTCGGGGTAAATTCGACATTTATGTTTTCAGTTTGCAGGAGATTTGCTAGACTGCTTATACTGATGATTTGCATGCATGATTGTGTCGCTAAACCTCCAATTAGACTGACAAGGTTTTGAGATATTTACTGAATGAGCAACTGATAAACATACTGTAATCATCCTTAGTGAATGAAAAGCAAAACAACACTATTTGATGATAATTACAAGTCAATTTTCTGACCGATTTTGTTAATAAGTTCATCAATTTTATCAATCATATTACGTGATTGTCAAGATATGACAATGCTTTATGACGATGTCCTGAAATCATTATGTTTATCTAGCTATAGTGTTGATTTAGGATTAGCCAGTGAAGAATAGATGCTGTTGCTTTTTGTGATTCAAAATTATCAGAAATTCGTAGCGTGAACGAGTCCGAGTTACCTGTTTATATTACTAATGGTAATTTAAATATATTCGTGTACATAATGGTAATTTTAATAATAGGCTTCGGAAATTTAATTTTAAATATTTGTTTGTCGAACAACATGAGAATTTAGTTATTAAATTAGTGCAGTATGATAATACCTAGATTCGGTGACTTTATTATCCCCTATATGTTCGTCTTTTTAGGCTACTAATACACTAGACCAATTCGTAAACCCAAATACGTATAGCAGTAATGTCTATGACGGGTTTATTGAAAATGTTAAAAGCGATTCAGATGATTTTTAAATTTAAGAGGCATAGAGATATAATGCAGTGCAAGTACGGGCCAGATTAACATGCAGGTTGTTGAGATATATGGCAAATTAAAAATAATAAACAGGGCCAAAATGAAAAATATTTTTCTAAATCGAGACGACTTATGGAATTTCAGTTAAGAATATGATGAGTTATAAACTTTACATAAGACGTCGCTGTAGTTAACCTAGCGATATTTATAAATGTGTGCAAAGGGAACTAAAAATAAGAAATGCCTTTAAACAACACGTTTTCTTAGTGGAATGTTGTGGTATAAAAGCATTAAATATTTCTACTTAGTCCTGGGAGTGGCTCGTATGAAATATACAAAACCAGTCTAACAGAAAAAAATCTAAGTTAAGAAGTACTTAAATCATAATAAATGAACCAGGAAAGGGAAAAAGTAAAACTCGCCTGGGTTGCTTTCGCTTCCAAGTAATGATGATTTGAATTGGACAGTAATTCGAATCCGGACTATACACGAGATACTGTCGACTAAATTCTTGGATTAACTCAGCATTGAAAACTGGATTTGTGTAAGTCCAAAACTAATTTAAGCCAAATATGTAGCATTGCCTGACGAACAGTCTAAACGAGACCTAAGATTGCAGGAAATCTATAGTTCAAAATCACCGTAAATTTCTGGCATTTGCATCCTGTTTGGCCATGAAACTCAGCAATTGGAAATTAGGCAGGCAGTGGTCAGAAGAAAAGATATTGCAGGATAGTGTATAGTTTAAAAATAGAATGTGTTAAGTGATGGAACACTAAGAATCAGATCCAGATAACTACTTAGTCATTGATTGCATTGTTAGCCAATGTATATTGAGGTTATTTACAGGTCATATTTGCTAGAGCTTGATGTTAAAACAAGTTTGTTTCGCTGAAGCATGTAAATGCTACTAAAGCTTGTTAACGAACCATCAAAGCTACTTAGTTAGTGTAGATGACCAGTTTTTATTATTGATTAAGCTAGTAAGTTATGAGTAATAATCAATATAGCGTTAAGATAATACATATGAGCGTTAATCAGAGGACTATTAGAATGATGAGTTTACATAAGTAAATATCTATCGAAAAATTTAAAGCACTTTAACTTTCCATGGAAATATGAATGAAGAATAAGAGGTTGCGTTTTTTAAGTCGGGCTCACCAATGTAGAATTACGGTCTACTATGATATTAGCACTGCTCTAATAATAGACCTAATCCTAAAATTGTAGATTTATCATGATGTAACTGCCTAATCTATAAGATCTTACGAGGAAGTTACATCATCGTCTACACCGATTCATTGCATTGTAACAATTACCAATACGTGATAGAGAACGAGCTTAGGCTAGAGATAGAATATATTTAATATGAATAGAAGACACAAGATAACATTCAGATGGGACCACGCCTGCAAGGCCGAGCCATGCCATCCGATGAACTGGGACACTTTCAATTTATTGTTCCCGCCTTTCTTCATTGTTCGGTATTTCCCAGCGTTAAATGTTGAATGCCTATTTTTCGTATTGTCTTGTGTAAGGGCCCAATGACACTACACTACTCTCCCACCAGAATCAACGTGACGTTGGTTCGATACCAATTTGAGTGGGGATTATCGCGCGCCGGAGGTTAGCAAGAATAACAAGAATCATCCGGGTATTGATGAACTGAAAGATGAATCAAAAAGAAGGAGGCAGAATCTGGTCGGGAAATACATGTAACAATTTTAAAACGTCTGGTTTAATGCCTAACACGCTTAGAATGAAAATTTAGGTAAAGATTATTTGAGCTAAACAAAGTGGGATTATAATAATAATAAAAGGATATTTTAATAAAGTGCCGTAAGATACGTAGTGATATCCGTAGGTTAATAACATTTCCTGTTTAGGAATATTAAAAACAGCCAATATTAGAGAAATGTTAAAAGTGGTATTATATTTGGTCTAAATTATGAAGTCAAATAACGTATGTGCCGGTAAGTTGTCCATGCGTTGATTTCAAATTGCATCTGTGTTAGTAGGCTAACTGAAAGAACAAAAGTATAAGCGCGGAGAAGAATTCCAACTAGTGTTCCAGTTAGTTTGATACGGTTTATTTAGATATGGGGAGATTTTCTCGACCTCATTTTTACTTGACCGTGATAGAATTTAGTAATACAGCTAATACCTATGAATTGTTATCGATAATTTTTAAATACGTGAAAAGTAATCATTACGTGGATTTTGGACATATAGCTAAGGGTGATTCGTTAAACATGAGTGTAACCGTTAGAGATATGCTCTAGACTCAATGTTCTGATTTGCCATAGACTATTTATTTATATTCATACCTATCTTCTGATGGCACATACAAGTTAGTTGCAAGTGCCAGTTTAGTATAAGACGGAATGCTGTTTCATTGAGACATAGTAATTATAAGTAATTGAAATCAGTTAGGCCTATGTGCCACATTTCTAGGTGATGTGCTGCTGCAAGATGTATTCGTCTAAATAAGTTTTTACAAGATGATTAACAGTGAGTGATGCTCATGTGATTACCAGGGAGAACATAAGTTGTAACCAAGGGGAGTACACTCCCAACTCATATCTATGATAATGGCCTGAACCTTAGTCAGTGTCGGGGTAAATTCGACATTTATGTTTTCAGTTTGCAGGAGATTTGCTAGACTGCTTATACTGATGATTTGCATGCATGATTGTGTCGCTAAACCTCCAATTAGACTGACAAGGTTTTGAGATATTTACTGAATGAGCAACTGATAAACATACTGTAATCATCCTTAGTGAATGAAAAGCAAAACAACACTATTTGATGATAATTACAAGTCAATTTTCTGACCGATTTTGTTAATAAGTTCATCAATTTTATCAATCATATTACGTGATTGTCAAGATATGACAATGCTTTATGACGATGTCCTGAAATCATTATGTTTATCTAGCTATAGTGTTGATTTAGGATTAGCCAGTGAAGAATAGATGCTGTTGCTTTTTGTGATTCAAAATTATCAGAAATTCGTAGCGTGAACGAGTCCGAGTTACCTGTTTATATTACTAATGGTAATTTAAATATATTCGTGTACATAATGGTAATTTTAATAATAGGCTTCGGAAATTTAATTTTAAATATTTGTTTGTCGAACAACATGAGAATTTAGTTATTAAATTAGTGCAGTATGATAATACCTAGATTCGGTGACTTTATTATCCCCTATATGTTCGTCTTTTTAGGCTACTAATACACTAGACCAATTCGTAAACCCAAATACGTATAGCAGTAATGTCTATGACGGGTTTATTGAAAATGTTAAAAGCGATTCAGATGATTTTTAAATTTAAGAGGCATAGAGATATAATGCAGTGCAAGTACGGGCCAGATTAACATGCAGGTTGTTGAGATATATGGCAAATTAAAAATAATAAACAGGGCCAAAATGAAAAATATTTTTCTAAATCGAGACGACTTATGGAATTTCAGTTAAGAATATGATGAGTTATAAACTTTACATAAGACGTCGCTGTAGTTAACCTAGCGATATTTATAAATGTGTGCAAAGGGAACTAAAAATAAGAAATGCCTTTAAACAACACGTTTTCTTAGTGGAATGTTGTGGTATAAAAGCATTAAATATTTCTACTTAGTCCTGGGAGTGGCTCGTATGAAATATACAAAACCAGTCTAACAGAAAAAAATCTAAGTTAAGAAGTACTTAAATCATAATAAATGAACCAGGAAAGGGAAAAAGTAAAACTCGCCTGGGTTGCTTTCGCTTCCAAGTAATGATGATTTGAATTGGACAGTAATTCGAATCCGGACTATACACGAGATACTGTCGACTAAATTCTTGGATTAACTCAGCATTGAAAACTGGATTTGTGTAAGTCCAAAACTAATTTAAGCCAAATATGTAGCATTGCCTGACGAACAGTCTAAACGAGACCTAAGATTGCAGGAAATCTATAGTTCAAAATCACCGTAAATTTCTGGCATTTGCATCCTGTTTGGCCATGAAACTCAGCAATTGGAAATTAGGCAGGCAGTGGTCAGAAGAAAAGATATTGCAGGATAGTGTATAGTTTAAAAATAGAATGTGTTAAGTGATGGAACACTAAGAATCAGATCCAGATAACTACTTAGTCATTGATTGCATTGTTAGCCAATGTATATTGAGGTTATTTACAGGTCATATTTGCTAGAGCTTGATGTTAAAACAAGTTTGTTTCGCTGAAGCATGTAAATGCTACTAAAGCTTGTTAACGAACCATCAAAGCTACTTAGTTAGTGTAGATGACCAGTTTTTATTATTGATTAAGCTAGTAAGTTATGAGTAATAATCAATATAGCGTTAAGATAATACATATGAGCGTTAATCAGAGGACTATTAGAATGATGAGTTTACATAAGTAAATATCTATCGAAAAATTTAAAGCACTTTAACTTTCCATGGAAATATGAATGAAGAATAAGAGGTTGCGTTTCTTAAGTCGGGCTCACCAATGTAGAATTACGGTCTACTATGATATTAGCACTGCTCTAATAATAGACCTAATCCTAAAATTGTAGATTTATCATGATGTAACTGCCTAATCTATAAGATCTTACGAGGAAGTTACATCATCGTCTACACCGATTCATTGCATTGTAACAATTACCAATACGTGATAGAGAACGAGCTTAGGCTAGAGATAGAATATATTTAATATGAATAGAAGACACAAGATAACATTCAGATGGGACCACGCCTGCAAGGCCGAGCCATGCCATCCGATGAACTGGGACACTTTCAATTTATTGTTCCCGCCTTTCTTCATTGTTCGGTATTTCCCAGCGTTAAATGTTGAATGCCTATTTTTCGTATTGTCTTGTGTTAGGGCCCAATGCCACTACAGTTTCACTGCAACGGAGGTTCATTGCAGTCTATTACACATGGTTGAGTAGCGAATAACGAAGAAATTATGGCGTAAGTTTGTGTGGGTTCTTGGAATCTCTAGAATATTTTCCTTATTGCGCAAATTGTGGGATATAATAGAGTATGAAGTGGTGGGTACCGAAGTGTAGGAAATACCGTTAATAAGCCGGTAGATAAAGACAAGGTTTAATTTGATGCGTCTGATCCAGAAAGGTTCTTATTTCAGTTTTGATAGTCGTTGTTGTCGGAATGCCCCAGAACATCTTTGGTGACCCTTTTTTTTGAACACCTTAAATTTTAATCAGAATATTATGCCTACAATTGCTGTAAACTATAATACCATATTCAAGAATGGGTAAGATACATTTTCTGTATAATAATAATAATCTCGATTCGATATTATTGAAGTTCATCATTATGAATCCGATGAGCTTTCTAGCTTTGATGCTTGAGATGCAACGTGCTCAGAAAAGTTCAGACTGTTGCTGTATCTTAAACCCAAGTGACGAACAGTGTTGAGGGGTCTCAGTGTATGTTTGTGTATAGTCAGATTTAAGTTAAAGCAGCGGCCAATGTGAATAAATCCACTTTTGTCAACATTAAGTGGAAAATTCTATGGAACAGTCCATTCGTATAACTTGTTTATTTTGTCTTGGATTACGTCTGAAATATAGCTTTCTTTGGTGGGAGAAGAGAATGAGTTCACTACTTTTAGGTCATCGGCATAAAGGAAAGGTTCACCATACTGAAAGAGGGAACACACGTCAATGATTAAAATGAGATAGAGTAATGGACCAATCACACTTATATATCCTCACTGGTTACATTCACAGGTTGAGAGTATCAAGATCCAAAGGGAACGATTTGGCTACGTTCTTCTAGAAAAGATTTGAGCCAACATAGGTGATTCTGTATGCCGAATGAAGAGAGTCTTAGAAGTTTGTGTGATACACTGTCGAAAGCCTTACTAAAATCGAAGTAAAGAATTATCACTGACTGACCAACATCTCTTCTCTGGGTAATTTGATCAAAATATTCCAGGTGCTATGTGAAGCATGAGCGTTTAGTCATAAACCCGTGTTGGGATGGGCTAATCAGACTAGCCGAAAGTAAAAATGATAATAGCTGTTTGTGGATGATTTTTCCATGGTTCTTGAGAGTACGGATGTTAAATTAATTGCTCTATAGTTAACAATATCACTACTGATGCTCTTTTGAATCCAGCGGTGATAAGAGATGTTTTTTATACAGATGGATTGGTTCCACATTCCGTAGATAGGTTGAAAAGTTTCAAACAAAATAGTGAGAATTCTCTACTCCCATATTCCACAAATGATGAAGGAATCCCGTCAGGTGACGATGCTATATCTGATTTGACATAAACACCGATAATATAGACAACAACCTGGTTTCTAAGTGCTTATTGGAAATATTCTACGGACTAAACCGTACAACACAATAAAAAAGCAACAGAACAAGTTGGTAGTTGCCATATTCAAAATGCCAAATAAATCAACGTAAGTGTGATTCTTAGGAATCATGAGAATTCACTAGAAACGAATGAAAATAAAAAACTATGATAAAAAGTAAACTGCAATCTTCTATCTTGGAGTATACAGCTAAGGGGATCAAGAAAAACAAGTTCACATTTAAAAATGAAGCATTGTTACATCACGAAAGTGTATATGTTGGGTCACTTTCATGCAAAACCATATTTATTGTGAAATTTTCAGTGTCGATTTCTAAAGATGGTATGTTAGCTGAGTTATTTTCTACAATTGATAAACTATAAAATTCCTATGTTATCGAGCCGAAATTCCCAAAGAAGCTGACTTAAGGAGGAGGTTGATGATGCAGCCAAATTAAGATAGTTAGAAGTCAACTAATAACTTCCTATTAGTATTAGAACATTGTATATAAAGTAGTTGTATAATTTTTTGTTAGGCAAGTATTATGTTTCAAATTTCCTTTTCGTGAATTACGAGATTTTCATTTGATTGAATTAGGAGCCTCTTCCTCTTGCTTCCTATTACACCGTTAGGTCGCCTGACTCACTACATAACGAGGGCCTATTACCTGCTCCACATTATCTGTAAAATAGGAATAGACTTAATCCGGACAATCTGTTGAACCAGATGGTCCCCTCCGCAGAGGGTCGATCGTTGAACACTGAGTGATATGCCTGAGCGGTTCAAGGTTACTGGTGGCGGGCAATCCTAAATCTAGATTATGGAACAAACGCCTGTCTGTATGACAGAATCCTTCCTGTATGCTACCACTTACCCCTCATTTGTTTATAAATACATTGATACAAATTAATGAAGTAGCAGAACGACCAATGACCAATGAGTCAGAGTTGGCCGGGTTACCTTGTATATTGTTGTATAATTCCAAATTTCAACTGCATAAGTTAGACAGTTACACCATTCCAGTTGATGCTAAAGGGTTAGAATTATTAGTTGATGAATATGATCGAGTTCAGTATATTGAATATAGTCGAACGTCTACAGAGTTTTCATATGTTCAGCGGCTGTTTTACTGTTATTGTTACTGAATATCGAGCCTTTCTGCAAGTAAGGGCAATGTTTAGTTGCTTATACCTTGATGGACCCGCAAAATTCACAACGAGAAAGGTGAGAAAAGCAATTATTCAAGAGGATTGTGATGTTAGAGAGCTTCGGTGAGATGGTATTTCCAGATTAAAATGACTGAAATTTTCAGCCTCATTTCGACTGACAAAGACACTAATCATGCTGGAGTTTTAATTTTCTCTGCTGCATATTCCAAAAAAATTGATAGCTCAAGGAATATCCTGATAAGCTGCCGGCCACGTGCTCTAGAAGATAGCACACTTATCGCGCACCAGTCCGTATTATTTTAACTTTAGAACCTGTAATTATCCACATAAAGTAAAGGCCATGAATGACATTTAGTAATGAACTGCAATATGTAAAAATTAGAACATATAGAGTTTAATTCCAAATGGAAAGTTTGGAGTTAATTGGTAGTAAGTTGTGAAAACATATTTTGTGGCACATTGACAAATGTGTCAGGAAAGTGTAAATATGTGTAGGTCACCTACCCTCAATTCTCTGCAGTAATGATACAGTTGTACGAATTCCCTAGACCTAAGATTGACGGTGTGTGTTCTCTTAATTAATATCGCTCGTTGCCTAAATAAATAAGGTGGACCAAGTGGATTCCCTCAACCTTTAAATTTGACAGCGAAACTCTATGCAGACAAATATCAGGTAGGGTGCATAAGAAGTGAATACTTTTAGCATCAAAAGTCTTTTTTGTACGTCCATAACTGATCGTTTAGGAAGCCTATTCTCTCGAGTATAGGTAACGCATACGTTAAATTATGAATAGTTTGAACATGAAGTTTCTTGTGGGAGTTCTAACGAGACATCAAACTTAAAAAAGTATTCTGTGTTCGACAACGCCTTGAACAGGAACACCTTTAATAATCGAAATGCGCCAACCCAGTCAAATCAAAAGTCAGAAGCAAAAAGGTTCGAAGTTATATTTGACAGAATATCGTTACATCGAGAGGTAATCAATTTAAGCTGGCTAGTTGTCGTAGATGGGAAGCACGACGTACCTACTCATAATCTGGTGCACATATGTGACCAAGTGTTTTCAGCTAGGTGAGTCCATTAAAACTAATACTGTAAGGATCAAATGTTGATGACTTACAAAGCTATTGATTTTGTGGATTTATTTACTGTCACAAGCTATTTGAAGACTTAGCAAAGGAAGACTGCATGAAATTCAACCTGATAAATTACAGCATCCTATTCATTCACTTCAACGAATAACCTACGTCATATGAAGTCATTGACCTTCTTACACATTGAAGGCTATACTATTGGCCGAAAAATAGAGCACAAAAACCGACTTTTGAAGAAGCCTAATTAAAGTCCATGCCATGCTTTGGTTTCCTAATAGGCAGCTTGATATTCTCACTCATTAGCTAATATTTACGCTTGTATGGTCAGTGACATGTCACCGCCTTTGCCAAGTCATTTGGTAATCAAGTCACTGACTGTTGAGTAGCTCGCCGTTTCTCTTCCAAGCCAAGGACAGCCAACGCACATTAATGATGCGCACGCCGTGGATTGGCCTAGTTTGTGGTCAAACTACATTCCTTATACCTATTCTTAGTAGTACATTTCTGTCATAACGTTATCTGTGGCACAGTCGTAAAGATAACCGTGGTATTTAGATACAGTGAGAAGGTAATTCGCGCCAGGTACTAGTCGTAAAGTGTGACTTTGGCAAAAATTCCAGAATGAAATATTTCACCTTCATGTTCCTGAATTTTCCGTGAAATAAGTGCTAAAGCACCGAAAAGCCACAAAATGTCTGAAATCAACTTATTTACTTCAACTCCTTTAGAGGTTATTGGACATTGTGGGCAGCAACAGGTTGTTTTTAATAATAATAACTATTTGAACCATTTGAATCATTTGTTTTTAATAATGTTGTTATGGTACCAACTCAGGGTTAAAGTTAAATAGCATATTTGATGTAACAATAGGAACGGCAAAATAGAAACGATCTTCCATTAACAAAGTATTGATCGTTTACTAGGCTGGATTAGCACCTTTCATACAGTTTTGTAAGTTAGTTAAGTATTTATAAAGCAAAGAATTTATTTGTTTACCACTCTGATTTATAGACGAACTTTGAAAGAATCTCAAGCGACCTTGAGAAATATTAGTCAATCAGTAGACTGTTAATATAAAAAACCAACAACTAAAGTGGATATACTTCTTTTACATGTCCAAAAACTGATGAGACTTCAAAATTCTAGGGTTGTTAACGCCGTAAGTTGGTAGACTTAACTCAGAAATAGTATTGATTGAGCCTAAAATATTATCGTCTGGCTGCGATGAATTAAAAGGATTGGTTGGTGGACTATCCATAACGATAAGCTTACTGGGAGAGTACACGGTTTGGAAAAAAACAAAATAGACTAGTGTACCAAGTAAAAAAAATGTAAGCAGTATAACTTCTATAATGTATTCAAAGGCTCACCAGATAATTGTGGTGGACCAGACAACGTATGAACGTAAAAAGTATCAACAAAGTTATTGAAGATCGATAGCAATGTTAATATATATAAGTCAATTGTTACCAATACAACAGAAAATAGCTACTTTACTTAAATTCACCAAATTGATGTGTGTTTGGCGTTGGTCTGGTGCTGAAAATCCACAATTATAAATGTTTGGTAATTCCAATCAGGTTGATGACACGTTTACACGAGTCGTACGGAAGAGTTGGGAATATTGTTGAAATAGATGAAACAGTAGTATGGAAGCGGTAATATAACAAAGAACGTAATATTAGCTTGTAATTTTCATTGTACATATATGCCTGCAATACCCATACCACTGAACAGCTGAAGTCTCAGTCTGCAAATGCTGCAGCCAGTGTTACTGGTGATTTTATTATCCAGTTTGCGACAGTTATCATGATTTGTCTCAGTCTCGATCGCGATCGAACGAAGAAAGTACGCGTTCAAGCAGACTTCTTTCTCCAACATGAAGAACACCGAAAGACAATGTCATCACGACAGACTGAACACGGTACTGCAGTCATTTGATTACCGCAGTCACAAACAAAGGAACTCCTTAGTATTACCACCTGTTGAAATCGCTCAATAATCACGTCTTCTCTAAAATCCGCTGTAAACCGATCGTACGTGAGCATCAGGTACTGAGATTGGCGCCGTGACCAAGAAATCCCTCAAACGCTCTTGGTTGACTCGTCCGTAAATTAGACTCTCACCAGATTTACTTGAACGACAATCCCAGCCGTCTGATCAAGTTACACACTTGAGCTGTGATCCCGGTATCAGAATTTCTTCATTTACGCACTTACATGATTGCTGGTTGTGCTAACTGAGATTTTGACTCAAGTGAGTCGAGTACTTTTTCAATTCTTTAGACGGCCGGTCTTATTGAAAAATAACGACAGATTTAAGTTTCTAAAAGCATATATCGTTAAAATTTGATACGGGAAAATTATGTTGATAATAGTGTTCCTAGTCAACTCTATAGAGTTGACTATCTGTAGACTGATTGGCTGCCCAATCTTCCAATTTCGGAGAACATTTTACCCATTTTGAGGAAATTTTGGGAGAGCCGCCATAGAAAATTCTGGGAAAATGGCACAAAAACGCCAAAATGGGGAGATCGGGCGGTAAACCCTTTCCCAGGTAAGTTATTTTCATGAGATCTCTCAGGATCTAATATGCGTTAATTGAAAAAAAGCATAACGTGGAAGCATTTTTCCGCAGTTAATTGAAACTATGGAACCCTTAGCTTCAAACTTAATTTGTTTAACTCTCCCCATGTTTTGTTCCAAATGCAAACGTTTGGTTAAACGAATATGTTGACTGAATGACTTGGAGAATTTAGCATAACATATCTC
Organism: Schistosoma spindalis; assembly: GCA_946903255.1. Lineage (NCBI taxonomy): Eukaryota > Metazoa > Platyhelminthes > Trematoda > Strigeidida > Schistosomatidae > Schistosoma > Schistosoma spindalis. Next base: position 22,085,125 of record OX336424.1, read on the forward strand.
TCACCTTTTGATATAACTACACGTTTATGTGTACTTATCAAAATTATCTGGAGCTCATCGTCGCAAATTAATGATAAAATTAGTATTTAATCCTGTTTGCCAGACAGTTTCCAGAACTATTGCTATGTCACAGAGGAAGAAAGAATAAACGTACTTATGTTGAGTGCATGATTGATCAGCATCAATGTTTAAGACTTACAGAACTATTTATTCTGAGGATTTATTTACCGCTGCAAATATGAGAAGTGCTTTCAATTTTTGATTTCAAGAATCTCAAATTATATCTGTGTCTTCTGCGTGAAGTTCCATAACTGTCGTTTTAGTGCTCATGCATCATGAGGTTAAATGTAAGATACCGTTCATTCCACTTATCAGGACTTCGGCGGAAAGCGTGAAATAAAACATTGCAGACCATATACCAGTTAAATATCTTCAAAGTTTTATTTCGAGCCCATTTTATAGTTGCAGGCGCAAACGTTTGCTGAAAAGAAGCCTTTAGTTTTTCCTCAATTCCTCAGAAATGTTTAGATTACTTAATTGAAGTGAAGAAGACAGGTTCAAAACAATATGTGGCCCATAATTTACCATGTTTGCTGTACGATCATGCTAAAACTGTGAAAACCATCGCATTTAGTGTTTCTTGATTATATGGAAGTATTCATCTTCGTCGATAAATATATGAAAAATCAAACAAAATAAGTAATTTATAACTACAGTTATCGACTGTCAAACTTCTGAATAACCGTAAACATCAGAAAAATGTATGGATAAGATAAAGGATACAATTTAATGAAGTGTCTGAAAACAATAGGAAACCCTGAATGTGTGATTTATGTTGTTCAAAGGTCATCAACAAGGTTTGTCTGAAATGCTGGTACATTAATAATCCCCGTCCTATTTGGATTCACATTATCTAGTGCCGCAGCTAAAAGCGTTGCTATTAAGGTACTTGGGTAACAATTGTTGTCCTTCAAAACTGAATTTTTCACAATTATTGATTACTGACGTTTGAAGAGTGTTCTATTCGTCAAATGATCGGTGGTGGCTGAATTCAATCGACCAACTTACTACCGGGTCAAGATTTAATACTAGAAACTTTATTCTTTAAGTAGGTCTGGTAACATAAAGATTTTCAGTTACGAGTCTAAACTGGTGTTTATGATAAAGGTCAGATTATTTGAATTATTTAGGAGTTTCATTCATGGAAGTTTTGCTTTGTTTATGCAAAAACACTTTTATTTTTCAAGTAGTCCATAGAGTCCGTTTTGTTTTCATCATAGAATTTACTTATTGTTTAACAATGATGAACAGATAATTTGATTTTGAAAACTGGATTACGGTACGAAGTGATACTGAAACAAACACATGTCAAACTACATTAGCCATCAAATTAAACGCCCGGATATTGTTAGAAGAAATCAAGAAGAAGCACGAAACTCCACACTATACATTTTAAAACAGTATGGACCAACATTTTACTTGCTACAAGACGGTTCAAAGCAAAAATATAAGGTGGGCCTAAAAATGTTTAAACCTATTGCATTAGGTACAACTCGGTGATGTTCATACCTGCTCATGTAGTGACTTTACCAAAAATCGTGAACTATGTGTTCATTTATGCTGGATGTTAATTAGACGATTCAAAGTAGACCCAAATAATCCTGGTATATGAAAAATAGGTTACTGACTTTTGTTTAGTATCTTGGCAGCCTGGATTAGTTGAACGAGAAATATCAGCTCTTTTAGACGGACAGCATTCAGTAACAAATAACATCACAAATGTAAATGAGCCTAAACCTCTGAATGAGGATAAGTTTGATGAAAAGGTATGTGTATTACATATCTTTAACTTAGTTAGCCTTCATATAGCCTACAACGCCAAATTGGAGAAAACGATATTTGCTCAATATGCCAAGATTACCTTTTTTCTCAAGTACGACTTCCAGTAACATTCTGCCGTAAAAATTGTGGTAACAGTCTACATATACGATGTATGAAAGTATGGACAGATTATCAAAGAAAACAAAACCATTTAGGTAAGCGGGATTTTGAAAATTGTCCCGAAGATAATTTTTCGTTTTGAAATAATTGAGACCGAAATTTCAAAACTTTAATATTCATTATTGACTGGAATATCAGGTTTTGTGGGAGAAAAATTACTCGTGTTATCAATCAGTATCATTTTCAATGTTGTTAAAAGGTATAGGTGTAATAATAATAATAACTAGGTATGCAACTATGAAATCATTAGAAATTCTTGTCTAAAAGAATTTTCATACTTGCTTTGTAGAATTTCGCATAGACTGCTGCAGAGATTACGTGTAAATCAAATTTGGAAATCAAATTACGATTGATAATTTTAACTTTTTGTATGATAAAATTAGTTTGATGTTGAAAAGAATGACTTCTCATCTTATTTAACTGTCATCACATATGAGGCCTTTCTTTTAAAAAAGAAACGGAGTGCTTGTGTGTGAAATCAGCGACTAGTTAGATGCACAGTATTTTAACAAATAAACTTGTTTTTATAATTCAAAATTTTCTTACAATAAATTTTCGGGCAAACCCGAATTGTTTAAAATGGTTATATTGTAATACAGTTTATCATAGGTATACAAAACGTACCTTAAGCATGATGAACTAACTTATAGGCAATCCTCAATTTACTTTTATGTACACACCTCACTGCTGAATTTACTTTAAGTCATTGTTTTAGTATTCACTAGTTTAATGAGAGCTTTAACTTATCAGCTGATCAACTAGCAAAAACAGAGCACAAAACGCATTCGAATGTCAGTTTATAAAACTACTGTTACCAAAAAGGTGTTCATGTATTTGGTGGAAATTGAGGTTTACATGTGGTAATAAACATATGTTTACTTTTCATATAGTTTTACTAACTAGGACTATTATAGACTAATTGAAACCGACTACTGTTTTGGAATTCAGCTCTCCAATTTTACTCAAACTAATGAAGGTCCACAGTCACATTATTGTACAAAGCGCACCATAAATTTTGCTTTTCTTTACTTTTACTGAAAGGTTTTTGAAATAGAATAAATAATTTTGTGAATAGTCTGAGAATTTACTATGCCGATTGGATTTTCATTTCGAATAACAGTATGTTTGATTCAAAACTTCTTAATCAAGGTTTGGTTATGGTTTCCCTGTCATAAGGTTACCAGCAACAGAAAGATGAAAGAACATGTTTATTTTCCGTAATAGTAATTTTATCTCCACCCATGAGAAGAAACTTCCACCAGTTGAAGTATATATACGTATAAGTACATAGATTAACAGACAACACAGATTAGAAAATGATTGCTGCGAAGTTATACAGTTCACAACAGTCAGCTACATATTTTTGTATATGGGTGAAAAAGCAGGCAAGTTTACACCTGAAAATCTATAAGAAACATAGTTTCCTTCGTTATTTTACAAAACACTCTTGACAAACAATTTGAACCAGAATTCATTTCACGTTTGGTTTTCATTAGTATTGTCTATAATTCATGGAGTGATGGCTTTCAAAAATGTTGAAATTATCGTCCTTTTTATGTCTCAAAGAAGGCATATAGTTGCTATCTTGTTATAAAGTTTTAATCTAGAGGTACACGTTGATGGTTGCTACACATGTTTAATGTGTTGTCGACATGCTTAAACTAAGGTACCTTTTCTTCAAACTCTTGTTTGAGGTATCTCATCTTTAGATGATAATGTACACTCAAGAAATACTCCTGTAATACTCTTTCAGTTGGGTGGTAGAGTGTTGTCGAATGTAAACTGAATATCATTTAAGTACATAGATAGTAAGTGTTTTAGCTCTATGTTGATCGGTTCAGGATTTCAGAGTGCCAGCAAATAGTGTTCATGATTTCACCAAGTGATAGTTTAACGACCATTAATATTATATCAAAGGGAACTCTGAACTTTTCGCACATATGTGGTTCATTTTACTACTTGATAAACTGTATTTCTTCAAAGTTTATCCAGCTACTTGTTATTAAACAGGTTCTTACCTGTAGTTTGTCTAGCAGATACACTATTAGTAGAGCATATTAACGCACTGATAGTAAAAGTGTTACTAAAACGTAGTTTTCATAAATCTTCGCTAAATAATATGCAGGTACTCACTTTGAAATATGTGATAAAATGAGCGTCAATTATATGTCTGCTTGGAGTCTATTTTGTATTGGTTGTATATAGTTGATTAACCATGAATTATAAGATGCATCTAGACAGAAATGAATGAAGTATTCATTGTAAAGTTCCACTTGTTAATAATATTGTGTACTATTATTATCAACATGATGGCAAATAGTTTACGTCTAAAAGATTCTACAAACTTTCAGTTATTTTCGTGTTTTTATGCCAGGATTAATGGATTACGTAAAATGTCCTATTTGTCGAGAGGATTTTGCACCCTTACATGTTCTTATTCGGGAATTTACAGAAAACGTGAGAAAAGATATTAAAAAGTCTACTGAACCTAAACATGTTCACAATATGACCATTATTGGTCAAGCAAACGATGCGCAGAGAAAACTGGATATCGAAACAATGCAAGCAAGACATTCAAATACACGATGTTTATCATGTTTATGCTCGCCAATATTAGGTAATATTTATCGTTGTGAAATATGCTATCAATTAGGAGAAGATGAAAATTTAAATCCATTTTTATGTTCACTGTGTTTTCGTTCTGATAAGCATTTACAACATAATCTATATGTTTATAGAGAGGTATGATAGTTTTAATTATGTTGGTATAAAATTTTTTCTCTCTAATTTAATCGAAACTGAAATATACTGATTTAGTGTTAATTAGGTAGTTTTATGGAAACTTAGAATAAGTTGAAGATGATTCCAGTTACTAAATAATAAAAGATGAAGAATAGTTGATTTTGACTAGTGTGATATTTCACTGAAGTATTACTCACAGCTTCATATAAAGTCGGAGACAACAGCTTTAACTGATATCAAGAAGGACTTTCCAAGGTTCTAATGAAGATCCTTGACTTATAGAACTGACCTAGTTTTAAATGACTCTTCGAATTGTTAAAAAATTTGTTAAACAAATCAAACTTTAGATAAAAAAACTGATTATCAATGGATATAATTGATTTCTATTTAAAATAATTATTCTCCATGACTGGTAAGACTTCAAGAATCCAGATCTATAATTTAGCTATCACTAGTTAGGAATCATTGTCGAACTGGATTTTCGTAATAAATGAAGTGTTATCATCATTTAAAGGTTAGTTTAATGGACAGATAAATCCTTTTTGCAAAATGTTTAACATCCACTGAATTTATCCATCCATTTATTTCTTGAACAAATTGCAGGAAAAAAAAAAGAATAATGAGTTTATTTATCTGCCGATCACTTGTAATTAATTTGTTCTACATTTTTATGAAGCTATGCTTATTAAGTGTACGAATTTTTACTACATTTCGCACTGTACTGGTTATATATAAAGAACATCAGATAGCTGCTAATTGAGATTTTATATCAAGTTGTTTTCGAATAAAATAAGTTTTGAAGCATCAATGAAATGAAAATATATTGTTTGTGTTAGCTAACTTTTCAGTGATATTGATCTGCTTACACTAAAGTAATGAAGAGAAGATAAGATATTAACTGTCGCAACGTAAAACTACATCTTACAGATAATCAATCCTGTGTCACTGTGGCTGAGCCAAAGGACTACAGCCAACATAGAAAGTTCAAGAGCAAGGCGAATGAGCAGAAGTTGAGAATGTTTACTATCATATCTTCATTCTGTGGTTTAAAGATAACATATCTTCCTCAACATATACATGTCCTGAGCTCGATTAGGTCTGTTCTGGTGGGCGGGCATCACTGGACAGTCGGGAGATAAGATGAAATAAGTGTCTAGTACCGATGAATTTTCTTCAGTTAGTTTCAGTTCATTATGAAAACTTGCTCTCTAAACAAAACACTTTACAGATTAAAACGACCGAGGACTACTGATATGGTTGAATTTTTATAATCTTGCTCAGGTTTGACTAATGATTTTCATATTTTCAGTAAATATTTTATATTCAACTAATTAAATAAAACAAGTTTCCAATTTTGTCCTTAAGACATCACACGGAAAATGGCTTGAAGTACCACCTAATCGAGGTGCTATTATAAATATCTCTGGACAGTTAGTCAGCAAAGTTCAAGAAGACAATGAAAAGCTTCAGTCAAGGTATGTTTAATAATGGTATTATGAAAAGTTCCTTTGTATTACGCTTGAAGATGACTCACTTACTGGATAATCGCGGAAGTTGATTTCTTTTCAATGAATACCAGTATTAAGAAAAATATGGTAGTAAATATTTATGGCTTAGAAAAAATGTTAAATAAGTTTGGTATACTTTCTGTATAGTTATTTATGACAGAGCTTTCAATAATATATTAATCTTCGTTGTTAATGTAACTTTACATAGGAATTTCCACAAAATACTGAATGTTTTTCATTGTAGTTGATTGAGTTTATTTTTTCTCAATCATAGACATGTTTACTAATCTGTGACCGAGCTTTTTGATAAATTCAACAGCATTCGTTCAGTCACGATAGTGTGGATTAACACAATGATTTTCAATGACTGATCGCTTTCGTTGGTTGGAATCGAATCAGTTCAGAATAAATGATGAATGTTTTTGTTTATGCTTTACAGTTTACAGTATTCATCATATTGTCAAAAGTGGTGTGGTATGTAGTTCATCTCTTTAGTGTTCTTCAAGTATTCCTCTACATTTTCGGTTCACAGATTTGAGCCATCAAAATTTAATTATTCAACCAAACCCGAAACGCGCACACAGGATCCTAGTAGTGTCATTCATTTGACCGCACCATGTTAAAGTAACGAACTAACTCGATTTACGCTTCGTGTATCTGGAAGCCCTGATGCTGCTTCCTGTGGCCTCGCTGACGTAGCTATAGCATTGAGTCCTAGGGCAGAACTAGCTCTCTTAGACTGGATCCCAGTAGACAGTCGTTTGTGTGTTGTCCGACTAAACGGAACAGTAAGGACTCGAAAAGATAGGGACACTCGTCGTTGCCTCTTCGTCGTCTCTGCCTACTCTCCCACTGACTGCAGCTCAGATGATGTAAAAGATGAGTTTTACAGAAAGCTTTCCGACCTTCTCCGAAAAGCTAGGCGTTCAGATGTAGTAATAGTGGCTGGTGATTTTAATGCCCAAGTAGGTAAACTAAGCGAAAGGGAAAGACACCTGGGTGGATCTTATGGTGTCGCGGTTCAAAGAACTGATAATGGCGACCGTCTGTTGCAGCTATGCTCAGATAACCGCCTGTTTCTTGCAAACACTAACTTTAAGCATAAAGAAAAACATCTTTTAACATGGCGACCCCCTAATTCGTCTCAACGCTGGACCCAAATAGATCACATCGCCATCAGCTACCGATGGAGGGGCTCGATAGAAGACTGTCGCTCATTCTGGAGCACATGCTTAGACTCAGATCATGCTCTGGTGCGAGCGCGTATTTGTCTACGTCTTACTGGACGTAGGAAACATGCTGCAAGGAAACCCCTTAGGGTCCTACTTAATGATAGTCAAGCTAAGAGTATATTTCAGGAACATCTAGAAAAACAGTTAGACAGCCATGTAAGTGATGCCCACCCCGAGGCAGCGTGGATTGACATCTGAAAATCTGTAGAAACAGCAATGATGTCTGCAAGTACGGTAAACCATAAGGTTAGGGAGAAACACTGGATCTCAGCAGCGTCTACCGCACTGATAGATGCTCGAAAACTCATTCCATCTGGCTCTGAACATAACGAAGACCGGAGTCAGCTTAAGCGTAAGCTGACTAGAAGCCTACGAAAGATCGTGAACAGTGGTGGGCAGCGAAAGCAAGAGAGATGGAAAAGGCAGTGGCAATAGGTAACAGCAGGCAACTGTTCAGACTTGTTAAGGAAACCGGGATTAGGAACCCAACTGTTAGCGAAACAATCTCAGAGAAAGATGGACATATTATTCATTCTCAATCCAGGAGATTGGATCGATGGGCAGAACACTTTAGGGATCAGTTCAACTGGCCTTCAGCCACACTTCGGTTTCCCACGATCTACAAGCTACCTGAATTGCAAGTTGATGTAAGTCCTCCGACTCTTTACGAAGTTGAAAAAGCTATAGGAAATCTAAAGCGTGGGAGAGCAGCAGGCCCTGACAGGTTTACCCCTGAGATTTTTAAGTATGGCGGTCCAGTATTAAACTCCGCTTGGAGTCCCTTTCGGGGGGCTACTGCCGGTCCCAAGCCCGGATAAAGGAGGATGGTTGGGCATGGGGTTAGCGTCCCCATCCCGTAGAAAACTAACTCGCTAAAAAAACGCTAACCAGAAAAAATAACTCAAACCATTTAAACTCTGCCCTGTGAGCAAGAAGAAATATGACGCTTCATGGTGAAAGCCGAGTTCCTTCGGAAGCCACAAGGCCGATGCCCCTTCTAACAACCAGAGCAACAATTTTTATAGGTACATGGAACGTCCGGACAATGTGGGAGACCGGAAAGACCAGTCAAACAGCAACGGAAATGAGGAGATACAACTTGGCAGTGCTGGGAATCAGTGAAACCCATTGGACCGAAGCTGGACAACAAAGGCTAAATACGGAAGAGATGTTGCTATACTCCGGTCACAAAGAGGAAAATGATCCACACATTCAGGGAGTTGCTCTAATGCTGTCCAAAGTAGCACAAAATGCACTTGTAGGATGGGAATCTCACGGATCTAGAATCATCAAAGCATCATTCAAAACAAAGAAGGAGGGGATCACAATGAACATTATCCAATGTTATGCACCCACCAATGATAGCAACGACGACGTTAAAGATCAATTCTATGAGAGGCTGCAATCAATCATAGAGAAGTGCCCAAGAAAGGACCTCACCATTCTGATGGGAGATCTAAACGCCAAAGTCGAAATGGACAACACCGGATATGAAGACATCATGGAACTACATGGACTGGGAGAGAGAAACGAAAACGGGGAAGGATTTGCAAATCTGTGTGCATTCAATAAATTGGTCATAGGCGGTACAACATTTCCACACAAACGTATACACAAAGCTACATGGATCTCACTGGGCCACACCACACCACAGAGAACCAGACAGATCATATTTGCATCAATAAAAAGTTCCGAAGGACAATGGAAGATGTGAGTGTTATAACGTGTGATCCGCCTATTAGAGAGCAGCCTATTATCGATCGAAACAGTGATGCATAAAACACGAGCGAGCAGCCTAGAGTCCTGATTGGTCCTGCTTCCCTGTCTAGCCCAGCCAATTGAGTCCAGAACATAAGTCTCAGCCTCGGAGATATGAATCATTATATTTCAAACATACTCTGTTTATATAGCAATCAAACAGACTACATCGTAACATAAAATAGAAAGTAACATTTGTATAAGATTTAACCTTCAGGAAATGACACAAATAAATATTGACCAATAAGGAGATGACACGTTGGAAGAATGTTGACCAATGGGGAAATGACACTATTTGTCATTCAGGAATAGCATTAGATAATTTCTGGGGTATTTTCTGAATACCCCAACAGTGAGGACCAGGAGAGGAACGAACATAGCTTCAGATCACCACCTGGTTGTGGCCAATTTAAAACTGAAGCTAAAGAAGAACTGGACAAATGAACAAACAGCACTACAAAGGTTCAATACAGCCTTCCTTCGAGATACTGACAAACTCAATGAATTCAAGGTAGCTCTCAACAATAGGTTCCAAGCCTTACAGGACCTACTGAAGGAAGAAGAAACTACTATGGAGGATAACTGGAAAGGCATCAAAGAAACATTAACTTCAACGTGTGAAGAGGTTCTGGGCCCCGAGAAGCATCTTCACGAGGAATGGATCTCTACAGAAACACTGGACAGGATCAAAGAAGGAAAGAACAAGAAGACAGCAATTAACAACAGTCGAACACGAGCAGAGAAAGTCCAAGCACAAGCTGAGTACATAGAAGCAAACAAGCAAGTGAAGAAGAGCATTAGAGCTGACAAGCAGAAATACGTGGAAGAACTAGCAACGACGGCGGGGAAAGCTGCAAGAGAAGGAAATATGAAACAGCTTTACGATACGACGAAGAAGCTTGCAGGGAAATACAGTAAACCAGAGAGACCAGTCAAAGACAAAGAAGGAAGACCAATCACTGAGATTCAACAACAGCGGAACAGATGGGCAGAGTACTTCGAGGAACTCCTGAACAGGCCGGCTCCAATGAATCCACGGGACATCGAAGCAGCACACACAGATCTTCCTATAAATGTCAATCCACCAACGACAGAAGAAATCAGAATGGCCATCAGAAAAATCAAGAGGGGGAAAGCAGCAGGACCTGACAATATACCAGCTGAAGCACTTAAGTCAGACATCGAAGTAAGTACAAGCATGCTTCATCTTCTATTCAAGAAGATTTGGGAGGAGGAACAAGTGCCGATGGATTGGAAAGAAGGACACCTCATCAAGATTCCAAAGAAAGGAGATCTGAGCAAGTGTGAAACCTACAAAGGCATTACACTACTGTCAATACCAGGTAAAGTCTTCAACAGAGTGTTACTGAACAAGTTGAAAGACGCAGTAGACGCTCAACTTCGAGATCAACAAGCTGGATTCCGTAAGGACCGGTCGTGCACAGACCAGATTGCGACACTACGGATCATCGTCGAACAATCAATTGAGTGGAACTCGTCACTCTACATCAACTTCATTGATTATGAGAAGGCATTTGACAGTGTAGATAGGAGAACGTTATGGAAAATTCTTCGACACTACGGAGTTCCTGAGAAGATTGTCAACATTATCCGGAACTCATACGATGGACTACAGTGCAAAGTAGTGCATGGAGGACAGCTGACAGGCGCATTCCAAGTAAGGACCGGAGTAAGACAAGGCTGTCTACTCTCTCCCTTCCTCTTTCTTCTGGTGGTCGACTGAATTATGAAGACCTCGACATATGAGGGGAAACACGGCATACAATGGACAGCTCAGAACCAATTAGACGACTTGGACTTCGCAGATGACCTAGCCCTCCTATCACATACACACGAACAAATGCAGATAAAGACAGCCAGCATAGCAGCAATCTCTGCATCAGTAGGCCTCAACATACACAAAGGGAAAACCAAGGTCCTCGAACACAACACGGAGAACAGCAATCCAATCACTCTTGATGGCGAAACTCTGGAAGATGTGGAATCCTTCACATACCTGGGAAGCATCGTCGATAAACAAGGAGGTTCAGATGCAGACGTCAAGGTGAGGATTGGCAAAGCTAGAGCGGCATTCCTTCAACTGAAGAACATATGGAACTCAAAACAACTGTCTGTCAACCAATATCAAAGTCAGAATCTTCAATACGAACGTCAAGGCAGTTCTACTGTACGGAGCTGAAACGTGGAGAACTACAACAACCACCATCAAGAAGGTACAGGTATTTATTAATAGCTGTCTACGCATGATACTCAACATCCATTGGCCGGATACCATCAGCAACAGCCTTTTGTGGGAGAGAACCAACCAGCATCCAGCTGAAGAGGAAATTAGGAAAAGACGATTGAAATGGATAGGACATACATTGAGGAAATCATCAAACTGCATTACGAGACAAGCGCTAACTTGGAATCCTGAAGGGAAGCGGAAAAGAGGAAGGCTAAAGAACACATTACGTCGGGAAATAGAAGCAGATATGAAAAGGATGAATAAGAACTGGAAAGAGCTTGAAAGGATTGCCCAGGACAGGGTTGGATGGAGAATGCTGGTGAGCGGCCTATGCTCCTTCACGAGGAGTAACAGGCGTAAGTAAGTAAGTAGGTCCAGTATTAGCAGCGAGATTGACTGAGGTCTTAGGTAGAATCTGGGAACTGGACGTAATCCCATCAGACTGGTCTCAATCACTGATTGTACCAGTCTATAGGAAAGGACAAAAGTCCTTCTGTGACAATCGCAGAGGAATTAGTTTGACTAATATATTGTCTAAAATATTAGCTTCAATAATACTTCGACGTCTAACCAAAGCTCGTGAAGAGCAGACTAGAGAAAACCAGGCTGGTTTTCGACCTGAACGTGGTTGTATTGATCAAATATTCACATTACGTCAGGTCCTAGAACATAGACACACATTCAGACGTCCCACAATGGTAGTATTTCTCGACCTTAAGGCGGCATTTGACTCTGTTGATCGTGAGGTTCTATGGCAGTGTTTGTCACTGAAGGGAGTACCAAAGAAGTACATCAACCTTATAAAGGCTCTCTAGTCGAACACAACTGGTCGAGTGAGAACTTATGGCGAACTGTCATCAGAATTGATTACCTCAAGTGATGTTCGTCAGGGCTGTCCACTCTCTCCATTCTTGTTTAACTTTGTCGTTGACGTCCTTTTAGATATGACACTTTCCTCATCTAAATTTCCAGGAGTTGAACTTCTACCGGGAGATCCACTTGTTGACTTAGAATACGCCGATGACATAGTTCTATTTAGTGAAGACGCTGACAGAATGCAGAGTCTGCTGACCACTCTAAGCAACAATGCAGGTATGTTCGGCATGCGATTTTCTCCCTCGAAATGCAAAATGTTGCTTCAGGATTGGGTTGCGTCGACACCCGAACTAGTGATAGGGAGTGAAGTAGTTGAGCTTGTCGACCGCCTCGACGTGCTATGTTTTCTGGTGTAGGAGTAGGTTGGAAGAAAGCTAGGGGCGGCCAGACCAAAACATGGCACAAATCCATGAATTCACTGACAAGTGGACTGAGTCATGTTGGTAGGTGTAGACTGCCTGGTTGGGGACCGCGAGACGATAGCAACCGATGATTAGAGACCTTGAATGACATGGCTCAAAATCGTTTGCAATGGCGCAGGTGCATCCACTCTCTGTGTTCTCTCAAACTCTAATCTTCTGTATTCTTCATGTCCTTTATCTTCTTTCCAAATCTTTTCCACTGGACTATACTCCTTAAATAGCATCAAACCTTAATGTTCCCTATCACTACCTCTACCACTACGGGATTTGAATCGATAACTGAATCTCTGTGCTAATGTGGTATGGCAACTCGAACTGATGTACGTACGTACGAAGTTCCACGTTGTTACTGACTGACTGACTGACTGACTGACTGACTGAAATGATATAAATTTGAACTAGGTATCTCAGAATACAATTAATTTCATTGCGTCTATTGAACTACATATCATTTTAACTGTCTAAAAGTTGCCTATAATTGGTTTTGATTGCTAATTTTCTGCAACGTATCAATTTAACTTATTCTGTATGTAAAAATTTCTAGTCCCTATCATAAATACTTATTATTTACCTATATGATGAAGTAAACATTTTCCTAACTATATTTCATCTTTTCTTTTAGATATAATGATATTTCACTTTAAGTCAATAAATACATTAGATAACATCTTGAAACATTGTGAAATAAATATATTACAATAATGCATTATTTATTTATTATTTAAACACATAAAAATTGGTAAAAACGGGCACCAAGTACATATGCGCTACATAAGTCACTTGATTTGTGTGTGGGCTGTGATATTACCCTCGTGTCCAAACCAAATTGGTGGTTTTCTTAAGGGGATACAACTTTAGCCTTCGACCTAATGGTCTAATCTACAAGGCAGTGGAGCAACGTTAGGAGATGCAGTCCCATGGTAGCCGGTGGCCAACAATTTGTTCATACTCCATTTGTTCCCTCAGAATCCTCGAGCCCATGTACATCTTTGATTTGGAATCAGAGTTTTCCAACTCCTTTAGGTGGATCCTCCATATCCACCAACCTGGATAAAGCGTCGGATTTTCGCTTTTCGTCCTCTCAATTTCGTAAACAACACCCCCACCTCGAGAAGGCAATGAGTAGGACTTCCCTGGCAGTGGTTGAATGCACGTGGCCACTTGAGAGCGTTTCGGTAAGGAGAGCTGACTGTCCCTACCAGGGCATTTCGGGGCTTGATAGGTTAACGAAAATAGAATTTTGTCATGTATCTTCCTTAATACTTATAGATTATTGCTTCAATACCATGTTTCAAAATATCGTTTTTAATGCCCGATAATACTATTTGGTTTCTAAATGCAACTACTTTAGTTTTTTTTCATGATTGTTTCAGAAGTTACGGAATCCTGAATTAAGACTTAAAATGATTTCGATTGTGTATTTTTTACATCTTTTAAGCTCAACAGAAAAATTCAACCATTTTCCAATTAACGAAGAATGGAAACCTCTTCAATTAGCCGAACTAGCTCAAATTCGTCAGTGGACAATTAGAATTCCAAGGAATCATTCTGATCTCATCTCATCAAAATCGTGGGATAAAGAAATTAATAGTGATAATAAAATTAAATCTGTGAAAGGAAAGTCATCGACAAGTTATAATTTGTTTTCAGAGCGTTCTGGGACATTATTTACGATGGGATTGTTATCACCAGGTCATCAATGTCTTCTTTGTTTAATGTTTTTTAAAGTAAATGATAAAGTTAGACGACTGTCACCAGGCTGTCAACATATTTTTCATTCACATTGTATCGATCCGTGGCTGCTTCATAAGTAAGTTCGTCAATTAATGGGATAAAAGTTAATTTATACGAATCATAAGTTAACTGTTGAAAAAAAGATATACAGATAATATACGCGTGTATATCTAAAAATGAAATTTTTATTTTCGACGAGAACATTTAATAAAGCTGGATAATCATACTTATAGTGGATTGGTTGAAGTGAGACATTAATACCGTCGGCTCAGTGGTCTATAGGTTAATTGTTCGTGCACGAAATCGAAGGTCCTGGGATCGTGGATGTGCACTGATGAGTAGTCCCATGCTAGGAAGAAACGGTCGTCCAGTGCTTCCACGTTTTCAATGGTTTTCTTACATTGATCCATTTGTGATATCAATTTATTATTTATAATTATTTTACACACAGTAATCTGCTATAAAACAGACTGGTCTTAGGTTATTGGCAAAGTGTTCGGAAATTTCTGGTATCAGAAAAACGTTCTGTGATGCTTTCAAGAGTGATAAGAAGTAGTAAAATGAAGACAGTTTTTAATTGAAAAGTGTAACGATTAGTTGTTCTCTTAACGAATTTCAAGAAGAAAGTCTAGTGGTAATATAGTATGCATATGAAGATAAGAAGGCTTATTGTTATGATAGAATGAAATATCAAACATATCTCTTATGAATGAACGCACGAACAAATTAAAGCTCTCTTCTGCACAAGTTTTTGATACACCTTTCATTTGAATTCAGTTTTTTGATCTGCTAGATAATTTTAAAACTTCGGATGACACTGCATAGCCGGAATCGATATATTGTTCAAGAATCAAGCTACTAGTTGACAAAAGTTATCTTTTTATTAGTGTTATGACTTGTAGCCTTGTACTCTATTAATATATAATGTAATGATACCGCCAATTAGAGAACAGTGATTTATCGACCGGACCAATGACGCATAAACGCGTACGAGCAGTCTAGAGTCCTTATCGGTCCTTCTTCCTACCTAGCCCTGCCTGTTGAGTCCAGAACACCAAACTTAGCCTCCGCGATATTATCATGTATTTCAAACATACTCTGTTTATATACAAATCAAACAGACCACATCGTACCATAAAAGAAAAAATAACATTTGTACAAGATCTAACCAAAATTGGTTGTGAATGTAGGTGACTGTAGTTAATAGACTGGGCATAACTCAAGAGTAGAGAAGGCATAACTCAAGAACGTTAAATCGCATTAAAATAGTCTGTGGGTCAAAATAAAGTTTATGATAGGGGGAACATGAATATACGTAGTTTAGCTACTTAACAATTATACACTAAAAATATATAAGTCGTATTGGTCTGTAAATAGTTCTCAAAGGTTACCATCCATAGTTCTCGTCAGGATATAACACGTAAGCGAGTAAGTAAGTGCTCACATATGTACATGATTTCTCCATTCGATACTATTTCCCTACAAAGCACAAGTAAACTGAAGGCTTATCTAGTTTTATGACAATAACTAAATCTAAATATACTATATTTTTCTGACCACTCGAATGGTTTCAAAGCTATTGGTTTGTAATCAAAAAGGGGTTTTGTGAATATTATGGTAATTCAATAGTTTAATTCGTGATTCAATTATAGCTAGACCGCCAAGGAAAACCTGGAATCACTGGAAAGCCGTTTTGTCCTAGTATGGAACTCAGCTGTTTGTATCCACCACCCCGCTCGCGGGATTCGAACCCAGGACTCATCGGTTCCTCGAGCGAACGCATAACCTCTAGACCTCTGAGCCGACATCCAACGGTGTTAATGTTTAACTTCAACCGACCCACGGAATTGCGCGACCATCTTCCATTGTCTGAGGTAGATACCCGTCTGTACCTGACATCGTGGTCTAACATTCGTCGATTCATGATACTTCTAGACCACGATCGAGGTTAGGCACTCGCTCACGAGACCGCGTTGCTCACTGCTGAGGAGTCCCATACCTAGACGAAACAGACGTCCAGTGCTTCCAGATTTTCTATGGTGGTCTAGCTTTAATTGACTCATAAATTAAACTTTTAAATTATTGATTTGTTTTTATGCTTAATCATGTTAGGTCATCAACATGTCCGATTGATAACACACCTATTCGCCCTGTAAAGACAATCGATAAAAAATCATCGACAAATCGTCCACCAGGACAAAGAACTGATGAAATGTTGATTGAAAATTTGAGTGAATTAAAAATTTTTGCAAAACGTATTGAAGGTAAACCGAAAATTAAAGCGAATCCTGCTCATAATAACTTAGCAAGTACTGGGGATTCATTTAAAAGAAAAATTTAACTAAACGTAAGTCATAATGAATTTATGCACGCACGCCGAAATATCACCCCGATCGACCTCTTATACAAGGGTCATGAAAACGAATCTGTTTGTAATGATAAGAAGCTAAATTGACATAACCCAAATATCTTGTATAAAAATTCCTTTGTATATGTAACTGGATAATGTTTTTTTGAACAAATTTTATTCAATCTGTAGTAGTCCGTAACATCGGAATACTCTGATATCCCTAATTATAATAAGATTTGAATTTAGTATTCGCTGCATTAAATAGTAGATTACCAACCATTAGACTGTTATATTATAACATTTACCTCATGTTTATACAAAATTTGTAAGCTTATGTAGAAATAATATAAGGTTATGGCTGGTGAAATAGACTATGTTACACGTACGTGTGCTATGCCTCAAAACTCTTATCTGTAATAATCAGATCTTTGTACCAGAGGAAGAGTTAAGAATGACAAATATATTTCAATTAAATTTTATATGGTCGTCGCTAGTAATATCATTTCTTCTAACCATTAGTTATGGATATTTTTAACTTGTTAATACGTTAAACAATAATTTCTAAGTGTAATATTTCCCTAGAAATCAAAAGATCTTAACAGTGATGCACCTTAAGGTCACTGTTTACAGAACAGTATCACTTTGTCTAGTCAATAGTGTTAATCATTAATCTCATCAAAATGTTTATATTTTGGGTAATAGTCATTATGATATAAGCGCAGCCTCAAGGAATCTGATGTTTCTAAGTGATGCTAAACTCATTTTTATCTAAAAACTAGGTTGCTTTTTTAAATCGCTTATTTTACTGTCTACAATGTAATAATTCCTATAAAGAAATTGGTTGGGCATTGGACAACACAGGTTTATTCATTATCCAATGATCGAATGAAATGTTAGATTACGTTTCACAAGATTACTTCACTACACTATAGACGTAAATTGACTCAAAATTTACAGTTAGAAATCAGCATGTGGTGTCATCAGAGTCCCTAAGTTTTTCTACATTTATTAGGTGGATCAACACAGTTATTTGTGAATAGTAAATCGAGAAATTGAAAATACACAGATGATCTGTGTGTAGTGGTTATTTAGATTTAATGCAACAAACAGTGTGGTAGATGTATTTTCTATAGTCATCGGACAAAAGTTGACAGTCTTTCTTTGTTTATTTCATCATATTGAAATATATCTGTATTTTATAAATTATTTAAATGAAGTTTTCATTATTCAAAATGTAATGTAACAGAATGTTTGAAGAGAAAACAAGTTTATTCATCTCATGTGTCATTCTTTATATCAAGATAGATATGCGCATCTTTTTTTGCCCATGAGATAAAAATTTTTGATTCGCCACTAATAAATTAATAATAATAATACTGCTCATAATTTTCGGTCTTTTAGCCATCAGCTTATTCGAGAACAGAACTGTGATTGCGCAACGTGCAAATAAAATACATATGAAAATTGAAGTATTAAAAAGTCATTCAAATGAAGTTTATAATCCATTTAAAGATAGAACACTATATTATTTAAACCATGTTATTATATTAATACGATGTGTTTAGTATCAAAAAACCTACCTTTTTTTACCATATATATTTCCTACTGAAAAACTGTTAGTAGCTTGTAGATTTCGAATGTAATAAGTTTCTCTTACATAAACATTTCGAGATATTTGTGAAACAAAGTAGAATGTATTAGTAGTGTCACTTAAAATTTAGATTTATTCATTTAATAAAAAAATCAATCAGTACCTTTTGTGAAGATCCTGTGAACGAATTCAGCATTTGGTTGACTTACTCCGATTTTTCCGTTGTAATTATTTCTATGTATAATAGGTTTCATTATTCGTATATATATATATATATATATATATATATATATATATATATATATATATATATATATATATATATATATATATATATTCATTTCACTGCTGCTTCTCTTATTTAATATTTTTATTTTTCAAATATCACCTCAGACTTAATTTTGTGAAGAGTTTGTATTTGTCTTATTTAATTGGATATATCATCTTTATTGTTCTTTAAAGTATTTCTGATCATGAATTTCGAATAAATTCTATGCATTTTCAAGACAATTTTGACTAATTTACCCTTGAGATTATTCAAATTCGATTATCAATAAATAAACGACGTTGACAGCTGAAATATATATGTTTTCCTTTTGTTTTAATTTTGATATGATTTTAAATCATTATTCAATATCAGCTTGTATAGAGAGAAGTTTAACCTTCTTTATGCGTTGTAGTTAAACGAAAACGTATATTTTCTTGTATAAAGTGAAATGACATATTACAAGATAAAAATATGAAAAGTTACTTGTTTAGAGATAACAATATAAAATTAGTTCATGTTCATGAATGCCCTGGTACGGCCGAGAGTGGGGAGAGTCCGCTCACCCTCTCAAAATGCTCACACATGGCCACGCGTATATAGCCTCTGCCAGGGAAGTCCCACTCACTGCCTTCTCGTGGCGATAGTGTTATTTACGAAAATGAGAGGACGAAAAGCGAATGTCCGGCGCTTTAACCGGATCCCAAACCAATACTGCACATGGGCTCCAGTATCCTTAGGGAACAAATGGCGTATGAGCCAATCGTTGGTCACCGGCTACCATGGGACTGCATCTCCCTACGATGCTCCACTGCCTTTTGGGTCAGACATTCAGGTCGAAGGCTCGGGGTGTGGCCCCCTAAGAAAACCACCTGCTTAGGTTTGGGCACCCGGGCAGTATCACAGCCCTCACACTTATCAAATGAGATCGTGTGGCGCATATGTATTTGGTGTCTCCTTGTACCAATATCTATGTGTTGAAATAAAATAATAAAATAATAATGAAAACTGGTTCAGTTCATACTGTTACGTAAATCAACCTCAATAGATGGATATTTCTTATTAGATTTTCACTGATACGAATTACAATCAACTTTATCATCGCTTTTTATATAAAAACATACCCATACTGTTTTGATTGACAGGTATTTTATTAGTAGAAAATTTCGTGAAATTTTTACTTTATGTGCAGTGTTGAGTAGTTAACTTTACAAAAGTGAGAAGCCTGGTAAGATGTTATTATTTTTTATGTCATTTGATGTGATGAAAGGCTTAAAGATAAGCATAGAAGGTAAATTTATCTGAGAAATGATCACATAGAAAATATAGCAGTTCTTCACACACAATTATCACTCTTTTCAGGAAATTTATGAATCAGATGTAGGAACTAGTTAAACGTCAGGTCTATTCCTTTAAATTTTACCATAACTGTGGCAATTCTATCATCAATCTCCTCATGATTCAATACATTAATGCCTTATTTTTTCTATTAATTATAAATTCAACCTTCTTATTCTCGGATTCACTAAGATATGACATTCTCATCTACTGTTATTCTGGATGATGCTCTCATTTCCATTGATATCGTTATGTGGTATTTGCATCCACTTATTTGGTTGACTGTTTGATGGAGTCAGGTATTACTTTTACAAGTCTCCTGCTACTTATGCTTTCTCCAAATCTTTATGGAAAGTACTTTGCAGCTGAATCTATGTATGAATTCAGTGCTTTAGCTAGTCCTACTGGCCTATGGAGTTGGCATTCCTGATTCGTAGTATGGTCTTGGTATCTTCTATTGCTGGTAAGGAAATCACTCACAAGGAGGTCTTTATTTGCTAGCCCAGTATCCGGTGTTCTCAGCGTCACTGATCTATTCAAGCACTCTCCAAGATGTTTGACCCACTTATCATACTCCTCCTGATTCTCGGCAATCGGTTTGCTTCCTTTGTTCCTGACTGACCATCCGATATATCCAATCTGTAGTCAGGGTAATATATAATTTCAATATAAGTGATCCTCTGTACATGTTGTGTACTTATTGTGCAACCCTCTTTTTTGTTTTATATCACAATCAGATACCTTTGTAGGATTACGTATTCTTACCAGTTATTTGACATCTCTTTTGTTGGTGAGCAGAGAAACTCATTTAGCTTTAACTTTCATCAAGTTATAGATAATTTTTATCTTGATAACCTCTCGGAATGGGAAAATCAATAATGTGAGCTGGAATCCCACAAGGAGCATCAGTTTCCTCGACATTGAGGTTACTTCTTGCTAAATGATACTAATGAGATCAATTTGTAAATTTACGTTTTTCTGCAGACGATTAGCAACCACCTAAGGTCAAAATGTACTTCAGGTAATGTCCATTCGCTAAGACTAGAAGTCATATTAGGACTTGATAGATAGGATTTGATTTGCACTAAGGACTAGACAAACGACACGATCATTTTATTTCATCTGTTTGATTTCCCCATACATAGACACAAATTAGCATTAAAGCGACATGTCACCACTTATATCAGTGAATGTATATAACCACTGACATAGTCTTAATGGAAAACTGTCAAGGTTTCTGATTATCCAACCCCCATCATTTCGAGGCAATCTTTTCATTTCGATTCATCCATAATTCACCATTCAAATCAGCGGTGAAAGCTTTAAACAGTTTAAGCTTCAGCAATTACAAGACTTGAATTACCCTTATCTAGGTTTGATGTGATTTTGTAAACTGTAAATATATTTTATACATATACATCACTTATTATTTGAACATGTAAGTCTAATTGTTTTTGACAGTAAAGTTTTTCAACTTAAATTTCCCATTGGTATGTCTTATTTATTTTACTGTTTATTTATGTTCACCCCACCTGATATTATGAGAAAAATGATTGGGGAAATAAACATTAATTCATGCTTGATTTATTTGTTTCTTACCACAGATTTGAGTAGATTGTAATCAGAATAAAATGAAATGATACGCTTGAATTAATCAAGAATGTATCTGTAATGAGTTCCCTCTTTTTTTCAATTGTAGAAATACATTTTATGCAAATCCTTTTTATTTTTTGTCTAATGTCTATATATCAGTATAGCCTATAAAAGTAAAGATTTCCTACAAAAAATCATTTAATAGACATTTTACTAATATAGTAATTATAAATGCAAATTTACTTCCTTTCCCTAAATATATGATCACTTGTTTTATAAATGACTCCTTTCACAAATATAGATAGTTAATATAAAGCAATAATTATTCACATATTTTTTATAAGCAATGATGGATAGTGGCTAGCAGTGGAATTCAGGACGCGTGTTTGGTCCTATTTGAGACTCGTCAGCTGGATGTGTCTGCATCTCAGAGTTGATCTTTACTCTGGAACTCAATGGGAAGATACAAGCCAAACAATACCAAGTGAATTATTCACATCGTTCACAAAAATAATCTTCATTAGATCATTCAATTTGTTAAGACACTAAGTCTGGTTTTCACTTTGATGGCATAAACGTTGAGAAGCTTTCTTTTATTTACAAGCTATTATTTCAAATTACGATGACGTTATTTAAAATCCATAATCAATGAAGTTAATTCGTTTAAGGGATAAGAAAGATAGAAGAGATGATACTGAATGACGGTATAAGTATTTCATGGATTGACCAACGCTAGGAACCCTGACCATTGAATTTTGATCAAACAATCTAAACACATAACAATTCTTAAAAGACTTAAGAGTAATAAATCGTGTTGACGATTACTAATCCAATACAAAACAGCTGTCTAGTAATTCACGGTTTTCAGTATATCATGTCTATAGCGAAAACTAAAGACACATCCTTCAATAAAATGTTAATTACGCATGATCATAACGAACATTTTTCAATAATATACTGTTAGTCAAAGAGTAGTAAACACTTGACGTGTATATTCAGTTAGAATGACTGTAAGCCGAACAAAAAATCTTCATAACGTGCACTATTTGTTTATGTGGATATTCAGTATTATTATGTGTGCATATATCAACATTCAAGTAAGTTAGTATAGAATAAATTGACGTCAAAATCATTATTGTGTACATAAAGAATGTTAAAAATCTTATAAACATACCATGTTCATTCATAAATCAAAATCATATGATTTTTATTGACGACATATATGCTTTTTTAAATCAAAGGTCGGTGAGTTTCCTATTCACACATATGATTTATCTTACTTAGACTAACACTGAAAAATAGGAAACACTGGACAGCTGATTCGTTCTAATCTGCAATTCCTCAGTAGTGGACATTCACAAACTCACGAGGAATCAAACTCGTGACCTTCAGGTCTCGTGACAAGCAATTAATCTCAAAACAAATGAACTATCACCTAATAAATTTGCATGTCAAACTGCAATCAATTCACAATATTAAACCGCTGTCATCCATTGTTATTGGTAATATTTGTTTCATTTCCTTGGATTTAAATTTCATATCATCAAAATAGATGCCAACAGAATTGACACAGAAACTTAATTTGAGAATTTATTTGATCAAATGAAAGTTTCACTCAGTTAGTGAAGAAAAGAAAGGCTGTTTCAAATCTAAACTTGTTGATATTGCGAACTAATACTTTTTTTTCACACGCCACAGTCAAAACTTTTATTTAAAGATCATTTGACAGCATTATGAAGTCTTAAGCGAAATGCTGATGTAATAACATCACGATCAGATAAATGTTCGGGTGTTGTTCTGATGAAAACAAAATAGATTATGTTTTTAGGATGAAGGCCTTTTTAAGTGACTACATGAGATTCAAGTTAGATAAAAGTAACAAGGACTTAACTGACTCAACTGAGAAAAGAATTACGAATGTGTTCAGGGATCTCCTGAAAATGATAGATAGTTCCACGTGCATCAACCTATGACCTCGTGGGTCTTGTTTGCTCCACATATATGGTTTACCTAAGATACATAAACCAGGTGTTCCTCTTAGGCCTATTCTGTCAGTGGTCAACTCACCCTACCACAAAGTTTTACGATGGCTAGCGGATAAGTTACAAGCAGTCAGTCTACGATTAGCCATGTAAACATTAAAAGATTTACTTCGCCAACAATATGAAGTACATAAGTACTAAGGGTAAGTTTATGGTTTCCTTTGATATGACATCATTGTTTACAAAAATACCACTTCTTGAAACATTAAACATAATTTGCCAGTATTCTGACATCCTAATTCTGCCAGCATCGGAACTTAAACTACTGTTAGTCATGTGTACAAAAGATGTTAAGATCCGTCTCAGTAATGTCATACCGACAAACTGATGATGTAGCAATGGGAAGTCCGTTGAGTTCTGTCCTAGTAGATATTTTATGGCTAATCTAGAAAGAACCAAGCTCAAAGGAGCGAATGATGAAATGGCGTGTTATTCGAGGTATGTCGATGACACATTTATAGTATTTAATAATCACAAACACGCAACAAATCTTCTGAAACGTTATAACGAAGTCCATAATAAAATCCAGTTTACTATGAAACATAAAAATGAAACGAGCCCCATATTCTCAACATCGCAATGAAATGAAGGAAAGATGGCATAGTCCAACGTTGAGTTTTTAGAAAGAACACATGGAATGGTATTTATTTCAATTTCATCAGCTTTTGTCTACTCAGTTACAGAAAAGCACTTGTCAAAACACTGTTTAACAGAACAGAAAGAATATATACTGCCGATATTTTAGAAGAGAAACTAATGAACGTTAAAATGTGTTTTAGGAACAATGGATACCTGCTGAAATTTATTAAGAAATATGCAAAACGTGAAGATAAAGAACCAAAAAAAACTGAACTAAACAAAAAACCTATTTTTATTCAACTTAAATTCAAAGGTGTTAATGTAACAGGGTTAATCAATATGAGACATAAACTGCATTGACATGAACTTATATTACAGCTAAACTGATTGTCTTGTCTGAAACAACATGTTCTTGAACACAATCAAATATCCATAGCTATCACTTTCATCTTATGACCAACTGTGTATGCAAATTCACATGTATCTGTCACATCAGTTACATTTGTAGAATATGAAGAAGAGCCTACACCGATTCAAAGAACATATTTCGGAAAGTCTAAGGCCAAATGGATCAAAAGCATTCCGCAGTGCCATCTCAAGACAGCTCTTGGACACAGGACATCAAGCCGATACACTGAAGTCTTTCAAGGTGAATAATAAACAATCAAACTCCAATCTTCTGAAATTTACTGAAGCAATAGCTATTAAATGTCTTAAACCAGATCTATGTATCCAAAAAGAAGTAGTAGTAAATCTTCCATTGACCTGGTAACTACATCCTCTTTTCTTTATTACGTCATTCATTATCTCAACTCTTTCTGAAGTTTGTTTACATCATTGTCACTTTTCTTCAGTTCATAACTGACTGATTTCAATTCATATCTTTCTTTATTACCATTAATCTGTTTTCCGTTACTTCATTACACAATCATCTAATGCTTGTTAACTTCATGTGTTTCAATCACTATTTGAATGTTCTGGAATTCTCCTTCCTAAAATTCATTTATTTATCCAAAAGAAAAAAATTTATGACCATATTAACTCTATTGGAATCTTCGCTATATAATGATATACGTATATGCATCTCTAATCACCTTCATATTTATAAGTATGCCAATATCTTTAATAACGTTGATTTTCGAATATTTTAGGTTGTAAGCAGCTGATGAGAACCTAATAAAATAAAATGAATTCATATTATTCTGCACCATTCTTTATTTTTACTCTCTTTAAAAAAAAGCTGTCCAGTGCTTACTAGCTTTCAGTACTTATCTGAATGACATCAGTCTTTGATGTAAACTGTGAAACACTTTTTTTACAACTGGTATCTAATGTAAGTTAGTTATAGCTGTTCGAACTGTGTAATTATGTCGTTTCCTATATGCAGTAATTTTTTAAACAACAAATTGAAAAAATAAATAAACGTAGAATATCTATAGATTCAATTGTTTATTTTTATAAATTACTGAATTGGATACCTCAAAGAAGAATAGAAAAATAACATTGTATCTGTTACGCGCTTTAAGTTCACATAATGCCTAGCTATCATTTCGTCCTGGTTTAACGTTTTTGATTGATGCACGGCAACAGATTCATCTGAGGTCTAAAATGTAGAATTTTCTACCCCCACCTTAGATACCATATCTTTAGTGCACTAACTCAAAAGTTAATACTTTAAACTCTAACTGCTTTATGAGAGATCACGAACCTTCATTCAATGTAGTCGAAGGAAGGTTGTCTTGATCAAAATATGGTTAATTTCAGCGGTCATTTAGTTTAAATACAACATTTTTTGATTCCCTGATATTGATTTTGATTTGTCTAGGTATTTTGTCAACGTTCCGTTTATTATATAAAACAAAGATGTTTCTCAAAAACGATGTAAGCTATTTGTGATGAGAAATTTGGTCCAACAGTCTACTTATATTCTTCATATGTATAAACCACAAAAAAGTACTCGTCTACGTCATTTATAAAACAGTTGATTTTTTCTGTGTTCATTGGGTCTATATACAATATATCTTTAGCTTCTGATTGATTATTAGGTTATTCTAAGTAGTGATATAAAATTTCTGACAATAATTTCTAATAGCTGTTTTTCAATAAAACTTTTAGAAAAATTAGTTCGCCCTTATTGGGATTACCTGAAATGATGTTAAAGTATGTTTTTCAGCTGAACCTATTCTATACTAGTATTAATCTAATCGAATGGAAAAGAACAGTGAATTTCAATTAACTAATGGTTAAACTACAATGTCAATGTATAAATTTACAAAACTAATTTCTTTAAACCAAATTAGCCCGAACAATTAGCAAATTAGTTAAATTGATTGAAATAGGTTCAGTAATTAACTGATGCATAATTATTCTATCTCATATGCCCATATCATCCGTTGACTAGTAACTATCTTCAAGAGTTAATTCTCGAAGTTGTACTAAGAATCCATAACCAGTGGAGTTCAACCGTATTGAGCGTGAGCCAGTTACTCGCCGAAGATATCGTGGGCTGGCTGAGGTTAGACATTAACACCGTTGGATTCAGGCTCACTTGTCTAGTGGTTATGCATTCGCGCAAGACTGAAGGTTTTGAGTTTGAGTCTCATGTGAGGGATCATTGATATGCACTGCCGGAATCCTACACTTGGAAAAAATAGCCGCTCAGTGCCCTCAAGTTTTAATGGTAATATAACGCTGATTGGTTTATGATCTCAATAAAAACCCAACAATCTCCACAAGCTTACACTGATATTTTATCTCCATTAATAACATTCCCGTTTGTATATCATTAAACTTGAATTGACAAAAGGTAGCTTATTTTGAAAGATAATGATTAGTGAATTAAAAATTAAAATCAGTACTCTTAGTCAAATGAAAAAAAGATTCAATGACCTACACCATTATATATTATTTTTCTGAAACTATATAGAGTATAAGCAATTTTATGATTCGACTCACCTATCTATTTACGGTTAAATGATGATTACAGAAATTAGACTGAAAGTTCAACTCACTTATTTTTAATGATTTTATAATTGTAATTTTATAGAATAAACTGTTAGTTGGGATTTTTCATGATTTATTATATGAGTGTAATTATAATGGTATTTTCAATCAACAATAGATATGCATAATTGAGAGTTATCACGAGATACCTCTAATGAATTATGTTGTTACCTTTAATTTTGATTACTGATAATTTTAACACTAATCGGAAATCAGTATAAAAGTAGTTGAAAACAACAATTGTACAAAATATACAAATTCAAAACTTCATTAACGTATTTTACTTATTTAATTCCGTTATTTGTTGACTCAAGTTAAGTCGATGATTATACACGTGGATTGGCGAAATGTATATTTCAATAACAACCATTCATACGATCCAACTGGAGTCAGATAAAAAGCCCCTAAAGTGGTAAGCCCGATGTGATTCGAACACACAGCCTTCTGATATGGAGTCAAATATCCCATGGCTACGAAAATAGTTCTAGAGTATGGAGTTGAAACTTAGAGAATTACTACAAACATCATCAAAAAGTACAAATATTAATAAACGATTGTTTATGCAAGATACTCAATGTCCGTTAGTCGGATACCATCAGCAAAAGCCTACAGTGGGAGAGAGCAAATCAGCCTCCAGCTGAAAACGAAATTAGGAAACCACGTTGAAAGTGGATACGACATATATGGAGGAAGAGATACAGAAGAGAGGAAAGCCGAATAACACACTGAGTCGGGAATGGGAAGCAAACATTAAAAGGATGAATAGAAATTGGAAAGCAATAAGAAGTTTTGTCAGTAATATTTAATTGAAACTTACTGGAAAGCAAAACTTCACAAATCATATTACATTCTCATTACCTGGATAAATGGATATTAATGAGTTTTTCAAATAATAGTGAGCTTCATCACTCAGCCATTATGCAATGTAAGACATAAGCGAAGTGTCTAATGTCAAGTTTCATTGATTCCAATAATAAGCACAAAGAAAATCAATTTGAAAATCTTGAAAAAAATTAGTAAATTCTGAATTCGTGCATTTTTTTACCGGAGATAGATAGTTATATCAAAAAGTTGATATAGTAAGCGAACAAATAATATTCGAAATGTTTTAACTTCTTTAAAAGTAAAAATGTGATAGTTTAGATGTGGTATTCATCACAGATTAATCTTAGTTGATGTACCATTGACAACTACGAAATAGTGTACAGCTGTTTCATCATATAATGGAACTTCCTATCAATACACGATCATGACACTACCGGAAATCGAACTCAAGATCTTCAGGTTTTATAGATAACTCTTAACCATTAAAATCACGGGTTCAGCATTAGATTGTACGATCCAAATTTCGATCAGTTTACGATATATAGCGACGGTTATCCATTACTAACATTGACAGACGTTTCATCCATAACATAAAACAATATTAAAGTTCATGCAGTACTGGTTTAATATTCTATGGTTACAATTAATTAATTTATGATTTTTGAAAATATTGCATACTTGAGATGGTGAAAAACATTTATAGCTCAGGTGGGAGATTTCGATGGAGTTTTGTTCTCTGAGCTGAATGCTTTTGTCATGGAGCTATCATCTTTGTATACTGAACAAATTATTTGGATAATTACTTAATCAAACCTGTCAGAATTTGTAAAATACATCCAGACTACTGAAACAATAACTGAATAAGGAACTGTTTCACAACGATTACTTAAAAACAACCAACGAGAAAATATCAAATGACTGAATCGTAAAAAATGAAAAAAATTACTCGTTTAATAAACGCGCTATTGTAATTATGAAATAAATGAGGTTATTTAAACAGAATATATAATCTGCCACTAAATGATTGAATATATGACACTTAGTTGTTGATAAGAAAATCGATAACAAATAAGTAATAACTGATAAATAAAACATGATTTCTACTTAGAATATCATGTTTAGATATAAATTTGTTCTGATAGAGTTCTACATAAGTTCAATATAATTTATGGTGATCGATCATGAATCAATTATTATTTTATAAGAATTTTTATTTAATATTATAATTTTATCAAAATTATCTTTTTGTATTCATCTAATTGCATGAAAATGGAATTTTGAGCTTCTATATTATAAACGTTATTTTTTCTGGCAAATCTTATGTAAACCTCTCATTTGTTTTAAATGAAGCTTTATATGAAACCATAATCAATTTTTTTGATTTCTACTATTTAATTCAGAAATCCGCCTGTAGCTCTTCTAAAGTTGATGCGGATCCCAAGCCCGGATAAAAAAGGAGAAGTAGGCATGAAGTTATCGACCCCATCCCGTAGAAAACTAACTCGCTAAAAAAACGCTAACCAAAAAATAAATTAAACCATTTAAACTCTGTCCTGCGAGTTAGAAGGTCTTCATTTAGAAGAGTTATGATGCCCATGATGAAAACCGATTTTCTTAGGAAGTTGCGAGGCCAATACCTCTTCTAACAACCAGAACAACAATTTTTATTGGTATTTTATTCAGAAAATTATTTTTTTTTAACCCATCAACTGAGTGAACTTCATATAATTGAATGACTAGAAATAAAACATTTTTCTGAAAACAAATGTTATCAAGTGTAAATACGGTGTCAAAATTTATATTATGTGGCTGATTTAGATTTTAGTATCTAACTAAAAAAAGAGAACAAACCAGATCCCAGCGGAAAAAGAAATCAGGAAGAAGCACTGGAAGTTGATAAGACACACATTGAAGAAAGCGCATAACTGTGTCACAAGGCAAGTCCTCACCTGAAATCCTCAAGGCCAAAGGAGAAGTGGAAGACCAAAGAAAGCATTATGCCGAGAAATAGAGACAGACATGAGAAAAATGAACAACAATTGGATAGAACTAGAAGGGAAGGCTCAAGACAGAGTGGGTTGGAGAATGTTTATATTGTTTGAAATAATTCAGAGAATAGTTTTAATCGTTACATTATAAGTTTGACAGTGAGTAATTTAGCTCTGAAAAAATCAGGTATTAACAAATGAAAAATCAAAGTCTACCAGATGAAAGTATAAGTGGAGAGTAATGACCAACAAATGTAAGAATACAATGTAACTTCAGTTAAAGATACAAGTAGTATAATGTATTTAAAGTTTTCGTCATTTATGCCATACTATTTTCTACGATATACTGTTCCATATAAAAAAATTAATCAGTTGTTCTTCCAGAATTTATTTATTGGTTAAGTTAATCACGGACTGATTTTAGCTAGATAACAATTGAAAACTGTGATGTAAACTACGCAATTTAATAGTCTTAATAAACCATCTATAATAATGATAACAAACGTACCCTTTTTTGACCAATCTTAAGAGGCGTTACTCGGGATTATGTTAAGAGGCCGCGATTAATCTGTTCAACTATGTGTCTTCCGAGCCAATGACCCACCAGTGCCATAGATAGACGGCTGTTCAATGTCGTGAACTAACTGAATTTAGACACGAAAAATTGAACACTAAATCAGCAATTTAAATGTTAACCACTGACGTCGTGTTGCGAAAGCTCTCTTCTTAGTCCTGAAGGTTTTTGTGATTGCGCAGTGTTGAGAAGCTCCGTACTGAGACGAATAATCTGTTCAGTGTTTTCTAGTTTTAAACGGTGGTATAAACGAGATAAGTAATTGATATAAACCGCGAAATTCAACTTTCGCCTCATACGTCCTCCTTTAGATAGTACTATGGGCTATTCGAGGCGTTCAAGTTTTTTGGTTACCAAAGGAATAAACTCCTACCAGATACAAATCATACCTACCGAAAGCCGTAAGGAATTTAGTTTACTAAAAGGGATCATGTGAACTAATTGATGTATTTAACTTAGAAAGAAGCCCATCGTTTACGCGTATAGAAAGATTTTTGTGACTTCCTAACCACACTTGACATGAAGCTGGATAAAACATCTTTTTGGTCACTTTTTCAAAAGTACTCACTTTTGTTAGGGTTTAATCCTTCATAGTTGGTGTAAATCGTTTTAATAATTCCGTTGGAAAGCAATCACTTCCTTGTTATAAAGAACATAATATTCATTCACTATGTAATTTGGACAGCGTCCATTGATATATTTCTGCAGATGTTTTCTGGATAGAGTCCTCCGTGTTCTACTCCTTTATGTAACTTATTTCTTAAGAGTAAATAATATATAACTAAAATCGAACAAACCATTTCTACGAAAAAAGGTAAAGTAAATCAATCGAATTTGAACGGATACGATCATTAAAAGAGTTGAATTTACTTCTTTGTAATTTATCGAAACAAAATTTTCTAGTACAAAAAATTTCACAATATTTCAGGACATAACCTTTTACATTATAAATGCTATTATACAGTTCACTACCTACTAGAGAATACATTGTTGTGAGTAATGATATAGTTTAGTATAGTTACTAGTGTTTTTGACTTTTTTATAATATACACAATGTTTTCCTTATATTTTAATAAATGACCTTAAAAATAAGTCAATACCTTACATTTGTAGCTATAAGTTAGTGTTTTCACTAACTGATTACGTAAACGCATGAAAGATTATGACCTTCATTGAAAGTAAATATCTATATATAGAGGTAGGTCAATCATTTTACTAGTTATTGGTAAGACTAAATCTTATTTATGAGAACCATTAATGGAATTAATAAAGCTATTATGCATTAATAAGCATCAAAGTATTTATTTTAGTGAAGGGATATAAATCATAAAGTCAATTTTCCCAGTAGTCCAAGATTAATTTATCCGCATATCTGTTAGTATTAAACATTTGGCCCAAGGTTGTAACATTCCGTTGTTACCACGGAAATTCTCTTCAATAAAATCTTCATTAATCACTGTAATATAGTGTGGGTAAAGTAAATATCTGTCGAACTTGCTGTCAAACTGTGTTTATGGCATTTAAAGTTTTGCCAAATAGCTGTTAATAAGTTTATTTCGTACTAAATTTTCATGCAAAGCATGTTATATAATGCATATTATTCAAAGTTTTATATTTTGAAATGTGTTAACATTAGTAATGTCATCAGGTTAATGAGTTTTATGAGATAAATACAAAAGGTAATGGTTATAATATTTAATGAAAAGATACTTTGTTATTTCATGTTACAATCAAACTAATTTTAAAAACTTTTAATTCTGTGGTAATATGGAAGTTGATTGGAGATAGATTTTTCAAGCAATTATGAAAAAGATATGATCTATTGAATCAATAGTGACAAGTGCAATGAAGTGACTCACTGATCATATCCGGGTGATGATTATACATATATCACACATTGACTGAAGTTGAAAAAATGTAAATGGTATCAATTTCGATCATCAACTCAAAGATATAATGGGCACTAAAAGAGCTATAGGGACTAAATTCGATAACGTGTACGCCAGTTGAAGGTCATTAGGATAATAAAGAAACATATGGCTAATTCTCTTTTGCTAATATCAGTTGTCTGAGTAATGTTAAAATCTAAAAAAAATCATGTTTAACCGTTACACTTTTCATGAAAACGACAGATGTGTGACCAAAGATAACTGTTTAGATCTTTAAAAATATGTTCATTATGTACAACGATTTGTTTAGTCATATGTCCTTCATTTTGTTGAATTAATCTTTCCAATGAAAGTACTAAATTTGATTTCTAATCAAAAATATTGTTAAGTTGTTTCTGCTAATGAAATTAAAGGTTCTGTTTATTAAGTAGTTCACAAAATACATTATCCACTCATGGAGACGCATAGGCCACCAACCAGCATTCTACATCCAATCCTGTTCTGGGCAATACTTTCCAGTTTATTCCACTTCTATTCATCTTTTCCATGTCTGATTCCCATTCCCGACGTAGTATATTCTTCGACCTTCTTCTCTTCCGTTTCCCTTTAGGATTCTAGGTAAGCGCTTGCCTCGTGATGAAGTTTGGTGATATCCACAATGTGTGTCCTATCCACTTCCATCATCGTTACCTCGTTTCCTCTTCAGAAGGGAGTTAGTTTGTCCTCTCATACAGTAGGAATTTGTTGATGGTATCCGACCAACGAATAGTGAGTATCTTGTGTAAACAATTATTTATAACTACTTGTATCTTCTTGATGAAGGTTGTAGTTGTTCTTCAAGTTTCAGCTCTGTACATTAGAGCTGTCTTGACGTTCTTATCAAAGATTCTGATTTTTATATTGGTTGTTTGACAGTTGTTTTGATTTCCATATGTTCTTCAACTTTAGGAATGCAGCCCTTGCTTTTCCAATCATTGCCCTTAAGTTTGCATCCGCTCCGTCTCCATATTAAATTTGAAGACCTTGCTCTTTTATTGTATATGTTGATACCTAACGTCATCCATACGTATCTCAATTTATTTATTATGACTTTAACGACACTGAATTATTGTTAACCATGAAAGTTTACGGCGTTTTTATATTCTTTATTATTTTTTGTCCTGTGATAATAATAATAATAATAATAATAATAATAATGAAAATTTACTATCAAAATATTTATGTCTAAACTAAACATGTTTTCCCGTGGGAAATGTACCAAAACAAAAGAAACCAACAAATAAATGATAATTTCAAAATATGTTATAGTTTATGAATGAACTTTTTTTGACATAAATAATGAATAAATAATTTAATATTTGTTACTTTTGTTTAAATAATATAACAAAATCATTATTGTAAATATAAAATACTTTCATTGATATATACTACTAAATAATTGTCCCAAATAGTTAATATTAAAAAAAGAAAAACTTATGACATTAATTTTCTCAATTTGAAATCAATAATGAACTTAGTAACTTGTTATTGACTGAAAACATTATTTCATATTGTTATAATTTAAAACAATTAAGTTCTCAAGTTATAGAACTTAACCTTAATACACATATATGAATATATTTGAATAAGAAAGTTAGAAATTGTAGAGTTTTTGTAAAAATGTATTTATCTTTATATATTCATTTCAGATTTTTACAAGATCATATTAAATAGGCTAACGAATGGTACGTTTTACAAACACTTCCTTCCTCCCTTAATTAGTTTCATCTGTTACCACTGATTGAGGAGCATAGGTCACCCACATGCATTTTCCGAACAATCCCGTCCTGGGCAATCCTTTCCAATTCTTTCCAGTGTGTTCTTTGGCCTACTTTTTTTAAGTTTTCCTTCAGGATTTCAAGTTAAAGCCTGTCTCGTGATGAAGTTTGATGATTTCCTCATTGCTTTTCGATACTACCCTTTCATGCTTGCTTAGAGTACCTGTAATTCTGGTGATCTACGCATGGTGCAGTAATAAACTTAATCAACGCTTGGTACTCACCTCCTGATTATTACACAGTTGGGGTATTATCTGATGAGTTATGAGGACGAACAGTACACGATGTATAAGGATTATATTGAATACCAACCAGTACAAATCTTTGTCAAAGTTACATCGAATTTCAACCAAGATGTAGTGTCTTCATACAGTCCGTGAGTCAATAGTATTAGCAAATAACGCTGTAAAAATACAACTAGTGACTGACTTCAACGGGCATTTTCTGGAGTTCTAGTGAGAAGCCGTCACCATTGGAGTTCAACCAGGTCTTTTTTGAAATTTCAGCTCACTGAAGACAATCATGGATGGTCGCGCGATTTCAAGGATTGGTTTAAGTTAAACATTGACACCGTTGGATGCCGGCCGGCTCAGTGGTCTAGAGACTGAGCGCTTGCGTGCGAGACTGATATGTCCTGAGTTCGAATCTTGCGGGTGGCAGGATCGCGGATGTGCACTACTGAAGAGTCCCATAGTAGGACGAAATGGCCGTCCAGTGCTTCCAAGTTTACCATGGTGGTCTAACTTCCATTGACTCACGATTTCAACAATTAAAACTTCTTAAATCTTCAGAAAACCCCTTCAGATAATATTTGAATTTAATAAATCGAATGTATTTATTCCAGCCATGAGTGAGCTCTTCTTGTCTCTCGCGCTCTGAATTAAATTGTCTTATACCCATGCAAACAAATGAAGTAGTAATGAAAAAACCATCTGTCCTACGGTTTGTTCATTTCATATACTTGACGTTTGTGTCACATTGATTCATATAACCTCTTTTGTGCCACTAGGTTTAAGACAATAGTCATTCCTATTCTTTATTAAAATTTCAAAAATAAAGAATTTCAATGAAAAAACAAATAATCGATAGCAATAGGCAACCAATTGTTAACCATTAGATTTGTGATGATTCTGTCTAATAATTGGAATACTTGAATGCAATGTAAATTTTGATCAAGTTGTCAGCTTAGGTTTTCGTAATTATGATCACTGACTATCATATGAATTATTAAAGGAGTAGCATGAATATTAGTTACAGCTATTAAACGAAGAAATACATGGTGAGACCATAATTTATGAATGACTTCTGAGTGACTCTAATATTAACACTTGTGAGTAAACATTTTTGGTGAGTCTGCAATTTATGGACAACATTTGAACAACATTGAAATCACATTGAAATGTCCACCTAATTACTAGGATTAAATGAGGGTTATAGATTAGTGTGGGAAATTATGAATAAAATTTACAGTTGAACGTTAGGATTAGGAATTACATTTAATGTCTTCATCACAAACTGATATTATCTAAAATGATAAAATGATATTTAACCAAATGAGTGAATGTATTTCGCGCCAAAATCCAAAATGTGTTATCTCCAACCTGATTGGTTCGTTTATAAATTATAATCTTGCCAAAAAAGAACACATTTCATATACACATCAGAGAGTAAAATATTTGTCTAGCATTAAAAACATCTAGTCTGATTCCTTTACAATTAGATTTCTAATTCCCACATATAATTAATTATACGTCTTTTTTATAAAACATTTAAGATACATTTATAATGTTTGTATGTTGGAAATGTAAATTTGGAAAAAGAATCGGAAATTCCATTAAATTAAATTAATTTCTTAACTATAATTTATCATAATGTAGAGTTTTGTACAAATGTAATGTAACTGTTGATCCGTAATTTTCACAATTATTATAAATACCATTAATTTAAGATGGAATATATAAACAGTTCTGAAAATGAATGTATGAGATCAATTTGTATTGTTCAATTTAATAATTACTTATTTATATGAATTTAGTTTACTTCATGTTATAAACATTATAGATGTTTAAATTAATTTTATATTGTTTATTTGAATCTTTTTATTGATGTTTAGGACTATAATTGATCAATCATTTATTAGCATATGTGTATCTTGTGTAGATTGCCTCTATATTGTCTTAAGTCAAATAAACATTACAAAATGAATTAAACTTCACCTGATTGCACAAGCTAGTGGTTATCAAGATTTAGTAATTAAGTGAATAACACAATGATGTTTGAAACGACTGATGCTGGGTTCGAATTCCAGAGTGAACATCAATTCCGGAATGCATATGTATCTAGCTGACGAGTCCCGAATAGGATGAAACGCGTGTCATGGATCCCACTACTAACCACCATCCATCTTTGATTATAGATGTTTGTTGAAATACAATTGTATAAGCTCATTCGTTCATACATTCTTTTTGTTGCAAATATTAAGAAATAATACTTTTATCTACACATAAACTGTTAGTAAAAATAATTATTGTAACATATTGGATTGTTTGTGACTTAATATTTCTATGTATTAAAAAGTAATGTTTTAATAAACTTAATCTTTATCTATACTTTTCATTTCATATATATAACATTTAAAGTACTCAGTTGATGGAAAAGCTTTTTTTCTAGTCGACTCTTATTTTGTTAGGAATTTATAAAGCTATAGACAAAAAAATGTACATGTGAATTAAGCAGAACCCGTTACATGGAACTTTGAAAGTATTCCTTGGTTGTCTAGCTTTAATCGACTCATGTTTTCAACTATTAAAATGACTATAATATCCACTAAACCCCTTCTGAGATAGACGTTTATGTTTTCGAAATGTATTGATGATATAGTTGGTTATTCTTTGTTTCAAACTCATTGGTTGATAAACATAAGTAACTTTTAGTCATGTATCTTAGTTCTCACTTAATTCACAACTTGAATTTTGACTAGGAGATTTATTTATAGCATCTCAGTTATTTAAGTGAGGCATACAACAGGAGTATAAATCATTTATTATGTTTTTTAAGTGATGTGTGATATTCAACATTTTAAAAGGGTAACAAATTAATGGGGAAAAATCGTAATTGATCAAGATAAACTTTAAGGATATTGCATATATTCAGTTTTAACAAGGTGAAATCTCAATTCTAACTAATAAATAACCGTTATAATAAAATACACAACTTTAAATAAACAAATATCCTAGTTACTTGTAATCAGGTGACCTTTTTGTTCATTAACTGTTGATAAGAAGATAAGAAATTATACAAAATTATTTTTATTACAAATTAAGTGTTTTTTTAATCGATTGATATAAAATCAAAATAAACAATACCGATGAATTGAGTATATTTGTTCCTTTCTAGAGAATAACTGATTAGTAATTCACTACAGAACATCTTGAAGAATAAGTAAACAAATCTGTTTGAATTAGAATAAACGTGATATATGATTAGTAATTACATAAAATAATTTCATTGAAACTTTTAGGTGAACTAATGAATGGATTTAAAAAATATTTCACCCTTATAGAAATCTTAATGATTTGTATGTCGAATTCATCCCTCTTTATTACGTCTGACTAATTATGTAACACAATATGGTCTTCCACTAAATATTTAACGGAATTATAAATGAATTATTATTTCTCTTACTCTATCTGACCCATATTTATTCTGATTATAGATCTTAAATTTCATTTAACATTAGGAGGGGTTTTGTAGAGATTGTAATGATTTCAATAGTTGAGATCATGAGTCAGTTGTAGTAGATTCAAGTTTATATTCTATATGAATCATATCAACATTAATAATTTTATTGTATTTTGTTGAATAATCTTAAGTTCACATGCTTTAAACGATATACTTTACCCATAACCTGGTCATTTTTTTCTATTATTAATATGAATATAATAATTGTAGAACCTGAAGAGAATTTTGTTGAAAAGTATATTTTTCATTCAAATATTAGTTTTTTTATTCTAAAGATATCTGCAGTACAAAATTGTGTTAATATACATGTTTAGTGAAATTATTGACATAAATTAAACATGAAATAACATTTTCTTAATGTTTCATTATTTCATTTAAAGTCAGTAAAATAAGTTTTATTCACTGTGACATTCAATACATAAGCATTCTTGATTGTATCTAAAATCTATATATGTATTTAAGATACATATAGCGGATAAAGAAATTTGTTAACGTAAATGATTATATGTCCTGAAACAAGTGATAGCAATTGTGAAAAAAAAACATCTTATAGTATTCAAAGGTATATTGACAAGGGATACACTACAGTTTCGAAGAGATATATACATATCAACAAATTCTTTGAACTAACAGATGAATAGACGTGGAAGTATTTGTAATATATTTTAAGTAATATTATATAAATTTTAGTTTACTTTTGAAAATGTTTTAAATTATCTATATTTACTTTGGTTTTTAATAATAGATGTGTAAAACGAATCTTCATTTACTACAGTTATATTCAACTTCTGAATACGATATACGAAAATATAGAAATCCATATCATTAATGGAATACAGTTGAAAATTAGTCTTCAAAACAAAATGCTAGTATCTATGTCCTATTGATGTGGATTTCATTTGAAAAGCATTTCATATTGGGCGTGGTATTTGAATTGAAAAGAATATCCTCTGATTTCTCACCAGAATGATTAATTTTACATAGTATCTACACGATTCACATAACTATTTAAATCAACTTACGGCTGCGTATCTGAATCATAACCGAGTTTTCATCATTTTTCGGTTGACGAATTCTACATCAAGGTTTTACTTACGACATAAATTATACGAATGCTTGTGGTTTATAACAGTATGTAATTCACATTTTTCATCTAACTATTAATTGATCTTTGTAAAGTGGTATAGTCGTAATTGTAGTGTTATTTTGTTATTATTACAACAAACATGACAATGTCTATGTTAGTATAACTTATTTAACCTTAACTTGTTATATTGTCTAAAATATGCAGAAAACTATATACTTACTTCGAAAACGTTACAAGGACATTATTGATTTATTAGGCGAACAAAATGTAATGTAATTAAAAATAATTCAGCTGAACCCTCGTTAATTATTCCGATCAAAGTTTAATCAGTTAAGAAGAATGAAACATTACCGTTGAGAGATGTAAGATGATAATGTAATTCAAGAATCTGATATTGTTTTTGAAACATTTGTGCCAATTGAATTTTGGCAGTATGATATAAGATTTACTGCTTAATTCTGAAGAATTATTGTACTAGTGTAACTAAATCTTTTCTTTAAAATATGTTTGAGTTGATAGGTAATGAGAACAAATTTTTACGGTGAAAGATTTTAGATTGTTACCTCTGAAACCGATTGAGAAAAGCCTGTCAGAAACTGTACACGTTTTATAATTCTGACAATACGGTGTGCGTGGGTTGGTGTTCGCGTTGTATTTGAGGATCTTATATTTTCCTTTGTGTATATTGAAGTCTACTGATACAGAGGCTGATGCTACACTAGTTGTCTTCATATGTATTTGTTCTTATGTGTATGATAAGAGGGCTAGGGCATCTGCGAAGTTCAAATTGTCTAATTAATTCTAAGCTGTCCATTGTATTTCATATTTTCCGTAAGATTTCGAGGTCTTCATAATCCAATCGACCACCAGAAGAAAAGGGAAGGGGGAGAGTAGACAGCCTTGTCTGACTCCGGTACTTACTTGGAATGTATCTGTCAGCCGTCCTCTATGTACGACTTTTCACTGTAGTTCGTCGTATGAATTCCAGATGCTGTTGATGACCTTCTCAGGTACACCATATTGTCGAAGAAGGCTCTATCCACGCTGTCAAATGCTTTCTCATAGTCGAGGAAGTTGATGTATAGTGACTAGATCCACTCAACTGACTGTTCAACAATGATCCATAGTGTCACGATTTGGTCTATGCTTGACCGATCCTTACGAAATCCAGCCAGTTGATCTCGAAGTTGAACGTCTACTGAGTTGTTCATCCGGTTCAAAAACACTTTACACAGTACTGATGGTAGTGCCATGACTTTTTAGTTTTTACATTTGCTCAGATCTCCTTTCTTTGGTATCTTGGAGTGGTCTCCTTTCTATCAGTAGCACTTGTTCTTTCTCCCAAATCTTCCTGAATAGCAGTGGCAGGTCTGCAATTACCACCACCAGGTGGTGATCTGAACTCATGTCAACTCCTCTCCTGGTGCTCACACCTTCTATTATCCTAGAGAATTTTTATTGATACGAATATGATATCTTGGTATAATATGAGAACCGTACACTGAATACTTCATTTGCAAATTTTCATCGCCTGTCTTCCACATTCTGTATGATTCTTCCAGTCCACAATTCTTTTCTTTTTCTCTTACTATTCACCTCGATCTACTTGGCATTCTGCTTTCAGGTTTTCCACTTCCGATTGATGTTACATGCTACTTATGCCGATAGACATAAGTAGCATACACCAAAGTATAAGTTATTTGTAGACAAAACCATTTTGTAATAAATTTCATAATGATTTATGTGTACATTTTTATAAGTTTGGTTTATTATATTTTCACGGTCAATTAAATTATATTTAATTTATTGAACAAGAAGTAGTGAAAGAAAAAAGTACCACAATACCACTCAACAATATAAAATTTTTTACTGGTTATTAGGTGAAATAGTTAAATAAAATTGAAATAAAACAAGTTGATTAATTTTCATTATCCTTTTTTTCAATTAAGTTGTATATTAGTGAAAAAAAATGGCGAGACTATAACTTATGAACGAACGAATCAGGTTGAAGATAACACATTTTGGATTTTGGCGCGAAATACATTCACTCATTTGGTTAAATATCATTTTATCATTTTAGATAATATCAGTTTGTGATGAAGACATTAAATGTAATTCCTAATCCTAACGTTCAACTGTAAATTTTATTCATAATTTCCCACACTAATCTATAACCCTCATTTAATCCTAGTAATTAGGTGGACATTTCAATGTGATTTCAATGTTGTTCAAATGTTGTCCATAAATTGCAGACTCACCAAAAATGTTGATTCACAATTGGAAATAATAATAATATTGCCTTTAATTATTTTATGACTATTTTAGTTGTTTTCGGTGGTCTTGAAAAATTCTCATGATTATAAACCTAAATTAATTTAAGAACAAAATGATAACTTCAAGTTATTTAACTAAACATCCGTTAGTAGTTACTTTTAAAATAATCGAATTTATCAAAATGAGGATTTATGTGAAGTATAGTAATTTTAATAGCTCACTTCATGAGTCTATTTAATGTAGACTACCATTTAAAACTTGGAAGCACTGGACGAGTGTCTTGTTTCAGTACAAGGCCCCTCAGCTGTGCCCATCCACGATCCAGCACACGGTACTCGAGCCCAGAACCTTCGGTCTTGCGCGTGAACGCTTAACCTCTAAATTAATGTGCCGGCATTCAACGGTGTCAACCTCTTACTATAATCCACCTATGATCTCACTCAACAATTCATTCATTGTTTGAAGTGGACGACTGTCTTACACCCGTCACGACTTAAACTCCACTAGTCATGGCAAGATCGTGAATTCACACTACTATGGAATCCTATATTGAGACCAAACAGTCGTCCAGTACTCTTAGGTTTTCATTAGTGATCTAAATTAAATCAACTCATGAATTTGATTATTAAAATTTTATATGTATCCTGGTAGAGAGGTTGAATGAATTTACCATAGTATTATGTTAATTTCATGGATTTTCATAAATAATTTAAGAAAGTATTTAAATGACAGCTTCACTTAACTGTATAGCTATTTCATATATAATATATAAATTCATTATTCTTAACAAAAATCCTACTCTGTCAAGTCATTTAAAATCAATTTGTTACTTATGAAATAATTAAAAAAAAAAGAAAAAAAACTAATCAAACTTTATTAATTCATACATAATTAATTAATTCACTTCGTTTGACAATTTGATTCTTATTATAAATATAACAGTTTAGAATAGTAAATCATTTATAAAATGAATTTAATCAACTAATTAAATTTTTTAATGAAAATGAATTCAATTAACTTATATTATTATATAACAATAATAAATGAGAAATTGAATAGTTAAATAAAAGTAATAGAATATGTCCTTTAATAATAATCACATTCTCAATGTAGTTTCAATGTGAGTGCGTGTGTGTGTGTGTGTTTGCATAAGAATTTCATTAAATTTATATTAATTTTCATTTATATAATTATTTTAATGAAATGCTATTGATAGAACTATATCAACTATCCGATAATCTATTTCAATTATGGTTCATTTTGGTTAAGCCCTTTTATTAACTTATTTAATAGACAATGTTATTAAAGTAGTAACAATTTGTATATTTCTTTGTACCATTATGTTGATCGCTTAAATATCATTCGATGATTCATTCTATTTCACATGTATATAATATGTACTCAAATCCTATTATTAGTTTTTGCTTTGGCCTTGCTGTGCCCTTAATCAATTTCATTATTAATTTGCCTATGTATTTGCTCACATACACATATTTGCTTATCTGCTTCAAATTCGCTTGATGCGCTTATAGCTTTGTGATCTGAGCTCTCTGCTGATAAACTGTAGTTGCTACTTCTGATTTCAAACATCGTTGAGATTTATAGTATAACAGTTTTCGAGGTGATTGATTAACGAAGAAAAGTAACTACAGATCTTATTATTATATGAAGCCAATTTTTACAATTATTTACACTTATCCAATTTAAATGTGATTTCGTCTTTTTTTAAACTTCAGTAACAGTCTTTGGTTCAGTTTTAATAAGATAAGTAAATAATTTGTCTTTAAGTCAAAGAGATAAATTACAAAACTATTTCGATAACAGGTTATTACTAATAATACTACTTATATATGAGATGGTGAAAATTTGTAGCTCAGGTGGATGATTCTGAAAAAATTACTAATAATCACTTGGCGGTAAAAAGAAGAGCAATAGTTTCATGTAATAATATGAAATTAAAAGAAATTTTCACAAAGAAGGAGTTAAAATTTCATTTTACTCAGCACTAGTTTATATTATGTTAATTGTTAGAGAAGGAAGAGGGTATGTACAAAATCATTTTAGATATAAAAGTCAGTCTTGTGGAGAATCTGAATTGATATTAACAAATATGCATGTATGTAACGAAAATAGAAAAAAAGATATCTAGTGACTTAAAACTAGTCGGTGTTTCGTCCAATTTAATTATTATATTTTCGTAAGGCATAACAAACAATAACTTACAGATTCATACGTTATACAATAATGTACACTTTAACGATAACCCTAATCTCTTGAAAAAGTTTTTAAAAAGTCATTAAAGAAAAAAGTTCAAAGAAGTGGCATATTTTTCACAACATTACTACATTACCATATTATATTAAATGTAATGATTACTCATGATTAAGACACCATTGATTATTGCAGTGTTACAAATTGTGAGCCTAAAATTCAGAAATGATAAAATGTTTACAGTAAAAAGGCTCGATGAATGTAGAACAGAGTAGTCCTATCCTAGTACTTTATTTTACAGGTTTAAAACGCCACCAGTGAAATTAATAATTTATATTTGTTGATAAAATAACCATCTTTTGAAACATTAAAGTCATCTTGTTTATGCACATGTACGATATCTAAATCTAATTTGCCCGAGATTTTTAGGTCTTGTGATGAGGACGATAGTTATGGGAAACTATTAGTTATGGACAAACCAATCAAATTTAAGAAAGCTCGTCTTGGATGTTGGCGTGAAATTCATTCATTCATATGGCTAAATAGTATTTTGACATTATAGCTTATGTCAATTCGTGATGAAAATACTAACACTAATTCCCATCCCCAAAGTCCCACTCTAAGTTCTAATACTAATTCTTCTAACTAATTTATAACCCTTA
Source organism: Schistosoma spindalis (assembly GCA_946903255.1). Classification (NCBI taxonomy): domain Eukaryota; kingdom Metazoa; phylum Platyhelminthes; class Trematoda; order Strigeidida; family Schistosomatidae; genus Schistosoma; species Schistosoma spindalis. The sequence goes on from OX336424.1 coordinate 22,129,475, forward strand.
TTTAACCCTAGTAGGCAGGTGGACTTGTTAAGGCGTTCAAAACTCATCCATAAATTATGAGAACACTATGAGTTGCAGTTCAAAGATTCATATTTTAAAACATCGACCTTTTCTTATTACAATTTTGTGTTTATTGAGTGTCGAGTAAATGACTTAATGATGGAATGATTGAAATGTATCTGTCGTTGTTTTTCACTAAGACGTAAGGAATATATTTGGAAGCTAGTCACTAGTGGAAACTGTTAAAAATCGACTATTCGAATTTTAATTTGTGATCTGAATGTTTCATGCCATTCATCATGACGAAAAAGATTCACTCTGTTATTTGATGTTTTTCATATTAATGTCGGTTGAATAACAAATAAACGATCAGTTAAAACTCATAACAGTGTTCTATAACTATGATGAACTTTGGTCATTAGAATTTGGTCACAATCTAAGTTTATAAAAAATAACAATGTACATTTATCTCTATAGAATTTTTCAAAATATACTAACTGTCATAACAAATAATTCAAGAATACTTGGAATTTTACCTAAAGTTCGTGCTGATGTGTCATTCAGGAGAACTTTGAAAGCTCCACGAACAAATCACTTAGCTAAAAAAACAAAACTCCATCAAAATATAAAGGGTATTAAGCAATTGATTCAAATATAATCTCATAATCATATAGTTTGTTTATCATTTATCAATCATCCTAATTTCTGTTATATCATTCAATGAATTTTAGCACACTGTCAAAGTTAGTAATATGCGGTTTCTTTTAATTTTTACGCAAACAAAATTATTTTTGTAATAAATGATTGAGTCAACAACATACCCAGCTAATCAAAGAATATGATAAATAATTTAAACAAATACTGTCTTGGTTTTATTATTGATTTCAAACCATTCAAAGGGTTATTCAAACTTATACAAAGAACGTTACAATTTGTAAGAATGTTTATCACTTTAAACTAGCATAGTTAATGAATATTACATCTTTGTTCTAATATAAAAAGGCACTTGTCTATTTTCATATTTTATTTAAACCGACATTATCCAGTTGTAAATCATAAAAAATAATTTTTTGATTGAGATCATGAACCGATTGATGTTAGAACACCCTTGGAAACCTGAAGGCACTGGATAGCCGTTTCGTTCTATCGTGGGACTCCTCAGCAGTGCTCATCTACGATACCGCTGGCGGGATTCAAACCCAAGGCATTCAGCCTCACTTAAACAATAATTTAGATCAATTTCAAATATCCATTCATGATACAAAGATTATATTAGTTTTCTGAAAGATTACTTCAATTTAATGTATTGAAAGCATTTTTATAGCTAACTGGTATTTTAATTAAAATATGTACTTAAATCAAAAATGATAAAATTATTTATTAATGTGTACTTTATTTAGACTGAATAACGTATAACAACGGATAACCATATTGACTTATTCCTATTGAAAGATTTTATGCTGTTTGAAGTCACTGAGAAAATTTGAAATAGTTGTCATAACAGATAAATTCATTTAAATTTATAACACTTTTAAAGGTAAATTACATTCCAAAGTGATACATCTAGATACGATGATTAAAATAAGATATTTGATTATTCAACTCTTAGCTAACATTCAAGAATTAATTTCGAAAGATCATTTCAATTGTTGTTAAGTGTATAGCAACCAAAATTTACGGTCAAAATTTAAATATTCCATAAATTATTAGTGTAGAAATGGTCTTTTCTTTAAATAAATGAAAATAGTGTTGGAATGTTATCAAGTAATAAAAAGGTTTTTCACCTTCAGATAGTAATGAAAATGAACTTTTTTGACATATCAATGTTATTGTTTTATATAAAATCAATTCATGCATAAAACGTCCGTGTATACTCTATTTAACCAAAGGTATTTCGATGTTTAAATCTATTGACGATTAGTTTTCCGAAATGTGCAAAAACAAATAGCGCTTATAATACTAATTAATTTTCCGACTGTTGTCATGGATATTTGAAATACCAAGTACTTCTCATGTATTTCCTGATGATGTAGTTATTGTAATTTAACAAATGTTATTAAGATAATTTTATTTAAGAGCTAAAACATTTGATTCCAACCAGTGAGAAATAAAATGTGAAATTTCTACTACTCATAATGAGAATTATTTTTGACATTTTCATTTACAATAATCTTTGTTCAAAAAATACTTCATAAGGTTGAAATTTTATGATAGTCTACCCGTTATAATGACCATAAGTTGATATTCCCAGGTGACTTTATTCATTTAGCTTAGGTTTAGTAATTTCATGGGTTTGGTTTCATAATAAGAAAACCTTATAGAAAAAAATTTCGTTTTCAGGAAAATGAAAAATTGTGATCAGCGTAGTAGGACCAGATAGCAGGTCAGTTGAATCACTGAAGTCAGATATAAGTTTAAATGAAAATATGCTTTGCGATACTCTAAGCTGGTTCCAGCGACATATGAAGCAGTAGGCTAAAATATACATGAGGAGACAAGCAACATTCTGAAACAGCGTATGTCTTACATCAAATAAATTACATTCGATGTTGATACCGACGGATGGGTGAAATTTTTTACTTACTTGTACATCGTCAATGACTAACAAGAAGGATCTGATACAGATATAAAGGCAAAGGAAATATTTCTAAAATTATATTAGAATAGTCTCAACCAACTGCTAAATTTGACGAAATCAAACAGATATTCAAAGAGAGAACTTTTAGTCAAATTACTGAAAATTCGTTACGGGATAAAACTTCCTTTAGTAGGAAATTTGTTTAAAAAAGTGCGTAACTAAGTTACTTATCACATTACAGGTAGCCAGCTGAAGATAACAAAATGATCATCAAAGCCATACTCCTATTGGTTATATCAAGTTATACTTTCAGCTTTTTGATACATTTGTCCATCCAATCAATGATTCGGATTCAAATCAAAACGGAACCTGGAAAAGAATAACTTATAAAAACACTAAATTATAATGTGGAGTAGTAAGATTACAGATTCACATTTCATTAGGGAACAAATAATCAAAGACCAATATCTGTGCATTCGTTTTCATTATTGCAAAATTATATTTTTCGTTACGAACTTAAGTAATCTTTAAAATCAAAAATGATAACGTCTAATCCACATGAACAATCACTGATACTGTGAACAGCATTATTTTGAATGTATTTTTTCGGACGGTAGATTGAATGAACGTACTGTTCTAACATTCAAGCAGTTAATTTATAGGTTATTGAGCAATAAAAATTTTCCATTGACAAACAAGTCATACTTAAATGTTATTAGAGTCCCAGTTCGTAACATTTCCACTAGTGAAGTTGAAAAACTGTTTTTACCAACCTATATTTTTCTCACTGAAGTTTGAAAGGTTCTTAACTAACTTATTGGGATTCAGTTTAGTAGGTTAAATTTCTGAGATTTATGTAGTCAAATATAATGTTTTTTTTAGAAATAATATGTATCTGGTTGGTGGGTAATTTGGTTTAATGGATTTCAGTACTTGTAACTTCGGTCACTCAAGAGTCATTTAAGTGCTTATAGCAAATTTGATATAATTTCTTAGAACAGACTATTGGTCGCCCACCAACACTCTACATCCAACCCTGTCCTGGACAGTCCTTCCAGCTCTTTTCAATTGTTATTCATCTATTTCATATCTGCTTCTATTTCTCGACTTAATGTGTTCTTTGGCTTTCTTCCTTATCATTTTCCTTCAGAATTTCAAGTTAGGGCTTGCCTCGTGACGCAGTCTAATGATTTCCGTAATGTATGTTCTATCCATTTCCATCGTCTTTCCCTAATTTCCACTTCAGATGGGATTTGGTTTGTCCTCTTCTACAGTAGTCTGTTGCTGATGCTATCCAACCAACGGTTATTGAGCATCTTGTGTAAACAATTATTTATAACTACTTGTATCTTCTTGATGAAGGTTGTAGTTGTTCTCCAAGTTTCAGCTCTGTACATTAGAACTGTCTTGATGTTCGTATTGAAGATTCTGACTTTGATATTGGTTGACAGTTGTTGAGTTCCATATGTTCTTCAACTGTAGGAATGTAGCCCTTGCTTTGCTTTACGTCTGTATCCGATTCTTCTTGTTCATTGATGATGGTTCTCAGGTACGTGAAGAATTCCACATTTTCCAGAGTTTGACCATCAAGTGTGATTAGGTTGGTGTTTTCTAATCCCATCACATAGTCGCAAAAATCCCATAGTTTATGACATAATAAAAAAACGTGAGATAAAACAAAGTCGATGAAATAGTTAATATCATTTATAAATCAAAACACATTATATACTGTTCAAGTCATCTTACCTAAAAAAATTGAACAAAGATTACACACAAAAGAATTAGTTGGATAGACGATAAAGACCTGGTATTTCAAACAATTACATTTGATAAATTTGAAGTATTGGATTATTTTGTCACAAATCTATTCGAAATGAACCTTTGGTCAGTAAAAGACATTCTAATGTATATTATATATGTCCAATAAAAGATAACACATAATGAAATCTAATCAACTTGTTTTCCAGCTAGTTTGAACGCACTTAATATCATTTCATTATTTCTGTTGCGAAACACATATCAATACTGAAACCACTTATCCTCAACATAAATGATAAGTCAGTTATTTGACTAAATCAAACCTAGTGTTAGCAACAAGAAGTAGACGCATAAATTTTTTAAATACCAGCTAGTCTATGTGCAACCAAGATTTTTCTATTAGCGTAAAGTCTTTAGTCATTTAAATAATTATTATGACCTATATGATAATACGTTTGTTTATCAGCACATATGTCAAACAGAATTAAAGTTAACAGATTTAACTGAATTTTAATAGGTCAAATATAATAATATTAAGACGTTGTTAAATTATTAAACACACTATGAGAATAAACAAAATTGTTATATATAGAGCTTAGTTTATTATTATACCACGTACAACTAGAGCACTCGAACGCTAAAACCCTCCAAATCTCAAATGAGAAGACAGAAGACACGTTAAAGGAATGCTATTCCAAAACCGTACCAATTATGATACAAAACTGTAAGGTATTCAGTAAAAACGAAATGTTTATTATAGTCCTCTGATCAGCATACAGAAGGTTATTAGCATTTTTCTATAGGAAAGATACACGTAAGGATTTTAGAATATTCTTTCAAAAGATTATTAGATGTAATATCTTCAGCTCTTTCTGAGCTTCTTAAAACTTCCTCGAGTAAAACTTTGGCCATCCTTATAAAAATAAAATGAATACTTTTCACCAGAAAACTAGAATTGTGTCAAGCATAGCAGTTTTTTCTGCTAATCATCATAGCTTTTTTAGAGTTTGCTAATTTCAGTGTTTATTTAACTTATATATTATTTCAATAGTTGAAATCATGAGTCAATTGAAGCTGAACCACCATGAAAAGCTTGGAAGCACTGGACGGCCATTTCGTCCTAGTATGGGACTCCTCAGCAATGCGCACTCGCGATCCCGCCCCCCGCGAGATTCGAACCCAAGACCTATCAGTCTCGCGTGCGAGCACTTTACCTCTAAACCACTGAGCTGACCGGCATCCAACAGTGTTAATGTCTAACTTCAACCAATCCATGAAATTGAGCGACACATCCACCATTGTCTTCAGTGAGTAAATATTTCACAACAGGCCCATTTGAACTTCGGTGATCACTGCTTCTAATTAGAACTCCAGGAAATACCTCTTGAAACCGGCACAATGGTCTAATGGTTAAGCGCTCGAGCACGAAACTGATAGGTTCTGGTTTTGAATTTCGCAGGCGGCGAGATCGTGGATGCGCACTGCTGAAGAGTCTCATACCAGAACGAAACGGCCTTCCAGTACTTCATAGTTTTTCATAGTGATCCAGCTTCAATTGACCCATGATTTCAACTAATGAAATTTCAAAAATCTTCACAAAAACTCTTTTGTTTATATATTATTTATTATTGTTTCCATGTTTTTTCATTTAAATTTTAATCGATTTAAAATTAACAACAATTCATTGTTTGATAGTATTTGTTTGTAAATTTATTCAAGTATATATAACAAGATAACTAAATGTTACCAGTTAATTGTTTTGTTGCTTTTCACATAGACATGTTAATTGACAGATAAATTATTCTGTTGCCAATAGACTGATATAACAAATAATGTAACGACTTTTCTATTACATATTAATTCAATGTATATGACATGAATTTGTAAATTAAATTTGCAAGTATATAAGGATGTAGGCTACACATTATTTACATTTAAAAAAATATGCTGTTTTTTATTAAATTTTTGTATTCAATTATGTTTTATAGATATCAACTGTTTTAAACATTTCCCAGTGTTTTAAATTTAAATTTTGAATGAAACATTCACAATATTATTTTATTATTACCTGTTAACTATGTAAAGAAACATGCATATTGTACGTATGCATCCATATATATAGAATTTTGCTGACTTCTTACCAGTTCATAATATTGTTACTATGTGCCAAATTAGTTTACCTTGCTACATAATTCATTATTTTTGTTTTTATCATTCACTTTTGTTCGTTCATATCATAATATGTGGATAGTAAAATGAAGTTTTGTATATTTTTTATTATGATCATAATTAAAACAATTTTTTAGAATATAATAATGAATTGTAACGTTTTATTGATAATCAACTGATTGATACTGCACTAATACAATATATATCTTTACATTAGTTATTCTATGTAAATATATTTCAATGATTAATTTCATTTGAACTTTTGATGTTGAAATAATTAACTGTAAATAACTGTTGATAATTTAGTTTAATAAAATATATTTTGTTCTATTTAATGAAATGATTTTATTAATTTTTGTTTTTTTATAAAATAATCCAATGATTCCCTTAGATACAATATCAAATATCCTCAGAAGTTTCAATTAACAACAAAGTAGGTCAAGTTCATACTAATTATTGAATTAACACGATGAATTTAATTATTTTAATGTTTAATAAAAATTAAATATTGATATTTTTATTTTCTTTTGTAATTTTATAAAAATATTGCAAACGAGACTATAATTTATGGACAAACCAATCAGGTAGAAGATAATAGGTCTCGTATTCTGGCGCGAAATCCACTCTTCCATTTGGATAACTAGAGTTTTGGCATTATATCTGATATCAGTTCATGATGAAAACCCTAAATCTAATTCCTAACCTTAACCATTAACCATACATCATAATTCCGATTCCTCTTACCGGTTTATAACCCTTATTTGGTCCTCGTTATTATGTGAACACTCTCAAGGTCGCTTCAACGTCGCTGAAAGATCGTCCATAACTTATAGTCTCGCCATATTGTAAGGTTATTTTTCGTTTCGATTGAATATATTTAATCAATACTACAATTTTCTTTAAAGCAAATTTCCTTCCTAAATAAATGATTGAATAATATAAAATGTTTACGGAAATTCATTCTTTTTTCTAATTTTAAATATGCAACTGATACTTTTCGTAATGTTAAAAAAACGTTCGTAGAAATTAATAAAACACTTGGATGATTTTCTTACATTTTTATCAAAACTATCATTTAAAATGGAATTTTTTAAACGTACAGTGTAGAAATCCGCTTATTACATTCTTACTAAAGGAATTTTAAAGTAAATAATAAACAAAACATTTACTTATCTGATACACAAGAACCTTTGTTATTTGTAATTATATACTTTTTTAGAAAAAAACGATTTTTACTGGTGTGTAAAACATGCAAGTAGTAACTACTTTAAAAAGATTTTTCGACAAGACTATAATTTATGGACGATCTTTGAACGAATCTTAAGTGACCTTAAAAAAATATTTGGCCAATCAGCGAACAGTCAGTATAGAGTAAAAATACATTATACAAAACCAAAGAAATAAAGTAGATACAACTCTTATACATGGTTCAAAATCTTGGCAAGGTTAGAAACAGGTTCAGAGGTTATAAAATCTTAATGCATGCAGTAGAAAGAGACCATCCATATGGTTACAGAATAGTCGACATCTCGGCCATGATAAGATCGAAAAAAACTCTTTTAGCCTCGATCACATAGCTTCAGTATTGTTTGTGTTCAGTCCACTTGTTGAGTACACGAAATGCCACTTGTGGATAAAAACACGATACACATAACCAAGCGTTTGTAGGAGTCTGTACGTTTTCCAATCGTCCGTATATATTATAGTGCCTGGCTGCAACTAGTGCTACTAGTGCTTTTATTATCTAGTTCGCAATAATTGTTAGCCAAATGGATGGGTGAGTTTCGCACCGAAATCCGAGATCTGTTATCTTATACCTGATTTGTTCGTTCACAAATTATAGTCTCGCCGTTTTTTTTGTTATAGCTTAATTATTATGTTTTGTACAAAATTCTCTGTGAACCGATCGTGCCTTAACATCAAGTACTGAAGTTGTCGCCGTGACCTTGAAACCTCCGTAACGCTTGTGATTGGCTCGTCCATAAATTATCGTCTCGCCGATTTTTCCTGTATTACTTTATAACGAAATCTGCAATATGTTAATGTTTACTTTAGTTTGTATTAACATGTCGATATCACAAGTAGACTTTAGTTTAATAAAGACACGACTTTGAAAATATTTCATGTTCATATGGTGAGAAATCAATACTGGTTAAGTCCAAATCTATTTTTTTTCACGTTTTACTGGTGAAAGGCATCAATTTCCATGTAATAACATGACTGAAGTTAGGAATGCCAAACATTGGACGAGAGTAAATAATTTCATAATTCATACGACTATCATGATTTTTATATATTTCTGAATATGCTCCCTAATGAAACTTTAAATGCTTACTACTAAGATGTCTTAGACTAAGACAAAATCTTGACCAAAACCACTGTGAATTTCAGTGTGAATTTCAATAGTTCTCTTATTATTTTCAACTCATGATACAAAATCATCTACAATCGATTAATGATTAACAATCATAAACATTTTCAAGAAACGCAATTTCCATCGGAAATTATCAAATTTATTCCTAACAAATTTTATTTCACAAATAAAATATTTTATTTCATAATTCTTTTGTTTCCGGTTAAAAATAAATTTGGTATTTAAACTAAACATCAAAAATGGGAAATGGTTTTGAATTTGGATATTTTTGAATAGATTAAAAGAGATTTGTTGTAATCTTATACTTTCATTAGGAAATTAGAGAGAATTATCAAAACTCAATCAATAATTAATGTTCCAGATTGGATGTGTATGTGTTTTTCATCAAACTGTAAATCAAAATACTCTATATGTCATGAGCATTGTGTTTTGAATGAAGAATTTCGTTTACTTCACATATGTATCATGTTTTTTTTAATAATTCGATTTGTCCTCTTTTCCATCGGTTACCATAAAGCTCGTAGTATGAATATGTTAATGTAAAGAAATGAAGTTAATTATATTTACTTCTAGTTAACTATTGAATGAAATAATGAAATATTGGACTGATTTCCTATGCATTCGCTTCATTATTATATGATAATGATAGACAAGTATACTTTCTTATAATAATTGCTATCAATTAACTTTCCGAAACTTTTATAATACGGAGAATTTAAAACAACGATCATTATTTTTGTCCGCATATTTAAAGAGAAAAACAATTTCAATTACTTCCTATAGTAATTTTAAAAGCCACTTCATTACACTTGAATAAATTTTATGCAATTATTATGTATCAAACAAAAATAGTATGTAAATTCAAACTAAAACTCTAATATCCTAGTAAAGATTAAATTATGGGTAACGTCTGGGAACTATTAATAGACTAATATTATATATATACATATATATTCATATTGTATAACTATCAGTAACTAGATAATGTATATCTATATTCTTCTTATTATAAGCTCCATTTTAAACTATATATTATTATAATACGATTTACTGTTTTTTAGTTATACTCATTTTATTGATTACTGTCTCCCACGTTCACAGCCACTATTTGGCTTGATATTGTTTAAATGTTATTTCCTATTTTATGGTGTGATGTGATCTATTTGGTTGGTATATATGTTTGAAATAAATTATTCTCATAGTGGATGCTGATATTGGTGTTCTAGACTCAACTGGACAGGCTAGGCGAACAAATGAATAATAAAAACGCTAGACTACTCATACCGGTTGAACGTCATTGGTTTAGCACAATACTGAGATTGAATACGTCGTATTTCGATTGGCGAATAAATCACATGATAACCAGTCGCGGCTTAAAGTCACAACAAAAACAATATTTAAAACAAATTTAATTTACAACGATAATATTTTCAAATAAAATTTTAATGCATTTGTATTTGTAATAGAAGATTTTGATGAGGTTTTATTACTTTTAGAAGTTAGTACATTTCACAAAGTAATATACATCGAAGAATCATTACTGATTTCTCAAGAGTCCACGTTTATGGTTTGAAACGAGAAGAATCTAAGGTTTTATTTTATTCTGTCGGATGTTAATCCATTAGGTTGTCATTTCAGTGCCAATTTTTTTATTGAACTTCAACAAGCTCATATTAGGCTACTAAAAAGTATATGATCTTTATTTAAATGGGCTATATGTTATGAATGGTTTACTAAATCCCAAGAAACTCTTTACTTGACTGATTAGTTATACATGGTTTTAAGGGACTTCAGTTGGCTGTATCATTACCTATTTTTGTACACATTTTTTGAATGTACAAGATTCCGGACTTCTTTCTGCAAGATAGCAGATTTATTTAAACTGCTTAGGTCTGAGAACATAATTTTTTGTGTTACCACCATTTATGTTAAAATGAAAACATAATCACTGTCTTCGTTCACCACTTATGTAGATTCAAGTTATCATTCCATATCATTCATAGCCCGATGACTGTCTACAAATGTTTAAGAAGTATGACAAATAATTGTCATATCAATAGTAGTAAAAGGCGGTTAAACATAAGGGATGTGATTTTAATGAAGTAATAAATTCACAAATTAGTATTATATAGTCAAGCTGAAATTCAAATTATCAGCAATAGAAAAGAATAATTCAATATTCACTTTTGAGCTATACCATTTAGGATTCTTGAATAATAATCATTGTTGTCAAGAGATACTTTTGCTGATTTAGAAATTAAACAAATTAACTCCAAAAAAGACATTGTCCAAGAAGCTATGGTCGATTAAGAATTTTCCAACTTGATTCGTATTATTTGATGTTTATCTATTAAGAGTTTGGAATAATGCTAAAATTAACATATTTTGAAAAAGATTCAGTGATTAATTAAAAGATATTAGGTCCATTAGTGCTCATTGTATTAATAAAATTTGAATGACATAGCTTTCTTGTTTCGTTAAAACTATGTGATTACCAATTGAATTATATGAAGAATTATCGATTGCTAGGCAACCAAATATATCCAGTAAAAATGAAGCTACTTACTGAATAACGTTCATAATTTATAGAATATTTTTGAATTTAAATCACGAACTGGTCTCAGGTAGACAAATATTTAAAACCAGGACCAAAATTGTTGAGTTCACTTCTCAATTAAGAGATCATGGATCCGCACTTCTCAGGAGTTCCATACTAGAATGAGACGGCAACTCAGTGCTTCCGGGTTTTCAGTACCGATCCCATGACGATCACTCATGGACTTAAATGGTAAAATATACTATAATATCTACAAATCCTTTATATTAATTATTGAATTGTTCCAAAATAATGAGATAATCATTTGTTGAAAACATAATTTATGTAGTAGTCATCAATGAAATGAAGTGGAAGCCTTTCGTACAATAAAACAGAAAAGATAGTCGATAATTTCCAGACAACCAGTAATAAAATACGGTTATTCGATTATTTTTAATTTTCTAGTTGAAGTAACTAACAAATTTGATGAGACTATAGTTTATGGACAAACCAATCAGGTAGAAGATATTAGGTCTCGTATTCTGGCGCGAAATCCACTCTTCCATTTGGATAACTAGAGTTTTGGCATTATATCTGATATCAGTTCATGATGAAAACCCTAAATCTAATTCCTAACCTTAACCATTAACCATACATCATAATTCCGATTCCTCTTACCGGTTTATAACCCTTATTTGGTCCTCGTTATTATGTGAACACTCTCAAGGTCGCTTCAACGTCGCTGAAAGATCGTCCATAAATGATAATCTCACCACAAATTTCCATATTGAATGAATCTTTTATATATAAAAATTATAATTATGACCAATATCAAATTAATGATTATTTTGTTATTTTTTCTCGTTAAAATGTACATTATTCAAATTCACAGTATTTATTTTCAATTTATACCTTGGTTGTCACGCTAACATAACATTCCGCTCTCACCAAAATGAACTAAATAAACCAGGATATTATTTCACAACTTTCATACCTCATTGGATGAACATCATTCTTGATGGAGATCATGAACCAATTGATGTTAGACCACCACTGAAAACCTGGAAGCTCTGGTCGACCGTTTCGTTCTATTGTGGGACTCCTCAGCAATGCGCATCAACGATCCCGCTCGCATGATTCGAACCCAGGGCCTTCAGTCTCGCGCGCGAACGCCTAACCTACTCGACCACTGAGCCGACCAGCATCCAACGGTGATAATGTCTAACCTCAACCAATCCACGAAGTTGCGCGACCATCTTCCATTGTACTGAGGTAGACACCTGTTTCTACCCGACATGGATTAGCTCCACTGGTCACGACTTCTCACCAGAACTCCGAGAATTTTCTCACGAAGCTAGTCATTAGTGAGAACATTGTAATTATCAGTTTAGGTGTTGTGGAGATTGTCAAGTTTTTGATCGAGATCATGAACATCATTCTATCAAGCTTATTAACTGATAGTAAAACTTTTAACCAATAAATTTCATACCGGATGTTATGTAAGTATTGCACTTATAGTTAGACATAGAGGTCATGATTTTATTAAGTTGTGCAACAAACTGCAATGAATACATTTTTTCCGGCTGTATACTTTGGTTACAAAAGCGAAAAAAATTAATGAAACTACATTACTACATGTGGCATTAGAGAATCTAAAAATTCATAAATGTTTAATTTATCTGAATGATACTAATGAAGTAATTCGAATTTTTGAGTAAAATGCTGAATCTTGTCATTAAATAATTCATTCATGATACAATGAGATCACTTAACAGTTCACCGTAAATTTTCATTCTTAATAAACAGAGGATAATACCAGCTGACGAGTCCCAAATAAAACGAAACGCACGTCCTGGATTACACTGCTAGCGACCGTCTATCTTTGCTTAAAAAGCTTGTGACATAAGGCTGTATCAAGGCAATCCACATAGGATGCGCATATGCTAATGTGAGACTGATCAATTGCAGTCCTAAATAACAATGGGAAGATACAAGTAAAACAACACCAAGTGGATTTGTTTAAAGATATTTTTTTGACTGAAATTTATTTTATTGAAACAATCTTAGCCATTGATAAAAGGGAATACCATCTGACATTTGGTTATTTATTTCGAATTCTCGAAAACCTATTCATCAAATTATTTACAGTCATAAATTAAAATTCATCGGATAGAAGCGTGATTAATAATATCAGTAGATAATAAAAGCTTAGTGAAAATAAAGTCATAAACATCAAAGCGAAAATTCAAGTAAACAATGTCAAATGAATTTAAACTTCACCCTATTGCACAAGCACGTGGCTATCAGGACTGAGTAGCTAAGTAGATAACACTATGATGTTTGAACGGAACGGTACTGGGTTCAAATTGCGGAGTGAGCATCAATTCTGTTGTGCAAAAATATCCAGCTGACGAGTCCAAAATGGGACGAAACGCGCATCATGGATCCCACTAATAGTCACTATTCATCTTTGCTTATAACGCTGGGCATTGTTTATCTATGTATTAGGTGTTTTTAATGCACTTTTACCCGGCTTTGGATTTGTGTCTAAAATATTGTTTTAGTTATCAAACTGGTCAAGCCCTTTATTAAAAACTTTTTAATGAATAAACAACTAAGTTGATTAATAAACTACAATTTGTTTTTTTATAGTATTTTGCAGCGCATTGCTTAGTTCATGTCCATATTTCACTGTATATAATGTTATAAACATTCATTAATCTGTCGTCATTTTATTAATGAGGCGATTTTGTTAAAAAAAACCTAAATGAATTCATTTGTAGAAATAACTATTCACTACGGACAAATCTACTATTGCTATAGTTAAATAAATTTTAAAATATAACAATAACGTATTGTTAGTTTTTAACATTTGTACTTTTGGTTTTGTACGATTTCTCTACTATTACATCATATATGATAGCTGAACAAAAAACACGTGAAAATTGTATACTTTTGTACCTTCGTCATCCAACCTTCATCATTCTAACAATTAATAATGTATCAGCAATTAGATTTCCAAACAAAGCTCATTAAAAAAACACTTCACTATTTTATATAGAAACTTATTTGAAAATGTATTAAATTTCTCTTTTTATTTGAGTATTCTACTTCATAAAACTTTAATTAAATAACTTATGTAATCAAATTCAATCGATTATTCAATGCATTTAGTGACATTCACCAAATAATACACCATTTATAAATACGGTAAATGAAACCGCTGAGTATGATGTAAGTGAGACAAGTATAGTGATAAGAAGTACAATAAAATATCAAAAATTCATATTATTACTATTATTATTAAGCAAAGGTTTTCTGTAAATATTGTTCGATTAAAGTATAGTTTAAATATACCACAAATTGGTTTTAACTAGACACATATTAATATATAGCAAAGACTGACATTCGATTCAAATCTACAATTTTTAGGCAACAAAACGAGTAAGTTTTCTTTAGACTACTGAGTTTATATTCATAACTTTATAACATTAATTAGGAAACTGACCAATAATTAGTATAATTGTTCACTACACCTTGATTTAAAGTTGTTGTCTACCTGAAAATATTCTGTAATGTAATGTTTTATTTTCTTAACAGTTCGTTTCATGTGTAATTAGATCCTACATATATTATATCAAAGTCAATAGTATTGCTGCTTGAATAATAAGTGATATGGGTTAAAATAAATAGCATAGAGATTTTATTCAGTAAAGTTGGATTTTTCCACCTTTAATACTTCAGTATGAATAACTGAAATAAAATCTAATTCCAATGATTAAATATTCTCTATTTTATCGTTAGATCATAAAGGTAAACTAACCTTAACTGCCTGTTAACTATAAAAATAATATTTAGTTATAAGATTGTATGAAGACTTAAATCACTTCAAAAATTCCATTTAGAGATTTTAAAATTAATTGAAAAACCGGTAAACACAAAATAAACAATTTAAATACTTTTATGCCTTATCAGCTATGTGTAAACACGATTGAATAAAGAATTCACAAAATTAACATATCACGTGTGTAAGATCTATCAGAAGAGAACAAAATCCTGATGAAAACCGAATGAAAAAGAAAACGCAGTTCAGTCAACTCACACTTATGGGAAAGTGGTTTTATCTATCAGTTTCAATGAGTGAAAATTCACGTTTTATCTGATTAACGTACGTTTAAAGTCATTTTTGTGCATCAAATGAACAAATAATCTTAACTAGAAATTATATTTATATTAAGTTATTTGATATACGGCCAGGGGAGTTCAATCTGCATTGGGCCAAGACAATTATCCACGTCAGACAGTGGATGAGGGGTTGCGTAAAATCATAGATCGATCAAAGTTAAACATTTACATCATTGGATGCTGTGATTTAGAGTTTAAGTGTTCACACGTGAGACCGAACGTCTTGGGTTCGAGTCTCATTTGCGGGGTCGTTGGAGCGCACTGCTCAGAAGTTCCATACTATGACGAAAAAGCCGTTCAGTGTTTCCGCGTTTCCAATGACAGTCTAGCTTAGATTGATCCACGAATTCAACCATCAACATACTTGTTTTCATCAAATAAACTGTATTTATTCATTATTGGTTCGATAACCATAATTCACTTACAGTAAAATAAATAAAATAGAAATTAAGTTAACCAGTAATATGTTTATGTATAAGAACGATCAAAAACATTGAAGAATAAGATGTAGAATAAAAAAATGTGAAATATAAGAATGATCAACAATTGTTTACTGTTTTAACTCGATACGATAAACAAATGAAAACAAGTACCTATACAGAATTCAATAATAAACATTATGATCAAATTGAATTACATTTATCAAACAAAACAAATATTTAGATAATGACTGATCTCCGCATTATCAATTATGTAACGCTAAGCGGTGAGTAAATAGATGTATGTATGATTAGATTAAGTTCTGTGGTAATTAACTTACTATCCTTTTGAGATAAAAAAAGATAAGATACCCTATAATCATTTATTTTGATGAATGAATAAATATAATGCCTTTTTATTGGATCAATAATTTAAAACGAACAATTAATTGAGGACAGAAGAATGTTTAGTTTTATTTAAACATTGCACCATATAAAATTGGACCATTTAATTAACTAAAATAAGATTAAAATTTAAATTCTGAAATGATCATGGTTGATTGATTTTAGCTGGAAAACAAAATCAAAGTTAATTAAAACAGCACAGTGATTTACGCATGACTGGTCGATGTTTCTGCTTAATAATGAGTTGAACTTGTTGGTGAAATAATTTTTGGTGCATTCTTCAACAGAGATTTGTAGTGAAAAATGTTATTTATTTTGTATTGTTTGTTTGAAACTTTCTATTAATGTTTAGAACTGAAATTGATCCGCCTCTTATTGGCATACGTGCATCCTCTGTGGATTGTCTGAAGTCACAAGCATTATAATCAAGGATGGATGGTGGCTAGTAATGAAATTCAGGACTCGTCAGATGACTGTCAGAACTCAATAGCTAAGTGAATAACGCGATTCTGTTTGAAGTGAATGGTACTGAGTTCGGATCCATGAGTGAACATCAACTCTAGGATGAATGTATATCCCAAATAAGACGAATCGTGTATCCTGGATTCCACTGCTAGTCACCATCCATCTTTGCTTATATCGGAAAATGTTATGTTTTCAAAATTAAGGAGCTAAATTCCTAACTTCAACAACAATTTGTTAGATCATAATACTTCAACTATGAATTTTTTTGCTATGATATGAATGTTAAAACTTTGTTGTAAAATGTCATTTGGTCACTCGACAATCAAGACTAATTCATGGTTTAATAGTTTTAAAAAAATGTTATAGAGATTAGGTCAGTTAAAAGTGTGTGGTTAATGCTAAGAATAAATTTAGTGATGTTTCTCTATAAAGCTACTAATTTTCTATTCTTTTTTCTAAAAACTGATAATTAGTTTTATTGTATAATACTATAGATGACTTTTTGGATATGGAGCATCATTAAGTTTCATATAGTGTTTACATTTAAATCTTATTAGTTTTCTATCTAATGAATTCGGAAATATTGAACTGTAAAAGGTTGCAAACAAATTGGGTAAGGAAAGAAATGAATTTTATGGAAGTTTTTGAAGTTAAAAGTTCGGTGGTTGATAAGCATACTTAAGAATTCGAAAATAATACAAATTCAAAATGTTAAACATATGCGTACAGTATAAAATAAGGTCATTTTATTTCGTTGGTTTAGGAATTATTGAATATAAAATATGTATGAGAGATAATGAAGTCTGATGAATAAAGATAATAAAATGTCGAAATCTAAAATAAATTTCGAAAGGTAGAGAGGTTATACAATAATTAACTGAAAAACGTTACTATTAATGTTACTACAACTAAAGATTACAATTAATAATGTATTGAGGGTTAGTCACAAGCCTGTAGTAAATTGCATACATTGATATGCTTTACAACTGTTAATACATTTTTCACAAACAATTTCTCTATGAAGTACGAATCGGTGAAAATATTCAACATTTTAAAATTTATCTATCAGCAGAGATATTAAAATAACTTAAATCGGTATAGAATTAAAGAAAAGTTGATCAAGTCTTCAAAAACCTATAACAGAGTTTGACTAATGTTCATTTAATGATTTCTATATATTCTGTTGGAATTTGTTATTTTATGTGGTATTAATAATTAATCAATTTTTAGAAAACAAAGACAAATGGATAGCTGATTCATCTTAGTGTGATACACATCATCTGAGTGGAACTATGTTCTCACGATGGGTCAGATCTGTGACTGATACCACCTACATTTTAAAAATAATTTCCACAAAACTCTTTTATCTAAAGGTACATAGATTTCAGTATAAGCTTTTGCGGGGATTATAGTATTTTTTTAGATTTATTCAACAACTGATCATAATTAACTCACAATTAAAAACCTGAAAACACTAGAAGACAGTTTAGTTTAAGTATAGGGTTCTCCCACTGTTGGGTGCCCGGTTACGTGTCTGAATATTAAGCATTCGTGTAAGACACTGAAGATCTTGGGTTTCGGGTTCATCTTAGATAACGTGAATGTGCACCACTAAGGACTACCATATCATTGCTTAACGATAACGTAGCACTTCCAAAGTTTTAATTTTGATCGAACTAAGATCCGTTCACGTTTTAAAATATGGAAATATTTAAATTTTTTTGATAGGTATGCTGAATTTATGCTACTAGGATGCTTTGAAATACTCATCATATCTTTTTTTAAATATACAAGCCTCCTTTGATTCTAAATGTTCAAACATTTTCTAAAATATGTTTATTTGATAGAATACTTACAACTAAGATCTATCAAAGATATTTCTAATTAAATTTATTTAAATTTTATTTTGATTGAAACAATATTATTTTTATTATTAGTTATTTATTTCAATTACTACTTGTTTTAGTACAAAATTACGATGAACAATTTCTTAGCTATTTAGTTTCAGTATCAATAGGGGTTTTGTGGATATTATAGTGATTTTAATAATTGAGAACATGAGTCAATTAAAGCTAGACCACCATAGATAACCTGAAATCATTGAACGGCAGTTTCGTCCTATTGCGGGACTGGCTTCAAGAGATAATTCATGAAGTTCTAGTGAGAAGCAGTGACCAGTGGATTTCAACCAGGTCTCTTGTGAGATAGGGTTTCCTTGAAGACAATGGTGGATGTTTCGCTCAATCGCATGAATTAGTTGAAATTAGACATTAACACCATTGGATGCCTGTCGGCTCAGTGGTCTAGTGGTTAAGCTCTCGAACGCAAGACTGATAGGTCCTAGTTTCGAATCCAGCAAGCTGGATAGTGGACACTTAAAGCTGAGGAGTCACATACTAGGACGAAACGTCCGTCCAGTGCTTCCAGATTTTCCATGGTGGTCTAGCTTCAATTGACTCATGATCTCAACCATTAAAATTATTTGGTTTTAAATAACGTTTTCACAGTTTAATTTTCATATCCATTTTTCTTATCTTCATTTATCAGACATCATCTGTCGTTATTCTGATTCTATGTAATTCATGTTTGACAATGCTAAACCGACTTTAAGCTTTTTATAAATAAATGAAAAAGAGGCGAAAAAAAACAGTTTGAATACATTTTATTTCATAAGTTGATATAATTCTTTTTATGATAATATTGTTGAATGAAATAAGTTGTTGTCAGAGTTCTTATCAGTGGAATGTTGAATAGTAGAAATGTTCAATAGAAAAGCAAAGTATTTATTGTTTTACTTCAAATATAGAAACTATGGACATCATCATATTTACCATTGTTGTTGTATTCTTACAACTAGTCTAACATTTATAAAAAAAAGACATTGATTCTTAAGTATTATTACATAATCAAATGATATAGAGTGGAACTAAAAGTTCCCTAGTTATATATTCATATATACATAGATTTAGTTAGGTAGATAGACGAACAGATAAACAAACAAACAAGCAAACAAGTTGGTCTGTAAATAGATAAATTAGATGAATTGATAAACTGATATGTATATTTGATAAAAGCTGAGATTTGATTCAACAATTAATGTTCTGAACAGTTAGAACGATATTAGAGTAATAAAGACTTTTTTAATCTACTTCACAATTTTCGAAGATAAAATAATATGAATTATGTAGTTTGTTTCTTTAAAAGGCATAATATATCCTTGATATACAATTTAAAAAGGAAGATCAAAGAACACATTATGTCGAGAAATAGAGATAGACATGAGAAAAACGAACAAAAGTTGAATAGAACTGGAAAGGAAGACCCAGGACAGAGTGGGTTGGAGAATGCTGGACCTCACCTATGCTTCATTGGGATTACCAGGCATAATTAAGTAAGTAAGTAATTCAATTTAAAAATTTAAAATGATTTGACTCAAGAATATGTATCGTATACAGTAAATTATTAGGAGTATGCTTTTTTACTTAGTCTTCTGAAAACATTATAGAAATCAACAATTTTTTATTAGTAAACTAAAGAATTGGAACTTTTCTATATTTGGCAGATCTCGATTGATAACTACTGAAAAATATACTGTATCTTGATTCTTCTGTGAACACCTGTGATGTTCCATTGACCTAGAAAACTGTGAAAATACAGAGTACCTTATAACCATCCAACTGTTTTCTAAAAACTTCAGTTATAACTGTAAGTCAGTTAGATGAAAGAAGCTGTATGTAAACTTTATAATGAATAATTTAGTATCCAGGATAATTTTTATAAGTCTTTATCCATTCCTGGTGGTATTTTCAGTGATGTCTTACATTGAGATGAATTTCCATTATAAAGCTGTAACCAGTGTAGTTCAAACATGTCACAAATCAGTGGTCGCCAACAAGATTCGAAAACAGTAATCGCTTGATTATGTTAAATAAGCCATAGTACAAAATATGGAATATTTCCACAAATTTCCGTTTTAATCTATTCGGCTTCAGAATAATAAAAAAAAACGTGTAAAAGTTGTTCCTTATAGTGATTATGTATTGCATGCTTTCATCTTAAAAGCCTTTCCATAACACTTTTTCTACTGGATATATTTCACAAAAGAATTAAATGTAATCTCATCTTTTTACAAAATATAAATATGAAGTAAAATATACTGATCATCATTGTGATTCTACTTGAATTTTATCATAACTAGGTTTTCAACAGATTCTAGGGTGGTTCTTTTCACTAAAAAATCACATAAATACACCAATCAGCTAACACATATTATTAACCAGTTAAAACAATTTTAAACGCTAAAAAATTCCCATTATATTAAAACATAATTAATATGAACGAAGAATATTCTTTTCAACAATTTTTTATCAGGTTCTACAATTATCTCATATTCGAATTAATAATCCATAAAATTGGCCAGATTTAGGGCACGTTACATCATTTAAATTTGTAATATGTAAATCAAGAATTGTTGTTTGTCATATAAAATCAAATCAAATCGTTAATGTTGGAGCTGACTTATATGAAGTGTTAACTTCGATCAATTTATAAGTAAAATGAAATTTTGAGATAATGATCAGAATAAATATGGTCGACATGAGGTGAGAGAGAGAATTTGATCTAATTCATATTACTACTCCACATATTACGTAATTTCTGATTTTTATTCCATTATTCTCTCTCTCTCTCATCCCATGTTGACAATAATTATTCCGATCATTATTTATCTCACAATTTTATTTCCCTTATAAATTGATTCAAGCTAAATTCACTTGGTGTTGTTTTACTTGTATCTTCCTATTGTTATTTAGGACTCATGTTGCCATATTACTGTTATTAGCTTTATTCAATATTATATCTTTGATACAATACAAAATTCTAAGCACAATGTATCTCAACAAGTTCCCGTTTCTTACTTCTTGGTCGATCCTGACGCTAAATATTGAGTGATCGTCAGTTAAAAGTTAGCAGTCCAGTCAATCATCATCTAAATGATGTACATACTTTTTGCGGCATATTGCCAGTAGCCACAACATCTTTGAATAAGCCCTTTGTAACCTGTACAATGAAGGGTTGTATACATTTCAGAAACGCACCTGAATAGGTTATACCATTATTAACCATAATGATGTATCAAAACAAACGAAATTAGATAACTTGTTGAATAATTTAAATAAGTAGCCCAGATGTTCAAGCAGGCTGCATCGTGTACAGACTGCCTCAATATAGCTTTCGATCACAATC
Source organism: Schistosoma spindalis (assembly GCA_946903255.1). Classification (NCBI taxonomy): domain Eukaryota; kingdom Metazoa; phylum Platyhelminthes; class Trematoda; order Strigeidida; family Schistosomatidae; genus Schistosoma; species Schistosoma spindalis. The sequence goes on from OX336424.1 coordinate 22,151,608, forward strand.
TTTTTAACACTTCATATTAGTTAACTCCAATATTAACAATTTTAAAATGTAAAAAATATCATGGATTTGTTTAAATTTATTGTTTCTCAGTTCAAATAGAACTATTATATATTCAAGTAATAAGTAACCATTTATTCCTTTTATTGAAATAACAATTATATATCTTTCTCTTCTTCTCCTTCGTTTCTTTTTGCTCTAAACTTTAAATTATTAAATCAATAATATTCATTCAACTAAAAATCATTTGAACTTCATAAATAAAAGTTTTGAAAGAAAAAAAATAGAAAACAAAAATTTTTATTAAAAAATCAAATAAAAAAACGAATCTTTATTTTTGATGGATTTACTTAAAATAATAATGTTTATTTATTAAATTAAATACATTTGGATATTTATTTGAGAATGAATAAACGGATGAATGAATGAATGAATGAATAACAATTCCTTTATGAAAAGAAAAAAAATGACTATATAAATAACGAGTTTATTATGACAAATAAATATTTTCATCGAGACTATAATTTATGGACGAGCCACTCACAAGCGTTTCAGAGGTTTCAAGGTCACAGCGACAAATTCAATACTTAATGTTAACGTACGATCGGTTTCACAGAGAATTTTGTACAAAACATGATAATTGAGCGGCCATAATAAATAAAACAGCGAGACTATAATTTGTGGACAAACCAATCAGATAGAAGATAACAGATCTCGGATTTCGGTGCGAAACTCACACATTCATTTGGCATTATGGCTGATAGCAGTTCGTGATGAAAATCCTATATATATAATTCCTAATTAAGGCAAATTATGACAATTATTGCAAACGGGATAATAAATGCACCTGTATCACTAGCTGCAGCCAGGTACTACAATATATATGGTTGATTGGAGATCGTGTAGACTCCTACAAATGCTTGGTTATGTGCATCGTGTTGTTATCCACAAGTGACATTTCGTGTACTCAACAAGTGGACTGCACACAAACAATACTGAAGCTATATGATCGAGGCTGAATGAGGTTTTGAGACTTTATCACGGCTATGGGGGCCGACTATTCTGTAACCATATGGATGATTTCCTCTACTGCGTGGATTACGATTTTATAACCTCTGAACCTGTTTTTAACCTTGATGAGTTTTTTAACCAGAAATTATCTTCTTTGTAAACTTCATAATTTCAAGTTATTTTTTTAGTTTTATTTTTCAGGTGATTGATATTGTTAATTAGTCGGTTCAGTTCCATAAAACAATAAACTTGAGCTTGACTCTTTATAGAACAGGAGATTCAAACTAAATCTTATCTTTTTCTTTAAAATACCCAATAAACTATTCTTTATATTTAATCAAATAATTCAATATGAAGAAATTTCTTAATACGACATTCTTAACTCTTTGTCATTTATGAAACATACTCATTGTAAATCGTCTCTCTATATGAATAAATTTACCTGTAATTTTTCTAGACTCTGGAATAATCTAAAACAATTTATCCGTACGATAAAATCACTCTCATTCTTTGTTCGCTACATTGTTGCATACTGCTCCTCTGAAAATGCATTAAATGTTCTAATACATGTAAGTGTATCTCATTCCGCAAGTGAGATTATAAGAAGTTTAAATGTTCAGTTATTATTAGTAGTGAATTCCCCAAGTAAAACCACTTAGGTGTTGTGACTTTACATTAACACAGACCCTAGCAACCTTAACTAATTTGAATAATATTTAACATTGACGGTATATCACTGTGACATATGGCACATGCATTATGGTAGATCTGATTGACATATTTTGTTAATTATTGCTTCGTTGTTTCGTGCTCTCTGTTTTCTTTATACTTTCTCTAGTTGTAGATAATTATCATCAATTCGTTCTGGCACAGAAAACGACCCTAAATGCACCGTTCATCAATCAACAGGCTGTCCACTTGACAAAAGAAAACCTACGGTTCATTTATGGTCTGTGACGTAAGTTATTTTCAAAATTTATTTGAGTGATGTATTAGTTAGTGCACAAACTTCAAACAAGGCGTTACTGCACACCAAAATAATAAATAAATAAAATAGAAAAAAAGATGAAATATATGATTTCGGTAAGACATAAATAAATCCGAATTCTGAAAAAAACTGCTATATCAGTTCACATTATTTAATCATAATGCAGTTGACACTGTTATCTTTTCCTGATTTCAATACCGCTTAACGTCCACCTGATCAGTGCTAACGCCATACAGATAGTCATTTTTGCTAGAATAGCATAAACGAATCATCTTTTACAAGTTGAAATATTTGAAATGCATCTAAATTACTACTTATATCAAAACATAATATTGGAGTTATGACAGAATAAACTGTGATCTAGTACTAATCAATATCATAGTTTTTAAGGGAGTCCTTTAATTTAATTTTCGAAAGGTCATAACTAGATATTAGTTGTCAGAGTAAAATAAATCAACATTTCAGATAAACCTCAGATTCTTAAAATGAACTTCATACACTAATAAAATGTTTCTTTATTATTTATAAAATGATTGTACGTCTAAATAAATACCAGTATGCTAAACGCATAAACTTAATAAAGTGACAATAATGAAAGTAACCGATGATATCATTCAACAAATGTTGAAAATAGTTCAGCAAAGAACATTTTCTTTTCAACATTATCATTTACTCAAGCTGTACCATCATATTTGTGGTTAATTTATACATAACATAGTCGATTGAAAATTAAGAAGACGATTATATCATATTATGTGCCAAAGAAAGTGGTTTAATAATCGTGGAATGAAGAAAGATAATAATAAGAAATTAAAGATGCAAAGAATAATTGTCCGCTTGACGAGTATGAAAAAAATGAAGGAGAAATCAAGAGCATGGTGATTATAGCGAACAATTTAAATTAATAAGATTAAAAATTTTATAAGAGTGTAATGAAATCAGATTACCATTTAAAGCAATTAGACCCTTTGATAAATTTCGATAATGTAATAGGAAGAGTAATATTATCAGATAATCTTTGTCTTCTTATTACATTATCGAAAGATTCCCATTCATAAAAATCAAGTGTTAAGATCATGGAAAAATGGTTCTCACATATCTCTTTTGACCACAGAGTTCAATTTGAAAAAGATTGTTTGTTAACGGCTCTGCAGTGCATAAATTATTGATATGCACTCCTATAGAACCAAATTATTGATTGTTAACTACAAGGCAGTCTCACTAAAATTTAGTCATAATTAGTAAATACAGTTTGTATGTAAATATATTATCTGTTTGAAGAAGGTACATCAACATCAAAATGATAACAGATACGTTTTACTAACACTTATCGACAAATTAAGAACCCATATTGGACAAAGATTACCTTCAGATACACAGAATTAAGGATTATGCTGATTTTTGGTCATTTAGTAATAAATTTGTCAATACATTCAAAAACTTTCAATTGTGGATAATAATCGATAGTAAGATTATTTCAGTAGGATCAGAATATCCCACAAAAATAAATATTTGTGATACATTGTTGAAATATCCATTAAATCATACATACAATAACTGACAGCTTTTTTATAATGATTCCAAACTAATAAGGAGTAATTTGTGGTACAATGGGAAAATTTAAAATTCTAATTAGATTAATAATCCCTGATTCTGATTTTTAACAAAACTTACGTTATTTATTTAAAATTCAGTGGATTTCATTTTTTCAACGCATGATATTTTCCATGACCGAAATTGAAATTTATTCAAATAGACTTCAAAAAACATTAATAAGTAGAGGATAATTCTGTCGATGACACAGGTTGTTATTCATATATGGAAAAGTATGAATACCTCACTTTTAACTGACGTTTATGCTGACAACACTGTTCAAATGAATAACAAAAACTTCACGATTATACAACCCTGCTAGGAAAACTAAAGTTCACGGAAATCATTTACTCAAGCTACAAATCTTCTCCATCATCTCAATGATGATTTTCTAACAACCACTAGACAAGAAAATATGATAATAGTTATGTATGTGGTAATTTTGGTTCCAACTGTTATCAATAAACAGAGAAAAAACGAAAACTGAACATTCATGAATGATAACAAATGTGTGCAATCGATGTATTTTTACAGTAATTAAGAATGTGTACCAAATACTTGCATTTATTGTCAATGATTCCAGATGACTCCTCTTGAAAATTCTTATTTTACGTTAGTTCAGTTCAAGAGATGAAATTATGTTGGTATATTTTAGAGCAAAAGATAAGAGTAGAAATCAGAAAGTTTGTTTCATTCAGTTTACAACTAATCACTTATTGATACAGTAAAATATGCTGGTACTCAGTGAAAACCAAACAACTAACCCTTCACTTCAAACACCAGAGCGCTGTTTACCGTCTTAGTAAACATGGTAAGTTTGTAAAGACTGTGTCCAGTTTCATAAATGTCTTGACATCCTCCAAACTGAACATAGTTTTAAGATCATATAATTTTTTATATAATTGTATAGTACTGAATGTTGGAAGTGTTAAGAAGATTAATTTCACCAAGCGACATAACGACGGTTTATACTTTATTTTCTCTAATTAGTTAGTGAATATGATACATTTGCTAAGTATAGGTTTATGTACTCGGCTTTTAATTATATTTTTAGTCAATGATATTCAACTATACGATGTGTTTTGTGTTTATATTTCAAACGAAAAGGCTTATGTAAAAAGACTAATTTTGTAACATAATATGCTCCAGTTTTCTTCCAAATAAATAAATAACACAAAAAATCTGAATTTAAATTTATTAAAGAGCATCAAGCCCATTGAGAAATATCATTAGTTCGAACTCAACTTAAGGAACATTTCTATAAACAATATTGACTAGTAGGATAAAGTGTTTCTAAATACGATTTACGATCGATTTACTACTTAAATTGAAATCAAGTAAAAAATTTTTATATGTTTAACTTACACAGCAGTATGGACCACTATGTATCATAACAGAAATTCTTTTCTCGACTCGATCAGAAATTTACGAAAGGTATTATCTAAAATGTTTCACAGAATGTACTGGTCAATATAGGCTGAGAAAGTGATTAAAATGTTTCAGAATAATTTGTTAATGAAGTACACCTTGGTGAACTCAGCTATGAGACATACTACCAATAATATTGTTAATTAAATAGAATTTAAAGCATTGTTAGCTCTACTTTATAAATTTTATAATAATTTACGACAAAATGCTATGTCTAGGCAATCAACCAAGAATTTAAATAACTCAATAAAGAATAATCAAATCCCAGTAAAGAATATTATCAATGGAATAATTTCATCTCTTTCTAATAATGATTTGAATATCGTATTCTTTCTTTAAGTCAATGAGTTTCAGTACCTCGGCAAATAATGCTTTCACCGTTTAATGTGAAAGTTAAATTATATGCGTCTAAGAATGGATATTAGCAATGAGATGCAAAGATATCCAGGCGAATAGTCCTGTATAATATAAAATGAGCTTTCTGGACTCCGTTGCCAGCTATCATTTTTTTGTAGAATTCTAAGACATTCATTGCAATTTGAAACCTTCAAGTTTTAAAGAATCATAAAACATAGTCAAGCCACTGTAATATACAGTGATGTATTACTTTAAAACAAGTGTTTCAGGATACAATCGACTGCTTAAAAACTTCCTTAATAAGTAGAGAAATAAATTACTTCAGTCTGAAACATTCTGTTGTACGGCATATTTCAAGAAGTCTAGAGAGCGGCTTAAAATTTCACATCAGTCATAGACTATATAACATGTTAATGTGCTTATATATTTTTTTACAACTTTTATTCGTCTGTACACTTTATTGTTATTTTTGATGACAACACAAGTAATGAAATAAAGAATATAAATATATATTTTTACTATACAAATTAAAGAAAACTTCAATAGATTTGCCATGAATTTGCTTAATTTTCGTCCATTTATTCTCTTCTCTATTTGGTTTGTTCTTTATAAAGGTTTTTCAACTGATAGATTTTAAACTTAATAATAATAAACAAAAACAGCAATGAAATAACATAAAGAAAGAAGGATATGTAAATGAGAAACGAAAATAATAGCCACAGGGTATGACAATCAGTAAAGAATAGGTATATGTGCGTGTATGTGTGTTTGTGTGTGTAAGGAAACAGAAGACCATCACAACAACATTTATGATAACGATGTGTTGTCAATAACAAATACATACAAACGAAAAGTTACGTTAAAGAATAAAACAACAATAAATAAAAGTTAAAACGACCACTTTATGATGTATTAAGTAAATTTCTCACTTATTTACACAGTAGAAACATTAAAGATACATTAGTTAAACAATAATTTAAATTATAAAAAAACAAAGTTAGATTAAAATGCAACAAGAGAGATCATTTTAAATAAAAAAATATCAGTAGTATCATTATCATTATATTCGAATAGAACCTAAATAAACACTAAAACATGAATACTGATATACTTTACTTACCAGATGATCATTACTAATCGAACACTTATTACTTACCATACTACTATCATCAAATGTAAAACTCAATTAAAAGTTACAAATATACAAGACTTTTATTCTTCCACAATAAATCATTATAACTCAGATAATAATAATAATATTGGCAAATTACATTAAAGGATTCCTCCATTCTTTTACATTTCACTAATTTTCATTTAATTTGGGAAATTTGCGAAAAAAGAAAGAAAATTGATAGATAATTGTTATGAAATAATCTATACTTATGAATGGGAACAAGAAAAAAAGGGTGAATACAATGAAAATGAATACTTTGAATGTATAACATTAATATAACTTCTATAAGGAAACAAATTGATCAAATTATTTTGATGAAAGACACATATAGAACGAAGAGAAACCGATTGAGCATGGAGGGAGAGAGAGAGACAAGAAGAGAAATGTTGAACAGTCAGAATGATCTATGTTTATTTTTTTAAAGTCAAACTGATCTAAAAATCATAATCAATCAGCCTGAACAATAATCAAGAAAATATTTACTTTAATAAGTTGAAATTATTGAATTAAAATTTCGTTTGAAATAAACAAAAGCATTAATTAAAAGCACTGAACATCAGTAGTATTAGTGGTAGTACCCACAAAACTACAAATAATATTATAGTTATATATTATAATGAAAGCAAAAGAAAAAAATCCGTGTAACTATTCAAGAAAGAATGTTAGTAGAAAATAAGGAATTATACATTTTTTTAAAAAAATTACTGTTATGATGTTGATGACGGAGAAATGATAGTGTTAGGTGCATTGAGATTTGTTGCCACTGTTGAATCAGCTGTAGATGAATCTGCTTTATCCATACGTTTATCAGATTCATATGATTTTAAACGTAGACGAGCGAAATCTTCAAAAATCAAATCATCGTCATCATCAACACCACCACCAACACTACTGACTAAATACGTTTTACTGTTTTTGTAATGATTCGTTGTTTTTAAAAAAAAGAATAGTAAAGAGAATTGAATAAATTAGTTTAAACAAAAGTCTGTTTTTCACATGGTAGTTATTAAAATCATGCGTTCTCACAACAGATATGGTTTTATGTTAATAATTCTTTACAAACTAAAAAATCAAAACATTTATACATACACATACTGATTGATCATATAATATTCAAGTTAAATATCTTGCCAATGATAAATATAAATCTGGTGACTGAAAAGTGCTTACGGTGTTCTGTTTTCGTCATTCACTTAAATAAGTTAGTTTGCTAGAAGCAATTCACAGTAAGGAGAGGAATACAGGACATGGGTTTAGTCAATTTTGCGATTGAAAACCAATATGTACTAAAATCTCACTAAGCCTTATATCCAGTAACCATCATTTTAAATGTCAATCTGTCGTTTACAAGGCCTACTGAATTTAATCAGCTAATAACTTGTTGAAAAGGTATATATTCATTTCTCATTATTTATTATTTTCAATCGTTAGTAATAAAGACCGGAAATATTTAGTGTGTGTTAGGATACATGTATCGTGGTAAGATCACATTGAAATGTTTATGTTACGATTTAGTTAATAAAAATATTGGCACATATTCTAATTTATTCTACAGTACCAGACAGATTAAATATGTGAATAAATGTTAAAATATTTAAATTCATAAATTATAAATTGATTAAAACCAGCCAATAAAAAGCCATGAAAGTCCACGTTTTGTTAGTCAATATTCATCAGAAAATCGTATTTCTCATCATGAGTAACCCAATGACCACTATGTAACTCTAACATATACCATACATTGCCACGGTTGTTCCTATAGAGATTTACAGGCCAAGGACAACAACTAGCCCGAATTTTGGTGTTAGAGCAATCGTAACAAAAGTATCAACAAAATAATTTGAGTGATTAGCCTTAAAACATAAGAATATCACATTACCATTAATTTACAACTATTATATTATTATCAGAATATCACAGCAATGTGTAGTTGACACGATGTCTTTAATAAATACTGTTAAACTTCATGAGATTTGTTGTTTTCCTAGAGTTGTATTACATACATCACATCATCTGGGCTTAGAAATGTATGGAGTTATGAAATAATAATCCTCATTGTGCAATAAGCGCGCATGTTTGCTACCAGATTATAACATTTTTGATCAATAATTCATCTATTCTCTTCTCCTTAATATACACTTACAGACACACGTGCAGAGATTCAGACAATTCAAATGTATATTCACACTCACATACACAAAATACTTATCCTGTAAATAGTACGCTAGTTAACTACCAATAAAATGATAATAAATTCATTTCAACTATATTTTCAAGAAACACATTTAATGTCAAGCATAGCTATTCAAGAGAAAAAGGTGAAAAACTTTATTGAAATCAATCGTACATATATAATACGTCCGAAAACCAAGGGGAATATTAATGTGTGGATATGAAATTTCATTTTCTTGTTGTTTTTTTTTGAGAGGGAAGAATTTTTCTAACACCTATCTTATCTAAACAAAATAAAGAATATTAAAAAGATGCTCTCAGCTCTAAGTTCTCTTAAGAAAAACTCTTGTTCAAATATGATTCATCAAGATGAAGAGAGTGAATAAATATTGTTAACCAGCTTGAAAGAATAAATTTACAGTTGATTAAATTACAAGATATTGAAGTCATATTATGTATTTTATATATCATCAAACTATCATATTCAACTACAAATAAGTAGCTCATAGTATTCATTCACTAAATTATCATGTGTTTGTTGTACATTTGAACTTAAACAAATATAACACACAAATGCAAATAATCACTAGTTTTACCTACAAACTACAATACCACGTGGTTATAAAGTGTGACTTTTTAGTTTTGTTGTGACAAAACTATTGATCAATATAATATAATCTATGTAAAAAGAAATATACCGTAAATTATAAGATTGTGTAATAAGATTACTTCGGTTATTTAACTTTAGATTTATATTTTTAAGGAAGAAAAAAAATCAAACATGTTTTCAGTACTTTTTATTCGTTGGAAGTAATTCTAATGATTAATACATGGTTATATTGTAGATAAACAAAATCAATAAGAAATGAGCTTTAATATCAGCATTATTTCTGTTCTATATGAAAATAGTTTTCATCATAGATAGTATCAACAGCTAATAGATTATTGGAAATCAAAGAACATTGGATAGTTAGGATTTTGTTTTAGTATATTATGTTATATACGATCCTTAGAATTTTTAGTATAATAAAGTACCGAAATGTATATCAAATCGAATTGAATAGTCTATTCGTTACTATTATATTAATTGATTATTTTTGATCAAGAAAAATAGTAGTTATATTTATGGTTATATTAAATAGTCTTGTTAGGATTATTAAATAAAATGTTTAGCCTATTATTAATCTGTAAGTATAATAAAAATAGTATGGTTACTAATGTATCCAACTCACTTGTCATTTATTCCATCATCCAATTTAATTAAATCATCTGTAATATTTACATTACGATCAGATGAACTTTGTTCGTTTGGATGTAGCTGGGATTGTTGCAAGATATCCTGATTATGTTTTAGTCTATCATCTGGTCCAGATAACAAAGGATGAAGAATATCATTAACATCATCAATAACTAATTTTGTTGATGTACCATTAACGTCTGAATCAGGTTTTGGATGAGTTAGTGTGAAGGGAAGTTCCACACTGACATCACTTATAAAAACAGTTGGAAAAATTATAAACAGACATTTATTTGACGTAATAATAATATCAGTAGGGGTTTTTGTAGATATTATAGTGATTTCAGTAGTTGAGATCATGAGTCAATTGTAGCTAGACCACCATAAAAAACGTGAAAGCACCGGACGGCCGTTTCGTCCTACTGTGGGACTCCTCTGCAGTGCGCATCCACGATCCCGCTTGCGCGAGTCAAACCCAGGACCCATTGTTCTCGTGCACGAACGCTTAACCACTAGACCACTGAGCCGACCGGCATCCAATGGTGTTAATGTCTAATTCCAACTAATCCATGAGATTGAGCAATACATCCATCATTGTTTTCAGTGAGTTCCTATCTCACAAGAGAACCGGTTGAACTCCACTGGTCAGTGCTTCTCACTAGAACTCCTGAATATGCACTTTGAAGCCGGTCACTAGTGAGCATGTACTGAGAAGTACCATAATAGGACAAATCGGCCGTTCAGTGCTTCCAGGTTTTCCATGGTGGTCTAACTTTAATTGACTCATGATCTCTACTACTGAAATAATAATAATATCGAAGTCACAACTGAATTAGAAAGAACTATCGTCGAACTATTCAGTCATATGCTATTGTTTTTTTTTATCTTCGATGAATAACTCAAGATATTTTTCTACTTAATATCAGCAAGATACAAAGTGCCAATCCCTGTTTGTTTAAATGAAAACAATACATTTGCATTCGATACTTGTAATGGTAACATGAATTTTGACAGTCAATGGTTGTGTGTCTAAATAATGCATCCGGATACCGCATTATACATAAACTTTCGTAATCATAACAATTTTTGTGGCTTTTAAAGTCTTTTCAGTGCAGTATTTAAAGTAGAATTTTAATTATAGTATTTCTCAAATAAGATTCACAGATATTTATAAATAACATTTTTTCTATGAAAAATACCTTCACATTTTTATTTAAATATTAGATTAGTGACAATGTTGACTTAAATAAGGATAAGTCAAATTCAAAGCATTATGTTTCTTATTATAACAACGCGCAAAATGGTAAGAAGATACAAGTGAAATGTTGAAATAAATATTCATAACATCTCAAATAAATAAATAATTTCGATATATAAGTAGTATATCAGTTAGTGAAGAAGCAAATGTAACAATACACTCGGGTTGATAGATGCAGACTTCATTGTTCAAGCCCCTGTTATTATTTCAATCGATGGTTGGTGATTATGTGTGAAATTGTTATGAATAGGTGGTAATGTTGATTTTATCTTCCATGATATACAGAGTTTCAGTACTGTGTTGCACATCTATATCACAACTCGTTTGTCAAACCTTTTATATCACCAGCATTACTATCATTACTTACAGTAATTATATGATGTAGTAACTTGAAGTATTCCACTTATGTGTCAGTTTCTACGTTGCGTATAACCAATTGTAGTAAACAGAACATCCGTTTGAAGTAAATATATGAAAAGTGAGCACATAAGTACTGAAAGCAAATAGTTTTAAGTTACATGAACAAGACAAACTTTTACTTAGTAAATGGAAATTATTCTCAAAGATTTGTATTTACAGTTATGGTAGCCAACTACGAAACTTACAAAATAAATTTGTTTAAACAATTAACCTCAACTTACCACGGAACATATCAAATACAAAAATGCCATGTATAATTATCGAATAAGTTATATAAATAAAGACTATCCTTTTTTATAATTTATCAATGCAAAGAGTACAGCATTTAAACAAACTTCAACCGAGATCCAGTGAGAACATCAACACTTGTATGCAAGTTCATCTAGTTGATGAGTCCCAGATAAAAGGAAAAGTGAAAATTAAACTTAGCTGATAACCACTATCTATCAATTCTAAGTAACTTGAGACATAATAATTACACCTGGGCAATTCCTATGTAATTCACATATGTCAACAAAGATTGACCAAAATGAGCCCCTTACTAGCAACGATATAAATGCAACATTTATTTTGAATAATCTTGATAATGAATATATACTTTTGGGTTATTTTTTCAAATAAAAACCAATATAATCAATAAATTACTAGAACTTAGTGAACCTTTAGTTGTAAGACCTAAAAGAAGACATACACAACATACACAATATTGATTTACTATCCAGAGAGGTGTGGACATGAATTTCTTTGTTAATTATCACATTTTTCTTATATTCGAATTATCTAGTTGACTTTTATTTCTCATATACATACATACAAATATCATAAATATGTGTTCACATTGTTCGAAATGTATTATGCTATTATATTAAATAATTCTGAGAAACCTTACCTTCATACGGAATCATTCAAGCTGAATAAAATGATTTATTGGTTTAAAATATATACTGATGAGAATAGATGAATGAATAGTTTATAAAACTAATAAATAAAATGTACAACCCTCTCACCTTGACACGAATCCTAATACTAATCGAACTTTTACACGATACTGAACAGTCATACCAAGATTTTCTTTATGGTTCGGATTGCATATACTATCAGTACATTAAAATTAGACAAAAGAAACTAAATAAGGATCTACTTCAATCGAAAGTATTATATTACAATTGAAAGTGTATATTTGGTAAGGTGGAAAATAATTTGGTTATACAACTAGCCTCAAAATAATATAAAACCTAAATGCAATGACATAATAATAATCAACATATGCTCACTAGTGACCGGCTTCAAAGTGCATATTCAGGAGTTCTAGTGAGAAGCACTGACCAGTGGAGTTCAACCGGTTCTCTTGTGAGATAGGAACTCACTGAAAACAATGATGGATGTATTGCTCAATCTCATGGATTAGTTGGAATTAGACATTAACACCATTGGATGCCGGTCGGCTCAGTGGTCTAGTGGTTAAGCGTTCGTGCACGAGAACAATGGGTCCTGGGTTTGACTCGCGCAAGCGGGATCGTGGATGCGCACTGCAGAGGAGTCCCACAGTAGGACGAAACGGTCGTCCGGTGCTTTCACGTTTTTTATGGTGGTCTAGCTACAATTGACTCATGAATTCAACTATTGATATTTTATCTTAGTTTGAAAATATCTTTACAATTTTGAATCAGATTGAAATAATAACAATTTTATACTAAACGATGAGAATAATAGCAACAATGTTCTCAAATTATTGTTTTAAAAAATATGAGTTTTGTTGTTTGATTCTAGTGTTGTTGTTATTGAATTATTCAATAATATAATATTTATAACTGCTAATTTATTCAATGGATGTCATGTTCTATCATCTATTTCCAGTTTAAAAGTAATAAAAACTTTATTTAACAAAGAATCAGATAAACTATTTGACTATAACCAAATACGTATATTTAGACATTATTGATTTTCATTAACTCATGTCATGCTTTCTGGTGAGTGATCTATGTTCCTCCACGAGAGGTAACAGGCTCAATCAAGCAAGTAAATAAGTAAGGGATTCCATGCTTTATATAAAGCATTCTAAAGATATAACGAAAACAAATAGATAGATTTAGGTCAGATATTGCTATTGATAATATTATGATAGTAATATATTACTATTATTATTATTATATTACTAAGATAATAATATAAAAATTAAACATTTAAACTTGATGTTGCACCCTGTGTAAATAATGTTATCATTAAGGTGTTTCATTCTTTTTTATTGAAATCAACTACAATTGAATACAATGTTTATTCTATGGTACAATGTTGTGAATAAACTTTTCACTTAAAACAGTGAAAATAATTACCCTAAAAGGAATGAAACGTGGAGCATTAAGTGTTAAATGGATGAAGATAATCAATATAAAGCCTAGACAGTTTAAAGTTGTCACAATAAACACAGTGTCATTGAATCACTGAATATCCATATAAAATTCAATTAAAATTCAATAGTATATATCTTTATTTTAAAACAACAATACAAATAACAAACTTACATTGTGGATGACGCTAGATTAGTATCTTCATGTTTTAATTTACCATCTAATGCTAAACCACGTTTATGTCTGTTATTAGCAAGTAATGGACGTAGTTTATATACTTTACACCAACCCGTTTGACTTGGCAAAATAGGAAATGACTCACTATCAACCAAAATAATATTAAAAAGTAAACAAATGATTACTGTAAATAATACTCAAAATAAATAGTTAGAAAATAATAATTAGAATGAATGTAAACTTATCAGAATCATTCTACAAAACTGTGATAATATTAATTAATGATATTATTGTGTATGTTACCAATCGGATATGAAATGCATGCCCGCAGAAGATTGAGAAGATTCAATTGAAGAGAACAGAAAGAGAAACAGGAATTAACTATGATAACAATAGAACTAAAAGAATCATGAAGAATGTAAAGAACAACTGATGGGAGATATGAAAATTATATATTTGATGTAAAGCTTTCAAAAATAAATTGATCTTCCCCACTTGAGTTCTCGTTTACTACATTACCAGTGATAATGATGATGAAATGAATGATAAAACGAAGTCAGACACATACAGTAGTAAAGTGAATCAATTATGAAAAAGATATGTATTTACACTTAATGATATTGTTTATCGAACGTACGATCATTGCTTTGAATTAAGGTTGTTGAAAATTTTCATAAGGAGTTCCAATAACACATGCTACGTCTAAGTTGCATTTATAACCACAAGAGAATTTAATCGTTTTCGTGGAATGCGGTCTTATATCAGTCAGTATCATACTCACAGAGATTACCATTCAGTCGTTTGGGCAATAACTCTCCTTTTATAAGGATGAGCTGTTCGCATTATTTTCTTTCTAAATACTAACGAACATTATATCATCTAGTCCTAGTAATTGTCTTCATTCCATCGATCATCCCTATGATGTGGTCAATGGTTCAAGTGACTCGACATCGTAATGAGCTTTGTTTGATATTAAATAATTTTATGACAACAGTAGAAAGTATTGAAATTTGATCAGTAAGCAACGAATAACACTAAATACAAAATAACATGAGTGAAACTTATTCGTCGTAAAATCCAACGTAGAATAATAACATTAAGTGAACAGAATAATTATTTGAAAAGTTCTCAGAATAATACAACCATAAAAGATTTATTGTAGTGAATGAATGTAATTGATTTCTAAATGTTTAAGGGTCTATAATTAATGTATGCTCGTTTCATTAGGTTCAAATTATATGTGTTGTTTCTTGATGCCTAAACACCTAATCTTAACATATAACCAGTTCAGAAGAATTTTCAGCTCTTACACTGATTGTTAAGTAATCTGTTCATTTTATAACAACGTATTTACTGAATAAAACTTTTTCAACATTATAATTACCTTGTTCATTTCAAGCTTTGAATTATTTTCCTAAATATTCGTTGTCATCGTCATAACTGTCGTCATTAATTCTTATATTGAATTGCTCTCAATCAATCGTGTCCATTATTTAACCGACATGTTTTTTATACCTAATCGTAAAATTCAGTTGTACTAGTTCGAAGATATGTTAAAAAGCTTAATCGAATAAAACATTTTTCTCATTAATTTGTTTAGATTATTCGAAAATCAATTATTGAATAATAGAATTAGAGAAAAAAACTAATAAATCTCACAGTGAAGTCATTTAATGGCTAGAAAATTCATGCTTTGACTTTCCAATTAATAGAACATTGACAGTACAAACACCACTCCGTTTTAGATACTCTGTATCCGTCAATGCACTTTTTACTAAAGCTAATTACTATCAATGAATTTATTTTATATGCTGGATATTCAGAGTGATTTTTTCTCATTCAAAGTAATTGCGTCACTATATACGTGATCACATAATTAAAATTCCATATAAGTGATCATACAAAATATTTTGATAAAATAAGTCGATATCTTTATTCTATTATACTCGAATACGTTGTATAAAACCTAATGATACTACTCAAACTTAAAAACAATAAACAAAATTTGTAGTACTTGAAAGTGAATTATTTTAGTAAATACGAAACTACAGCTCAACTATATTCAAACATAAGATGAATGAAACCTTCTAGAGTTAGTTATTTGAACTATGTTGAGACAAGATATGAATCATAAGTATTGCTACAATGAATCTTTTAATAAAGTACAAGCTGAAAACGATATATTGGCTTGACAATGTTATCTTCCATGAAGTACCATATTTATTAAAATATTGCGTTTGTAAGGCTTACAAAGATATCCTGTTTGATTTAATATCCATAATAATCGAAATCTTTCGAATGTATTCACATAATTATAGTAGCTTAATACATATTGTTTGTGAAAAACTAGAAAAATTGTTAGTTTAAAATCTGAACTGACCCAGCACACTCAACAATGTAATTCAGTAAAGTTTATGTAATTATTAAAGATATGTTGTTTTTGCATAACAATGATAATAATAACAATAAGTGAAGGGTTTTTTTTCCAATTTACCAATAATTTTGTACATAAGTACATTCCTTTTTAATTAGAAAAACAACATAAATTGGAATTCCGAAAGATATTTACCACTTAAAATAATAATTGCATGTTATATCATAAATTTTTTCTCATTGCAACTGCAATTTATCGATTCAGTAATCTTGGCAAACAATATGTGCGCTTTTTTTCGAATAATATCTAATTCATACAATTTCGATATAATTTTAATATTAATTCAATGTAAACGAAGTAAAGTCCCAATTTTAATAACTGATAATTGACCAATTATCATTCATATTCATTTTACTGTCAGTCACTCAGTCAGTAACAACGTGGAACTTCGTACGTACGTACATCAGTTCGAGTTGCCATACCACATTAGCACAGAGATTCAGTTATCGATTCAAATCCCGTAGTGGTAGAGGTAGTGGTAGGGAACATTAAGGTTTGATGCTATTTAAGGAGTATAGTCCAGTGGAAAAGATTTGGAAAGAAGATAAAGGACATGAAGAATACAGAAGATTAGAGTTTGAGAGAACACAGAGAGTGGATGCACCTGCGCCATTGCAAACGATTTTGAGCCATTTCATTCAAGGTCTCTAACCATCGGTTGCTATCATCTCGCGGTCCCCAACCAAGTAGTCTACACCTACCAACATGACTCAGTCCACTTGTCAGTGACTTCATGGATTTGTGCCATGTTTTGGTCTGGCCGCCCCTAGCTTTCTTCCAACCTACTCCTACACCAGAAAACATAGCACGTCGGGGCAGTCGGTGGTCAGGCATGCGCAACACATGTCCCAGCCATCTCAACTGATTAAGTTTCACTACTTCATCAATTGATTTGCCATCCTTACCTAGTACCCGTTTCCTAACAACTACATGACTTACTCGGTGGTCCCAGGATATACGAGCGATGTTTCGAAGACACCTATGGTCAAATACTAGTAACCTACGAATATCCTCTACTCTTACTGGCCATGTTTCACTGCCATAAAGTAGGACGGAACGAACTGCTGCGCAGTAAACACGTCCGTTGGTTGATAGACGGATATCTCGCCTACGCCACAAATGCTGCAAGTTGGCAAAAGCTAGTCGAGTCTTCTGTATCCGTGCTGAGATTTCGTCACACACCAAACCACAAGGGCTGATGAGACTTCCGAGATAAGTGAAGCGGTCGACAAGCTCAACTACTTCACTCCCTATCACTAGTTCGGGTGTCGACGCAACCCAATCCTGAAGCAACATTTTGCATTTCGAGGGAGAAAATCGCATGCCGAACATACCTGCATTGTTGCTTAGAGTGGTCAGCAGACTCTGCATTCTGTCAGCGTCTTCACTAAATAGAACTATGTCATCGGCGTATTCTAAGTCAACAAGTGGATCTCCCGGTAGAAGTTCAACTCCTGGAAATTTAGATGAGGAAAGTGTCATATCTAAAAGGACGTCAACGACAAAGTTAAACAAGAATGGAGAGAGTGGACAGCCCTGACGAACATCACTTGAGGTAATCAATTCTGATGACAGTTCGCCATAAGTTCTCACTCGACCAGTTGTGTTCGACTAGAGAGCCTTTATAAGGTTGATGTACTTCTTTGGTACTCCCTTCAGTGACAAACACTGCCATAGAACCTCACGATCAACAGAGTCAAATGCCGCCTTAAGGTCGAGAAATACTACCATTGTGGGACGTCTGAATGTGTGTCTATGTTCTAGGACCTGACGTAATGTGAATATTTGATCAATACAACCACGTTCAGGTCGAAAACCAGCCTGGTTTTCTCTAGTCTGCTCTTCACGAGCTTTGGTTAGACGTCGAAGTATTATTGAAGCTAATATTTTAGACAATATATTAGTCAAACTAATTCCTCTGCGATTGTCACAGAAGGACTTTTGTCCTTTCCTATAGACTGGTACAATCAGTGATTGAGACCAGTCTGATGGGATTACGTCCAGTTCCCAGATTCTGCCTAAGACCTCAGTCAATCTCGCTGCTAATACTGGACCGCCATCCTTAGAAATCTCAGGGGTAAACCTGTCAGGGCCTGCTGCTCTCCCACGCTTCAGATTTTCTATAGCTTTTTCAACTTCGTAAAGAGTCGGAGGACTTACATTAACTTGCCATTCAGGTCGACTGGAGATCGTGGGAAACCGAAGTGTGGCTGAAGGCCAGTTGAACTGATCCCTAAAGTGTTCTGCCCATCGATCCAATCTCCTGGATTGAGAATGAATAATATGTCCATCTTTCTCTGCAATTGTTTCGCTAACAGTTGGGTTCCTAATACCGGTTTCCTTAACAAGTCTGAACAGTTGCCTACTGTAACCTATTGCCACTGCCTTTTCCATCTCTCTAGCTTTCGCTATCCACCACTGTTCACGATCATTGCGTAAGCTTCTAGTCAGCTTACGCTTAAGCTGACACCGCTCTTCGTTATGTTCAGAGCCAGATGGGATGAGTTTTCGAGCATCTATCAGTGCGGTAGACGCTGCTGAGACCCAGTGTTTCTCCCTAACCTTATGGTTTACCTTACTAGTAGATATCACTGCTGTTTCCACGGATTTCCGGATGTCATTTCAAGCTGCCTCGGGGTGGGCATCACTTACATGGCTGTCTAGCTGTTTTTCTAGCTCTCCCTGAAATATATTCTTAGCTCGGCTATCATTAAGTAGGTCCCTAAGAGGTTTCCTTGCACCATCTTTCCTACGCCCAGTAAGACGTAGACAAATACGCGCTCGCACCAGAGCATGACCTGAGTCTAAGCATGTGCTCCAGAATGAGCGACAGTCTTCTATCGAGCCCCTCCATCGGTGGCTGATAGCGATGTGATCTATTTGGGTCCAGCGTTGAGACGAATTAGGGGGTCGCCATGTTAAAAGATGTTTTTCCTTATGCTTAAAGTTAGCGTTTGCAAGAAACAGGAGGTTATCTGAGCATAGCTGCAACAGACGGTCGCCATTATCAGTTCTTTGAACCGCGACACCATAAGACCCACCCAGGTGTCTTTCCCTTTCGCTTAGTTTACCTACTTGAGCATTAAAATCACCAGCCACTATTACTACATCTGAACGCCTAGCTTTTCGGAGAAGGTCGGAAAGCTTTCTGTAAAACTCATCTTTTACATTATCTGAGCTGCAGTCAGTGGGAGAGTAGGCACAGACGACGAAGAGGCAACGACAAGTGTCCCTATCTTTCCGAGTCCTTACTGTTCCGTTTGGTCGGACAGCGCACAAATGACTATCTACTGGGATCCAGTCTAAGAGAGCTAGTTCTGCCCTAGGACTCAATGCTATGCCTACGCCAGCGAGGCTACGGGAAGCAGCATCAGGGCTTCCAGATACACGAAGCACAAATCGAGTTGGTTCGTTACTTTGACATGGTGAGATCAAATGAATGACACTACTAGGATTCTGTATGCGCGTTTCGGAGACGCAGCATACATCGATGGAGCGAGATTCTAAGGTCTTAGCTAAGGAAGCCTGTTGTCCTATTTGACACAGTGTTCGGAGGTTGAAAGCTCCTACGTGTAGTTCGGAGCGTGGTTTCAGGAGACCAGGAATAACGTTCCGCGTACTCGAATCGTTTGCACTAGTGGGGGCGAGGTGATAAAGGGACGTAAGAAGGGTTAGTCGTGGAGATAAGAGAGTTATTAGGAGGTGTAGGAAGGATTTGAATGTGACCAACTTGGTCTCGTGTGCTGTTACGTGTATGAGGGCTGATATCACTTCCCGGTTGCCCACACCGTGGAAGGGTATTTCTTGAGGAACCTGAAAAGGAAATCGGATTAGTGTTGGTCTTAGCGACCTGGGTGCGTGACCGCAGAGCCCAAAGGACAACTGCTTGAGGCCGGTGGCGCACGGCCATTTTGTGGGAGGTTTTTAATGTATTAGCTCCATTCTTCAAAGGACCTTACCCCCGGAGACGGAAATCCGTGGGGTAAGGTGAGGTGTGACATTTTTAGGGTCAACCTTTTCTAACCCCTTCCTTCATTGTCAGAAGGCAGCATCGCTGCAGATGCTGGTTGTCCGAGGGAAACACTTTACTGCTGTCATTCCTCTGTACAGTCAGCAGAACGACTTCACCCTCAGACCTTGAGTTGCTGCTTTTAGTCTTACCGTCCTCCAATTGACCTGCCTGGCATGGTAGAACCTGCAGAAACATGTGTTCCAGCCAATATAGTTCGGTTGGGTCATCACGATAGGCAATCCCGACCATCACGGTAAGGTAGCAGCTACGGTCGGGTCATTTCACTGTATTATTAGCAGCTAATTAGTTGTTTTGTCTCACGATATCTATTCATTTACAACCTCAATATTATTTTTTCAAAAGTAGACTAGCTTTGAACTATCAAGAAGTATCAATTTAGATTACCAACTACATAGGCGAAGGTAAATAGAATACTTCTCTATTATAACAGTTGACAAGATTATCGAATTATATTGTTAAATAATGATAGAAATAAAACAGAAATGGTGACTAGCAGTGAAATCCAGGATACGTATTTCGTCTTATTTTGGACTCGTCAGCCAGATGTTCATGCATCTGATAGTTCATGCTTGCTCCGGGACCCGAATGAGACGAAACGCACGTCTTGGATTCCACTGCTAGCCACCATATACCCTTGCCTATAATATTTGTGACTTAAAGCAATATTGAGGCAATGCACACAGGATGCACATATGCCAATATGAGACTGGTCAATTTCAATCCTAAACATCGACATGAAAATTCAAATAACCAGTACAAAAATGAATTATTTATAGAAATAATTTATCGTTAATTTACAATAAGTAATCAATATATTTATGAAAGAATTCTGATGTTGTTAAGCGAAATGCAATAACCGGAAATGATTAGTTCTAATTAAATGTATAAAATGTACAATCTTAACCATATATACGTATATTATTACGTGAAATGTCATAATATTTATAATTTGTTGTAAAACACAATAGGTGTATCATCGAATTCAGAATAATTTCTAAAATCATTCACAATGAAATCACAAATTAATATGATGTTCATTAACGGGTTTAAATGTAAATAAACTCTAGTTTCAATGTATATGTGGCCAAAATTCACTTTATTAGCATGTCACTTATGATATGATCGTGAGAAATAAAAAACATGCACAAATAGGTGTGTGTAAACGGATATTTAAAACACAAAGAAGATTTTTCTTAAAAAACAACACTAATACTGTATGAATGAATAAAGAATATCAAGTATGTGTACACAGTGATCATGATAATCTAACAATACAATAATGTATAAAACTTACTCAGTTTCTAATTCATCCACAACACAGTTATAACGATTGTTATTATGTAAGCATAACTGAGTATACTGACGAACTAAATACAGAAGTATAATATGACGAGGCATAGCAGATACATAACATTTATGTATATATATATATATAAAGATTGTGCAAATTTATCATCAAATTACCCAGTAAACAACATCCATCAGAGATTATATGTGTAAGTAATTGTACATGCCAATAGCATTTTATTATCATTATCATCAAACGGTAGGAATAATCAAAAAATAGTGGTAGATTAAAGTGAGTTTGAACAAATGGACGAACGAACGAACGAACGAATGAACGAATGGGTGAGCGAATAAACCAGGTCAACGAGAATAATTGCAGCCAAAAAGTTATTGTAAACAAATGCATGCATTGTGAAAGAAGAATAAAAATGAAAAATAAAACTGGATAAAATAAAATTATATAAGGGTTATACAAAAAATATGTAAATACACATATATAAAAGTATAATTCTAAAACAACGAAAATATTCATTATCAACATTTTGTATTAATTTTTGGAAATTACTAATATGGAATTATTGCAAGAGTTTATAAATCAACCCAGTTTATTACATTAAGTTTAATTGAGTCAATTACAAAAATCATAGTTTATTTGACATATGAAAATAAAAAGACGATAATACGTAAGTCAACACTTGTATTGAACTGTTTTGTTTGACGCCCAATTTTAAGGAGTATATTTACATTTAGTTAAACTATTCCAGTTTCAGTAAACTTACTTTTGAAAAATATATATTTCAATGGTTGAGATTATGAGTCAGTTGAAGCCAGACTAACATAGAGAACCTAGAAGCACTGGACGGCCGTTTTGTTCTACTGTGGGACTCCTCAGCAGTGAGTACCCACGGCCTCGCCCCCTGCGAGATTCGAACCAAGGATCTACTGGTTTCGCACTTAACCACTAGACCACTGAGCCGACATCCATCGGTGTTAATGTCTAATTTCAACTAATCCATGAAATTGAGCGACACACCCATCATTGTCTTCAGTGAGTTGATAATAACTTAAATTCGGTTGTAAGATATATATATATATATATATATATATATATATATATGTATATATATATATATATTGGAGTGAATTATGAGAAAACTGTAAACAGCTAGTATGTATGAAAGAAAGTTGTAGTTCATTGTAACGCTACCCAGGTATTCATTAATAAAAATTTTTGATACTTTGTAAATGATTAGTATAACTAGAATGAACTTCCACTGAATCAATTTAACAAATTTATGCAGACCATAGAAATCATTATTTGTCCAATAAAGTTTGAAATCAATAACTGTATTGTGTTCTTTGATATACAAAGGCATTTTATTCAGTGAATTGGATTTTCTACTCATTTGTTAGTACAATAAGCGAATTGATTAGCACTTGCAAAAATCAGCACGGTGTTACAAGTGCTGCTGTAATAAAATTGAATTCTCAGATAAAAAAAAGATTTGCTTAGGTTGGGGTAGAAAGACTATAAAATTATAAAATTAAAAAAGTAATAATTTTGTTTAAAAGTGACTTGTCAAATTGCATAGAAACATATTTATAGAAACAAGTATCATATAAACTTAAGTTTCGTGTAATCAATTGCCATTTTTGGTTGTTTTATCTGAGTCTGCTTTAAACTTTGTCATAATATTTTACGCATTTTTCTAATTTGACCTAGGTGTAACGTAAGGGAAATTCAAGCTGATAATAGGAACAGTAAGTTTACTTTGGTTTAATCATAATATAGAAGTGATGAGGCGCTTAAATGTTAGATGAGTGAAATTTTACATTAACATAGTTTATGAAATAAGTCTACATGTAATATTTAATTTTATACTTACAAAAACAGCCTCAATTAATTTATTGTAGTTTATATGTATGTCTTGAAAAAATTGATATCTGAGAACCCGAAATGTTGAAGTGATAAAAATCTCACACATTTCATAAGTTATTTGGAGAGATATACTAATGGTGGTTCGGTATGAGATTTTTGATTTCGACCGTGTCTGGATCTTGTTACGTGGAAGTAGATGGCCTTACATGCCACCATTATGAACTCTTCGAAAATTAGCGTCAGCGTAAATTCAAAGAATGAAAAATCTCTCTGATAAATGGAAGTTCATTGATCACGTTATGAACGGTGTAGCGCTGAACAAGTAGGATTTATTGACAATACTGTACACGCTTGGATTGCCGAGTAACAGACTTCATATATTTTGGTAGTCCCTTCTCATTATATTAAAATTCAGTGTGATTGAGATGCTGTAATACATGCTATCATTGGTAATGACAATGAATTTCATAGTCATGTAAGCGAAGTAATTCGGAATTGAACTGTTCTTGCTAAACGTAATTAGTCATTGACCAATACAAATATATACATAAATGGTGAGTGATCAATTAGGGTTCTTGATACGTTTATGGTTGTACCACTGTATTAATCTGATATTTAGGTTATAAACTGCTAAGATGGCGTCTAGGTTTCCCGTATAACCAGCCTCAAAGTAAATTACCCTGTAGTAAAGTTTAATAACGAGTCAATATCTACAACAATATCGCAAAAGGAACATCAAACCAGCTAAGGCTCAGATTCTAAACGATACTGGGACAACTGCGGCAAGTTTCGAGTTTATGTAAATTAGTGTTCTCGGATTCATGAAGAGGATTGGAAATTTACTGACCCAGTATTCACAAAACTGAACGAAACATTTTAAATCTTGGCTGCGTTTACTACCTTATTAATATTCATTCTAGATAACGAGTGACATAATGAAATATATATATATATATATAGTAAAATTGACAACTGAAGACGAAAACTAGACCTGATAATTAAGGTTTGAACTAATTAGTTAAAAAATGATCTTTCATTACCACCACACTATTTAATTAATTCAGTGTTAAGGATTTGTATATAAGTGAGGTATTATATCCTATGTAAACTATTAGGTATTCACTTATGAAATTTTTTAACTTATCAATTTATTTGAATCCAATGGTAGTCATACCGGTTAATTTATCATTTATTACTTTAATCTTTACTCGAAGAAAACCGAATTCTTTTGATAACCGTTAGTAATAAAATAAGTTATCATTAAATCATTGAAATGATTTGCTTTTCTGCAATTTACGCGAATGGATTTTTAATAAGTGGACTAAAAGATTTTGCTGTTTAAGTAACCAGAGAATAACACTTAGTATAATTAAGTTACTCATACAAAATGCTACAAACTAATAGTAAAGGTCAATGAAATAGTAAAAACCTTACATTTCTTAAAAATTCTATTTTGTTTAAAAACTGACAAAACTTTTCGAATATTTCAACTATAAGCAATTTAAAGAACCAGAAATTTTAAGAAAAGGAAAGTATAGGAAACTGTTTGATAAGTTGAAGTGAGTAACAAGACTGAAATACTAAAGATAGCTAGTAGTAGGGTTCAATTTATATGCTAAGCTCAAAACTTGATGTCTTTCTTTGAAAAACAATATATTGATCGATTTGTTGCTATTATCAAATATATGAAAATTATTAAGTGTACTTCAACATGAATGTAATGTGCTCAACTCCATTTGAAATATAAGCTATTTACAAATAAACTTGCTTCTGGACACAATAAGCTTGTTAATACTAAACTTTTATAAATATTGTTACTTGTTGACATAAACATTACATAAATGCCAAATGGAAGTTTATTTCTAGAATAATATTACAGTTTAGCTAATTGAACATGTTTTGACACATCTAAATGTATAGAAGCTAAAATTTAATGGATTTTTCCCTTAAAATAAGTAAACTAATGTGAACAAAATAAATAATGTACATACACAGATGACATATTTATTTCAGAATAAGCAGATATATATGTGTCGAAATAGTTTATGAATTTGATAAAACATCAGAAAACTGGTTAGTTTTTCGGAGAGCTAAGTGTAAATAAACCAGTTGGTTAAGAATTCTCATAAATTTTCATGATTAATACTGTTAATAAACTCGCATCAAACAAATAATTAATTTCGTAAAGCAAATCTATTTTCGATTTCATTCAAAAAGATGTATAGAAACAATTACATATTATTTGCAGGCACGAGATCACAGAAGAATTTTCGCCCCTAAAACAACTACTAATGAAGAACGTATACTAGCCAAAAAATTTTGAAGAGAATGGGAAACTCAAACTTTGCAGGGATTCAATAAAAATAGTTATATACGATAAAATTTGACAAGGAAGGTGACAAATAGCACCTCACTTAAAGGACGTTTCTGGTTCTCAACAGCTTTAAGTTTGATACGCTTTAGTCTACTCATATTTACCAGTAGGCTAGAGAAAGAGACCTCAGACTCAGCCACTCCCGTATTTGTTCTTGTAAAGCTAGGCATAAACTAAGTGGTTAAAAAAAAACAGTAGTAGATTCACAGTAAATCAATAATAGATAACTCGCGAACATACAGGTCAATCGATCAAAAAACGCTATTCATTTAAACTCCTATACCACATAAAACATTACCTGTCGAAAGTAGTTAACTTGCCCATCCTTAGAGATTTTATTTACATACAGAGGTCAAAACTATGTAATTTAAATAAAATTACTCAACCTCTCCTCCTACCGTAAACACAATCACTAGCTTGTCTAAATTATCAACTATTCCTTCTCTGCTCAACTAACATACTCTTAACAGATTTATCCATGATTTTAAACCCTTTATGACCAAAATTTTATCTTATCCTCTTTTGTAATTAATTTTTATAATATAAATAGTTGCCTAGTTTTTATGGTACACTTTAAAATTAATTTCTAAAGATTAACCAAGTATGTTTCCAGTTTGTTATTAGAAACAATAACTCTGTAATTCTGATTATTTTATTTTCTGTTGTCATATTCTGAAAATCATTGCTACTATCGATAGATATAAAATATCATTGTAAAATAGTATTTTGTTTTGTGACTATATAACTCTGAGGATAAAATAGGCATGTCTCTTCATGCTCAATCATTTATTCTATTTCATTGAATGTTTTCCACACAAACATATAAACAATATGAATGAACCTTTATAAAATGGACGTAAATTTCATCTTTAAAAAATATATAACTACTGAAGTTTACCTATTCCATGTTAAAGAGTGAATACTTGATAATATAAACAAAATGGTTTAAATCTATGAATGATTGTTTATGTACAGTGATACTTTTCCATGAAATTTATCATTTAGAATAGCACTTTATGCAACCTTTTTATGTCATTCCAATTTAGCTTAATCAGTTGTTTTTTGAGTTAACTATTTAAATGCAGTGATAAGTGATTTTCAAACGATTTAAATAAAAAGGAAACTCTAAATAAAACTGAATATTTAACCGTGTATACAACTATTGAAATCATTTAAACAACTGAGAGATAAACAATTCTCTTAGAAATCTCATAAATAACTGAAATTAAACAACAATAGCAACACAGATATAACACATGACAACGATAATTTTAAAAGAAAACATACCCAAAATCGATATAGTAATAAAAACGAGGTGAAAATAAAAAAAACTATTTCAACATCACATACACAAAATGTAAGCATATATGATCATTCAATAAAATTCATGAATAAAGAGTTATATATGTGTATGTATGCATAATTATTTAAGTTATATGCATTAAAGATGACACTAAACTAATTCTTACTCATATTCAGCTTCATCAACTGTACATTTGTATACGGCACGACTAAACAATGTAATGTCTGTAATTTGAATAACTTTAAGGGGAAAAAATGTGATCAAAAACAATTACGACAGGAAAAAATAGAAATGTATACAGAAAGATGAAAATTTATGATACATCAATTAAAAATGACATTTAATTATCTTCTACTGTTTAATTAATGAAAAGAAAAAATAATAAAGGTATATACACTTAATTGCAACCATGAATAACAAGTATACACAGAAGAAATCTGACAACAAAGAGATTTTACGTATTGCAGTGAATACTGAAATACTCATAAGAATAAAATTGAGATTATAAAGAATAATGAAACAGAAGTGTTTACAAACAAACGTATATGTAATGTATTTGTAAAAATAAAATCTAGAAAAAAAGTAAGGCAATAGTAATAATAATAATTAGTAGTATAAGCTATCATCCAATCACATTCGTTCAAAGGCAATTCTTAAATTAAATTAAATCGCTTCGAGTACGCAAGAGATATAATCACTGGAATAAAAATAGTTTTTTTGAATAAACATAGACATTAATCCAGTATAAATAATAAATAATATTCAAACATTCAAGTAAGAACATCAAAAAGATCCAATCAACAGAGTTTGTTTAAGGTTGACGGATATTCGTCTATTGTGCTTTAACTGAATAAAACACTTTTATCTGAAAATAATCTCGTATGCATTTTTCCAATTATAAATTTAACAAAAGAATAACGACTTCTGTAAATCATACGTTAATTAAAGTATATTTAATGAGACAATTTCATTGGTAGAAACGCCTAAATACCTTGAAAATTTTGAATATATTCAGGAAAAATCAAAACTCTTGAAAGAAAAATTGATGGACTTTACATTGACTCGTGATGTCAAGTAAATTAGTTTAAAATCTTTTAATGTGATTAATAAACGATCTAATTGTAATCTTCTCTACTTTGATTTGATTGTAGTAATCAAAAACTTTTCGACTAATTTAAGCCTTTATTTAACTAGTTTAGTTTAATAAACTAACATTTCTATTCTTACTTCAGGGTTTTACTACAATAGTTAAACTGAAAATGTCAGTCAAGACTATGGAAATTCAAACTTAGTGAGCAATAAAATTATTTAAATATATACAAGTAAAAAAAAGAAGAAAAGAGAAAAGAGAATGAAATATATTACTCATCATAATTTCATTATTATTTTCATTGGATAGTGTTTCCATGATTACAAATATTATAATAACATATTAAAGTACTAATTTTGAAGAAAATTACTTGGTTATATTGACAGTTGACCAAAACTACTATTTCAATGAACAAAAACATATAATCAAACATTCATCAAGCATGAATATTTATGACAATTAGTATCAAACTTATTCAAAATGATCCTGAACTATTGAATAAATCAATAAATAAATATATAGAAGAAATACGTATTTTTGTACTCTGTATTAACACTGAAAGTTTTTTGTAGTTGTAATAATATAGAAATATAAATCAAGATTTCTTGTAGAGAGAAAAAAGAAACAAAACAAGATAAATCGAAAGTCTTTGTTTAACATAAGAAGAAAAACAAAATACAATCGGTGTTTTTCGATGGAATCTAAAAAGAACATGGTAGATTTACTCATGTAACATTTACTAATAAATTTTGGTATTTCTGATTAATTTGAGAAAAATAGTCCTAATGACTAGAATTACTTATTATGACTATAATAATAGTAATAATAATAAGTATTATTATTATATTTTTTTATTGACGTCATGATTAATCTAGACATTGTCGACAAATAAATGTATTTTTCGATTCTCACAAATTATTCACAGACATTTGTTCGCATAGTTGCTTACAACAATTGTTGTGGATATTTAATTAATAGCTTTGTCAGGAAATCATGCACATCAGAAATATCATTTGTACAATATATATATATATATATATATATATATATATATATATATATATATATATAATCAAGTTTTCCAACCCAAATACATCCCTACTAACTCAGACTATTAATTAAAAACGAATCGTGTATACATAACATAACGTTTAAATCCAACGAAAACACCTTTGTTAGTTCAATTCTCAAATAGCAATTTTAATGTAGTTCAAGTTAAGAAAATACAATAGATCATGTTGGACAATAAAAAAATGTCTGCAAATACTAGTTATAATAATTTATAAGTACGAACCTGTGTAAATGTTTGCCTATGTGTGAGTGTGTACAGAGAGTGAGAGACAGGAAGCAATACTTACCTGACAATTTGATTTTTTTCACTGTCTTATTTGAATTATTGTCTACCAAAACATTGATATCTATTGATTCACCATGATAATATTTCTATTTAGTGTTGTTGATGATAATATTATCATTGATTCGAACAAGAAAATGAATAAAGAGGAAAATGAAGAAAAAAAGCAAATAGATGAGAAAACAGATCAATAGACGTAAAATCAGTGTTATGAGTGTATATTACTGATAAATATTTAGCATGAATATTGAATATGAGATAATTATTCATAGTAGGTAATGCAAGACGGTCACGCAACTTCACTAACTGATTGAATCCGGACATTTACACAATCGGTCCCCAGCTCGGCTGTCTAAAACTTAAATGTTCGCGCATGACACTAAAAGTTCTGGGCTACAACTCCGGTAAGGACGTAGATGTTTACTGCTTAGGATTTCAGTAATACGACAAAACAGTCTGCTGATGCATTTTTGATTTCCAGTATTTGTTTAATTATGATCTATCCATTATGCTTATACTGCTACACTAATGAATCTCAGTACGTTATTGAGTCTACTTTTAAGTCATAAAACGGTTTTCACGAAATTCACTCTAGATAAATATAGCAACAATACTGAATAACTTAATTGTTTTTTCATATGGTTTGAACCAAAAATAAAGTGATTCATTTATAATTCATTGGAAAACAACATAAGCAGTTTTGGTAATAAACGACTAAATATATATCTTTAAACCTTTTACAAAAGAATAAAAAGCATCCATTGCAATCCAGAATTACCTATGGAAGCATTCTTTACATGTAATAAGATATTCGACTCGAAAATAGAAAAAATAATGCACCAGCCTCGTATGGTTATCAACTATAATGTGATGCTATCTTCTGATATCACTTCATTGCGTTTTGGATTATATATTTAGGTTTTATACTTGAGTATAATCACCGAAGAAAACTACCTTTGGTATTCTCACATTGTATCAATAAATGATAAGCTTAGTTTATGAAACTATGACACGTTCACAGAAACGAAATTATATTTGCTAATAATGCAATAAAGGCAAACATATATAAAATTCAGACAAATGAGTGTGACTGTGTAATATTGAAGTGATTCTTTATCAAACCTTCAACATCTTATGTTTGATTGTTAGTATTTGTAAACTATCGGATCTATTTAATTACAGTTTAGTTTAACGACCGGAAATTGTAATAACTTGAAGATTAAAAAAGATCATTAAAAATAATTTTCTTCAGTTATCCGAAAGTAATAGGGTGCAAGTATTTGGTAATCAATATTCCGAAAAAATCTTATGGAATTTCATTTACGAATCGGATATCTAAAATTCAAGCAAAACTAATTCATACACAAGAAAAAAGAAAAGATTTATCCTTGATTTAATCAGCAGGATACTCATTAAAAAGAGGAAAACGATTGGAAGTTTGGGCAGATGGTTATGATGCGATATTCTCTGAGATGGATAGATTAATTGTAAAGCATTTATTGTCTTGACTCAACCAATCGGCTATTAAGACCCAACAATACCAAAAATGTGCTTAAAAGTGACTGGTTTCATGAGGTATTTCCTGCAGTTCTAGTGAGAATCCGTGGCCAGTGGAGTTCAACGGTCTGTTTTACAGACGGTTACTAACTGAAGACAAACTTTATATTACCAGTCCCTTCTTTGTTCATTTTATAACTCAATCTTATTTTTAAATAATATTTGTTAGGGTTATTTTCCTAAAGGCTCTAATAGATTTTAAAACTATAAAATAAAATATTTAAAACAAATTGATTAATTTAAAGAAATAGAGGTTTAAAATCAGTAAAAATCTACCTACTTCTTTATTTAAAGAGACCTCCAAACGAAGTGTACCTGGACTCATAATGAATTCTTTAAGGACCACTGCAGATGGTTGTGGGGCTGGTTCTTCTGGTGCATAAGTCAGTTTACGAATAGCAAGTCGAACAGCATTACTATTGATTTTGAAAAATATAAATCAGAGAATGATAATATTTTAACGCTAAAGTTACCTTCAGAAGAAAATCATTCACTCACCAAAAACAAGTATTCATCATAAATGTCGTTATTGTGAATTTATACTACAGTGAATTGACAAGATTTTGCATTCGAAAGCAGTTTAGCGCATGTATGGATTACAGAAATTGGTTAACGAACAGAATAATCATTGCAAATATCACCGTATACATTAAACTTTACTTATATAAGGGAATACAGTAAATTATAATGCCTATCTCCTGTTTGTCTCTTCTGTTTTCATACATGCACACTCAAACACACAGTCAGTTATTATCAAAGTTGAATGGCTTCAAGTCCTCATTCTACAATAGCACGATGAAATGGAATTAAGCAAATGAATAATAAAAGTGATCAAAACAACCTAATAGCAATCACGGTTAAAAAAGAAAAGGGCTCAAAAATCCACTGGGAAAGTATACATGAAGGAGTATCGGAACTCAAAATCGATAGTAAAATAAAATTGAGTATATCTGAGTCACTGTAAACGATTCTGATTCATGTCATAAAACGTCTCCAGCTACTGATCATTGTTATCACACTGACCGCACCCAAGTCGTCTGCATCTGCCAATATGCCTGGAACCAATACTCATTGACTTCATAGACTGTCACGTTTTTTGTTTTACTGCAACTAGCTTTCTTCCAACCTATTTTTGTATTACAAGGCATTTCTCATCGGAGTATGCAATGGTGAGGCATACGTGGAACCTCTCCTAGTCACCTCAGCCAATAAAGTTTCACTACGTCATCGACTGGTCTGCCAGTATCCTATGCTTAACTTCAACATTGCTCGCACCCACACAAACACAAAAAATGTTGCCCATAATATCGATTTGTAATTTGATCTTTTAAGGCATGTTATATTAACAGTATAGAGTTTGCATTTGCCAGACGTATATCTGGGCACTAACTTGCATTACTACGTAGACAGTAAACTTGTGCACAGCTAAATCTATAGTAACTCATTAACTCACGCATGATCTCAGTAAGAAAATATCACATATTCAGTCCTCTATTTTATTATCTTTGAACTCCTTCCACTAATGGAAATTTTCAGTATTAGTTATTTTCTTATTCTTTGTCTTCGACGTAAAAGTATACAGGTCAAGTAAATAATGTTGTTAAAGACAAATGTTTCTTTTACTGAACCCTCTTCATTTTATTTCTTATTTATTTTTCCATTCATTTATTGTCTTCTTATGTTCATTACAATTTAATAGAAGCACGAACTCAATTTCAAACACTCAAAAAAATTAGTTAATCAAGCATAGGTTAATCGAAACTTCTTTCTTTCTTTGGGATTTTATTAACATCAGTTAGGGAGCAGAAATGGTTAGTTTATCTCCCGTTCTATAATTTACGTTACACCACGTTAAAATGTTCAGATCTTTTTACGATATAACATCACCATAAATATATAGATCAAAACAATCAGAGCACTTTTAGTCTGAATAATTTCAATAATATTAATTGTTAAGAATTGCGGTTATTATTATTATTAGTATTATTATTGTTAATATTAGTATTCACCGTTTATTACACTGTAATTGATTGTCCGGGCGGTAGCCTATAGCTCCGCATAAAAACATTCGGCTGCAAAAATTGGAGTAAATGAGCTGTAATAGTTTAATATGAAAAAACAAAAACATTCAATCATATTATAGAAACGATCAATTATTACCATAATAATTGGCAAATTGAATTTTGTTTTTTAGAAAAACAATACACACACGTATAAGTACATACACTCAGTGACTGATAGAAATGATGATCTTGATAAAAATTAAATAATAAAAATCGATCTGTTCTCAAACGTTAATCACGAGCTCATGTGTGAAAACAGTAGCAGTTTAGTTTTAATGTTACTTTACCAAGTGTTTTTTTAATAAGTTGTTCAGAGAAATCATTTTTATCTTTAATGACTGAGTTACAGATTCAAACCTCGTTTCACATACTTCAGTTTGAGCACTCAGTATCGCCAACTCTTAGATAAACAGTCTGACTCGTAATTAAGTATGAGAAATCCGCGATTTTATTCTATGTTCGCTTATTCAAGAAGGGGATGTCTAAGAAGCTTAGTAACATCTTAAATGCTCTGTACATAAATGCCTCAGGCGAAGAAAGAGTATGCAACCAACTTCCTTCACTTTTACATTTCAGAAACTGGATAAAAAGGTTTGTCCAATCTTACTATTTTTCTTTGACATTGGCATTGATGACATTTCGAGAGAACAGCTCTAAAGGAAGTGATTTATATCCGTTATAAGGTGTATGCGGATTACATTGTCTTACTGTGCAATGAAACACAAACGAGACAAATGTTACTTATTCAGTTGACGACCAATATTCGTAGACGGTTAGTTAGAATAAGTTGAGATGTACGTAAGTCTGCGAAGCCGTGTGAGTATTCGTTGAAGCGTAATTGATGAGACAAATCTACGAATAGTGAAAGTCAAAGCGGTTTATGATAATCTGGACCATCTTTGTCGCATTCGCGATTTTGCTTTCGTCTTATAAGATTGCGTTTACGACTAGGCAGCGAAATGAGTTTTGCTGTATCCTTTTGAAACCTGACCCTTATGAGTTGGCGATGTTCGGTGACTATCTATTTTTGATCATCGTTGTCTCTGAAGGGTTCCTGGTACTTGGTATAAACACCATGTTAGTAATGGGGATATTTTTAACATGCATCTTTATATAGTGACGATAACTCCGGTTGTTATCACCGTCTTGAAAATCTTGCTTGTTTAGCTTGGATCTGTGCTACAAATGTCGTCCTAGTGACCTCCACATTATAACTTATTTACCGACGCTGAGACTGGTCAGTTTATGACATATTTATGGGGTATGAAAAAGATCTATACAGGATTGGGATCTGTTGGTTCATCATCACTGCCCAGTTGATATCCTAGAGACAGTCAAATATGGCTCAATATAAGTCAGTGGAAGCTCTACTATAGTTCTGTTTCACATTCTTTGTAAAATTATGAGAATCTCATTTAATTTTTAAAAAAACAATATCCTCTGATGTACTTTTTGTTAAAGTGTATCTTTTACTACATATTATTCTCGTTTACTTCTTTTTGTTCCTTGAATTGTTTTTGACTAGACTTCTCAACTTTTCTTTATCTCTTTACAAAGTTTCATTTCTTTGTTTGTTTAGCGAATATTTATTATAGTATCCTGTTGTATCAAAATTTATGTGTATTACATAAGCATTTGGACATCAAGTCTTTATATGGTACTATTTATTTCTCAGAAAAATGAATTATTTTACCAACTGTATCATAGTATCTTTATTAAACAGATCTCAACAAATAAATAGTGGAAATTTAGAAACACTACACAGAAATATATATATATATATTCGTTGAATGCAGACAAAAATTCTGTATATACTAGACACATTAAACAGATTAGTATTAACAGTTAAATGTGGTCTTTTTACGGTTAAGACTTTCTTGGTTTTTAATAAAATAATCAATAGAAATTCATCAGTTAGTTAATTTAGCAGTTTTTTTTTGTTTTTTTAAAAAAAGCGTGTATTATGAATAACTAGAAGATGAACTTTTAACTGATATTTACTTAGTTATTCAGAATTGTATCTACAATACCTACTAATCATTACATATGAATAAGGAGCTGATATTTCATGCAAACAACTCATTTGTAATTATTTGAATAGTTAATATTAAATAATACAACACAATTTTATAGTTTGAATGTATAATTTCATTTATCGTATTACTCTAAATTTATAAAAGAAAATGTTATTCAAATTAAAGTTTTTCTACTAATTGATCTAAACACTACAACTAAATATACATTAATGTTCATAAGTATTTCTTGATGAACTCCACTGCACTGAGAATAATAATATGCACATTAATGACTAGCTTCAAGATGCGATTCATGGAGTTCTAGTGAGGATCCGTAACCAGTGAAGTATTAGAGGCCTTGTATCTGACTTTAGGTCGATCGTATGATTTATTGAAGTATACATATCGTCAATCCTCGTATAAAATTATCAACTTTAATCGCCTTCGTGAAAAATGGAATTAAATAAGTCAAATACGAGAATGGATTTTCAAATATGTATATTTTGTACACTCATTGATCTGAAAAGTCAATCCGAAAGACGAAGCGAAGAGAAGTAAGCGAAGCGAAATGATGCGCAGCGGAGAAGGAGTGTGAGCGAACTCAATTGAACCAAACGTGAATCAATATTTAAAGTCACACAAAAGTAAGTCACAGACGTGTTGAATGGGATAAGAATTGCACACACATACGTTCGTATAAAAATAGTCAAGGTTAATACAAAGGTCAGAATGTGACTCAAGAAGAATGAATAGATTGGGCTGTCCGGAAGATAGAATAAGCTATGTGGGCTGAACATAGTAACCGACACTACAAATTTCAACAATTTCAGTTGTGGGATAGTTATCTACAGCAGACAATTCATGATAGTCATGCAATATTTCGAATCGGTTGACTTTGGATATGTACACCATCAGATGCTGGATCAGTTGCCTGAAGCTTAAGCGTTAGCCTACGATATTAAAGGTTCTGGGTTAGATCTGCAGCAGCGTTGTGGATTTTCTCTTCTGAGAAGTCCTGAAGCAGGATAAAACATTTGTTTAATGTTTTCTGGTTCTCAGTAGTCATCTAACCGTGCCCTATAATTGGATATCGATATTTAAGATTATTCGTACGCAACAGTTATATGACTTTTAGTATTTTGAAATAATCTCCTGACATATGTACAGCCGGTTATGTGTATCTGTGCGAGTTTTCATATTTCTCACCAATACGAAATAATATGATGAACAAGTAACAAGGACCCTCACATCTGTAAAGACAGCTCGGACTAATAGTTATTGAATTCATATACTGATGGAATTTATTGGTCTGGTAGCCTCTAGTCCTTCTCCAACTTAGTTCAATGATGGTACAGTTAAGTGATCGATAGTAGTCAGTTATGCGAAAAATTATTAATGTTTCGTCTCACAGTACGCTGAATAACAAAGTCCACTTCTATTAACTGTTCTGTAAGATGGACTTTATGGTGGATAAGTTTTTTCTTGTTGTTAAGGTAAAATAATAAAAACATTTCGAGTCAATACACACCACAAAATACGTGAACGTTCCCTCATTTATTGTAAGGAATTTTAAACTATATAAGCTTTTTCAAATAGCATATTATAATCTTGATAAAACATAATTTTCATATTGAACAGTTACACACCTACGAATTGACATTCAAGTAGACACTATAAAATATTCATAAAATTAGTGATGAATCACACCACTTTTTATGATTTCACTAATATTTTTAAAATCATTAAAACTTAAAAACATAGTTTAAGCAAAATTAAATATGATGTTTTCAATTTCCAGTAAACAAGATCTTTAAAACTAGTGTACTAGTTGATACAAGCATTGGTATTAAATGAACATTGTATAGGATGAGTAATTATTATGAGAAATACAATCCACAGTAAACGAAATTTATTATATGGTATAATATATTCAACAGAACATAAAAAAAGGATGATATTAATTTTACTAGTTCAAAGGTCCCTCGTCATGCTATGGACGTTTACGTAAACGAAATTTTTTTTAATGTGTGATGTACAAATGCAACAAGCGCGCATTTCCATACTTATGGCCACCATAAATAGATAATGAAGAAACTGAATTGGAATTGAGGGATATCGATAGGGTAAAGAAGATCAAATTAATACCAAAGGTTGTTTAAATTATTTATGTAATATTACATTATCTTTATTTAGTCTACTCATCATCGATCTAACACTCCTAAGAGACTAGCTTTCATCTGAACTTAAGGAGTCCTAATGAGAAATGACTAGTAAAGGGCAACCACGTCATCCATTGTCGTTGATTGATATCACTCTACAATGTAAATTGTTTCAAAGTAAAAATCTGTACCACCAAACTTATTCATGAAACATGAGTGTGTCCTTTTAAAACGTCCTGAGCCAAGAAAAAATAGATCTTTAGCGCTCTCGAATCTGTATGCTTCTTTCCGTAGGGACTGTTCTACAGTAACGTTTTTTGGTTAAAAAGTAATTCAAAACAGCAATTAACTTTACAGTTGATTACTAAGTAGTGACTGATATCATGTTTATGTAGTCTTTGAAACGTGTTTAAAATTGTGAAGCTTGGTGAAACTGTATCGAACTCGCAAGCGAAAACTAATTCTGTTAATATTACAGGTATACTTTTATAACGAGTCTATACTAATACTGACCGGTGTTGTGGATAGTTGGAAGAAAGTCAGGGGCGGCCAAACCAAAATTTGGCATCAGTTCTTGAATACACTAACATCTGATATGAGCCATGTTGGTAGATGCAAACTACTTGGTTGGGATCCATGCGACTATCGTAACCAATGGTTGAGGACTCTTGGTGACATGGCTTAGAATCAATCACAATGGTGTCGGTGTATACACTCTCTGTCTTCCCTTAAGCTATGAGATTAAAATCGCTTCATATCTTTCTTTCTACATACTAAATCTTCCTTATAGACAATATTTCTTTTATATACTACTACCTTTGATATGACTACTCCTATGAATCCGGTGTTCATCTTGTCGTGCTAATGAGGTATGGCAACTTGGACCGATGCATATATGTGCCTGGTCCTACATTGTAGTTGACTGACTGACTGAATAATACTAAACAGCATTATATATGGTATACCTAATAAACATTAAACTAGACAATGACTATTCATTTGTATTATGGAAAAAAAACTAATAAACCTTAATTCAAATAAAAGAATTTACCACCATCATATAAATAAAAACTAGTCAACAAATATTATCGATTTTTTCAGAAAAATTCCTTAATGTACAAAACCATGTCGCTTTTTTTAAATATTTACCGTCTATTTATTTATTTATTCATTTAAATAAACCTGTCATTTTTCAAAAGCATTTTATTCATCATTATTATATTTTGTTATTTTGAGGGAAATGCAAACAATTTAGTCGGGAGATATTTAATTTATTTAGTAGAAGATCATTTCAAAGAAAAGAAAAGAAACAAGTATTCATATTCAAATGAGAATATTACTAAAATTAATAAGGAATTATAGACTAATCATTTTAAAGATTCATTTTGTGTGTTTAGATAAAAGTATTATTAAGTTTGTTAGTTATAAAGAATAAATTGATTTTAATCACTAACTATTGTTCTCTTTTTGTACAGATTTATCACAAGATAAGTAAAAAATAAAAATATATCTAGATGCAACAACAACAAAAAAAATATGGATTCAAAAACTCATTTTTAACCAAAAAAATAGAACTTATACAATATGCAATATTGATTTATTATTATTAATGGCTTTATTTAACATTATATTTCTAGTACAATATAGAATTCTGAGGATAAAGTATTCCAACGAGTTTGTTTTTCTTATTGCTTGAGTGATCCTGACGATGAATATGGAGTGGCCTCCAGTTAAATGTTAGCAGTTCAAGAATTGACATCTCGAATAATTTTCATTTATTTCAATGCATATGGTTAGCCACTACGATGTCTATGATTGCACTTTGCTGCAACTTTCAAAGTGAAAGGTTTCAAAACTTTCATAAACGCGCCTGAATAGGTTATGCGATCAGTAGATAAAATGATTTGTTAAAACAAATAAGCAAAACATATAACTTGTTGTTGTTCGAGATGACAAGAATAGATGGCCCAAATATTCAAGCAAGCGGCCAACTGCCAGTCATAACTCAACGTATAATATACTTGATTAGGTTTTATAATTTTATCAAACTTTTTCCAGTTTATTTTGTTTTAACTTTTCAATCAATAAAATTGTAAATTCTTTATTTCTAAAAGCAATACAAAACTTACCGTTTTTGTAGTTTATCATCCGATGTTTCAGCCACATAAGTTCTTAGTTCATAGTCTACACCACATGGCTAGAAAAACAAGTTATTATTTTGAGGTATACGATGAAAAACCACATTTTTGAATAATTTACAAGTGTATAAATGTTTAAATAAAAATAATTAGAGGACCTTGAATTGCATATCTCAGGAATAGCCACAGTAGCGCAGATATTTCGACTCTAATTTCCTCTTCATTTTGTATTCTAGTAATCCTTTATATGTAACTTTTTGAACCCTGTCTTCTCCGACACATTTCAAATGTACAGTTTTTCTTTTCGTTAGTGACACTAGAGTGCCTTGATCTCATTTGCTATCCACCTTGTTTATTTTATCGTGCTGTGCTAATATCATATGGTAGCACATCCTGAGTCCTATACTGAGAACAACTAGCTGGCACGAATATTATAATCTCATTTCGATGAAAAGTTAATACAGAATAGAGATTTAAATGGTTTTTGGTTTGAACACCTATTTGTTAATTAAATAACATTTAACTAGCAGTTTAAGTACATTGAGCAATGGGTATTGAAATTATGCATTTAAAAAGCGTTATAAGTACAGATGAAATCAAAAAACAAAAGTTTCATTTTAATATTTTCAGAAATATCCCATGTACAAGGACATTTTGAAATTATCTGTGAACAAACACTGAATTTATATTTTATAGTCAACAGAACATTTCTAAATCCCAGATTTCATTTACAATTAAAAATCATCTATGTCACAAGAAAATATTGTTAGAATATTAAATGGAAATTAGACAATTAACACTTCTATTTTTTTCGAAAGATTTACATTAACGCTTGTCGATGGTTTGTGTCAACATTAGATTCATACTATTAATAATTCATATCAGCGATGCTATTTTTTGAATATTAATTTATGAATCCGTTGACAGATCTTTTCAAATTTTATGAACAGATGACACGATCAAACCCGCTCCTTGATGTCATTATTCGTTACATAGAGCTTGCCTGACACAATTACGTTAAATATTTACATAAATATCCACAAGACATTTGATAATTTGACCATCGGAGACACTACGTTTTGTGATTATGTTGTGTCAAGAAAAAACACTAACACTAGGGCCTCGCACAGTGGCTATAAGCCATGTTCTGACTTTTTGATGTACTTAGGGTGATAGTTACTTGATATAAACACCATTCATATCCATTAGATATTGTGATTCGATGAATGTTGTAATTAGTCAGGATAAAACTATAATAAATTTGGATTTAATCTTATAATCAAAAGCATCATATCCCAGATAGTACCTGAGACATTTATAAAACTATAGTTAATATCAGTTAGGCATATAAAACAAATCAGATTTGTAGGTAATTTGGTAAGGCTCGGTTATGGTGATAGGCATAGTTTACACGAAGGAAATAGATTGCAGTTCAAGAAAACAATTTTCATAGTGATGCTTCGTCTGACCAGAATATAATGCTTTATATCCTTAAACAATTCATGCTAAACAACACGAAATTATTTGTGCTTGCAACGACTTTATTTTAAAAGGGAGACTAATGTTTGTAAAACAACCAACAAGGAAAATTCAATAGGATATCCATGTATCTAAGTAACTAAAAACAATGCGCTGGGTAAAATGATAAAGGTTTTAGTAACACATTCACTGTCAACAGTTCGTACTATAGCGTCTACAAAGTCATCGAATTCAGGAATTAATTTAATGACACTTTGTAAAGCATGAACTTTATTACTCCAAGATAGATACCACTGATACGTTTTATAACTATATTGCAAGTGAAGTTTCTATTCCTGTTGTTATCTAATACTCCTTATCTACGAGTGGATTAAAGTTAGGTGGATATGTAAAAACCTCAAGCAAAATTTGTAATAGAAAGCAAATTATTGGTCTTGCTTACTTTGCCGTTTTCATTTGGACCTGGTTGAAGTGTAACTGAAGCAGGTGCGTCTGCAGGAAGCTTTAACAAATAAATGTGTGCAAAACAAAACAACATGAATCGATAAATATCCTTAGGGGAAAATGATATGAAATAACTAAATTTAACACAAGATAAAAGTTTATTTTTCAATATCTGGACACAAAGTTAGAAATCAAAACGAGGAAACCTCATAAAGTTTATTGTTTATTTCAAAGAATAGATCCTGCCGTTTCTAATTCAAAGCCACTTTGTGTACAAACTTCCATAATCATCAGAAATATTTTCGTTGTTCTTCGATTTACTCGTGTAGAAATACTCGGTCGTAAAACATTGGATAATGTGTTTTGTTTGACACTGTAACGCATCCTGTTTAATTTCGAAAAGCATAGCAGTTCCAGTTAAATATTTCTTTTAAAAACACTATTACTAAAAGTTTGAATAGCCTGATTGGTAAAATTTACCGAGCATTTCAAGACGTTGTCCAATACCAGTAAACTGTTCTTACAAACACGAAGTAAATTTTGCACCCTAGACTTTTTATATCATTTTTGAATACTCAATATGTATTTTGTCAAAACAAATGTTGTATGAAAGGAATTATATTCAACATCTTTGCGAATTTAACAGAAAGTTTTACTCATAATCCGAAAGAACGGTTGGTGGCTTTGTATTAAAAAAGCAGTTATTCAACCAACACTATTGTTATATTTCTTCACACTAAATATATTTAAAGTGAATGAGTGACGGAATAATAAGCAAACGCTAAGTTTGTCTATAAAATCACTCCGTAAATAGACGGAAATTGAATTGAGGTAGATTTCAGAACTGGTTG
This sequence comes from Schistosoma spindalis, assembly GCA_946903255.1. NCBI lineage: Eukaryota > Metazoa > Platyhelminthes > Trematoda > Strigeidida > Schistosomatidae > Schistosoma > Schistosoma spindalis. Next base: position 22,194,228 of record OX336424.1, read on the forward strand.
AAAAAAGCAAGTGTTTCTTTGCCATAGTAATCAACCCATAACACCCAACGTCTATGGTTTATGAAAGGGAAGAAAGTAAATCTCTCCACAATCATTCTCGTTTAACAGTTTTGGATTCATGCCGCATAAACAGCTGGTCTGTTAATCCATTTTTATGCCAATTGTCATTTCAAGGTAATGCACAATGTCGTATGTAACTTCAGTAAGGGTGTTTATGAGTTTGACCTGAAGTTTGTAAAGGTAAACGTTTCGTCAGAATTGTTTTTGGAACGTAAAGTGTGCAATTATTATTTTATCAAAACCTGATTTCCAAACTATGTGTTGCATAAGTACATTTATATACTGTACTAGTTCAACCAAACGCTTTTTAATTAGCTGCAATCTTTCAGACAATCAAGACGCTCTTTTGGTGAGTCATCCTATTTCTATTTAGTTTGTTAATTTAATTACTGAGCAAACATATGACTACTATGTGCAAAACTTTCCGATAGTTGGGTTATTTCGACATTCGTGTTGCAAAAATTGGCGAGTTACCTTTGGGGCCTAGGCACTATTTTCAGTACAAAATATAAATAACTCAAGGTTAAAAGCTTACCTTGAAGTAAAATGGAAAGGCGTTACTTCCTAACTTTTTAATCAGACGTTCTTGTAGTCTTGTTAGTGGAAGAGTACCAGAATGTAAACTATCATCTGTCCCTTCAGAAACTTCTGGACCAGGAGGCTTAGAATTTCCACAAACAGATGTACTTGCCGGATTTAATAGAACCCTTCCACAGTTATCAGCTTCGGATGCATAAACTGGAGGATAAACTTGAGCTGAGGCTAGATAGAGATCCTTGCGAAACGTCAACCCAAGTACATCCAAGTCTTCACGCCCATAACGAAATGCTGATAAAACGTGAGTGAACACCTTCCGTCCTTTGACATACTCTGGGTCAACCAATACGACGCCCTCTGAAAAGCAGAAATTGTATATAAATTGTATACAAACGTTGAAATACGATTTCGTATATTCTGTTTGACTATATGATTAGCTATGCTTATATTACTTTAGTACTTTTAATATTCGCGTGAGTAAACCAAGAGTCCTACATGTAAATGCTTGTAATGCAGAAATAAAGCGCCACAACTCGAGTTTTTAAAATGTACGTTTGTTGTCTAATATAATCTAAATGAAATATTTGATAAAAGATCTTTGTATCCACCTTCCAGTTTCTCAATTATAGCCAAAGAAGGTTCTCCAATAAGCCACTCCAAGTGCACCTATGGATTTAAAAATGTAGTTGTCCTGCAACGAAATGTAATCATAAAGCACTGACAGAGTAACAATAAATCATTCCAAATAAAATTTGGGTTGGGATGAGGTCTTGAAATATATAAGTACAGCATATAACATCCAACCTTTAATAAGTAACTACAGACATATAGTAGGTAGAACCAAAAATTACTGCTGCTATAAGCTTGATGAAGAGACAGTTAATATTTCATTTGTATATATAATGCATAAAAGTATACTTCGTAATATACATTCCGAATTCGAAATACATATTAAACTCAAATAAATTACATAGGCCTCACCAATTGGATCTACATCCGCTAGACTGTCAATGAAATCCCTTTTGCACAAGTATGTTGTGATCTACGAGAAAATACAGTTAAAACCACCATTACTTTTCCATTTGGGCTGCTTTTCTTGAAGACCCTATAATAAAGAAGTAATAGAAAGCTTCTACATACTAACCTGGTACCCTGTTTTTTGTGAAAATTATTTACACTGTCATCCATAATATCATAGTTTACTTCAGCTAATTAACAAACTGACATCTCCCAAAACAAACGAAGACACCAATCGACGTCAAATTGGCGCTTTCCTTTCATTAACTACATTCAACCTAGGAGTTATTTCTTGGTGTGAGCAAACAAAGAACTTAATTCGTTAAGAATTACTGTGTGTACTATTTCGTGAAAGACAAAAAACAAAGATAAGAACCAGTATTTTGAGACGATATTGCTGTATATCAAAAAGTTCGTGTATTTTGAGTAACAATTATTACACCTTTATTCAATCTCTACCACCGGAACTTAGTTGGTTTCTACTATTTATTATATGAGATCTAACGCCGTTTAGAGGATAATGTATTGCGAAAATTCCACGTTTCCGGCCTAATAGTTTAGGATATGTTCACGTGTCCGTTGCTTTAAAGGGCTCTTAACAGATTTAGATTGCACTGACTCCCTTTCATCAGAAAACTTTCCCGAAAATGTGCTGATTGAAACAATTTTGTCCATAAGTCTGGGTACGTTTGAAGTTTGCGTTACGATAACACTATCTAATATATATTGATTGTATATCGTTGAGTCCTAGTTTATAACTCATACATAGCTTTAGAATTCATACTTTAAGCAATATGGGTCGACTGTCAAAAAAACGAGCACGGAAAAGTCCTAACTCTTCAGATATTAACAATTCTGTTATTACCTATTCTTCTTGCTCCGCTACTCCTTTTGTATCTGATAATGTTGGGACTGGTCTTTCACCACACGTGCTGCTGGACGACTCTGTTTCTAATTTAGTAATGGGTTCCACCTCAAGATCAAAAAGGATCGATGATATGAAGAGTGAATTAAACAGTCTGTTTAAGCAACTAAGCGACATGCGTTCTAAAGTCGAGTCACTTTCTAGCTCTTTATCAAAGCATGATGATCTTAAGCAAGAACTAAAGACACTATCACCTTTAAAACTGCTTTTGTCAAAAGACATCGTTCCTGCTGAACTTGATGACATTATAAAAGCAGAATCTGTTATCGATTTTATCGCTAGTGAAGTTACCAAGCGAATAGTCTCTCGTAATAACGTGATTGTTTATAATATACCTGACAAAGTCTCCATTAAAACTGTAAGGAATTCGATATTAAAAGCATCTAACCTTCAAGACAGTCCATGCCAATGCATCCGACTTACTAAGAAGCACCAGAAATACTCGTGCCCGGTCTTGTTCAGGTTTGATTCTCATATATTAGCTGAACAGTTAAAAGAATCTGAGCGGCTGATATGCGCGCTTACGAAGTTTAGAAACGCTCGCATAGTCTCAGATAAGACCACCAATCAAAGACTTACGCAAAAGCGTACCGTGAACGAAAATATAGATGTTGAGATCATAAAAAATCACGACGCATCAGCTGCGGGATCCACTGATACTGATACCCTATCTCATGTTCTCCAGTACTCTGATCTGCCAACGAAGAGTGCTAACTTACCTATTATGCCTGTAGTGACATCTGATAAGCAATGTACATCTACTGATTACACTAATCCGATAGTATCCAATTTACCATTAGAAGCCCATAAGCAAATACCTAGTCCTAATGCGACAGCTCTTAAAAACACTGTCAAGATTAAAAAGTCTATGCCACGTAAGAAGAATGTTTGTACAGAACCTTCTGGTTCTAGACCCAATAATAAAAGTATTACGATGGCCCTACTCAATACAAATAAGACTAAACTACCCGACACCATGCTTTACCCAACGCATCGTAGGGGAGGATATAAGTGCAGACCTGGTTCAAATGTCTCACAAGACGGCCACTTCAATCGTTATGTAAGTAGGCCTAATACTGGACAGACCACAGTAAACCAACGAGCCTCACGAGTACCCTCAAACGCTTTAAATAATAAACCTGTAAGACGTAACCTCTCTCAACACTTTCCCATTAGGCAAGATGGATTACTAGGTTACCCAACATCAAACTTTTCAAATAATATACCAGTAACACATAACTTTTCTCAACACTTTCCGATTGGGCAAGATGGATTACTGGGTTACTCACCATCAACCCAACCTTGTCTTAACTGTCCGCCTAGTCAAGTTCAACAAATTAATCCGCTTTATCAAAATAATGATTTTTTTGGCCTTCAGAAATCCCTGGTCCCACTAGCACTACAGTTTGCTCAAGCGATCGCCCATGTGATCAGTCAAACATAATAAACCACAGTCTATGCAAATCCAAAATACACGACATCAATAGGGAAGCTCTCGGTTTTTTTACACTCCATACGCCCTTTCTAAATCTATTACTTATCAATGCACGTTCACTTCTGAACAAAATTTCAGCCTTGAGAACATTAGCCTTTCTATCCAAGCCTTCTTTCATACTTATCACTGAAACATGGTGCTCTCATGCAGTATCTGACTCAGAATTAAATATCCAAAACTATAGACTCTATCGCTGTGACAGAGAAACTAAGCGAGGAGGTGGTTGTATTATATATGCTTTGGATACCCTAACAACTAATAGAGTTGAAGATAGTGTCCTGAATAGTTTACCAGAATCAGTCTGGATATCTGTCAACACCCCGAATCATAGTCTACTCCTTGGATGTATATACAGAGCTCCTGAGAGCTCAAATAATGGGAATAATCTTATTATCAATGCATTCATACATGCATCTGCTCTAAACTTCAATGCTAAGGTTATCACTGGTGATTTCAATTATCCTGGGATTAACTGGAGTACCGGTAGCTGTCAGTCATGTAATGAGGAGTTCTCGGCAACCATTAACATGCACTGTTGGTCACAGTGGGTTCGTACCCCAACTAGAGGTGATAGTATACTCGATCTAATATTTAGTAGAGATATTATCCCACTGTCTGTAAAGGTATACGATGAATTTGAAAGCAGTGACCATAAGACAGTAGTATGCTCTCTCCCTATATATCCCTCTTCTAACCGACCCATTCAAAAAACCTGTCAATATAGAGACTTTAAGCATGCCGACTGGGACCTCATGCATTCACTGATTAAACTTTCAGACTGGGATAACTTTTTTTCATGTACTAATCTCATAGATACTATCGACGAGTTCTATTTGATCGTTAACTCTTGTTTAGATTCTTCTGTACCTCTTAAAACGTACAGGTTTATTAAACCTTACGAATTATATATACCAGCTAAATATCGTAATAAACTAAGACGCCTACAGAATCGTTATTTCAAGTCAAACGACTTCACGGCAGCTGCGCAAACAACAATAATTTTTAATCAAATTAAAGAGACACATAGGTTAAAAGCCATTAATGAGGAGATACTAGCACTTAATAGTAACTCAAAAATACAAAACTTAACTCTACTTCTCAATAAACGCGCTAAAGTAACTCAAAATGTTGATATACCATGCATCCAGCATAATAACACTTTTATATACGACTCTAAAACTATGGCAGACCTTTTCAGTGCTACTTTTGCGAATGATGTAGGAACCACAAGTGGCTCTGCTTCAAGAGATACGTGCGTGACCAGCAACTACATAAAATCTATCTCCTTCACATGTAAGAAAATTAATATGGCTATAAATGCCCTTAAGCTTTCGCGCGGTCATGGAGCAGACGGGATTCCATCCTTTCTCTACAAATACGGTGGTCCAGATATTCCACTTCTTCTTCTAAAGCTGTTTACTGTCTCTATAGAAACTGGTTCTTACCCTTACTGTTGGAAAACCGCGTACATCATACCACGTTATAAATCTGGAGATAAGACTGACATGAACAATTATCGGCCAATAAATATTACTCCAGTGATCTCTAGGATTATGGAGAAAATTGTAAGTGATGAACTTTCCAACTATTTACTCGCTGGAAACTTTATCAATGATACTCAACATGGATTTCTCAAAAATCGGTCTTGCATGACATGTCATTTCGACTTCTTTAATTTAGTCTACTCTCTACGTAGCCAAGGATATCTAGTCTTAGTGCTATATCTGGACATTTCTAAGGCCTTTGACATGGTTAACCACCAACTTCTTATAGGCAAACTTGCATCTTATGGGGTTCAAAATCCTTTGCTAGATTGGATTGAATCATTTCTCAGCAATCGACATCAAATAGTTAAAATTAACTCTTCATTGTCTAACGCTGTCCCCGTTAGAAGTGGTGTAATACAAGGTAGTGTCTTAGGCCCTTTGCTCTTTTTAGTGTTTATCAATGACATTTGCGAAAATTTTTGTGTAGGTAAGCCCCTTCTATATGCAGATGATCTTAAACTAGTATATTCATTTTCTCCACATGAGCTGGAAAATGTGCAAACTTGCATTAACTTGGAGCTTAACAAGGTAGCACAGTGGTGCTTAAAATGGCAACTGGAACTTAATACGGCTAAATGTGGATGGATATGCTTGGGCGATACATCACTTAACCTAGACCTTACCATAAATGGAGAAATGTTAACTAGGTTACATACAGTAGTAGACTTGGGACTTAGATACTCCCAAGACTTATCGCTTACAGAACAGATATCGAAACAGACCTCCAAGTCACAACGACTAGTAGGTTACATAATTCGAAACCTTCATAACAATGAATCACGAATTTTAATGTACAAAGTTTGTGTTCGACCTCTTCTAGAATATTGCACGTTTATTCTTAGCAGTGCGCGCATAAAGGATAAATTAAGGCTGGAATCAGTACAGAGACGATTTACACTTCGTATTCTTGGAGCTGATTGCTCCTTAACTTATAATTCTAGATGTAAAAAACTAGAGCTAGACCCTTTATGGAAGAGGAGACTCAAACTAAATCTTATTTTTTTCTTCAAACTACTTAATAAATTATCCTTTACATCCAATCATGTAATTCAATATGCAGAGACTCCTCATTATGAAACCCGTAATTCCTTGGCACTTGTGAAACTAACTTATTCTAAATCATCTCTTTATATGAATTACTTTGCCTGTAAATTTTCTAGACTCTGGAATAACCTACCAGAACATATCCGTACGATTAAATCACTCCCATTATTTGTACGTTGCATCGATGCATATTGCTCCTCCGAAAATGCATTGAATGCTCTAGCACCCGCAAGTGTATCTCACTCCACAAGTGTTATTATAGGAACTTTAAATGTTTAGGCATTTTTATTAGTGCATTCTCTGGATAAAACCACCTACTTGCTGTCACTTTATGTTAATACCGTCCCCAGCTAGTTTAACTAATTTGAATATCATCAGCAGTATATCACTGTGTCACATGACATACGCATTTTGATAGATCTGTTTGGCATATTTCGGTAATTACTGCTTTGTTGTTCCGTGCTCTCTGTTTTCGTTTTAATTTCTCTAGTTGTAGATATTTATCATTAAATCGATCTGGCACACGAAATGACCTTAATTACATCGTTTATAAATCAACAGACAGTCCAGTTAAGAAATATTACATGTTCCCGGCTGATACATTGGATCGCTGTAATACCCAAACAATTACTGAACTAGTAAACTTAAAACTCATAAAACATGTTCGTTCTGTACATATAATGATATTATTTATATCAAATTGATCATGCCTGTAAACTGGCGTGAATTCTGTAATTATAATTTTTTCAGAATATAAATTATTATTATTATTATTATTATTATTATCAGAGTAATGACGAAGTGGACGGACGACGTGAAGTTTTCGATTAAGGCAATGGTGTTTTTATAGTTTGTAGGTGGTTACTACCCCAAGAGCGAGCACTGCGCTTGGCAAATCTTTATTTCAATATTTTAAGAAAATGGCTAATAAATCGACAAAATTTTCACCTTCGAATAAAACAACCAGGGCTGGGTTATTTTAATATCATAAAGACAATTTCAAATTGTCACATAAGGTAACCTGAAGCACCAATAACCAGATCTTAAGAGTGAGTGCTGCGAAGATACCGCTGACCACTAAAAAATGGGTCACAAATTGTGAAATCCAAGGTGCTTTGAAGAATTAAACTGTTACAAGTACCCAGACCAGTCAGCGATCTCAGTTTACCTCCCCCTTTATTACTATAAATGTGATGAGAGAAGTGGTCAACATTTAGTATGTGGTGGTCGGTACTCAATATAATCCTTAAACTTCGTATACATTTCATCCTGATATCCGTCACTAGATAACTCACCAACGGTGCCTTAATCAGAAGGCGGATACGAAGTGTTGACTAAGTTTATTAATGCACCATGCACGTATCACCAGAATTACAGGTACACCAAACAAGCATGAAAGTGTAGTGCCGAAAAGCAAGCGGGCAATCGAGTGAGTTAACAGGATTAAAATGTACATGTATATATATGTAGGAAACTGAGTGAATTATTGAATCGATTAAAATGAATGAATATTTGCAAAGGCAGTAGGCAACGCTAAAGCATACATATTCATAAAAGCGCAATAATAAAAAAGGCACAATGGTACAGATAAGTTAACAAAAGGACCTGACCAATATAAATGTGAACAAACTCAATTGCACGTGAGCCGCTGCAAGTAGATTGTTTTACATAATTTGCAGAAAAATAACCGCAATCGAGCAGACGTTATTATAAAATGAGCTTACATAATTGATCAAACTGATGTCTTGCTAAGAACGCACTTGTGTTTATCAAGATAATGGAATTTTATGTCTACACATAACTGTGACAAAATCCGATAACTAGTGAAGTAACGCTTCTAATCGAACCTAACTTTAGAAAAACGTGGCTCTTAAAGCTCTGACTCCTTTCCAATCTAAGGTTGGCTAATTCTTGAATTCTTTAAAGATAAAAGAGCGTACCAGGCCATATCATAGGAAAACTGAGTTAATACTTACCTACTGAAGATTTACTTAAGATATTTATTCCCTTCCTTCATTACTTTGAGAATAAAACGGTCTTCAGAACATTCTTCTGTTGTTTATTCAAAAAATGGCTTGTTATTCAGAAACTGATGCATGTGTCTCGAAAAATTATCAGTACCGAGGACAGGAACATTTCCATGTGACTTCCACTGCATTCTTCTGCAATCTCAAAGTAAACGGCTAACTACTGATTTCAAACTTTTCAATAACTGCGGCACTCACATGTCTTCTTGAATGGGTCGCGTACATATCCCGACATGGATGGTGGCACGTTTGGAACGTTATGCGACTAAAGTGAATAAGACTAGGTTGGGAATTTTTCTTCTAGTCAAAACTCTCTCAACATCACAGTCTTACATAAAACATTAAACACGTTATACATACAGCATCCAAACTACAAATTTTCAACTACACACTTACCATTAGTACTTTTAGGCTTTATACTGTTTCATTCATTGCGTCGATATATAAATTATATATCATATTTCTCAACCGGGCCGATACACGCTATTTTTACAGGTATGGCCTGTAACTCAAAGCATCGTTTCGCAGATAAGATGATTTCCAAATAGGGTTGTTAAATAAATGAAATCAGTAAAATCAAAAGACGGTACATTCACACAGAGCTCCATAGCTGTGCGCTGAGGGCGTGATGCTGCAGAAAGAAGGAGAAACGAAAGAGCATCAAGATACTTGGATATGAACCCTGAAAAATGATTAGTAGTTTGTAGTGGAATATGAAAATGTACAATAAATTAGCAGATAAAACCCACTAGCTGCTGTTGTTCTAGTGAAATATAGATGGAACCTTCAGATAATAAATAACATTTTGTTTTGATATGCAACAAGGTGATATGGGCTCAAGTAGTGGAAAAAATGTCGAAGTTAGAATAAGGAAGGATGTTTACCAGAACAGAAAATCCATCGAAAGACAGTAAAGTGTTAAAAAGCGCTAATAACTATGTCTTTTATTGTCTACATTTATTTTTTCCATTCGATGCCAGCCGCCGGCTCATAATGTAAAAGTCCGAGTTAGCATGTTACTGGTCATCTGAGTAGAATAGCAAACCCAGAACAAATCTGAAGACATGAGTCTAAAAAATGGACTTAAAAAGGGTGTAATGTGGGATAAATGCTTACAGAATTAAGAGGAAAAGTGTAGACAATCGCTAATGTGTAGTGGCATTGAGACCTAATAACGAAATCGTCAAAGCTTAACACGAGACAATTGGGAAAATAAATGTGCAACGTCGAACACGGAGGAAGACCCAACGATGAGGAAGGCGGGGACAATGAATTGAATTAATCCCGATTGATCAGGTGGCTTGGCTCAGCCTCGCAGGCATGATTGCTTTGTACAACATACTTTTACTCATAATAAATATATTATTCTATCTCCAGCCTAAATGTGTTCTCCACCATATGTTGATGATTGTTACGACACTATGATTGGGTGTAGGCAATGATGTGGTCTCTACGTAAGATCTTATAGATTAGGTAGTTACATTATGACAAATCTACAGTGTGAGGATCAGGTCTATTATCAGAGCAGTACTAATATCATGGTAGACCATAATTCTATAAATGAGATAAAATCAATGGCAAGTCCGTAGTGGAATTGGTTCTAACCTCACGATTTTCGCAGCTGAACATTAGATGACTAAGAAAATTCTTATTCAGCATTTAACACGGAGAGAAGGTCAGCAACGGTTAATGCGGGAACATATAGTTAGTGTGGTGTAGTCATCCTTTTAACAAGTCCTTATTTACGTTAAAATATATTATCATATCTCCCCCATCGCATTACTGGTTGTCATGATACGAGTTATAATAAACTATGATGTGACTTTCACGTTAGATCTTATGGATTAGGTGATCACTTCATAACAAATCGACAATTTAGGGATTAGGCCTTCTATAATAGCAACAGAGGTAAACGTACTAATGCCGAAGACATCTTATCTCTGCAAGTTAACATAGTGTGAGGGGAAGCAGAAAGTTGACGAGAAACAAACAAGAAGGAACTAATGTTAACTTGTTGCTGACGCCATTTTGGGCTATCCTAACCGGCTGACGGGTTACTAGCTCCATGAGTCCAAGGCCACCGGTAGCAGTCATAAGATTGTGCTGTTCTCTTGACAACACTTTAGGGTAGTAGTGAATATTCCCCGCGATCGACTATGGTTTAGCGATATCGACAGGGCCAGATAATTACCCTTCTAGTTCAAGTAAAAATTAGAGAATGATATATGGCTACGGAGATATATCTAATACAGCTGCAAGGAAGAAAAGTAAAGGTAACTAAAATTATAGTCTGTTATGGCTTAGATATGTATCGGAACTATGATGTCTGAGTAAGAAGCAGATGTATTCGCTCGTGCTAGTTCAGTGCAAGCGAAGGTTTTGTTAAGAAGTCTTACAACTGTATGCGGTTGATAAGATAAATCGTATTTCAGAAGGAAGGCTGTTGTATATTAATGCATAACTGATGAGAAAGGAGTTCTAAAGTGGTTTGACATGTATTTTTTAACTTCAACCACAGATACTTTATCTCGAAGGTCATGTATGTATAGGAGTTGAGTAGGAATCACATGATAAGTGGTATAAGTAAGCTTCCTGAAGAGTTTGAAGTAAAAGATCAAATTAGTCACAAGCCACCTTTTCCAGAGAGGTTCAAGTCCTAGAATATGGCATCGAGAAAGGCAGTCAGTGAGTGAATCAGCCTTAGGCATTTTACAGCTAAAATCCCATTGTAATCATTTCACATTCTGTATGTCCGATAGGCATAAGCTGAGAAGTAAGAGCGAACAATATTCAGCCTTAGGTCTTACATGTATCTTCTAAACAATGACTTCAGATTCATTCTGAGGGGAGTAAGGAAGAATGACGGTAATGAACCTCAAGGTCAGTAAGCTCTTGTTAGGTGTTGATTCCATTTTTAAGGACGTGTCTTTAATACACAGCCAGCCGCATTTCTCTGTGTTGAGTTCTCAGATCCAACGCATACACCAGTTATCTGCCATGTTGAGTTCACGCTCGACTGTTCGCATAGTACCATGTACGCAGCAAATGTTAGTTTTATAGATGACTTTTAAGTCACTAGTGTAAAGGTTTGTCCTACTTGTGTCAAAGCACCTGTATATAATGCTGATGTTAATTATAAAAGGCAGTGAACCCAAGACACTACCTCTACAACACCACTGGTTGTTGGTTGAGGAGTAGAAGTTGTACGATTAATTATAGTTGTTCGTTATCTATTCGTGAGAAAAGACTTCATCTATTGCAATAAACAGTTAGCAGTTCCAACTGACTAAAGTCTGTTGACTAGGGGGTTATGAGGCACCATTATCGAAAGCTTTCTTGATACCGAAATATAGTATAATCACCAGTTTTGGGGGTAGCGTATTTTAGTAACCACGTTAAAGACGTCTATCGGGCTTGCAATGCAGGACCTCGTTCTAATGAAACCAGGCGCGGCGGGTCGACCAAACTCCCGTTAAGTTGGTGATTAGATTATTGATCTCGCTTCACTTTTTCTTTCGTGCGTGATATAACTGGAGTGATATTTATAAGTTTGTAGTTTTCTATCAGGTTTTTCGATCCTGATGTGTTTGAGGACAATAAACGTTGCCTTCCAGGTTTTAGGACATGTACCTTCCTCTATAGATAGTGTAAATATTTTGTGTAGTAGTGTCCTTATATCCGGTCCTGCCATTGTAGAAAGAGTCGATGGAATGTCACATGCTCCAGAAATTGAATTCGTCATGCATTCTACTGACTTACTTACTTACTTACTTACGCCTGTTACTCCTCGAGAAGGAGCATAGGCCGCTCACCACCATTCTCCATCCAACCCTGTCCTGGGCAATCCTTTCAAGCTCTTTCCAGTTCTTATTGATCCTTTTCATATCTGCTTCTATTTCCCGACGTAATGTGTTCTTTGGCCTTCCTCTTTTCCGCTTCCCTTCAGGATTCCAAGTTAGCGCTTGTCTCGTAATGCAGTTTGATGATTTCCTCAATGTATGTCCTATCCATCAACTCCATCGTCTTTTCCTAATTTCCTCTTCAGCTGGAAGCTGGTTGGTTCTCTCCCACAAAAGGCTGTTGCTGATGGTATCTGGCCAATGGATGTTGAGTATCTTGCGTAGACAGCTATTGATAAATACCTGTACCTTCTTGATGGTGGTTGTTGTAGTTCTCCAAGTTTCAGCTCCGTACAGTAGAACTGCCTTGACGTTCGTATTGAAGATTCTGACTTTGATATTGGTTGACAGACAGTTGTTTTGAGTTCCATATGTTCTTCAGTTGAAGGAATGCCGCTCTAGCTTTGCCAATCCTTGCCTTGACGTCTGCATCTGAACCTCCTTGTTTATCGACGATGCTTCCCAGGTATGTGAAGGATTCTACATCTTCCAGAGTTTCGCCATCAAGAGTGATTGGATTGCTGTTCTCCGTGTTGTGTTTGAGGACCTTGGTTTTCCCTTTGTGTATGTTGAGGCCTACTGATGCAGAGATTGCTGCTATGCTGGCTGTCTTTATCTGCATTTGTTCGTGTGTATGTGATAGGAGGGCTAGGTCATCTGCGAAGTCCAAGTCGTCTAATTGGTTCTGAGCTGTCCATTGTATGCCGTGGTTTCCCTCAGATGTCGAGGTCTTCATAATGCAGTCGACCACCAGAAGAAACAGGAAGGGAGAGAGTAGACAGCCTTGTCTTACTCCGGTCGTTACTTGGAATGCGTCAGTCAGCTGTCCTCCATGCACTACTTTGCACTGTAGTCTATCGTATGAGTTCCGGATAATGTTGACAATCTTCTCAGGAACTCCGTAGTGTCGAAGAATTTTCCATAACGTCCTCCTATCTACACTGTCAAATGCCTTTTCATAATCAATGAAGTTGATGTACAGTGATGAATTCCACTCAATTGATTGTTCGACGATGATCCGTAGTGTCGCAATCTGGTCTGTGCACGACCGGTCCTTACGGAATCCAGCTTGTTGATCTCGAAGTTGAGCGTCTACTGCGTATGTATGTATGTGTATTACTAAGATCAAATTTAATTGTACTAAGATCGGTTTTGCTGATTCACTTGAATTCGATGTCTAGGACATGAGATTTATTTCCATTGTAGAAAAACTGTTCATTGAGCAGTTCACATGTGACAGTGTGGTCATAATGTATCATACGATCGTACAGTATGTGGTGAATGTTTTGATCTACACGCTTTCTTATGTGCTTTTCTAGAAGAGATGACATACGTTTCAGGATTTAGATGAAGTGGTAGGCGCAGTACATTCTTCTGCCTGTTTGTGTTATTCATGCCGACTTTACATTCTGTGCAGGACATTGTTGTCTTTTGGTACACAATACATCCATTTTGCTCCTCGTAGTTTAGACCTAGTTTTCTGGTTGGGGTTAGGAGTAATTGTTTTAAAAGCAGTTTTGAAGAGGATGGCAGTGTATATTGCGGGTTAAGTGGTGATGGTGAATATTTCTAGTGCTTCTGAGATCTGAGAAGCTGCTCCAGTTTCAGTTCTTTACTAGAAAACAAACGTTTCCCAAATCAGTGTATGCATAGTTTGTATATTAAAAAAGAGAAGTTATTTTCTTGCATTTGTCGCGTCATGTGAGAACCGGTAGAAAGCAGAGAACTACTTAATGATCGCTGTTGCGGAACTTCTTACTGACCACCACAGATGTTGGTGTAACATTGTGACAGAGTATGAAGTTGGGAATGATATGCTTTCGTGTATATGGGTTAACATGTTGCTGTCAACCGTGTATGTCTAAGGATCTAAGTATGCCCTCAAACCACAATGCATCATGTCTTCCAGTTGATATTGGGAGGGTTGGGATCACCACAAATAATTTTGCAGGCACAATTAAGAGAAGCGGTTTTAGTGAAGGACCCACTTATAATAATATCAGTTGAATCAGGGTTATTCTGGAACATCATATATACATCCAACCAGTATTTTACATTCGTAAGCGCGCACGGTAAACCATATCGAATACGGTAATTTTCTGAAGGCAGCATCGCTAAAAATTTTCACTCTCACATTTTCATATGCATATATAAGATAACCATAACCCTTATAACTGCCAAATCACCAATATTCGGTTTGAACGCAGAACTAACGGACCAAGTTTTATTCGATTGTGTCAGGATATGTTGTTCTGTGTAGCGCACGAAATGTCTTTGAGTGATTCATATTAAATTATTTCATTACACAAAATCTGTAATCAATTTAATCTGTTGTAATTTGATGAAGAGAATAAATTATGTTGAAGTGCAAAATACTTCGAATGGTACAGCCTGTGCTATAAAACTAAGAGTTTTTTTAACACCAACTAACATGTTAAACAACAAAAGTAATGGTTAATAAACAACAGTTAGACAGCCCAGAATCAGTAAAAAATATTTTAAACAAGATGGGATCAGATATCTATCTACAGAGATTCTAGCAACCTTTCAGAGTGTAGATGATCTATGTCGAAATGATTGGAGGCTTACTCGAGTTAGACGTGAGTGGTGTGACAAACCAGCTAACGTCGAAGTCACACTTCACGGTCTGCATCTTACATGGATTACCCGATTGACGTATCAAGGTGCTATAGATGCTTTGAAGACTGTACAACACAGAGGACGTTATTACAGAAATATATTAGTTAACGTAGATACAAGCGAAGGTAAGACCACTGCCGCATGGGCTAGTCCATGGCGTACGATTAACTGATGTGCGTTGGTTATCCTTGACATTGACGAGGATTGATGATTTTGTTCGATATTCAATGGCTAGGGCTCAGTGGAATTTCACTGGCCCTACAAGAGCAAACAGAGGTTAACAATAATACACTTAATCACATAGTGACCCTGTATTCGGTGAAACACAACCTTATTTTCGACATTCCGGCAACATGAAACAGTAAAATTAGGTAACATGAGGTAAGTCTTTGACCAGACGAGGGAGACTAAGGAATACAATGTGCGGTTAAAAGAGACCTTAGTAAGGGAGAAGAAACAAACAATTGAAAACAGTATTCAATAAAATGATGGTAGAAGTTTCAGAGTGTTCTTTCCGTTACAAACCTTCTTAATGACTTGATCTAAGTGGAAGGGCTCATATATGTCTATCTGAAGACATTAATCTACGACACCTGAGTACAACCAACTTTTCGATATCAAAACAAGTAAACGGCTGTTCAAATGTAAGAGAGTACGTGAGTCACCTTATTTTATACAGATGGAGAACTGAATAACATCAGTGTCTGGTAGGTGAGTATTTTTCTGATAGATGGGTGTGACGTAAATGTAGTGGGTTGTTGGTTTTGTCATGAAAAGAAGAGAGGGAATCAAGAGTACTGGACCAATATCTATGTTCATTTGTCTTGTTTTCTATATGGCTAATGGGAGAAGAATGGTCAGATGGTAGTCTGGCGAAAGAAATATGTTTAGGAGTGACATGTAGAGTAGAGTTGGTTGAATGGATAAGTGAAGTATTTCGGGTGTGGCCAGGGGGTTTAAAGATCCTTTAGGGTGGGAGACAGTCATCAATGAAGAGAAAGGTATGTCACTCCTTCTGAGGTCGGAGCGTATAGAGACTAGTCTCAAAACAGTGAGATCATCGCCCCCAACAGTTGGAGACTTCATAGCAACACTATCGAGAGGGGGAGACAAAAAAGGATGAAGTGGTGTTTATGTCGAATTGAGGAAACCAAAGAATCAGGTAGGGCAGCTTGACAAGGGAAGTTTCCAGAATCACTAAGTGGGTGGCCAAGTAGGTCAATGCTGTCGCTCCCTTGAGTGCTTTGAATCATTACAGCCCTGTTATGGGTAGTTAAGGAAGTTGTATGTTTCGGCTTAGAAATTAAACATTACCTAAGATTATTGTCAAGGAGGTATTTTTATTGTGTATGGTTGTGCTCTGATTCTTGTGGCTCACAAGATTCACTCTAAGAAGCTTACTGGTGCCATGAGTGGGCGTTGTGTTAGATGGGCATGGCGACGCATTAGAATGAATGGATATTGTCAGTTCAGTGTCTGCTTTAGGGTCGTTTAGTGCTTTCCACAGATGCAGGTTGTTAGCTAAGGTCGCTGCAGTGCTTCTAGGTCTCCCCAAACGGTTTAGTATTATTTAGCATTTCCGTGACTGAACGGCTACAGATTTTAGAACGATTCCTAGGAAGAAAATTTTAGGTCTTTTAGGGCTCTTATTGGAGCAGCTAAGGTAATAATGAGGAGCCGTAAATGTATAATTGGGTTTAGCTTCGAAAGTATTCGAGCGTTTTAGCTTAAGGGGAATGATTGCAGCTGCTCTGCATACGGTTTTGTAATTCAGTGATCGGGATTTCTTGGTACATTGACTAGTTGTTGTACGGTAATAAGTCGTGAATAGTTTGAGTGAGGTGATGTCCCATTCGACTGCTGTTAGAGTTGCCACTGATGAAATTATTAGGGTTTGAAATAAAATTGTTATGATCAACATAGTTGCCTGCGGACGTGTTGCAAGTGTCTACTGAATGATCAACATGTACATACTTACTTGAGGAACAGAGTAAATGTTTGGGTGAGTAGTCTACATCTGCGTCATTGGACCGTTTATTGCAGGAAGCTTTAAATGCAGTCTGAGGGCCGCCACACAGAGTGGCCGGTTGTAGAATTGCCGAGTGTTATAACGTGTGATCCGCCTATTAGAGAGCAGCCTATTATCGATCGAAACAGTGACGCACAAAATACGACCGAGCAGCCTAGAGCTCTGACTGGTCCTGCTTCCCTGTCTAGCCCAGCCAATTGAGTCCAGAACACAAGTCTCAGCCTCGGAGATATGAATCGTTATATTTCAAACATACACTGTTTATATACCAAACAAACAGACTACATCGTACCATAAAATAGAAAGTAACATTTGTACAAGATTTAACCTTCAGGAAATGACACAAATAAATATTGACCAATAAGGAGATGACACGTTGGAAGAATGTTGACCAATGGGGAAATGACACTACTTCTCATTCAGGAATGGCATTAGATAATTTCTGGGGTATTTTCTGAATACCCCAACACCTCCCCTTCTTTGAAGATCCGAACCTGATATCCGGAATATAAGTTCCTCGGGTCCATCCTCCCCCACGAAACAATGTTGGGTCCTCATATACCCAAAATACAATTGATCTGACTTTAATTAAAATATATTTTTCGCAGTGCACAAGAAATTGACCGAGCATGACTAAGTGGTGAGGGTGAAAGACGCTTGACATGAGGTCATAGAATTTTGATTCTTCGGAAATATTATCATCAAATTTATCAAGAATATCACTAGTAGATAGTGGATCGCTATGATAATCAGCGTCCATCAAAACTGAATCAGGTTCTTGATCATTATTTGACACATATGACATATTTTCTGGCAAATCAAACGAATCGCGATTAGATTCGTCAGGAACTTCTATCGCGGAATGATGAGCTTCATTTGGTGCAGCTGCATTCAGTGTACTGCACGATTTGTTTTCTGTTTCATGGGCGGTTACTGCGACACTTACATGAACATTTAGCAGGGCGTCCTTTTGTGAGCTGGATACATCACTGTCTGTACATGCTGTTTCAAGGATAATGGAGTTTGGATCCATTACTGGGCATGTTTTTGGAGTGGACATTTCTGGATCACTGGGCGGATCATGAATGACTGCTTCACTTACATTACTGCTCATCAAGGATTCATAGAGGCTTTTATCAACACATTCATATGTACTGCATTCCGTTTCCAGCTCCGTATTCAAATTAGAAATTAATTTATCAACTTCTGTAACATCTCCAAAACATGGATGATTTAGCAGCCGTGTACGTAAAATGTCTAAAACACTCAGCTGGCTATTTTTGAACCGCTGCGTTTGTCGCTCAAATAGCAATTGTAATTGATCGGGAGAGATAGCCATTTCCTGAATCAGCACGGTGATGAGAAATGTTGTATGATTAATTAACGACCAATGTCTTTCAAGGACGCCGATGACAAAACTGAATGCTGATTGCTCGAAATAATTAGACTGAATCTCGTCCAATTACAGGTTGACGTTGAAGATTGAGGGTTCAGGAATTTTTTGTACCCCGTCGCCAATTGTTATAACGTGTGATCCGCCTATTAGAGAGCAGCCTATTATCGATCGAAACAGTGACGCACAAAATACGACCGAGCAGCCTAGAGCTCTGACTGGTCCTGCTTCCCTGTCTAGCCCAGCCAATTGAGTCCAGAACACAAGTCTCAGCCTCGGAGATATGAATCGTTATATTTCAAACATACACTGTTTATATACCAAACAAACAGACTACATCGTACCATAAAATAGAAAGTAACATTTGTACAAGATTTAACCTTCAGGAAATGACACAAATAAATATTGACCAATAAGGAGATGACACGTTGGAAGAATGTTGACCAATGGGGAAATGACACTACTTCTCATTCAGGAATGGCATTAGATAATTTCTGGGGTATTTTCTGAATACCCCAACACCTCCCCTTCTTTGAAGATCCGAACCTGATATCCGGAATATAAGTTCCTCGGGTCCATCCTCCCCCACGAAACAATGTTGGGTCCTCATATACCCAAAATACAATTGATCTGACTTTAATTAAAATATATTTTTCGCAGTGCACAAGAAATTGACCGAGCATGACTAAGTGGTGAGGGTGAAAGACGCTTGACATGAGGTCATAGAATTTTGATTCTTCGGAAATATTATCATCAAATTTATCAAGAATATCACTAGTAGATAGTGGATCGCTATGATAATCAGCGTCCATCAAAACTGAATCAGGTTCTTGATCATTATTTGACACATATGACATATTTTCTGGCAAATCAAGGGAATCGCGATTAGATTCGTCAGGAACTTCTATCGCGGAATGATGAGCTTCATTTGGTGCAGCTGCATTCAGTGTACTGCACGATTTGTTTTCTGTTTCATGGGCGGTTACTGCGACACTTACATGAACATTTAGCAGGGCGTCCTTTTGTGAGCTGGATACATCACTGTCTGTACATGCTGTTTCAAGGATAATGGAGTTTGGATCCATTACTGGGCATGTTTTTGGAGTGGACATTTCTGGATCACTGGGCGGATCATGAATGACTGCTTCACTTACATTACTGCTCATCAAGGATTCATAGAGGCTTTTATCAACACATTCATATGTACTGCATTCCGTTTCCAGCTCCGTATTCAAATTAGAAATTAATTTATCAACTTCTGTAACATCTCCAAAACATGGATGATTTAGCAGCCGTGTACGTAAAATGTCTAAAACACTCAGCTGGCTATTTTTGAACCGCTGCGTTTGTCGCTCAAATAGCAATTGTAATTGATCGGGAGAGATAGCCATTTCCTGAATCAGCACGGTGATGAGAAATGTTGTATGATTAATTAACGACCAATGTCTTTCAAGGACGCCGATGACAAAACTGAATGCTGATTGCTCGAAATAATTAGACTGAATCTCGTCCAATTACAGGTTGACGTTGAAGATTGAGGGTTCAGGAATTTTTTGTACCCCGTCGCTAATTGTTATAACGTGTGATCCGCCTATTAGAGAGCAGCCTATTATCGATCGAAACAGTGACGCACAAAATACGACCGAGCAGCCTAGAGCTCTGACTGGTCCTGCTTCCCTGTCTAGCCCAGCCAATTGAGTCCAGAACACAAGTCTCAGCCTCGGAGATATGAATCGTTATATTTCAAACATACACTGTTTATATACCAAACAAACAGACTACATCGTACCATAAAATAGAAAGTAACATTTGTACAAGATTTAACCTTCAGGAAATGACACAAATAAATATTGACCAATAAGGAGATGACACGTTGGAAGAATGTTGACCAATGGGGAAATGACACTACTTCTCATTCAGGAATGGCATTAGATAATTTCTGGGGTATTTTCTGAATACCCCAACACCGAGCATTTGGGGTCAGCCACACTGTCTAAACACTGCTCACAACGAGTGGCGCTTTTGGGTGGGCCGCTAAATCAACAAATTGTGTCGATTCAGATGGTTATTTAGATGACCTGAACATTAACTAGTGAAGTGTAAATACAAGCAAAGCTTGTATTTATCAAACGGTTCAACAATGATCCTAAGTTTCGCATTTTGATCGTTAGGAAATTGATCCTTACGAAATCCAACCTGCTGGACTCGACGTTGGGCGCCAACTGAATTTTCCATTCGACTCAATAACACCCTCTTGAACACTTTTACTAGCGTTGAGAGTAATTTGATGTCTCTGATGCCTTGTCGGAACTTTATGGTGCACTAGTATTACTAGGCGGCAGAGGGGAACACAACAGCGCACCGCAAGGATTTGACTAAGTCACATAAAATAGAATATAAACAATAATTACAGTGATTCGTCGATGAAGACCGTTTTATAGATGTCCAGTGCATCCAATTACATGTATACTAAAATACCAAGCAGCCCACAAGCACTCGAACCAGCTCCTGCTATGTAGTTTATGCCTTCGTTCCAGTCCCTTAAAGTCGTGTCAACGAAAAACAGGGATTGTTTATATTTGATGCCGATTTTAGGCTATTTTACTCAATATTAATTAGTATAGACACGAAGCTCAAATATTTCTGAACCTTCATCTGGTTGTCAGGCCACTGATATGTTCTGTTATTTTTCTTGTGTAATGAAAAGGACGATTATTATTTGTTTGATCACGGAGTAAGATTATGGATTTCTAGAATATTTGCTCTTATATCAAATGAGTTGTCTGAAAAAGAGTACTCAAACTCTGCACAAATAATTAAATATATTGATAGCCAAAGAGAGGTCAGACAAAACTTCTGAACGACACATATGTCAACCGTGTATTGCAACACATAAAAGATTTCCCGTTATACTTACCAAATGAGGAAAAGTGATAGGCATCACATATTGTCTTACCTAGATCCCGTTGCATCTTAAGAACATGTTTCTTTACGCAACTAACAAGAAGATTAGCAACATGAAACAAATTATATTGTTCGAAGGTGTCTTAAACTAGAGGCTGAGATAAAAAGGTTTCTGAAAGTCTTCAATTTCACATGTCTGAGTAGCGATCGAAAGAGATGTCACTAGAGACGTTTCCTTGAGCTCATCATCCAAGTTCCACATTTTCATTAAACTAACCACATCATTATTGTGCTTTGTTCATTCCTGGGACCTGTGTAGAGCTCGGGTGGAAGGAAATGGTTTGGCGTAGGGTTAGCAACTTCATATCGTTAAAAAATTCAGCTGAAAAACGATCGCCAGAAAAATCATTTCAATAATTTTGATTCCACCCTGTGAGTTAAAGGGTGCTTAGTTAGAAGAGATATGATACAATACGATGAAAGCCGAAAATTTTCAGAAGTCATGAGGCTGGCATATGCCTAAAATAGGATGAAACTGGAAAGTTCGATTTCACTGCTAGTTACACATTAAATATACCGGAATTTGTAACTGAAGGATATGTTGAAGAAACCCACTTGTAGTTCACAACTAAAAACAGGGAGTTATTAACTGAAACCGAGAATCCTAATAATGCCAACTATCGGGACATTGGTTGCAACTACAATTCAACTCCGTATTTGAGTTATGTATCTATGTGATCACCTCCGAATTCATGTTACCAAGATTAATCACTAATTAGATATTCCAAGGAGTTTCCTTTTTACGTGGATGAAAAATTAAGGTAGTATACGGGGTATCAGAAGCTAGCAGAATACTGCGTAACTGTCAAGAACTTGTAGTTCAGGATAGGGTTGATTTGTGGACGTATTAATTATAACGATATAATGGTTTTGGGTGTGTAGAATTATGGTTTAGATCGGTAGTGCTGCACTTATCCATGCTATTAGAATATTTCCCTATACCGAACCAGTCAAATCAGATATCAGAGACGAAGGAGTTCGAAGATATTTTGGAAAAGTTGCCAATATGTTGAGGAGTATTTGTTTTAAGCTGGCTAGTGGACACAAAAAATCCGCCTGGAGAACCCTCTAGGGCTACTACCGATCCCAAGTTCGAATAAAGAGTAGGGTTGAGCATGGGATTAGTGACCCCATCCCGTAGAAAACTAACTCGCTAAAAAAAACGCTAACCAGAAAAAATTATTCAAACCATTTAAACTCTGCCCTGGGAGTCAGGATATCTTCGTTTAGAAGAATTATGGCACCTCATGATGAAAGCCGAGTTTCTTCGGAAGTCACGAGGCCGATGCCCCTTCTGACAACCAGAGCAACCATTTATTTAGGTACATGGAATGCTCGCACAATGTGGGAGACTAGGAGAGTTTTCCAAATTGCTGCAGAAATGAGGAGATACAATCTAGAAGTGCTTGGAATTGGGGAAACACATTGGACGCAAGTTGGACAACAACGACTAGCTTCAGGGGTGCTGCTGTTATACTCCGGCCACGATGAAAAAAATGGCCCACATACACAAGGAGTTGCATTGATGCTGTCCAAACAAGCACAAAATGCACTTATAGGATGGGAATCTCATGGACCAAGGATCATCAAAGCCTCCTTCAAAACAAAGAAAGAGGGCATTTCAATGAACGTCATCCAATGCTATGCGCCTACCAACGACTACAATAAAGACGCTAAAGATCAATTCTACGATAGGCTGCAGTCAGTCGTCCAGAAGTGCCCAACAAAAGACCAGACCATTCTAATGGGAGACCCAAATGCCAAGGTTGGAAAGGAGGGCATGAGAACCAAGAGAGAATCTGATATAGCATCAGATCATCACTTGCTGGCCACCAAGATGAAATTGAAAATCAAGAAGCACTGGACAACGGGGCGGACAATATCACAAAAATTTAATACGGCTGTTCTTTGGGATGATGACAAACTCAATAAATTCAAGATAACCCTCAGCAATAAGTTCCAGGCCTTTCATGATCTACTCAATGAAGAAGGAACTACTATGGAGAGCGACTGGAAAGAGATAAAAGAGGCAATCACTTCAACATGTCATGAGGTTCTGGGCCAAAAGAAGCACCATCACAAGGATTGGATCACGGTCGATACACTAGATAAGATTCAAGAAAGGAGGAACAAGAAAGCAGCAATTAATAACAGTCGAACAAGAGCAGAAAAAGCCAAGGCACAAGCTGAATACACAGAAGTAAACAAGCAAGTGAAGAAGAGCATCAGAACTGACAAACGTAAATATGTGGAGGATTTAGCAATGACGGCGGAAAAGGCAGCAAGAGAAGGAAACATGAGACAACTGTATGACACAACAAAGAAACTCTATGGAAATCACCGTAAACCAGAACGACCAGTGAAAAACAAGGAAGGCAAGGTAATCACCAACATTGAAGAACAACAAAACAGGTGGGTAGAACACTTCAAAGAACTCTTGAATCGACCAGCCCCATTGAACCCACCCAACATAGAAGCAGCACTCACGGACCTCCCAATTGATGTTGGCCCACCAACAATTGAAGAAATCAGCATGGCTATCAGACAAATCAAGAGTGGCAAAGCAGCAGGACTAGACAGCATTCCAGCAGAGGCACTGAAAGCAGACGTAGCGGCAACTGCAAGGATACTCCAAGCTCTCTTCAGAAAGATCTGGGATGAGGAACAGGCACCAAAAGACTGGAAACAAGGACTTCTAGTCAAAATACCAAAGAAAGGCGATCTCAGCAACTGTGACAACTACAGAGGCATCACTCTTCTCTCAATACCAGGAAAAGTCTTCAGCAGGGTATTGTTAAACAGGATGAAGGACTCCGTAGACGCACAACTTCGCGACCAACAGGCAGGATTCCGTAAGGATAGATCGTGCACAGACCAAATCGCAACTCTACGGATCATTGTGGAACAATCAATTGAATGGAATTCATCACTCTATATCAACTTCATTGACTACGAAAAAGCATTTGATACCGTGGACAGAACAACCCTATGGAAGCTTCTTCGACACTACGGCGTGCCTGAGAAGATAGTCAATATCATACGGAATTCTTGCGATGGATTAAAATGTAAAGTCATGCATGGAGGACAGCTAACAGACCGCTTCTAAGTAAAGACCGATGCCGTGCAAGGTCACTTACCCTCATCCTTTCTCTTTCTTCTGGTGATCGACTGGACCATGAAGACATCAACATCTGAGGGGAAACACGGGATACAGTAGACAGCAAGGATGCAGTTGGACGATCTAGACTTCGTAGACGACCAGTGTAGCAGCAGCTTCAGCAGCAGTAGGTCTCCACATACACAATGGGAAAGCAATATTCTCTGATAGAACACAGCATGTACCAATAGGAGAAGATTTGGAATATGTAAAAACCCTTACATATTTAGGCAGCATCATTGTTGAACACGGTGGATCTGATGCAGATGTGAAGGCGCGAATCGGAAAAGCAAGAGCAGCATATTTACAACTGAAGAATATCTGGAACTCAAAACAATTGGCAACCAACATCAAGGTCAGAATTTTCAATACAAATGTGAAGACAGTTCTACTGTATGGGGCCGAAACCTGGAAAACTACGAAATCCATCATCCAGAAGATACATATGTTTATTAACAGCTGTCTACGCAAAATACTTCGGATCCGTTGGCCAGACACCACCAGCAACAACCTATTGTGGGAGAGAACAAACCGGATCCCAGTGGAGGAATAAATCAGGAAGAAGCGATGGAAGTGGATAGAACACACATTGAGGAAAGCACCGAACTGCGTCACAAGACAAGCCCTCACATGGAATCCTGAAGGTCGAAGGAGGAGAGGAAGACCAAAGAATACATTACGCCGAGAAATGGAGATAGATATGAGAAAAATGAACAAGAATTGGATGGAACTAGAAAAGAAGGCCCAGGACAGAGTGGGTTGGAGAATTCTGGTCGGCGGCCTATGGTCCATTGGGAGTAACAGGCGTAAGTTTGTAAGTGGACGCAAGAGATGCGTAGCACGGCATACACACTAATGATCTGGTGCGGATGCGTGACCGAGAGCCCTCAGATAGAGTTTGTCCAGCAAAACTAATCAGATCACTATCAACTTCGAAGACTTACAGAACTATTTGTTTTGGGGATTTACATCTACAATGGGTTAGTTGCTTCGACCTATTCACGAACTACTAAAACACGTGGTTAAACATATGTTTTCGATATTTTATAGGTGAGTTATGCATCAAAAGTACAACGATCTACAAAAATTAAATATATCATCTCCTGTCTTTCAATTACAATTGACCTTCATATATACAAATGTCAGCGCAGACAAAACAAGCGCGTAACGTAGTTGGATTTGAGGTATCAGATATTGGAGGTCTTCGGAGAGTGTTTGCAAAACCAACGTTTAACAGTGAGAAATGTAAGGAAGACATCATTCTCTGTCGTATTTTCTCCCAGGTTTCACTCTTTAGTTTTACCCCTTACATACTAGAGTTTATAAACTTGCGATCCCAAGTTTATACACTATCCAATCTCAGATTGGATAGTGTATATCCATTGTCATCTCAGTAGAGCTTTAAGCCTTTTGAACTATCGTAATCCTAGTGGATAAAATGAGTTTAGTCATATAGTTGAGTGAAAAGCAAATACAACTAAACAACTGTCGCATGGCCTCATCTCTAATCTTTGTTTGTAACTTGGAATTATTATATAATTTTCAAACCCAAAATGACCTGGTACGATCAAGAGTGAAGAGAGTCAACTCGTCCTCTTGAAATGGTCTCACATGTCCACGGGCATACAACCACTACAAAGGAAGTCCTCCTCACTGCCTTCTCGCGGCATTACTGTTGTTTACGAAATTGAGAGGACGAAAAGCAAATACCCGGCTCTTTAACCGGGTTTGTGGACACAGAAAGTCCACCTAAGGGGAGTTGGAAAGCCCTGATTCCAAAACACTGGTGCACATGGGTTCCAGGATTCTGAGGGAACAAATGGAGTATGAACCAATCGTTGGTTACCGGCTACCATGGGACTGCATCTCCTTACGTTGCTCCACTGCCTTGTGGATTAGACCTTTAGGTCGAAGGCTCGGGGTGTGGCCACCTAAGAAAACCACCTGCTTCAGTTTGGGCACCCGGGCAGTATCCCAGCCCTCACACAAACTTTTGTACCCATGTTTGTGTTTGAAAAGTTAAATTTTAACTCCAGAAACTTCAGCAAAAAAATATCACGTTGATTCGCCTAACAATTCTAATATTTTTGAACTCTTCAGTTGCGAAAAATGTATCCAAAAATGGAGATACGGCTACTAGCAATATGCTGGAAAAAGTTAACATTATATCCTCTGAAGCCGCAAGCAAGATGAAACGTGCAGTTTTTGAAAATTACAAACTGTTTATTAAGGCTGGTAAAGCCGCTAGCCAATTAGAAAATACAATGCACCAAATTCACAACGAATTTACTGAGAAGCAACGTGTAATGAATGCTCTTACCGAGTTATCTTTATTTGGTGGTAAGATGTTCTTTTTTTAAGTTGCTTGTCTTTGTGTATGTAAATTGCACTAGATAGTCCACTGGTTTGTTATCCTAATAGAGTGAACTGAACTTTCAACCGAGACGTCCTGTATCGAGCCACTAGGGTTCAATTTGCAACCCAATCATTTTGGTTTATGACAGTACCATATGGTTTGTGTTTTCTTCCTAGTACATTGTCTCAAAAGTTAGCTCAGTAGCTTTCGTAAGAAGAGAAACTTAATGTTTACTCATTCATTTGATCATAGAACAGTCAGTGAATCTTACCTGCTTCGGCTTGGGTACCCGGGCGGTATCACAGCCCTCACACAAATCAATTGAGATTTGTGTGGCGCATATGTATCTGGTGCCTCTTCGTGCCAGTATTTATGTGTTCAAATAAAATAAACAGTGAATCTTGTGAGTTATGTGGAGAACCTGTTCTAAATGATTATCGCACCAGTTTTGTATAATTATATTTTTACGAATTAGTAAACTGACTCCTATGTTAATAAACTCTTGTAATCAATTGATTGATTAATTAGTTTGTGTCGATTGTCCATTGTTTTTATGAGTCTTTCAAAGATATTTCTTTTACTAAACCGGATATGGTGATTTCATGAGGTTGGAAAAATGTTGAAAATACGACAAGATTAATCTTTGTCGACACTAAAGTGTCTTCTGACATTGAAATAAGTATTCACTAATAACTATGTATTCCCAAGATAGCCTGAGATCTTTTTATCGTTCATTCTGTGGGCTTCTTATGTAATACAAGTGGCTGCACAGCCATCATTTCGTGATTTTCAGATAAATAGTTCTTAGATCTACTATATTATTATTTGTGAATGCACTTATCGGCAAGTCATGTAATGGGAACTTACTAGTGTTCCTTATTTATTGTTGCCCACTTTTATGGGTCAAGTGGACTATCAATTTTAAATAGTGACCTCGTAAGGGCTGTTTGTAAGTATTGATTACCAGACTAGACTATTATCATAGACTTAAAAGATCTTGTTTCCAATACTAATTACGAACGAAGTAAAAGTAAAATCTTTTAACTTTTCAGTATTTTTTATCATCACTTATTTTACATGAGCTTCACAAACAGCAATTTATTGCTCACTAATTTCTAAGATATGTGACAATACTAAATCAAATTGTTTGCTTTTTCATGTTTTCAAGAAACTATTACTGATGTATCTGCTTCAGAACGTGCTGTGTCCATATCACAGGTTGACGAAAAGACTGAAAACTTACCCTGTAGTGAGCATTCTGGAATTTCGGCAACCCAACTGGCCGAACTCGTAGAGGGAGCTTCCGTAAGTTTATTCGCTTTCAAAATGTGGACATGTGTAACCTAGATTGATATATTAGATATATTTTTCTTGCATTTGGGATTATTAACTGAGTGGTGCATTTATAAGCAATTCGAAAAAGGTTTATAAAAGCACTTAAAATAATTACTTTTATTTTTATCTTAGCGTCATCCTTAGAGCCGAAAATAATTTACCCATTGTTTTTCGATGCAATCTTTAGTTATAAAATTATCAGTTCGGTTAGATACACTGGTCTTTTGCCATAACAGGTTATTCGTTACTAAGTATTTATTGGTCAAAACAAGCTACATATTTGTTCTGGTCACTCAGTTGTTATTTTTCATTTTTTCCAGTAGTTTCAGCAGACCAGTGTTATGACTGATTGTCGACTGTTACGACTGAATCACCAATTGTTATATCTGGTCTTCGCTAATTGTTATGTCGGAATCGCTTGTCACTTATACTTGTAAAATGAGGAACCGCTGCAATTCCTACGACACGAAAGTAAGAACACAAATACTGGTACAAGTGAAGATTTATTAACCTCAAAACACGACGACGACCCTAGTCGAAAATACACTCATTCACCTATTTCAATTATTAATTAGGATGAAATCACATGAATAATAGTCACAACAAATCATATGCTACATATCATGCTGAGCATACTTCATGTTAATTTAATACATGAATATCGTATCTTGAACAAAAATCACAGAATAAAGGAATGCAATTTTGCGTTTTAATCCCAACATATCAACCAGACATTCTGTTGTGGGACCTATTGAATAAGTTCATACTACATATTTGGGCACGATACAGATTAGACTACTCCATTTGAAGTTTATTTACGAATTATCTTTAAGATAAACTATTTGTCTGTCGTAAAAGCTCAGTAGTGCACCCTATCTTTATTCCTTCAGGTTGCCGAGGAATGTTAAAAGATTTTCCTAAGTATAATTTACTAAACCCCACGGTTTTTCTTCTAGATTGCAGCCTGTTGTTTTTCTCATATGGGTTTTACAAAATGTAGATTTATGCTAGCTGTATGTTTTTATTTATTATGGCAATCTTGACGTCCACTTACGTACAAACTGATTAGGAATTTCGACACCTATAATACACAGTTGATATAAGTAGTTTTTTGTTATCGCTCATTTTTATAGATCAATCTGGTTTATCCATTTTAATTGGCAACCTTCTGCTGATAAGTTATGAATGTTACAGATTGCTGTTAGTCACTGTCATAGACTAAAAGGAGGTCTTGATTATACTTTTTACGATGAAGTACACCTATTAAAGGATGCTTAATTATTTCAATTTACACTTGACACTTTATCCTTATTTTATGCTTCTACGTTACTTCTTAACACTGATCTGGTGAGTTCGTGCTCCATTCTTTCCTTCATATTTCTAGTGTCAGTCGTATCAGTGGTATCAGTGGTTTAGAAATACAGTTTTGAAACCCTTTTGATCGAATTCGTGTCCATAAATGTGGATAATTTATAGATGTTCGCTTTTAGTTTGAGATTATGTACCCTAGCGACTCCAAATCATTAAGCAGAACTTTCCGGTTGGTATAAATAATCATAAAACAGAATGAATGAAATCCATTGTTCAACCGTATAAAAGCATTTAAGCAGATTTAAATTTGATCATAGTTATTTAAAAATAAACATTTTCGTGTATCTATAGTATTAAAAATCGTTGTGTTAATATTTGGTATTTTTGAACCAGGTTTTGGTCGGGGATTCAAGTCGTCGTGTTATATTTGATGGGGATCTGCGCGAATTAAGTATGAATGATTTCACTTTTGTGTGCATGGCTCGGGTCTTTGTATTATCAGATACTTTGGTTATTGCATATCACAGTCAATCTGGTTCGTAAGTCTTATTAAAACCAATAATTCAGTTATGAGTATTCACTTATCTCAAGTTATTGGATAGATCATATTTCCTTTTTCATTTATGGTCAAAGTATACACTTGATATTGTTACATATCCGTCTTGTTTGAATTGTGGTTAGTGGCATATGTAATACGATAGACAATAGTGAGCAATCATTGATCTCTCTATGAATTCCATTTTCATCCTTACCAGTCCATACCATTTTCGTTTAGTATTTCATGTTTAAATGGGTTTTTTTAACTCCTTAACAACCGTCATTTAGCTAGCGGGTTTATCTTTTGGGGTATATTCGGTTAGGGTTTGAGGAAAAGTTTCCAGTTTACCCACTTCAGTCATTCGATTAGTGTGAACATTTACTTGTGTTCTGTCATAGCAACATACTTTGGGGTTTTTAACTTTACTGAGTAGAACCAATTCGATTTTTGAAGGATAAATTCGAGACTTTTTAGTGATTAAGACACTCAACACAGATTGATCATCAAATAAATAGGAATACATTTAAAAGATTGGTCACCACTAACGAGACAGATTTTCATACATCAAGAGTTTACCGTAAATTAAGGTACTAGACTTTGTTCTATTGTAGAATAAATATATTTGCTATAGATGAACAACATGAGTACTTTCTTGTCTTCCTATATATTTTGCGTAATCAGTGTGTAGGCATTATTGAGGGCTACTAATCAAATAACGTAAATCAGTGGTTAATGTACAGTCGAAACATGTTACTTGTCCTAACTTATTTACTCTAAATATATGTTAATTGTAATATATGGAAAGATGATGTAGTCATGAATATATATTATGAAACTTCGTGTTAATTTTAGATTTTACAAGTTATCATAGGTATGACTTGTTAATAAAAATTTTAATTCCGTTTACAGTTTGTACCCATATCGCCTTCAATCAACGTATGATTTGAACAACTTTGCTGTGGCTAATTTTCCTCCCGTGGATCGTATTCAAACTCCAAATAATGCGTTTAAATTAATAGTTTTTCCTACTAATCGTCTTTTCCAAACTGAAACACCCAGTGACAAGGTATTAATAATGATTTTATCTGCCAAATAATCGGTTCGCTTTTACTTATTTATACGTATTAAAACTACACTCCTTGAGATGTGAACAGTAATCAATGTTATACTTATTGTCTCAATTACAATGTTTGGATTTAAAAGTAAATTAAGACAAGCTACAATATTTCAGTTTATTTTTCGAGTTCTTCAATTTATGGACACATCTTCCAATCTGTGATTTTTCATGAACTTCATATGTACATACATTCACTCATAATATTGTCCGAGTTTCCTGTTTTTATCTTCAAATAATAAATTATGTGCTTAATGTGAAATACTGTATTGACTGTTATTCGATCAACACTTCACTATGTTAAAATAATTTACGCATTTCAGAAGACCGTACTTCTAATCAATATTTTAAAAGAAATTCATTCGTCAAATACAAGTTTATACAGTTGAATCCAGCCACATTTTTCGTGTTAAGGTTGTAGATACTAACCGGTAGGGGAAAGGGTTTTCAAATCTGCTTATTACTCAAATCTCTGAAATTCTTAGAAAATATTTCGGTGAATGGTTTAAAACAGTCTCAGATATTCCTGTTTCTCTACACATCAGTTTCATGTGATTAAGTTTTGTAACATTCTTTAATATAAAACTACAAGAAATAGTCGAGCTGTTTTCTTGAAACAACAGAAAATCGTCAAATTATCATGTAAATTTGAATAAGCAATTTTAGGGAAAAGTATCAAAAACATCCTTTCCACTAAGCCTCTCTCTTATTTTTCACTTGTTTGAAAAATATATATCATTAGTACGTCAAATTAGTTTCCTTGATGTAACGTATCCACCTGAGAAAAATAAGTTACTGTTTGTCCTATTTATTTCTGTCTAGATAGTTACGTATTATCATTAATTATATGGTTTGTAATTACTTGTTTGTATCTCTGTTAGAAACTTGATCTTGTGCCTTTTATTTGCTTTATCCATATAGTTTTATTTTATTCATTTTATTTTAGAAACGTTGGCTAACATTGTTGGATGAAACGATGCGTAAATATCGAAATACTAATTCGTATGTTGCATCAAATTTAAAATCCGATTCCCATATTACAACAAATTCTTATGACGTTTTGGATAACAATTCTATGAAGTTGACCATGTTACCTCCAAAGGTATCTGCTGAAGCCGTCGTTGCTGGTCATAAAGCTTTGTCTTCTACTTTACCTGATTGTGTAGACCTCTTAACACCTATCGATAAATTGGATTTGTCTGCTAAAAAAAATCCTTTTGATGATTCCCATGAAAGTAAGTTTCTTTAGTAAATAACACGCTATATTTCGTCAAAATGTAAAACTCATCTTTTAATGTAATTCGTCTTCATACTCGTCCACCTATCATTTGTGCGTACTTCATTTCTATTGTTCGATCGTATACGCTTGTATAAAAATCTTGCTATTTTGGTGCTCTCGGGGTAAATAATACATAATTCATTCCATGACAATAACAGTACATCTGTTAGCATCATTATGTTTTAGCGGTCCAGGGCTACATTTTTAAAAATTGAATCATGTCAATCATTGTCTTCCGTATGAAATAGCAACATTTGAAAACTTCTGAAAATCAGGCAGTATCCATTGTGGCACGAAGCTAATCAGTTACATATCATCAATTGTTCTGTAATATACTAAACCGGAAACCGAATTCTCTATATTTGCTTTATTCGGCGCAATTCATCTCTGGTATCATCTGTAGATATCCATCCTCTTTTTTTAAGTGTTAGTGTTTCATAATGAAAGTAATTTCTCTCATTATCAGCAACCTCACATTTAATATTTATTTCCAAGTAAGTTTCCCGAAGTTGTTACTGAAAGCCATTACTTGTGTCATCAGCCACGATTATGAAGAAATATCGATTGGGATCATTAGACAACGACTTAGTTATGTTAATAATTATCTAATGTCCGAAAATCTTAAACATTATTTACGGATTCCCCTTCTGTAAAGCCGATTGTCTGTTAGATAATTCAAACGTTTAAGTCTTCATTCTTGAATGAAGCAACAGATGTCAAATATTTATTACTTAATTGCTATCGGATCGTAATAAAAATTCCTCTTGTAATTAATCAACTTTTCATAAAGTTGTCTGTAACCATCTTTATGCCCCGTTCATTTAAATATCCATTTGTTATCTAGCTTCATTTTTCTTATTCATGGATATATGGATGGAATTCTGAATAGTTGGATTTCTTAAAACAACCTATTTATTGTTTTAATCCTTTAAAATGCACTTATTAAAATCCCAAATTGTTTTCGTTTCTATTGAAAACGTAGCTGTTAAATCTCCCACGGCAAAAGTTGGAAGTCATAAATCTCGACATAATTGGTTATGGGATGTACCAGAAGATTTAGATGTAGCAATTTCTGAACGAAATTTTCAACGTGCTACTAATTTAATTGTAAAAGCTAAAGAATCATTAAATCAAATACTGACTGGAGATATATCAAAACCATCTATGGATACAAATATACAGTCATCCAATTCTAGTACACCAGGTCAAATATCTGATACTGTTGATCATAGATCTAAAACAGATTGGGAGAAATTATCTAAGCGTATTGAACGTAACGAACGAAATCTTACAGAATCTTTGCAATATGAATTAGTATCAGCAGCTTGTAGACATGGTATGTAACGCTTGGAATCTGTATTTGTTGATGTTATTTATCTTTAGTGCTTGATATTTTCAGTTAATTCTAAACTTACTCAGTCATTAACATTAGATTAACGATAACGATTGGTCATTTAAATGTAATTGATATCATATGATTTGACTTTTACTTTCTCCATTACACTATTTCCTTACAAGTTATTTTTTATTCCTGTTTATTTGTCAAAAATATTTCTTCTTTTCTAAAGGCGCTCCTAAATCCGTGAAAGCAGCTGTTTCCCAATTAGGTTTACTTGGTAAAGCATCTCTTGCAGCTGAATTATTTCTAGTTTATCGTTCACAAGTAATGACAAAGTCTTTAACACATGGTGTACATCAAGAAGGCAATCAATTAATTTATTTAAATAAACTATCTCTCACTTTCCATCGTAATTTAGCCGAAACAGCTGTAGAATGGTGTCAAAGTGTAGTTAAACCGTTGGGTGAAATTCTTGCCTCAAAAACTAATGGTATATCACAGCAACAATTTGAAAATATCTGTTCTTTAAGTAAGTTTACATTGTAAGCATAGCTTAAAGTCACATTATAGTATGTTATTTTTAAAGTAATCTTGAATTGTCCAGTCATTTTATCACATGGAGTTTACAACTTCCCCTATAATGTTAATGAGCTTCCCTTATTTAACATTGTCTTACATTTCATTCAATAGAATATATTCTCCAACTCATTTATTTTAGTTATATACTATTGCATAAGTGTATTTTCTAGTTATTTGTTTGATAATTATTGTTTATTTATTTATTTGAACACATAAATATTGGTACAAGGGGGCACCAGATACATATGCACCACACAATAATAATGAGAATGGGAAGAGATAAAAAAAATCCCATGTGCTTGTTAAAAGAAAAAAGGACAATAATACTTTAAATTGGGTAATAGAGTGTCATTAATTCTAATCTCAGTGATTAGTACCCTATAGTTACTAAAATATATTGGAATTATAAATAAGAACTTTCGTCTAAATTTGAACGAATAGTTTCACAATATTTGGGCGCCGAGTTAATGTGAGACATTTTTTCTCTTTAATGTATATTGGAATTGTAATTGCAAAACGTTTATTTTCGTTTTTAGTTTTGATTGTGTTTTGCATCATTACTACCAACCACTTGATAATTACTCGCTTTAGGTAATTAATTGACAAAAATATCATTATTAGTTTCATCAGATCCAAGTATACATATATTGTAAACAGATTGAACCTAATCCAACAGTTTAGAATGCTGAACGTAAACTTGAAAATTTTTTTTACCACCATCGGTTTCGTGTTATCACTCTGTATAAAACCATCCATATATCCAATAAATTATCATTTATCAACATTGCGGATGTTAATTAGTTTGTTGGAGAAATTATTAGGGTCTTTGTTATTTTATGCTTGGTTTCGATTTTTCTAGTTACCATTAATTGACTGTTGCAGTCAGGTGGCATATTTCTGGAAACAATTACCTTATCGCTATTGATTTTCGCTTATTTTTATTTTTTCCGTCTTACGCTGTTGTTGAATACAAACTCTCAAATTAGGTATAAAAGATAAAGCAGATTTATAAAATACTTTCGCATAATTTTAAATTGGTACTTAAATTAACATTTATAGCTTGAAATGTTAATTTCATGGTTGGAGGTATCTCTTGTCCCAACGACACAGGTCTTGAAAAATCAATAAAGTACTTACAGTGTCTGCATTAACAATTCGCTCATAGAACAGTTCTTTTAATTGAGATTGATTTGATTTCAAAAGAACCAGAAACCAATTAATTGATAATTTCTCAGTGGACCAACTCTGTTATTTAATATTATTGTTGTAATTCTTTAAGTATTGAACTTTTAATGTCTTGTACCAGAAATGAAACTGTCAGTTAGTTATCACTGTTAGACGACTACTATGTAATGGCTCTTCAGCGAAACAACCACACTCCGAAATAAGAAAAGAAGGCTATGGTTTTCTCTTTGAATTTTAGGTTTAATGCAATGCTTAAAATTCTCGAAACGACAATTAAAGTAAACTTTGACAGTCAACTGTGCTTGATTTACCGGGGCATCCAACATTTCTTGATAACTTGTCAAAAGGTCAATTAATTGAAAGAAAAATCAAATGTGATTTACAAAAGCGATCATGGTCACCAATACGTGGGACCATTTTATTACTCACTAACTTAAAATCTCGGGTAGGAAAATTTTCATGTTGTAATCATAAGAAACGAAAAACTCGTTTTATTTTTAAATGGTTTCACAAGATTTATTTTCAAATATTTCCATTCCAATTTTGTTAAAAATGCTTTGCTTATTTTAAAAAACAAATAGAATTTTATAGTTGGACATTGGAGGAGACTGAGAAATTCGGTCAACAACTTCGTGTTCTACTAATCGATAGTCATGCAGTATCATTTTATTCAATGGCTTATGCTGCTCAACGAATTAAGGCACATGCTGATAAGGTGAGGAATTAGTAAAGTTTATCTAAGCGGGCTGAATTTTTTTCATGCCTAAAAGGGTAGGTTGATGGTTAGAGTATTCGGATTCAAACCTAGAAGTCATAGGTTCTAACATCGCTCCGCCTCGTGCGACTTAACTGCGTAATATTACTCAATAACTCACACAAAGGCATGGTTCAAACCCAAGATTTTAATGTAACTCACCAAGTACCGTTACTCATGCTTAACTTTTGAGCTACATTGTGTGTACTACGTGGCCATTCAGACGGAATTAGATGGAGAGGCTCCGTGCTATTGGTTGAAATCCACATACATGAACCTGCACTTAGTAGATGTGGTTTGTAATCTCTACTATTATTATTGAATCTTTTTGTTAAGATATCATAATCGTTATTGATTCACTTGTTAAAAAGCCTTTCGATTTCCTTCTATACATTTACACGTCTCGTAATAAAATATCTATTTGACCTTAATATGTATTGATGGCCCCCAAATGCCCTGGTACGGTCGATAGTGGGGAGAGTCTGCTCTCCCCCAAGAAATGCTCTCACATGGCCACGCGTATAAAGCCTCTGTCAGGGAAGTCCTACTCACTGCCTTCTCGTGGCGGGGGTGTTGTTTACGGAATTGAGAGGACGAAAAGCGAATATCCGGCGCTTTAACCGGGTCCCAAACCAATACTGCACATGGGCTCCAGTATCCTGATGGAACAAATAGCGTATGAACCAACCGTTGGGCACCGGCTACCATGGGACTGCATCTCCCTACGATGCTCCACTGCCTTGTGGATCAGACGTTCAGGTCGAAGGCTCGGGGTGTGGTCCCCTAAGAAAACCACCTGCTTCAGTTTGGGCACCCGGGCAGTATCACAGCCCTCACACAAATCAATTGAGATTTGTGTCGCGCATATGTATTTGGTGTCTCCTTGTACCAATATCTATGTGTTAAAATAAAAAAAAGATGTATTGATAATTTCATTTAGTCATATTCGTTGTTATATTACTGTTTTTATCTTACAAAGTAAAAAATAAGTGCATATTTGTTATTGATCATTTATGCTTTCCAAACAATTATTACATGCAGAAAGAATTTTTATTTAACCTAGGAATATCCTATTATATTTAGTCAATGGTCTTTCATATTGTTATAATTCTCTCTCTTACGGTTATAACCCAGCTATTCCTATTTCTTAATATTCTCGGACACCGATTCGCTCGACAAGTCCCCAAA
Source organism: Schistosoma spindalis (assembly GCA_946903255.1). Taxonomy (NCBI): domain Eukaryota; kingdom Metazoa; phylum Platyhelminthes; class Trematoda; order Strigeidida; family Schistosomatidae; genus Schistosoma; species Schistosoma spindalis. The sequence goes on from OX336424.1 coordinate 22,231,940, forward strand.
TCAGAACACGGTTGTACAGGAAGGAGATTGTATTCCAAATAACGAGGTTAGATGGAAGAAAGAAGCACAATAGGAAAACGTTAGTATATTTATAGTTTTTACATAAGAAGTTTCTAGAGTCTCCTCCAAGTATCCACTAGCGCTGATTGGATAAGAATCAGCCAATCAGCGTGCGCCAACGCAAGCGTGCAATGAGCATGATTTAATCCAATCTATGTCCCGCTAACACATGTTTGGCAATTATGATAGTACACTATAATTCTTTTTTTTTTTCAATGCACCATTGTATATTGAATTGCTATTATACCTAAATTCCTATTGTAAATTAAAACAGACATGTATTGTTTTTCTATGGTTAGCTTACAGAACTACTCAGTGTTGATATTTCTTCTACTCTCAATCGAAGCTTATCACGTGCATGGAAACGTGCTGCTGATGAACAGTCTCGTTTACTTTGCGAAGCTGTTGAAAATCGTGCAAAAGTAATTATCGTATCTTTCAGTTCATAACTTGTTATTTTAATATTAGAAAACTGATGTCAATTAAGATTTGCTTACATTAAGCTGCTTCTTAAATGTCGTAAAACAAAAAGATCAGTCTCATAATTACTAGTCAAGTTACAACTGATTTTAGTCATCAAATTTATGGCCAAAAAAGTCAGAGAATATCTTAATTGTTGTATAAGATACTTCGGTTTGTTCTCAACCTGGTTCTCCTATGTAGATGCAGAACAGACTTTACATGAGGCATAATACAGTGCTCATGTTTAATTTTAGCTTGTCTGTGTTACATGCCACTCACCAAACGAGAGTAATATTAGGAATCTTACACCCTATTGAATCATTTGGACTGGGAACTTGACCGCTACTATCACGATGTGATGATCAAGCTTACTTATTTAAGCTGTAATACTGGAAGTTCATATTTGTTACGATCATAACATGCTAGAAAAATTGACTTTAGTATTTCATATTTAAAAGCACCTCTTTTCAGAGTGTAATTAATTCAGGTAAGAAAAAGTTTTCAAATATGAAATCGTGCTATCGGATCAAATATCACATTCGTAAGATATTTCTTATGAATAACTCAATAATGTTGTTCTCTCGCTTTGAATCGAGGGAGGGTAATTAAAAGTGACTCTGAAGATTGCAAAACATACCCTTACCACTTATCTTTCGTTTCCAACGACATGATTCTTCAAAAGAGAAATAAAACTCCACAAGTACCGCCACATCTAGAAACGCTGTGTTTGGTCAATGCTTAAAAAGTATCTTTTGAGTATCCTCCAATTGACTAATTCAGTGTCATCTACCACGCACTAACTCATATTTTCTTTGGCTTAAACTTTCCATCTGTTCATCGACAATCATCTTTATCAGTGCTATTTTTGTCCTGTCTTCATTACCGTCCCCGTTTTAAATATCCATTTTATAGTTTCCGCTTTTTTCAAAGTATCATTTCTCGTCGCATTAAATGATAGTTGTTTATTTAGCACTGATGATTTCAACATATACAGACTATATCCTATTTAACAATGAACTTATTTTAGGAATCACATTTTAAGATACGGATATCTCTTATGTTCCTTGGAATGAGCACGGACGATCCACTTAAGGCTATTCGCTTGAACTTGTCTGGTTGGTATGATGAATTAATACCAATCTCAAAATGGCCCTATGGGATTATAAGTAATCAGTTTTTGTTAACTGTCCGAGGTATGGATACCATTTAGTTTTGGACTTCTGGTGATCAATAGTTTAAACAGTTTTCCATTGAACGGACCTGTACGAATTAAGAGCACTGTAAATTGGGACAAAACCTATAAGTAAGATTTGGTTATACACCTGATTGCAGTTCAAATGGCATAGTAAATGAGTTTTACTGAATTTTCTGTAGTATTTCTTCGAAGACTCTAATATGTAAATATACCTTAATTTAAAGGCTTCTGTAAATGTGAAGCTAATAAAGATGTGAATTGTATTGATTTCATCTTTGGAGTTATGCGCGGACGAATAACTAATAGTAAGTGTCTCCCGCGATATATTTCAAGTTGAACAACTCTGTATGTATAGTAATCGACAATGACCTTATGTCACGACATAAGTGACAACAATCAATCAAATAACAGCCAGTCACTGTGAAGATATGGATTTAAAGAAGTTATCGCTATCATTTTCACAGAAAAATCCTAATAGTCATTTACAAGAAACAGGCGTCATTAGCAATTCCGTCGCATATTAACGAATGAGTTGGTAAATTCCACTTTACACCCCTGTTTACCTATTTTAATTAACTCATACACAACCGTAACTGGTGATAATTGTAATATAAATAAATGTTCACACTGCCATACGCCACATTACGGTATATTCTGATATTGTTTACAATCAAATACACACACTTCTCTGTTTCATTTTCTATTTTCTAATCACTTAATATACACGTGAAGATTACAATTAAAGTACTGATTTATTTTCTCAGCAAGAATCTTGGGAAACTTTATCAAATCTACCTAAGGGGGAACAAGATAAAATCATTGCAGATCTGATGGAATTTGGAATACTCAACCAATATACGGCAGCTGATTGTAAGTTACATTTCAAACGTGTTGTTCATTCATATATATGAAGTCCCTTAATTTAAAAAAAGCTTATATAACAATCGTAACAGAATAGCAGGAATTTATTTATGTCATGAATTCTTGTCAGGTACTTACAATCTAGAAACAATGGTAATAATTGTATGTATCGATCCTGAGGTTGGAGTTGATAGTTTTAAATAAATTAAACATTTTGTAGGAAGTTAATCATGAATGTATTTTTACGATATTCCAATGAGTAGAAAATAGTATTTCTGACATTTCGTGACTTAATGTAAGAAGTAATCTACATTATGTCACGAAACGTCAGAAATACAATCTCCCACTGATTAGGATATCACAAAAATATATTTATTATTAATGGTAATAATTTAAAAATTGTAGAAATGCTCAAATAGTTGATTTTTGTGACGTCTAGAATATAACCCGCGCGCCCAAACCAAAGCAGGTGGTTTTCTTAAGGTGTAACTCCTTGAGGCTTTGACCTAGAGGTCTAATCCACAAGGCAGTGGAGCAACGTTAAGAGATGCAGTCCCATGGTAGCCAGTGACCAACAATAGGTTCATACTCCATTTGTTTCCTCAGGATCCTGGAGCCTATGTGCACCAGTGTTTTGGAATCAGGGTTTTCCAATTCCCCTATCAGACTAATACACTAACTTTATAACTTTGGTTTATAACATTTAATTAGGTTAAAATCTTTTTTATTTGTACTATCAACGCTGAACTACTTTTCTTCATTCTTATGTCTTTTTTAAACTTGACTTATAATAATGTGTTCATCTTTACAGTAATTATTACACAAAATCTTACCATCACTTCTCATTTTCTAGAAACTTGTCTTTGTATATTTTACGTTTTTCTTACGTCAACGATTTTCACGTCGGTTAACAGTAAAATATTTAATGGTTTGGACATTTTGTAAGTCCTCCACATTCCCTAGACTATATACACATTCTCGATACACTTGTGTTATAGTTTTTAGTCAACTAGATACAATAATTTCAATACTGAAAACTGAGACACAAAACATAACTACTTGCAAGCATTTTGAAGTATTGCAGTCAGTCAGTCAGCTATAGCGTAGGACCAGGCACATATATGCATCAGTCCGAGTTGCCATACCGCATTAGCACAACAAGATGAACACCGGATTTATAGAAGTAGTTACTTCAATGGTAGTAATATATAAAAGAAAGATTGCATATAAGGATATAGTAGAGGAAGAAATAATTAGTTCATACAAAGAAAGATATGAAGTTATTTTAATCTCTTAGTTTAAAGGAAGACAGAGAGTGCATACACCGACGCCATTGTGATCGATTCTGAGCCATGTCACCAAAAGTCTCCAACTATTGGTTACGACAGTCTCGCGGAGCCCAACCAAGTAGTCCGCATATACCAACATGGCTTAGACTAGAAGTTAGTGTCTTCAAGGACTGATGCCACGTTTTGGTTTGGCCGCCCCTAACATTCTTCCAACCATCCCCAACACTAGTCAGGATTGCGCGTCGTGATAATTGATGTTCATGCATACGTTACACGTGGCCCAACCATCAGCCGATGAAGATTAGCAACCTCATCAACTAATTTACCATCATACCCTAATACCCTTCGTCTAACCTCACTATTACTTACCCGGTGATCTCAGCAGATGCGAGCAATATTTCTAAGGCATCTGTGGTCAAATACTTGTAGCTTACGAATATCTTCTACTCTTAATGGCCACGTTTCGCAGCCGTAAAATAGAACAGAACAAAGTGCTGCGCAGTATACTCGTCCCTTGATTGATAGACAAATATCTCGCCTGCGCCATAGGTAACGTAAGTTGACAAAATCCAAACGAGCTTTCTGAATCCGTCAAGAGATTTCATCAGACACCAAACCATTAGGGCTAATCAGACAAGTGAAGTTGTCAACGCGTTCGACTACTTTATATCGTATCCTTAGTAAAGGTGTTGACGCAAGCCAGTGCTGAAGCAACAACTTGCTTCTAAAAGCAGAGAAACGCATCTGAAACATCTTGGCATTGTTGCTCAGTGCTACCAAAAGACTGCATTTTATCAGCGTCTTTACTAAACAGGAATATATCATCTGTGTATTTTAAGTCTATAAGTGGACCTCTTGTTAGGATAGGAGATCAATGCCCGAAAATTCAGTCGCCGTGAACGTTATTCCCATCAGTATGTCTATGATGAAATTGGACAAAAATGGAGATAGTGGACAGCCTTGACGGACACCTTGAGGTTGCGAAATCAGATGACAGTTCTCCATAAGCTCTCACTCGATTAGTAGTGTTCGAGTAAAGAGCCTTCACAAGGTTTATGTACTTTTGAGGTACACCTTTCAATGAAGTATCTACTACTAATTATTTAAGTCTACAAAAACGTTTGTAGGTTGTTACTATAATCATTTGTGTTGCGAATTTGGCTAAAGGAGATCTGCGTGGGAAGCTGTTGCTGTTGCTAATTATTTAAGTCTACAAAAACGTTTGTAGGTTGTTACTATAATCATTTGTGTTGCGAATTTGGCTAAAGGAGATCTGCGTGGGAAGCTGTTGCTCATTGGCTAAAATGTTTGTTTTTAAACCAATACATCGCAGATTTAAATCACTTTGTTTTGTCATGTTCTCCTACTCATAAGCTATCGGTTGAAGCATAAAGATTTGTAGTATATCTCACTATTCTGGATACATCATTCCCTTTCATTCATGACTGAGTTGGGTATGCACTTTAATTTCTGATTTATGTTGCCATGCAGTCAGTTATTTGAAGTTTATTATTGTATCGTTTTTAAGTCTTAAGTTAAGAGTACGATGAGAAATCATTCTCCCTGTCATCTTCCTCTTCTGACAGGAGGTAACTTGTGGATCAACAAGCATTTAAGATCTTCTCGTTTTTAATTACAGTCACGGAAACAGCCCAAGAAAATCTCGTTAGGTTATTGGTTTATGAAAGGATCACTGGTCCTACAAGCAATATAAACAAACAAGTCGGTTATCGAATTAGATAATGCCATTTCTCTCATAGTAAACAGCTCGGTCACATAGATCCAATACAATTCAAGAATGTGTTATTGTGGGAATGCAACAAATCCCAAATTTTCTTCTACATAATTTGTATTTTCATAGTTTACTATCCTTTTTTATTATTTTTCAGATGGTTTAAAATTAACAATGAGTACATATTACCTTATTCGGTCTCTGCGACAGTTTATTCAAAGCGTCCATCTATTAAATTGTTCAGAGTTAGATTTAACTTTAATATCGTGTTTTGTACAAACATTAAATTCAGAACTTGATTGTTTTGAACGTGTTTCACCTATTGATATTTCTGATCCAGCTAGAGTAAGTAACCTACGACATTCCACTTTAATTTGTTTACTTGATCTATTTGTACGGTTAAACCAAAGCTAAGATTTGGTTGATCAAGTTAATTTTGTTAAATTGTACGTGGTGAGTATTTGTTTAAAAAATCTGAATTATTGATAGAAAAATTTTTCATAAACAGATATTAGATGACATAATGACTGTTTAATGTAGTAAATTGTATTTATGTAACAGAATTCTATACATGTATGCCGAATATTTAATAAAAAAGTTTACTGAATGGGATGGGTGGAAAGTTTGTTGAGATTGTTGGACTTTCCAGCTTACATCACGAACTGATCCTAGATAATCAAACCGAAAAGCACTGGACATCTATTTCATCCTAGCGTGATTGTTCAATACCGCAAAATGATTTAAGCTATTAACTGCCGTCACAGCTGTCTAACTGTTAGGCGCTCGTCGCGAAACTTGAGTCTTGTCCTTGATCCTCGATCGGATCATAGATACCCGAAACAATTTTCCGGTTTTTCTTGGTTTTCAATGTGTTTTTTAAACTAAGATCAGTTCGTGGTGTAAAGTAGAAAGATGGATTTAAGACTTCATGTAGAATATAAGCGATTGTCCAATTCCGATTTTGTAGGCCATTTATCAACCGAGTAAAACTAAGGCCTGACTACCAGATCCATATATTGCTTGCTATATCAATAATGTAGCTGTGTCATATATATGCCTGGTTTAGTCACATGAGAATCAGTTCAGATATCGATCAGTAGTCCCATCGTCAACAGAAGTTTGGGTCGCTTATACATTCGAAAGTCACTTGAACAGTGTCAGTTGGAATAAAATTTTGTTCATGAAATTGCATGTTCATAACTTTTGTTTGGTTAATTTTCATTTCACGTAAATTTCCTTGTACACATTTTGTTTTTCTGTTTTAGCAATCTATCATTATAATCAATTTAGAATTTTTAATCAAGACCATTGTGCCCAAATTTGGTAATATTTTAAATTGTTCCGAAAATTCAACTATCCAACAACTGGTCTCTAGTTTGAAAACATCACTTCAAAATATTAAAGGTTTAGAAGAAGAAGAAGTGGTGGTGACGACGGCGGCAGCGAAAAAATCGAATGCTGTTGACGAAGAAGGAGGTGATGTTATATAAAAACATTTTTTGTTGAGCAAGGCTATGGAAGGGATTCTTTTCTTCCTTTTTATTTTCTCCTTTTTTAATTAAACTCGTATTTTGATATGTTTTAATAGTTTAACAGCTGTATATTGTTGTATTGATATTCTCAATTTTATTTATTTGAAATAAACATTTGTTTCTCCATAGTGGTGATAATAATCAACACATAAAATCATCGTTTTCAATTTAACCCCTCTATATATTTTTGATTAAGCGTATTAGATAACTACCTAGAGCATGGTGGTATTATATTGGTCACTCACTAGTGACCAACGTCATATTTGTTTGGTCTTTCAGTTCTGATTGATTTCTATCAATCTAGTCGTAATGTGTCCACTACTACAAGTAGTTCGGCATTGTGTGGACTATACAGAGTTGTTATTTAGTTGAAAGAAGTTGATAAGAAATGCTTGACGTATGTTTCGTACTACTCGGTGCTTGTGGACGAGGCTTACTTGTAATCTTCAGACGACTGATCTTTACAGGGTTCCAAATTGTATTACTCAGCTTCACATTTGAAATCCAAAATTAACAGTAAGGGATCAATATGTTATAAACAATATGTAACATTTTGTCAAATTCATCATAGTGAAGCACAGTTATAGAACACTTCTTGAATAAAGAAATGTAAGCTGTAAGATAATCAGTCCTCGATGGTTACTATTCCTCTTAAAGTCAATTCATCGACTTCAGTGTGGTCTTACAAAGATTTCCCACTAGTCAGTGATACTGCATTGCCTTCACAGATATGCTTAGTAAAAATTATAGTCCTGTTTTTATATTGAATTCATAAATTTCAACGAATCTCTTGGGTGGATGTTTCGAAGTGACTTGTGCAAGATCCATTTTACTTAAAAAAACACTGATACTCTATTTGTGTATTGTCAAATCATCAAGGCAATATGTCTTTCTAACAGTCCCAACAGTTGGTAACATGAATTATCAGGAACAAAGATATTCTGATTATTATTGCTGACTAACTCCATTATGTGTTGCGTAAACAAATGTTTGTTGTGATGTTTTCATCTTACACAATAATTAACACGCAATGGTTTAATTCTCCTTAAGGATGTAAGTTTCTTTGGTTAAGAAAACTTTGGGAGTTAATGTTTGTAGAAAGGTTACTGACTCGTAAAAATTACGTGATAGCACTTTTTACTGATTAATGTTAATTGCAGTCGCTTGTGAAAAGACGTTTCATTAGTCATTTTAAATATGGATTTCTTCACAGCATTTTTTATAAACATAGTTATCTTTGAAATCCCCAAACATATCTACTACATTTAACTACGTAAATTTTCCGTTTGTTTGTTGATGGACCAGCCAGTTAGTATACGATACAAGCTGAAGTCATTTACCAGATTGACAGAATAATAATTTAAAATCGTATAGTTTTTGTGTATAAAATTTGCTTTATTTAAAGCACATAAATTCTAGTACAATGGGTCTCTAAATCAAGAATGCTTCACACATTAATTAATAACATTGAGGATAAATAACCGTGAACTTTACTAAAAATGATTAAGAAATAATATTTGGTAAGAAGTACGGCCAGGAGCTAATCATTGTCGCCAATGAAGCTTATCTCATTGTTATAACATAGTACAGCAACGTTGCGACTAATTTCTATTCTGAGCGATATTTGATGATTCACATTCACGGAGTCATGATAAAGCAACAAATCTATATAGTTATGCTTCATATCACGACGTCATTTCTTAGACATACTAGCTCATTGCTTTTTCCATCCACTTCCAGCGTCGGCAAATAATACACAATGTGGAAATCGCTGGGACGACATTTATGACATGACCAAACCACCAAAAGTCAATCTTTTGCAATCGTGACGCTCATTAAGATGTCCGTAATAGTATTATGGTGTTTTTTTCCTGACCGTTGTTGCTACCTTGACGTGGTGGTCGGGCTTGTCTATCGTGATGAAGCAACTGAGCTATATTGGCTGAAACAACCGTTCCTCAAGGTCCTGCCATGCCAGACAGGTCGGTTGAAGAGCGGTAAGACTAAAAGCAACAAAACCAAGCTTCGAAGGCGAAGTCGTACTGCTGTCTGAGTGTACAGAGGTGTGGCAGCAGTATGGTGTTTCCTTCAGACAACCAGCATAACAGCGATGCTGCCTTCCCAAAAGGAGGGGTGGGGTTGGAAAGGGTATACCCTAAAAATGCACACCTCGCCTTATCCCACGGATATCCGTCTCCGGCGGTAAGGTCTCAACAAGTACGGAGCTAACACAAAAATTACTCATAAAAAGGTCGTGTGTGACCGACCTCTAATCCAATTTCCTTTTCAGGCACTTCCAGCAGAACCCTTCCACGGTGTGGGCAACCGGGAAGTGATAACCGCCCTCATACCTCTAACAGCACTCAAGACCACTGTATTCATAATCAACCTACCTCTTCAATTCCTATTATTCCTCTTACATCGACTTTCAAATCTAAACTCCCTCTTTCGGCTTCCTCCTAGAGTGTCACCACAGCCAACGATTCTAGTGCGCAAAACACTGTCCCATGTCTACTGAAACCTCGCTCCAAACTACACATTGGAGCCTTCAACGTACGCACACTATATCAAATCGGTCAGCAGGCATCCTTGGCTAAAACTCTAGCATCTCGTACAATTGATGTATTCTGCGTCTCCAGAACACGCATACAGGATCCTAGTGTGATCATTCACTTGACCTCACCTCGTCGGCACTCCGTTTTGACGAGATACACCCTCCGTGTATCTGGCGACCCGATGGCTAGTTCTCGTGGACTTGCAGGTGTAGGCATAGCACTAAGCATGAGGGCGGAACAAGCGCTATTAGAGTGGATCCCCGTTAATAGTCGTCTATGCGCTGTTCGGCTAAACGGCTCCGTAAGAACTCGGAAGGATAGGGACACACGTCGTTGCCTTTTCGTCGTTTCTGCCTACGCTCCCACTGACTGCAGTTCGGATGAAGTGAAAGATGAATTTTACAGAAAGCGGTCTGAACTTCTTCAGAAAGCTAGACGTTAAGACATAGTACTCGTAGCAGGCGACTTTAATGCCCAGGTAGGTAGCTTAAACGAAACAGAAAGACATTTAGGTGGGTATTTTAGTATTCCGGCAGAGAGAACAGATAATGGTGATCGTCTGCTGCAACTGTGCTCAGACAATCGTTTATTTTAAGCATAAGGAGAGACACGGTCTAACATGGCGACCCCCTGCACCAAACCAACGATGGACACAAATAGACCATATTGCCATAAGTCATCGTTGAAGAGGGTCGATAGAAGATTGTCGCTCATTCTGGAGTACCTGCCTTGACTCCGACCATGCCCTAGTACGAGCACGCATCTGCTTGCGCCTCACTGGACGCAAAAAAGCCACATTAAAAAGACCCATTAGAACTAAACTGAGTAATGAGAAAACAAAAAGTAGGTTCCGAGAACAACTGAGGTCACACTTAGGTAGTTCTGAAAACGAGGCTGACCCAGATGTTGCTTGGAAAGATATACAATCAGCTGTGGAAACAGCAGTGACATCTATTAGTGAGTTAAACCAAAGGGTTACAAAGAACCAATGGATTTCTTCAAGGTCTATTGCACTGATGGATTCTCGTAAACCCATCCCATCAGGTTCTGAACACGATGAGGAGCGTAAAGAAATCAGATCTAGGTTAAGCAAAAGTCTAAGGAACGACCGTGATCAGTGGTGGGTAACGAAAGCAAAAGAGATGGAAAAGGCGGCGGCTATAGGGAACACAAGACAACTTTTCAGACTAATAAAAGAAACTGGAATTAATAAGTCAAATGTAAGTCAGACTATTTGGGAAAAAAAGGCACTCTCATCAGTTCCCAGTCCAGACGTTTAGAATGATGGGTGGAACATTTAAGAGAACAGTTCAGCTGGCCTCCAGTTACTCTACAACTACCCTCCATTCCCAGACAGTATGAATGGAACATTGAGGTAGGTCCCTCAACTCTAACTGAAGTTCAAAAGGCTATAGTTAATTTGAAAAGAGAAAGGGCAGCTGGTCCAGATGGATTGGCCCCAGAGGTCTTTAAGGATGGTGGACTAGTTTTAGCGATCAGGTTGACTAATATTTTAGCTAAAATCTGGGAGTTAGACGTAATCCCATCTGACTGGTCGCAATCACTGATTGTCTCAATATATAAGAAGGGGTCAAAATCATCCTGTGACAACCATAGAGGGATTAGTTTGACTAATATAGTATCTAAAATACTAGCCTCGATAATTATCGGACGCCTAACTAAGACTCGTGAACTGCAAACACGTGAAAATCAGGCTGGCTTCAGACCTGGTCGTGGCTGCATCGACCACATATTCACCATTCGTCAGGTTCTAGAACACAGGCATACTTATCGGCGTCCGACAATGGTGGTATTCCTTGACTTAAAAGCAGCGTTTGACTCTGTTGACCGAGAGGTTCTGTGGCAGTGTGTCATTGAAAGGCGTACCTCAGAAGTACATAAACCTTGTGAAGGCTCTTTACTCGAACACTACTAATCGAGTGAGAGCTTATGGAGAACTGTCATCTGATTTCGCAACCTCAAGGTGTCCGTCAAGGCTGTCCACTATCTCCATTTTTGTCCAATTTCATCATAGACATACTGATGGGAATAACGTTCACGGCGACTGAATTTTCGGGCATTGATCTCCTATCCTAACAAGAGGTCCACTTATAGACTTAAAATACACAGATGATATATTCCTGTTTAGTAAAGACGCTGATAAAATGCAGTCTTTTGGTAGCACTGAGCAACAATGCCAAGATGTTTCAGATGCGTTTCTCTGCTTTTAGAAGCAAGTTGTTGCTTCAGCACTGGCTTGCGTCAACACCTTTACTAAGGATACGATATAAAGTAGTCGAACGCGTTGACAACTTCACTTGTCTGATTAGCCCTAATGGTTTGGTGTCTGATGAAATCTCTTGACGGATTCAGAAAGCTCGTTTGGATTTTGTCAACTTACGTTACCTATGGCGCAGGCGAGATATTTGTCTATCAATCAGCTGACTGACTGATTATGGTGTTTTAACCAGATAATTTGTGTGTATATAATTTACGATATTAAACCACACTGAAATTTTCTTAGTTTCAAACCTCATTCTTTGATTTAGCTTATATATTAATGTTTAGTTAATGCGAACATTAGCCTTATCTATGTAACTACCAATTATTCGAGTGTGTTGGTATAGTACCAACCAAGAGATTGTATAAAATGACATGGATGAACGATAAATAGTGATCCGTTTGCTAGTTCCTTAACTGGGTAGCGGGTGCCAGCGTTAGGTGTATAACTGAGAAATTCTTTATTCCGACTTTTTTGGAATTATTTTTGTTCGACAATTAGGACTTTTTGTATGTGAATGTTGATTAGCTTAAAAGTGTTACCTTACTGTACTAATCAGATCATGCAACATTATGGATCACAATTTAGCGTGAAAAAATTCTACTTCATCACAATTGGCTACCCAAAAATCAAAATACTTTGAGAGTTGTTCTCGAAATATGTTGGGTTGTAATATTAAACTATACTCGAAGAAATAGGCAGAAGCTAAAACATATTAATTGAACTGATTAGTTTATTATAGGCCGTTTTTCTGATCTGTTTAATTGTGAAGTGAAATGAAACTTCAGATTTATGAACTAGTAACATTATGCTTAGACAAAAAGATTTACTTTGGAATTTTTAAACAACGCATTAAAAAGCCTACAAACAGATGGTTTGTACGTTTTTAAAAGAGAAGTTATAAACTAGTGTACACTTTATAGAGATTGTGAATCTAAGTTGTGTAACTTGAGTCAGTTCATGATCTCAATAAAATTCAACAATTTACATGACTTCTTAGTGATGGTATTTGAATAATTCAAACTGTCATCAATATGTCATACTGAAGGAACGGATAACACTGATCCGAGGTTTTAGTAACCAGAAGGCGATGGTGATAGAAAGGGGAAATGTTTTTGATCTTAGATATATATAGTTGAGACTACTAGGGTGATTATTTAGATGGGAGGAGAAAGTTTTATGCAGTGTACCGGTTAATTGGTGAGGATGTTTGGTCGTGCATCGTCAACCAGTAATGTCCATTAGAACGAACAAGGCAAATGTCACTGGTGAATACATACTAAGCTACTTATTTCGTGATACTTTTTTCTGTTATATTTATGTTTCAGTCTCCAACCGGTGACATCTTTCCTTAACTGTTCATTCATTCCAACATATTGCATAAATATATTATTCGATGGGTTTTCTTTCAAGTTCTCATATAGCTTCATTTCAAACAACTATTTCCAATCGACATTTATTTAAATAATAATAATATCATTCGTTAGTCTGTTTGGTGGAATAGCGGAATTCTCAACCCTAATTCATCTACTCAGTGAACAACCTAAGTAATGTTATATTTTAAATTCTACACTAATTGCTATTACTCTAATAAGCAATTTTTACTCATTAACATACGTAACTGTAACATCGCCCTAAAATTTATTTGAGGTGTGTTCATTCTTATTTAATGATCCTAGTGTAGAAGTTTCATTTCGTACACCCTTGGGAATTTTATTTGTTCGTTGTACATTTTTGGGTTTCATTTCTTTTGTCTACGGATTGATGGAGAATTTCCTGTACATAGTTTCTCTGGTCCTGCTAACTAACGCTCTGATTTGAAATTTGGTCTGTTACTGTAGTGTGCTTCAAAAATATAATTGTTATTTTCTGTGGCCCGTCAAATATCACATGACAGATTTGCTAACCAGAATACTGACTTTAATGATTTTGTTCTAATGATGCGTCATAACAGCACTAGCAGTATTGAGTCAACTCTTAATTTTTATTGGTCCACTGTATATTATTTTCTCACCTAGTCTAGTCCAGAACACAAATATCGACCGCCCCGCTATACGAATCGTATATTTCAGACATACTTGGTTTACATATGAGTAGCCCACACCGCATTACACCATAAAATGAAAATATTAGTTATACAGTATCAAGCCAGAGGCGGTTTTGAATAATCTCAAAATCTTCTTTGTTTGGTATCCCATTGTTAAAACTGGGTGGTTTAATAATGTAACTGCCTTAAGAAAATATCCGAAAATGGTTGAGATCAAGTACATTTGTAGTCAAACCACACTCGGAGAAATGTACTATTAGACTTGTACATTTTTACTTAGGCCAATAAACTAAATTCCTTTTAATCACGTGATAATATAGTAACTACAGTAAGTAGTAAGTTAGTTGTTAAAGCATTTCAACCAATTGATCGCAGGTTTAAACTACTCTTCATCTACTCCAGTTTGAACGGGCAAATATATTAACCTGGATTTTGTAACTGTTTTACACTGTCATTTATTGTTATGAACATGTTATATGTTTCAAATTGACTTCAGTTATTAGCCAATTACCTAAATACTTGCAATACCAGACATTCATGTATTTTTTTAAAGTCAAACTTGATCATATCAGGCGCGTAGTTAACTTGAACAGATGAAATCCATTATAACTTGTGTATTTACTTGATTTCAAACACTTCTACAACCAACTAATTATAAATATCATACAGGTAGCGCATTGAATAGATCTTTTATTTAATTATCTACATACAATTTATAAATGTGCAATCGATAGCCAATAGAATGACAATGAGCTGATATAACAGAATGACATTTCATTAACCAAATACAGTTTAACTGGTTCGGTTAATAAATCAGATTCCATATGCCTCAATTTAAAAAATAAGAAATCATAATCGGGTAAAAAGTATAACTTAATATTCACGAAAAACAACTCAATTAGTAATATCATAACTACTCTACTAAACAAATATGTATAAATAATAGATGTATGCAAAATTCAACAACTGGCTTCAAACTAATCAGAATTGATAGTGATAAGTATGCATGTATATATATAAACTGAAACTACATTCACCTGTTTAACTCTTTCGCTCTCTATGATAACACGAAATATAACAAAGAAATTTTTTATAAGAGTTTATACTTTCCAGTTGTTGACACTTTGAGCTGAACAAATCCTCAGTGGCAAACAGGCTATCCTATTAGTCATTGTTCGAAATATTACCAACGTATATATTTAGTTAGAATAATAATGAACCGATCAATGTTATATCACTATTTAAAACTTGAAGTCACTTTATGATCGTCCTAGTATGGAACTCCTCAGTAGTGCGCATGCACAACCTTGCACGCCTAAATCAAACTCAGAGCCTTCCATCTTGCGCAATAGCACCTAACCTCTAGACCATTAAACCAGCATCCAACATTATTCATGTATAACTTCAATCAACCCACGATATTACGTGATCATATATATTATCAAGCATCTATTCGAGCAACTTATATGCTAATATAGATCGATCAATTAGTCTTTTGAATGTCAACAGCGAGAATGTACAAACCCTTACAAGTCATAAAATATCATACTCAATGAATAATTTGGTGACTAATGGATAATAATGTTTGAAGTTATGATAATTTCGTAAAAAACAGGTGCATTAGGATTCAAATGCATCTAACTGACGAGTCTTGATTAGGGAGTGGGTAAATACTTGTACTATATTCAACTCTCAGCTTCCATCTAAAATTTAGTGGTATTCAAATATTTCTCTACAAATAAACTAGGCTGAAATAATATTTTAATTGAGGATAATACCTCTTAATT
This sequence comes from Schistosoma spindalis, assembly GCA_946903255.1. Classification (NCBI taxonomy): domain Eukaryota; kingdom Metazoa; phylum Platyhelminthes; class Trematoda; order Strigeidida; family Schistosomatidae; genus Schistosoma; species Schistosoma spindalis. The sequence continues at coordinate 22,247,741 of OX336424.1, forward strand.
TTACCAAGTCTACTGAAAATATTTTCACTTGAAAAGAATAACTAAGTGAATTATAAGTAGATATGGGATTAAAGCAAAATCTAATATTATTGGCATATTATTTGAATACACTTTAGCTACTGTTTAAATTTTATCTCAGCTGAATTAAATTATCATAATGATCAAATGTTAAGTTGGATAAATTGTCAATTATTCACCAGTATAATTCAATATCCATTACATAATCTATTATCTAACTGCTGGATGTAAAAAAAAGTGTGAGCAGATTTCTAAAGTTATATTTTGATATTAAACTGATTGAAATTATAGCATTTAATATTATCGAAATAGACTGTTTTTAACTCCAATGGTAAAAGTATAAGTAAAGAGACAAATCTGAACGATTCTTAAAATAACCGTATAATTTTAGATTCAGTTTTTAATCTAAAACCTAAAATGTATTTATCAACAAATGTAGTGAAACTTATTAGAGTTTTGTGCTATTAGAAAGTTAATTGATTTTTCAATAATTATTATCAGTTTTCCAATCAGAATATTATAGATACACTACTATATAGCCTCATTATACTAGGTGTGAATTTTTTTATGTTAATATTTTCTGAACTTTTCTAATAGCTAAAAACAGTTAAAGGGAAGATTCATCACCACCTACAAAATCTTTATTGATAAATTTGTTTGGATCAAAATATAGAACTTATGGTAATACGTAAATTTATTCATTTTTATGATCTGAACTAAATACGTTTCTTCCCTAGTTTTTATGGCATAGTATATACAGTTATATTTGTGTTCAGTATGTATTACTTATATATATCAATTGTAAATACATTTCCCATTGTTACCTACATGTATACTTACTTTACCTACCACCGTGCAAATATATATCTAGGTTCATCATCCTTTGTTCTGTTTTAATGGCTACGGTAACCAACCAGAAAGTTTAATAACATTGTGTACGTTTTAGGTCATTACTATTATTATTATTAGCTTGTCTCACATCATAAACACTGTAGAACTTATATTTCTCTTCATTAAGTAGGCATCAATTACATAGAAAGAAGTTGAACATTGGGATAGACTATATTTTTAGTGTTTTCTCAGGAAGGAATTTCAAGAAATATTTTTTATGCGTTATTTGTTATTATATTTATTATTCATTTTATATTTTGTTTGAAATATAATTCTGTTAGTTTTTCATTTACATGTAATTATTCTCTTTAAATAATGATTTCTTTCAACGGTTCGGATTACTATAAATTATGGGTAATACTAATAATATCATAATAATATAATGAAGTTATTTGAAAACGTTGTTATCTGTTTTAGCGTTTCTACTTCATCAATTTAGTGTTGAAAAATTGGACTAAAAACAAAAACTAATTTATTCATGGGTTATTTAAAGAAGAATTGACCACTAGATACGCTTAACATTATCATTATTAATGTAGGATGATAAAAAAGGAATATTACTTGACACATTTTGAGCATTTTTGAGTCCAATACAAAGCTATTTCTATCACTTATTTTATGAGATTTTTGCGTTAAGCTTTTCCATGCATATGGCGAATTAGCATTTTGACATCATATATTATTTCAGTTTGTTATGAAATGTCTAGCTCTCATTCCTAATCGTAATTTATAAAGTTGATTCTTAATTTTAATTCCTTACACTAACTTATAGCTTAACTTCAACCCTAGAAAATGATTAGTTTTCCCAAGGACACATAAGTATCGCACGAAATTCGTCCATAAGTTATGGTCTCGTCACGTTTAATAATTCAGATTGGTTACTATTAGTTACAGAAATCTAACAATCCTTGAGAAAAGAATATCGAAAAAAAATTAGTAGAGAAAACTTGCAATTATTTATTGAAGTAACCACGAATAGAGTATAATTCATTCATACAGATACAGGTGTATATAATTTTATTTTAGACTAATAAGTAACAAATTTGCAATCGCCTTTCCTACAATTATGATGATACTAACCAATAATACAGGTGCGTAAATATATGATAACCTTTATAATTTAACCGGTTGAAGCTATTCTGTATTTCATTTAATTCTTAAAGCAATGACAACTGACAATAATGTACATTTATGGAAGCTAAAGTAGAAAGAGACGGAATAATCAGCTGTTGTTCTTAGATTTTTGCCCCCGAATGCCCTGGTACAGCCGAGAGTGGGGAGAATCCGCTCTCCCTCAAGAAAAGCTCTCACATGGCCACGCGTATATAGCCTCTGTCAGGGAAGTCCTACTCACTGCCTTCTCGTGGCGGGGGTGTTGTTTACGAATATGAGAGGACAAAAAGCGAATGTCCGGCGCTTTAACCGGATCCCAAACCAATGCTGCACATGGGCTCCAGTATCCTTAGGGAACAAATGGCGTATGAACCAATTCTTGGTCATCGGTTACTATGGGACTGCATCTCCTTATGATGCTCCACTGCCTTGTGGGTCAGACGTTCAGGTCGAAGGCTCGGGGTGTGGTCCCCTAAGAAAACCACCTGCTTCAGTTTGGGCACTCGGGCAGTATCACAGCCCTCACACAAATCAATTGAGATTTGTGTTGCGCATATGTATTTGGTGTCTCCTTGTACCAATACCTATGTGTTAAAATAAATAAATAATAAATGTTCTTAGATTTGATATACGAATTTCATAAAACAAGATGATTTCATACAATTTAATTGTTTAAATGATCAAAATGAAAATTGGTTGAAATTAAGTTTGACATTAGTAGAATAATTACAATGTGGCAAAAAGAAAAGAATTAGTTGACTTTTACTTCAAAATTGTTTCGATGGGAAATTCCTCACATATACAACAAATATAGTAATAATGGTAACTATAAACATGTGAATATGTGTGCTATTTTATACATGTCATATGACTGATGCATTCAATAATTGTTATTTTGTTAATTTTAAAAGATACATGCATATTAAGCGAATATGGATAGTGGCTAGCAGTGGAGTTCAGGACGCGTATTTCGTCCTATTTAAAACTCGTCAGCTGGATGTATCTGCATCCTAGAGTTGATGTTCATTCCAAAACTCAAACCCATTACCGTTCGCTTCAAACATCATCGTGTTACACGCTTAGCTACTGAGCCCTGATAGCCACTAGCTTGTACAATGGGGTGAAGTTTAAATTCCGATTCATGTCTAGGACTTATTGACATATACGCATACTGCGTGTATTGCCCCAATATTTTCATAATTCACAAGAATTATAAGGAGTGAATATCAACTCTAGGATGCAGGTAAATTCCGCTGTACTCCACTTCTAGCCACTATCCATCTTTGCTTAGAATGCTTGTGAATTAAGGTAATATCGAGGCAGTCCACACAGGATGCATATATAACAATAACAGACTGATCAATCGCAATCCTAAACGTCAAATGGAAGGTTCAAGTAAACAATACTAAGTGAATTTATATATGCATAATGTATCAAGCAAGCATTATAGGACAAAACTGAAATATTTAAAAAAGACTATAATCAAAAGTGTGTTAATTAAACAAATAATTAAAAAAACACTGATTCATTATTGAAAAGAATGAAATTTAGTACTAGTCAGCTAAATAACTTTTAAAAATTTGTCGAGACTGTAGACTGCTTTTTCCTTTCAGATCACGTATTGACATAATTTTACAAAAGCATTAGCAAAGTCAAAATCTTTAGTGGTTTTTCATTTTAATTTATCTATTTTTAAGTAATTCACGCTATCGTTCTGGAACAGGATCGGACAAAATGTTTTTAGAAATATCATGATTTACATTTTGTGGTAATATATTGATTTAATTTAATGGGAAACAATGCTTGAAACAGACTTTACAGACTGAACTTAGTTGGACGATCACTGAAAGCCTGGAAGCACCGAACAGCTTTTTGACCCTCCATGAGACTCGTTAACAGCTTACATCCACGAGCCAATTATGAACTGAATTTTCAGATTTCGACGTGAGTGTTAAGCATTTAGATCAATGGAGCTCAGTCATGTCAATATTATTACATTCCTATAGCTATACATGGACACAACTGAATGGTGTCTGGATATTAAAAGCTTACAGAGAGGCCTGACGATGTTAGGTTCAATCACCGGTATGGTTGTGAATGAGAACTTCTGAAGACTAGAAAGAAAGATCTGCAATATGCTCGCTGGTTTTTAATGCTTGCATAACTAAGATTATTCCGTTGTATTAACCATGAAATTCAGTAAAATCGATTGAGAAAGTAGTGGGGAAGTTCTAAAATAAGTAAATACACAATGCTTCTGATGATTATGGAACGAAAAACAGATTCCATATTTCACAATTAATTGATCACTAGGTGGTGACCAATATCATGCGTATCTAGTCCTTATTATTAGTGCAGATCGAATGTTATCGACCATGTTGCAATGTGGCCAGGGTCCAGGGCTTCCGGTCGACTACCTCCAACCACCATCTAAGATTACATATTTAGATATACTTAGCTATTTTTGCAAATTAGAAATAGTACATTCATATTTTTGTTGTAAAATAAATAAATTCAACTAAGACCCAGCATTTGTCATCCAGATCAAGTAGTTGATTTTTATCAATTATTTTTTAGCTAATTGTTCTTCAAGTCTAAACATTCTGTTGTATCCGAACAAGATTAAATTATGGAAAATATTTGTAGACTGTTATTATATATATTCTTATTGCATAACTAACTCCGCCTGGAGTCCCTTTCGAGGGGCTACTGGCGGTCCCAAGCCCAGATAAAGGAGGAGGGTTAGGCATGGGGTTAGCGACCCCATCCCGTAGAAAACTAACTCGCTAAAAAAAACGCTAACCAGAAAAAATTATTCAAACCATTTAAACTCTGCCCTGGGAGTCAGGATATCTTCGTTTAGAAGAATTATGGCACCTCATGATGAAAGCCGAGTTTCTTCGGAAGTCACGAGGCCGATGCCCCTTCTGACAACCAGAGCAACCATTTATTTAGGTACATGGAATGCTCGCACAATGTGGGAGACTAGGAGAGTTTTCCAAATTGCTGCAGAAATGAGGAGATACAATCTAGAAGTGCTTGGAATTGGGGAAACACATTGGACGCAAGTTGGACAACAACGACTAGCTTCAGGGGTGCTGCTGTTATACTCCGGCCACGATGAAAAAAATGGCCCACATACACAAGGAGTTGCATTGATGCTGTCCAAACAAGCACAAAATGCACTTATAGGATGGGAATCTCATGGACCAAGGATCATCAAAGCCTCCTTCAAAACAAAGAAAGAGGGCATTTCAATGAACGTCATCCAATGCTATGCGCCTACCAACGACTACAATAAAGACGCTAAAGATCAATTCTACGATAGGCTGCAGTCAGTCGTCCAGAAGTGCCCAACAAAAGACCAGACCATTCTAATGGGAGACCCAAATGCCAAGGTTGGAAAGGAGGGCATGAGAACCAAGAGAGAATCTGATATAGCATCAGATCATCACTTGCTGGCCACCAAGATGAAATTGAAAATCAAGAAGCACTGGACAACGGGGCGGACAATATCACAAAAATTTAATACGGCTGTTCTTTGGGATGATGACAAACTCAATAAATTCAAGATAACCCTCAGCAATAAGTTCCAGGCCTTTCATGATCTACTCAATGAAGAAGGAACTACTATGGAGAGCGACTGGAAAGAGATAAAAGAGGCAATCACTTCAACATGTCATGAGGTTCTGGGCCAAAAGAAGCACCATCACAAGGATTGGATCACGGTCGATACACTAGATAAGATTCAAGAAAGGAGGAACAAGAAAGCAGCAATTAATAACAGTCGAACAAGAGCAGAAAAAGCCAAGGCACAAGCTGAATACACAGAAGTAAACAAGCAAGTGAAGAAGAGCATCAGAACTGACAAACGTAAATATGTGGAGGATTTAGCAATGACGGCGGAAAAGGCAGCAAGAGAAGGAAACATGAGACAACTGTATGACACAACAAAGAAACTCTATGGAAATCACCGTAAACCAGAACGACCAGTGAAAAACAAGGAAGGCAAGGTAATCACCAACATTGAAGAACAACAAAACAGGTGGGTAGAACACTTCAAAGAACTCTTGAATCGACCAGCCCCATTGAACCCACCCAACATAGAAGCAGCACTCACGGACCTCCCAATTGATGTTGGCCCACCAACAATTGAAGAAATCAGCATGGCTATCAGACAAATCAAGAGTGGCAAAGCAGCAGGACTAGACAGCATTCCAGCAGAGGCACTGAAAGCAGACGTAGCGGCAACTGCAAGGATACTCCAAGCTCTCTTCAGAAAGATCTGGGATGAGGAACAGGCACCAAAAGACTGGAAACAAGGACTTCTAGTCAAAATACCAAAGAAAGGCGATCTCAGCAACTGTGACAACTACAGAGGCATCACTCTTCTCTCAATACCAGGAAAAGTCTTCAGCAGGGTATTGTTAAACAGGATGAAGGACTCCGTAGACGCACAACTTCGCGACCAACAGGCAGGATTCCGTAAGGATAGATCGTGCACAGACCAAATCGCAACTCTACGGATCATTGTGGAACAATCAATTGAATGGAATTCATCACTCTATATCAACTTCATTGACTACGAAAAAGCATTTGATACCGTGGACAGAACAACCCTATGGAAGCTTCTTCGACACTACGGCGTGCCTGAGAAGATAGTCAATATCATACGGAATTCTTGCGATGGATTAAAATGTAAAGTCATGCATGGAGGACAGCTAACAGACCGCTTCTAAGTAAAGACCGATGCCGTGCAAGGTCACTTACCCTCATCCTTTCTCTTTCTTCTGGTGATCGACTGGACCATGAAGACATCAACATCTGAGGGGAAACACGGGATACAGTAGACAGCAAGGATGCAGTTGGACGATCTAGACTTCGTAGACGACCAGTGTAGCAGCAGCTTCAGCAGCAGAAGGTCTCCACATACACAATGGGAAAGCAATATTCTCTGATAGAACACAGCATGCACCAATAAGAGAAGATTTGGAATATGTAAAAACCCTTACATATTTAGGCAGCATCATTGTTGAACACGGTGGATCTGATGCAGATGTGAAGGCGCGAATCGGAAAAGCAAGAGCAGCATATTTACAACTGAAGAATATCTGGAACTCAAAACAATTGGCAACCAACATCAAGGTCAGAATTTTCAATACAAATGTGAAGACAGTTCTACTGTATGGGGCCGAAACCTGGAAAACTACGAAATCCATCATCCAGAAGATACATATGTTTATTAACAGCTGTCTACGCAAAATACTTCGGATCCGTTGGCCAGACACCACCAGCAACAACCTATTGTGGGAGAGAACAAACCGGATCCCAGTGGAGGAATAAATCAGGAAGAAGCGATGGAAGTGGATAGAACACACATTGAGGAAAGCACCGAACTGCGTCACAAGACAAGCCCTCACATGGAATCCTGAAGGTCGAAGGAGGAGAGGAAGACCAAAGAATACATTACGCCGAGAAATGGAGATAGATATGAGAAAAATGAACAAGAAATTTCTGTTAACTATTTCCAATGATTTCAACGATTTTGAACGTTATTGTTGGAAATAATAATTATAAATTCCCTGGAATATTAGTGAAATTACTATCAGTATTAGTGATAAATCAAATGCACAGCTAACAATCATTGACATATACAGATTATACCAAAATCTATAACAATATAGGTAATACGATATCTGTCCGATTTATTTTTCAATGTATCCATTAATCGATTTGTATGTATTAACAACAATAGGTTCCTAAATTTAATGTGGAACATCTTTATGTTCATATTTTTCTAAATGTAAAAAATTTAGTATAGAATAAATAGAATGTGGCTTTCGATAAAATCCCTTACGCATGTTTGATTCTATTTGGAACTAGTCAGCTGGACGTACCTGCATTCAGGTACTGAACATCAATAAGAGCTTGTCAAATTAGGTATATCGAGGCTATCTGCTCCGAATGCACATATGACAACCAAGATCGATCAAAATTCATTTCACAGTATTGACAATCGGATAATTCAAACATTTTTAATAATGTTGCAAATTACAGTGTTTGAAGCAAATAGTTAACGCTTCAAAATAAACAAATTATCTCAATAAACAAATATTTTGGAATTCAGCATACTGTTTAAAAATACATAACAGCCGTATATGTTGTTTACATTTCTTAGACAGAAAAAATTCACAAACACACATACTTATGTATGCTGATCCTGATAGACTGTCTGTTACCTGTATAAGTATTTCATTCTTTATATATTGTTTCATATAAACGCGAATTGACCAATGTAATGAAGGTAAAAAGTTAACAATGTTGATTTTCCTGAAAATTTTCATGATAACTTTTGATATTAGCAGTAGAAACAATGAAAGCTTAGAAACACTGTATGAATTAGTAGTTTATACTCACACTACATACATAATGGAACCTCTCAAATCATTGATAATATCAGATATCATATTGAATTAAGCTATTATTAGTAATAATAATAATATTCTACTCGATTTCACTAGTTTCCTCTTCAAACTCTAACATGTTATCCACTGATTTACTGACACCAAACAGTCACCAACCTATTCGACAGGTATAAAATCATATTCTGTCAACGTTTAAGCTTTAGCTTAGTTGATATTTAAAACTCCATTCGATCAGTATCATCCTTAAATATTTATCTACAACGGATCAGTTCAGTTATTGAATACAATTAAAAGTTTGCAAAGAATTTTCTCTTTTTAACAAGAGAATATGAAGCATGTTATTCATTATAAATAGTTTAACATAGATTACAAATTATTTAAAATGTTTCCAAAGATTTGTATGGTGTGACGAAATCTGAAACTTATTATACAACAAAAAAGGTAACATCTGTCTTTTTGTATATAAATAATAATATATAACAACAAGAATCAATGACATCTCGTAAATCGTTTACTTGTTATGTATGACACTAAACATCTTTTCACTGTCGGTAGAAATGGAAAAAGATTGATCTACTACGTTCAATAATTACAGATTAGTGAGACCACCTCTGAGCTAAATTTAGATGGTTTGTACACCAGTAATTCATGTATATTTTTATTGTATAACTATTAAGTAACTAGAATATAGATATATATTCCTTTTATGATAAGCCTTTATTCGATCCCTTGATCACTATTATACGATTTACTATCCTTACGTTATTCCCAATTTATCAGTTACAATATCCCACTCTTACATCCCTTTTTGACATCATCGTGTATAAATAGTTTTGTTCATTTTATGGTGTAATGTGGTGTGGTCTTCTCATATATAAAGTATACAATTCATGTGGTGTGGCAGCTGATGTTTTTATTCTGGATTGGAAGAACTGAGTTAAGTGAGAAGTTATCATACGGTGGACCAATGAGGATTCACAGTCGACTCAAGGCTTCTCATGCTAGTTGACACATCATCGGTTTGGCACAGTACGAGGTTATACATGTTGTTGTTCTGGTTGTCAGTTTTGTCACATGATAATTGACAGAACCATAGGATACAACATTGATACTAGCTGGCTACCCGGACTGACGTAGTCAGAGTGAGGATTGAGTTCGCAGCCCAGTAAATAAAAACTGTACTTTAATCAATAAGCTTACATTTCATAATTTAGCTTCATACGGAAGAATAATATGGTAAACATGACTAACATATAATAAATTTTTTTTCGTAGATTAGATTGAACATACGCAGTATTGATATCTGGTAAACAGCTGAGACGTTAAATTACTAAGCAATGAATATCAAGAAGCTTATCGTGCACAGTCAACAAAACAAAATTTACAGGACCTGGCTTACCTAAATGAAGAATAAAACATTAATCAAATGATAGGAATACACAACGTCAGATTTCAGGATTGAAATTTTAAAAAATTATGCAAGTAACTACCCTCACTTAAAACAAGTTTGTCTAATGAATGATGAAGACATTATAAGAAGATATATTTCATTATTGACTTAATTTACCTACAATAAATTCATTCATAGGCTAAACAACATTTTTTGGTATGATAAATAGTGCTAATATATAGACGATAAGAAAAACTCTTAGTTTACAATAGTGAATCCAGTCTCCTTATGCATCAAATTTAAATTCAGATTGTATATAATTAAGCGATAACTACTTTACTATGTACATGTATATAAGCTTGACGTTTAGTCATACTTTACTTAAACATGACCTAAATGCATGCTCAGATCGATGTAGAGATAACGTGCTTCCAGATTTTCAATGATGGCCTAGCTTACATCGACTCACGAATTCAACTGTTAAAATTACTACAATCTCCATAAACCCTCCATTCTGATCAAAGATAACGTAATTCGAATCTGTAACTTGATGGTTAAAAGTTTACTTAAATGATTAAATTATCATTTGATGAAAAATCTCTAGCGATTGATCAATTATTAAATAACAATGAAAATTTGATTTATTGAACCATACTTTACTGTAAATTCATTTGATGTTATTTGCCTATATCTTCACATTGTTGTTTAAGACTGCAATTGATCCGTCTATTGTTGGCATATGTGTATCCTGTGTATATTGCTGCGATATTACTTTAAGTCACATACCTTATTGTCTTATCTGTTCTGTACAACGAATTGGCAATGATTTGAAATTCTGTAGGTTCAGTAAATAGCACTTTCATTCCTAAACCATTTCACACTAGATGATATTAATAATTTAAATTTCTCTTTACTATAAAAAACAAACAAAAATTAATTAAATATCATTTTAAATTTACTGAACAGTTTTCTATTATAGAATTTTCTAAAGTAAAATATCTAATGGGAATTTATAAAAGTATGAAAATGTGTTTTAATTTTCAGTTTGTTTTTTTTAAAGAAGCAATTTTAAAGTATTAATCAAAACTGTTTTAAAAGAATTTAATATATTATTGATATTATATGACTTATAATTGAGTTGATTAGTATACATGATAAGAAGAAGAAGGAATTTCATTGGTCAACTTGAATTGATCATAAATATAATTGTACTTTTATGTTGCCTTACAAATTATTGATTCATATGAATATCACAGTAAGTAATAACTGACCTATGGGTGTAAAGGATTATTGTGTAACAATAAACATATTTATTTTTATATTTGTTGTTCAAATCTACCAGTTGACGTTTAGAACTGCAATTGATCAGTCTCTCATTGGCATATATACATCCTATGTAGATTGTCTCGATATTGTCTTAAATCACAAGCATTATAAGCAGAGATAGATGAATTAAACGTCACCCCATTGCACATACTAGTAACTACATGAATTCAGTAAATAAGTAGGCAGTGAGATGGCATTTGAAGCGAACGGTACTGGGTTCAAGTTCTAGAGTGAACATCAACCCTTGGATACAGGTACATCCAGATAAAAAAATCCCAAAATAAAATAAAACAAGCGTCCTAGATTCCAATGCTAGCCATCATCCATCTCTGCTTAACAAACATATTATTCTAAAAATACTTTTAGTCAAGCTAAAATTATAATATAAAATGTTTAGTGATTTATCTGGACTTATTCAAGAATAACAGAATATAATATCCAGTAATATTATTCAGACAATATAAACTCATGGAATAAAACACGATGTAAAATGAACTACTATCTCGTTGTTCAAAAGTTTAAAGTGTTAGTATATTTTGTTTAACTACTGTATATCATTGAGGGGTTATTTTTGGGTAGTTAAACTTCATACTTCCACCTAGTTTGAAACCATCAAATAAATTTTAGTCTATTTTGTTCCTGTTTATAGGTGAGACTTGTGAAGATAAGCTTAATTGGAAGACAAGTTACATGACGAATTAACTTTATTTCAATAAACAATGAAAACTAGGGAGCAAACTAGAATTATTTTATCTTAATTTTGCACTGATTGGTAGTGCGCACACAAAATACCATCATGCACTAAAATTATAACCCTCGGGTATCAAGTCGAATATATTTCTTTTATCAGGATGGGGATTTGTGGAGATTGTAGTAATTTTAACACCTGAATCGAACGAAGCTGGCCGTGCTCACTAGTGACTAGCTTGAAGATAGATTTCCTGAAGATCTAGTGAGAGGCTGTGACCAGTAGGGTTCAATCCGTGTTGGGTGTGAGACAGTTATCCACCTTTAAAAATACATGAACGGTTGCACAAGATGGATCGATTGAATTTAGAGATTAACACCGTTGGATGCCGGTTCAGTGGTCTAGAGGTTAAGCGTACACGTGCGAGATCAAAGGTTTTGGTTCGCATGCCGCGTGAGGGATCATGGATGCGCACTGCTGAATTGTTCCATAGAAATGTTTTATTAAGAAATGACTTGTACTTTAAGCATTAACCAATCACAGTTCATAACTGATAAGTCTTGCAAATTGAACGCTATATACGGTTCCTAAGCTATTCTTGTGACCCCCCAAGCTAGAACTACACAGCGACCTGGACACTAGAGCAAAGACCCAAAATATGCGACCACTTTACCCCAAAGGTTCATTTTAATACAGAAAATATGTTTTTATAATATTTTAAATGTCCTTGGGTTGCTCGAAGATTCTGGAATGCTAATAAACATAGCAGCAGTATAGTAATCAGAACCTTTACATGTGACGTTTCACTTCCTTGATGTTTCTGGCTAAAACTTCAAGTGAACGCTGATTGCGTGAAATGCATCTTAGTGTTTCCTGATCCTTGCTTGTCTTTTGCGAGAAATTTTCTGGATCACCCCAACAAAAACAATTCTATTTTTAAAACCTGTTCAAACATTAGTATTTCTCCATTTTAAGTTTAATTTAATTAATGACGTAAGTTGATTATGAGTTCATGAACTTTTATTAAAAGCTTACAACTTATCATGAAGCTAAATACGCAAATCCGAACCAAGCTGCAATAGTTGTTGGGATATTTTTCTTTTTTGTCTTTTATAAAAACAGAACGAGGCGACGAAGAAACTATCACTGAAGAACAATTCATTGTAATATTGTATATTTCGTGCTGAAAACTCTTTACTATAACCAAAACAAATGTTGCTGAAGTAATTGACTTTTATTATTATTGATGACTTTAATTTGAAAATCACTGGTCCCTATTCCCCAACTAACAATTATATTAAAGGTATTTTCCACAATACACTAAATAAAAACACAAAAACAACGAGAATGGCAAAAGAAAAAAAATGTCCGCAACAATTAATAAACAGTTGAAATTTACTCGTGTTTATTATTATCATTATTGCATTCGTTACTAATTCGCACAATTATTTCAATAACAAACAAAAAAAAAACACAACTTATCTGTACATTAAATAAAAACAAGTAATTGATCATAGTTAATATGAATGAAAACTATACTAACAATTGTAACAGTGAATCTTGTTTATTGAAATGAACAAACAAAACAGGACATCTTCCCTAATATCCTTCTTGTTTTGCATTGATATACATTACAAATAAAGAATGTAGATTAGTTGGAGAGATTATTTTATATGATAACTATTTCTTCTTTCAGAAGAATGAATATTTCCAAAAAAGGGACTAGTTAGTTAACTTTTATTAATTATTTAAAAGTAAAAAATAAACCAGACATGAAAATTGAAATGATAATGATTATAATGATTAAGAAAGGCATTGAAAAAAATCTCAACAGTTAAACAATACAACTTAATGTAGGAGATTCATCAAAGGAAAAATTGTTAAATTACATAGTAGGTTGTGATTATATAACAACTGTTATTATTAGTATGATAATTAGTGAACTTTGGCAATTGAACAATAATCTTTTGTGAGATCAAGTAGGAGAATGAAAAAAAAAGAAGAGAATCAGTAATCAGGAATGTACACATGTATGTGTTTCTCTATTTCTTACTTAGAATCCATCAGATTCCAAAACAGACAAACATGTATTGAACAGCAGTTTATAATAAGTAGTGCTGGTTGTTTGCTGAGCAACAGAGAATAGGGGTATACACATATAGTTCCTGTGTAAAAATAAAATAGTTGGAAGGAAACAAACAAGAAAGTGTTGATGAATGATGACTTAGTTTAAAAAACAAAACATTCACAAAACAAACCAACAAAATAATCGCCATAACAATTACAATGATTTAGGTAAAAAATAAGTTAACTTTGATAGTATTGCAAAATAAATTATTTACGTTAATCAATAATAAAGAATTTTCTTCTAATCGCATTAGTAGTAGTGACAGTAATAGTAGTATACTTCATGTAATCTGAAAAATGTGTAACATTAACAATAAGAAATAAAATGACACATGCATGGTGTGATTGGGTAAAGACAATGGAACTATCTTTTTAGTAACATTTTCTTTTCCCTTTTCTTTGCCTCCCCTACCAACATACACACTCGTTTTCTCCCAAATAAATGAATTAGGGAACCAGAGAGTAAATATTATCCGTACACATTGAATTCATAAAGTAAAGAGAATAAGTCATATTGAGCATTTTATTTCTTGTTAGTAATGATTTTGCAAACTGTACAATTATATATATATATATATATATATATATATATATATATATATATATATATATATATATATATATGCGTGATAAGATGAACAAATAAATAGTACGAACTGTAGTATAATATATATATATATATATATATATATATATATATATATATATTATCATTATTATGATGAGGAATGGAAATACCGGATATGAAAGATAATCATACAATTTATGAGTAAGTTTTTCTCTGTTCATTTTACTCTTAATGAACGTTGTCAACATAATACCAGTGTAATCTTTTGATTCATAATTTACACACATGCAAAAATAGTTAATTATGTTTACAAACAATTGACTAATATGAATATAATCACATTAATCGCCTTTTTTCACATTAACGAAAAGAAATGAAAATAATATGAGTTGTGTTTCATTAACAGGGAGGGATTTACTTTTTTATTCTTTTTTGGATTGACTGATTAGTTGTGGAAAAAATATATAAGTTTAATGATTATAAAGATCATTTTATGACCTATATTTGTGTGTGTACGTGTGTGTATTGATAATACAAATATCACAGTATAACACAATAAATGATAACTCAATTAAAGTTTATTTATTATTGAAAAACTTTATTAGATGTTGAGGCAGATGAATCCCAATCATTTGAATGACATAGTGGTATTTGATTAATCGATGTATTTTCTTTCACTTCAACCTGAAATTCGAAGGTGAATAACAATCAAGACCCTTTCACAACATGATAGAACATTTATTTCTAACACATAGTAAGTAAATGCGTATGGATAGTACATATGAATACTAAATATGAACTAATATTGTCTACATAACATAATCATCATCAAAAGATGATGATTTATGAAATGCTGAACTTTAGTCAATTGAAAAAGTAGTGTACTATCAAATTGTATAGTTAAAATTATATTGAAATTTGAAAACGTGACAAGTTTCTTCGATATTTACACGGACAGATATGCAGTAATTTGACCATAAGCACTTCAACAATATCCACTATGATGAATTATTTCCAACCTCATTGATACTAATTCACAATTAATTCTTATCATTAAATGGTTTATTTAGTGGTTTTATTCGTTTTAATATCACCCTATTTTTACGGAATTATTCATTGTACATTACTTACAATTTGAACTGATACGTTTTTCTGAAGATTTCTACGTAATTTTATAAGTCTGATATTAAATATTGTTCAAATACAGCGTTATGTTAAATCGATACACCCATTAGATTGCATTTGGTTTTTATCATTTCAGCTGTGTGTGTGTGTGTACGTACGAAGTTCCAAGTACGTACGTACGAAGTTCCACGTTACTGACTGACTGTGTGTGTGGCGCATATATATTTGGTGCCCCCCTGTACCAATATTTATGTGTTCAAATAAATAAATAAATAATAAATGAATTTCAGCTGTGTATTAGCCAACTGGATTGAAAATTCCATTTTCTTTACCTCACGGAACATCTCTATTGATATCGATTAGCAAGTATATCAATTATCCACACATTTATTTCATCTTGAAATGAATTGGACGAACTGTAATGAATTAAGAATATTCTAAAATTATTTTTTTCTCATTCAAACTGAACAAACTACATAATATTGTGTTATACTAATGTCAGTCTTGAATAATTGCGACAATATATGACGTTGAAACAATCACTAAAGTATTGAGTGATAATTATAAATAAAATCGCATAAATTAAACATTATTTCATTAGAAATAACTTACAGGTCTTTGCCATGCCAAAAATAAGCCTTGCTGATCTACAATATGAATCGTATCACGACGAAAGACAAGATCAGTTACTCGATCTTTTAAGATCCGTGTGCATACAAGTGGTTCAAGTATAGGTACATCACTGATTCGAGGGCACAACGGAGAACCGAAAATACTAAATAACAATTTTAAAATGACATTTTAAGATCAACTAATATCACAATAAATAAAGATGGTTTTTACAATAAACCGTTAATGGTCAACTCAAATGTGGAACTTATATTGAGAATGTAATGATAGTGGTACGTAATTTTAATGCCCAAGTTGTTAGAATTAGTTAGTCCCAACGTAGAACCTGGTACATATTTACGTCCGTTCAAGTTGTCATAGCCCATTACCACAAAGAAATGAAATTTTCAGGCCAAATCTCAGAAGAGTGGAGGTAGTAACAGTATCAATGGGGATAAAACTAGTCATCAAAAATAGTATTCGGAAGGAAAATCTAAGTTAATGGAATAAAAGCGAAAAGTGACGAGAAATCTATGACCTCAGAATCTGGGAAAAGGCAAAGAATGGATGCAACTGCGTCATTGCAAACGATTTTGAGCCACGTCATCCAGCCCACAACTATTGGTTGCAATAATAGAGTGGACCCCAACCCGGTAGTCTATGTTGTGACTTTAAGTCCGGCTAGTTATCGCGTGATTTATTCGCCAATTGAAATACGACTTATCCACTCTTGTACTATGCTAAACCAATGACGTTCGACCGGTATGAGTAGCCTAGCGTTCTTATTGGTTCTTTATTCGCCTAGCCCGTCCAGTTGAGTCCAGAACACCAATAACAGCTACTATGCGAGTCATTTATTTGGAACATACTTCGTTTATATATCAGCCAAACAGACCGCATCACACCATAAAATAGGAAATAACATTTATACAAGATCAACTCAAAATGTGACTGTGAACGTGAGAGACTGCAATCAATAAACTGAACGTAACTTAAGAAATCGTGTAATAATAATCTATAGGTCAAAATGAAGCTTATAATAAGTGGAATATATATATATATTCTCGGAAGTTACTCGTAATTTAATCTTCACTAGGATATAACAGTCTACACCTATTAACATGGCTGTTTAATCGTCTGTGACTTTATGGACGGATACCATGTTCTGGTTTGGCCGCCCCAGCTTTCTTCTAGCCTACTCCTACACAAGAAAGCATCGCCCGTTGAGGTAGGTGGTAGTTTGGCATACGTAACACATGTCCCAACCACCTAAGTGATGTGAACAGATAAACATGGAGGCCAGGACAAACAACGGAGGCTATTTTTGGAGACGTTATTTCACTTAATTCAAAGTTGGTAGAATACTAATATTTAATTTTCTTTCTAGTTTACTGTGTAAACCGTAAGCTTTCGTTTAATGTATGATTCACTGGCATACCCATTTCTGTTCCAAAGCTATTTTTATTTAAACCTAACGTTTTCTACCCCAATGCCCAGTTTAGACGTAATTGTATTTTTTTAATTTTTTGTGTTGTGGTCGTGTTGGCCATCTATTTGTTCATGTATCTTTTTACTTTAATCTGAGTGGAGAATCGGGAATCAGGAATAAATTGAATGGTGCTCCATTTAATTCATCTTCTTCGTCGCTTGTCAACTAATCAGGTGATAGAATACTTTTTGTATCTCTGACCGAAGCCGTCAATATCAGTTCGGACTCACGAATCTCTAGTCCCAAGGTTAAACCAGTTAGCCCACCATGTCAAGGCCTTGACCTAGATTGAGACAAGTTCTCTCCTGTATATTATTGGGTAGATAGATCAAGAATGTAATACTCATTTGATGAAGATTTACTACCACATCAATTGATTTGTCATCCTTACCTAATGTCCTATTCCTACCTTAGGCATTGCATACTCCGAAGTCCCAAAATACACGGGCAGTACTTTGCACACACCTACGATCGAGTACTAGTAAATAAAAGGCACCTTAACAAATCTTACGGTATCGCAGCTCAATAAACAGATGACTGGCCGGTTGCTGCGAATATGCAGATAACTATTTGTTCCCAGCAAGAACCAACTTAAAGAATACAGACATCGTTTAAGATGGAAACCCCCACAATCAACTCAACGATGGACCTGAACACATCACATTGTCATCAACTATTGTAGTACAAACTCGATAAATGAGTCTAGCTTATTCTGGAGAATACGTTAAAAATCTGATAATGTTTTAGTGTGAGAACATGTTTATCTAAATTTTACTGGACGCAGAAAACCACAGCACGAAGATCCATAAGAGTTTACTTTATTGATGAAAGTTAGGAATATATTTCAGGAACATCTAGCTAATCCGTCAAATATGAAAAAGATATTTACACTGAGGTAACGCGGCACGATACATAAACACCTGTGTAAACAGCAATACTATTAATCAGAAACCAAAATCAAAATGTGAAGATACACTGAACTGATGAACATGTGTCACGTTTTACTTCGCGTATCATTGACTGAGTGAAAGGATTACTTGTGATAAACTCTAAAGGTATATACGTAAGTTTTGGAAATCACGATAAGTGACAGGGTACTTTAAGGAATCAAGATTGCTTATAGAATTTTATAATTATGAATTTCCATCAATACTGCATGCGTTGTCACATAAAAAATCGAACAACTACTAAATAAATGTATTTAGTGTCAGGTGCTTTCATAATATTAGGCCTTGTTATGAAATTAACGACTGATAAGCATTTAATTTTAAAAATTGTGCTCTGAATATATTTCCATTAACGTTTTTAAGTGCGAGTTTTCTAAGTCTTTTTATTTAACCACACTCTGAGTGTGTATGTCGGTGATGCTGTGTGGTTGTTTAAATCAAAATGGCTGGAGTGGGGTTCGAGCCTGAAACTGAATGGTTGAAAGTCAAACTCCTTAACCACCAAACCATCACTCTATGACTTCGTGTAGACTCAAATTACGATTTTCTTACCGAGAAAATGTAGTAATAACAACAGACGAATTACGAGAGCCAACCAGGAAATAAATGCAACAAAAACTATCAAGCCCCAGTGGGGCTTTATCAGACGATAATCTGAAGTTTATGCTTAAAAATTGTCTAAATTCAATGGGATTTTAACTTGTCTGTTTTGCCAATTATACAAAAGCGTTCGTCTGAAAACAGCCTTGAAAAATACTGATTTTGAAGCCTAGTGTGAAAGTAGTCAGAAAACATACTTATGTTCAGCTATCGATAACATCCATCTAACTTCACTTAAACGACTCAGGTTACAAGCTTTAAGTGAATTAGTTGCAGATCCATTAGACTTTTCTGAATTACCAAGACGAGGAAACCGAACACTCGTACTAATTCGATTACTTGAATTTGAATTTGACCAGTGGAAACCACGAAGTGGGAAAATGGATTTGGATTTATCGGATCCGCTACTGTTTGTCCCGTTCGACGAAGGACCAGATGAAGGTATGGGACTGGCAACATTCTTGCGTTTATTCAAGAAACGGCTATCACTCAATTTGACTGGAGGTCGGGTGGAGTGAATATGTGGAGAAGAAACAGTTGAAGAAGTAGATGAGCAATTTCCTGACTGTGGAGAT
This sequence comes from Schistosoma spindalis, assembly GCA_946903255.1. Lineage (NCBI taxonomy): Eukaryota > Metazoa > Platyhelminthes > Trematoda > Strigeidida > Schistosomatidae > Schistosoma > Schistosoma spindalis. The sequence goes on from OX336424.1 coordinate 22,267,632, forward strand.
GGTAAAGCAGCAGATGTATTACAGCTCAAGACATAATTAGACGTCATACTCAAAACAGAAGAGTTTGTTATATGAGGAAAAGAAGTATCACAGGTAAGATTCCCAAAACTGTTGTCTGAATTTTTTATTGCTGAACGAATAAATGCAACTCCTTGACGAATTATATCATCTGTCAGATCCCATAAACACAACATGGTGTCATGTCCAACTGAGCCAAGACTAAAAATTAAGAATACAAAACATTTACAAAAAAGTTAGGAAAATAATGTGACGAAAACTGGACTACGCTGTTGAAGTAAATTTGTGTGTGCTCATAGGAATTATTTCAGGTACTCTACATAGCACTACAATACTCAATTGGAAAGCATACACTGTAATTAACATAGCGATAAAGTCAATCATCGGCTAAGAAATAAATATTGGATCACTCACAACGATTTTATACTTTTCAGTAACGCTCACAAGTCATATAATTATTATTATTATTTGAACACATAGATATTGGTACAAAGTGGCACCAAATACATATGCGCCACACAAATCGCATTTGATATGTGTGAGGGCTGTGATACTGCCCGAGTGCCCAAACCGAAGCAGGTGGTTTTCTTAGGGGGCCACACCCAGAGCCTACGACCTAAAGGTCTAACCCATAAGGAGATGCAGTCCCATAGTAACCGATGACCAAGAATTGGTTCATACGCCATTTGTTCCCTAAGGATACTGGAGCCCATGTGCATCATTGGTTTGGAATCAGGGTTTTCCAACTCCCCTAGGTGGATTCTCCATGTCCACCAACCCGGTTAAAGCGTCGGACATTCGCTTTTCGTCCTCTCAATTTCGTGAACAACACATCCGCCACGAGAAGGCAGTGAGTAGGACTCCCGTGGCAGAAGCTATATACTCGTGGCCATGTGAGAGCATTTCGAGGGGGAGAGCGGATTCTCCCCACTCTCGGCCGTACCAGGGCATTTGAGGGTTCACAAGTTACAAGACGGTTTACAGCAGTAATCACGAGATGGAACGTCGATCAAAAGCAATAACAACAACGATATGGAACTATTTGTACTGAGCTGCCTTTCAGTAGAAATGTTCACTTAAGACAACAAAACAAAAGTGTGACTTTTGAATCATCAGGCGTTGCAATCTCTATTAACAAGGCTCTATTATTTGATACAAGACTGAAAATATCACTTGTTCCCTCGATAAGTCTGAGTAATGGCATACTGTTATCTACTGCGCAGTCTTTTCATCGCTTATTTTGCAACCCACTACTACTCACAGTCATTGAGTAGGGTTATTATCAATCGACATGGCGTAAGGAGAAATAGAAAAAGGTGGAGATAGTTAATCATCAACAAGATAAATTCTGGTGCTATTAAACGTATGAGGAGGATTGCCATTTCCCGGCTGCCTTCTCTCATAGGAAGGATTTTTTTCTTGGTGAACCAAAAAGGGAACTGTTATGGTGGTACTCTTAGTGATTTGAGAGCACAACCACAGATCCCGAAAAACTACTTGAGGCTGTTCCCACATGGCCTTCTTGTAGGATGTCTTTGATGTGTTAGCTCCGCAATTCAAAAGGCCTTGCAGCTGGAAAAGGAAATCTGTGAGATAAGGTGAGATGTTTCTAGCGTTCGCTGCAGATGCTGGCGGTTTGAGAGAAATACCTTACCGCTGTCACACTCCCTATAGTCAGCAGTAGTACTCAGCCCTGGGGTTTCAAGTTGGTGCTTTTAGTTCCATCCTTCTCCAACCGACCTACCTGGCATAGCAGAACCTAAAAGAACCATCACGACAGGCAAGTATGACCATCACGTCAAAGTCGCGGCTAAGGTAGACCTAAAATATATTTGGAAACCACAAAACCGTCAATTTTACTGCTGTCAAACTTCGCAGCTTCAAGAAGACTAGCATAAAATACTCTCACTATTTTCAAACATCAAATTACTGTAGACAATGCAACGCGCGGATTCGGCAATGACGCTGAAATTGCTCACAGTATAAAAGATTTTCCCATGATGTATTTGGAAATACTACTGTGAGTAGCACATAATTATATATATATATATATATATATATATATATATATATATATTTGTTGGACATCGTTATTTTCAATCAATCGTTAAAAAAGCTACCTTCCAAGTAACCAAGTTTCTAAAACCACTATATATAAAACTTGGTTGCTCATTAGTCAAAAGCGTTGAACAAAGTCCTTACTTTCTAATAAGAATTCTTGGCTCATGATGATTGTTGTGGTAATTAGTAATCAGAGAAGCTACCGGAAAACGTGTGATGTGTCACGACTTGTAGTTAGAAGTACTAAACTAAGTTATTCAACTTCCGTAAAACTTATGGTTCTGTTTATGTCTTTATAAGAACAGCTAGACGTCTTTAAGTGTGATATGCCACAAAATTTGGGCATCTATGTTGTACGAATACTGGCAAACTAATAAGGACATTTCGGACTGACTTTGATGACCATAACTTTTTCAGTATGTATTTACTTTGTACATATTTAAACATATTTAAATACAATGTGTGCATATGTTATACAAATGACTTCTGATGGGCTATATATTGTTATCTTAACTTTCAGGGCAACTAATGAGTTAAATGACATTTTTTCACTAGTGGAAAAGATAAGTGATTATCAAAAACTCAGTATTATTAGAGGTTCCAGTCTGATTATAATTAGTTCGATCTTCAAGCAGCGGATATTTGAGACAGTTAGTTCAAGTTAAACACAGACTGGGTAGAAAACTCCGCGACAAATACTGATTCGGTACATTTAAAGTTTGAAAATGTTAATAGCATAAAATCAACAGCTCTCTTTCTATTTGTAATTTTTCCTATAATTCGGACACCTGTATGTTAAGGATAATGCTGCAATATTACATACAGTTTTCAGTATTCAGGGACAAAAACAGACTTCATGACACTTGAGTAGGAGTGTCGCTAAAGAGTAAATGCAATCCGATATAGTGTATTATTTTAAGCGATGCTATGGGATAATTAACAGTTACACACAGCATTCGAAAGCAAAAAGGATTGGCCTTTGAGGGGGAAAAGAAATATAAACCTTTGTTCGTACCCAGAGGTTTGAATTTTAGCTTATAAGTAATTTGTCAAAATAGGTCTTCAAAACCACGATTCAAGAAAATTAAAATGCCAAAATACTAGAAAATACGGAACAAGAGAGCAACTAACCGGTAAGTTCTAAGGTCATTACTTTCACAAACTGTAACAGGTGAATTTCTAATAACTGAACTTTCGTCCAACTCTTCATGGTTTGTTGTAAGTGAGTGGGAACGTGAGGAGGCAGATACTGATTCATCATTAGAAATATCATTATTAGTGGGGCATAGATATGGATCGAAGCGCACCATGCTAACCCAAGATTTGTGGCCCTGACAGCGACAAATAACAGCTCTGTCTAGAACTGACCAAATCGTTACTAGGTCATCTTGTCCTCCAGTGACAATAAATAAACTATCTGGAGACCAGTCTACACAAAGTAAACCACCAAAGTACGAACGCATGAACCCCTATAAGAGAAAAACATTCAACATAACCAATATTCTAAACAGTCAATTCCATCATAATGCTGTGAATTATAAGACTAAGAAAAAACTGGAAAATCTAATACACTGAAGTTCTTTTACATTGTTTCATATTTAAAACCTCATATTTGGAAATGAGTATATGCATTGCGACTGATCAGAACAAACACGCAACTGGTGAGTTTATTGGTTACTTACAAGTCCTTTCAAGTTTGGTGATGAAGGACACAATAGTCTATTAGATGTGGTACGAATCTCAAGAGATATAACGGGCAATGTTTAGAACTAGATCCGATTATTAGTCCCAGTTTTCACACAGTTCAATAGGTAGGAATAGTTACCCAAACGACTCGTACAAGCACTAAATAGTTCTCATTTGGGTAAGGTAAATTCAACTAATTACCTTTGCGTTCAAAGACTTAACAACTAATTTCCGTTTGGCGTGTTACACCTTCCACTTGGAGGTTTTATCACACGAGACAAACAGTTAAAGCACTACTTACTAAATACATGTAGATTTTCAGTATCTATTATAAAGACCGAATTTCACGACTTCGCAATAAAACATACTCAATTACTGCTGAATTGTCACTTCACAAGATACAGAAAACTTCTCGTCATATAAGCTTAATGTATCTATGCTGCCTTCGATAACAATATAAGCGCTCGTACATTTATCAAGTTAGATATTATTATTATTTATTATTTGAACACATAAATAGTGGTACAAAGGAACACCAAATATAAATGCGCCACACAAATTTTCATTTTAGTTGTGTGTGGGCTGTGATACTGCTCGGGTGCCCAGACCGAAGCAGGTGGTTTTCTTAGGGGGGGCACACCCCGATCAATTTAGATAACATAAATGTAAGCTAAAATCACTACTAAGAATTTCGCATACAGTGTATTAGAGACGAAATATGTAAGATATTCTTCAGTAGATGTTTGATGCAGTCAAAAGGTTCTTCCGGTCACACACGATTAACTTTGACCAGCCTCACGAATTAAACAACAAGTAGTGTTCTATGGTGATAGGATTACCTTTGACGGGATAAAGATTAATCATAGTTTGGACCATAAATAAATGTCCCGGTGGGTCAGTAGAAAGAATGAATTTTTTTGATTGTGACCCGCAAATTTACATGACCTCTTGAGTAAGGACAAATGTTTGAATTTTCGAGATACCTTCTATTAAATTATTTGCTCATATCCATATTGTCACTGAGTCAAATAAAGCGGGTGCTAGTTAAAAACCGTAAGCTGAGCATAACCGCAATCAAAACCAGGATATCCTTACTCTAGCGTGGATGCGGTTCTGCAAGACAGAAAGATAAAACACCTTTCTCAACGCTTTGAAGGACTGTTAATCTCTGAGTTTTTTCTAATGTGTGTAGGATAATGTGATAAAACTATTAAAAAAAACAACACATAGACTGTAAGAGCTTATCAAATCTACTTTATTTTTTAAAGCCACATCGTTCTTTATGGTTCGGTTGTCTTTTACTGAAGCCAATTTTCCACCTTATACAAAATATGATTGATCTTAAAACATCACTTTACGTCCCTATTTGGATCTATAACCAAATATTTGAACGAAAATAGGACGAAAACTAATGCACAAAACATAGCCGAGAGGTATTTGTTTCATTCTGTTTCAATACATTTGTGAAGCCCAAAAGTGAATTATCAAATTTCAAAGATGAGAAAGAAATGCGCTTTTAGTTGTTTGAAAATATTAAATAATGAGGTACCATGCAGTAAGAACTCACGTATAACTCCATCTCATGATACTCCATCACCCTCATGTAACCATCTTCTGTAATGATGGCAAGGAAACGGCCACAAGGAGAAAATGCAAACTGATTGATGGAAACATTACTATCATCAAACAATGAGCTAATAGCTGATGAGTCGAAATTTAACGAATCGGTTTGCGTCTCACATATTTTGTTGGCAACGAATCCATTGACGTGGTCAGAATTTTTTGACAGTGGTTTCGTGTTATCCAACTTCGATGTGTTGGGACTTCCCAAAGTCCAACGATACAATGGGTTTCTTGTAGATTTCGTTTTACAAGTATGTACTGAAAACCCAATACCTTGTTTAAACAGGTTATATGTTGGAGCTGACAGCTGTGCAAGTGTTTCATCGTACAGATACATACACCCACTGGAATGACTGACTAAGAACTGGTGAGGTGAATGAGGAACCCAGCCGACACAAGTTACGGGAGTTTCATCGACAGACTTCTATAAAAGTATTAAATGTATAAAATACACATACCCCTTCATTGAAAACCTTGTTTGGGTCTTCTTTGAGAGGATCAATCAACTTTATTTCACCATTGGCCAATCCAATTAATAACTGAGAGTCTCTTACTTTGTCGGTGGCACGTCTAAAGCAATGTGATGTTAAAGGTGCTCTGAATCTAATATGGGCTGGAGAACCACCACAGAATCTGCGCTCGTTCGAAGAATGCGCGTGCTCCTGTGTATATATGCGTATTTCATTTCCTACGTTAATGCAAAATATGCTGCCTACCAGGAGTTACAACCAGTAATTTTAAAAAGATCAACAAACCATCGATACTTGTGTCTGTTTGGAAATGAGGAGTCTCATTTTTGCAGTAATATTCAAGGAAAGATAAGCGGATGGCAGCGTTACCGACGCCAAATTGGTTCATTTGTATCTGCTTCTCCAGCACACATGGTTCGGACGTAAAAGATTGATATCGACCTTCTATTGCATCGAAAGAATGTGACATAGGCGGAGATAGACACAGGTTGATATACTACGACACGACACACCATACGAAAAAACCACGACAATCTCTTGCACCCATAGAATACTTCCAGCAATCCGCCAACCTATTCCATGTGACCTAGGGTTAGTCTGTCATGTAACAACTTTAAACAGTGTGGTTTTGTTTCATTTCAGAAACTTTTAATTAACTATTAAGGTTGGAATATTTTAGTGAGACTACATACCTCTAATAAATTCGACCTTTCGGAATAGTGTAACTGTTTGTGCCCACTATTGGTTCAGATTCAGAATTGTGTGGTAAGGACAGAAGGCATACGACCTATGTCATTCCTTTTCTAGTATGATTCTATGAGTGTCTGGTCTCCTCTTGAAAAAAATAGATTGAAGGTGAGGTCACCACTGCTTTGGGTAATAAACCCCAAGAATTATGACTCGGTGTGTAAAACTGTATGACACGAGTATTTTGGTCGTTCTTGACTTTTCTACCCGACTTCTGTAGCGGTAAATAAATCCCCAAAATAAATAGCTCTGTAAGTTTTCAACATTGGATGCTGAACACACTAGTTTTAATGGGCTCGTCTAGCTGAAGGCGCTCGGTCATGCATCCGCAGCAGATCACCAGTGGGAACGCTGTGCTCAACATCTCCTCCAATCGCTAATCAAATTAGATCAGACGATCGTCGATATATTGATAGCCTATCAAATATATCTTCGAACCTTCTCGCTTCTGTCTTTTGATTTCACTAGATGGGTACGATTCATATTAGGTGTTACTCGTTAAAGCGTTGTCAACCTCCGAATACCAGTGGGATTAACATTGGTGGGCCCGACTTGACCTGGTACACAAAATTACAAACTGTTAGTCTGTTAATTTTGGGGGTTTTATATATCATTGCCTTAATTTTTATACATCGTGATATTTCTTTCTCGCGTTTTTGGATATATATATTTCTCACTCGTTCATTCCCGTACTTCATATTTCACCATGACAGAACAGACACCCAAGGTACTTAAGTTAAAGACCATGTCACCACCTTCGTTCCAACTAGTGCCCTTCCGGCCAGACAACATCGAAGCCTGGTTTCGCTGCACAGAAGCCGACTTCTGAGAGCACGGCGTGAACGACACACGTGCACAATTCCTCTCAGTAGTCAAGGCACTATCGCGCGAATTCAACAGGTACGTAACACCTAGTATGTTTACTAGTGATGTTTCAGAACCCTACGAAACACTTAAATGACCTACCCTTAAACGCGAGGATATAACCGATCGATAAAGGTTAGACCAACTCCTTAATAACATCGACCTGCAACACAGTTCTGCGACAGACATGTTGCAAAGAATGAGAGAGGTTATCGGCCAAAGAACCTTCGATGATGGACTGTTCAAACAAATTTTCTTATCCAAACTTCCTCAAAAGATGCAAGCTGTGGTCTCGTTTCAAAACAACGCCGTAGACGAGCTAGCTGCATCTGCTGACCGCATCCTTGAAATCACAAAATCTTCTAATGCCGAGGTTTTTCAGTCAAAAAAAGCCTCAAACGACCCAAGATGACATCCCAGAGTTATGTCATACACTTTCACGTTGTCTTAAACTTCGTAACGACCGTAAACGTTCACGTAGGCGATCTGTCTGTAGACCTCGAGAGACGGATAATCCTGATTGGTGCTGGTATCATAACCATTATGGAAAGTCCTCCAGAAATTGCAGAAGACCGTGCAATTTTCCCATCTCACAATCGATCAACGAGAAAAAAGATTCGAGAAACTTCCAAGCCGGCACGCATCAATGGCAACCGTATCCGGCAAACATAGCCGTCAGTTACGCGTCACAGATGTGAGAACAAGAGTTCGCTACCTCGTCGATACTGTCTCAGAAGCTAGCGTTCTTCCAACGAATTCCGACCACCGGTTTCACGAGTCGGTTTTAAATCTATAGGCGGCAAACGGAAAGTATATCGTTACGTATAGCAAAAGATACGTTTAGCTTAACGTGGGTTTACGCAACTTCATTCACTGGATCTCTTTTTTTGCAGATGTTTCTATGCCAATAATTGGTATGGACCTTCTACAGCACCACAATTTAATAATTGATACGCGCAAACGGAGGCTAGTAGACGGAAATACTAATCTATCTGTTTGCGAAACTTCTTTTTCTGGCTGCAGATTATTTCTAGTCACAATTAAGCACACGATAGACCCGTTTTATCAACCACTACTCAATAAGCATTCTGGCATATACCATATGCGACCGAACTTGCTGTATGTAACCAGCAACGTTACACATCACATCACGACTGAAAGACCACTTGTATTATCTAAAGCACGCTGACTAGCCCCCGAAACGTTAAGGTTGGCGAAGAACGAATTTGACCATATGATATAATTAGGAATCATACGACCGTCAAACAGCCCATGGGGATTTCCGTTGCACATGGTCCCTAAAAAGGACAGCAACGATTGGCGTTTAACTGGTGACTATCGGCGACTGAATGCAAAAACCATTCCCGATCGTTACACGTTGCCTCACATTCACAATTTGACAGCTACCTTGAAAGGTACAACTGTCTTTTCGAAAATCGACTTGGTTAAAGCGTATAACCAAATTCCTATGGCCACTGATGATATTCCGATAACCGCTATCACAACTCCCTTCGGACTCTATGAATTTTTGCGGATGCCTTTCTGTCTAAGAAACGCGGCACAGACTTTTCAAAGGTTCATAGATGACGTTTTTCGAGGTCTCAACTTCGTACATGCGTATGTTGATGACTGCTTAATAGCAAGTCCGGACAGAGAATCGCATCTCCAGCATCTGGACCTTGTTTTCAACCGACTACAAAAACATGGCATTACTGTAAACATTCAGAAATGCCAAATCAAAACTGACTCCTTAGACTTCCTAGGACACACTATCGATGCGCAAGGCGTCCGACCCCTTGGAACAAAAGTGGCGGCCATTCCGGGTTACCGAGAAACGACCACCATCAAGCAATTACACACGTTTAACGGTCTTGTAAGTTCCTATAGACGGTCCATACTGAAATGCGCGTCCCTTATGAAACGCTCAAGCAACAAGGCTTGCTCATCAGGACATTCAAGCACCCATTAGTATCGTAGTAGGTGCACCCAACTCAGTAATCGGAGTAGTCTTACAACAAAGGATTAACCGCTCCTGGCAACCTTTGGCATTTTTCCCTAGACGATTCCTCAACACGGAATTGAGGCACAGCAAATTCGGCAGAGAACGCCTAGCTATGTATTGTGCTGTACGGCATTTCCAACACTATCGAAGGCCGTGAATTTACCCTTTTCACTGACCATAAACCACTTACCTTCTGTTTAAGCTCATCTTCAGACAAGTATCCACCACGTGAGTCTCGACAACTGGACTAAATTTCTCAGTTTACTTCAGATATTCGACAAATTTCTGGAGCAAACAATGTAGTCGCAGACGCCTTGTCTCGAATAAGTCCCTTGAACAGTTTCCAAGGAATCGACCTTCTGAAACTCACCCAGCTTCAAGAATAAGACACTGATCTTCAGCGCGATTTTTCTTTAACAACCCCCCAGTTCGAATCCGGACTTTTTCGTTGTCTGACCGCGATATTAGGAATCACTCGCTTCAGAACGACCGCCTATCACATACGAGCAAACAGGTTAGTAGAACGTTTTCCCATAAAACTAAAAGCTCTTCTATCAGCTGCAAACATTTCTCAGCGAACTGACGCTCTTTCACTCGTCTCATAAGTTATTTGCAAAGCAGTGAAAGCTGACATTGGATACACTGAGCTCCAACTCGTTTATGGAACGACACTTCGACTTCCTTGAGAATTCATGGATCCTTCATCTTCTTCAATGAACATGAATCTAACCTCCTACACGGACAGGCTTACAAACGCAATGCGTTCAGTTAAACCTGTTTCCACTCGACCACAATCAACTGGTGTTTTCGTTCAACCTGACTTACGATATAGTACACACGTCTAACTTCATTGAGACTTACACCGACGACCTCTCGAAGCAGCATACGAAGGACCCTTCAAAGTTTTTCAACGTTAATTAAATACTACATAGTCGATAAAAACGGAACCAACGATAGCATCAGCATCGGTCGCCTCAAAGCAGCGTATTTAGAAGGAAAACCTATTCACGTCGATTTTTCTTCAGTACAATTGCACGACACGACTCCTACACTTATAATACCTCAACCGACAGCCAACACACACGATGATACTTCGGCAGTATCAGAAAATAAATTTAAAACAACGCGTTCTGGAAGAGTAAGATTTCAAGAACATTTGAACGACTTTTGCACGTAAGATACTAGTTTACATTTTATATCGTCTCGATTTTCTCTTATATTATATATAATTTGAAAGAAACCCAAATTTAATATGCCTATATATCTTTATTCTTATTTCAAAAAACAAGAAAACCATATTGTAAAAGTCATTTTTTCCGCTATTACGTGAGCATGAGTTTATTTTCCATTTTTTCGCCCGTTTTGTGTTTTTATGCGCGTACGAATGTATTTTGACATGCACTTACATAATTTTTTTCCAGGACGGCTGGAAAAGAACGATGAAGTTTACGAGTAACCGAAATTTTCATTGTACTTTTTCCTTTTTTACTATGTTGTACTTCATGGTCCCTTATAGTAAGGAAAAACGACCAGACGCTGCTAAACCTAGAAAGCTGTAAGAAGAATGTTGACCAAAGGCGGACTCGTTGGGTTTAAACATCTAGCTGGCCACATCCTAGGGTCATCAGTACCCCACTAGGGGGGAGTTATCTCCAGCGGTAAATAAATCCCCAAAATAAATAGCTCTGTAAGTTTTCAACATTGGATGCTGACCACACTAGTTTTAATGGACTCGTCTAGTTGAAGGCGGTGATAGGATTACACAACATAAGATGGCAAACAAATACTCAGGCATTAACGTTTTAATCTGAATAGGAGATTCTTGAATGACTCAAACGCTTAACTCAGAATGTTATATCTTCACCGACCCTAAATTCATTCAAAACTCTTCAATGAAAAAATGATAAAATTTGTTTCTGCTGAATGAGGAGAGAACTTTTAAGGGTTCTATATAGTATTGAGACGTCACTAGCAAGTACAACAGATGCGACGTTCCCGTTTAATTATCACTATGATGTTTTAGAAACTGCAAGGAAGTGCATGTGTTTCGGTAATTATATGGATGCGTTGTGTTTTATATATTGTATATCACACTTCGAGTCAAGCAATAGGCTAGCAGTATACCTTCTGGTATTTTTTACCATGTCGCACCTCAGCACTACAGCGCACGGCAGATGAACGGAATTGAAAAATCACACTTTGCAAACCTCCTCTTGCGTGATGATTCCAAAGTCAGTGAGGCGAGAAGTCAAGAATGACGAGATGCAGAAGTACACTGAATCATAGGTTGGTTTACCTTAGTGTACTAAATTGAGGCTGTCATGTTGTTCTAGGAAGTGCGCAGCCGAGTGTACCATAAACATGGCCCGGTGTAAATGCTTGCTCTGGCTTCCTCAGCCTGTTATTTGTTCAGTGAATCTACAGTAATCAACGTCAGTGTCAATAGTTTGCAGTTACTTGTTCAAAAGCTTTATTCGCCATCATACCCTCTCTTTTTGTAAACCGAGAGATGTCCCCATATAATAACCCTTTATCCTAAATAACCACTTCTGTGTTAACATGGCTCATCGTTTCTTTATTTCTGGGGCTAATAACCTCCAAAGGCGCGGCAAAATACTCAAAAATCGGAAATAGGTAAGCTACAGTTAGTAGTGAGTGTCTTCATACGGTTGTTAGGTTCTGAAATATTCAAACAAATTACCTTGTAGTAGCCACATTAAAAACGTTTATGGGGAGAATTCTGAACCTTAGCGGAAAAATACTTTGGATATTATAAATCTATTGCTTTATTGTCTCTACTACTGGACACAACCATCGTTGAAAATATACAAGTATTTATAAGCAGTTATCTACCAAAGGTACTCAATGTCCGTTGACCGGATATCACCGGCAACAGCCTATTGTGGGAGAGAACAGGCCAGCTTCCAGCTGCGGAGGAAATTAAAAAAAGACACTGGACATCAAACTACATCACGAGGTAAGCACCAACTTGGAATCCTTAAGGGAAACGGAAAAGAGAAAGGCCGAAGAACACATTGTACTGAGAATCGGAAGCAGATATCAAAAGAGTGAAAAACAAATGGAAAGAGCTGAAAAGTGTTGCCCAGGATAGAGTTAGTTGAAGGATCCTGATGATCGACACACGCTCCTCCAGGAGGCGTGATAGAAGTAGGTAAGTACTCAAGACACACACTGATATCGGAGTTATCGTCGGTAAATGTTCAAAACACAAACACGGCCAAGCGGCTGACGCTAAATGCTGTTTTAGAACCCTTTGGCCAACACTTAATCTTTTGCCATTTAAATGTTGAAATATTTGTTGCCTTAGATATAGTGTTCGTTCATCCTACACTTCAGCAATCTATATGACCGACAATCCTCTTTTTCACAAGGGTAGAGAAGTGTTACAAAAGACTGAAAGAGCCTCAAGTAGGTTGATTCTTGGTATGACGAAAGACTGGCTTAACTGAACCTATTTCCCTTGTCATATGAAAGTAAAAGAAGTGTCCTGATCATAATTTTTAAACTGCTTAATGATAGTTTTCCATCAGACATGATATCATTTTTTCTATCTTCCAACATGGGATTTACGAGGGAACTTCAGGAAAATCAACAAGCCCAGAGCCAATTAGTTTTCAGCTGACTTATGACTCTCCAATCGAATGATTAAACAGTAAAACTCTTTTCTTAAATAAGAAGTCCGAGTTCCATCTGGTAATACGTTCGAAAGATGGGTGGATCAAAAGAACTAACAAAGGATGATCAGCCTCCTATCCTTTTTAAACTGATAAATTGAAGTCAGTGTAATATTCACCAAGCCGCTGAAATTTCAACCTCCATTCGAGTAACTGTTGTCTCTTTCCAACAATTCTGACCACTGTTCAGAAATTTTGAGCATTATTTAGTCACGGGATCTAATGAAGAAGCCTCTCCATGGATTGGTTGGAGACCTATCTAATCAAGTTAAGAGAAAAGTGACCACAAGCAGAAGTAAAAATGAAACGAACAAACCAATCAGCATTATAATCTGAACCTATACAATCTTATTGTAGTAGACAAGATTTCCTCTGTTCATGAAGCCTCATCTGAAACTGTAAACTGTTCAATTTCACTATTGAATATTGCGTGAGTTGTTAGTACAAGTGAATTTTGAAGCTAAGCTCACACACGTTTTGGATGACGGCTGTTGAGAGTAGCCAACGTGTAAAGGAAGAAAAGGAAAAGGAGGAGGAGGAATTAAGTCTACATCCACTTCAAGACTCGTAATAAAAAATTAAATTTTAGTTAGATGGTTGTTTAGGTGGTGTTATTATTTGTTCCAGTTCAAAAAGGGACTTCTTTGGGATGCATGTATAGAAAAAGTAGCAACTTTCAGCACTATTGAGCACTTCTGGAGTGTACTCACTCATACAGTTAGACCGAAAGATATAACTAATGGCAGCGATTTATATATGTTCAAATCTGAAATCATGCCGAAATGGGAGGATCCGAAAAATGAAAACGGAGGACGTTGGCTAATCAATGTTTCTCCACGACAAGACGTCAATGTGTAAGTCGGTTATTTTTCTCCGGTAATTTTTTGTTATACTGCACATGAAAACCATGTTTCTATGGATGTTAGGTATTGGTTATTGCAATAATAGTTTATTTCAGTTATCTAACGTTTTCTCTACTAAAGTTGTAGATCAATGTGTTTCATAGGTAACACGTAGAACACAGAACAGTTTCCTATATAGACTTGCCAATTTGTATGTCATTCCGGAATAATAATATTTACCCGTCACGACAAACATTTCCTTTTTCTTATTGACAGTTTTTCTGCACGATCCATATGAGCAAATGCCAGTCATTAGCTTATAGTCAGCAAAAACAAAGTTCTTAACGATGTGGAGCAATGTCCTGGACACTTGTTTCTGTCACTTATGTCTACCTACCTTAAGTAAACACCCTCTACTTCAGTTTGGGAAACTAGTTGGTTTTACTAGCCCTCACACAAATGAGTTATGACTCATAGCTGTGCACATAAATCCATACTTGCCATTTAGGTAAATCACATTTGTATAAACTTAATTCACTAACTATATGTGGCATCCAGCGCTGTATCCTTGAGTTTGGTTTTCGCCTCATTGTGATTACTGCATTGTTTCCAGAAAAAGAGTTACTATCACAATATTTGTTTTACCTGTTCTGAGTCAGTAATGTGTGTTATATCGCTATTCTGATTTTGTTTCTGATCGCGTTCTAATCCTGTTATCAAGTTCATTCTAAACATTAGTTTGCAAGTGACCTTAGAATCAATCATTTACCAAGATTCTCAGGATATTGGTAGTTTTTTAAGGATTAAGGTCATAAATCTATGTTCCTATATGATTACATCTTGTGTTGTTCTTCTCAACCAGATCTTTCGTTATTGCCAACATTTATGCTTAACGATTAAAAACTTGTATTCTTGTCTCTGTAGAGAGCCCACGCACTAAAACCATGATGATGAACAATTTGCTTATGGAAAATATTCCTTTCTATCTGATTAACATTGAAATAACTCGTATTATTATTATTATTATTATTACTATTATTATTATTATTACTCTACCACGTCATTTATTCACCCTCTCTTCCTACTTTATGTATCCATTTCGACCTAGACAGCAGCTCACCTATGGTGAAAATTCAGCTTTATCTAAACGTACTCGAGTCACTGCCTGGTTGAAAATTGTATGTTACCACCGAATACGGGTACTGAAGCAGTTTTTCTGAAACCACATGCACCATTCAGACTGGCTGCCTTCAACGTTCGCACACTTATGCAGGTCGGACAACAGATAGGGCTGGCTATGTCTTTGGAAATTCCTAATATCGACGTTTGTTGTCTATCCGAGACCCGTATTCAAGACTCTGGTGAAGTACTACAAGTTCGCTCCCCATCTGTCGCCTCAAAAAGCTTGTTTTACATGCGTTTATCCGGGGGCCCTGTGGCATCTTCGTCTGGTCTTGCTGGCGTTGGTGTCGCACTAAGCGCAAGAGCTGAGGCAGCACTAGTCGACTGGATCCCCATTAACAGTCGGTTATGTGCTGTTAGATTAGAAAGTTCCATCAAAGTGAGAAGAAATCGGCGTGAGAAACGATGTCTTTTCGTCATCTCCGCCTATGCCCCGACAGATTGCAGCCCGGATGCAACCAAGGATGAACCCTACCACCAGTTATCTGTTCTTCTTCAGAAAGTGCGTCCGACAGATATTGTTGTACTAGCCGGAGACTTGAATGCTCAGGTCGGGCGTCTAGGCACAGAAGAGAGTCGTTTAGGTGGCCGATGAGGACTCGTTGGTCGCAGGACAGATAACGGGGGACGTCTACTGCAACTATGCACAGACCACAACCTGTTTCTGGCTAGCACTAACTTTCGGCACAGTCATCGCCGATGTGCCACCTGGCGTCCCCCTTCTGCATCTCAAGCCTGGACTCAGATTGATCACATTGCGATCAGCTACCGCTGGCGTGGTTGTGTACAAGACTGCCGCTCCTTTTGGAGTACCTATATGGAATCTGATCATGCTCTGGTCTGCGCCAATCTCCCCTTACTTTTCAGTGGACAACGAAGTGACCGCCACCAAATGATTGATGTTAGCAAGCTGGCTGCAACTTCTGTTGCTAGTATGTACCGAACCGAGCTAGCTTCTAGGCTAGCTACCACTCCACCGAAAAGTATAGATGAGCATTGGTTGCAATTGCATGACGCCATGAAAATGGCGGGTACAGTCTGTTGTGGGTTCGCGAAACGTCCCGCTTACGAGCACTGGGTTTCTTCTGGTTCCTTACAACTGATTGAAGCCCGTCGGTCTACTCCGGGTGACCGTGAGTTTGACCACAGACGAAGGATGTTACGTAACGAAATCGGGCAAAGCTTGCGTAAGGACCGTGAAGCCTGGTGGTCGGAGCGTGTTAATGAGCTGGAAGCAGCAGCTGCATCTGGTAATTACCGGAAGCTCTTCCAACTCATCCGAGCCACTGGCAGCAAGAAGTTTGGTGTGAGCGAAACAATCTGCGAGGATGACGGAACGCCAATCACTAACATCCATCGACGTCTTGTACGATGGGCAGAATTCTTTGAAGGGCAGTTCAACTGGCCTGCTGCTCCGGCAACATCGGTCAGACTGTTCTGCCCTCCATGGCCGGTGACGACTGATCCACCAAATGAGGCGGAAGTCCGCAAGGAACTCCAACTCTTGAAACGTTACAAATCACCGGGCCCAGACGACTTACCTCCGGCTCTTTTTAAAAATGGTGGTGACTTTCTGACTAAGGGACTGACGACGTTGTTTACAAAGATCTGGGAACTAGAGAGTGTGCCAACATCATGGAATGAGTCGATAGTTGTCCCTATCTTTAAAAAGGGTTCACGTTGTTCCTGTAACAACTATCGGGGGATAAGTTTACTTCCGATTGCGTCCAAGCTATTGGCTTCCGTCATACTTCGTAGGTTGTTTAAAACCCGAGAAGGATTGACTCGCGAGGAGCAGGCTGGGTTTCGTTCTGGTCGAGGATGTATTGATCATATCTTCACCCTCCGCCAAGTGTTAGAACACCGCCATACTTATCAAAGGCCAACAATCGTAGTGTTTCTTGATATCAGGGCTGCCTTCGATTCGTTGGACAGGACTGTTCTCTAGAATTGTCTATTGAAGAAGGGTGTGCCTGAGAAGCTTTCTCAGACACTAAAAGCCCTATATACAAACACCTCAAACAGAATGAGGGCATACAACCACCTTCCTCCATTATTCCATTCGAGCAGTGGGGTTAGGCAGGGTTGCCCAATCTCACCATTCCTCTTCAACTTTGCCATCGATGACATTTTGAGAACAGCTCTGATGGATGTAAGTAATGGTGGTGTGGATCTGTTGCCTGGAGAAGGACTTCTCAACCTTGAATATGCGGATGATATTGTCTTACTGTGCGAGAATGCCCAAGCCATGCAATCCGCACTTAATCAGTTGGCAATCAATGTCCGTAGGTATGGTATGTGCTTTGCACCCTCGAAGTACAAAGTACTTCTACAAGACTGGCAGGATTCTAATCCTGTACTCACTCTGGATGGTGAGCAGATAGAAGTGGTCGAGAAGTTCGTGTATCTAGGTAGCTGCATAAGTGCTGGTGGTGGCGAGAGTGATGAGATCAATGCACGTTTAGTGAAAGCTAGAGCGGCTTATGCCAATCTGGGCCACCTTTGGCGCCTTCGTGATGTTAGTCTGGCTGTAAAAGGTCGGATCTACAACGCGACGGTGAGAGCAGTTTTGCTCTATGCTTTTGAAACCTGGCCTCTCCGAGTTGAGGATGTTAGACGACTCTCTGTGTTCGATCATCGCTGTCTCCGAAGGATTGCTGACATCCAGTGGCAACACCATGTTAGTAATGCAGAGGTTCGACATCGAGTGTTCGGTCACAGAGACGATAATGAAATTGGTGTCACCATCTTCAAACACCGACTTCGGTGGCTTGGACATGTTCTACGAATGTCGTCCCAGAGAATTCCTCATCGTGCATTATTTGCCGACTCTGGGACCGGTTGGAAAAAGCGGAGAGGTGGTCAGTATATGACATGGTGTCGTGGTATGAAAGAAAGCTGCAAAGGGCTAGCTTCTGTTGGTCCTTCACGACTCCCTAGTTGGGGTCCGAAAGACGGTGTAACGCAGTGGCTAGAGACGTTATCAGATATGGCTCAGAATAGAAGCCAGTGGCGATCCTGCTGTAACCTTCTTTTACTTTCTTCATGAAAAGTGTTTGTATCTTCCTTAACTGAAAGATTTCTTCTGATTGTACCTTTCCGTTTTCCCCATCATTGTTCTCTCTCTCTTTTTTTTATTTATCTATAATTCCCCACGTTCATTACTTTTTTTTTCTTCTCTTTTCTCCTTCTCTTCAAATTATCATTGTTTTGTGTGGCGCATATATATTTGGTGCCCCCCTGTACCAATATTTATGTGTTCAAATAAATAAATAAATAGAGAGCGAGTCTCATCCTACCTTGTCAGTCAACAGTGTTAGCATAATCGTACATCATTTCAAGTCGAATATTTCGGTGATACTCGGAAATATAGCATATTGCCTAGCCGTCAATCTCGCTATTTGCCACTAAGTTTTTATGTAATCATTTCGGTTTGGGCACCCGAGCAGTATCACAGCCCTCACACAAATCAATTGAGATTCGTGTGGCGCATATGTATTTGGTGCCTCCGTGTACCAATACCTATGTGTTAAAATAAATAAATACATTGACAATCACTGCGTGTACGGTTCATTTCGGAAATCTTGGTTTTTTCTTAAGACAAACCTAGTCAATATTTTCCACGAAAATTGGTGCGACAAAAATTAATTTGAGTCGGTAAATGCATATTAAGCAACGCGATTGCAGACATTTTGAACACATCTGTAAGTTATTAAACTCGTCAAATTACCAAGTCTTCAGCCAGTCAGCTGCAACGTAGGACCAGGCACCTATGTGCATCGGTCCAAGTTGCCATACAGCATTAGCACAACAAGATGAACACCGGATTCATAGAAGTAGTCACATCAAAGGTAGTATATAAAAGAAAGATTGTATATAAGGATATAATACATGAAGAAAGAATTAGTTCGTAGAAAGACATCAAGCGATTTTAATCTCTTAGTTTAAGGGAAGACAGAGTGTATACACCGACGCCATTGTGATCGATTCTGAGCCAACAACGGTCGGGGTCTCCAACCATTGGTTACGATAGTCACGCGGACCCCAACCAGGCAGTCTGAATCTATCAACATGGCTTAGACTAGAAGTTAGTGTCTTCAAGGACTGATGCCACGTTTTGGTTTGGCCGCCCCTAACTTTCAATCATCCCTAACACCGATTAGCATTGCGCGTCGTGGTAATCGGTGTTTTGGCATACACAGCACGTGGCCTAACCATCTCAGTCGATGAAGATTCATAACCTCATCAACTGATTTACCATCATTCCCTAATACCCTACGTCTAACCTCACTATTACTTACCTGGTGATTCCAGCAGGTGCGAGCAATATTTCTAAGGCACCTGTGGTCAAATACTAGTAACTTACGGATATCTTCAACTCTTAATGGCCATGTTTCGCAGCCGTATAGTAGGACGAAACGAACTGCCGCGCAGTATACTCGACCCTTAATTGATAGACGGATATCTTGCCTTCGCCATAGATGACGTAAGTTGGCAAAAGCCAAACGAGCTTTCCAAATCCTTGCTGAGATTTCGTCAGACACCAACCCATTAGGGCTGATCAGACTTCCAAGATAAGTGAAGTTGTCAACGCGTTCGACTACTTCACTCCCTATCCTTAGTTCAGGTGTTGACGCAGATCAGTCCTGAAGCAACAACTTGCATTTAGAGGGAGAGAAGCGCATCCCAAACATCCAAGCATTGTTGCTCAGTGCTACCAAAGACTCTGCATTTCATCAGCGTCTTCACCAAACAGGACTATGTCATCTGCGTATTCTAAGTTAATAAGTGGACCTCCTGGTAGGAGATCAATACCCGAGAATTCAGTCGATAAGAGCGTTATTTCCATCAGTAGATCTATGATGAAGTTGAACAAAAATGGAGAAAGTGGACAGCCTTGGCGGACGCCACTTGAGGTTGCGAAAGCAGATGACAGTTCGCCATAAGCTCTGACTCGACTAGTAGTGTTCGAGTAAAGAGCCTTCATAAGGTTTATGTACTTCTGAGGTACACCTTTCAATGACACACTGCCACAGAACCTGTCGGTTTACAGAGTCAAATGCTGCTTTTAAGTCAAGGAAGACCACCATTGTTGGATGCCGGACACTTGAAAACTGCCTGATATAAACAAGTGTAATGCCTTTCTAGTTTTCATACTCACTCATGTCTTTCATTGGTATCTTGAAGAGGTATCTTTCTTGTCTGTCTGTTGGCACTTGTTTTTCCTTTCAAATCTATCTGAAAAGAACGTGGGTTATCTTTGGAGCCGCCACGATGTATGGCTTCAATACCTCGGCCGGTATGCTCTCTAGTCCTGTTGCTTTACTATCCCAGATTTGTCAGATGGCGTTGTTAATTCCCATTGTTGGTGCATTTTACAGTTTTGTTTTCAAAGAAACTTATCTTTTCGCTTAAATTCTGACAATTTTTGCATAGAATGTTTATATCTTCCATTGCAGCTTATGGGATGAATTGTTGATGCTTCTAATCGGTTCCGACTGGGATACGGATGAAGAGGATAAACAGATATGTGGAGCAGTGTTCCAACCACGTGCTCGGGGTAGCAAGCTTTCAGTTTGGCTGACTAGTGACAATGAAGAAGAAACTATCGTAAGAATTGGGAGGCGAATTAAAGAGCGTTTAGCATTAGAAGATACGATATACTTTCAACCTGTTTCTGATCAAAGATCACAAATTAGAGGCAAGGATATTTGTACTGGAAAATATGAAATTTAGTTCTATATTATTGCACTAACATTTGTTTTGCATTCCTTATACTTCTCTTAGCCGAATACGGAGATTTTGTACATGTTTTCTTTAATCTCCCGTTTTTCCATCGTTTTAATCTTAATAGAGGCATTTATTGCTATCCAATAAAGGATTGTTTTATAGATCACAAGTTTATGTTCCGGCCTTGTTTTCATAATTCCTTTCCAGATTAAGGGTATTACTCTTACCGTTTCGTTAATTAGCTATCTTAAAGATAAACGATGTAGAATATACCAATTTTATCATTTCGAGAAGCAGTTATATGAGTAATATTCCCGAAGTTAGTAAAATGCTTTGAAATACGATTTAACGTTCCTTTTATTGTTTTATTTTATTTGAACAAATAAATGCTGGTATAAGGGGACACCAAATATATACGCGCCACACAAAACAATGAGAATTTAAAGAGAAGGGAATAAAGGTAAGGAGTGTAAGGAATAAGAAAAAAACAAGAGAACAGTAACGACTAGATTGGGGTAAGGTAGTGTAATAGTAATAATAATGGGGGAAACGAAAAGATACAATCAAAAGAAATCTTTCAGTTAAGGAAAAAGCAACCGCTTTTTACGAAGAAAGTAAAAGAAGGTTACAGCAGGATCGCCACTGGCTTCTATTCTGAGCCATATCTGATAACGTCTCTAACCACTGTGTTACACCATTTCTCGGACCCCATCCAGGGAGTCGTGAAGGACCAACACAAGCCAGTCCTGAGCATTCAAGTCTCCGGCTAGTACTACAGTATCTGTCGGACGCACTTTCTGAAGAAGAACAGATAACTGGTGGTAGGGTTCATCCTTGGTTGCATCCGGGCTGCAATCCGTCGGGGCATAGGCGGAGATGACGAAAAGACATCGTTTCTCACGCCGATTTCTTCTCACTTTGATGGAACTTTCTAATCTAACAGCACATAACCGAATGTTAATGGGAATCCAGTCGACTAGTGCTGCCTCAGCTCTTGCGCTTAGTGCGACACCAACGCCAGCAAGACCAGACGAAGATGCCACAGGGCCCCCGGATAAACGCATGTAAAACAAGCTTTTTGAGGCGACAGATGGGGAGCGAACTTGTAGTACTTCACCAGAGTCTTGAATACGGGTCTCGGATAGACAACAAACGTCGATATTAGGAATTTCCAAAGACATAGCCAGCCCTATCTGTTGTCTGACCTGCATAAGTGTGCGAACGTTGAAGGCAGCCAGTCTGAATGGTGCATGTGGTTTCAGAAAAACTGCTTCAGTACCCGTATTCGGTGGTAACATACAATTTTCAAACCAGGCAGTGACTCGAGTACGTTTAGATAAAGCTGAATTTCCATCATAGGCGAGCTGCTGTATAAGTCGAAAAATAAGTCTAGACAGAGTGGGAATGAAAGAGTGAATAAATGACGTGGTAAATACTAATAATAATGTGAATTGTTTGACTGTAAATCGAAGCGAGAATAGAGTTTTCAGTGAACATCATTTTCATTATATTTGTGTGTAGGCTGAGTTACTCCCCGGATATAAGGCAGGTGGTTTTCTTAGGGGGTCGCACCCAGAGCTCCGACCTAAAGGTCTAATCCACAAGGCAGTGGAGCATCGTGAGGAGATGCAGTCCCATGGAAGCCGGTGATCGAGAAATTGGTTCATACGCCATTTGTTCCCGCGGGATATTGAAGCCCATGTGCATCATTGATTTGGGATCCGGTTAAAGCACTGGACATTCGCTTCTCGTTCTCTCATTTTCGTTAACAACATATCCGTCACGTGAAGGCAGTGAGTAGGACTTCCCTGACAGAGGTGTATACGCGTGGTCATGTGAGAGTATTTCGAGAGGGAGGGTCAATCCACTCCGCTCTCGACCATACCAGGGCATTTGGGGGGCATGACGTTCCTTAGTATGTAGGTAGGTGGTCGGTACCTAGTCGTGTTGTACTGACAGTTGTCTGTTTTGTTCAATATTAGATTTTGTTACACCTCGTGGAAACTATAGGCGCTTTACTTTATTAAGTGTCCTGGCCCCATTGTCTTTATTAACATGAGCTTTATGTATATTAAGTTCATTCTATCTTAAACCATATTTAAATGGTACATTTACTCGTTCATACTTGATTATTTCCTGTTTGTCATGAATTGGACACTTGGTAAGTTATTACATATCCAGTTTCTGAATAGCTTTCACTAATTTCATTACATCACAAAACATGGAGACCACTAAAAGACAAGGTTTATAGGGGTTTTTAAAGATATTTTACTGCTGCAAATTAAAGGAATCAAGAACAATACTTTTCAGACACTTAGCTAACGTCTAGTGGTATTTTCTTGATTAGAATATTAGAATTAGATCAATCGACTGCTGTGGGAATTTCCCAGCACGTGGTGCTCTTTTATTCATTCGAACTATCAGCACTTGGATTTTTGAAGCATGTATATATATGTATATAACAATTTAATATTGTTTATAGAGGAATTCAATATAAGAAGCGTTCTTTACCTTGAAGGCACTCAGTCGGTTATCGTTTGAGATGCCTTCACAAAAATATCTTGGCTTCACTGCTGTGATTTATAAATTTATTCGGAACATTGACGTTCGAAAATGTGTAACGTCTGGGCATACCATTCTTGATTTTATGCACTTGGGGATCCTGGTCACGAAAGTTAGATTTCAAAGTAATCTAGTTCAAGGATGGTCTTTGCCATTACTGGAACCAACAGAAGACCAAATCATTAAATTATCTGTAATATATGACTACCTAAGTATGCTCGCTCTTAACCCTACATGGGGTTGGACCCAGGACCGTGTTTATTGAGTAGCATCTTACCGTTTAGCCACCAAACTTGAATTTACTGCTCATTACTCCGAACTTTAGTCGACCCGTATAAGGGCTGAGTGAAATACTTGCCTACAAGTTAGTTCGAAGAGGATTCTTCATGTAGTGTAGGTTTACGAAATTGATCGCTTAAATAGTAACCGTAGAGATTGACTGAATGGAGCAAAGATTTCCATGGCAGAACAAATCTTACTCAAGCAATGAAATCATTACTTAATGTTCGTAGTAATTTAGTGAGTATGCATATTTATGAGAACTTAACTTTCCAGGTGTGTTTACGTTCTAAATTCTGTTTAGGTGTTTAATTGTAGCTTCTATTCGAATACGGCGTCAAAACTTGTATTGATGAATAGACCTTGATGCAGTAACTTAAATTTCAGGTTTTTACGGTAATTTCGCTGTTGCTTCTGTTTCCGATAAATTAGAACTATACATATGATTTTCATTTTTAGTAATTCGATATACTTATTCTGAGATCAGGTTTTGCTAAGTTTAAGTCATTATATTAAAAACAATCATTAAACTATACAGGTGTACCTCAGCATTCATTTAATTTATTTTTAGTTCTTACTAACTAGTGAGTACCGTATTTTAGCCCCTCGAGCATTTTCACGCCTGGGTTTTGTAAAGGATTAGTCAAGTGAATAGGAAAGACATTAAACCACGTCAACGATTAACACAACGCGACACTGCTGTCTGAGATATTTCCCCATTAGTTTCCATACTACTGATAGTTGGCAAGTAGTGCAGTGTAGTTTCATTAGGCTGGCCTCAGTAGTCGATATCGCATTAATAGAAGTAGCGTGTGTGCCAATATACTTACAAATTCCGGGGGGGGGTATGAATCTGGGAAACAATGGTG
This sequence comes from Schistosoma spindalis, assembly GCA_946903255.1. Classification (NCBI taxonomy): domain Eukaryota; kingdom Metazoa; phylum Platyhelminthes; class Trematoda; order Strigeidida; family Schistosomatidae; genus Schistosoma; species Schistosoma spindalis. Next base: position 22,292,262 of record OX336424.1, read on the forward strand.
CAGTGTTTATTGGTTACTAGTTATTTACATCCCTAGAAGTTTAATCTATGTGATTATAATGTCAGCCGTATTTATAGGATAATAAAGCTCGATAGTAGAAACAAAACCTAGTGGACAGTTAAACAAGATAAGAAAAAAATAGTAGGGATATGAATATTTATAAGGGACAGCGTGATCTTTGTTCGTTCACTCAGTAAAATCGAATATGCAGCCACATCTTTCAAAAAGCGGGAAATAATCAGACAAATGTACGTATGGAAAAGGTATCAGTGCAGTAAGTTTATGTTATGGTAAGGTTTAGTTGGCTAAACTTGAACTTAAAATCATAGGGAATTTTAATACTTGTTGACTAATTGATCATGTCGCATTTCGTAGATCTGTGAAGGGTTTTATCAATTGATGACATATAAAGCAGATTTTATTATTCTAAATCTTATGAAATTGGTTTAGATACCAGAGAAATATAATCTGTTTACTAAACTTTGGAATTTATACCAAAAATTTTTTGCCATCGGATATGCTATAAAACTGAGTAACTGACAACATGGTAATATCCTTACCGATTAAACTGTAACTTGATAAACAAATCCTTTAAAGAGGACGAATACTTCAATAATAACAGTAATGATGCTGATAATGCTTATGATTTGAATTAATTCTGAGTAATAATTAAATCCATTATCATTATTTTCACTTTCATCTAACAGTACCATTTTAAACTAATGCGCATATCATGTGATATGAATGATAAGATAATGCTTAACATTTGATTATTTTAGTATGTTTTCATCACTATCTATGAGATAGTATCCATATGTATTTATAATTGGAATAACTTTTTAAAATATTGATTTGGTAATATATGTTAACTGTTCAGTTTATTAGGAAAATATGATTGCTTGGAGAGAATACTACATTGAAGGGTGAATTCAATTTGAACTATTCAGTAATTTCTCATCAACAGATTGCTATGATATATATATATATATATATATATATATATATATATATATATATATATATAGGGAAGGTTTGTCCTAGATTGAGATTTTTACAAGCTGTATGCACCTGTGAACTATAAATAGTTAATAATAAGAAATTGCTTAGGGATAAAAGAAATTTTACCAAATGACAAGTGTATAAATTCTTATTATTATTTCAATAAAGACAAAAATTTATTATTGTTTGTATTTCCTTATTGAAATTACATTTTCACTATAAAGTAAAACTAATGTGGTCATTTTACTTAATTAATAACTCGTTTAACTAGTACAAGTGTATGGAGTCATTATTCTTGAATTATACTTCTTGAATAGAAGAGCTAATTATTTTACTAGGCTACTCAAGATAAAGTAGGTGAGAAAAGTCTTGCAACTTGTAATCTGACCGTTTAAAGTCAAATTCTTTAATCAGTTATCTCTCCCTCTCGAAATGCTCTCACATGGCCACGAGTATATAGCTTCTGCCACGGGAGTCCTACTCACTGCCTTCTCGTGGCGGATGTGTTGTTCACGAAATTGAGAGGACGAAAAGCGAATGTCCGACGCTTTAACCGGGTTGGTGGACATGGAGAATCCACCTAGGGGAGTTGGAAAACCCTGATTCCAAACCAATGATGCACATGGGCTCCAGTATCCTTAGGGAACAAATGGCGTATGAACCAATTCTTGGTCATCGGTTACTATGGGACTGCATCTCCTTATGGGTTAGACCTTTAGGTCGTAGGCTCTGGGTGTGGCCCCTTAAGAAAACCACCTGCTTCGGTTTGGGCACTCGGGCAGTATCACAGCCCTCACACATATCAAATGCGATTTGTGTGGTGCATATGTATTTGGTGCCCCCCTGTACCAGTATTAATGTGTTCAAATAAATAAAATAAGTTATCTCCTACATAATTCAAGAAGTGGATTTTCATTTAATTTACGGTTGATTAAAGATATACCAAACAAGCATACGAATCTAGCTTATCACTAACTTTGATAATAACACTTTGAAGTTAAGAAATGTGTTTCTTTTTATTTCTAAATGAATGTCCAAGTGGGATGTGAAGCTTGTCCAATTCAATAATACGATTTTTATAGTAAAATAGAATTAGTGAAATTTCACCATTGTTTTTGTTCAGTGGCTTCGTTTTACGAAACTAAGTAAATAAGAACTTTTCCAAGAAGATAATTCTAGAAGTGACTATAATTTTTGCAATTTAAATGCAACAACATTGTAAATAATCAAACAGCAAACAGTCGATTAATATTATACACTCCAAGTACATATTTAAATTTTAAAGCTAAAACATTTGATTGTGCATTATGGGAATAAAATAAAATGAAGAAAAGTATTTGTGTTCTTCAGAAAAAAATATTTTATTTGAGTATTGCTACTACTTTGAAATGGAAGGTATTTTCTTGTGTGTGTGTGTATGGATATGTTGCAACTACTTATAATCAAACCTAAGATAAAGAAAATTTTTGGTTCTTTTATTTAATCTCACTTGATTAATATTGACAATAAGATAAATATTCGATTTTCATATCACTCAGTATTCCCTGAAGGCAATAGAAACTTGTTATTAGTGCTATAACAACGAAAATAATACATTTTTATTTAAATAAATAATCAAAGCAGACATTAAAGAAAAAAAACAGAAAAAAAAAGAAATCTATGTGGCGAATTTCATACCAATGAGATTATAAAATAATAAATGAATATCTGCATAAAAATAGAATATCAAAAAAAAAAAAATAATTAATCATTAGAAATAATAAATAGAATCTATTTTTATTCAGCTGAGATAAAGTTTCTTTTTTTGTTTTTGCGTGAAAATTGTAATACTCTTAGACTTCTAAAACTAAAGTGATTGAAATAAGATTTCAACTCTATAATCTATTGATATAAAGTTTAATGTATTAACTAAGTTACTAATCTACTCAATAACATGTTTGAGACTGAAATTGATCAATATTATTAAACTATGAAGATTAAAATTTAGAATGGAAACTTTCTTGATAAGTGGTGTTCAAAATAAACTTAATTTCTCATGTATCCAGGTGGTTTATAGATATGGAAACAGATAGCTATATGATATAAACAAATTCTTAATAATTGAGAACATGAGTCAATTGAAGTTAAACTACCATGGAAAATCTAGAAGCACTGTTGAGGAGTCCCACAGTAGGACGAAATGGCCGTCCAGTACTTCCAGGTTTTCCATGGTGGTCTAGCTTCAATTGACTCGTTCTCAATTATTAAAATTTACTATAATATCCATAAAACCCTTTCTGATACACGAATTCTATAATAATGGAAGGTTTAATGTATAATTTTGATTGTAAATTATAATTTTTCTTTTTAAGGAAGCTTTTATAATTAATTAGAATAATAATTCTATTACTACACACTGAAGGATATTATTTGATTATGCAATATGAATAACATAAATTTATACGACTACAGATTAATCAAGATCAAATACCCTCAAGTTAAACTTGATGAATTGCAATTACTAAAGTGAGAAATAATTTAATTACATTGTTCATTTTCGTTTTCAAGTTATTTGGATGTAAACTAGTGGTAGTTTACAGTTAGATAGATCAGATTTCATCTTTTTAATTTACTACAGCCAATATCAATCTCAATAAGATAAAATGATATTGTTTATTAGTTATTTTGAGTATGCATACTGCATTCACCATGCATTCTATGTTCAATGCGTGTTATCTTAATTATTTCGTAATACTATAAGAATTAAAACGTGTACAGACGAAAAACAGAAAGATCAATACCCCCGTAGTTATTTAATCGGTGGTAAATAATGACAATAATAAGTGTTTACTTATGTCCCAATAAGCATAATGAATGGTAAGTTTGGGATCCATTTATGGACTAATACTATATGCATATTTTTATCGTATAATTGTTAAATAACTAAACTATTCGTATTCATATTCCTCTTATTACGATCTTTATTTTGACCTATGAACTGTTATTATACCATTTACCATTCTTGAATTATGCCCCTGTCCATTAATCTTTACCTCCCACATTCACAGCCACATTTGGCCAAATCTTGTACAAATGTTGTTTTCTATTTTATTGGTACGATGTGGTCTGTCTGGTTGGTATATAAACCGAGTATGTTTGAAATACATGATTCATATTGTAGAGGCTGAGATTGATGTTCTGGACTTATCTGGCTGGGCTAGGCAGGAAGCGGAACCGATAAGTACCTTAGACTGCTCGTACGGGTTTTAGGCGTCATTGGTTCGATCGATAATTCACTGCTCTCTAAGTGGCGGTATCGTCACGTTATACATTAGCAGGGAGCACAGGCCACAAGTTATAACATTACTGAAAATATTAATTTCATCATCGAATGATAAAAAGTTTTATTAAGTTACTTTTTGCACAGTAATTTGATCAATATACGTAAAACATCATTATAAATCGAGATGTAGCGAGAAAAGATTCAACAGTGGTTACGTTGCATTGCTAAATGAGTGAATTTGTAAATAAGAAAAGTTGAATTCCAATTTATCATACACATGGTTCCCTTTATTATTTTAAAGAGAGCAAGAACAAAGGTTGGTGCACCAACCTGGTCTAATCAATTACTTATGTTAATTGGTTAAAAGTGGTCCACAAGATGTCGTCTACGAAAGTTCCATGTTAAACATCACTCACCAACAAGAAGTTTCTTTAATATCAAGGGAACGTACACTGTCTGTGGGATTCAAACTCAAATCATTCAGTTACATAATCTTAATGGATAGCACTGAAGTATTCCAGACGAAACTGATTTCTGGTGGGATTCAATTATTTATAATTGATTGATCACTGAGTTGTGACCAATGTCGTATTTATCTAATCCTTAAGTGCTGACCGAATTCCACTGACCAGGTATATTAGTACATGATTGTATAAAATCATTTAATTCAAGTGTTCTTGAAAAACATTTCTTTTTGTATGTAGGAAATATTCGTTTATACTAATAAGATTCTGTTAATCAATCAATCAATCAATCAATGGGAATAAAAACACGAACAGTTACTGAATAGATTTCCAAAAAAAAGACTTTTTGATAGAAGACAAAATAAATAACTATTATGTAGGTAAAAATAGTTTGGTTAGTATAGTGTTGCTATATACGTGTTTCGTGATTTAAGGTGTAGGTTTATTTTTAACGAAATATTATTTTCATTATTTTCTTTAATAATTTCTAAGACTTATGTTTCTTTTTTAATCATATTCATATTACTTTGTATTAAAATAATAGTTGTTTGTAAAGTGTGTCTGATTTCGAACTGACTCCCTCCCTCAGTAGGATTAACCCATAGTTAGTGATTAGTTGCTGGAATGTAGTGAATAATTTTGTACTGTTTTATTTTTAAGATCAACAGAAATTTGGCGATGTATAAATTTTCGTTATCTGAGATTTCAGTGTATTGTGAAATTAGTATTTAATCATTGAAGGTAATCGGTAGGAAAATTAAGTTGGATGATTATCAAAAGTAGTTAGTCTCAAGATCATATTGATATTGTATGAAATTAAGTAGTTTTTGGAGTGAATGCAAAATTTCATTATTTTTATTTTTTTGGCCAGCGTGTTAGGGCTTCTTGAGAAATCAGAAGCAGCTTCTTAGAGAGTTTTTATCAAATAATTCACTTTTAACCTATCAAATGAATGGACTTCTCTTTCATTCAGTGACAACTTCTGTAGAATGTTAATGCCTATTCGTCCATGATCTCCTTCCAACCCATTGTTTTATTAAAAGGTAGTGAGTAGATTTGAAGGGTTTATTATTCTTCATTCTGTTTTTTCTCATTTATTTCACTTTGAAAACTCATGAAATTAAATAACATAATCGCTTGACCACACAGCACCACAAATATGAAATCATAAAATATAGAATTGCGGTAAAACTACGTAATAAGCTTATAATTAATTAGTGATGGTTAAGAAAATATAAAATAACAGTTGATGAATGGAATAAAAGCTTACAACAAACAAATCCAAATATTAAACACTTACACGGTAGAATTTATAATTGTTCTCTCAGGAATAGTTTTGAAAGTTTAAATTTCCAAACATCATCTCCCATATAACAAGCAATTTCTAATGGCTGATTGGTGCTAAGTATTATTCAATGAACAGAAACAATATTTTATCGAATTTTTCGTGTTATTTGTTGGGACGAGATACTTATAGGGTAAGCCAACTGAGGTAGTTTAGGTAACTTATAGGACTATACGGTGTGACTGTTATCTAGAGATCTGGCCTATAAGGCAGTGCAATGAGAAGTAATTCATTAGTAAATGTTTATCGCAATAGGTTCGTTGCCTCGGAATCCTGGAGACCATGTAGATTGACGTTTTAGATTTCAAATCTTCGAGTCCTTATAGGTGATGGACTATCCATGATCGCTAAACAGTACATTTGTTGTGAAGGATAATAATACTACTAGATTGGCCAAACGGAAGTAGATGACGTGGTGTTTAAATCTGTAACCTATGAGTTGTAACTCGAGATCTTTTTTGATCAAACCACTGCCCAAAGATAGTTCTAAGTTATATTAAGTCTAATCAGAAAAACAGTTATCATATGGTAAGATGTATATTTTCGGAAGATGACTGTTAACTCTGTGCTAAGAAAGGAAAAAAAAATCTGTTACTTTTTCAAATCTTGATACCTTTCCCTGTATGAACTAAAGATTATTAGATCAATTTTCTTCATTATTAGCTACCTATCAAAACTAATGGTATGAAGTATGTCTTATTAAATACAACTAATATTGGCCTGAATAACTATTAAATAACTTACTTTTAACAGTTTTTTTATCACAAAACTTTTATTTATTTTATTTTATTGAGTTATGAAGGTAAGCCGAAAATTGTTTATTTATGTCATTATGATTAAATATTTGCATTTAACGACAAAATTCACTCATTTGAATTTATCCTCATTTTTGTTAAGGTGTTTACAAAACAAACAAACTCATGAAGGCCTAGAAACAGGTAATTTTTTTTAAATTGACAAATATATGGTTTCAAATCTCCAGATTAATCTGGATAAAATGACTAGATGATTTAAATAGGCTTCTTTTAAAGATAAAAATAGTTATATAAATATTATTTTGCTAGATGAGGGGGTTGGATCAACATTGCTTTCTCTCTTCAATGTTTTATTTTATTTAAATCAGACTAAAAAATATTTCCAAAATATTAAAAAGATATCATAACATGGGATTATTGTTATTAACTGTGATGTATATGCTTTTTGAAGATTAAAATTAGTCGTATATGGTATTCATCACGGGATGATATCAGTTGAAATATAAGTTAAAACTAAGGAGTAGTAGACAGTTGTTTCGTCGTACTACAGAACTCTTTCTCAGGATGAACCATTGACCCAAGCAGTTTTTTAATCTGGAACTTCTAGGTCTCATGGTAAACTCCTAACCATTAGGTTGCTAAGTGGACTTCCAATAATCGTTTTGTTTTATCACAGATTGATTAAGGTTGGAAATACTCACCATTAAGCTTATAACTTAGTGGTGTAATGGTCAAGCTCTCGGTTGAGAGATTAATGTTCTAGGTCTGATTCCTAGTTGGTATATTGGTAAATACTGTTGGGGATTCTCATAATAGAACAAAATATCTTTGTTGTATTATCTGGTTTCAAGTTTTACGTGAACTAGAATCACTCCATCGCAATCAACTTCTACATTTTCTTGTTGATAACTTTAATAGTTTCATTCTAATTTATAAAATATCTGAAACCACATTTGATAGGATGTTACGAGAATGTAATAAAGTATAAAGTTTGAGGAAATATAGTTGTAAACCAGTAGTTACTTAACAGAAATAAAGTTAATCGAAGCCGATTACTCTTTCTAAATAATCGCAAACTTGATACTTCGTAGAAAACAAATAGCTTATGTTTCACCTAACTTGATTATGAATTTGATAAGAATAAGAATAAGCATTTTTTTAAACATTTAACGTACTGCTTATTAGTTAAATCCATAAATAGCTCCTTTCCAAGAATCTTACTTTGAAAAGTCGACTAAAATATTTCTGTCCTGATTAATATCTTTTAAAACTAATATCACAAGTTACTTTCAGGTTTACAGTAGTTTTATTGTCTAAAAACTTGATATGGAAAGCTAATCGGAAGTGAAATAACGGACAAGTGCTAAGAAATAGATCAATTTCCTAAGGATTAGAGCGCTATGTATATGAATAGGTATTTGTGCACTTTGTTCGGTAATTCAATACACTTCTTTACTCACTCTTGTGTTCGCACTCAAGTAGTCAGTTGAGGTGTTAGCATCTAGCACACCGTGTATCAGTATCAGATTTTAGATACCGCCCATTACAACAAAAATATAAAATGTAAATTTTTAAATTATATCATAATATTTTATGTAAGAACTTGTTATTGTTAATGTAACTCATTATATGTGTCCAGTAGATTAATCCAAAATAATTTACATGAATATCTGAGATTATATTTAAGTGTTCATAAATTCCAATTTAAATTATGTAATCAGTTCTTTCTACTGAATTCACAAATATGCTTTTATACTAAATTTAATTACTATAATTCTAATTAATTATTATAATAAAATAACATTTCTCTAACAATTGATACGGATGATTCGATCCAATAGATATTAATTCATCTTAGTTAATATGAACTATAAATTAGTTTAGACAATAAGTCAACAGATGACAATAAGAATTAATTTTCTATTATTATGAAATATTCTCTCATTACAATACTGCAATCAATTTTTGATTTCATTTTTCAATGAAAATAGGAAATCTAAAAAAATTTTTTTCACACTTTTTTAGTGATTGATTGATTGGTTTTCGATAATGATGATAATGAATTAGCCTTAACTAAAGAACCATGAAAAATAATCAAATCTGAAAAAAAATTTTCTTAGTGTTTATAAGCTTAACAATACAGGCTTGAGTAGTTGGTAGGAACTGAATTTAAGATTTTGAGTTATTACAATAAGGATGATTGTAGTAGGTCAGAACGTAACTATCTACATCTACTTATATCTAATCATCGTGTGATATAAAGTGATCATAATCAAAAATTTCTCCGGTCATATCGGTTTTAGTGTCCATAAAGTTGAATTTTAGTAGTCATAGTGAGGTTGTGGATGTACATTGTTAAAAATTTATAAACAAGAATCAAGCAATTATCCAGTGTTCTCTGGTATGTGATACTTATTATGAGTCGAATTCAAACAATAATAAAAATGGAATTGAAATATTAATATACTTTTTCGGCGGGGCTACAATCTATGGAAGAATCAATCAGGTATAAGATAACAGGTCTCGAATTTTGGCGCGACATTCACTCAATCATTCGGATGGATAAAGTTTCGGCATTATAGCTGATGTCATTTCGTGATGAAAACCCTAAATCTATTTTCTAACATTAACCATCAACTGTAAATTATAATTCTAATTCCCCACATTGGTTTATAACCCTTATTTGGTCGTAGTTATTAGGCGGACGCTCTCAAGATCAGTCTAACTTCGCCCAAAGGTTATCCATAAATTATAGCCTCACCCCGTTTTCTTTTTAAAATCTCATTGAAAATAATTATTATGTCATCGAAAAGACCCTTCACGATTAGTCTGAGTTAATAATATAAAGACACATTACTTTTGAATCACTAATGAGCTAGTATACAACTATTTGAATTAGTTCTCAAATTATTCACATAATGAAGTCTTATTAAGACATGAATCAGAAAAGAGTGGGTAAGTATGTAAATCTGTTTTACAATATTGATGAACCAGGATTTTTTGTTAAGTTCGTTACGCTTGACTGCTACTACAGATTCGTCTTACTCGGAACGGAACGGAGAATCAAGTATTCAGAGACTCGATAGGCTATTCTGGTCCGTTATCCCCGACTCAGCTAACTCGATCAAGAAGTCTTGGTAAAACGTAGAAAGTGTATTGTACGGGCAATCAGAATATACTAGGTCAATCAGGCACACAACTCAAGCGTATTTATACAAAAATATATAATCGATATTGCCATGGAAGTTTTTAAACATTAAATCGATAAGTTCGTCAATCAAATATGTGCGTGGGTGGTAAGAAATGCCCAAGCATACCTCGGCATACAAGCTCCACAAAGAAAAAAATTACAAAATATGAGTTTTGGGGGTCTAACCTCCCCAACACTCCTCCTCTTTTTAATGGCATGAGTTCCTGAGGTCGACCTGCACCTTGACTGTTGCTCGCTGCTATCGGGGAGGCCACCGTCTGGAACGTGTTTCAGCTTATTGTTGAGGTTCTTCTTGTAGTGGGGTTGCCGGTAAGTAGAATGTGTCTAGCAGGATGTCAAGTAGAATATTTGCTTCGGTTGATGGGCGGTCTCGGGATAGTCATTTGCGTAACTGATTCCGATGGTGTTTCCACCTGTCGCTGTCTACCTCAACTTCGTACATGACTCGGCCAACTCTTCTGACCACTCGCGCTTCCATCCATGGACCATGGGTTAGTCTGTAGTCACGGGCAAACACAGGACATCCCACTTCCTACTTGGATTGCTTTTCAATTTTTGTCCGTATTGGTGTCGGTGCATTACTTGGATGCATCAGACTGTGGATCGTCTTCAGTGTTCTTCTCATGAGGATCTCTGCTGCGGACTTTTGCTCCGGCAACGTCTCATTTTGTGTTGTTCGGTACATGTATAAGAAATTTCGAAACGCGTCCGCTGGCGTCCCCTCCCCTTCTGACCTAGCCAAAGCTCTTTTAAATGTATCCACAAACCTTTCTGCTTGCCCATTCAACTGCGAGTGGTATGGTGGCGACCGTAAGTGCTTTATGGTTAGCCGTTGATAGAATGACTGGAACTGGCTGGAGGTGAACTGTGTATCATTGTCAGACACAACGGCATCCGGTATACCATTTTGGGAGAAAATTTCTGTGAGGATTTGTATTGTTTTAGTCGTCGTTGGCGGTATTATAGGGTTGATTTCCTGCCATTTCGAAAGGGCGTCGACTACAACTAGATACATGGTTCCGTTAATCGGGCCTGCAAAGTCGACGTGTGTCCTGGACCAAGAATGATCAAGTTGTGACCATGAAACTGGTGGAACTTTGGCGTTCACCTTTGCCGCTTGCTGACGGCGCATACATATTCCAACCAATTCTTTTATATGCTGAACTATTCATTCTCTTGTTTCATTAATAGTTTTTGAATTTTTTTGTTTTTGTAGGATGGAAGGATTTTTTCCACCTGGTGAATTCGCTTTATTGTTTTGGATTATCATCTGAATGGTTCTACATATCATACTGAACACTTGAAATCACTGACTTGTGAAGTTTCAATAATTTAATACAACATTTTTTTGATTTTATACATGTAAAATGGAACGTTGACTTAAGTGAATAGTCACAATTGATTGATCACTGAGTGCTGATCAATGTCATTTACAGATAGAATGCCTTTGACCAAGTTGCAATGTGGTCACTAGTATAGGTGACTCGACATTGCATGCACTATGTTGAAATTAGATGGTGGTTGGAGGTAGTCGACAGGAAACTGTGGATCTGAGTTTTGTGCTACTTGGTACTCGTCAGCAAGGTGTACCTGTAATCTTTGAGGGAACTGGTGATCCCTGACGGATTCGATCCAGGGTCACCCAGCTTCACAGTCAGAGACGTTATCACTGGGCTATCCGGGCCGCGACCGACCTCCTGTAGGACTGAGATGTAATCAAAAATGAATAGTTTTTTCTAAACGTTTATGTGACTTAATATTGATTTCAATGAATTTATTTTCTTGATTAGGCTGATTTATATTTCCTTCTTTTAAAAAGAAGATTTATTCAATCTATCCAAAGATGATTAGTTCAAATGAAGAAGTCATTCATTTTTTTCATTGACTTTTTAGTTCACCTATTTTCTAGGTTGAAATATATAATTCATTGAAATTATTCATTATATTTCTGTCTATTTCTGTTATAATGATAAATGAATAAACAAATAATAAATAAGTTGATTAATAAGTCATATGAATTGAATAATAACTTTTCACCTAAAGAGTAAATAAAATAAGAAAACATTCACCCCTAAACAAAATAGATTTCTTTTTATTGAATAGAATGAATAACCTTTGATTTAGAACATTTTACATTATCTATAGTATCTTCTCTTATATGAGTTAAAACTATCTAATCACCAATACAGTTTCATGTGATATGATATAACATAAGTAAATAAAATAATTTCTCATATATATCTTATCAACGTAGATGAATACTAGTGAATCGGTAACTTTACATCATGAAAATAAATGAAATTCACTTCTTTCACTTTATTTCTGTAAAGCATTTTGTTCATGTGAAGTCAATCGGCTGTTATCTTTCATCCGTCAAGTTATCGGTACTATAGTTTGTCTTATTTCCTGTTGAGTTTCTTCACTTATTCCAGCAGTTTTGAGTGATGACTCTAGTGATGAGAAGAATTTCAGTTTTGAGGTGCCACTTGTAATGTAGTTTAATCCCTTTCTGAATAAGTGTTCTTCTATGTTTATTATTGATTGTTTTAACAAGTTAACTTCTCAGTTGTGTATGTTTTTTTCCATGGGTGGTTTTGAGATCTTAGTTCTCTATGTCGTTTGCATGATAATTCAATGGCTGTTGTCAGAATTTCCAAATGTTCTAATATGAGTATTTTTTGTAGCTTCTTCTTTTGGTTCTCTATGACGTGTTGTTATTTGTGGATCTTTTGGTGTGCATCAGTCATCATTTTCCTTCCACCATACCATATGTTTTAATCAACTATATTCTTTACTCTCAGTATAATAAAACCACACTGAAAGCTCCAGAAATAAATTATACTAATATTAACTAATTATATTCAATTATTTTCTTTTTAAATATCAATATAAGTATTTATTTAATATCAGATGGGTTCTGTGAATATTATAGTATTTTCAATGGTTAAGTGGTTAAGTGCTCGCACGCGAAACCAGTAGGTCTTGGGTTCAAATCTGGCAGGGGTTGAGGTCGCTGATGCGCACTGCTGAGGAGTCCCGCAATAGGACGAAACGGCCGTCCAGTGCTTCCAGATTCTCCATGGTGGTGTAGCTTAAAGTGTCTCATGATCTTAACCATTGAAACTATTCATTTACTTGTTTCAATAATATTCATAAATAATAATAAATTCTTTATCACGAATGTTGAGTTTAAAAAGCACAACAAAAACACTTTTATGAATCTTTACTTATTCTACTTTCTATTTCTCTCCCTTTACTTATCTATTTCACAACACACTTTGTTTATTTCAATATGTCATTATTTCACTTTATTTGTAGTTACGTAAATCGATTAATTATATAGAAGAGCATTAACTATTTATGAAACTAGCACGCGACCTTAACATAAAAACATTAAAAAATAAAAACAGGTCATACATTTACAATAATATAATTTATAAAACAATAATGAAAGTTTTTTTGAAAATAACACCAACTAAAGAAAATATTCAAAATTAGATAATATCAAATATCCGGTCTTTCTAGTTTATCACTTATCATTATTACACACATGGGATTGAAATTATTATGATTATCCAGTTTGATAGGAACCATGGTATCATTAAATCCAATATAAGTTTTTAATAATTTAAATTTTCAAAATCAATCCAATTTTATATTATAGTACAGTTTTCTTTGTTTTTTTTATCATCAATGAGATGAGGGATGAAAATAATATTTTCACTGATTGTTTTGTTTTTTTTTAAAATAAATTGTCCTGTCGATTCATTCACTATCCCTTTTTTATATAAATTAATTTACGGAATGATACCCACTTTTGGATCTTTATTTTAATTGATACTTGAAGTTGGGATATCAAGAGAAGATTCATTGTGTGTATTAAGTTGAATAATTAAACATTATCATGTGTATCATGAAATAATCGTATTTTTTGTTTTTCAGAAGATCCATGTTGTGAGCTGTTTGAAGATAATTTATATCATAGATTGAGAACAATAGTAGAAATTTGTAGCTTACTATATGGATTGATTTTAGTTGGACAATCATTGAATGCTCATTAGTTACAAACTTCTGGATGTGATTGTCTTAGTTCTGGTGAGCAGTCGTGACCAATCAAGTTCAACCATGTCGGGTATGAGCAATAATTTTGGAAGATGGTTTTGCAATTTGGTGAATGAATTGGGATTAATCATGTGAACCATTAGAGCTTTTTTGAGGCCTGAATATTATAAGTTTGATCCTCTGTGGGTCCATAGTTGCACACATCTGAGAACTCCCATGCATGGGCAAATTCGATGCTTCTTGGATTTTATTAATTGTTTGAGTAGGAACTAATAGTAGAATTATAATCAAAGATGAATGGTGGCTAGCAGTGGAACTTTGAACGTGTGTTTCGTCCTATTCTGGACTCGTCAACTGGATGCACTTGCATTCCAGAGTTGCTATTCACTCCAGGACTGAAACCTGGTACTGTGTTATCCACTTAGCTACTGATTCCTGATAGCCACCTACTCGTGCAATCGGGAGAAGTTTAGATGCATTCCACTGTCCATCTTTACTTATAATTCTTGTGTCTTAAGGGAATATCGAGGCAATTCATAGAGGATGCACATATGCTAATAATAGACTGGTCAATTACAGTCCTAAATGTCAATGAGAAGTTTCAACTAAACAAAACAAAATGAATTTAATAGTAAAATTATTTATAAAACTGAAGGGCAATTATAAACAATTCCGGTTTAATCTCAAAAGTCATAACAGTATACCATCCCACTTTTCACATGCGATTCAATGCAAAACGTTTGTTTGTAAATCAGAACATGAAAATTTTCGGACTATTAGGTAGGTATCCAGTCGTGTCCAATTTCAAGTTCAGTCAATTAATGACGTTCTACTCTGTTTATCTAGTATTGATTGTCAATCATAAATAATAATAATAAGCTGGATAAGCAAATATTTTAAAACAGATCATTCTATAGGAATAGAATTAGTTCATAAAATGTTAGAAATTTTATATTCTTAAAGTTTTTATATGTTGCATTACCAGTTAATTCTTGACATGAACTTTGCATGGATCATTGATAGTCTATTGTATACCGGAATGGAATATTTACCTAAGTATAGTTTTATTTCGATAAATGCATCCGATGATCTATACAGAATAGGTGAAATATATAATTAAAAAAATAAAGGTTTTTTTTTCCTTTTTAACTTGTATACTTTAATCTACTTTTGACAAACTACAGTACTAGTGTAATGTAGATAAAAAAAATAACGTCACTTAACGTCACACAAACATCGATAAATTTACTGCATATAATCAAAGCATTTCTTTTTTATTTCTTATTTTATTATTACACTTGGTTAAAACAATTTAATCATAAAAACTACATAATTAATTTATACTTTATTGTTTGACGATAATTTCTGCTGAATGAAATGGTCTAATAATTGTCATTGTGACAAAAACAGACAAGTTGACAGGGTAAGATTATATTATGAATTGGAAGGTAAAACCTTTTTTTTTCTTTTTTTTGGATAAAATAAAAAGAAGACAAATTTGATTTTAAAGTTTAATATGTTCAGGTTTTGAACAATCTGGTCATATACATAAATTTGCTAGGGCTCTCTATATGAAAACTAATATAGGTCAATTAAATAAAAGTCCAAATAAACATACAATTATAATTGTAAATAAAGGAGAGAAAAATAATCAAGAGGTTAGAGAACTATACGAGGTTATTATTTGTAGATTTTGCTGGTTAAAATCAAAACTGAGTCTGAGAGGAAAATAATTAATGTAATTATGGAAGGAATAGGAAATTTGTCACACCACTCCTCGCCGTAACATGGCTTAAAAGTGATCAGAATAAATTCAAGGTTATGACAAATTGTTTTTGTACTTATAAAGGGGGGGGGGTCGCATTTCCAGATATCCAAAACCTAACCAAAGAATTTATTCTTGACAATTTACGTACGTTTCAAAATCTGTGTTAGTATTAATTCCATGCCCCGTTTCAATCACTTTTTATCATCGATGAACATAGTTTTTCATTTCTCATTTTTATCGGAGCATTTGACATGAAATGATTCTGAATTCACCTAAGCATATATTCTGTAACCTTTAATTGCATAGTTTGATTCCTTTTGTCATTTAGAGTGACCTTTTGAACTTATTATTCACAATGTTAAGTTGTATAAATCCAAGATTTCCTATATCAGTGGTATATTTGAATTTATTCGGACATTTCTTTTTGCTTTAAGAAAAAAAAATAGGATAACAATAGAAAGTATTAAATACTTGTGGTTAATTATTATAATTCAGTGAGAAGAAAATTGATTCAATTACTATGGAGCATTATCTTTAATTAGAAAGTTACTGACGTCCCAAAATTATTGATTCATTATTTAAATGAAAATTTATGAATCAATTAGTTATTTTTTTAATAATGAATAATTTAAATTTATGTATAATTTGACTTCTGTTTAGGTCAGTTTACTATTTTTTTTAATTACTACTATCTGAAATGACCTGCTTGAATATCTGGGCTGCTTGTTGCTGCCATCCAAATAGTTAAACGAGTTATCTGTTTCTTTGTTTTATCAGATCATTATGTCAATTAATTGCATAACCTATTCAGGTGCATTTTGAAAAATATTTACAACCTTTAGCTATACAAGCTACAAAAATTTACAAACAGTGATATTATAGTAGCTGGCAATATGGATTGAAATGAATGTATATTATTGAGATATGGACTTTTGAAATGTTAATATGTAACCGGTGATCACTCAATGTTTATCGTTAATATCGATCAAAAAATTAAGAAACGGAAACTCGCTGAAATACTCTGTGCTGAGAATTCTATCTTGTATCATTAATATAATATTGAATAAAGCTAATAATGAATAAAAAAAAGGTACCATATAAATGTATTATGAAAATTTCTTTGTTTTAGAAGTATTATATTTTAAGTTAGTTTTTTAATAATTTCCCTTAGTGAGCCTTATAGAATTAAACTATGTCCAAAAAATAAATTATCTAGATATTCATTAATTCATAAATTGTCTTACTTTCATGATAAACATTAACGCCGATCTATACAATATTCTTAGAAACATTCAATTGATCAGTTCTAGTATATTTGGTTTATAGATAGTGGTGGAGTGCAGTAGGTGAGTTCTATTCTGTTCGGAATTCATCAGTTGATGTTAACCGTGGAATTTACATCCAGTATCCATCACTCAGGGTGCATATATGGTTAATAAAGACTGATCATTTGCAAACTTTTATATCAACAACAAGAAAATGTAAAGCCTTACAAACCTAATAAACCAGTTAAAAAGTAGCATGTTTGCTATGGATTAGTTATGGGAATAAGATTAGTAGTAGTTCTATTTGAAAGACATGATTGATTCTGATCAGTTAATTCATAACTTGAACAGAAGTCTACTAATAATTTTGGTTGTGAAATGTTCTATATCTTCCTTGATTAGAATTCCAAGAAAATATGGATAGTTATACATTAAAGACATTGATATTTTCTAAAGCTCCTGTATCCGATTTAATCTAGTTTTTGTAAGTATATATTTCTGAGGAGCTATCTAATACTTTTTTAAAGCAAGAAGTCAGTTCATAAACAACATTATCAAATCTCCACAATGCACTACTTTGTATCGATATATTTCCGTAATAGAAACCAACATTTGTTTAAGAAAACTTAATACAAAATATCTTTTTCTTCAAACTAAAAATTGAAAACAATTATGTCAAACATTTAAATACTTGGCAAAATCAGATGAATTAATTACTGATTCAGTTGTAGACGGAAATAGGAATAAATGGATGTGATTGTTTTACCTTTTTTAAACAAGAAAATAATATGTATATTTTTTGTACGAAAACTATTTTTAATAAACAAACAAAAATTTGAATCAATTATTGATTAACTATTCACTTTTGCATACATAATAGAATAATATTTAGCGAGACTATAATTTGTGAATAGTCTTTGAGCGACACTAGAAAGATCTTGAGAATGTCAGTCCACATACAATGGCTAAATGAGTGTTATACACCAGTGTGAGGAATCAGGATTATTATTTACAGTTAGTAGTTAGGATTAAGATTTAGATTTAGGGTTTTCATCACGAACTGACATCCGCTAAAATCCCAAAACTCTATTTATTCGAATGAATGAATTTATTTCTCGCAATAATTCAAGACCTGTTATCGTACATCTGATTGATTCGTCCATAAATAATAGTCTCACCTAATCTTTTAAATGAGCATAAAATCAAAGTATTTTAATTTCGTTTATCTTTAGATATATGTGTAGGTGATTCGTTAATGACTGGTGTAAAAAGTCATGGAAACCTAGGTTTTGATAAACTATAGTTGATTAGGTTCACCATGAATTCTTGAAGTTTCAGTAGGAAGTTCTGATCTATGGAGTTTAACCATTTCGTGGGTGAAATAGTCATTATCAATAGGACTAGATTATACTGCGGTTTATCATAAATTAATTGAATATTAAAGCGTTAATCACTGAATTCTAATTCAGTAGTTTAATCATAACAAAAATTGAAGGTTTGGGATTAGATTCCTGATGAACTCATTATTACGGAGTTCCATGCCAGGATAAAGCAGTTATTGACTTTTTTCTAGTTTTTTTAATGGTACTTAAATTAATGTCAATCACTCACAAATTAGGCTAATCTACAAAAACTATCAATCAAATTACAAAATAATCGTTAAAATGATCGATATTAAAATAAAGGGAAACGGAAATATTTACTGACAAATTTACAGGGTAGAAACTGATGTCAGTGCTGAAGGTGGATGCATCATATTTATTAGAATATAAACATGACAAATTGTTTGAACGGTGACTAAATTATTGAAAAGGTTTATAAACTATGTTCGATTTTATTAGGTAAAGTTAAGATAATAACATAATGTATTATTAAGCTTTATACGATTGTATCATTTAATCCTTCGTATAAAAATTTTAATATTTGAATGAATGAAGAAAGGAGTACATAGAAAATCATTAATTTATTTATGATGAATAATAAAGCGATAAATGATTCCCATGTTTGCTAAAAAAATTATAAAGGTACTCTTGAGTGATTTAGTATATTCTGTCATCATAACTTTTCTTAAAGTAAGTTAATAAACAACCTGGTTAATAAATAAATAAATAAACTTGAGTTAGTTTTAATTTGGTTATTTATTCTCTGAAGAAGTGACTTGCACTAAGTCACGAAACGTTGGAAAATCTAATTTTTCTACTCATTGGGATATTACAAATATATTATTTATTTATAACAATCTACCCAATGTTCAATTTATTCGAAATTATCGAATAAAACCTTGGTAATCTGGTTAATGTCTAATTAAATTTGATCTAAAAAAACATATATTGACAAACGGATATAATGCAAGAATGAGTCCCTCAGAGAATAAAATAGCTTCACAAAGAAGTTAACTTATTCAACAGAAAGGAAGATTCTTATAATTTTCTCCATTATCGTTTACATATGTGATGAATGAATTTCAAAAATGATATCCAAGGTTATAACAGTATTTAGAACAAACTTATAAAGTACTAGCTAGTAACTGAAATATTTCAAATGACATATGGGATTGATAATCGTTTGACAGATATTTTTTCTTGTGTTTTTAATGAATGAATTCACAAGAAATGAATACAAATATATTGTACACATTACAATACTTTCTTTTACCTTATACAATACAACTATTAACTCAGAATTTATTCTCTTTCAAAATAATCACATTTATTGAGTAGAAACTAAAGGGTAAGTCAGTTTATACAGCATTATGATTATCACAGGAATAAGAAAACTGGATGTGAAGTCACTGATTTTTCAATGACTGGATAGAACTGCAATATATATATATATACATATATATATATATATATATATATATATATATATGCATTTTACTTCATTTTTAAGAGTACCTAGAAACAGATACATATGTTTTTTATACGAATTGGCTTATTGCTATAAGTTGTACGTGTGTTCATTTAGTTCATTTGCTCGTTTGTAAGTGTACTTACAAAATAGAGAATGGACAAGTACACGTATGTGTCTATATTTGTTATAAATGTTTGTATATTTTTTTATATGACCAAATGTTTATGGTTGTATGCCTGTAAGTATGTAAGTCTACACTCGACAGATATGAACACACACACAAAGAAATATATATATATATAAATTTCAGAAATAAGAATTTTCTTTACAACAGAAAAAACACAACTTTTCAACATTGAGGATTTATTTATTAGTTGAAATTAACTTTTGAGTTATGAATCCGTTATGTTAATAAAGTTGATCTTCTTTAAAAAAATGAACATTAATATATAAATATATAACACTGTAAAGAACATTATTAATTTACTCAATTATTTCAAATTGAAGAGATTCGACAAAGTACTTTAAAGAAGACATGAATAAAAAAAACCCATACACATTTTACTGTAACACAATTTACATTTTAGGATTTATAGTGAATAAATTAATTGAAAAAAAGACGAAATTTGGAATTAATCTCTACTATTTTGGATAATTTAGATCAGTATGTTAGTAATATGTGTTAGGTAATATTTTATATTTAATTCATAAATAAACATAAAAGGGTAATGTTATTCTTCATGGTGCTGGTTCACTGTGATAACATCTTTAACGAATGACAAGCAGAAGAGGAAGAAGCAAATGATAAACTTTGTCATTATCATACTTTATTGTTAATAATATGAATGACAAATCAGAATTAAATTTTATAGGTTTGAGGACAAATAAAAAGATTTCATTTAGAAGTTATCGTAATTTAAGTACTTGTTTACCGGATAATAACACTTCGATAAATCATGTTCAAGATTCAATCAATGTAAATTGTTATAATGATGAGAAATTTCAATTACCATATGTTCAAATGTCTAAATCAACTGAATCGATTGCCAGTACAAAACAAGAGAACAATTCATATATCACTTTAGAGACCGGAAAGAAATCGGCTGAAACTGCTGCTACCACTGTTACTACTACAATTAATAATAATAATAGCTCAATTATCGGAGTTCCTAGTATCAAACGGAATATATTAAGACGACAGCAATGCACAGTTGAACAATTAAAAATATCTGAGTAAGTTAACTAATTATCAGCTTAATAAAATCTTTGTTTCTTATCATGAGTAATTAATTTAACTGTACTGACGTGGTTATAGATAGATTCGATTTTTCAGTTAAACAAAAGAAAAAAAAGGAATAAAACTCTACATTATATAAGTGAATTTTAAAAATAATTTGACGCTAAAAAATACGGGGCAGTAAATCATATTGATTTATAGTATGCATTTAGTTTTCTATTAAGAAATATTGAATTTACTGAAATGATTTTGTCAAGTTTATGTACTATTGTTATTCAAGGTGATTTCCATAAAAAGAAGTTATATGAGTTGGAAAAAAGGATTTAAAACCAAGGCAATACTGTTTTATTATTATTTGAGATATATACAAAAGTATATTGTATTGATAGTAGAATTGAACTAAACAACTCATAGTACGCATCACACTTTTATGTTAATAAGCCTTAATCTTCCAATTCACATAAATGTATATTTAATTATCAATATTATAAATAATATATTACAACTATTCTAATAAATTCTTAATTTTTTTCTAATGTTTTATAAATCATATTGAACTGATAATTATTTTATGGATATGAATGCAAATAGAACCAATTTGGAATCCTGAGAAAGTTAAGGGAATCAGTTAAAATTATTATGATATTGCATAAGGAATAAAATGTGATCAGGAGTATATTTCGGTCCTAAACATATTGAGAAATAAATAGAAGATTGATTTATATGGTAGCGATTGATTCTAAATAGTACCGTTGAAAGATTTTTACTGATGATTTATTGTTTTCTGACTTTTAATACAGAAGCAAATGTTTTCTTATTGGACTCCACACAATACTTGATGATTTTATACATGCATAGAACAGTATATTTTAGTGGATCATATGTCACTCGGGGATTGTGCTTTGAAGTTTCCCATTCAGTTTGAACTATTATAGCTCTCATCTCTGTTAGGATAATATATCTTAATCTCCGAACTATAAAGACTATCATTGTACATTTTTGCTTGATACTTAGAAAACTTATTTTATATGATTACTCTGTCTATTCATTATTAAACTATAATTAGGCAGTTTCGTTTTATACATTTACTGAAACACATTATTACATTACAAATAATACAGAAAACTCAGATGGGGATTTTATATACACGAATGATATAAATTAAAGTTGACATATGCATAATGAAAGAGCTATTCTATATATAATCTATATAATAATGGTAGATAATAAAATTAACAAACAAGTTAATGGCTAAACAGGAAAATAGTACATTATATGACCTTGAATTGTAATGGATGTTAAAACTTTATTCCTAACTAGTATATATAAACCTAAACATATTACCCATTAATGAAAATTAGAAATTACTGCTTACAGCTAAAATATATTTGTCTATATCAACTTTTTACTTAAGGAAGACTAGTATGATGTACTATATTCTTTTATATTAAGTTTCAATGTTCAAGATGTAGTCTGGTCATTAATTCAAATAAACATATATCGTGGAACTTTGTTCTAATGTTAAGCGATTGTGGACAATCAACTTCAAGCTTTGTACGTAAGCTTAATATTAATTAGGTCTTTTAACTGAAAGGTAATATCTTCGCATGTAACACTGGATGTTGTGAGTTGAAATCTTGCATGAAATATCGATTTCATCAGAACTATCAAAAAATTGAATTCTAAAACATTTTATAGATTGAGCCCAACAACTTCACCAGTTATGTTTTTAGACTAAACAATATAGAATGAAATTACACTCAACTACTTAAGTGTAAAATATTTGAATGGGGTAATATTTATACACCCTTAAATTGTGTAGAGTTTTCATATAGTTATCGTAGAAAAAATCTTTCTTTAAACTTATTCTAATCTTTCAAGACATAAATTCAGTTTGTACTATCAGAATAAGCTTGGAATACTTGATAGTGTTTGTTGTTTTTAGTGAATAGAATAAACGAGATGCTGATACTATTGGTTGGTATAAAATGTTACATATCATTACGTGTGAGTGAAAATTACCATCATACAATCATTGTAAAAAAGAAATCAAAGTTACAATCCCAGATACGGTCATCAAAAATTTATATTGAGATGCATCACAAATGCTTATTTCAAGCTCACTGATAAAATCTACTGAAGATTTGATGAAATAGCAAGGAGTTCACAATTGTTTTCCATATTAGCTGCTATTTTTCTTGCTAAACTGAGAAACGGTCGATTTATACAGCTCGCAAAATGACCACCTTTCTAATTTTAGTATCAGAATGATAGATTAACTTAGCAATTCTACGTGTCCGACCAACAGATTCAAAAATATTATAAAGATTTACAAACACTTGCTTAGAAATATATTCTACTGACAATCTTTTATGTTCTTTATTCCAAAAATATGTATTTACTTTAAACATTGGTGATCCATTTACAGGTATCGTTACCAAGTTTCGACTTGATAATTTCAAATAAATTGAACATCGGGTAGATTGGTATAAGAAGATAATATATTTTTAGTATCCTGATGCGTAGAAAAATTAGATTTTCCGACGTTTCGTGACTCAGTGTAAGCCGCTTCATCAGAACATAAATAACTGAATCAAAATCAATCCAAGTTTTAAACTTAGATGGTGATTCATGGTTGATAACCACATTCCACTTATTAGTTATGTAATCTGAAAATTTATTTGAAAACACTCTTTTTCACAGATTTTTATCTTATTATAATGAGAATTTTCTTAAAAATTTCATTAATATATTAATTTTTGATAGTCAGTAGGTATGTGTACAGTGAATGAATCAAAAGACTGACTTGTAAGCATTGAATATATAAGTGACTAGTACCAGTAGATAACTCACTGGAGACAATGGTGGGTGTGTCGTTCAATTTCGTGGATTAGTTGAAGTTAGACATTAACTCCTTTGGATGCCGGCCGGCTCAGTCGTCTAGTGGTTAAGCGTTCGCGCGCGAGACTGATAGGTCCTGGGTTCGAATCTCAAGAGGAAGCATCGTGGATGCGCAATGCTAAGGAGTTCCACAATAGGATGAAACGGCTGTCCAGTGCTTACAGATTTTCCATCGTGGTCTCAACCATTAAAATATAAGTGACTGATGATCAAACGTGCAACTACAGTTTAAAAGATTAAAAATTGTGAATTTTAAAGTCAGCAAACGAATAATAGAAATGATCTCAAGTCCCAGTAAATGATAACATAGAAGTATGAGATCCATTCATTAGTATGTGGGTGATCATAATCACGTAGTCGCAAATTTACTATTCAAAATTATTGATCAGATTTAACTAAATCTATTGAAATGTGTATGCTCATATATCATTTGCATGGGTAAAAATTTGTGTATGTATGTGTATTCGTTTGTGTGTGTATGCAGAGAAACAGTCTATAAAGTTGATTTACCTACCATGGCCTTACTTTCCTTTATATTTTCGTATTTTTCTTAATGCTTTATTTTATTTTTGTCCTTCTATATTTTTGTGGTGTACATGAAATTTTATCATCAAATCTAAATATATTAGGTAGAACTCCCCAAATTCACTCACTGTATTATTCTTTTTATTATTACACGATCACCTTTTATCAGTTGCAGCACGCATTCACAATGATATTCTTCCCCTATCTACATGAAATATCATACAACAAACTTTAAATTCGTAGTTGTCTTTGATCTTAAGTCCCTGAAATATTCCATACTTCTGAATCAGTCTAAATATTCATTCAGTACAGAATATAGTATCAGATATAAGCGAACAATTAATGTTTTTGATATGATTGTCAATTAGTATGTACATTTATACTAATACATATAAGACCATAATTACATTTAATTTTTAACATTACCAAGTTTGTACAACACTTGAAAATAAGGTCATCAGAAAGAAAAAGTTTCCTTTGGAATATTATCCTTCTTCAAATATGAATTAATTGATTCATTCTGAACGAATCGGAAGTTTTTTTCAACGTTACTAATAACGAATAAACTTGAATAAAATAAAAATCATTAATCTATTTTCTACCAATAGAACCTTTGATTTAATTTAAACCAGACCATGATAGATCCTTCGGAAACTCCTATTGTGGGAATCACTAGCAGTGCGCATCCACGATGCTTCCTCTTGAGATTCGAACCCAGGACCTATCAGTCTCGCGCGCGAACGCTTAACCACTAGACGACTGAGCCGGCCGGCATCCAAAGGAGTTAATGTCTAACTTCAACTAATCCACGAAATTGAGCGGCACATTCACTATTGTCATCAGTGAGTTACTATCTCACAACAGATCCGGTTGAACTCCACTGGTCACTGCTTCTCACTAGAACTCTGGGAAATACCTCTTGGATACCGTCACCAGTGAGCATGTGTTGATGGTGGTCTAGCTTCAACTGATTCGTGATCTCAACCATTAGAAATTACTATAATATCCACAAAACCCCTTCTGATATTAATTATATATGTTAAGTATTTAGAAATAGGACTGAGTTCGGTTTAAGCGCAATTTCAACATATTCATATCATTTTGAGTATTTTAATTTGTTTTTTTATGTAAAATACATATGAATATAATTTAAATATATGATTACAAATACGCCGTTCAACCAATTTGTGTCATATGTATTTATTTAAACATATAAATATAAACAAAAGGGCAACAAAATATACATGTGTCACGCAAAGTAGTTATCACTTAGTTTGTGCACAAGGTTGGACGCTGGAAACAGGTGGTTTTCTTAGTAGGCCATTTCCCGAGTCCTTGACCTGGAAGTCTTATCCACAAGGCAGTGGGGCAACGTTGAGTGATATAAACCGAGGACAAAATGCTCGCACTAGATTTTAATGACCGCCACAAATTTTAAACATGACTCAGTTGTACTCGTCATTTTTGTTCATACTGTATGCTTGGAAGAAAGAAATTTCCTACTTGTATCAGATTATTTTCGTTACCAAGAAATAATCATCCTATGTGTCGATTAAAGGCACACTAAAAATGGTAATTAACAAGAACGTCAGTTAAGTCGACAGATGAATATAACGTTCGCTTGCAAGTATTCTGTTGTTCAATATTCACACAAATATTTTTGGAATTAATTACTCCACATTAGCCTTATAGATAAAGCTGGGTGTGAAATATTCACACATTGATAATACTTAATGCCGAAAACTTAACATCACAAATTTTACTGAAGAAGAAAATTATGAGACTACAAGACTATAATATCATCTTGGTTTCTGGAAGACCTAAACCTCCTGGGTTATAACCTATATAAAGCAATAAAAAATGCACTATTCAATAATTCCATGTTCATCTGTGTTTAATGCTCCTTGGTTTCCAGTGGTTATTTAATTGATGTCAGCAGTTGATGAAACTTGATTTGAAATGATTACTTTCTTGTCATGCTTAGTAAGTGTAGTTTTCTCCAGAATAGTGCAGAAAAATTCATAACTATGCACAATATTCAAAGAGTTTGGAGTTTTAAGTTTATGGTTTAGTTGACTGATGTTCAGACATTATATGAATAAGTGTGATATTCGTTTATCATTGTCAATAATTGGCAACTATTTTAAAATTAGGAATGACTGGATGTCTTATATGTTATAGTGCGGGTCTGTAAAGCAATGCGTGCACGGAACCCCACCATGAATCAAGAGCAGGATCTTCAAGAATCTAGGTGAACGTTTGGTCATTTGACTACTGAGGCTATTGTCCACAGTCAGTTATTCTCGAATTCTAATGCCATTAGTAATAACGATTTTACATTCAAAATGGCGAGATATAATCAATCAAGACTTTCCACTTTAACTTCGAGAACTTACCTCTATCTGAGGTTGATTCGTAACAATTATCACTTACAAATAAAATGACTCACCATTAAACCTCCATACCAAAAATATTACATATATAGTCAGTATTGTGAATCATATAACGTTTTCTACAGGTCTATTTACATTATGAACTTTTGAAGAACGATCTTATATTTCTTTAGAAAATTTATCACTACACTTCTGGGATTACGTGTAGCCAACTATAACACTAATGATAATAATGACAAAAGAAACAAACAAAATTTGTGATATTTTAAATGTACAATGCGTATATTTCTGAATGAATTTTAAAATTTCCCTTCATCCTATATTCAGCTATATAGATATATCATTGTATTGTTTGTTGACACGTTTCTAGCATTATTTAAACTGATGATTTCATTAATTAAACCAAAATGAAAATACATTTGGGAAATTCAATTATAAAAAACAAAACAACTGTATTCTATGGAGGAATAAGTCGTTTCATTACTGATCAAACAGTATATATATACCTTAACTAATTACATAATTTAACGTGTATCCATTATGTTTACATATTGTATAGCTCAAAACAAAATGACTAAAACTTGTTTTAATATGTTGACCAAGATTGTTTTTTGAATCTATTGCTAATCTTGTCTTATTTTATCAAATATTTTAAATAATTAAGTATATATATATATATATATATATTCTTTTCATAGATAATATGAAGGTTAATGTTAAAAGCTAACAACCATTCACTTCTTGCCCAATTCAGAGTATTTTCTTCTCTTTTTTTGACGTAAGAATTAATTATGTAGTCACGAGAATGGTTTATATTACTCCTCATACTATGGAATCTTAGTGGTACTTAATGAAATATCTAGTTAATTTAAACAA
Source organism: Schistosoma spindalis (assembly GCA_946903255.1). Classification (NCBI taxonomy): domain Eukaryota; kingdom Metazoa; phylum Platyhelminthes; class Trematoda; order Strigeidida; family Schistosomatidae; genus Schistosoma; species Schistosoma spindalis. The sequence goes on from OX336424.1 coordinate 22,320,178, forward strand.
GAAAATCAACCATTTTATTTTTATATCAGAAGGGGTTTTGTGGTTATCATGGTAATTTCAATGGTTGAGTTAATTAATGCTAGACCACGATGGAAAACCTGGAAACATTGGACAACCGTTTCGTTCTATTGTGGGACTCAGCATGTTTTATTTTTGCATTAGTAGAAATTTGTGGAATAGTATCTTAGTCAGGGATTTATGAGTCATCCACGATACGATGATTGATAAATCTTGTCTAGTTTAAGATGCCATATGAAACAGTAGTTTGAATTCAAGATGATGTTTCGTTTTGGGAATTTATTTCTAAACTGTTCTTATGCAAACAGAAATATGCAAACAAGAAACCAACTTATATGATTAAAAGTCATAAAGCAAATTTATTTATTTATTTAAATAGTTTAATTGTAGGATTTTTCTAAAAATTACTGAATGATTTCATTTTCACTATAAGTGACTGAAATCAGCGGTATTTTGTAGTTAGCATTATATCATACATCTTACTTTAATGTAAGTTTCAGGACATTCTGGGGTATTTAATCACTTAGACTAACCGTCTGTTCAACAGTAAACACCTTTAAAATTGTATTCCCGGGATTTTAGTAGAATGGTTACTTACTAACAATGTCCTAGGAGGATCACAATCTGCGTAAGTGAATTAGACTATTTAGGTTTTTTAAATGGTTATACCTTTTGCATTAAAAAGTCTTTTCATGAGATTTTGAATCGTGACATACAAGAAACATATAAGCAACGCCAAAAGGTTTAATAATCCTGTAGAGCTGGAAAATTTACAAATTAAATTGGCAACAGAACTACGTGCTATTGTCAAAACCTATGAAATCGGTATTAAAAGTTTCGAAATAATTAGTTTTTTTCAGCTGGAAGAAAAGTCAAGGAGCTTAGACGTTTCATACAATGTTAAGTCCATTTCCTTTCATTGGAACGGGGCACCTGACTATTTATTCAACTTATACTGTTTATTTAAACAACCACGGTTGATTCTATTCATTTCTGGTATCATTAACACACATATTGGTTTGGGAAATTCAGAGCGGCTTTAAAACTCTAGGAAATATTTTACCCAATCAGTACTAAATAGAAATGTCTCAGAAACATCTAGAGAGTGAAAAGTTGCGTGTCATATTTCTGATTGTGTAATTACGTATCCTGCTACATCATTTGTGGTGTGTGCTACTTATATCGACATAAGTAGTACGTGACGATAGTCGTAAACAGAATGTTTCACAGAAGAGGGACAAGAGGATCGAACAGTAAAGAATGGAAACAGAATGCAATTTGTATGAAAATGCAAGAACAATGAGATCTGCCAGATAATTTTCAAATTAAGCATTTACTATATGATTGTTTGATTTTGTGAACAAGTCCTGTAATTTTGTGTCAATTACATTCGATTGTCCCCAACTCGTGTTCTGTTCACTACACATTTAGTAGCGTTCCAGGAGCTCAAAGCCATCTTAAATTCTATAAACACCCTCAATGTTCTACACATAAACGAACCTTGGAGTGAGGCGTTCTTTCCACATTCTGCCCCTTTTGTGTTCAAGTTGTCGTGTAGATTTAACCTGGGGTTATCAGAAGAATCTAGGAAAATGGATTCAAGGACTCAATCAGAAGATCTATCAACATTTAAACTCTATGGCTATACAACTAGAATTTCACATTTTCCACACCTCATAGCATACACATTAATACATAAACTGACGATTTAACAGAATCATTTGGACCGAAATACTATGATGTAGATATTTCTAAACATTTTGATTTTGATATTGATTGAACTAAATGTTCTGCCTTATTTTTCCAAAACACTTGTGTTAATTTAATTTCAGTTATATATTTATTTACACTGAAAAAGTGATTGAATTTACTGTAGAACTTTATGAATTCAAATATTTACTCATTAGGGCATCATAAATAATTCATTATTTTATGATGAATTAGAAAATGTTACGTGTTCAACTAATGAATTTTTCATCGATTACCGGTTGAATACGTTCATCATGTGTCATTTATTAAGATCATTTAATTAAATAGTAGGACAATTCGTTATATCATGTCAGTTGACAATCAACACAATACAACAAATCATTGAAATACAATGATTAAGTAACAAGAGTTTATCAGAAGCAATTCAAGTATGAATTGATCTATTCATGGTTCACAGTAAGCATAGATAATGATTATATATTCTTTTGAATATACAAGTTCTGTTTTTTTAAAGTTAATCCCAATGGCTTATTCTGCATATCGAGGGTTGTAATCCTTTTCCTTTTGGCCGATTGTCTGAGATTTGATACGAATCAAAAAGATTAACATAATAAATTGAATTAAACTTTTATCATCCTTTTTGCCCCAGAAAAACCATTTAAGAAATTTGAAATTACAGTCTCATTACTAATAATGACTGTTTAAAATTTTAATTATATTTACTATACATTATCGATTTTTATTCAATTTATTTGGTCATATTTTTATAGAATATCAATATAATGTTACCGTAATCAATATATGTTTGTTAGCAATTAAATAGAACTTTCTTGTATTCATTTACATATGAATATAATTGTTTGTATTTTCAATAGTTGAGATCATGAGTCAAATGAAGCTAGACCACCAGGTTTTACATGATGATCTACCTTCAGTTGACTCATGATCTAAACTATTGAAATTACTACAATCTCCACAAAACCCCTTCTATTTCGGTGTGTTCTACTGATGTCAACATATATAAGTAGAATGTTTCATAAATTGAAAGTGAATTACCGGGAGGCAGGAGAGTAAAAAGATTAAAAAAAACAAGAACAGAGAATGATAGGTGTGAAAATGCAGGAACAATAAAATCTGAGACGATCGATTGACATTTTGCAAATCAAGAATTTACTGTATGGTTCTCAGATTTTACTAAAATGTTTTGTAATTTTGTGTTCAAATACATTCGATTGTTCTTATTACTAATCTCGTTTACTACAATTTTACTTTAAATGGTCGGTGGAAATAAATAATGACTATTTTTGTTATCTATCCTTTCTATATTTTTAGAAGGGGGTTTTTGTGGTGAGTTCAGTAAAGCTAGACCACCATAGAAAACCTGAAAGCACAGGATCACCATTTCGTTTTAGTATGGGACTGCTCATCCAGCTCGCCGGATCGTGGATGCGCACTACTGAAGAGTCCAATACCAGAACGAAACGGCCATCTAGTTCTTCCAGATTTTTCATGGTGGTAGTCTAGCTTTTTCCATTTCTTGTTTTATCAGTGTTATTCAGTAAAATAAAATATGAAAAATGTTATAAGACGCTGTAAAATATGTTTTCATTACAAATAAAACACTATTTTCTCTATTCTTTATTACATTCATATATCATTGATACAAAATTCATCTTTGATTTCGTTTTTCTTCGTCTATAAATAATGATAAATTGGTAGATAGTTTTGATATCATTTGCTTCATAAATTAGTCACAATAGAGTATTTATTCATTCAATCAATTTGTATAATCTTTATTTTATTTTTAGTCTTATTGAGACGAAAATTCTTATTGTTAATGTAATAAGAGTAGATTTATTTAAAATGATTTGTTTGATCGGTTTTAAAGTTTGTTTTTGAACGGAATTATTTTTTATCACGAACTTGAAACATTTATATAACTATATAAATTTAGAAATCAGTGAACAGTTTTTTTGGTATAGTTTTTGAATTAATGAATGATAAGATTTCTTAATTGATTTTTTGTTAAAATACAAGACATGAATTTTAATACACTCAAAATAACTCTGATAAGGAGAATTGTAAGAAGTCATGGTGAGACTATAATTTATAGACGATGTTTGAGCGATATCAGACTGACCTTGAAAGTGTCCACATAACAACCAGGAACAAATGAGTGTTATAAACCTGTGTAAAAAACTAGAATTATGATTTTGCAATTGATTTAGGGTTTTTATCACGAGCTGACATTAACTATAATGCTGAAACTCTATTTATTCGAATGAATGAGTGGATGTCATGTTTTACCTATTTGATTCGTCCATAAATTATAGTCTCTCAGAAGTCATTTATTTCTAGGATCACTATCAATTATTCACAATTTAGAAATAATAATATGACAAACAAGTAATGCACACTTCACAATATGGAAAGTTTTAAAGAAGTTGGATTTAAAACGTAGATATCGATTCATAATAAATGATAAATATTGTGTAAGAATTAATTAAATTATTCATTTGATTATTTGTCTATGGATTAACTAAAACAATATTCTAGAAATACAAGCATAAATATGGAATAATAGCGTTATACGTAGACTAAGTATAAAACTTGAAAACTAATTAGCCAAGAGAAGCTCATATAAGAGACAAGAAAATTCAAAAAAAAAATTGTTACATTACCAAATTCTGAATTTAAGGTTAACAAGGTATGGAAAGATTAGCCAAAACTGGAAAGTTTCTAAAAACAAAAACTTTATTTCAATAAAGCTTCTTTTGTTTGTTTTTTTTGGACAAATTTTACAGAAAGTTTAATGTGATTATGATCTTTATATTATTTTTAATTAGTATCTTACTACTAATTACTAGAATTCAGTTACTACATTTTGAGATATGTATATATATCTAGGTAAACAGAATGTATTATGACTTTTTAATATTTTATTCAAATGAATGAATACATAAGTATGGTTAATCATTTGTCCATGAAATTCATGTATACGTTTTTTTGTTGTTAGACTACCTTCTAAATATAGTCAATTTGGTAAACACTTCTAATTTGAATATCATTAAATAATAAAGTCATCATGTTTGCAAAAACAAACGATATAATTTAGATTTTTAAATGAAATGTTTACCTGTGTTATTATTACTTGAATAAGTAATTGAAATATTTTAGATTATTCAAATGCATATAAGTAAATGTTCTTTGACCTGGATGGTTTGGTCTTGGAGCTTTCATCATTTTTCTAAACGATATTATCAGCACAAACTTCAGGTAGAAATGAGGTGTTTTAGATTATACATTATTAGAAACCCATATGAGGAAAGGTTTTACTATGAGAATTTATGTACAACTTTCTTTTATTTTCGCTCATAAAAAATAGAAGATTTAAACAAACCAATGAATATTTAACTATTAAAGTAGATACTAAGAGAGCACCAAATATAAATGAATGATTCTAATGCAAAGTCGATAAAAGCGTAAACCTTTTTAAAAGTTGCTAATAGGTTATCAAACAATAAAGTTTAAGGTTAGGATTAATGAAAGTGTCGGGATAAGTGGTTAGTTTATAAACACCATAAATTCTAATCATAACTGTAGGCCTTTACAGTATTTTCTCTTTACACTTAACTTTGTTTTTATGTGGTCTGTGGTCACCATCTTAGTTTGATATGATTTGAAAAACGTAATAGTAGGTTAATCAATGAATCATGAGCTAAAGTTGGTTTCGTTAGTATATATTAGATTTAGCAGTTTATTGTACGCAAAATTAAGGAGTTTATTAAAATCTGAAAGCAATTCCTTTAGCTAAATATTTGTGCCATTTTAGTCAAGACAAACAAATTAGTACTGCTTAAGAAAAATGTTGACAAGAATTCGAATTCAGAAGTCAACAGACTGTTATAGCAGAATTTATAGCCTCAAAGACAAGAGAAAATATAGCAATATGGTTTCATTTCTTTTAATCTGTGAGTTTGTATGATCTCTTATGTAGTATAGAAATTGCTCTTGATATTTAAACTTTATATGTTCAATTAATTAAATTTGCCATCAAGTCAATCAGCAAAATGAGAATTGAATCTAAGTATCATAGAGTGTGTCTATTAGATTTGTTGTGTTTACATATGTTAACAATTATACTGTAAAAAATTCATTTTCCATCAGAACGCATTGAAACTCTATTCATGTAACTGTAATACTTACTTACGCCTGTACACCCAATGGAGCATAGGCCACCGACCAGCATTCTCCAACCCACTCTGTCTTGAGACTTCCTTTTTAGTTCTATCCAATAGTTGTTCGTTCTTCTCATATCTGTCTCAATTTCTTGGCGTAATCCGTTCTTTGGTCTTGAGGATTTTAACTGAGAGCTTACCTTGTGACTCCATCTGGAGCCCCTCTGGGGCCACTGCAGCTCCTAAGCCCGGATAAAGAAGAAGGGTTGGATATGGGACCAGCTACCTCATCCCGTAAAAGACTAACTCGCTAAAAGAACGCTAACTAGACTGCAATAAATATGCACTTAATATAAGAAAACTTTTTAACTTAAATACCTAAGAGGTTGCTAGAAGTATGAACTGATATAACAGACAGTCGATTGTTTACTAAAATGATTTACATTTCACGTCTGATAGCTAATTATGTTAAATAAATTAATCTGAATAGATATTAACGAAATTTATAAAACAGATGTTAGATTTCCATCAGTTGTCGGAGCTTATATTAATAAAAAAACAAGTATGTATTTCAAATTGCAAATAAGGTGTAAAACATGCCAGAGATAAGAACTTACATTTTATCAATAACCTTTTCAATGTCATGTTTTTTAAAAGTTTTAAATTATTCTTATTGAGAAAAAAAATCAATATACATAAAACTTTGATCTTATATCCATGTTTTTTCCCTAATCAAAATAATTAATTAATAAAACATTTACCAATTTCTACCAATTAAAATTAATAATAACTTTAATTATTTATTATTTCCTGTAAATAAAACATATTTATCAGTATGAGGTTGTGAATATTAGTGAGTTTTTGATTGAAATCATAAATCGATTGATGCAAGACCAGCATTGAAAACCTGGAAGTACTGGACGGCCGATTCATGCTATTGTGAGACCAGGAATTTTGGTCTCGCTCGTGAACGCTTAACCTCCAGATTACTGAACCAGCATCTAGCGGTGTTAATATCTAACTGCTGAGGAGTACCATACTAGGAGAAAATGGCCTTTCAGTGCTTCCAGGTTTTTAACGGTGATCTGACATCAATCGATTCATGATTTCAAAACATATTTATTTTGACGATTTATTAATTACCTAAAAGTAACTGAATTAACAAGTGGCCTAGTTATTCAAATCAAATGATTTTCTTGTTATTTACAAGAAGTTCACTGGAATGTTTATGGATAGATCAAGTGATCTGTAAATAGTGATCTCCTTTTTTGTGATAAAATACAGAAATAAATTCAATACATGATTTAACGAAAATTATAGATCAAAATCAAAGGGCTTGCACCAAAAAAGGAAGGTAGTTTGAACATAAAATATAATTATAGTAACATGACAATCAGTTTCTACATTTACGTCTATACTAATATCTTTGTAGATCGATGTTTTCAAAGTATAAAAAACAGTTGTTCTGCTTTTACCAATGAATTAAGCTAATCCGTTCTGCTTTGAGAACTCGGTTATGAGTGAAACATTAGGTTCCTAATTCTTACTGCAGTCAATTTATAAAAATACGTTACTATCACTAATTTTCAAGCTTTGGTTCCATTTCATTTCTTGAATAAGGAAACTTCATTGGTTTGTTCCTGAATCACAAAATGATCAAAGTTAGCAAAGTGAAGTTTTTGATTTCAGCTTAGTGTACAGATAAAGCGTTTGTTACATCGTAATAAGATCTTAATTTATATCTCACGTGAGATCATAAGGGGCTTACCACTGTGAATTAAAATACGAAGATAAAATAGTGTTGGATAGTGACTAGCAGAAAAATCCAGGACATGCGTTCCATCCCGTTTTAGGACATGTTAGCTTGATTTAAGTGCATTTCAGAGTTTACGTTTACTCCGATGCAATAATCCAGTACCCCTCACTTCAAACGCCATCGTGTTAATCACTTAGCGACTGAGTACATACAGTCACTAGCTTGTATAACGTAAGGGGGGGAAATTATGAATGCATTTAAATTGGTTGTTTGTATCCTATCATTAATGTTTTGAACTTGAACTGATCCACGAATTGATATAAACCCGAGCTCTGGATTCCGCTGCTAGCCACCATCCAGCTATTCCAATAATGAATATTTATGACATTTAGCCTACTGTTGATTTCATCGGAAAATAAAAATGTCTTTAGGAAAATTTGCTGTCTCTGATTATAATTTAAAGATGATTATCACTATTAGTTGAGTAAGTAACATTATTATTAATTATACTGACTCGACTGAGAGAAATTCATGACTTTGTTTATGTATATGGTAGTTAAAATTGACAAGCATTAAATAATATCAATTCAACTACGCTCATAATGCTTGTGACCCAATGGCAATATTGAGGTAATTCACCAAGGATACATATATGCCAATATAGACTGATCAACCAAAATCCGAAATATCAATAGGAAGATCCAAACAACCAATACAAATGAATGAAGATAAAAATAATTATCCATTGTTTCCTTTTTTAATGGTTACTCTGTTGATGACGGCTCATAAATGAACCTATACGTATATATAATTTTACATATGAACACTAACAACAACATACTCCATACTAATAAATTTTTATTAATTACTCCTATCAACATTATTAATACTTAAAAGTATTGAAACATAAAATGGAACCGTTCAAATAATTAATTAATTAACTATATATTCATAGATGTTGCATCTAAACAAAGTAATTAATCCACTTGGTATCGTGTACTTAAGTCTTCCCATTGATGTTCAGGACTGCAATTGATCAGTCTCTTATTGGCATATGTGAATACTGTGCGTATTGCTTCGATATTGCCTTCATTCACTAGCATTATTAACTAAATGATTAACGCGATGTCATTTAAAGTGAATAGTATTGAGTTTGAGTCCCAGTGTGAACATCAACTCAGATGCAGGTACATCCAGTTAATGAGTTTCAAATAGTATGAAACGCGTGTCCTGAATTCGACTACTAGTCATTATTTATCTTTCCTTATAAAGTACTTAATCATTTAACTGTAAAACAAATATCCCAGTTTAAATTTAATTTACGAATGTATTTATCCAGCTTTGATGGAAAAACAAACAACAACAACAAGCTAATCCATCTCACTAACAGTATTCATAAATAAATCATCGTTTACGTTATAAATCATTTATCTGTTTAGTATTTCCTTTTTTGAGAATTATTTTATTTAGTATAATTTTGCATAGAAACAGTTTGAATATTCTCTCTATATTGAATACTTCAGATATATATTTTTTCATCTTTTATTTTGATTATTAATATTGTTGTTTGCAAAAATAGAAATATTTTTATTTTTGGAAATGCTTCTCCATTAGTTATGTGACAAAAATATAATTATCATTAAAGATTATGGTTACTAGGGATTTTTAAAAAATTTTTTTTATCTTTTTTTAGTTTTGATATAAATAATTTCTACATTAATATGAGATTATTGATTTATTGAAAAAATATTGAATGAAAACATTTTTTTTACAAGAGAATCTGATACACATAAGAGTTGATTAAATAGAATTGACTTTACAGTTAATAGAAATTTATTCAATAAGGAATATGAATATGAAATGAAGTCAGTTGTATTCATGAGTAAATGCCATCTTACTTGTAGTAAGCTGAATGTTTCTACGGTGTTCAAAAAACTATATTACAATTTATGGTATCAAATTAATAAATGTAGATGTTTGAATATACTTGTATTGGGATCATTGTAACCGATCTCATGTATAGTTTAGGGTGTACAATATTGAGAAGTTTTAGTCTGGAATGAATTAGCCATTTAAGTGTTATCATTTTCTGATACATTCTTTAGCTAATAAAACTCGTGATGAAGAAAAACTTCAGCTTAACTATTATTAGATAATCTAATGACTGCATGTTATGATTTTTTACGTACAGTGTATTAAATGGGGATATTTATATATTTAGAGCAATTCCCTAGGGGGTTATTTTTATTACGCTTCGTCCAGTATCCAAGTCATCTGGACTATATATATTTGTATCTCCAAAGAATAAACTAACGCATCTCATCAACATTATTGAAAACTTTGTCACGTAGTTATTCAACTCCCTATAAACTCACCACTCAACTGAGTGTAGTGTACTAATCTTTACTGTGAAAATAGAAACCTTGTCTTAGTTCCCCTTCTTTGTTAAAGGAATACCATCAAATACATTTTCACTGTATCAGGTGCTGTTTTGTGATAGATCAGTATTCATTTAAGGAATTAGTTTAACGTTATCCTTTGTGGACATCAAATTGAATAATAACGTTTAAAATTTCTAAAAGTGTGGAACGTTTCGTAGAATTACTGCAATCAAATCATGCAAAATACTTAAGCTCAGCTATTATTTATCAGCTCTACATTGTAATTCACAAAGAACCTACTTATTAAACATTTAGAATTGCAATGTTGAATTTAAACTTTAATAATTTAAATTATTTCGTTGTTAATATCAGTCTTGGTTAGTATAGGAGTACTTCTCAGGGAAGGTCCCCGCATTGTATCTATTCAATATCAAAACCAAACTTATGTATCCAGCATCTAGGTTTACCTTGGCCTACGACTGGAGCGCCCGGTACCTAAACTGAATATTATAAACCTCTTACCCCCGTCTTTTGCACTTATTATTATTTTTTAATTACCTCTATCTTTTGTCTAAATTTGACCGAATAGTTTCACAGTATTTGGGTGCCGAGTTAGTGTGAGACATTAAATAGGAAGAAGTTATTTGTAAAATCTTAGCAAATGAATTTGAAGTAAATCCAATGTTTCGCCTGGCAATCTGGTTCAAGTTTTTTCAAGGAAATATAAACAAACATCAAAATTATCAAATATAAATAGGTACATGGTTCTCCGGTTCACTGTATACTGAATAGGTCATCCAATCAACGTTAACAATGTGTAAATTAGGTATTTGCATTAGTGTTTGAAGGACATGTGGTGTGAAACGAAAACTGTGTTAATATAACAGATTGTGTGTATATGTAAGTTGTGTGATAAGAAATTTCATTTAATATATATTGTCTTCAGTCAGTGAATATTAAGAATTTGGATAAGAAAGATCTGTTCAGAGAAGAGTTCTCTTTTCGGCGAATTTATTTTCAAATCTGTACAATCGCAAATATATATACTTATTTTTACAGGATGATAATAGTACTGATGATAAACTTGTTATACATGGTGACAATGAGTTTTAATAAACAAAGTTATTAAAAAAATTTTTAGAACAGGAAAAGTTTATTAATCGTTTGGTTATTAATGGCTTAAGTATTCATCAAAAGATAGATAGGGAAATTAACATTGGGAAAGGATGGCTCAGCATGATAAGATAAAATGTTGAAATTGAGATTAAATGTAATCGGAATGATCGTGAAAATAAAAACAAACCAGTTAGGGGTAGAAGATTTAAGGGGAAGATGGAAGGTGAAGCAGGTGACTGTAAAAGAACAAGAGTATGAAAAAGAGAGAAAAAATTCAATACATTAAGACCATGGTAGAAGAAGTGGTTGTCCCAGTCTCTTTTGCACACATAATTCTGGTTTTTCCAGATGTATAGCTATTTCTTCGGCAATGCAAAGAAGATGCAGTCTAATTGCCATAGGGAGACTTTTACTTACCTTGTAGATGACTTTGAACACAGAGTCCGTCTTGATTGAGTGACCTGTGTTCACAAGGTGTTCGATTATAGAACTTCTTATTGAGCCGATGCCTCCTCTTTTTAGCCACGACGGACAATATTAAGAAAACATATCATTCAACTAATTTCATATAAAAATAGAAGAAAGAAAAAATAAATCTTTGATAAATTTCAAATCGAAAATTATTATTTAAACAAAAATAATTTTATAAAATAAACATTTTTTTTGTTGTTGAAAGGAACTTATTCATGCACAAAAATTACAGAGTTAAACGAAATGTTAGTTATTTAAATCAATTAGTGTATCGGTGATTATTGAATTGAAGGATTTTTTTTGTAAGTAAATATCAAAAAAAAGTTATTTTTAAATCAAACGATTATTTCTTTTTATTTCGTTTTCTTTTTTCTAGAATATTTTTTTTCTGGCAAATTTTAATCATTACAAATGAATTTGATTAATGAATGATTAAATTTATCCTTTTAAATAATAAATGATTAGTTAAAATAATATGACATTGGTATACATTATTAAAGTAATTGAATGAAATTGTATTGTTTAATAACCATTGTAACTAAGAATTTATTTAAACTTAGAGTTAAAATGTTTTTTCTTCACCTTTTTCCTTTCTTTTTTGTCTGTTTTTTGCTTTATTTTTGTAAAAAAACTTGTTGAAATACCTTGTGCTGAGAATTCTATGTTGTACCATGATATAATATTCAATAAAGCCATTGATAATAATAATAATAATAAGAGTTTACAGGAATTTCTTAGAATTTTCAATTTTATACAAAATCTATTTCAGTTATAAATTTTATTTTTAAGAAATTTAATGTAAAATCAAAGATTGTTCACCAACAAACTAACCGTTTTGTAAACATTTTGACGAGTTTATTACCATATTATAAAAATTGGATTAATATCAGAAGGGGTTTTTGTGGAGATTTTAGTAAGTTCAATAGTTGAATTCAGGAGTCGTTTGAAGCTAGACTATCATGGGAATCCTGGAAGCACTGGATGGCCGTTTTGTCCTAGTATGGAACTCCTCAACAGTGTTCATCAACGATCCACTACATTAACATCATTGTATGCCGGCTCAGTGGTCTAATGGTTAAGCGCTCGCGCGAGGGAATGATAGGTCCTGGGTTCGAATATCGCGCGGGGTGGAATCGTGGGTGTGCAGTGTTGAGGAGTCCCACAATGGAATGAAACGGCTGTTCAGTGCTTCCAGGTTTTTTATGATGGTCTAGCTTCAAATGACTCATGATTTCAACTATTGGATTAATTTCTAAGTAATTGATAAGCATATTTAAGTGTATTAAATAGTTAAATTGTAATATGATATTAATACTTTACTTTAAAGAGAAGTAAATCAAGTATGATAATAATGTGTTACATGTGAAAGAAAAGAAAAATGTTTCACTTTACAAAATTTGTTATAATTGATTCATGTATTCGTTACTAATAGCATTAACTGAAAACAAGGGACGTAATGAAATAATTTAATCTAATAAAATATTCATTCATAGTATATATGGTAATCAATGATCGACATTTTGAGTTTCAACTTTCTTGAAAAGTATTAGTCTTATCAAAATCTGAGTTAAAAAATACACAGGCTCACATTTTAAACTTTAATGAATTTTGTTATGTTTATTGTTGGTAGAAAGCTACCATTTTTTAATAATTGTATTCATGAGTGAATCTAAGATAGACCACTAATGAAAACCGGGAAGTATTATATTGTTGCTTCATCCTAGTATGGGACTTCTAAGCTGTGCGCATCCATGATCCCAATATTAGAACAAAACAGTCGTCCAATGCTTTCAGGTTTTCATTAGTGGTCTAGATTAGATCGATTCATAAATTCAACTATTAAAATTACTACAATTTCCACAAATCCCCATTCTTATAAAACTATCTTTCTCATATATATATATATATATATATATATATATATATATATATATATATATATATATGCATATGTATACTAACTAAGGAATAACATTTAAATCTTATTAAATAAACAATGTCACATTGTTTCAATCAACTATATAACTCTATTACGTTTTCATATTATTCCAAATCAAGAAATTTATTTGTTTCGTTTTTTTTTTTCACTTCTCTTGATTTATAAACAATAGTTCATGCTTAATGCACGTAATGTTAACTTTTATTTTAAGTAAACTAGAATAATATTTCACAAGAAAACAAATATTTTATCAATATTTCTTTTCTTCAAAAATATTTTTCTTTCATTGAAATCTCTATCAAAATGAAGAAATGAACAAAAAAATTTTAGGAGTACAATATTCAATTGTTAAAACGACTTCTTACATAGAAAAACAAACAAAACAACAATCATTTGTCGATCAAATAGTTTACTTAGAAGAAAACAAATGTAAGATTTATGTAGCATTATATATCACATGATCAATTGAATAATCGGTTAACTTTAGAAAAGAAGAGAGGAAGGAAGGAAACAAGGAAGAAGAACAAGAACAAGACCAAGAGAAAGAACGATAGACAGGTAATCTGAGCAATTTTAACCAAGTGAAAAAAAAACAACTGAATAGATAGAAGAAAACTTGAAATATTCAATAATTCTTTTTATTCTTTAATATTAATCTTATAATAAATGATATAGCTATTTTGTTTTGAACAAGTATTATTATTATACGAATCATACTCTTAGTAAACAATATTAACATATTTTGTTCAATAAATCACTCAAATGTGTTTTTATTTTATTCATTTTGGTATGAAGAAATTGGAAAGATTCTATTATTAAATAATAACTATATACTTGTTAAGATGAATTTCTTCATCTGGATACAATTCAACGCTTAAATTTGATTTCAAGTAGTATTATAGTAATGATCTTCTTGGAAATATATTTTCTAGTATGTCATTGAAATGTCTGCTGTTAATCATTGAGGATCGTAGTGAATATTCGACTAAAGGATTATTATTCTAATGCTTATTTTGAATGGAAAGTACTATAAATGAAATTGTTAACTGCTATTTATTTATCATACTTTGACTAACTATCAAGTCTCATTTTAATATGATTTAATCCATTCCTTGTTTTATTCACTTAACCAAGTAATAGTATGAATTACATTTTGTTGCACATGTGATTATAAGGATTTTTAGTTATACTGTATGTCTCGTCAAGTCTTTAATATGTGAGTTTAATCAAAGTTGTATTTTAAAGCTTTTTAAACAAGCTCTACTATTTTTTGACTGTAGATATTTGTAATAATGAGTTCATATAGCAGGGAAACGTAAAGTAAAGAAAATGGGGTTACTATTTCATAATCTAACTAACATAAAGCATCTGATCTAGGCTCTGGAACACGTTAGAAACTTATTAAATGTCTTGAATCATTCATTCTTTTATTCCTGAAATATATGAATTCGATTGGTTGTGGGTTCTCAATATAATGTCAGAAATTCATCTTGACACTAGTTATTCATTAGTGAGTATATGATTACATGATTGATAGAGATTAGTGAGATTTAAAGCTACTTGTCCTTACTGAATTACATTATTTGGAAGACTGATTATAAATAAAAAGGCTAAAATATCTTTATTTGGTCGAATTGAAACATACTCATTTATCTTGTAAGTATCCTTATAAGTGAATCTAAATTCCAAGTGTTTTCATATTTTTATCTAAGCTAATACTACTCGCTACTACTCGAACTTCATTCATGTACAAAATTGATGAATATAGATATTGGCAGTGGGAAGTCACTTTCATTTCACATCCGATTTCATAAGTCAAATAAAAAGTATCAACACAATATGATTGATTTGTGATTATTTAAGTATGGGACTCGTCATCATTGCACATTTACGGTCATGTGCTCACTAGTAACTAGCTTTAAGATGGATTTCTTGAAATTATCGTGAGAAGCTATGAACAAAAGAGTTCGATCCGTGTCGAGTAGAGACAGATGAATGGTTGCGCAAGATCATGGATCAATTAATGTTAAACATTAACATCGTTGGAAGTCGGATCCGTGGTCTAGAGTTTAAGTTTCCGCGTATGAGACCGAAGGTCTTGGGTTTGAGTCACGTATTTTGGATAACGGATATGTACTGCTAAGAAGTCACATGCTAGGACGAAAAGGCCATCTACTGATTTACGGTTTTCAATGGTTGTCCAGCTTAGATCAACCCATGAATTCAACTATTTAAGAAGTACAATTTTAATTTCTAAATATTGTATTATTAATAACAATGAATCCTTTTGATAAATTTAAATAATACAATAAGAAGATAAATTTTATTAGAAGTTTATGTTGTGTTAATGCGATGCAGTTTGAACAATTTGGTCAAACAGGTTTAAACTTGTTAAGTAATTTCTATGTGAATATTGCGGATATTACGTATCAGGGTTTTTTGATATATCTGCATCCTGTATGGATTGTATTGATATAGTTGTAATGTCATAAGCTATTTAGAGTAAATAGAATATGGTTAATCGGGAAATTAACGACGCGCGTTTTGTCTTTTACTACTAATGATATAAACATCATACCCGTTCATCAAGGTAGTGATTATCTAAACTCAATACTCAGTGGTTAGTCGTTGATAGTTTGAACAGAAGGATTCTGGGATAAAGTCCCTCCTTAGATAAAAAACACTGAGATATCGATAAACACAAACGACAAGTTCTGTAAAGTACGAAACATGGGTCCTAGATTCTTTTATTAACCACAATTCATCTATGCCAATTAAGGAAAACATTATTGTAAATGTGAAATTTAAGTATTACAAGCATTTCATAAATGGGAATGAATGAAAAACGCATATGTAAAATATGTGTTACTTTATCATAGAATTATTTATTCTTTAATAACTGCGAAAAAAGTCTAGAACTAATCAAACAGCTTTCAATAAATTTCAATTTGAAAATTATTCTCAACAATATTCCTTGATAATAAATATCAATGCACCTCATTATCGTCAACGTCATCATCATCATCATAATCATTATAATTATCATAATTATTTGAGACTGTAAATAAAACGATGATGTTTATCTCATGTCTCACGTCATAAACTCTAATAACATATAAGTTGCTTCATTATCACGCAAATATTAGATTAAAATATCGATATTTTTTTTAACTAATAATAACAATAATAATGAGATTAGATAGTGTAATCACTTTTTTTCCACGAAAACATTTTATCTTTATTTTGATTCAGTAGACTACTCAATAAGTTGATTTGTTTATTAAAAAAATAAAGATAAAACTTAAAACTTTTTATTTGTGATTCTGGATCTATTTATTAAATCTCTGTGTTGAACTATCAATCATGAAAAAGAACTTCTTATTCCAATATATTTTATTTTAATTCAGTTGTATAAGTCTTCAACTGTTTTCATCTCAATTTAGTCACATTGTAATAGCTTCGCTTCGTTAATCGATCACCTCGGTAACCGTCATAATATAAATCTCAACATTGTCTGAAATCAGTGGGCAATGAGAAGCGGCAACTATAGCGCAAATCACGAAACTATAAGCACATCGAGCGTACGCCTGTTACTCCTCGTGAAGGAGCATAGGCCGCCCACCAGCACTCTCTATTCAACCCTGCTCTGGGCAATCCTTTCAGGATCTTTCCAGTTGCTATTCATCTTTTTCATATTTACTTCTATTTGCCGACGTAATGTGTTCTTTGGCCTTCCTCCGCCTGTAGCTCTTCCTGAGTTACTGCCGGTCCCAACCCCGGTTAAATGAGGAGAGTTGGGTATGAGTTTAACGACCCCATCCCGTAGAAAACTAACTCTCTAAAAACAATAACCAGGCGAATAAGTATATGCGAGTAATTTACATAGACAAATTTATAATCAGCAAGGCAAAACAGAAGCTAATAATAAGATTTGAGTACATATATATACATGCGGAAGAGAATGAATCATTGAGTGATATTTAACCGATCAACATTTTAATTAAAGTCTGTCATGTGCTTTAGTGATCATAACGATACAAAAAAATTTGCGAATTGTTACTGTTGAAATAACATTATCTATTAAGTAAGTTAATAAAACAGCTTAACCAAAAAGGAACCATAATCCAAATTAATTGTCGGATAGTTGCTATAACAGATTTCATAAAGTAACGTCTATCTAAATCAATCATGACTTTTGATCCAGTTTAGTCACGAAAATCATAGAAATCAAGTTGTTTAGTTTTGATAACCACATAAAAAGGTTTTTTTTGAATAATTATAACTTTTGTATCAAAACAAGGTTCTTTTTTACTGTCCGATTTGATATAGTGATACTGGTTTTAGTTGAGTTAATTTAAAAAAAACTAAAAAAATATTCTGAGCTTTCAATGGAATATTAAAAACTTGACAAAAAAACGTGACAAAATAATTTAATTCTGATAAATTTTAGGGATCGCTATTAATTTTACAAGTAATAAAATAGCTTACGTAATCTGTTAATAACTTATAATTCACTTTATAATATTGTTTATAAAGTTTAAATCGCAGCGTTGTCAGTTGTTTATTTGGTATGTTAACGAGTATATGATAACACAAACTACTTTCTATGTAATTTTACGAATATACAAACAGTGGATACGATTTAGAAGTTCATTTCTTAATAAAAATTGTTTTAGAGGAATTATTTGAATTTTAGTGCTTATCATCACTTATTTTATGCAGAGGATTCTAGATTTTGACAATAACCACAGTAAAAAACTTTAAGTAAACTTGTCATCAGTTGTATATTATATTGTTAAAAAACCGGTGAGACTATATTTTATAGACGACCTTTGAGTGACATCAGACTGACCTTGTGAGTGTCTATCTAATAACCAAGACCAAATGGGGGTTATAAACCTGTGTGAGGAATTAGAATTACGATTTAGAAAATAGATTTAGGGTTTTAATCATGAACTAACATCAGCTATAATGCTAAGACTATATGACTGAATGTCGCGCCAAAATCCGAGACCTGTTATCTTATACCTGATTGATTCGTCCATAAATTATTGTCTCATCAGAAAACCTTTGTTTATCGATCACTAGTTTGCTATTAGTTATGTAAGTTAATGAATGAAAATTTTAATTAATAAAATTATTCAAATATAGCAGTAGTATATATTGATAAGTCACTTATGCAACGTAATTTAGCCTTATTTCTATAAACAATTTTTTAAGGATTGTAAATAAGTTAATTTTAAGTTTTATCCTTGAAAATAGAATCGGTACTCATTGTCAAAATGATTTAAAATAGAATGTAATATATTTTGTCATCATGAACATTAAGATTGAATGCAAAAAATACAATACATTTATAGTTTCCGATATCTATAATTAGGCGATACCGAATTTTTTTTATTATTCTATGAATAACATGTATATATATTTCATATTATTTGTTCCGACAATTTCTTTTCATATTCTATTTGTCCAAAAGAAAATGAGAAAAAAACCTATTTAATCTTATGAATAATAGAATAACACTGGTAGTTTCCTAGGAGCTACACTTTATAAAGCCTTTGTTTTATTAGATTTATCTATTTTTTTATTTTTTATATTTATCAACTTGGTAATATATAGAGATGTATATTATTATTCACGAATATTATTTCATATAAAGATTATGTAACGATTCCAAATGAATGTCAGTTATCCATTAAAAAAATAGATCAGTGAAATAGATATTAATTGATGATATTAACAATTTATTATTTATTCTAAAAAAGCATTTCCTGTTTTTATTATTACCTAAATAGACTATATAATCAAATCAGTCAATTTATAATGAGGAATCAAATACATTATCTTATCTACTTATAAAGTTGATGATATTTGATTTAAATAGACATAAATGACGAATTCATTCATCTATCTAGTGATAAAGTTTTCATGGTCAATTATTGAAACTAACTAATCATAGTACAAATACATTTACTTAATTATCAGTATAGGGGTTGTGAAGATTGTTAAGTTTTGATTGAGATTATAAACCGATTAATGTCAGACCACCATTGAAAACCTGGAAGCACTGGACGGCCGTTTTGTTCTATTGTGGGACTCCTCAGCAGTGCGCATTCATATGTATACTTTTATTATCTTATATGATATACATAGCTTATACATTAAAGCAAATATATACATCGATTGTAGTTAGTTTGGACGAAATCATAATCGTACATCTGTTTTGATAAGGTTAGTAATTGATATTAATTGTACTGCATATATAATATCTCAACTCGTTTCTCTTTTTTTTCAAAAATTCCAGCAAGGTTTTTTTTAAAATAATCAAACATTCTTTTAAAATTTTTTTCTGCGTTTTAAAAAAAAATTTTTTTCATAATCCCTACATTCCAAGAAATGAATAGAAAAAACAATTTCATTTCAAATGAGAAGAGAGAATGCCTCATAAGAAAAAAAACAGTTATTGAAGACGGATATAGTGTCAACGATGCCGCATTTCTTATGGATGTGAATTATCAAACTGCTGCAAATGTTATAATAATTTTTTTTTAAAAAAACGCTGTAGTTATTTCAAAAGACGCAGACAAAATTAAAAAAGACATTTTTTGGTTATTTTAAACAATTTTGTTGAAATTTAAAAAAAAACAAGTGGAAATACTATAATTATTATAATAAATAAATGTTTTTATTAGATTGATTAAATGTAATGAAAAGAGAAGCTTTTCATTTTATATTAAACTAGTTAGTCATTACAATTCATGGATTTTCATTTGAGTAAACTCAAATTTTCCATTTAGAAACTGTTTTTTTGACATTTCAATATCAGTTTACATACAATTTATATTCTTTCCTCACCCCTTGATTATTGCGTAATCTTATTTGATACTTAGTCTCGAATCAATTTATGATGTAATCTGTTCTATCCTTCTATAGACATATGTTATAAATACGAATATACAGCTCAAGTAAATGATTTCGTCGAAAAGAAAATTTTTTTCACTGAATTATGATTTTTTGTTACAAATTGCTGTTGATTATGAACATTTAGCTTAATGTCAAACATTTATCGATTTGAGTTACTGGATCTTTCTATTCTATAAATCATGTTTTCAGATAATAAATACTGGTCAAATTATTTTGATTATATAGAATTTGGCTTGTTGTACTGAAATCATTGTTATTTGTTCAAACATGATAAAAAATATTTTTATAGAACCCTTGGATTACAAATTTCAGGTTAGACTAAAAGTGTAAATTTGAAAATAAAGTGAAGCTAGTACATTTAAATTAATCCGTAATAAAAGTATCACGTCATTGATTCATCGGCTCATTAATATACGGGAGAGAACTTGTCCCAATGTATTTCAAGGCCTTGACACAATAGTTTAACCTTGAGGTTAGTGATGCTAAAGTCCGTATTAATACGAACTGTTCTATCACCTGATTGGTTGACAAATGAGAGGGCAAGAGAGAACAGGAGTCGACCGAAACACTAGCTGATCTATTCCTGAATTAGATTAATGTAAAAAAGAGATAAGTAAATAGATGATTAACACAACCACAACGTACAAACAATTAGAAAAATATAACTACCTCAAAATATGCATTAGGATAAAAAAACAGAAGGAAATAAAGGCTAGTGTAAATTAATATGAATTTATTTTATTTTGCTACGTTCTTATCAATATGATAATTGTGGAATAGAAAAATGTTTGGCAGTGAATTATGTATCAAACAAAAGCTTATGGTTAACAGAACGAACCAGGGATAAAATTATAAGTTAGTATTTTACAAACTTTGAATTGAGTGAAAAAATGTTTCCAAAAATAGCTTTGTTTTTCATTATGGTTTTTTTATTTCTCTACTCTAAACACCTTTCTAAAGATTATTTATTTTGGACACTTCATTATCTAATGGATTTTTAATTGTTTCATACAATATAATCTCTTTTCATATTAATGCATCGATTATAAAATTATTAGACAATGAATAGACTGTCTAGATAACCACGTCAAGTTGACTTTGAGTATTTATATATGTTATAGTTATGTTTCTAACTATCACGATGTTACTGTTCTACTGTCAACTGACTTTATAATAAGTACTCAGCAGTTAAGTTGTTGACTGTAAATCAGTTTACATTTATCACACTTTCGGTTCACTCAATATAAGCAGTGTTAGTGCGGTTTAATTAGTAAGAGCATATTTGATTACGTATATTATGCTAATCTATTAACATACATTAATATAAACACTGACAGTTATGATTGGAATAGACAAAACTGAATATGTAATCGAGTATTTTCTGTATCTTAAACAAAGTGTTTAATATCACAAGGGGTTTTTGTGAGTATCATAGTAATTTTAATAGTTAAGATCATGAGTTAATTGAAGCTAGACCACCATGGAAAACATGGAAGCAGTGGATGGCCGTTACATCCTATTGTGGGACTCCTCAAGTGTTTGGTGCTTAATATTCATTCTAAAAATTGATCGTGAAATCAATATGATTTTATTATATAACTGTTAAAAACTATCCATCTCATGATCGAAATCAAAAGCAAACCAATCTTATTATTTCAAAGAGTTTGTGTTTTTGCACGTTCTATATTTAAAAGTGAAACTATTCACTCTTTGTTCTTATCTAAGATTCTTATGCAAATACATTGATATAATGCATGTTGTTCCAGGGTTTAAATTTTTAATATCTGTTCGCTGTGAAGTCGAGGACCTGAATTTTGTTCTATTTAACACTAGTAAAGTGTTTTCTTATAACTGAAAATGATATAGTATCACCCATAGTGTTACATTTACATAGGACTGACATGAAATATGATATTATTCTAAAGGGTTTTCGTTGTTTCATTATTGATATTTAAGACCTGATCGTGTTTTTGGCTCTCAAAGCTCAGTAAACTAGGAGATAATGTGTAATATGCAATAATAAAACGTAAATAGCAAACTGAAAAACAAGTGCATTTAATTGATGAATCTTGAAGAAATGTAAAACGTATACTTTTGATTCCATTGTCAGAGAACATTCTAAAATATAATAAAACATAAACTAGCTTTCATCATTAAAGCTAACAATATTTATCTCGGCTTATTGAGCTTCTGTATGTATTTAAGTTGTCCACTGTTTTTATCCTATTATCATATAAAATATGACCCTATTTATCATTAACTAATTGATCTGTAATAATACTAAAATTTCTCATTGCATTTTTTAATACGTCAACTATAATGAAACAAAAAAGAAAAGACGACGAATGAAAATCATGATAACAATAATAATAATAACGAACGAACAACAACAACAAATACAATTCAATAAAAAAGAAACGTAATTCTCCTAGTTGATAAGAAACATCCTTATGAAAGATAAGCAGACAAGTCGATTGACCTTATACTATTTAATTCATGAAGTAGAACTTATCTTTAAAAAAAGAAACTAGGTTAAGAAAAATAATGTATACTTCTTTTCACACTCTATTTAAATCATTTTATCATTATTTTGAAGGATTCATTAAAAAAAATTGGATGTACTTTAAATAAACTTTAACTGCTTGAAAAAGAGTTCAACACCTAATTTAATAGAGATAAAATGGTAGCACGAATACAAATAGTGAGAAAAGGGAGGAAGGAGGAGAGAAAATAAAAGAGTATAAGAATAAGTAAGTAAATAAATTATAAACGTGTTGATATAAATAAATAAAAATAAAGGTATTTGTAGCGAATCAATTGGTTTTTACATAATTATTTTTTAATTACAGATTAATACCAGTTAAAGAACCAATGAAAAACAAATAGAATTGAATAGTTGAGCTGTGTCTTTACTAAAAAAGATGTATATTATCCCGTTGTGAACATTAACCCTAAAGTACAAGTATATTTACTTAAAGAGTTCAAAGTGGGACGAAATGTGCGTTCCGAACTCTATTCATGGTTAAATCTCATCTATTCTATTTTATTTATGGCTTTATTTGATGCTTTGCAGTATATAGTTGTTGTTTTGTGCTATGAATTAAGTGGCAACAGAAACATTAACATAACTGCGTTTCATCTTAATTGTCTAAATGTAGCAAGTTCAATTAGAGACATGTGAATCTGAGGATTGAATTCTGGGAAGGTCATAACCATGTTACCGAGGTGTTTCAATCAAACAGTTGTTCAAAACTCCTAGATTCTCAGTGATTATTCAAGTGGTGATAAGTACTCTCTTCAAATAAAAATCAACTTATAGTTGGTATCACGAAATGATCTTAGTTAGGAATCTGGAAAGCACTGGATAGCTTTTTCACCCTAGCAAGAGACTGCTCAGAAGTGCAAATTTGCAATGTAATAAAATCCGAAACTGAAGACTTTCAAGCTGAATCTTTAGACTACTAAACTGTAATCAAATTTTATGCATGTCTAACTTCATTCAGTTCATGATAGTGCTTACTTGCCTCATTCTTCTTAGTCAATAATGTTTGTTTAATTACAGTCAGTTCCTGATGTAAACTATAAAATTCTACAATCTCTACAAACCTTATATATTTTGAAAATTAACTTGGATACTTGTTGATGCATTTAGTTCTTGATAAATAATAAAATTTTCAGTTTCTAATTTTCATCATCCTTAGCTAACAAATATATAGATAGGTAAACTTAAAGTAAATAAGAAGAATGAGAAAAAGGAATATCAGTATAAATTTTATGAAAATCAGTATTTATTTATTTCTATGATTCTACCTAATGGAAAATTCATCATCATCATCATCATTATCATTATCATCATCATTAATGCTATATCCATATTTCTAAATATCTTCTTGTCTTAATAACTAACATATTTTATTATTATTGAAATAAATAATTAAAGTACTTTTGATTCCTTTAGGATTCATTAACCTTTCGTAGTCATTATATAACATATTACATATATGAGTTTGTCCAGATTGCCAAGAAAGAAAATAAAAGTGGTGAATTAATATTAACTACAGTCTTTTTTTTCTTAATGAAAAACCTGGAACAATCAAATGTTAACAGATAATCAATTCAAAATTTATAGAAAAATATAAATGGATCATTGTAATCGATTCTATACTATAATATTCATTTTTATTTAAGTATAAGAATATAAATCATTAGAAAAGGAGAAAAAAAGTAACTGAATGAACTATAGAGGTATATTTGAGATATAGTTACATAATTTATTGATTAATTTTAATAAAACTTACAAATATACCTTTCAAAATTGACTATCAGTATTTTTTTTTTGAAATTTATATTTAATTACCATACATTAATAGTTCTATAGTTTAAAGATATTTTAATAATATTAATCATTAAGTAGATCAAGTTTTAGATATTTGGTGAAACTAAAAATATCTTTCGAATTCAAATAGTCTTTCAGAGTTAAATGTAACTTAAATAGTTCAATATCAAATATTCAGTTAAATCAATTTTCTAAAATAAAGTTATCTGTACAAACCTAAAGTATCCACTAAATTTAATGATTATTGATTTATAATCGGTAATTATGTGGTGTTAGTTAGTTATATTCACATAAGTAGTATATAACGGTGGTCAGGCATAGAATGTATTTCAGTAGAAGGTCAATGAGGAAAGAACAGGAATGGAACGCAATTGGTATGAAAATTCATGAACAATGAAATGTAAGATAATGGATTGGTATTTGCAACAGAAACAGTGAAGTTTAAGACGATGGATTGATATTTTGTAAATTAACGATTTACTATATGGTTTTCAAATTTTGTTGAGATGCTCTGTAATTTCGTGTCAAATACATTCGATTGTCCCCACTTCGGTTCTTATTCACTACAATTATTTAGGTATCATTTTGAATTCTATGGATTTTTCTTATCAGATCACAATAGAATTAGTAATGATCAAATAAGAATACTATATTGATATGGTTATTGATTTGTTATCCCTAATTCATAGTACTTTAAAAAAAAGTTTGTATGATATGCACCTTGCTTCTAGTTTGATTGATGATCTCCAATATTTGCAATTTTTAAAGACAGTAAGAATGAAGATTGATGCAGAATAATATGAATTCATTATATTTCGTTAGGTTCTCATCAGCTGCCTACAAGCATATATATCTTATACACATAGTTCCCTTTATTATCTTAAAGAGAGCAAGAACAAAGATTTGCGCAGAATAATATGAATTCATTATATTTCAAGGTTATTACAGATATTGACATACTTATACATACGAGGGTGATTAAAGATGAATATATATGTATCATGATGTAGCGAAGATTCCAGTAGAGTTAATAAGGTTATAAAAAGTTTGTTTCGGATAAATAAAGTTATAACCGTTTTAGCTTTATCGGAATCTTCACTACATCATGGTATACACATATTCATCTTTTATCACCTTCGTATTTATAAGTATATCATTATCTGTATTAACTTTGATTTTAAAATATTTTAGATTGTAAGCAGTTAATGAGAGCCTAACAAAATAAAATGAATTTATATTATTCTATACTAATCTTTGTTCTTGCTCTCTTTAAGACAACAGAGGGAACTATGTGCATGAAACATATATGGTTGTAAGCAGTTGATGAGAAACCACGAAATATAATGAATTCATATTATTCTGCACTAATCTTCGTTTTTGTTCTCATTAATATAATAAAAGAAATTATATGCGTACAGACTATCTATCTTGACAGAACTATCATTAACTATAAATCATTTTGTCTACTGATAATCTCCTTCTGTTGTAGAAACCAGTTTGATGAAAACCCTAATATATATATATATATATATATATATATATATAGCCATTCTTCTGTACAGCATTTAATATATATAGATTAATTTGCATTTTTACAATTAATTGTAAATATAAATCCCCATATTTAAACGCTCCTTTCTTTCTTTTTTTCCTTTCTTTTCTTTTTTAAAAAAAATTTCCATCGGCTATGTTAGATGTGGGTGTGATTAGTTTTAATTGTTTCTATATTTATAATTAAATTCATAGATTAGTTGAAAATAGAAAAAAATAATTTTTTTCTTTAAATCTCATTCTATTTGATATGAAAGTATTTTTGAATCTTTCTAATGTTAATATAATAGATTACAGTTAATGTAGCTGTTTAGTTAGTTTTGTATGGTAAATGAATGTAAATGAATGTTTTGATCATTAAAATTCTGTTTACTTATTTGTTGATTATAGATTTCAAGAATAAAATAAAATTGACCACTGTAATTGTAACTATGGAAGAATGATTTAAAATTGATAAGCTTTTAATGCCTTATTCTAAATTAGTAATAATTATCACTTATTATTTTTAATATTATCATTTTGGTTTTTATTATTTATAATCAGAGAGGGGTTTTTGTGGATATTATAGTAATTTAAATGGTTGAGATCATGAGTCAGTTGAAGCTAGAACACCATGGAAAATCTGGAAGCACTGGAAGGCCGTTTCGTCGTATTGTGGGACTCCTCAGCTGTGCGCATCTGATGTATTTGCCAAGTCATTTATGGATTTAATAACCAATAAATGAAATCGTTTAATTGTATGTGATCTGTGTATTTTCTTAACAAGTGAATATTTTTTATAATAATGAATGATTTGACAATTGGCGACTTTAAAAATAAGCATACTGTGAAAAAGATTACAATTTAATTACAATATTTAAATTGAGCAAAACATTCATAAACCTTCAATGTTAAAAAAATATGAATAAATATCAGAAGGGTGTTTTGTGGAGATTTTTAGTAATTTTCATAGTTGAATTAACGAGTTAATTGCAGTTAAATCACTATAGAAAACCTGGAAGCATTTGACGGTTGTTTCGTCTTGGTATTTCCTGAAGTTCTAGTGAAAAGCCATGACTAGTAGAGTCCAAACAGGTCTGTTGTAAGATAGTAACTAACTAAAAACAATAGTGGACAGTGATACAATTTTGTGGATCGGTTGAAGTTAAACATTAACACCGTTGGATGTTGGCCGACTCCGTGGTCTAGAGTTTAAGCGTTCGATCAAGAGATCGACAGGTCCTGGGTTTGAATCTCAAGAGGCGGGATCGTGAATACGCGCTGATGAGGAGTTCCACAATAGGATGAAATGGCTTTCGAATTCCACATGTTGGTCTGGTTTCAATTGAATCATGATCTCAACTATTAAAATATCGTACAACAGTTGTAATATGTTAAGTGTTGCATTAAAAAAATTAACTTATGTTAAAACTTGATAATTAGAAGTTGTGTTATGAATAAACATAGATTTCTGTCAAAATATTTTTTCTTATCCATTCTCTTAAATAAATGTCTGTCGATAGTTTCGATTTAACTATTTGGGAAAAATGACACGCAATTAAAGTAGCAGACATTCTTTGCGATTTTTCCTGAGCAGAGAAATAATAACTTCTGCCAACAACAACAACGACAAAAAAACGCTATTCAATTTAAAAGAACTTTTGAAAATCGAAAATTTTAATTTCTCTCTAATATTAGACTCTTGAGAATTTTGAAAATTTAACCGGATGAGTTAAGTTGTTGCAGTTTTGCATAAATTATTAAACTATATGTCTCTGATCTTGAGAAATTGACCTTTGCTTTACCAAAGATTTATAAACATTTATATATATATGTATGCCTAAAAACGTATTCTTAGGCTAATCGACATGATATCTAGATGTTATTTTGCAAGGGATTCATTGATTGATGAAATCTTCAGGGAGATATGTATGATAGGAGGATAGTAACAAAACTCATATCATTAAAATATATTTGGTTGTTAAAGGTTCAGTTATCGTTCATTCGATAAACAATTTGTAAAGAAAAACAGTTTAGTGAAACGTTTAGTAAATCATGGGATATTTTTAAATTCAATTATTTTAAAGTAGTTGAATACATTGTGTAAAATGAATTTTCATCTAAGTTTCAAAATTGAGTTCACTACCATCTATAATTATAGAATGAAATACGGAAAGAATCAAATAAGTGAATATATGATTTGATATGCATCTACAAAAGATTGTAGATTTTGGATGAAAAAAGGCACGATAATTTTGCTCAACAATAACAGAAAGTAACGTTTATTTATATGGAAATTTATCTGAATTAAAAAGCCTTGTTCAAACACTAAGGTTTAGTGGTGGTTGCTAGGATTGGAATTCAAAGCAGTAATTTTTTCTAGCAATTGGGGACTGTTTATTTAAAATCAACTGCTTCACTGTATTGATACGCATTTCGAAACTCTGAGCTAATATGTGTCGTTTAAAATGTGAAAAACAGCAACTTATTCAATCGACATGATATTTATAGTGCTTTGTAACTGATCATGTTTTCTGATGTCAATATGCACAAATTAGGTTGGCTGGAAATGTATATAAGCAAAGATGGATGGTGGATAGCAGTGGGATCCAGGAATCGCGTTTCGTCCTATTTGGGAGTCGTCAGCTGGGTATAAATGTATCTCAGAGTCGATGTTCACTCCAGAACTTGAACTCAGTACCGTTCTCTTCAAATGCCATCGCGCAACTGAGTTCGCATATCCATCTCTTTGTGTGATAGGGTGAAGTTTAAATTCAATTAGTGTTGTTTGCTTGTATCTTAAATTATAATTCTCGTGACCGAAGGCAATATCGAGGCAATCCGCACAGTATGCACTCATGTTAACAAGAAACTGATCAATTGCAGTCCTAAAGAAAAATGGGAAAATACAAACAAACAACATCAAGTGAATGCATACCATTTAGTTTTAAAAATGTAAATGGATGTCAGATGTTTTCTGTTCTAGTCAAATAAAACATTATAGCCATTAATTATTTTAAATTAATGAAATAGTTTACGGTTTATTGTAGATATTTAGTTCATCAGTTTATGAATTGATTAATTAACAAACATAATTGAGTTTTATGGAAAAGTGGGATAAAATTATACGTTTATATTACACATTTACATCTTAGAATTATTTTATTGCCTTAAAAATACGGCTTTAAATGTGAGAATTTCATAACATAACGCATTTAGAGATTAAAATAAAGTGCAATAAGATCATTTTAGTTAGTCAAATAACCCATGAATCCTAAATGACAAATGAATACATTCAAATAGAAAATAACATTTCAGAATAGTTATCTATGAACAGACTTTCGGACTGATACATTGAAGTGTTACTTTTATCTTTGAGTTTAGTAATTATTATGTACTTTTGTTAAGATAGAAAAGAGTATTAAGGGATCATTAGATTTTTAATGATCGTTACATTATTGTAAACAATATAAAAAATAAGTTATATGGATCGATAGTAAATAATGCATGAAAAGCTAAATGTCGTAAGCTTTTCACATTAACCATAATTGAAGGTAACCCAATTCTACTGGATTTGATTTGATCATTATACTAAATGTAAATATATACTACAGTTTAAATTTCCTACCAACTATTGCGAAACAATGAACATATAGCAAAAATTAATAAAAGGATAAGGTTAACGATTGTCTACTTCCTCACTTTATATTTTTCAAAGCTTTGTACTGTTTATACCTATTGGGTATACATTTATGTTGAATTCAATAAATCCTATTCATTTCGTACATAAATGTAGTTTATTAAGTTACTACATGGAATGCCTAAATTTTAGGTATATATATATATATTTACGTTGAATCATGAAAGTTTATTACATACCAAATGATATACGATCATCAACTTACTCTTGTATCCTAGTTACCGAGATAAATATAAAAGTAAAAAACAAAAATAATTTCAGATTTTCTGATTCATTTATTAATATCATGGAGCTAGATTTTTTTCTTTCTTTTTTTCTTTTTGATGTTTTGTTCTATCACTGTTGACCCATTTTTTTGTCAAGTTATTTCGTTTTTTCTGTTTGGTTTGCATTAAACATAATAAAATAAATTTTGTGTAATGATCACTTAGTTACGCCTAAAATGTCATTTGTTCAATAGAAGAAGAAAAAAACTCATAAAAATTTAATTTTTAATCAAACTATCATATAGTTAACAAGATGTTTGTCAAATCAAGGAAATTATCTGTGAAATGAGAAAGTTATATTTATTTCATTAATTTTATGGGTGTAACAATAAAAAAAGAGAAGCGAGACATTTTTAATTACAGTGAAAACAAGATAATTATCTTAAAACAACCGAAAAAATTTTTTTTAATTTTCATTTATTCAATGATTAAGACTAGAGATTTAAATTTCATCAGTATAGGGTTGTAGAGATTATTAGGTTTTCGATTGAGATCATGAATCGAATGATATTAGATCACCATTAAAAAACTGAAAGTACTGGATGACCTTTTCGTTCTATTGTGGGACATTTTAGCAGTGCGCATCCATGATCTTGCATATAGGATTCATGATCTCAATCAAAAAACCTAATAATCTTCAAAATCTCATACCGATAGTTACTAGGTGCTGGCTAGTGACTGGCATTGTGAGGGAGTTCTCGGAGTTATAGTGGGAAGCCGTCATCAGTAGAGTTAATCCATGTCAGGTAGAGACAGGTATCTACGTCTGTACAATGAAAGATGGTCGTGCAATTTCGTGGATTGGTTGAGGTTAGGCGTTAACATCATTGGATACCGGCTCAATGGTCTAGAGGTTAAGCGTTCGCGCTCAAGACCGAAGGCTCTGGGTTGAAATCCCGCTAGCGGGATCGTGGATCCATAAGTCTATTAAAACTAATCTTACCTTGACGGTTTCAGTTTATTTATTATGACAATAATTGATTTTCTTAAAGTGTAATAGGAAATTTAATTAGCATAAAGCTAATGTTTGCTAGTGGAAATAACGTCGTTGATAAATGAAAACCGACTGCTAGATTTTTGAATAACTGTTTAAATCGTTCATTATTGATATTCACTAATCAGCCGGGCTTTCTAAACAATTATTCAAAGTAACTACTGACTAATACTAATATTGTCATAACTAAATATTTGGCAAGGGATAGTATGACTACGAGACTTGCCCGTTGCCTAACGCTAGGTTTACGGCAACAAATGTTTGATAATAGTTCAGTAAAGCACTATATTTTGGTGTTTCTGATACTAGAAAGCGACTGTATTTTAAAATATTGACTGAATTTGTATGTTGTACGAATATTCGTTTAATGATAATACTTTTTACAGTGACACTGTATTATAAAGATTCTAATCTAAAAAATAGATTAAATTACGATAGAACTGCGGATATTCATCATAAATAACTGGCATAAAACATAAAGTCTACACCAATGACTTCATTTTGAATAACTTTCAATAGATAACTCTCATGTATACATGAACATATTTATAATATACTGTTTGATATTATATACTTGAAATTTGAAACATCTATCTCTTAAAGATCACACGACACAGTTACTATTTGTCTGAATAAAAAAACAAAACAAGAAACCAGATGTTTATTAGAAATAATTAAAATAATACAAATTATCCATTAGAAACAAGTTTTATTTTTTTATAGGTAAAATCAATATTTACTAAATGTGGGCTAGACGAAGTAGGAAAAAAAACAACAAACAAACGAACAAAACAACAAAAAGCATTTGTAATTAGAAAGTAATGATATAATTAGTCAATAATGATAATAGTAATATGAATAGAAAAAGTCAATATAGAATATCTCGAACTGATAAACATAATTTTAGCTTTGATGATTTTGATTTCGATCATTACCCTGAAGAAGTCCAGAAGAGTTGGCTGGACGAAACGTTGAAATTATTCAAATTTCAATCATTGTGATTATTTCAAATATAATTTTCACATATAATGACTTTTCTATACTCGGTGCCCAATTTCTGTCAAATTATTCATTCTAATCTTGACGAATATTGCTATAAACATAATTCTAGTTTCTAAGCAATATATAATAATGATAAGCTATAGAATAGAAAACAATTACCTCCTTTTATTAACGTAATAATAAGACTTTTAATATTCTTATATCATAGTCATTATTAATTTCTATATGCATGTTAACAGTTATTCTATTACGTATCGTCTATGTCGTTTTTAAACTAACATCAATAATATGGAAATAAATTACATACAGGTGACTAATTCAATTAATCTATTAATCAGTTGATGTAATTGATCTAATACTTAAAAAATTGAAATCATTTGTGTTCTCTTCTCTTTTTCTACTTTTTAGTGGTGATAAAACTAAGCGGTGAATGATTTAAATCAAAGTTTATTCTGATGTGATTTATGTTTAGCTTGTTTCTTTTTCATTTAATAACTTGTCAACTATTTGTTATAAGATGATACAATCATCTATGTGCTGACAAGGAAAGAATTGAAGGTTCATCAATTATGTAGCAACAATTTAGTTGAATTGTTTTTAAAAATTAATAACATATTTAATTCACTTATTTCATGTCATTTGAAAGCTGTTTGTTTATTATGCAGTAATTGGCTCTATTAGGAATAATTAGTTTGAAGGCTTGAATTATTTTATTATACTATCAGAGTAAATTTATCACTGTATAATTGATGAAATGTAATTATCCACCTCAGACAATAGATGAAGGGTAGTATAATATCGTGAATCGATTGAAGTTAGACATTTACACCGTTGGATGCCATCACAGTGGTCTAGAGGTTAAGCGTTTGCGCACGAAACCGAAATATATGGGTTCGAGTCCCGCGTGCGAGGCCAGGCATATGCACTTCTGAGGAGTCCCATACCAGGATGAAACGGCCATCCAGAGGTTTCAGTTTTTCAATCTTGATATAGCTTAGATCGACTAATAAAGTCAATTATTGACATCGCTATAATCTGTTCAAATCCTAATTCTGTCAGATAACATTTGCTCATTACAAATCTTAAACAATCAAATACTTCCAGTTTCAAAATACTGCTGATATAAAAATGTTTTAAGATACCGAACTCACTAGTTTTCGTCAACTACTAAACGACTGTTTTGCTTAAATGTGTATTCTTTGTGATTATTTAAGAACTTTTAAAAGATAGAACTCATAGTCTTTAAATCTTATTACTCTGTTAAAAAAAGTGCTATTCGAATTATACGAGTAGTTTATTGAATATTTCGATGAAAATATATATTGAAGGAATTTATTTAGTTATTTATTTTCGTGCATTTCTTAAATTCTTATGTGTAAAAGATATGGCATGCAGTGTAAGTAAAATGTAGGGTAGGATGAAGTATAACATACGTTTTGAGCAATAATCTATAAAATGATTTACCTTACAGTTAATTTACAACCTGTTAACTTTGGCCACATGGACTACAATTTTGCATGTATGTAGCGTATGAATAAAAGGTCGTTTCTTGTTTATCATATATTTATTTCAGAGTTTATTTATCCATTAAATCATGTTAATATATGGTCAACTGGAATTGAAACGTCTTTAAAAGTCTTCAAATTGGTCTCTACAATATGATTTTGAGTCTAGAACCTAATAAATAAACAAGTTTTATTCATATACATAATACTATACATAAAGAATGCGGTACACCATCAATCAAACAAACTAATAAAAGTTGCAGTTAATTTATAATATAAAAAAATCACTAGAGAGATTTCTCTCAACTGATTCAGCGTTAATGAAATGACTTGTCAAATACCATTTATACAATCAAATAAGCCTATATATGAAAAAAAGACAGAATTTTATTCAACAAATGATACTCCATCATTGTATTATAAAATGAATAAATCTCATTAGAATTGAATTGATTCTACACTCACTTCTATGTAAAAGAAGGATGAGTAGATCCATTGCATCTTACATGAAACAAATCAACACATAATTTGATCGATAATCAATTAGATGATTCCATTGTTGATATTTTTGACTGAAATCCGGTCAATATAAGTTGGCATATATGCATGAACTACAAGATAATTCGAGTCATTACAAATTAAATTACAATTACTAACTGTTATTCAGGTGAGTGGCTATCTGGACTCAGTAACTAAGTG
Organism: Schistosoma spindalis; assembly: GCA_946903255.1. Taxonomy (NCBI): domain Eukaryota; kingdom Metazoa; phylum Platyhelminthes; class Trematoda; order Strigeidida; family Schistosomatidae; genus Schistosoma; species Schistosoma spindalis. Next base: position 22,354,706 of record OX336424.1, read on the forward strand.
AATAACGCATTGGAGTTTAAAGCAAAAGCTAGTGGGTTCGAATCTCTAAATATACATCAAATCTGGGATACAGGTACATCCAGATAACTAGTCCCAAATGAGATGAAATGCTCGTATTGAATTCCACTGCTAGCCAAAATTTATTTATTCTACATAGATCAACTTCTGGATAATCTGGTAATAAAAGATTTGGAGAGCAAACATTTGAAAATAATCACTATTCGTATATTTGATTTAAATAACATTATCAGAAGTAAGAAAGATATTATTAATAGTTCAATGATGGTAATCGCGCATTATAAGTTTCTGAATGAATTTATAAACCTTTATCATTAGATTTCAATTCATTATCTTAAGCTGATTAAGTTTAGTTAGTGATATAAATTTTGTAAATATACTCTTGTATAGGGAAAGCTATGTATACTACTGAGACGTTCCTTCACAAAATGAAAGTAATGTTGATCATATGATTTTTCTATTCTATGTCACTTCATAATGAAAATTAATTTTAACTATTCATCAAGTATGTTACATAATTTATAAAGAGAATAATGATTTGAAACTTATTCATTATATAATTATTACTTAATTGATTTCATTGAATAACATCAAATCCATATGAAATGACTATAGTAAAGATTAGTTTGTGGGTAATATGAAAATATAAAAAAAACAACTTACTATAACACTATTTCCTGTATTAAAACGTTTATCCTTTATTAAATTTGATACCCTTCATTGGAACTGAATATGAATAGTTTATAATAAAACTAGGAATACACGCAAAATTAAAACAAAAAGCATCTAACAATGTAAAAAAAAGAAATTGAATTCATTGTTTAATTATAAGACATTTTTGTCTTTTAAACTGTCTGTCAATTATTGTTTAAATAACCGAGTTATGGTTTTTACATAAATTGTTTTTGATTGACCAATAGTTAGATAAGTTTAAATGAACTGATTTATTGAATTTTAATTGAGAAAACGTACAGAAATTTGGACAGATCGATATATTTACGAAATGTTAATAATATGTTAATAAAATCAGCTGATAAACATTTTGGTGATAACAAGTTTAACATTCAAATGTATTAGTTAAATTTCAATAGTTGAAATCATAAGTCAATAGAAGCTAGACCATTATGGAAACATTGGACGGCCGTTTGGTCCTAGTATGGGACTCCTAAGCAGTGTGTATCCACGATCCCGCCCTTCGCGAGATTCGAACCTAGGACCTATCAGTTTCGCGCGCGAGCGCCTAACCACTAGACCACTGAGCCGGCATCCAACGGTGTTAATGTCTAACTAATATACATTAAACGATTAGAAGTATTTTGATTATGAATTTTGATTTGATTTTGTTAACATTTAATTAAATCGTATTTATTTAATAGTAAAACAGTATTACTATGCATAGTAACAGTTCGTTCATTTAGAAAATGTTCTGTCTGCGGTGCAATTATTAATGTTTACGAGTAATATTTAAGTATTAAGTAATAAGTTATATTTAAGTAGTAAGTGATAAGTTGTACTTAAGTGATGAGAAAAGTAAAAAACTAAGATATTATTATTGCATTAAAGGTTTCCTATAAACAAAACCGGTGAACAATGATCGGATTAATCATTTTGTAAATAGTTTTAGGTTACTCTATTTTTCATGTAACTACAAGTATTATTATTGATTTAACAGTACTATAACTCCCCCCCCCGAATACATAAATATTCAAATTAACACTCACTGTACCTTATTATTTCTTATTAATTTCATATAATTATACACAATATAGTCTTCTACCAAACTTTGATCGAATTTGTAAATGAACTATGATTTCTCTCAGCCTATCTGATCTATATATATTCTGATTATTAATCTCATAATTTCATTTAGCTTATAGGCTGATTTAAGTTAACATTACATCTAGGTTATTACAACATGGATAGTTTTATTTTATTTAACAATCATGTATTCATTTGTAGTAAATTTAAACGATGTATTTTGTCTTAAACTTGATTACTTTTTGAATTATAAATTTAAAAATACATAATTGTATAACCTGAAGAGGATTAATTGGAAAGAATACTCTACGTTTACATCTTAGTGTTTTATTATGATAGAGATTTTTAAATAACTACAAATAACTATAAGGGCCATACTCCTACAGTTGAAAAACATATGTAACTCAAAACAACCGTCAGCCAACATCAAAGTCGGAATCTTCAGTATGCAGTTCAAGACAGTCCTACTGCATGGAGCTGAAATTTGAAGGGCTACAGCAACCAACATCAAAATGGTACAGGTGTTTATAAACAACTTTCTACTCAAGATACTAAATGTTCGTTAACCGGATACCTTCAGCAACAGCCTACCATGAGAGAGGAAAAACCAACTTCCAGGTTAAGAGGAATTAGGAAAATACGTTGAAAGCGGATAGGACATAGGTTACGAAAATCTGCAAACAAAATCCTGGGTCAGTCGTCAATTCGGAATCCTGAAGGGAAACGGAAAAGAGGGAGGCCGAAAAACACACTATGTCGAGAATTGGGGGCAAAAAATGAAAAAGATGAATAGCAACTGGAAAGAAGCGAAATGAATTGCTCAGAGCAGGGTTGTATGGAGCAAGCTGGTGAGCTGCCTACGCTTATCCATAAGGAGTAACAGGCGTAAGTACTTACAAATAATTATAGCATTAAACGATGTTTGAAATTTCTTAACTAATTACTGAAATAAACTGTTTAATTCTATCAAAATGTTTCATATTACATAAAGTCAAAAGCGAGTCTCATTAAGTTTTAAATACTTAATTCAATTTGTTTTTTGTGTTTTTTGCTTTTTAAACGAATAAGCTGGAATGTGATTTTAATTTAGTTATGTCTTTATAAATTAGAACAAATGAGCTCAGGTCGTGTTCAGTTCATTTGAAAAGATTTAATTGTTTTTCGGGTTTAAGTGTGATTAAATGAAATCTTATATGTTGAATGTACTTTTTTGTTTCATCTATGTCTATGTTAACACATTAGTTAAGTTCTTTTCAAGTTCTTTTTAATGTCCTATATATGGTTAAAAATTTCTGAGGGTTAATTAAGTGGAAACAGAAAATTCACGTAACTGCAGAACGCTAATGATGTGAACCTTTTCAAGATTTGTTAATAGAATCTATTGGTTTCAAATCATTTGTTGTTTTGAAAAGTCATATGTAATAACAGCGATTCCTTAGTAAAATCACACTTAATGTATCGAGTAGAAATATATGATGTTTCAAACAAATAATTTTATTTTTTGATTGAGATCATGAACCGATTGTTGTTAGACCACCACTGAAAACATGCAAGAACCGTGACTAGTGGAGCTAATCCATGTCAGATAGATACAAGTATCTACCTCAGTACAATCGAAAATAGCCGCATGATCTCGTGGATTGGTTGAGATTTGACATTAACATGATTGGATGCCGGCTCAGTGGTCTAGATGTTAAGCGTTCGCGCGCGAAACTGAAGGCCCTGGATTGGAATCCTGCGAGTGGGATCGTGTATGCGCACTGCTGAGGAGTCCCACAATAGGATTGGACGGCCGTTCAGTGCTTCCAGGTTTTCAGTGATGGTCTAACATCAATCGGTTCATGATCTCAATCAAAAACTTAATAATCTTCACAACCACATAATAGTAAATATATTTGAGTGATTACATCAAAGTGAAAATTCTCGTTTGGACATTTAAAAAATGATGAAATAAGAGAAGAAATATTTCTTTTCAATTAGTTTTTTATTACATCTCCTACAATAGTATGTTTAAAGATCGTTCAAAATTTAAAATGACAGTTTGAAAGGGGTAAGACACTGGGTACGTAGAAGACATTAATGTATGTATGCTTTTCCACCTAACTATGTAGTCCGAACGTATTGACGAAAATAATCAGTTTTAATTATTTATATCTGATGATAAAAATTAAAATGTACAAAAATAATAAAATAGATACTAACCAAATATTAATATTTTAAACAAAACTATTAACAAATCAAAGTACGGATCAGAATATAGTCCAAACAATAAGAATGAAATTGTGCTAGTAGATTTCTGATAGTTACTGTTAGTGTGGTGTGTGCTACTGATGTCGACAAATATAAGTAGCATGTATCATCAATCTAAAATGAAATGTCTGGCAGTAGAAGGTTACGAAGATCTAAGAGAAAAGATCAAGAACATAGAGTGATTGGTATGGAAACGAAGGAACAGTGAAGAGGGAGAAAATTGATTGACATTTTATGAATGCTGTATTTAGTGTATGGTTCTCAGATTTGACTAAAACATCCTGTAATTTTTTATTCAAATACATTTGGTTGTACCCTCCTGTGTCTTCGTTCATTGGAGTACGAAATTTAAAAAAAACTTCAAGTAATAATATACCAGATTAGTATCAATGTAATTAGACTAGAGTTTGCTTCAAGAGTAAAAATCATACCACATTACAGTGAACAATATCAAGTTATAAGGGTCCCTTCGTCAAAATCCAGTTGTATGAGATATATTTTTGGATAATCATTCATACAATGATACATAAATGCCTTGTTATTATTATTATTATTTGACTGAACCTTCTTGAGACATTTTAAATAGATCTGGATAGACAATAAAATGAATGAACTCGGTAAAATACTTAGTTGTAATAAAATTTAATGACTGCTGAGTACTAACCGATGCTGTGTCTGTCTAGTGATGCTTTTTTAACGTGATTGCTAGTTTAGGGAATGCTACTTTAAATCCGTTAGTGATCATCGTTTTCCTCAAGACTACAGGTACGCCATTCTGATGAATGGAAAGTAGGTTCACGTTTTTTTATCTGCAATTCATCTAACATCACTCAGTAATAATGTTTGTGTTTAATTAGAAAAAAGGATTAGTATAAATGAGATTTGTTTGTGAAGACATTTATGATAAACAATTAAGGTAATTTGGAGAAATGTTCATCTGTAAAATAACGGAAAAGTTTGTAAACTCTTCATGTTAAAAGTTAACATCAGTCTTTATAGTTACATATTAAAAAGATTAAGAGAGAGAGAGAGAGAGAGAGAGTTGAGTTACCACTAAGAAGTAGAAAATGATAACAAACCATTTTTAGATACTAATTCTACACTGAACATAAAGTCAAATAAGATAAGACTATTTATAATAAGTTTCATAATCATCTTCAAATTGATAATTCTCTATGAATAATGAATAACTAACATTGCTATACCTATAGCTTGTATTGATTAATGAGTTTTTGAGTTCTTGATAAAATTCTATATTTTAATTTGTTCATTTTTCTTATTTTATAAAACGAAAGGAAGTATTCTTCTCGGTCAACTTGAATTAATCACATTGAACTGTTTATTTTTAGTAAATTATTTGCCCAAAAGAAGATGACTAAATTACAGTTTAAAACTATGAACAAACATTAAGACTTTGAATTATTTCTGCTAAGATTAGTTTTAATGATAAAAATTAATCCTAATATTTATTTGACAGTTTCATTGGTCGAATGAAATCTTAGCATTATGATTAGCCTTAAAAAACTTATTGAAGACATACTGTAATCTAATATAATTCATTCATTCAGATATAATTATGATACAAATAAGGTCATTATTCAATATTGATATATTCTTTTTATTGGTAGCCAATATTATTGTGAAATGTGAATATACACGAATGTATATCTGAATTTAACATATATTTAAAGATAGATGTATATTAAAAGTGCACTGTAATCTAAATATGAAATGAAACAAAATCATTTTTATGGTTATAAGCAAAGATGGCAAGTGGTTAGTAGTGGAATTCAGGACGCGCGTTTCGTTCTATTTGGGAATCATCAGCTGGATGTACCCGTATTACAGAGTTGATGTTCACTCCAGAACTCGAACTCAGTACCGTTCGTTCTGAGCGCCATCGCGTTATCTACTTGGCAACTGAGTCCTGATAGACACTTGCTTGCGCAATGGGTGTACCTTCATTTAGAGTTGATGTGCACTCTGGATGCTAGCCACTATCCGTCTTTGCCTATAATACATATGAACTAAGGCAATATCGAGGCAATACTCACAGTAATCACACATTCCAATAAGTGACTAATCAATTTCAGTCCTAAACATCAATGGAAAGATTCAAGTAAACAATACCAAGTGAATTCATTTATATGTTTGTTGAAAAATTCAGGAATAAAAGTGGAAAGTCAGTTATGCTACTAAGTAATAAACTATAGAGCTTCAAAATTCACTGAATCTAAAGCAATCGACTTATTGTATTGTTAGAGAACCTAAACCAAATATAATTTGTTAGTTAGCCATACGTGTTTATTGTTACAAGCAGAGTTAAAATATGGTTTATCCGTTCACTCTGTTAGATTTGACGATTATGAGGAAAAATGTAAAAATCTATCTGAACGTTTACCAGTCTTTTTAGATTATCCACACGGATTTGTTTTGTATCTTGACAAGAGATATTTTATTTTATGAATAAAACATATAGTATAAAATATATAGTAAAACAACCTCTCTTTTCCTATCTATATTCAAATAGTTATTTGTGTCATCATCTCATTTAATGTTTCACTATCCTATTTACTTTTAAATTACAGAAATATCACAAGTCAATATGTTTCAACAAACAATCTTAAAATGGGGAAAACAATTCAGACGGAACATGCAAAAGATCAGCAAGCGTCATCTTCTTCCCCAACACCATTTCAACAGACTGCTAATGATACAGCAATTGTTACAAATGCTGGACAATTGAGTAGATCAGGATTTTTACGTCATCCATTACGTAAAGCTATGAGTTATGTGAAACCTCAGTCAGAATCTTTTGTATCAGTTAAATCAGCTTCAAGAAGACTTCATCACACTTCAACTATTGAAAAACCGGATGATCCAAAATTCAGATCTAGCAGCAAGAGTTCAAGTCGTAATTCACTTTATAACAATATAAAGCATTTTGATTTATCAACTAAGGTAAGAACAAACCATAAGTCTCAATCTAAAAAATGAAAAAAATTCACTTAACAATTGATTACACCATGTTGGTTACCGCCTTATCATATTTAACTTAGATTTATAGAATGTTTTGTAGGGAAAATCAGAGTTTTGTTTTTCTCAACAATTCATATATCAAATATACTTTCTGTATTGAGGTTGAGCTTACTATGTTTCTTTTCTAGTGTATATTGTGTTTCCACACTATCAAATTTTTGTTTAGATTTTTTACCGACTAGTGTTTGTTTAGACAATTTTGGTTTCCTGTTTAGTAGTTACAATTAATCAATGAATAATTCCTAAGTAACCAGGTATTCATTAAGAAAAAGAAAAAATATTTCGAATATACTAATGGCGATCAAAAGAAAAAAACTGTAACATGATTTAACTATATACAGAAAGCGGTCCCCTTCCTAGATTTTTTAATAGCCAATAACACATTTTTCCAACTTAAAAAATCTCCCCCCATTTTAATAGTATGGTGTTTGAATAATGGCTCTAATTTTTCTTAAGTTTAACAAACAATGTTGTCTAGACGATTGCTTAAACAAAGGATGTTGTTTTAGATGAATCTTTAGATGTCAAACAAAATCTTATGATGGTACTTCAGTTACATGTTTTGCTTTATAACATTATATTAAAGTTGAAATTTGATTGGTCATATATTTTACAGTCTAAATCATTCGACGTCGTTTTTTATATAGAAAGTGGGAATTTTGATTGATGTAGTATTTCGTGGAGCGTGCTAAGGTTTAGCGATATCATTCAAGTGGCAAATGCTAATAATCATATGATTCAATTTGTTTAACAGAAGTTAACAACTACAAAATATTGGTTGTAAGTTATAAGGCAGCGCATTTTAAATTTTATGGAACAACGATAGTTTATTAACAACTAATAAACTAATGGTTTCTTACATCACATTTATGAATCGTATGGAAATGTTTGAAGTTCAAACACCTCAAAAGGCTGTTGTAAGTATTCGCAACCCAATAACATATAGATCTTTTAATCCAATTAACACATCACAAGCTTAAAATGATAATTTCAGAAAATTCTCATAACTTGTACACAATTATGTCAAACGTCTGATTTGTGAAAATATTTAGAATAAAATAACGTTTGAGGACTATTTGAATAACAGCTTTTTTCTAGCAAAGTTGTCTTCTATGGGATGGAGATACGGATCTCATGTCGAACCTTCCTCATATACCCGTGATTAGGATCGGTATTAACTCTAGAAGTGCTATAGGCAGAGTTAATTAAAAGCATAAATGAACGTATTTTCTTTGATAATAATCATTCCGTGAGTATTGATTATGATGCGCAGTGTTAAGGGATCAACTTAATAAAACAACAACAACTCAGTCATTTTAAAACTTTAATTTCTTAGAAAAATGATTTTTTAAATGTGTCTAAAGTGAAAAATAATTTGCATTAAGAAAAGCATTTAAATTGATTTAACAAGTTATGAACTACAATATCGTCAGTTTTTTCTGACAAAAATAAGCGAACGCGATAAAGAAGGTTCCAGTTTTAACTCTATTTTCCAATACTTTTTTATTAAAAATAATATATTCATAAGCTTTCTGTGTATTCGTATTTTGAAAGTATGTAAAATACTGGATATTATCTGGGAAAAAAGTCTCATCAGTATAAGGGTTGTGGAGATTATTAAGTTTTTGATTGAGATCATGAACCGATTGATGTTAGACCATCACTGAAAACCTGGAAGCACTGAACGGCCGTCCAATCCTATTATGGGACTCCTCAGCAGTGCGCATACACGATCCCACTCGCAGGATTCCAACCCAGGGCCTTCAGTTTCGCGCGCGAACGCTTAACATCTAGACCACTGAGCCGGCATCCAATCATGTTAATGTCAAATCTCAACCAATCCACGAGATCATGCGGCCATTTTCGATTGTACTGAGGTAGATACTTGTATCTATCTGACATAGAGTAGCTCCATTGATCACGGCTTCTCATTAAACTTTGAGAATTTCCTTCACGAAGCCATTCACTATTGAGCTCATGATGTGGGGGTTGTGGAAATTATTAAGTTTTTAATCGAGATCATGAACCGATTGATGTTGGAGCACCATTTAAAACCTGGAAACACTGGACGACCTACTTACGTATACGATGTTGTATCAAATAACAAGAACAATTATTAGTTTGTAGGTTTACACTTTATTTATATTAAATCATTCTTTACCATTGTTTCAATAAACCAACTCTGAAAATGTCAATGAAATAACAATTATTGATTTCTATGGCAAAATCTACCAAAACTTTGAACTAGATATATGCCATGCACTACTATATACTATTCAGTATTTTTTTTAAAAAATTGAAATTATCGAAAGGAAATGAGTTAATTACAGCAAAATGTGATCATTACGTAACTCCAGTGCATTTTCAAATTTACAAAATATAGTCCAAAACTAATCAGCAACAAGTCTATATTATTATTATTATTATTATTATTATTATTATTATTATTATCGTTATTAGAATCATTCATAATTTATTTATGTAAACTTGAATTCAACCAAATAAAAATTAATTTCCTCAGGTTTATATTTTATTGATAGTAAAGTACATTAATTATTTCTTGCTTTATTATTCACTATTTCATTCGACTTTTATTTGCTTCTTCTTTTAACAAAAAAATATAAAGACATCTGTGCCAACGAATGAATGTTTACAAATGAATGATCATTCAAATCGATCAACTATACAGGAAGTTTACACTGGGGAATCATGTTATTCAACAACACCTAAACAAGCCATAAAATTTGATGTAGAAAGAAAAACCAAACAAAAAGAGTAAGTAATCCTGATTGTATCTTTTCAATAATAAATAGAATTTCAGGTTGTTAATATATATATATATATATATATATATATATATATATATATACGCCATTGATGTTGCAGTTAGGATATTAAAATCAAAACCATTTTTCAGTGACTTATTTACACAAAGATTTTGTTGATAAGAAAGGAGATATATCTAGGGAAAACAAATGAGAGCGAATTTTATGGTTAATATAACCAATGTGGTGTGTGCTAGTGATGTCAACAGATATAAGTAGTATGTATCATCGATTGGAAGTGATATGGAAGCGATAGTGCTTGAAGCAAACGGTACTCGGTTTGAGTCGCGGAGTGAACATTAACTGTGCGATGCAGGTAAATCCAGCTGACGAGTCCCAGATAGGACGAAATATGAGTCCTGGATTCCCCTTCTAGCCACTATCCATTGTTGCTTAAAAAGCTTGTGACTTAAGGCTATATCGAGGTAATCCTCACAGGATACACATATGCCATGGGGGGATACAAGTAAAACAACACCAAGTGAATTGAAATTTTGGCCAACGAAATATCTGTATGGATTAAATTCACAATTTATACCATCATTTAATTTTTGATAGACCTAAATATTTGCTTTACTGTCTTACATTAAAATGCACTTCTTTTTTCTAAACAGAATGTTATGAAAACTTCAAAATTACTTCCGTATAAACTGCATGTTTTCACGTGACTAAAACGGTATTCAGTTCTTGACGTACTCAGTTTCATACAAATGACAATATACTGAAATAAATCACTAGAATAAATCATTTTGTCTAATGGATTTTTCTAATTTTTAAACTTACATCTTGATAACAGATTGAAATATAATGTCAACTGGCCTATAATGTTGTTGATAAGTTTTACGTATTTTCTATTTGTTTATTTAAAATAAATTAAAATGAACAAACGAAACAGAGTTTGGTAATTAGATTGTTTGGCCATATTTATATTATATGATACAAGTTTGGATATCATCAGTTAAATAGTTTAATTTTAATCTTACTGAATATAGTCACTAAGGTTCGCATTACGATTTATGTGATTTGTGTAATTCAGTTACTAAAAACAATGTCAAAAGCTGAAGTATTTTATCACGATTATTTTAAATAGTCATAGTAATACCGAAAGTGTAGATACTGTCATTCAGTTGTTATTGTTAACCAACAACAGAAATGTTGTAACGTTCATTAATGACAACAGTTACTAATGTAAATAATCAATTATATTGAATGAATGTGAATAGCCCTGTTTAATTTTATAGTGATTTTATAAAATCTATCTCTGATAATTAAGATTTGTGTCTACTATTAATAATAATTTGGTAGATTCCAACAAATAATGATGACACTAATAATCATAATAATATCAATAATAATCGAAATCAGTATTCAAATTATATTTTAGGCAGAGTTGGATGATTATTAACGGCAAAATTCAGGACGTACACTTAACCTTATGTGGGACTCATCATCTGGATTGACCTGCATCACAGTCTTAGTGTTCACCGTGGGACTCGAACCCTATTCATTTCACTTCGAACGCGTTGTTCACTTCAATATTGAGTCCAGAGAGTCAATAGTTTGTGAAAATTCAGTGATAAACACCAATAGGAAAAATTAAACAACTAATACAAAGATGAGTTAAAGTTAAAGTTTACCCTATTGAGCAAGCTAGTAGCTATCAGCACTCAGTAACTAAGCGGGTAGCGAGATGACGTTTGAAGCGAACAGTACTGGGTTGGAGTACCTGAGTGAAAATTAACTCGGAGGCAAGCACACCTAATTGACGAGTCCCAAATAAGACGAGACGCGCATCCTGAATTTCACTGCTAGCCTCCATCATCTATGCTTACAATACTTGTGACTTTAGGTAATATGGAGGCGATTCGTACAGGACAACCACATTCCTTAAGAGATTGATCAATTACTATCCTAAACATCAATGACAACATGCAAACAGCCAATATAAATGAATTCAAAATCAAATTGCATTTTGATGCATCATTACAATTACACTGTATATTCTATTTTACTATTTCGATAACAACAATTTCTTTTATTTCGTTCTTTTGGTAATTAAATTTTTTCCTACAGTGGGAAAATATCTTAACATGAATGGGTAACATATGTTATTGTTTTTCAAATTAACTCATTTACCGAATTATTTCATTTTTTCTTTTACAACATCTTTCATAGGTTCATTTACTTGATAAAGACTTGAGATGTAAACCTATAAACATGAAATATTATACATGTTGCGTTTTATAGGTTTCAGTTTCAGATGAACCCTTTTGTGCATATATATATATTCCGCCATCATGTAAACACGTGTGTAGTGTAACTGTATTATATTTATACTACTGTGATAAACATTTTACTAAAAACATAAGTTGGGTATATATCATCTTCAATTTACGTGTACTCAATACTGTTTGTAGATACCTATTTATTCATAAAACAAAGTAAGAATACTAATTGACAAAAGTATCACTGATGATAACCAAATTAACTCAGTGGATATAAATATGTATAATTAATTAGAACATTACTCTATCAATGAATTAAGAGAAACTAGTAATAGTTTTTATACCTGGTGTTAAATATAGAAAATCTAAAAACTAAACACTCTTTTAAACGACGTGAATCAATTGGATTGTGTTTGAATATTTTAGTAAAGCAATTGTTACTGATTTGTCACTCTTAGACTTACATCACTTTAATTCTTAGATTATAAAATGTAAATATATAAGAAATTTATACTAATTAATTCAAAACGAGCTTAGGCTACTGATTAGTTAATTAATCATTGTTACTAACCACTATCAGAGATACTTAAAGGGAAATATCTTGTGGTTTGGGTTACTTAAATCCATATAAGTAGCATATAATGGTGGTCAGGCATAGAATGTATTTCAGTAGAAGATCGAGAAGGAAAGAACAAGAATGCAATGTAATTGGTATGAAAATGTATGATCAATGAAATCTGAGACAAGGAACTGACATTTGCAAAGTAACAGTGAAGTTTGGGACGATGGATTGATATTTTGTAAATTAACGATTTACTATATGGTTCTCAGATTTTATTAAGATGCTTTGTAATTTCGTGTCAAATACATTCAATCGCCCTCACTGATGTTCTTGTTCATTGCATCTTATTTATATTGGTGTATTATTATTATTATCAATACTATTATTATTAACTGTCAAGGTTTTTGTCGTATTAATTAAAACCAGATCAGAAAAATATAAGACCATTTTAAGAACTAATAAATCTAAAAGAACATTGAACAGATATTTTAACATAGTATGCAAAACGAGACTATAATTTATGAATGAACCAACCAAATTTAGGATAAAATTAGTCTTGGGTTTCGGCGTGGAATTCATTCATCCGTTTGGCTAAATAGCGTTTTGGCATTGTAGCTGATCATAGTTCATGATAAAAACCTTAAATCTAATTTCTAACCTTAATCATCAACTTTAAATCATAATTCTCATTCCTCACACTGGTTTATAATCGTCATTTACTCCTAGATATAGATGGGCATTCTGAAGGTCAGTTTGATGTCTCTCAAAAGTCGTCCATAAATTATAGTCTTGCCGTTGATGAAACAATCCAAAGTGTGACTGGTTCCCATAAATATGTTCACAAAACAGATCCTAATGATTAATCATGTTTATTCAGAATTCGTTTTCGACTTTTTTGCTTTATTCCAGTTAAACAGTTCATCTAATTGAAATACAGTTTTGAAATCGCGTTATAATTATTTTCAGGAGTATAAATTTGTTATTTTAAAATTTAAAGAAATGAACTTTAGCAATAATCAAGTTTATTTCAATTAGTTTCGATCATAGTTTTACAACTCTATATATAACTGACCGGTAATCGAGTGATAATCGATGTTATGTTTGCCCAGTTCCTCAGCACTGATCGATTTTTTTTCGATCAATTTAAAACATGATCACTATTTTAAAAGATTCGACATCGAGTGCACCTTTTTTAGATATTCAGTGGCTGGTAGGGAACCCCAGATATCGGTTTTGTGGTAATCGACACTAGTCGAATAGGCATACCTGTAGTCTTGAAAAGAATGTTACCAATTGAATTCTGGCCCTTAATGACCAGCATCGTCGTTAGAGACATTAACACTGAGTTATTCGAACAGTCGTTACAATTGTTCATTAAATTAATTACAATTAAATGATGATAACTCAGTTAACAGTATTACAAATTCTCAAGTATTTGTTGAACTAGTAATGAATGATTAATAAGGTAATTTCTAACATCAAAGCGTACAAGGTAATAGTCATATTGAAAATAGAAACAATCTAATAAGTAATCTATAAGTGGCTGCAATAAAGTTAGTATATAAGATATTAAGTAGTAACATAATTAAGAAAAAGGATTGTTAGAAGATTGAACATCGTCAATCATAAACACATCATGTGATAAGACGTTCATTGATCAACGATTTGATTTGGAAAAGAAAGAGTAGTTATAAGTTTGACTCTCATAATAAACTTGTTTGGCATTTTTGTTCAATGAAATTAACGGCTTCATAAATAATCTATTGACTATGCCCACACGTGATGGCATTGTATAATGCCAATTTTATTGTTTTATTTCGTCGTGTTTTTCGGTTCCTACGATATAAATTTGTTGAAATCAATGTTGCTTTTTTCACAAAATCTGAGTATTTCTTGGTACCTTTCCATAAATAAAGAAGTAATCAGTGATAATGAATCAAATATATAATCATTATATTTAAATTGAAAAAATATGGATGTAATTAAAAATGTTGCCACCTCATTCCAGCTGAGTGGCCTAAATTTTATGAACTAACCAAGAAATCTAAAATTCTCAGGTTTTATTCTATGAAGAGAGTGGACATGTACAAATGACTACGTTCATACCAGAACTAAGCCATTGACTAGTTATTCCCAGTTTTTAATAATTCTTTGGTTGATATCACTGATTGACGAAATACACTTATTCAAAAGTATTTATTAACAAAGTATAACAACATAATTATTTTAATATTGTATTTCTCCTAATTATAGTATCCGCCATTTGAATGATTTAATAACGAATATTTTACCAAGATCGTTCTCTAATGCATTTAAACGACCAGTAGGTAAATGTAAAAGCGCATCGCCTACAACAGTAAATGATCATCATATAGAAAAACTGATTGATTCTTTCAGATTTGATAATTTTGAAGCGGAAAGTCAGCATTCAGAGAAATCTTCTTCTGATTTCTTAACACCTAATGAAGCGTCTCCAGTTCTTAGTGATAATAATGTACCAACACGAAGTCAACTACAACAATGGGAACAATCATTTGATAAGCTTTTAGCTGATACAGGTAGAAAAATGCTTTTTTTGATTAATTACTGTGTACGTTTCAATATACCTGAAAATATTCATTTAAAATAGATAATTTGTTACGTATAGTTAAAATCGATATACAACACAAACGTATTCTTATAAAAGTTTAAATGTAATGTTTCACGTATTTGTGTTATGTGAAGGAGATTAGATAGAGATCCTGGATTTAATCCTTGGCAGGGTCATCAATAAATATTATTGTGAGATTCTTTATTTAAATGAAATAGCCGTCAGGTACTTACAGGTTCTCACTGTTTGTCTAACCAAGGTTATTCCATGATGTAAAGTATGTATATATAATAACAATCCATAATTTAATCTTCGAACACAACAATGTCATAAACTAACTAGTTTCATTGTCAATAAACAATGAACTTTAGCGAAGTCATTTCTTCGAAATTCTTTAAATATTTGTAATTCATCAGTATCAACTCTTTAAGATATAATATGTCAATCTCAACTGAGAACCAATGGAACTTAAACCTATGTTTATAATTTGGACAAGAAAATAATAACTAAATCACCGTCATAAATTTCGTCAACTATCTAATAAATGCAATGAATATCAAGAACTTATGTGTTTGATCGAAAGGATCAAATAAGAATGGAATATTATCGAAAAGTGATAAACTTAGAGGTCGTTTAAGACTCATTGTATACTTACAACTGTTTTACTGTTATTCTTCAATAATAACAATAAGTATATGGCTTCCTGTAGCAGTAGTATCTAGGTTTCTCAAAGTGAATTCAAGTAGAAAGCTGTTGTATTAAGTTTTTCATTTATTATCATGATCAATAACACTACTTGAACAGTTAGTATCTTTTCAATTTTTTAAAACATCAAATACTCATAGATTTTTATGCTGAATAGAATCACAAACATGCCATTTTTTTCTTTAAATTCACTCATTAGTAAGTAATTTTACGCATAATTTAATTTTACAGATGGTTTATCTCAATTTCATCACTTTCTGAGATCAGAATACAGTGAAGAAAATATAGAGTTTTGGTTAATTTGTGAATTATATAAACATCTACCACAAGAAGATCTTGGTGAAGAATCACGAAGAATCTATCGTCTTTATTTAGCACCACATTCACCACATGAGGTAAATTGTGAACTAAAATTAATTTTACTATATGTAATACATGAATATGAAAACATTTGTATTTAATTAGTGGTGACTATGGAAAGTACCAATTCGCTGTGGTTTTTTGATCGACTGGTCATAAAATACGTTTTAGGTTCCCTAATAACACAATCTGTTAGTACAGTGTATTTATTTTGTTTTAAAAGTAAAAAAATATGTGTTTTAAGGTTATAATACAAAAGCTAGGAATAATAATACTTTTATTTTCTTAATATTACTAAACATTTGTTTTACAAATGACCCAGGTATTTGATCATATTAGTTCTCTGAAACTACCACTAGGAAGTAGTTGTGAACTTCCGTAATTGGTTGACTTTCTTGAACATTTTAAACAGCATAATGTTGGAGTCATTATAAACTCTAACTAATGAAATCCTTCAGCCGTCGTTTCCTAATTATCCCTTCAGCTAGCAGCTCGTTTGTTCTCTCCCGCAGTAGGCTATTGCTAATGGTATCCGGTCAACGGACATTTAGTATCTTGAGTAAAAAATTGTTCATAAACGCTTGTACCATTATGATGTTGGTTGTTGTAGCCCTCCAAATTTCAGCTCCAAACAGTAGGACTGTCTTGACGTTCGTATTCTGACTTTGATGTTGGCTGACAGTTGTATTGATTCTGTATGTTCTTCAGTTGTAGGGATAATGACGTTGCTTTGATAATGCTTGACTTTAGGCCTGTATCAGATCTTCCTTGTTCATCCGTGATGCTGATCAGGTATGTGAAAGTTTCCACCTCACTTAGAGCTTTTCCATCAAGTGTGATTGGGTTGTTGTTCTCCGTGTTTTATTTCAGGATCTTTCTTTACGCTTTGTGTTTCAGAGGCTACACTGCTACACTGGCTAGTGATTTTCTAGTATGGTAAATATCTGCTTACCATAACTACTTTCACGGATTATTGATATAATCATAGTGAGTAGTGTAAATACAAACTATTAAAAAACATATTCATATTGTAATCATTTAAATATTCACCGATTACGTCAATATTCCGAAGTATATCTTAATAAATAAGTGACTGTCATATAAGTTTTGTTAGTTCAACTGAAGTAAATTACCGTGTAAATTACTATATTTTCTGACCAAAAGAATTAACACAAGCCAAGTGAAACCTTAGAAATTTCATTTCAGTCTTCTTTAAGTAATTAATTGAAATAAAATTCACTAAACACAGACCATTCTTATATAAATAATTCAATAATTTGGTTTCTATAATCTACTTAGCCATAATAAGTTACTTTCCCTATACTTTCAATTTATAAAGTATATTTTCATCATGATCAAACATTTGGTGATGTTAGAATAAATGATCGAGGTTTCGGATGGCAAAAATTAGTCAGTATCTTTTATGTCGTATGTATATACGTAACCTATAACAAATTTTGTAATTATCAGTCAATCTTTTTATATAACCGTTATATTCCTATCGTTAGGAATCTTTATATATATTTAATATCTGGATCAACTTCTTCAGTATATATGACTGAAAAGATCTTTTTAGTCAAGATAGGATTAATTGAGCAAACCATTTAAGAGTATACAGATATTTATTGTAACAGAAAAGATTATCAAGTAGTTATTGTATTATTTGTAGGGAATGATTGAATTCATTTTAAACCATATATAATTGTTCACTCAGAAAGTTCTCTATTTTTGAATACCTACTACTTCACTTAGAAAATACTTAAATATTACTTATTGATCAAACGTATGTTATTAATATGTTAATTCATGACCGTAGGAAGATCCATACAACTTCTTTTATTTTAATATACAGTTCATCAAAAAAACCGTATTGCATCACTTACACCTCTGTTTGTATGCTCTATGTTACACATAATGAAAAAGACTTTAAACAATGAAAACTCAAAATTCTATTTTTTTTAAAGGTTAATTTAGATTCGGAAACTCGGAATCAAACAATCGCTAGCATAACAAATCCAACTAATGAATCATTTGTTTTAGCTCAACAAACTATTCAAGGATTAATGAATAAAGACTCTTATCAACGGTTTTTACGTTCTTCATTTTATTTTGAATTAAAACAATTAGTTTGGCATACATATCCACAAAATGATGAACCTACAAAGACAGAATCTAATATACATGATACTATCATATCAGATAATCAAATTCAAAATTTCATATCAAGAGATCCAGTCATTGACAATACATCCAGTCCATGTTCTGAAGAAGAACATGTGAAGGTAGGTAATATAATTACCAAAATATTTTTTCCAATTAAATATCGACAGGTAAGAACTAAAAACTAAATTGAATTATACGCCAAATTTCTTTTCAAATAAACCGTTTACTTACTTGATAAACATTAAACTTTTATCTACTTTGTATATAATCTACTATAAGTCGTAAATAATCTGATTACATTGTTTCTCAGACAAGAAAGTTTTATAATCTAGCTTGATTGTTCTGTAATTTGACGAGAATATTTTTCAATAACCATTTGAATGAAATTTTAATTTGTTAATTGGATAGACAAGCCAATGTACATTAGTTAAACTATCATGGGTGTATTACACAAAAATATAATATACACTGATAGCTAGATCAATATAATTAGTCTGTGTAAATCATAGTAACCTAATAGATATTCGAAAATTTTGTTTAATCTAGTAATTAGTCTGCTTTTCCTAATTAACGAACAATAGTCAAACCACAGTTTTACACTAATGAGTTACAAAATTATGAATAAATGTCAAATTGTTTAGTCATTAGCCATCTATCGAAGTTAACTGAATAATTTGTAAGGCATATGATAAATTGACTGAGAATGCATAGTGACAGATTTTTGTTTGGTGTTAAGACTTCTACTCAAATTACTTGGTAGTACACTTTTCGAATAGAAAGGAATACAGATCAATAAATTTGATTACATATAACATTGTGTCCTAATGAGTACGTGATTGTTTAACAGAATAAGGTCTTATGATTTATCCAGTCAATAAATACTACTTTTAGAGAAATGTACATTTATCATTTATATAAGGGCTAAGACTCTATCACTAAAGCAAAGAGTTTATTTTCAATCAATGTCTAGCTTAAATGTATCTAAGGTTAAGCCAGTATATTATCATTATGGAAAATCAAATCAATTAGAATAATACAAAATGTGGATAACTTGTCATATGATTAAAATTACTATTTTTTATTCATTACTACTATTAATTAAATGCTACGAAGATATTTATTTATAGTTTAAACGTTTTAAATTGATTGTTAGATCGTATTTACACTTCCAATCAACATTTATGTGATACGGTAATCCAACTCGTACAGTTGATCAAATCGTCTTTGAAACTTGTGTGTAAAATCTAGTCACCACTTTCGATGGTTATTTTTACTACCCTTCTACTATATATGATTGTAAGTATATTTTATCGTTTACTTAATTAGCCGTTAAGTAACTTAATAGCTGAATTCATGTCTATTAAATCTAGACCACCATGAAAACCTGGAAGCAGTGGATGGCCGTTTCATTCTAGTATGGGACTCCTTAGCAGTGTGTATCCACAATCCCGAATGCAGCACTCGAACCAAGGACCCTCGATCTCGAGCGCGAACGCTTAACCGCTAAACCACTGAGCCGGCATCTAACGGTGTTAATTTCTAACTTCAACCAATCCACGACACTGTGCGACAGTCTACAATTGTTTTCCGTGAGTAACTACCTCACAACAGATATGGTTGAACTCCACTGGTCCTGAAATCTCACTGGGACTCGTAAAATACTAAGTCAACTGCTGATAACGCTCTATAATAAAGTTACCTTTATAGATTACATCTTTAATTAAATAACATTGTTTTGACCATTCTAATTTCCAGAAAAACCAGTTTATTCGTTCTTCTTAAGTCACATTTTCACCTTGTCAATCATTCACTTATTACCTTGACTGTTTTTATTTGAGCATATATGTATTGATCGCCCTATTACTCTCATGTTTCTAGCTTATTTTGTATGGTTTTAAATAATGCGTCCCGCTTTATTAAAATGCGTTGACTCACTTGCCATATCCTCTTGGCTTCTCCTTCATGGTTTTCATTTTGAATGTCTATATAGATAAACGAGTCCTTGAAATAGATTCAACAAACACAAGCCATAGTAACTTTTTGTTACTACCGTCACCCAAACAGCGTTAATCTAGGCATAATATACGGGGTTAAATAGCAGATTTATGTTTATAACATATTCATTTGGTCTTCATGATTGAAGTCAGATCAATGAACCGCTAAAAAGGCATGATTAGTTCATAAATTTGTTCAAATGTTTAAATTTACTCACATAATGATAGTTTAACATGGTAGTTATGATGTACTCGTTAAATGATAAAAACTTTGGAAGTATTTACTGTCACGGACAGATTCAGATTAGATGTTCAGGAGTCAGGACAATCATGTTTTCAATTTGACTTTTCGGAAGTGTAGACTTAAGACTTCATATAAAACCGAACTGATGACCATGTAGTATTTCGTAGTCAGTTCAAGTAATTTTGTTATTCTCTTATGGTCCACAATTTTGGATTCAGTTAGTTCATGATAAACAGACACTATTTATTGTTATCGATGAATTCTGTCTTATCCTTAGCGTGATCGGAATTTACAGGTCACGATTTCTGACAAAAACTTTGCGAATATTTCTCAAAAGTAGTCACTAATTAGTATATAATAATTGCTAACATACATCGTTACTTATATGAAGTCAATATGGGATGTGAACTGAAAAACCAACAATCTCTACAAACCTACTCTATATTAATTACTTTATGAAGTTAAAACCCGTCTTAATTAGTTGGCTTTAACTTGATTATTTTATGTAATAGATTGTAAATTATACCGAATTATCATTTTATGCACATAATTTGAAACAACATTTATACTTTCTAAACTTATATTTATTTGAACATCGTAATCCGTCTGCTAACAATTTACGTGATTAAAGTGTTTGATTCGATTAATTAATGACATGACTGAAAATTATTTACTTCTCAAGTTAATCTATGTGATTTATTATTTCATGTTAGACAGTGGCTAGCTTTGGAATCCAGGTTACGCATGCCATACTGTTTAGAACTAATTAGATGATTGTCTCTTTATTGCAATAGTGATACTCATATGAATTTATAGACTCAGTACCTTTATCTTCAAACTCAAACTCGCTATCTACTGAGCTACTGAATGCATATAATCATAAGCTCGATTCCATTTTCTAGCCATGACTTAACCTTAGTAAAAGCTCATGATAAAATAACAAACCTGAGACAATCTACTCAAAATTCATACATACCAGTAGAGACTGATACATGACACATAAATATGAAACACACTATTTCAATAGTGACGTCTTTATTCATGATAATGATAGTATATATATTCATGATCTTAAAGATTTAAATGTTTTACAACTGTTATCATTAACATTATTAAACTATTTCTAAGTTCAAAATTCATAAAAGAATAACTTTTATCTGTCATCAGAAAATGTTTATAAAGATTACAGAATAACTTAATTTGATGAATGATTAAATGCTAAAAAGAACAAATTACAATAAAATAAATAAGATCTCTTGTTTGGACGAAGCAAACTGAATAGTAGTAAAACAAAAATAAGCAAACAAATATCCGGATAAACAAATAAACAAATGATTATAAGCTAATAGTGATAACTTGAAACAAGTAGAATATAATAAAAGAAACATCATAACTATATTCAAGATAATAATATTAATGAATGAATGTAATAATCAGTTGACTTCACTGAATAATTTCATTTTGATGAAAACACAGATGGTGAAATGTTTTATCTCTTCTTCTTTCTTTTTCTCCCCTTGAAATTAGTTTAATAAAAGAAACAAATAACAATAATGACAAACGTTAATGATCTTAGATTACAAAAACAAATAATATTTAATCCTGAGATAATCTCAAATGTTTGTTTACTTAGTAATAAGACGAAATAAGGAAAAAAATGTTTCATTTAATAGTAGGGAAAATTCGTTGCTCAGGTGGATCATTTTTATGGAGTTTTGTTCTTTTGACGATGAAAGCTCCACGAGCAAATCATCCAGCTCTGAGAACAAAACTCCATCAAAAGTTTCATCTAATACATATCACTTATGTGTATCATCTTTTATATTGTAAAACTAGATAAAATATGTTTAAATAATTGTTAGCTTATCAAAACTTTTCATAGTCCTGTGATGACTGACCCTATGTCGAGCACACACAGGTTATTCTATTTTCTGGATAGACCAATCTATTCATTTTTCCTAAACTATATTTTGACCTTTTCACTTTGACTGCTTTTATGTAAGCGTATACGTAAGGTTTCTTTTTATCTTGATTATCATGTGTCTGTAACTTATTTTTATCTTATTATAAAAATCGATTCATGCTTGATTAAATCGAGTTGGCATACATGCGTTCTCAACTGGGCGTCATTTCGCTTCGCTCTCTTCTCTTTGCATTATTCGACTTCTTTGTTTCGTTTGTATGAAATTGTATGAACTGGTATGAGATATACGTACTCGAAAGTCATTCTCGTATTTGACTTGTTTGATTTCATTATCCCCTAACGTACAATATGTCGATAATTATATTCGAGGATTGGCGATGTGTATATTTCAATAACAATCATAATACGATTTATATGAAGTCAGATATCGTACCACTGAAGTCTTATAAAGACTTTAGTCATAAACACAATAAATAATAGTTACTCAATCATTGTTTTCAGTTAATTAATTTAGCATACCGTTAAGCACAACAGGATAATAATTATTGGTTAGTCAGTCTGTAGAATGTGTTCAGTAGAACAAAATCACTAGAATGTAATGAACAATGCTGTATTATTTAACTAGCGAAACGCCATAATTATATATTTACAGTCTTAATTAAATGAGAAGCTTTTAAAAATTGTTTGTTGTGAAGATGGTTTGGATCACTGATTGAATTGATACAAAAAAACAATTAAAAATCACATAGCACTTGATAACTATATCATCCTAATTTGGGACTCTAATACCATACCATCTTGTAGTTACTAAGTTACATTTCAGTTTAGGGAATCTGAATCATTTATTAAGTATATTATGTGTCAGACCACCATCGATATAGCCTCAAATCACAAGGTTTTTAATCAAGTACATCCAGTTGATGAGTCCTAAATAGGACGAAACGCTGGTCGTGGATTCCACTGCTAGCTACCATCTATCTTTGCCTAACAGAAAACAATTCTGAAGTTCATCACATGAATACATATTATGCATAAGAATAGAATAAATAATATAGTTGCATTTATTCAGTTCGATAAATAAATTGTCTTGATATGTTTCAAAAAGTGGAACAATCAGTTAGTGATATTTCAGACATTAGTTTACACTCATCTGTTGAAATACTTTAGCATCATAATTGTATTAAAGAGCATTTGTGAAGAAAACTAGTCGATATGAATTCAATTCAACCTTTTGTTGTCCATTTTTCTCTGAATAACAAATACAAAAAAAAATAGTTTTTTTATTTGTAGTTTGTTTTAACGCTTTAATGTGTACATCATGTAAGACGCATACACTTTACGAGAGAATTTACCTGGATACCTGATGTAACTTTTTGTGTTACGTAATATATAACTAGAGTATTGACACTAACAAATAGATTTTACAAATTGTTAATTCTTAAACTATGATCGGTTTATTTGAAGGAGCTGTGGTTAGACCAAAAGCTGTCACTAGACATAATTAAAATTTTACATTACTGAGGTATTATTATTTTTTGATAAGCTACGTGAAGTTTCAAATGTATTGATGACTTTGTTTAAATGGTTGATGAAAGTTGATTGAATGTGTAAATAGTTATTTTCTTGACCACTGAACATCTAGAAGAATTGTAGAAATGTTTGATTATAAATTCATTTATGATGAACTAAATTGTATAAATGTGCAAATTTCTCGCCCACCCAGGATGTATTTAGCACAGATAAAAATCTTAGTAATGTTCATTGTAGAAATATGTTTATAGTTCAATCTTAACTCCCCGAGAATCCTCATCTTCATGATGTTTTCAAAGCATAAATCAAGCAGAGCTCCATTTGACACATGAAAAGTCACTTAATCTAGTATTGATTCTTATTTATTTATTTCTGTAAATAATGCCTAAACCTGCAATTCTCTTTTATCATCAAGTGTGGTATGATTCTCAAATATAATATTGTTTACCACAGTTCAACAATGTATACTACACTAGGTAATGAGATTTATCTATTTAATTTACAAATTTATTCAAGACATATTCATAACAGTGTCTACAAATGTGTTTGACTTGCGCATAGATTGGATCTCCGGTTGTGTTTTAAAATGTAATTGATGCAAAAGTAGTCATGTTTATAATATAATGCAAAGTAACGGATTATGGTGTTAATAGATGAGAAGGTGAAAGAGTAACTCAGATATGATATTAGATGTTTGAGTCATACGGCGATTTCACGGAACCCGAATATGTAGATAACCGTGCTCTGACTGAATTATTTAATGATACAGTGTTTAGCAATAAATCCTATGTTTTTGTTCATTTTTGCATTAGTTCCTTGAATTTTTCCATTGATGTTTAGGACTGCAATTGATCAGTCTCTTATTGAAATATGTACGTCCTGTAAGGATGGCATCGATACTACCTTCAGTCACAAGCATTATAGGCATAGATGATAGTGGCTAGCACGTTTCCTCTTATTTAGGACTCGTCAGCTGGATGTACCTGCGTCCGAGTTGATGTTTACTCTGGGGCTCGGACCCAGTACCGTTTACTTCACCCCACTCCACAAGCTAGTTCCTATCTGGACTCAGTAACTAGGTGGATAACGCGATGGCGTTTGAAGCAAATAGAACTGCGTTCGAGTCATTGAGTGAACACCAACTCAGATGCAGGTACCTCCAGCTGACGAGTTCCAAATAGGATGAAATGCACGTTTTGGATTTCACTACAGGTCACCATCATCTCCGATTATGAAAATGTATTCTTTATCGAAACTAAAGAAATAAAATTCTATTAGCTGTAGAGTGACGTATTCAATTTGATTATTTATCAACTCAAGACAGAATTCTGAATTAAAGAGGATCAGGAATTTAAAATTATCTTTAGACCATCTAGTTCAAATAGAACATACAGTCAACATGGAGTAATCGTTTGCAATAATATATCGTGTTAACAGTAGTCTACCTAATTCCGTCAGACTGCGAATCTTACAGACGACTGAAGCAGTTGCTATTCGGATGAAAAAACCAGAGCTTTGCATCCGAAAGAAATATGTTCAGCCACTCCTTTTAGCCTGGCCAACTAGTTAATAATCAATTTTATAATATGGTGACGTAATTTGATTAATTTTCATTTTATGTCCCAAACTTATTATTATTATCTTTATTACTGTTATTATCATCTTTATCGTTATTATAATAATTATCACTACACTCGATAACCTTTTTGAGGAATTTATTCAATATCCACCCCTAAATCTACTATATCTGACCTAATTCATATTATTCTATATACTACATAATTTTCGATTTTTATTCCATTAATTTCTCTATCACCCCATGTTGACCATATTTATTCTGATCATTTATCGTACAATTTCATTTCACTTATAAACTGAGTCAAGTTAACAACTTCATATTATTCAGCCCCAACATTAACGATTTGATTTGATTTTATAGAACAAACAACAATTCTTAATTCACATATTACAATTTCCAAATGATGTACTCTGCCTTAAATCTGGCCAATTTTATGGATTATTAGTTTGGATTTATAATTGTAGAACCTGATGAGAAACTATTTAAAAGAATATTCTTCGTCCATACAATTGTGTTTTAAAATTATCTTTTAGTGTAGATGAATAAAGGTTACGGCCTATTTTCTTTATTGGATCCTACTTAGTGTTATAATTTGTACGTTTTTGTATGCTAACTATGTTTCTTTCATTTACTCTCAGGAGTTCCTGCGATTTCCATCAGTATCATATTCAACCATTAGTTCCCCTAAACAAACTGCAACGTCTCATGAAACCAATTTAGAAGGTCATATTCAGCCGTCGAAAACAATACCTTCCCCGTTACTTGATTGTACTGTGTCCAGTTTATTCCACAAGCATATAGAGGATGATGAAGAATTATCATTTCATGAGAATAGAATTGAACATCCTACTTCTGCTCAAACGAATGACAATTTATCCGTTCAGGAATTACCGAATTCTGTTCACACTGAAGCAGCGCCACATTCTCCTAAACTTTGTTATACTGGATATACGTTGTCCAATACTGATTGTTATAAATTAAAACAAAATATTAGAGCAGAGTTATAATTTTAAACTGACTAGTTCATATGATTCATTTTTTTATATCGCCATCATAGTAAAACAAATTTTTTGATAAAAAAAAATGTACTACTATCTGATAAATATTTTCATTCATTAACTGTGATATGTTTTATTGTAATAACTTTCGCCCCCAAAAAATTTTCAATCTTCGTTAATGCTTTTGTGATGTGATGGATATTTCAAGGCGTTGAAATATTACAGAAATGTTTATTTCACACTACTTGTATTTATAAGCGGAGTGTTCAATTCAAACATGGATACTATAGCCCATTTCATACAGTCCATTTTTAATTGAAAGTAATTTTTTGTACATTACATCTAAAAGAAAATCGTTTCGTAATTTAATCTGGAAACAAATTTGATCCCATAATTTTATTCTCAAACATTTAATAATCATCTATTTCAGTACGACTTTTTATCACACAGAAGTGATGAATGATCTTGATTATTAGGTCTGTAGGTGAGCAAGTTATGCTTCACTATCAATTTATCTCGTGAAAGCAACTGTTTAATTAGTTAGTTCAAAATGAAAATCGGATGAAAATGATAAATTTTTAAAAGATGTTACTTAATGAGTAAATGAGTAGTCTGAAAACAATGAGATAAGATACAATGATCATTTCCACTCAAACAGCTTGACTAAACTAAATTAATCCAACTCTATAGATTTTCTAGTCAGCTGAGCTTATGTTGATATTGTTAGTGGCATGTTGTGAACTGATGTTTACGTGTTTGTTAAACAGAGTTTGTCGTTCCGTGATGAGTCTTTTTCTCGGAATTAATGAAATATGCTTAAATATCATACACTTTCTGGCAACATAGACATTAACTTAATGTCAAACCTTTATATACTTAGAAAGGAAATTCAACTCTTAACGTATCGTCATATTACAAACCACTCAATATTAATCAACATCATTATGAACGTCATTTGTCCAAGATGTGAATTTTTAAGTGATATTTTCTAATAAATTTTTGTCTGCATTGAAAATAACACTAAAGACTTTCCTGTATCCCTTTCAACAGTGTTCTGGATTATAAGTAAAACATAAAAAAGTTTGTTTTATCTTGATACAAACCCGAATGGACAAAAACTTTCAAGATAAACTACGGCATGAAATCACACAAAAATCAATTTTAGCGTCAAGTGGTTGAATCTAATCCACAATTGAAAAGAAATTAACAGTTATTGTTAAGATGCAATTATGTACACACAGTTGCGTAATCACATCACATTGATTCGGGTCAAAAAATGAATTATACATAAATATGTCGAATTGGCTACTTGCTTTTGAAAATTTATGTATTACGAACCGCTCAATCTGCAGTGTTTGGTGAGTTGAAAAGAGGTGAGAGAAGACATTCTCAAAAGCTTCAGTGAATTTTGATTTTCTCTGTCTTCATACTTGAAAGGATGCATTTCATTCTGATAATAAGGAAAATGAGAACACTGTAGGAATGTGTTAATTTCTATGATATGACTGATTGTAATGAACAAAGACTTAGGTGGGGACAACCAATTTATTATTTTGTACAAAATTACAGAACATCTTGGTAAATTATGGAACCATACATTAAATGCTTCAATTGCAAATCTTCCATCAATTGTCTTTTACATTCTGTCTGATTATTCCAATTCATAACTCCTTTCTATTTCCTTTTCTGCTGCCGGCCATTCAACTTTTGATTGGTGTTACATATTCGTTATATCTGTCAACATAAGTAGCATATACCATAGTATGAGTGGTTAGGTAAAAGTGACTAATGCATCGTAATTTACTTTGAACACTGATTAATCCGAATCGTAGAATGAAATCTATTTAGCGTTTTCATTGTCCATTTCACTCACTGAATTGTGGTGAAAGTGGAGTTTGGGTTGTAATGATACATTTTTAAAATGATTCTGTCAAAGTGTTTAGGGTAAGAGAACAGTCTGAGTAGCTTGGTGTAAACAATAAATATGATCAGTTAACGAGTCACAGAATGAATGATGCACAAAGTTAGTTATTCAGTGTATGCCAAATAGTATTTCATACGTATATCAACTGATTATTGAAGAGTAATATATATATATATATATATATATATATATATATATATATATATATATATATATATATATATTGGTCTGGGAATACGTTTGCAAAATAGTTCTAAATCAAAAAATTAATTAAAATGCTTGCAAAAGTAAATGTTTTCAAATCGGTTATTGAGAATACTAGGTCCCTGTTCAACTGATTAGAGTATATACATTAACAATGTTCATAGCTTTTATGAAACTACCCCAACCGATCCGAATTTAGATCCTTGTAGGCAGTTACAGTTTATAATTTTCTTGTGAACTAACATGTATTCGTTTACCATTACAGCTCATTTTATTAATAAATGGTTTTATCACTTTGACAGCCAATTTTCTACTTTTTCTCGATGCACTTCTATGTTAACCACATTGTTAAATAAAAACAACTGATATCTGGGTGTTGATAACATTTCGTCCGATTGTTCAACTCGGTGGTAGCTTGAATTTTTGTTAACCAGTTAAATATCCCTCAAGTATCCTAGGCCTAACATCATCAGAAACCACACGATTTTTCGCCATTCGACTTCGATAATCTTTGAAAATCACTGGTAAAATACTCAACACTTACTTCTAAATTCTATCTTCGAAGTCTGTATTTTGTTTGTACAGTAAAAAATGTGAACATTACAGAATATTTTCACGTGCATATACAAATGAATTTCAGATAAGTCTATGCTAATCATCCCACTAAATCTATTGAAAGAAGTACGCTTAACAGTCGAGTGAAGTAAAATCACCTTGAAATAGAAATGAACTGTCTTAATTTCTTTTCAATGAGACCATGGGTTGCTTTTTGTGAGGACAGCCCACCGGTGAACTAGGGGAAGCTCTAAGAAGCCCATAAAGAGCCGAAGATTTTCCATCCAATCATCTTTCGGAAGAACATTCCAGAATTTCGACGTGTAGTTACGCTATTGGATAACTATGATGATGATTTCGATTTAACTAAAAACTATAAATACCTGAGAATTTTGTACCATATTGACACTGTTTGGAATAACATTCCTACTCACTTGTCTTCTGCTTTCTCATTTGCAATTTGGAGAGTTCTAGCATTGGAGTGCTCAGGTGGTACGCTGTGTATCAAGAATCTAAGCTCCATATCTGACACTTTTGTTACAGAAATAATTGTTGATTTGAAATCTAAAATGTAGATTCCTAACAAAAAGGTTACAAGTGTTTCATTCAAAATCCAATTAAATATCAAGATTCCCATCATTATAAGACTGAATAATTTTGATCAGTTTAGGCGGTGATAACACTATCAGTTGTATTAGTTAACATAGGAACTCTGAATCATGTGATTCAAACAAGCTGTCTATACATATCTTATCGGGCATTTGATTCATTACTGTATGTGTTAGTTTAATATTATACAATCAATAAATAATGAATTGAAGTATTATATATAGATTTGTAAGCTTCGAGTAGGTTCTCATCCACCTTTAGGTACAATCATAGAATTAAAGATGATCAAATAAGAATGAAAAGAACAGACATCGTTTTTGCACGAAATTCAACAAATGATTGACTGATTTTATATCACATAATAATCTCAATAGAAATTCGAACAATTCAGTGAAGAAATTTTCTGTTTCGATAATACCATTTACTCAAGCTGTACAATCGTATTTATAGTGGAGTTCCATTATGTTGGGTGTGAGGCAGTTACCGACCGAAGACAATCGAAGATGGTCAAGCAATATTGTGGATTGATTGAATTCAGACGTAGTTCTCGTCATCCAATGGTGAGTCATTACCAACACATTAACATATAACAAGTATATAAATATTTGCTTTATATAGATGAACTTCTTTATCGCTTCTGTTAACGAATAAGTTGTGTGGGGGTACCAGATTCTGGACAGTCCACTTTCGAATAGGAAGATGAACATAGTGGACTACCTTTCTCAAACTCTATGGTTAGAAGAAATTCTAATTGTAGTCTTAATCTAACCATGTACCGAAAACTGACACATTTAAATCGGTATATCGATTTTACCTATGCGCATCCATTCAGTGAGGAAATTTACCTAGCACTCAAGCCTTTC
Organism: Schistosoma spindalis; assembly: GCA_946903255.1. Classification (NCBI taxonomy): domain Eukaryota; kingdom Metazoa; phylum Platyhelminthes; class Trematoda; order Strigeidida; family Schistosomatidae; genus Schistosoma; species Schistosoma spindalis. The sequence continues at coordinate 22,385,625 of OX336424.1, forward strand.
AGAACAGCAACCATGATCATTGTTTCAGAAGGAGACAAATAAAGAAAAAGAGAATATAATAAACATTTTACGACTTAGTAATTTCCCTAAATAAATTATTTAAAACATATTAAAACAAAACTGTCCTGAAGAAAGATCTTGGATTGGTATTGTGGTTTTGCATTACCGCGAAGGTACGGCATGAGAATTGAAGCGCCTTTTGAAAACGTACAAAATTAACGCTTTCTATAAGATAACTAATACTCTAAGAAACTCTTTAGTTAGAATAAAAGAAAAGATCCGGTTCACTTCCACATAATACTGTGTCTACACATTAAATTGTGCCGATTGGAGAGTCTTCTCGTGGGATTTCGGTTCATGCCAAGGAACGTTTAAGTTATACAAAAAGACCTAATAGTTCCGTAGAATCTGAAAAGTTAAAGGTTAAATCCGCAGTATCAGTATATTACTTACTTACTTACTTACGCCTGTTACTCCTCATGAAGGAGCATAGGCCGCTCACCAGCATTCTCCATCCAACCCTGTCCTGGGCAATCCTTTCAAGCTCTTTCCAGTTCTTATTCATCTTTTTCATATCTGCTTCTATTTCCCGACGTAATGTGTTCTTTAGCCTTCCTCTTTTCCGCTTCCCTTCAGGATTCCAAGTTAGCGCTTGTCTCGTAATGCAGTTTGATGATTTCCTCAATGTATGTCCTATCCATCAACTCCATCGTCTTTTCCTAATTTCCTCTTCAGCTGGAAGCTGGTTGGTTCTCTCCCACAAAAGGCTGTTGCTGATGGTATCTGGCCAATGGATGTTGAGTATCTTGCGTAGACAGCTATTGATAAATACCTGTACCTTCTTGATGGTGGTTGTTGTAGTTCTCCAAGTTTCAGCTCCGTACAGTAGAACTGCCTTGACGTTCGTATTGAAGATTCTGACTTTGATATTGGTTGACAGACAGTTGTTTTGAGTTCCATATGTTCTTCAGTTGAAGGAATGCCGCTCTAGCTTTGCCAATCCTTGCCTTGACGTCTGCATCTGAACCTCCTTGTTTATCGACGATGCTTCCCAGGTATGTGAAGGATTCTACATCTTCCAGAGTTTCGCCATCAAGAGTTATTGGATTGCTGTTCTCCGTGTTGTGTTTGAGGACCTTAATTTTCCCTTTGTGTATGTTGAGGCCTACTGATGCAGAGACTGCTGCTATGCTGGCTGTCTTTATCTGCATTTGTTCGTGTGTATGTGATAGGAGGGCTAGGTCATCTGCGAAGTCCAAGTCGTCTAATTGGTTATGAGCTGTCCATCATATGCCGTAGTTTCCCTCAGATGTTGAGGTCTTCATAATCCAGTCGACCACCAGAAGAAACAGGAAGGGAGAGAGTAGACAGCCTTGTCTTACTCCGGTCCTTACTTGGAATGCCTCTGTCAGCTGTCCTCCATGCACTACTTTGCACTGTAGTCTATCGTATGAGTTTGTAGCAAGCCCATTCCATTAATGTATTATTTGTCTACACAACTGTGTTAATTTCCATATGAGTATGATTGAGCGTGTGTCTGCACTTCTATCCCTATTCTATTCCCCATTGGTTGTGACACATAGATAATCAATAATTTATCTACACTTGATTGATACTCAAAGATATATATGGATCTTTTAACACAGACACACACACTTTGATTTTTGACTCACTCGGTGCTTGCTTGCTGTATGCTTGCGGACTTTACCAAGCTTTCACAATAAACTATCTCTATAACTGATTTTTGGGCTTTTTAATGATCTCGAGTAAATCGATAATTCTACTAGGAGATTAAGCCTGTATTAAATACTCGGTTAATGAGATATCTTTATTTGGAGTCGAATATAGAGGAAATTTATCTCAACAAACTTTGTTAACCTCTACAAACTGGTGAGCCGCATTTAGAACACGCGCCTGTTTCTCTACAAAATCTGCTGCATATTCTCCAATCATAAAGAACTTCATATTGGAATTACTATTGCAATTATTAACAATACATTGACAGTCAGTTAATTCATCTATAACATTGTTGCTTTGGAATTATTACTTTATATTTGCCTATTTAAACTCAAAGTGACCTTTGTTTTCGGTGAGTCTCATATATATTTCTTGTTGTTATTTTCGACTTATTCATATCATATATTTCAATCCTCAGCTTATTATTATTGCTATTGTTATTATTTCTTCGTATCATGTCACTTGATAATTCACCAAGCGTTTCATCTAAGTCTATTTCCGTGGGTGCCATCTCTGTACCTTTACCTGTCTTTAATCCCCGAAAGGCCGAACTGTGGTTTGCACGCTTAGAAAGCTTTTTTGTTGCAAACAGAATCACAAATCAGAACACAAAATTTAGTTATGCAAACTCATTGCTGCCAGACGATGTTATAGAACAAGTGTCTGACGTCATTTTTAAACCGGATCCAGACTCACCATACGATTGTCTAAAAAGAGAGGTCATTCGTGTTACATCTCTCACCGACCAGCAAACAATTGATCAACTTTTAGCTAATGTAGAGCTAGGTGACAGTACACCATCTCAATTAAAACGCCACATGACAAATTTATTGGGGAATCGTACAGTAGATAAACGTCTATTCTATCAATTGTGGCTCAGACGTCTACCACAAAACATCCAACAGATACTAGCAATCGGAGACGAGGATATCGATTTTGATAGGCTAGCAGATATAGCCGATAGAATTTACGAGCGAACTAGGACGCACTCCGTATCTCACATACAATCAAACTCATCTGACGAGATCGCCGAGTTGCGACGAACAGTCGAAGTCCTCGCTAATCAGATAGCTCAGCTCCAATTCTTGAATACCTCCCACAGCAAGCGGAAAGGAAGGTCCAGAAGCCGTAAAAGTCGTAGTCCAAGCACCACTCGACATAACATTTGTTGGTACCATAAAACGTACGGTAAGCAAGCTAAAAAATGTACTCCTCCCTGTAATTTCGCAAGCACACAACAAAGAGACCATCATGAACGTCGGTTAATGACGACTGCAGTCGCTGAACACAACCCTCAAAGCAGTCGCTTGTTATATGTTACAGACAAAAGGACTGGAACACAGTTCTTAGTCGACACTGGGGCAGAAGTTAGTGTAGTACCACCCACTACATTGGAGAAAAACACACCTGACCCCAAACTAAAACTACAAGCCGCAAACAGATCTGAGATCAAGACGTACGGCAAAAGGCAGTTACAATTAAATTTCGGTCCTAAATCCAAGTTTTCATGGAACTTCATCATAGCTGACGTCCTCATTCCTATAATCGGCATTGATTTTTTACAATCCCATAAAATACTCGTAGATGTAAGAAATCGGAAACTTGTCCTTGCTGACCATAGCAGCGAAATTAGAGGGATTATTTCTAACGAGACATCCATACATTTATTGATCAAACCTCATCGTGAGAATGACAAGTACGTTAGTTTACTTAATCAGTTTCCAGACTTATTACGACCGAATTTCAAACGGGACAAACTGACACATACCGTCGTACATCATATAAAGACAGAGGGTCCACCAGTGTTCGCACGTCCAAGACGCCTTGACCCCTCTCGTTTGGCTCTAGCAAAGAACGAATTCAACAAAATGATAGAGTTAGGTATCATACGCCCCTCCGATAGTCCGTGGGCATCACCGCTCCATTTGGTACCCAAGAAAAACTCTTCCGAAGTTAGACCGTGCGGTGACTATAGAGCTCTCAACAGCCGTACTATACCAGACAGATATCCACTTCCACATTTGCATGACTTCACTCATAGTCTATCTGATGTGACGATTTTTTCAAAAGTTGATCTCGTCCGCGCTTACCATCACATTCCAATTCACCCGGACGACGTTCCCAAAACAGCCATTACTACCCCATTTGGATTATACGAATTTGTTCGCATGCCTTTCGGATTAAGGAATGCTGCACAAAGTTTCCAGCGTTTTATTGACCAAGTAGTACGTGGCTTACCTTTCGTATATGCTTACATAGATGACCTTCTTATCGCAAGCAAAAATGAAAATGAACATCTAATTCATCTGAAAATGCTTTTTGAGAAGCTAAACGAGTATGGGTTAACAGTCAACCCTGACAAATGTGAGTTCGGAAAACAATCCCTCACCTTTTTAGGTCACGTAATTGATAGTCAAGGCATCAAACCAGTTCCTGAGGAAACACAAGCCATCAAAAATTATCCTTTACCTGATTCATTCAAGAAACTACGACGTTTCCTTGGGATGATCAACTTTTACAGACGTTTTATTCCGAAATGTGCAGACATAGCAAAACCGCTAACTGATTTATTAAGGGGACGAGCTAAATCATTGACAATGACACCGCAAGCAATTCAAGCATTTGAACAGTTAAAAATCACATTAAGCACTGAGGCATTACTAGTACGTCGAAAGGTTGATGCACCTTTAGCAGTAATGACTGATGCCTCTAATGTAGCAGTAAGCGCTGTGCTTCAACAACATGTCGATTAACAATGGCAACCCCTTGCATTTTTCTCAAAAAAGCTTAACGCAACGCAAACAAAATATAGCACATTCGGTAGAGAACTGTTAGCTGTCTACCTAGCCATCAAACACTTTCGGTATATGTTAGAAGGCAATTCTTTTACGATATATACGGATCATAAACCTCTAACTAAGTCCTTGATGCACAATCATGATAAATACAGTCCGCGCGAAATTCGTCAACTAGAATTCATTTCGCAATTTGCAGCTGATATACGATACATAAAAGGCAATGCAAATGAGGCAGCAGATGCACTATCGAGATTAAGTATCAATACCTTCTCGATCCCTGATATAAACTATCAAGATATGGCAAAACAGCAAAAGCTCGATAGGGAGCTACAAAAGTTTTTGCAGTCTAAGGAAACGAAGTTAGTATTCGAAAACGTCACCATAAACAACAAGGACATCTTAACTTGTGATACCTCAACAGGTAAAACTCGCCCTTTTGTACCTTGTGACATGAGACGAAACATTTTTGAGAAACTACACAACATATCTCATCCAGGTATAAAAGCCACTGTAAAGCTTATCACAGATAGGTTTGTATGGCCAAACATAAACAAAGATGTACGAAAATGGTCACGGGAATGCATCCAATGCCAGAAGTCAAAAGTACATCGACATATCATATCTCCTACAGGAATTTTCCCCGCCGCTAGCGCTAGGTTCGACCACATTCATATCGACATTGTTGGACCGTTACCAATTTCTAATGGTTACACGCACATACTAACATGTATAGATAGATTTACGAGATGGCCCATAGCTGTTCCGTTAAAAGACACGTCAGCATCAACAGTAGCGAAGAAACTGGTGAAACACTGGATTGCAAACTTCGGTGTCCCTACAACAATTACGACCGACCGTGGAACTCAGTTTGAAAGCAAACTATTTCAGCAACTTACAGATACTTTCGGTATAAAGAGAATTAGAACCACTGCTTATCATCCGACTGCTAATGGAATGATAGAGAGGTTTCACAGACAATTAAAAGCCTCTTTGACGGCTGCTGGAGGAGATTACAAATGGGATGCCAAACTTCCTTTGATACTATTAGGCATTCGCTCATCTATAAAACAAGACATTGGTTGTTGTGCTGCCGAGTTGGTGTATGGAACAACGTTACGTTTGCCTGGTGAATTTTTTGACCGCGCAACAGATATTCCAGCAGACATAACCGACTATGTACAACAATTAAAACAACAGATGGAATCAATTAGGTCCGTTGAACCACGAACCCAAAAGGTGAGATCATTCGTACCTAATGAACTAGACAAATGCTCACATGTATTCGTCAGAAATGATAGAGTACGACAGCCGTTACAGGCTCCTTACGACGGCCCGTTTAAAATCATCCGAAAAGACGGTAAAACAATTACAGTGGAAAGAGCAGGTAAACATGACACTGTTAGCATCGACAGAATAAAACCAGCGTTTTTAGAGAACACTGAGAAACACGCAACTGTAAAACCATCTAAACCTGCAGCAGAGCAAGCATCAAGTAGACTAAATGCATCAAACAAAACTTCACTCAAAAGTACGCCCTCAACAGAAACCACAACAAGATCTGGAAGAAGAGTACACTGGCCAGATAGGTATGTAGCAACCACCATATTTATCTAGACCAAGTCCTGAGATTACTCTTATACCACAAAAATCCTTCTTTATTTTCATTACTATATTTTATTGGCCCAACGGATCTTCATTATGCTTACATTTTAACTTTATGAAATTCGTTGATGTTAAATATACATTTATACATACATGATACAAAGCGTTTCAACACACAAGCTGATATCAAATTGTACATTTATTTTAAAGACAATTTCGTTTTTCATCTTTTTGTCGAACATAGATGTTAATAAATTTTTTTTTGTAAATAAAAACATCAATGTTCTGGATGGGAGCTTATGTAGCAAGCCCATTCCATTAATGTATTATTTGTCTACACAACTGTGTTAATTTCCATATGAGTATGATTGAGCGTGTGTCTGCACTTCTATCCCTATTCTATTCCCCATTGGTTGTGACACATAGATAATCAATAATTTATCTACACTTGATTGATACTCAAAGATATATATGGATCTTTTAACACAGATACACACACTTTGATTTTTGACTCACTCGGTGCTTGCTTGCTGTATGCTTGCGGACTTTACCAAGCTTTCACAATAAACTATCTCTATAACTGATTTTTGGGCTTTTTAATGATCTCGAGTAAATCGATAATTCTACTAGGAGATTAAGCCTGTATTAAATACTCGGTTAATGAGATATCTTTATTTGGAGTCGAATATAGAGGAAATTTATCTCAACAAACTTTGTTAACCTCTACAAGTTCCGGATAATGTTGACAATCTTCTCAGGAACTCCGTAGTGTCGAAGAAGTTTCCATAACGTCCTCCTATCTACACTGTCAAATGCCTTCTCATAATCAATGAAGTTGATGTACAGTGACGAGTTCCACTCAATTGATTGTTCGACGATGATCCGTAGTGTCGCAATCTGGTCTGTGCACGACCGGTCCTTACGGAATCCAGCTTGTTGATCTCGAAGTTGAGCGTCAACTGCGTCTTTCATCCTGTTCAGTAACACTCTGTTGAAGACTTTACCCGGTATTGACAGTAGTGTAATGCCTCTGTAGTTTTCACACTTGCTCAGATCTCCTTTCTTTGGAATCTTGATGAGGTGTCCTTCTTTCCAATCCATCGGCACTTGTTCCTCCTCCCAAATCTTCTTGAATAGAAGATGAAGCATGCTTGTAGTTACTTCGATGTCTGACTTCAACGCTTCAGCTGGTATATTGTCAGGTCCTGCTGCTTTCCCGCTCTTGATTTGTCTGACGGCCATTCTGATTTCTTCTGTCGTTGGTGGATTGACATTTATAGGAAGATCTGTGTGTGCTGCTTCGATGTCCGGTGGATTCATTGGAGCCGGCCTGTTCAGGAGTTCCTCGAAGTACTCTGCCCATCTGTTGCGCTGTTGTTGAATCTCAGTAATTGGTCTTCCTTCTTTGTCTTTGACTGGTCTCTCTGGTTTACTGTATTTCCCTGCTAGCTTCGTCGTATCGTAAAGCTGTCTCATATTTCCTTCTCTTGCAGCTAGTATCAGTATATGCTACGTTCAATAATCACCAAATTGATGTTAAAAACATCAGAATATTTCAGAAATGTTTTTCTAACTATAAAGAGAGGCGAGTAGCCGGAGAGCTTCACATAATGCTAAATTCCTATGTTCTCGATAGGAAAGAAGGCTTGAATATTCATGCAACCTGAACCGTTTATCTGAACAACCACATGTGACCTTATTTATTTTCCACACAATCTACATACACACACACACACCTGATTTGAACCCTACTACTTCATATTACAAATGCCTACATTTTCGTACCCATTTTCTGAAACACAAATTAATACAGTGGCAGGTTATACGAATTCACCTTGACCAAGAATAACTTCACACTGATATATTCAGACCAAAGATGGTTTAGATTGTACTAAAAGTATTCTACATTGTTTCATTTCTACTATTTAAGCTTATATTAATTTATTTCGGTTATTTGTTTTCTTTAAAGTAGTGGCTTACATTATGTTTGAACATCAAAAATACAATTTTTTTACTTAAAAAATATATTTATTATTCATGTGAGAGGACTAGTTCCAACCAGCAAAACCGATTACGTTGATAAACTGAACTCAGTTTTAGATGAACTGACTAAATTTCAAAATCATAGTCACAGGATATAAATATGCAAGCAAAGAAATTACTGATCAATTCTTTTCATGAGTTGAAACATAAAACAATAATTACTTCAACCATTCATGATTCTCATAAACCTACGAAATCGATTAAACCATGAGTCTGCGGTTTACCCAATGTCTGCAAGTCAAGATTTCCTGCTCGTGTATTTTTAGATGGGTATAATTCTTCACATCGTAAAAGTGCACAGTGGGTTGAACGGAACCTGGGACCCTTACACACCTTAATCGTTAACAGAAGAGATAAATAAGTTCATGATTTCGCTTCGACAGTAGAATGTCTCAGTTTGTGTTAAACGTATGACATGTTTAGAAGTTGCTTCCTTGTTTACCTATTGTCATTAACTGTATTAGTTAGATTTCTGTGTCGACAGCTATTTGAAAAACATATCACTATTGGAATAGTCGAGGTTAGTTCAGAATAATTACTTCTAAAATGCACAGTGAACGTTCATTTTGTCTCGAATTACACATATTATAGACAAATTGATGGAATAGTAATGAGTTGAATTCTGCTCCTTATTATAGCTGATCTGTTCTCTCATTAAACCAGAAGACAGATTATTGAAAGGATTGACTATATTGCTGTTACGTTGATGACACACTGATTATCATTGAAGTGAGCAATGAAAAAGAACCCCCAGGACAATTCTCAGCATAAATTCAGTAACCAGTTTTACCTATGGGAAGGAGGTGGTCGAAAAGTTATAATTCATCGGAGTTTTGTTGAAAAACTGGATATATCAGAACGAGCATGTATAGAGGAAGTTCATCTGCATGTCAGTAAACACTTTTATTCAACTTCCTATCCATTCGTTACGAGAGAAATGTAGTTAGCTGCTCCCCACTTAGAGTCATAACGATATGTCGATACGACACAACAAACAAAGAACCACATTTTATACGTAATCTATTGATTAAAATGTACCAGCGTCCAGGTTTTCTAAATCAATACATGCACACAGTGGACAGAAAGGTAGTAACATAGGCTTTTGGTAAGAAATTTCTCTTTCTAAAGATACAATTCAACTGAAATACAATTAGGGATCCCTTCGAACTCACTCAGTATTTAGTCTATTACCTTTGAATATACATAGTGTTCTGCATATAATAATTGCAACTGCTCTCAGCATTAACATATAAATGATACAGAAAGGTGAATAACAGCACAGACTATCGGAAGCTGACACCACTTTCTTTCGGTTCATCTGGACAATGAATATTTTAGTAAGCAAATATTTATATACTTGTTATATGTTAACGTGTTGGTAATGTGAATAATATATCATATTACTTTTGTAAATACAATTCTATTTTATGCTTCTCATATGTTATTTAATTTCATAAATTTGATTCTCATTATTCTTCACACAAATTGGCGGTCCTCTTCATCTTTCTCTATACGTACAGCAATTAGTTATCAAAATTTGTAACACAATGTCGCCTATAATTATTCATGCAGACAATTATTGAAATAAGTTCATCTGAAGATAATCTAACACGTTACACCAAAGCAACTCTGAGTACGTAATCCGATCAATCTTAAGCTTTTTGTGAAAATTCTTACTTTACTATTTTTTGTGTCATTATTCTGGATTTCGTGGGAGTTTTACTTCATGTTTCTAGACATGAATGATACGGCCTTTGCATTTGAACACTTATTGTGAACTCTGTCTTGTTAAAAGTTTGCTCGGGTTGTAATTTAAAATGATTCTCGAAGCATTTCCTGCAGAGGAGAACATCTATGACAAAAGCATGTATAAGGATTCGACGAAGTCGCTGGTATTGCGATTTTCGACAAATTTATACTAACTTAGATGATGATCTGACATTTGAAATAAACAAAAATGGGTGTGTAGTACGAAGTTTGTTTATCCAATCTGTTAATCTTGACAAATTTTCGCATTACACTAGAATATTCTGATTAAATTTATAACAAGATCTCTATAGAAGGCTCTCATAATCATAAAGGTTATGTTTCTTACGTTCTCTGTCCTTATTCTCGCCAACTCTTTTGTGTTTCGTTTTATTCTACCTAATAATATTCAGTGAATAGTATATTCACAGCAATTTCTACGCCCATGTTGTAACGCAGTTTATCGTGTAATATTCTAAAATAATTACATATACTTGTAACATTTATTGTGTTCATCATTATAATTACTTTCTCTCAATCCCGATAACAGTTGTTCTCAGTTTTGTATGGTCGTTTAATCTTTGCTTAGACGCAGTGGTTTCCATATTCTAGTGGCTGGATTAATGAGTCGATTCAAGCTAGATCGTATTTGTTTGTTCTTAGTTCCGTGTTTGCTTGTTGATAAACTGTTATCAAGACTAGACACAGCTTTCAGCTGTCATTCGCACTACTCTATGTCATAATTATTCTTAATTATTAATGCAGGGAGCCTTTTTCAGACTTACAGACGTTCTAAGCCCCATAGATATTTCATGAGTTGAGTTTTGTAAATAATATATGACTATTCCTAAATAATGGACCTCTTTCTAGACAAATCTCTGTTTTAAGAACTATGGTTTCGCAAGTAACTCAATTATGTGAATAGACGCTTCGATAGATTTAACAAAGGTATTACTATCAAATGCAATAGTTTCTGGTGTTTCATTCTTAACATAACAAAATGAAAGCATTTGGCCGGGACTATAATTTATGGACAAACCAGTCAGATTTCGGATAACAGGTCTCGGATTTTGGCACGAAATTCATTCGCCCATTTGTCTAAATGGCGTCTTGGAATTTTAGCTTAAGTCAGTTCGTGATGCAAACCCTAAATCTAGTTCGTAACCCTAACCATCAGCTGTAAATCATAATTCCAATTCCTCCGACTGCTTTATAACCCTTATTTGGCCCTAGTAAGTAGGTGGACATTCCCAAGATCACTTTAGCGCTGCTCAAAGGCTGCCCATAAATTATAGTCTCATCAGCAAATACATTTCCTGATATAATTGGGCATATCTATACAATTAGACAGAAACAAGCCGCTTTTCGTTTAAGTATTATATTTTTTATCAATAATCTACGAATAAGCTACGATATTTATGACTAATCTACATTCTTTCGAAACAGTGAAGAAAATGCACATACACTGATTCCTTTTCAATCATACTGTTGATTACTAACTTTTGATAGTCTTACCACAATTTACATTTTTTCAAAGGATTCATTGGTGAACCAATTGGACAGTCATATGCTTTAGCAAATTCTTCAATATTTGACAAAGCACCTATCACCCTGGAAGATTATAAAGAGAGAAATCAACGCGACATATTTGTAAATAATGGAACTATTCGACCTGGAATCTAATTTTGTATAAAGACTACACATTTAAATATCCTTTGTCCAGTCCTTAACACCAAGAGAATATTCACTAATCAGTACTATTGTTTTTAAGAACTGGTAGTTTTTTCAGTGCTTTCTAGCTTTTCTAAGTTTGTCAATCCATGATCAAATGCAACCTCACATGAAACTCATATTCAGAAACATCTTCAAATTAAGCGTGTTTCCATGAGCATGATGATAGTAATGATTACAATAGCTTCATTCAGAGATGAATTGTGACTAGTAGTGGAATCCAAGACTCATGAACTGTCCTAATATCTAAGAGGATAACTCGATGGTGTTGGAAGTGAATGGTACTGGAATGGAGTCTCGAAGTGCACATCAATTTTGGGATGCAGATTCATCCAGATGACGACGCCGAAATAGGATGAAACGCGCGTCCTAGATTCCACTGCTAGCCACACCCATATTTGCTGATAATGCGTGTGACAAATTGCAATATCGAGGCAATGCGCACAAGATGAACATTTTCCAATAAGAGACTGATCAATTACCGTTCCAAACAAGCGATGCAAAAATGAATTTATAACTTATTTCATTATATCAAATTTTGTTGCCTTAACGAAGTCTCTGGATCAGTTGTGCAACGTCACTTATTTTCAGTATGGAGAGTTTTTGACCAGTTCAGGTGCTATAACTATCCTTTTTTTCATTGGATACGTCAGTATATATGTCTCTTGTTTTACGAGAGCTTAGACTTGGAGAAAAAGATCACAAGTACAGAATTTCAGTTTGAGATTTTGCGCATATTGTATCGCTCTAGTTTGTAAGTCAGCCATAAACCGCGTAAGTGCACACAGTTATTATATATGATTATTCGGCTTAAACAAATCTAAAACAACAAGGTTTATTACGATAATCTAACAGTTAGAAAACAGGTGGGCCAAATGTTATGGTGAGTCGTCAACTAAGTTAAGTGACTTGACAATGATTTTCAAGTAAATCGATTTGTGTAAATGATCAGAAATGCTATTTCTGAACCCAAAATTACAGATCTGTTTCTCGAAATGTTAGGGTACTTGAAATTAAAATACCTTCTGACTGATTTCGATAGAATCCATAAGTTATGTCATAGTGCTACTACCCATCAGTTTTATCCCAATTTTATTTTTGATATTTATAATGTTACTTGACTTCCGAAAAAACAACCATTAATATAGTACTCAGTATACACATAAATTCAACAGTGCTTTAACCATTGTTGGTGTTATCACTCGCCATAAGTGTGGGATTAATTGCATCATAAGCATTCGGTTGCATGCAAATTATAACATTGAACAGTCATAAAACATGCCTGAAAAGTTCCAAAGCTTACCTATACTGAGGTAGAATGTGATTAATGTTATATTTGTGGTACGGTTGTGAATCCTTATGTACACGGCCACATAAAGTCTATATGTTTTAATTAAACACAAAATACAAAATAACATGTGACCCACAATCCCATTTTTAAATTACCATGTTATGATATTATATTTGTTATTATTCACATTACTAGTTATATGATCAACTAAGCATCATTGGTAAAATGATAACTACACTATTGATTGCAATATTTGCTTCAATCATCACTGAGTTGCTTGAAGCATATTTTGAATGAAAGTATGTAAAAGATAAACATATTTCAGAACATAGAAAACGCTTTTACTTCTGTCAACAACGAAGAACTAATCCACTTTACAACTATAACGATTTTAAAGTATACAAGAAACGGGATACCCATGCTCGGTAGACAGTCAAAGTAGAAAATTTACGGTCAGTGGTGCTTCATTTGATCTACTACCAATAATAGTCTACAAAATATTGATATATTTTGTATCAGTGAATAATTTTATTAGAAAAGTTTCATGACTGTCCTGGCAATTACCAGGTCAAATGACTGATTAAAATGATTTTGAATCACTTCCACGGATTATTAAATATAAGGTTGATCATTGTCAAAGCTCAAATCTAATGAAAAAGAATTTCTTCATAATCATTAAATCCACATACAAAAGATGTGCTCAAAATCGGAGTGTTTAAATACGTTTAGAGGATCGTTTCGTCACTGGTTAATTTCATTCAAGAGAGCGTCAACTAAAGGACTGTTATTCGAGAGAACACAAATTTTTAAAATGCTAAATGAGCATTCAAAAATCAATGGAAAGGGAAAAAAGTGTGTTTACAGTGCAGTTTCTTAACTGAACAAGAGAATCTTAAGCATACATTTGTGAAGTGCATATGGTAGGTAGGCTGACATTTTACAACTTGATAAGTTTTCACGATCGGTTTGTGTCGCTCCGCATTAGTTTAGTTTTATGATTCCAAACAAACAGAGCACATGATAGAATGTTATTAATATATATATGTCTATTAACATGACACTGAGTTAATCATCCTAATATTAATTTCGATTCCCAGTGGACTAAATATTTTGATTGAATACTATTTCCTAATCAACCTTTTGTTAATTTGATTATCATATTTATTTGCTAACTGAAAAAGCAGTTTAAAATAAGTTGTGAAACATTTGAAATTCTAATTTCAATTAATCAATTTATCACAAATACACCACGATTTTATCATTACAAGCCTGTAATGTCTTCTTCGTATTATAATTGAATAGTTGTAGATTTTCCATATACTAATCTCTTGTAAATTGCATGTAAATTTTAATAATTCCCACTTCAAATGCTGTACACAAATAAGGGGACATATTGACCAACTTACCTGTGCAAATCTCAGGAAAAATAATCTGTCGGAAGTTAAGATTTCGCTTGAATTTTGAACACGTTGTCTATTTTGCAATTTCCGGTATGTCTGAAAAGTGTTTGGAACAGTCACATGAAACATTTATCATTCATGACTAATGCATTGGCAATATCATATAGACAATCAATCAGTGTTAACATTAATTTCAGTTGTCATTTAGTTCAATTAGATTTTATTAACCTACTTGTGTTTATCTAGATTTTTGCTTGGATAGCTATCTCAGTTATGTTATCAAATGCTAAATTACTGGTGGATAGTATGACGATTAAAATCTCGAATGAATTGAAATAAATATGTAAATCAGAGAGGTGATTTCCGACAGTGAATGGTATCAAACACTTGTTAGCTTCGAAACTGGTTTTCAGTGTTGTAATTAGAAGCCTGACCTGTGAAGTTAAGCATGTTTGGAGTAAGGTGATCACAGAATGGTAATATCGGATTACTACCATACAAAATCATTAACTGGCTGGATTTGAGGATCGGTCTATTGCTCAACAGTTCTAATGGTCATTAGAGAAAACAGATGAATGGATTTCAGATTTCAAAAGGAAATGCTGAGAAACATTCAATTTCTGCTTCTGAAACTAGTAGCTCGTAATCACAGCTGTGTTTCAGTACTGTTCATACTGTGAACTGATGTTCCGAACTACCTATCTGGAATTTGATATAAGTATTAATTTTTACGGTCACAAATTTAAACCTTATGTCTTGTAGTGCGATACTACATCGCCATATGATATTTATATTTAATTTATTCACATACATTGTACATTATTTTCAATCCTCCATTGTCAGCCAAAATTTCATTCCGCGTCCCAATTCTATCGCTCTAAATAAGTTGAAATTAGAGGAAATGAGGAATATTTATCAAGGTTTCTGGTGAATTAAATTGATCATTTTGTTTTATTCTATTTACTACAACTGATGAGACCACTCGGATTATCATGGATTCACTGGACTCATAAATAAGTTGTTAAAATGGAAAAAAGTATTCTGCTAGAACTATCCACAGTTTCATTGTTGGATGATTGAACAGATTGTTTCACAAAACAGCAATGGATTTGTGTTAATAATACATGAACCGGTATTAACTATCACAATATTTTATGATTATTTCAACCGCAAAGCAGCAGGAAATGAATTCTGGATCAGGCAGTTCCCACTCTACTGAATACTCGCCTACAATGTTGATTTTTATTTTAGTTAATTAATTTGCACTTAATATAAATGATTTTTTGCTGAAACGATAATTATTCTCCAGCAACAAGTAGACAACATTGGTTATGTTTTACCCTTAATAAGCCATTCTCACTCACAAATGGTAACTTTGTAGTTCTTACTACTGTCAGCCACTTTTATCTGGAAAGCTCTTCAGCATTAGTGACTTATAATATGTGAAACATGTGAAGTATATTATCACTTACCTTCATTGAGTACGATTTGAATTTTCAGTATTTTGAAACTTGTATTCTGTTGAAGTTATTCGTAATAGTGCTTACCAAGCACCAACACAACATAAAAATTTCTAAATTATTTCTTATGCTTGTAAATATTCACACCATTTGAATGTATCTGTTCCGTGACATATACACATGGATTACCGTGCTGAATCATTACTATTGTAATTAATATTCCAGACTAGCTATGGTCGGACAAAAATAGGTAACATGCGAATTTTCCTATGCGTGTTACGAACCTGAAAAAATTGACTTCGTTGAACAAAAGTTACAGCTTTGAAATAAATTCCTTAAGTAATCATTTCGTTTGAAGAGGTTATGTATTTTGAAAACTCTAGGTAAAACTTTAACTGAAATTCTCAGAGTATTGGGTAAAGCTGAAAGAATTTGGAATTTCCTGGAAAAAACTTCTATGAATATTTCACTAAACTCAATCGTCCCTTCTGAAATTAGTATTTTTCACTAGGTAATGATGTGAACCCTTTATGTAAATAGTAATTATCGGTTTAAAGGCTTATTGTCAGGAAACACCTACCTTTTCAAACGAATCAGAATGGTTTTTGTAATGAGATCGTAGACAATCTGCTTTCTTCATATTCGCAATCATTCCAGCATAAGACTCCTTAGCTGGTCGTTGATCCCCATTAACATCTTCGAGAACACCTTATATTTATATAGGAATAAGTGAATATATTCAAATCTGATTCATTTTTATTTATAATGTGAGAATTTCTTCCTATTTTTATAGAGTTATGAATTGGTTATGTTTGCATTATAGTACAATTAGTAGTACATTTATTCGTCATTCAAAGTTAGAAATCTACATTCAATGACATTGTTTTCTATTTACTGACGTCTCTGAGCGAGCTTGAGTGAAATGGTAAATCCACTTTAAGATAAATACACAGTGAATGAGGTTATAGTTAATACTCGATACACGAAATTATGTTTGATGTACACATTTGTTAAAAATGTTTTGGTTGTCTGATGCAACGTCCAAGTATAGCTAAATATTTCCTTATCTTAAGGTTGATGTTGATATGACTCATATAGAATGTTAACTTGAATCTGCATATATGTTAAGTGAAAATTCGAGATCCATGATTACAAAAAATATGATGAGAAAGATAATAGTGCAATTACAATTCGATCAAATATTTAGCGGAAAAATTAGGACGAATGCTAATTGAATAAACCATGCATTGGGGAAATTAATAATGATGTTTAACCAATAGTAATTAAATTAATACTAATACTGATACTAGTACTATTACTAATAATAATACAAAGATTTGCTAATAAAGATAACAGAGACAATTACATTTGACTACGAAAGGTCGTAAGTACAATAGCCAAATTAGGTCATTCAATAGCTAAGATTACTATTAATTAATTGGCCTTGAGGTTGACCAGGGGAGGAGGAGAGGTTAAATATATTTATTTTGTACACAGAACTCCGGTTTTTTTCATCTGGATGGCTACTACTTCAGCCGTTTGAAGGACAAGATTTGGCAAAAAATTATTGACTCTACAAATAATTGCAAAGAATTGGGTTACACTGGCATTATGATCAGTTTGTACTAAACGAGTTAATATCGAGCTGTTCACTTTCTTCACCAGACCTTTGCTTATCCGTACTGGGAGGTGTTAGCGAACATGAATATGTAAATTTCTAGAACTCCGACCAATATAACTTGCTCCATAGGAGCAGTCAAACTGATAAATACAAAATGAGGTGGTCATTCTAAGTAATTCATTTTTAGCTTCGGTGTCACTGTTGGGCGCGTAGGAAACATTAATCGTAGTTCTCCGGCATTGGAAGATTTTTGTATTGTTCTGAGTGATCTCTGAGTTGATATTTCACTAGCCGCATCGTCTCTGAAGTGTAGGCGCATGAACATGGATTTCTTATTCACCGTTTGCATTTTGCCTATTCTTACTTTCGTGATCATATATTTGGTTATAAAATTTCTAAGTAACGGTTCTCCCTAAGAGTATTATGCAAGGTGTTTGCCTCATCTTCAACTATATTCGTAGAACATATAGTGCGTATTCGGTAACTATGGGTTTTGATCAGGTTTAGTTTATACTGTAGAGGTACAAAGCTAAAGTAATGCGTATACTACTCAGTCCGGGTACTTTTATCTGCTCAAGTTCCGCTCTATTTGTCAAGAGGACGTCCAAAAAGGCTAATCGACCTATGGAGCCCTTTATTTTGTCGTCATTTAGATCGGACGATATTGTCGAAGGGTTCTCCACTTTAGTGGTTCGATCTCTGACTCCAAGTAGATTGCATAAATGATCCAAAGACATCATCTTTAGTCCCAAAGTATTTGCATCTTTGATTTTGTCAACAAATTGGAATACATCCTTAACAATATGTTTTACAAGTTTTTTGTGGAGTGGTTTCAATATAGTTACAAACCATTTAGCTATAATTTGGTAAGGAGAGTTATACATATCTAGAATATTTCCTAGTGGGATCCCCGGGTTGTCAACTTTTGGCAATCCATACAATCTTGGCAGATAGCTTCACGCTGGTTTAATTATTTCATATCAACCTAACGAAATAGTATATTCTTCGTGCAAATCTTAGTCTTTTAATATAATGGGGATCTTTAGGCGATTTCCTTATCTGTTCTTAAAGTGCCTTTCAAGTCATGTTTTCAGCATAACACTGAAACGTAATCATCCAATATAAGCTTCGGAAAATCGGTGAATAAACATGGTTTAATAAGGAAATAATGAAAACTACTTGAAATAGATAATATAGCTACCAAATCGCTTAGGTATGATAAGTAGATTAATCAGTATACAGAAAGCTCATAAACTCATGCTGTTTAATGAAAACGGCGATAAAGATGTATTATTCTTAATACTTCGTAGTTGAATTGCCGATGCAATCAAACATAACACAAATTTAATGCGTCTTATAAAATAAGAAATCAGTCCGATTAGAGTATATGGTGAGAGTGTCGAAAAACAATCAAGAGGTCAAATCTCTTTTTTGTGGAATATTGGACATAAAAATAAGGTTAGGGAGAATGTCATCTATCTTCCGGTTTTAGATGAATATTATTTGACTGTTCTGAAAATAACTAACTTCAAATAATCGGAAGTGAATATATTTTATTGATCAAAATATAAAACAGGATAATTATTTGTGCGTACACTACAATATAAAATACTCTTAAGCAAATTACCTATAAGATCTATAGCATGTAAAAATTCATGGGCAATAATCCAACCCAATCCATTGTATCTGGTGGATGAATCTTCATCCTTTTCATAAAATGGTGGTTGCATCAATCCGGCAAAAATATATATGCGGTTCAAATTTGCTAAATAGTAGGCCTCAGGTAAATAAGTTGGCGAATCACGTAGCGACCTAATTATTCAAAAATGAATGCAAACATCACATAATAAATATTGTAGCATCAAACCTCAGATTGATAATCAATTCATCATTATGTCTAAAACAATTAGTCCCTTTGATAAATTTCGATCATGAAATGAAAAGACCAAGTTTATCAGAACTATGTGATATATTTGCGCAATACATTAATATGTGTGATCGGATTGTTCAAAATGTATTGCTCAAATATATCACATAATTCTGATAAACATTGTCTTCTCATTGCATTATCGAAATGCATCAATATGTCTAAACACGTTAATAACACTCAATTACAACACTGAAATATCAAGTAGTCATGATAATTAACAAATGTAAACCATGATTATAATAACCTACTTTAGTGAATATAGTGTTATATACTTTTAGTCTTGTTCCTACTAACTGGTTGTTTAAAGTACCACTCATTAGTGTGAAATGTCCTATGATTGATACAAGCTACGAATTCACTGGTTACCAAATATAATCCATTACGTGCCTTTACATATCTAAGAGTTTGTTTTATTAGAAAGATGTTTGCATTATTATGTGGACTTTACATTGGTCCATCTTGAATAACAGAGATATTTTCATTACTTTCTATAATGATTCGTCAATCTTTGTTATTACAGAATAATAATGCAAGTGAATTTCCTATAATGAAATAGTACATTAACTAAAGACATGCTTAACACAGTATTAGGATTTGATGAATAATTGAATGTTCGTTAGCCAAAATTACTTCAGACATAAGTATTCAGAAAATCTGAGAATGAGTCATTTTGTCAGCTTTTAACTATCCATCAATAGCTGCATTAAATATGTTTGATGGATGTGAGTATAGTCACTTCAAGTGGGATTTCCTCACTAACATTCTTAATGCAATCTACATTGTTAATCAGTATTTGGTAATCTATGTTTCTAAGTTATTTGTTTTTGGGTGTTTTCCCACTACATTGTTAATACTTATTTGGATTGACCGGAGAAAATCACTTGTTTTCGTTTGCTAACTAGTAATTTTAACTCAAATTGCATTCTGAAAGTGAAGTTTTGTGGTTGTCATCAAAATTATTGGACGACCATGTTTAATCATCATTCGTTATGCGTCGGTGTTTTATTCACATGATTGTAAAACGATTGAGTTCACACTACGCAATTGATTTATAATGTGTAGGTCAAACGTCTTCATATTTACACTTGGACATACTATCTTCATGAAACAGCAGTATTTAGAAAGGTAAGCTAAGCGAAGAAATTTTCCTTTTTAATTAGTTCTTTATCAGATCTCTACACTGACAAACATGTTTTACAAATAAGTGAACAGTTGATACTAATTAGATGGTGGTGAATCAATTAACCAATACAATAATCACTTAGTTACACAACGTTTGGAAAATTAAAATTAAAACAAAAGCGAATTTCATAACCACTCAATTATTACAAGTAGTTACATAAGAGTAGGAACAAGACTCGAAATACAAATGTTTTCTGTTAACAATGAGATTAATGGTAAGCAATTAGTAGGATGAATTCAGTGGAAATTACATAATAAGATTACCAAATAGGTTACGTAAGATTAGAATTAGAAATCAAACTCTTAACAAAATAGATGTTTAGAAAATTTTAAAAGAGAATGAAAGGTTTTCAAACATGTATTATTTAAGTAGAAGATCAGGGTAGATTCAAGGGATGTATAACTTTTTTTCTGTGCACAAAGGTTAGGATTTTCTCTGTGTATTTCTATGGCTTCTGCTATAAGAAGGATTTACTGTAAGAGTCGGGTTCTCAAACCATAGGGTAAATCAGGTGGGATTCTATAAATAATTCTAAACGCTGAACTTTTATCTATATGGTGGGTGGGCGAGGAAAGTAGCGATTGGTTGTTTACATAGACAGACTAGTAGATGGTCTGACAGCTATTAGATGTGTTTTATGTTTTCCTACCCGTTTTCTTTTGCTTAATATTATTATCGGTTGTTGACGTCGGAATATGCTCACGGTGTAGTCAAGCCAATCACCTATTCTTGATTAGAGTTGTGTTGATGTCCTGTAGAAAAGACACTGGCAGGGTATCTAGTGTAAATTTGCATGTAAGACAAATCAGTTTCCATTGATTTTAAGGTGAAGAGTGAGCGCTATTTCACTATTTGGTGATCATTGTCAACTAGATGCATCAATATAGATACCCTTCTTGATTTATGGCCAAAATACAAACAAAGTTATAAGCCACATAATGTTGAATACAAAAATAATGGCTTACATTTTAGCAAATTTTTTAATGCTTCTTCTTAATTTCTCTGAATATATGGATTTCTGTGCATAATACTCATTTAAAATATGATCTTCAGCATTTATAGGATACTGAAATTTAAGAGTTGGAATGAGGATGATGGATTTACGTAGAAAAATTAAGTGAACTAAGTGAAGAACTCGATTTATCGAATGCCATTTAAATTTAGACTGGTGTAATTTATCTTCAGAAAGATATGATAGCGTGTACACGGGTGTGTTTAATATTAATTTGATTACCATTACCAACTGATGTCATCTAGAAAGCCACTGAACCATGGAACCAAATCTACAAAAAACTAACAATAAGCCCTCGTTTCTGGTGTGCACGTGGAAAGTTGTAAATATGCGACAAACCATTTGTTGTGTTATGTAATAAGGCATGCATTATTTCACAGTAGTGTAAAGAGACGAATAAATCAGCTTTAAATGTGTTCCGGTATCACAAAGTTGTAAACACAGCCGTTTAACGTGTACACAGTAAGATTAATAATTATCCTAATCAAAGGATTGTTTCGTTTTCATCAAACTCACTCCGTATATTGATGAAAGATCTTCTCTTTTTTCTGATCCATTCACATTCGAATATAAAATGAAAGCCTTGGTTTGATTAATCTAAAACATTTATTAAATTGTTACAAATTAAGCTAACCTTGTCCTTGAAAAAGTGTTTTGTACTGTCATCTAACCATGTGGCTTGCGTGACTGATTCAAATATGGAGCTTCTCACTTCCTCAACTAGTTGTTGAACCTTTAATTGAAAAATAAAAACCGAGTTGAGAATTGGGTCTCATATGAGGTACTTCAATTTTTACTACAAATATATTTTGATTTCAGTAAGCACTTATCCCAGTTAAGGTTTATACTGGTCTGTTCATTCAGCATCTAATGCTTAACTCTTACTTACACCTGTTAACCCTCGTGGAGGAACTTAGGCCGTCCACTAGTTTGCTCCATTGAACTCGAACCTGAGCGATTCTGTCCAGGTGTTTCCAGTTGTTATTCATCCCTTTGATACCTGCTTCCGATTCCGGATACAGTGTGTCAATAACTCTTCCTCTTTTCCGTTTTCCCTCAGAATTCCAAGTTAGCGATTGCCTCGTGATGCAGTTTGATGATTTTCACAATGTACGCACTAACCACATTCAACATCTTTTCCCAATTTCTTTTTCAGCAGGAAGCTGGTTTGTTCTCACCGAAATTAAACTGTTGCTGATGATATCCGGTCGACGGACATTCAGTACCTTGTGTAGACGACTGTTTACAAATACTTGTACCTTTTTGATGATGGTTGTAGTAAATCTCGACGTTGTGACTCTTTACAGTAGAACTGTATTGACGTTTGTATTGAAGCTTCTAACTATCACATCGGCTGACGGTTGTGTTGAGTTCTGTATGTTTTTCAGTTATAGAAATGCTGCCCTTGCTTTGCCAATTCACACCTTAACGCCTGCATCGGATTCTCCTTGTTCATCGATTATGCTATCTAGATACGTGAAAGTTTCACCTCTTCCAAAGCTTCCCCATCGAGTGTAATTGAGCTGGTGTTCTCTGTGTTGTAATTCAGGATCTTGCTTATTCTCTATGTCTACTGAGGCCTAATGCTGCAGAGACTGCTTCTACATTGGTTGGCTACACCAGCATTCGTTGGTATGTACGGAATGGACGAGCTGGTTTGTCGGCGAGGTCAAATTGTCCAAGAGTATCCATGCTGTTGATTGTATTTTGTGCTTCCTCTGAGATGTAGAGGTCTTTGTAATCCAGTTAACCAGCTGTAAGTCCCCAACACTACGTCACTTTTAGACGTTTTTTGAATGGATTTCAAAATTGTATTTGTCGTTAATAAAACTAGCATGTATACTCTCAATCAATGTCAAATGAACAACAGTAGCTGACTTTATCCAAAATGTTCACTATTCACACCATGAAATATCTGTTTATGTTAATAACCTGACTTGAGTTGTATGGTATCTTTTCAGTACTATGTAGTTGTCTGACAATCGCTTCTGAAATATCTCTCACTGAGTTTGTGGTTACTGCTTTCAGTGATTACTTCAACTTGAGAATCCGTATTGAACATATACATGACTATCTGTTTTGAACATGTAAATGAGTATCAGCATTGAACGGCAATTTGTGTTGCTTGCTGCTGTTAAACTCAGAAATCGTTGACTGAAATTTTACTGAATATCAGTTACAGATCATAGTGTAGCACAGCCGGTCACGTGTGGTTGGTTTGTAGTTATGTGCTTAATATGGAATATTAAATTAAAATTTACGGTGATAGGACGACTGTTTGACAAGCTGAACAAACCTCATTTCTGTGGTTTTGAGTGATGCGAGAAGTCAGGAAATGCTTTTCAAGTGTCCATGGAAATACGGTCTTTACTCGATCCATACAATAAGGTGAGAAGTATGTGGTATTTTCTAATCAAAACACAAAATATTGGAAAGCATTTTGTTAAGGAGATAAATGGAAAGTTTATCGATTTTGTAGTAAGTTGTTTTAAAAATGTGCAAATGATGTGTACGGTAATGAATTTACTAACTGAATTAAATCATGCAACTATAGAGTGATTCATCATATAACGGTGCAACTTGGCTCATAATAAAGATTTGATAATATTATATTCTTTATGTACCATTCATCATAATGGTGTATTTTATTAACAGTCTATAGAATCTTCATCTTAATTCAACTTAAAAGCAGATCCGATTGAAGAGAGAACGCATTTCGTCTATTTGACTATCTACTACAGGACTAATTCTTGAGGACATTGTTAAAGCATGGCGCGCTCATTCGTGAACATGCATCAAACTAGACATAATTGTTAAAGATGCTGATAATACGTTTGATCAATAGATTTTAACAAAATAACAATAATTATATAACATTTTTCAATTCACTTGGATTTGATTGATGTACGAAATCAAAATTTTTCTGATTTAGTAAACGATGTTTTTGTTCCGCCACAAAATTCAAAATAGCCAGGTTGTAGAGAGCACTTGGATCATTGAAAAATGAAACAAAGTAAAACAATTATTATTGTTTGATTATCATATTATATAGTCTGCCACAAACTTTAATAACAATCAGTTTTATGAAAAGAACAATATAACTAAATTCACTTCTTCCGGTTTCATTCTCTACCATATCTCAACATAATTCCAAATGTTAGAAATGGATGAGAGAATTGGTGGTTCAAATAAATGTTTTTTGTTTGAGAAAATTTGTGTTGTTTGAAAATTTGTTTGTGGAGATTTCATTGTTACTTTACTAATATTATATGTAAAATTTTTAAATTCACTCCATAATTAGTAAATAATTCGATTTCTGAGGAGCTAATATTCCATCTCATATACTTGCCGGGTTTTAATACCTTTAAATGGTTCGCATTTCTGTTGACTGTTTTATTCGGTTGAGTTCAGACCATGTGATTAGATGATCTAGTTCTCATGGATTTATATCCGTAGATATAAATTGGACTCGAGAAACATTTGTTTCAGTTAGCGTCACTGTATACCAGGAGTCATTGAACAACTGCTTTAGTCTAACATGGACTGGTGAACAAAAAGACCGATGACCATAACAGTGATGAAAACCGGAACATCCGAATTTCGCCAAAGATCCCCGACCATTAGAACAAATGGAATGATCCCTGATGACTGTCATTTCAAATGTACACGGATGAAGTGTTCGATACCACAACGAAACATTTATCAAGTTATCCTTATTATTCAGTGGTACTTCAAACGAGAACGATTCCTGACGAACACAGCCTACAAATAAAATAATTTACCCAAAACCACTTCGAATAATCTACCCAGTTATATTTAAAACGCCACTTCAGAAACATATTAAACGGCTTAACGTATAGCCCATTCAAAATAAAACCAGTAAATTAATTTATGCAAACAATTCAAGTACTTAGAATGCTTGTTTAATCCTCAATATATGCAGACTTTATGCACTGTTATAGAATTTTCATTATTCTATGTCAAGCTACAAAGATATTTACATTAAATAATCTGAGATTCTCAAGGAAGATCAGTTGATCCATTACTGTTTGACGCATCTTGTATAGGAAATAAAACATTCTCTCAGAACATGACATATTTTACATTGCACTACTGACGAAGACATTATCTTTGGAAATTTCAAATTAAAAAGATTTTAATCGTTTGTTTACAAGTGATCATCCAGCGTTGTCATACTTGATCACTAGTACTGTCTTTTAATTACTTCGAAAGCAAATAGTCAAACAAAAATTCAATTTCAGTAATCACCTTTTGTCTTCAGCTGTTTCCAATTGAATTTGATGGAATGCACAATAATATTGTAATGAAAGTTTTTCTTCAACCTTTACTGGTAATTTATGGTAGTTTCTAAATCCGGTTTGATTGAACAATTTGTTAAACAAATAATCCCAATCGATCTAAACAGACGGTTTTGTAAATTTTCAGAATATACTTTCAACAAAGGGTTCCATTTCGTCATTATGTTTGTATCAATGAAAAAATTTGACAATACCTACCCACTTAGATGATGTAAAATATGTCTGATATTCGTAAAGCAGCATTACTGAATTAGTATTCGAGTCAGTAGAATGGTGAAATCGTCTACTTAACTAATATTCTAGACTTTTGTTAAATTTTATGTTAGGTCCCACTGCTGTTGATATGGAATTCTATAGATCAAGTTGTAATGCGGCCACCAGTCCAGGTGACTTGACAGCGTGTGCACCATATTGAAATGTAAGCTCGTTTGACGTTAGTTTAGAAAATGTGAAGCATGGTTTAACTGGTATAAGTCTAGTTGATATGGGAAAACATTTATATATCTCTATATCACAAAGACATTCAGTTTGATTCGGTGTCGTCGAATAGTCTATCAAAATGACTGGTTTTTAACCTTTTCTCTTGCGGTTTCTAAGCATCAAGAGATGTTTGTTTATTTCCTTTTAATACATATACAGTTTAAAACGATGCAAATGAATTTACCGGTGGACAAATGGCCTTCAGTTCATCCATGCTAACAGTTTGGTTTGTTTTATATGTAGAGGATGTTTGTGGGTCCAAGAGAGCCTGAAAAACAAAACCAACGCAATGATTAAACACGTGAAAATAACCAAACTCTAATTTGTGTATGATAGAAAGCAGAAAATGCAATTATTGATGAAATAAGAATTTTGTAAAGCATGGAAACAGAATTTCTCAACTAATGAGTTTTAAATATCTTGTTTAAGTGATATTAAATAACTTATAGTAGAGTCAATAGTGCACTGGTTGCATTTTCAACTGCTTTTGATTAACATGTAGGTAAGTTGAAATAGGTTTTCATATCTAGTGTATGAATAATTCTGTCAGGACATTTCAAGAGACCTCGGTTGTTATATAAAGAAACTGAATGTGATATTTTAATATTTTTACATCGATTCCATGGAGTGAGTTTCCCTTAAGTAAGTGATTTTCTTGCACCTACTGCAAATGGAATAATTTTTGAAAGATATTTTTTATTGCTGTTATGAGAGCCAACCAGTGAACCGTTTTATTCGAAACGATGAAAACCTATGAAATGCATTTGTTCGAGCAATTAGTTTTATCATCGCTAATATCACTTTCTTGTGAGCGGATCATTCACTGATTGATTAACTCAATATGAGTTTTACTCATCATTACATCCATTTTGATTCAATGTAATGATTACGCAATGTAGTATTTGTTTTCTTTTCTCGTATGATATTTTATTCTGTATAATATACAATATTCTTGTATTCCATTGATCTGAACTATGCTCAGTATGTGATATTTTATAACTGAGTATTTTTCATATATGTGATATCATCCTAATTATTAATCAAAATGGGTGTTCAATCAATATATAAATGAGTGTATTTTCTACTAGAATGATCAATCATCATCATTATAATCGTCGTGTTTTGAGGCTAACAAATCTTCACTTATACCAGAATTTGTGTTCTTACTTTCCGTCGTTAGAATTGCAGAGATCCCTCGTTCCAAGTACGAGTGATCAGCGTTTTTTCCGGCACAGCAATTAGCGACGACCAGATATAACACAAAGTCAGGCGAAACATAAATCTCAGGGTTTGGTGATTACGTATACTCAGTAGTCAGTGTACTGTCAGGTGGATGAGGGGATAATTTACTGAGCGGAATGACTACTGCTGATGAACCTTAGTAGATTTGAGGTCAGCATGATATCTGTTCACTTTTCAAGTAGTGTATACGTTTCGGTATGCCAATATCGAACCTAGTACATTCAAGTTTATTGGTGAGTAGGTCATGTTCATAGTAATGAGTTCGGTCTACGCTCCAAACTTTCAAGAATCATTTACTGTTCAGTCATCATTTATTTTCGTTAGTAACAACTGTCTGATTGAGATAATACAATTTTCAGTTCACTGTCATATATTGTGTTTAGTGAATAAAGAACTCATAACTTGTCATCAATTTATATTTCTGTGTGATACATGAAATTCATGTGAAATGCATAACTTACAACATGTAATATTCAGCATCATTTATTAGAAAGTAAGTCATAACAAGCATTAAGCAACTCACATTAAGTAGACGGTCAAATAAATTAAAAGTAGCAACAAGTTTTGTGTACTGTGACACATCCAGATTTAGTGAATTAACTGACATATAAAACAAAGTCTTCAGGTTTAGCACTCCATTCTATTTGAAAGAAGAAATGTAACATATTATGTTATGAAAAGAGGATACAAGGTAAAGGTGATAATCAAAACACTATCGATCTTTGATGACACATCTGTAATACATAACTGATCTTTCACGCTTATCATGACAACTATAATTTCTGAAAATTTCGATTGTTGTATGTATATAACTGCCTAATAATTATAAGCTTGAAATAAAGAATCAGTTCTATGTAAAAATCTTGTTCAGAGTGGCTACATCTGTTTTATCCGAATAAATAAGCGTGTTATCAAATTCAATCAGTATTGTATCACCCAGTTAAACCTTATCTTACACTCGAAAGTGAATATGGTACTGATACTATCTAATGTAAAGTACTTTGTTTCGTGTGATTTTGTACATTAAGAGTTGTATGCTTTGGTTCTGTAGCTCTTATGATCTTTATGGATAACATCATCACCATCTATTTCGGACAGAAATTCAATGAAATAGATGATTTAAAACTTATTACACTTAAAACCAACTAAAAGATCTCATTGCTTGTGGGCGATTGTTTTTGTAGATTCTGTTTATCACCTGTGCTTTTGGATTACATTGAACAGTATTTTTGGACTGATGTTAGACTATGCGACAGGTTGAACATTTTCCTATAAACTGAATTATTGAATCCATTGTTCTCATTCTACCCAAAATATCACTCTATTACAACTCTCTGACATTCTTAGGAGGTTTCCGTAGTTGTATGTCTGCTTTCATAATAGTGATAGCAAGTAGTGCCATTTCACAGCTTGTTTACTCTTCTACAAGTACATGTACTAGCGGCATCCACTTTGTCTGATGCGCTTCATCTCACAGTTGTTGCAACTTATTTTGTAGCTGACATTTAATTTATCAACTTCACTTCTCTATCGTTTAGGTCTGTGTAAAATCATATGAAGTATGTTGAGTTGTTAGTGACTCTGCGTCGGGTGATTTCTAGAATACTTTAACCGGAATGACGTAAACTGATTTGAGATTTTGGAGGTGACCTGGTTTTCATTGTGCCAAATATATTTTTTGTCTGTTTGTAATAACTAAGATCGTCTTAATTTAATTAAAGAATTTTCCGCTCTCTGAATATTTAACTTGCACTAAGTATCAAATCGTCAGAAATTCAATTTTCTACTCAGTGTGAAATTGCAAACATGCTATTTGAATATCGTAAAATAACCTGTGTTACGATTTGCGAATTTCTGTAAACGGAAATATAGTACACTCAGATTATTGACATTCAGTTAATGTGTTTCGTGAATGGTAATAAATAATACAATGGACAACGAATTATGTTCCGGATGAGTAAGTTTAAAATTGAGTGACTAATATAATCTGCGAATTACCTCCATCTTCATGAGACTTGGATCTGAAGTTAGCTGACCTGGATAGATCTGATAGAAGTAGAATTATATTCAAAATTCATACAGATTGATAAAATTGTAACACTAAGGAAACATTTGAGTTTATCAACATTCAAAATATAGTGAAACACATGGAGAAACACAGTTCCAAAAAAACATTTGGAAGGAGACTGGGAAAGTGAAAGTATACAGTATTATGATTAGCATTTATCATATAACAAAACTTTCAGCCTAAAATACTCAAAAGTCTGACTGGTTTTGATAGTCGGGTATAAATTTAATGGATATTTGCATAAACTACCTATTTCTCAAATGTTTTGCTCTGTGGCATTTCCAAATCATGGGAATTTTGAAATTGTTATATGTGAAATAGTGGTAAACTAGATAATGGTCAACTTGTTAATAGTATAAAGTGTATTCTCGGAAGATGTTTTGGTAGTAGGGAATGAAATTAACGATATATTCCATGGTAAGTTTCTAATTAAAAAGACGATTTATCCATCCATGTTCTAAGATGATATCTACTTTATTCGTTACAAATAAATAACGAAAGGCATTTTTAATCGACTACTTGATTCTAAATTGTTTGTTTGATCCAAGTTTTTGAATTAAACAACCAGACATAGACTCAGTTTACTGCGGAGTAATTCATAAGAACTATTAGTTACAGCGAGAAACGCCTAATTACGTCTTCCTTGTACAAAACTATTACTTCACTTTTTATGTTCGCTATTATAAAGTGTAAATAAAAAATTACACTGTTATACTGGAGTACTACACGCTTCCCTTACAACTGAAATATTAACACTAAATGATTGGATTGTTAATCACTATGATGAATTTTTACTTAATAGTGTTGATTAAATGAACGGTAAGGTAATCAACAACGGTGAATCGACATCTCGCACATTATGTTTTGATGTTATGTTGTTGGAAATGACCAGCATGATGCCGTATACCTTGTGTTAGTTGATACATATCACTAAGCATTTTAGCTTTCACGACATCAGTGATTTTCTTTTTAAAGTTCAGACTAGTATATTACGATGAAATTTTGCAAGAAAACCTGGAGATTCATAGTTCATGGTTTGCTCATCTCAATTATGTTTCATGATTTGTAGTCAGATAATATGTTTTATCAGGTTACCATGGTATGATTTTTCGTTTTAGTAATACAGTCATACAATTGGATTGTTAAATTAAGGATGATGAGATTTGTTTTTCGTTAACATGTCACTGGCAGAAGCAATCAATGACAATCAAGTTCGCAACACCCATTGAAAATTGATACACTGTTTTTTAAATAATCACTTACTATTGGTTACAGTATCCTCATAAACGGCAAACCTCATACAATTTCATGTTCAAGTTATGTAATCCGGGAAACTAATCTGATAATTTAGCACTCGTGTTTCTAAATAATCAGACTATTCTGTTTAGTTTATATAGATAATCTACTGTAGTGTTGTTTCGCTTTTCGCTGTGACTTCATTCCATTACTGATTGACTTTTATGGCTAAATGATCGCAGTGTCCTTAATATTCAGCCGGAATACTATGAAAAGTATTTATTATATTGGTCAGTTAGATGGTGTTTAAGTGTGTTATTTATTTATTACAGTCTAACTGCTATCCATATATATTATGAAATCAACTTACTCGAATTGCTCTATCCTTTTCATTGATATCCAATGAAAACAAGGGTGAATGCCCTGTTGCGCTTAACAGTGGTAGGTATATATCAGTCAGACTCAAATTTAGAATATTTCTAGCACCGTCAGATGCATTTGTCCTATTTGTTGAAGGTGATGTCAATAATTCCCATTCACCAAATGACATTAAAATTAACTGACGTAATTGATTTCCAACATTATCGGCGGAATCATAAGGACCTTTTAAACAAGCTTCGTAAAATTTGCGAGCAGTAAACAGGTATGGATCATCCCAGGAATATGACTTGTTAGCTTGATTTGTAAAAGTTGATGTTTGTGAAAATTATGATTAAGGAGTGAAGTAATGAAATGAATTTACAAACCACATGAATAGAGACAATCTGGAACAAGTTACTCATAATATAAGTGAACATAATATATCCATTGAGACATAAGATAAGAAAGATTGGTTCGACGAATTCATTTTCAAAACTCTTCAATCGCAAATGTGTACTTATTTTTCAAGGTGATAATAATTATAGTAATAGTGACAATAAAATTATGTTAAATATGGTAACAGTGAGATAGAATAAACAAGGGTATAAAAACGTTATTTTTATTAGGGGAGACAAATAATAGTTTTATTGTTAAGGGCTTGAATATTTATTATGGTGATGGATAGAGAAATTATAATTTGGAAAGAAAGAATCAGCATGATAAGATAATATTGTTGTTCATTCTACCTCACTGTTACCATGTTTAACAGAACATTAATACCACTATTATTATAATTATTATCATTTTGAAAAGTAAGCACACATTTGCAATTGTACAGCTTTGAAAATGAATTCGCCAAAAACAGAAGTTTTCGTTGAACCAATCTTCCTTAACTTATAGCCTAGTCATGTTCATACAATTGTACGCCTAACAATCCTATTTATATTAAACTTATTCAATTAGTGTTGAATGAGAATTCTAGATCACATGCTAAAAGTAATTGTGTATGAAAAGCGATTTAGAGAACATATATATATTCGTTAGAAAGCATATAAAATTATGCAATTTGATTATGACTAATTTTATTCGTCTAATTTATCATACTCTTTTACGAATGTCCGAATTAGGTATACAGTACTCGCTGATTTTAAACAAGTGTCTGTCACAATTCGGTTCTAGAAGTAAACTCGTTAAATTCATATTCAGTTAAAAAAATCCTCCATTACTCTTTAGGTAAATCTCGGCTACCTGAAGTGTTTAGTTTCATTTCACCAACTTACATGATATCATTTTATATGAAAATAGTAAGAGAATATAAATAAATACAACCATATCATATTGTTAGTAATATGGAAATACTTGCCAATGACATTATAGAAGTAATGGTCAGTGGTTATTCCGGCTTTTTTGAAAGTGTTAATCTCCCCTTTATTATTCGGTATTGGATTCTTTTTCACCCACTCTCTGCATGCATAACGATAAAAATTATCACATGGATCCATAGTATGCAAACCGGTGGTTGCATTCTGACTTGTAGTCTCAGACAGTGCTCTTCCTGTCAGAAAACGAAATAACGTCTTAACAGATTGAATAAAAAGATTACATTATTACACAAACGTATATAAACGTTAGTCTATCTACGCACAAATTGAATCTATCACCTTAGCTCACAAAATAAAATCGGCACAATGGTTTGTATTGTCCTGTTGTTGGCATCTCGACTAAATCTTGGTCAGTGTTAGTTGGGATATGTGGATCCGATGCTGAATGCCTCGATATAGGCAATATTCCACATGTTTATGTAGAGATTGAATGCGAATGACAGCGTAATCGAGGACGCGTGTTTTGGATCCTACTGTTAGTCACAGTTCATAATATATATAAAAAGATATTTTTGCGACATCATACAGGTCATCGTAATCTTTTTGATCTGGGTTTTTCAGGTGGTTATGTTTATTCATTACCAGTTTCACTCTATTCACATGTACAGATACAAAACTGTCAATCTATTGTAAAATAAAAGTGAATTATTTATTCAAAATCCCATAATAATGAGCAATCTCAATACTAAAAAAATTGAAGAAATTTGAGACAATTTATATTTAACCTCAAAGTCGGTGTTTCGATTACATCGTCTTCCATACACATGACATATCCTCTACGTTGACAGTCCATTTTCCAACTGGTCTAGGCATTTTAGAGAATTAGTTAAGGTTTCATGTTCTAAGTCACACTGTTGTCACAGTTTATACCATATAAAGAAATATTTTTTGACAAATTTTGTTATAATTCTGATTTTTATTTCAACCAGATATAAAGGGGTCGTGAAAACTCAGTAGAAAATGCACATTTGTCAAATTATGACCCATTGTCATTTATAATTAATGGAGACTCTACATATATTTCTCCAACTAAATCTAAGTCTGTCTTTTCATTTTTAAACGGATTATTATTTTTATACCATTAGTCGATTGTTGCATTACTAGAGACAAGTTCATAGCCGTCTTGATCCACTTTTACGGTTCACAAACTGTCTTACGACGACATAATAAACTATCGAACTTTATCGACGATTATGATATTCCAAATACAATCTCTTCTTGACTGGAATGTACAGCCAAAAACATTAAAAAAATATTACACAATGTGTACTTGTGTTATTTGCTGATGAATGCTACATTATGAATGTCGGACATTAAAACAGACTGGGACAGTTCACTCCCAAATCAGTTAAATGATGTAATTATCTATTGTAGGTTGTCAGTGAAATATGGAATTTTATTAGTTAGCGTTTACTTTTTCATTATCAACTAAGATACCACATATGATCGACAAGTGAATGTATTCACTTGATTTCTTATGACACCAAGGGGCTTATCCATTGACCATTTGATATCTCACTAATTACCTTCATGTCATCGAGGCAATTGTTGCAAAATAACAGAAACTTTAGCGCTGGTTTAACTGGAGTGGATACAAACTGGGGGGATATAAATTCTTGTTACACACCATTAATGCACATATGTCATACAAATATGATAAATCTGTAGCATACAAAATCTAGTTTTTTTTAAACTAATCCCCATAACGAGTTACACCACATAGAAATAAAATAAATATGTCAAAATCTATAATACGATTTTGCTAGTGGGCACACGTACACAGGTTTGTGTTATGAGACTGCAATATTAATGTCAAGCAGTACAAGTTATATGAAATATCATTTATGATTATCTTGTTTGGAGAACATAAATTCACAAAATCTTGTGACATTCTACAAGTCCATTGTTTTGCTTTTCCACTTGTTTAATGCTTAAGTACCTACCCAAAAACGAATAAGAAATCAGAGAGAAAACAACAAGTATTGGAAACCTCGATTGCAATGACTGGAAAAGTATTCTGTTCATATAACAGACTATATTACGCTAAACAATTAAGTGAGATTAAAATTCACCGTTATGTCTTGATTACAATCAATTATAATTTATGTCATAAATGTGAGACGTATTTGGATGTACATAGAATATAGTTCATTGTAATGCTCGAAAACTGTTTGAAATACCCAGCAGTAACGAAAATACTAGAACATTATATTCAGTGAGCCTCAAAACTCCACAATTATTTAAATATTGTTGCATCTTGTTCCCTATCAAAAACAATTATATTTATTGACTATACTTTGGTATTTTATGTTTCGTTTTCGTCTATACAGCTAACGTCACATGTCTACGTTTGTTTTATTCAATTAGTTAGGAATAATAAAAAAAAATTTCATATTTTCAAAATAAACTTATACTATCCATATGAATCGTTCTTTCTAAAGTCATCTATCTATTACCTCGTTTTACATAACAAGTCACCGAACAATTCAATTTTATAAAGAACATCTAAACATACTTTCATCCTAATTATGTTTGGTGAAACGATAGCATGAACGTAAGTTTTTGCATATTCTGTGTTCAAAAACATTCTTATATATGCCGATTGCAGACAACAAACATTTTACAAGAATTAACTTGCGATTCAATTAACAATAACTCAACATGCATTTTCATCGAGTTTTTATTTATCACAGTGTATATTGTCAATGCTGTGGTAGATTACATAATATCGTTATTATTATTCAGTGCATTACAACATGAATTTCAAGATAATGAGGATGGTATTTATGATTCATGACTGTAAAGAAAGTATTGAAATACGCTAAATCTTGAAACAGTTATTCGCAAAAAATTAATTTATGCATAAAACCATACTAATGAAAATTACATGAAATTTTGATTTATGAAATTTGCAAGGGAATGAAAAGTAACACAATTTACCATGACAACAGCTGAAGACAAGGTGGATCATCACTGAAATTGATGTGATTATTAAGATTAACTGAACTTGTTTAACTTTACCATATTGTATAGCGGTTTTCGCTGTAAAGTATCGTTGATCAGTAGACATACTGTCTTGTGTAAAGTATTGTAGAATATTTTTTTCTGTTGACAGTTATTCTTCTTATTAAAAATGGAACAACTGTCACTGAATATATACTAATTTACAAATTAAATTTCATAAAAAATTGGCTGATAATGATAATTATTATATTAACTTTTGTTAACAACAAAGGTGATCTTATTAGGTCAAACGAAAGCGAAGTTATGCAATATAGTTAGTTGTACCCTGGATAACGTTTTTTAAAATTTAAAGTTAATTAAACTTAACATTCAGAAATCATTTATAAGTTTATGTTAAATACAACTATTTCTCAATTATATTCGAAAAATATAACACCATTACTTTTATTGGATCTTGATGAGTTTAGGAATTATAGGAAACTCTTAGGTGTCATATTTTTTTCTGTGTAACGGTTATAGACGAAAATATCTTCATGAAATAATTTTAAATGTGAAGAAACGAGATATTATATTAATTTCATGTTGACTACGTGCTTCCTTCAGCAATTCTATCCGATATAAAATGGACTCGATTTTTCTGGATAATTCATTTGATTCATATGTGTGCTGGTTTTAGTTCTTTAGTCTTCTTGCTCTCCTTCTTCTGACATATCTTGTCAATCCCCGTCGCCACTGATATGTCTTGTTGTTTGGATGCTATTTGTTATGTCTGGTGGTCGTTGATTGTTGTGTCGTGAACACTTATCACTTATACTCGAAACGAGGGACCTATGCAATTCCCACGACGCGAAAGTAAGAACACAAAGACTGGCATAAGTGAAGATTTATTAACCCAGAAAACATGATGACGACGACGACCCTAGTTGAAAATACACTCATTTGTATATTGATTGTACGCACATTTTGATTAGTATTTAGGATGAATCCACATAAATAAAAAATAGTTATAGTTATAACATATCACATACTGAGCATAGTTCATGTTAATTGAATACACGATAATCTTATGTCATACAGAATAAAAAATCATACGGGAAAACAAAACCGAATGCTACACTGAATAATCATCACATTGAAACAAAACAGAAGTAACGTTGAACAAAACTCATAATGAGTAAATCAATCGAATTTTGACTTTTCTTCCCGTCATATGATATTCCAAGTTAGGACTTGCCTTGTTTTACAGTTTGATGATTTCTCCAATGTGTCCCCTTAAATTTCAGCTTCTTTCCCTGATTTCCACTTCATCTGGAAGCTGGTTTGTTCTTTACCAAGGTACGTTATTGTTGATTGTCTGGCCAACGGATATACAGTATTTTGCATAAACAACTTCTTATAATTACCTGTACCTTATTGATGATGGTTGCAGGAGTTGCCCGGCTCTCAGCTCCATACAACAAAACTGTCTAGACGTTTGCATTGAAAACTCTAAGTTTAAAGTTGTGTGATAGTTGTTTTGATTTCCAGATATTCTTCAATTTAAGGTAGCTGTCCTTGCTTTTTGAATCACTGCGTTCACATCTTCATCAGATTGTGTTTGTTTGTTAACAATACTGTCCAAGTATTATGTTGAAAGCTATTCATGATACTGGAAGTAGTGTGGTGCCTCTGTCGTCCTCACACTTGACAAGAACTCCTTTCCTTGGTATCATGACGAGGTATCCGTCATTCCAGTCTGTAAATGCCATATGAGTTGGTAAAGCCGATTGGCATATTTGGACACTCATTGATGACACGGCACAACTGAAGGGGCTCAATGGTTGTTTTTGTCTTAATCTTATTTTTTATGATTTCAGATGCAATCAATGCAGACCATTTATGAACCACATTGCAATGGTTAATTGTAACTTTCCATGTTGATGATTCCTTTTTACATTCTCCATAAAGACGTTTTTGTAACTGATCATTTGCGTTATGTTTTTGGCTATTGTTCCAGAGTCTTCTCTTAGCTTGTAATCCACCTTTTCCTCTTCAAATTCATTTATTTCTTGTGAATGACATGTCTTTATGTGTCTTATCAGCCAACTTTGTATCTCACATTTTTCTGGACAATCTTCTGTTGGAAATGCATATGTGTCTGTTTTTAATGATTTCTATTTATTTATTTCCGTGATCATCAGCTCTCTTTTTCAACAATGGCGGGTTCAGAATTATCCAGATTGTCTAGTTTTACTTTGGTTGGGATATCTAACCAATTATTATTTAGTTGTTCGTTAAGTGCTTGTACATCTGCTTGTAGTAGTCCGATCCAACTCTTTGTATAAGCCTTTGCTACTTTAAGTTTGCTTCCAATCGTGCTGTTAATCATTTTGCACATGATGTTATTTTTTCTTTGTTCTGCTGCCTTCCATAAGTTTAGTCTATTTGTTTGATTTTCCTATCTAAGTTTAGCAGTTTAATGTGTTATTTTAATTCATCTACTGCTTTTTCTTTTCCTTATTACTTCCTAGAATCATCCGTCTAGCAATATTCAACACTGTTTATTCCCTTTGTTTTAATACAAACTTTAAACATAATGATCGACCCAGTGTTGTGTGATGG
This sequence comes from Schistosoma spindalis, assembly GCA_946903255.1. Lineage (NCBI taxonomy): Eukaryota > Metazoa > Platyhelminthes > Trematoda > Strigeidida > Schistosomatidae > Schistosoma > Schistosoma spindalis. Next base: position 22,423,831 of record OX336424.1, read on the forward strand.
TGAACGAGTTTTCCCAGGATTCACTCATTTTATTTACAAGTATACATTTCCTGCTCTTTTTATCATTTCGGCAGCTATGCCATATGTTTCTTAGCGCTTTGTTATTTTCTATTCCCTTAAGGCTTCATTCGAGAACTCCACATGTTAGAGGAGTGTCATTTTCACTCGTTTTATTGTTGCAATGTACATCAAAGTTTACCTTTTCAAGTAGTTTCTGATAATGATTTCTTAATGTCTCTTCATCGATTACTTGTTTTACTCCTCCACATTAACAACTTCTATTTCTGACAGCCTCTAGAATAAATTTTGTTTTTTTAAATGCATTATGATTATCTTGCTTTTGGAAGAGCGTTTCAAGCCCTTCCATTTTGTGATCAATGTATTCATCCCTTGCCTTCCCTATCATTTTAGTGATCTCATTTCCTATCTTGACATCACTTTCAATGTCCAAGTTACAAGGGAGATCATAATGTGTAATGCACATCAAAACACAAATTTTCTCACATTGTTATCTATAATTTTAGTGGTAGGGAATAATGTCAACGGATAAATCACAATTCTAGGACGTTATCTGTCATTATTTGTTTGATCAAGTGAGGAATTTTTTTCAGTTCCATTGCTGTTTTTACAGAAAGTCAAATATTCTATGTCCCTACATTGATACACTTGCTATGATTATCGAAATGAACAATTATATTTACCAAAAGTATTTCTGTCACAAAACATAAAGTTGACTTCAGATATTGTCTTAACAATGAATTTTTTATTAGTTGTTTGATGAAAAAGACTTCACAATTTATGGCATCTGAAAGTAGTTACCATAGGATTTGTTTTAGATATTCAGAAAAACGTTTTAGATTTCAGTCGAGAAACGTGTTTGTGGTATGGATAAGAGAAAAAACAAGAGGACAATAAATGATAATTAGAAATGGTCATCATGACAGATTTACTATTTAAAGATAAATTTTACCGTCAACATTGACGAATCGACTTACATCGATCCGTTTTATGAAGTTGAATCCAGTGTAAACAATGTCAGAAGAAATGAATGGGGTAATTTAAATAGAATAATTATTAAAAATCAACCAATAAATCAATAAATATTGAACAGCGGCAATCTAATAATAATAGATTATCGGATTGATTGTTCGAATTTTTCTTTCTAAGTCTAATTGCACTAGGCCTAAACGTTTCACTACACTTATCATTTTTAGCCATATTAGTTGAAATTATTATTTAATGTAAGAATAAAAATTAAAATAACTCAATTACCCTGATTTTCTCATACATCTTAAGATCATTATAGTATCAAAATATATCGACAAGAGTTGTCTAAAAAACTGTCAATTTTAATTAAGAAAATAGATCAAACAGAAAAATGTGATCCACACAAAAATGATGTGATTCATTTTGGTTATAACTACTCAAAGAAAATGAACACCATTCTACAAAAATGTCTACTTTTATTTACAACTACAACACGTAGACAACGAACGTTTCTTACTTATTGTAAAGGCAAATGAAGTTACTATAAAAGTAATGAGACATTTCACACTTAATAATCTAACTACCCACATTTATGCCGATTTCTGACTGTAGTCGATCTGATATTACTGAATATATGATTTTAGTTAATACTCATTTTAAAAATGAGAATAAATAGAATAATAGTTTAAAAGCATTTTACGTGTAGTAAATATGTCATATTTTATTACATAACAATCACTTATTCGAGTTCATTAGGCGTTTGGAGCATTGTATAATTAATAAGTAATATCAAATGTTGTCCTTACATTGAATTTAATAAATCCGACATGCTCATAATCGTTTAGTCCCTCATTACTAATGAATTTACAAGACATATTTATGCTCAAATCATAGTATTCTGTTTTGTATCATCTTTAGTCATACCCATCCATCTTGCATAAATGATTGTGCTCCTTTTTGTAATTATTCTTTTATCACATATAAATCATAGTATATACAAGATATTGTAAAAAAATAAATGAACATTTGAAAACTAGATTTTAAAAGCCTTCTTGTAAAAACGTGAAAAAATAATTGTATGCATATTGTGACTGCAGGATACATCTGTACCTGGCACTTTATGATTGCTCAATTACTCATACAGATTAAAGTAAGGGAGAAAGCAAGACTGTGAATATCGATTCATTAATACATCAACAGTAAATTAACTTCACAATTAATCATTGATTTCTGTTAACCAATGAATCATGACAGTAGATGGCATCATTTACTCAGCAAATTCATGTATCCATACATTTTACTGAAATAATAGATAAATTACATATTATAAAGAATCTGTGTTTTTCTTATTTCTATCTTGTTTTTTTAAATATAAATGACACAGTTATCTCAGATGAACAAAAGATTCTGTACAGAATATGCACACTGTAATAGACCATATTGTAATTAACAAATAAACTTGGCATTTTCATATGATATTAACAATTAACTATTGTCTAACAATAATTTACTTTTCCTTCTTTTTAAAAGGAATATAATAATAAAAGAAGAATTACACATGTGTTTACAATGTTCATTAGTCTTTCATGATATTCAATGGTTTGCTTATTTTGTTTCTTTCATAGAGTTTACCATTTCTTACACACACAATCACATACATACACACACACTCACACATCTATTACGTTTATCTCTCTATTCATCTAATATAATTGCAAAGTAGAAAGAATTTTGAATTTATTTTTAAAGAGAATGTTTTTTGTGTTTTTTCACTGTTTCTATGTGTGTGTCGAAGATTTGTGGAAATTTGGCCGATGAAATGAATTTATCAATCATATTCTTTTGTTTGTTTTAGTTTACGGAAAACTGTTCATGTGATCTTTCAAACCATGTAAAAGAAAGCATGAATGAATGGATGAGTTGGTATAATTAAACTTATATTAACATTATAAAGACATAATTATACAGAATATTTTTTTCATGGTCGCTTCGATGTCCAGTTGGTTCAGCGTAGCTGTTCTATTTAAGAGCCCTTTAAAACGCTCGAACCACTTGTTCCGCTGCTCTTAAAACTAGGTGATTAGTTTCGAATTTTTGTTCTCGACTGACCACTCTGGTCTTTTGAGCTTCCTAGCCAGCCTTTCTTGTTACACCACATAGTTCTTCTCTGCAACTATCTCTTGAACCCAGCTTTTCTGTATATATCGGATTTTCGAGATATTTTTACTAATCAACCATAATGCTTTTCTTCACTCATATTTACTTCAGTATATTCGGCCTGTGCTTAGGGTTTCTCTGCTTTATTTAATGTTATTGACTATCAGAATGTTCACAGATGCATTCTTTATTCTGGTACCATTTAGAATCAAAAACATCTTAATATATTGGAGTAATTGATACTTTAGTTCTCTTCGAGTTGTCCACCATACTGGTTTCTGTTTTTTCAGTAGGCCCTGCGATGCTGCAAGGTTGGTAGTGAGAGAAATCTTGAACTCGCTGAGCTTATTAAAATTTGCGAGGAGGACTGTATTAAACCTTGTACTGTTGCACATCCAGTTGTTCAACGCTTCTTTAGTTTTAGTCTTAACTTGATCACCAACATATTTTGAACGGAAGCTATATCAACTCCTCCGTTCTTCTTATGTCTTCCATGGACCTTGTAATTTTTTATGTATCTAAATGTACGTAGTCTGGTTTATATAGTGTGTCTCTGTGAAATCCATTTAACTCTGTATATAAAGCTTCAGAAATAAATACTGAGAATTATGCTTTTGGAGACATAAAGATTTGCTAATCTCTCATCATTCTTGTTTCTTTCTACTTGATTATGCAGTCTCACGATACGTTCGTGTCAAATTTTGTCCAGCTTGGCTTTAGAGTTTACGTTCTTTATTAAGATAGTCAGATTTTTTCTTGGATATTCTTAAAGGATGAATTTTGCAACCAAAACCACTTCACATGGTAAATGTACAATGTAAATTATATCCAACAAGTAACTACAGCTCAGTGAAAATGAAAACTATTTAAACATTGATTTGTAGTGTTGACACAATGAAGAAAAGTTTTTAAATAACTTTCAAATGCCCTACAGTATTACCTCACAAAGATCACTATTTAGTAGAAACAAAATCCTATAAAATTATTTTATTGTTTCTAATGACAGTACATCAGTGAAACTGAAATTTATGAATTGCTAGCAACTAACGTGGAAGTTAGCTTGCTATGAGACATTTTATTGTTTATTTTCCGAGCTTACTTATACTTTAAAGTTAATCGTATTTATTTGCATAAATGTTCTGATATACGGAGAATTTCAGCTATTCATTTATCTACTGTGTTTAAATTGAATATTATGTTATCGCATAAATCTCATATATGATTAGATTGTTTACAGAAATTAGATAATCGTATTCAATGTTATGAAACTCATTTTATTCATATATATCTTGTTTCATTAGTTCTTTCCTCGTGTTACAAGCCTGATAAAAACAAAGGTGTTTTAAGAAACGACATGTAAATTAAATTACTCCTAATTATGAATACAATAATATATCTCCTTTATAGTTTAGACGACTCCAATTGAACACCAGTAACTTAGAGTTATTTTAAGTTCATCAGAATGGATTGTTTTATGAGTAACAAGTAGTGAAGTCTGACTTGTCAGTTTACAAAGAATTCAATGTTCAAATTTTCAAAATCACTTGTAATTAAATAGAGTGAATAACATTATATGTAATATTTAGCTCTATATTAAGCCCACATGAGTTATTTAAGCTTCCGGATAGAAAAATTCATTTATTCTTCTTGTGCCATAATTTGAATCTGTCGATTATTCGCTTATAAACTTAATTGTTTTTATTTAAGTGTGTGTTTATCTATTACCCTATTCATCATATGGCTTTAACTTATTTTCGTTTGGCTAAAAACATTGAGTCACGTGTTGTCAAATCGAGCTGGCACACTTGCATTCTCTGATTTACTTCTTTGATCCGATTCCCTGGACCAACGATTGTATGAAATACACGTATCTAAAATTAATTCTCGTTCTTGACTTATTCCGTTATTCTCTAGTGCGAATCAGGTCGATAATTAAACACGAGGATTTCATCAACGTCACTATACCATCAAACTGTAATCACATCAACAGGCTACTAAATATTCTATCCAAATACAATAAAAATAAAAAGTTTGGACACATCAAATAAATTTTCATATCATCAAATCTCTTTAATTTTATGCTTGGCGTTTCATAAATACACATTTTTATCGTCATTCACGAAGCTCTGTGTTCAGGAGTAGATAATTGACGTTTTCAGCTTTCTAATTAATCATCAAACGTTTTCCATAATGAAATTCATAAATAAATAAGAATCTGGTAATACAATATAGTTCTATTTTAAGCCAAATTATATGAAGTTAATAGTCAACTGGAAGGCACCAGTTGACAGAATTTTTGGAAAATTGCAGAAAATATTCGAAAATAAATAACTTTTCGTAAATCTTATCAGTCAAATCAAAATATAAATTTAATAAGAATGCTGACCGGAAAAGCATATTTTCAACACGTTTAGACTTCTATTTAAGTTTTCAGAGATGACAGTCAGCACTTTATTAAACTATATGATAAGCGTACTTTTATGGTATTGAAAAAAATTACAAAATCTAAATTCCTTTTTAAAACAGCAAATGAAATGAACTGTCCATTTTCTTTTTATCACATCAAAACTTACATACTGAAAGTACCTTAATTAAAAAGGAAGTAGGTCAGAGAAAACGAAATATAAAGAAAAGGAAATATTAAAAAACAACATTTGAGAAAGGAAAAAATAAGATAAACAAAACAACACGTAAAAGAGTAAAATAATTTTAGACAACAATCTGAACATACTAAACTATACATAGTAATTATGTACAATAACAAAAAAATATTGTCTATTATGTATCTCTGATGTTGATATAAATTTTATACAAAAATATACCAACTCATTCATTCATTCATGCTTTCTTTTACATGGTTTGAAAGATCACATGAACAGTTTTCCGTAAACTAAAACAAACAAAAGAATATGATTGATAAATTCATTTCATCGGCCAAATTTCCACAAATCTTCGACACACACATAGAAACAGTGAAAAAACACAAAAAACATTCTCTTTAAAAATAAATTCAAAATTCTTTCTACTTTGCAATTATATTAGATGAATAGAGAGATAAACGTAATAGATGTGTGAGTGTGTGTGTATGTATGTGATTGTGTGTGTAAGAAATGGTAAACTCTATGAAAGAAACAAAATAAGCAAACCATTGAATATCATGAAAGACTAATGAACATTGTAAACACATGTGTAATTCTTCTTTTATTATTATATTCCTTTTAAAAAGAAGGAAAAGTAAATTATTGTTAGACAATAGTTAATTGTTAATATCATATGAAAATGCCAAGTTTATTTGTTAATTACAATATGGTCTATTACAGTGTGCATATTCTGTACAGAATCTTTTGTTCATCTGAGATAACTGTGTCATTTATATTTAAAAAAACAAGATAGAAATAAGAAAAACACAGATTCTTTATAATTTGACATTGATATTTAAAGTTTATTAATGAGATCTTATGAAAGTGACAATATGTGAACTCACAATTTAAATAATATAGAAAATGGTTTACAAAAATGAATAGATTTTAATTTACATTTGATTTACTCTCTGTATGCACATCATTGTGGAATGTGTATAGTATTTGTGAATTTCACATTTGATAGAAATAAGAAAAAAGAAAATTGCGATTTTATTCTTTATTATCGATTCATGTACAGTTGTCATTTGATTGAGAAGGAGCAATATTGATTTAATTATTGCCTTGTATCCAAATAGTTCCAACAGGATTCACATACATTATCTTTAGTCTCATGAGACAATATTCGATTGATATAATAATGGTAGAAGACAATCACTGGAACCGGCTAATAATAGAAATGGATGTAGTAAAAGTTGAGCAGCTGTTGCTCTTCTGAACGGATCACGAACTAACATTAGTCCGAGAAACGAATTGAGTTTCCTAGATGACTGAAATATAGGAAAGATTGTTTTTCTTTAAAAAGTCTACAGATTGGGAAATAAATAGAAAATCATCCATCAAATTCACTTTGCACAAAATGATGAGTGTTTTAAATAACTAATCAGCAAACCTGATGACAATTATTTTGTGATTGTTGTTGTGTTTATGTGGAAGATAACTGTTAACTTCTGAGGAGTATGTTTTTCACATGTGTTACTTACTTTTATTTAGTTGTGAGCGTATTTATAGAATGAATTCATAATGTTTGTATGTAGGGGACTTCTATGACACCAGAATTGTCATTTGAAGTGTCGTTGTAAAAGATAAATTGAAATAGAACTAATTTGTCTGATTATGCCACGTTAGAGCAGTGTGCACGCAAGACTATGCTTAAGTTGTAGAGCATCAGGTTGGTAATCAATCTTCCACATTTGAGGCTTTAACCAACTGATGAAATCGCAAGATTATGAACATTATACATTAAAATTACATAAGAATATGTATTATATATACTCGAGCAGCTATGAGTTGAATAGTTTCGTCTTAGATAATCTAAGGGTGATGGGCTAATTTCAGTGTTCCCTGATTATAATCATGTTCATTTCTCAAATTAAATCTAATTTAAACGAATGTGAATTTTCATAATATCTTGTTAGCATCAGTCAATAATACTCCATATGCTCTGTGAATCGTGATATTGATAAGCTTGAAATAAATGACATTATTTCCAGAGTTAGCAATAATGTGGCGTTCTAAATCTAAACAGTTGAGTAGAGAAGTAGTTTTTTTAATGCTTTTATGTTTTGAAAAAGCCTAATATTAAATTAAGCTCCATGACACGGGCAAGTGATGAATAATATAGTTTTGTTCTTTTCATTATTAAGTAAATTGGTCAATAATCAAATAATAAGTAATAAATAGATACAAACATAATGTTTAACAAACAGTCATAGTTTCAAAATATGTACCGAACGCCAAACATGAACCATTCATACCTTGTGAGGGCACATTAAATGGGGAATAGCATCTCTTTGAATATTTCTCATTGCACGTAATGGTGGTTCGTTAAAAAATGTTGGTTCGCCGTCAACCATTTCAATTAACAAGACACCCATTGACCATACATCAACAGATGTGTTATAAGGTAAGCGACTGATCACCTCAGGGGACATCCAATATGGTGTTCCTACAAGACTACGCCTTCGAGGATGATCAGGAGAGACCTTGATATAAGTACAAAATAAACAGATACTTAGAAGCCGATCAGAGTTATTTACCAGTGTCAGTTAAACATAAACATGGGAAAAATTGCAAACATTGTATAAACATAACAATACGATATTTCTTACAGTTGTGGAAAATTGGGTGGCTTTTAAGTTGTGTTTTATTGGATTAAAAGCAGTTAACTGGGGCGCAACATTTTGTTTTACACAAAAACGTGGCTCAAAACATTTATTCATAAATGTTAGAAAAATTCTGCTTCCCTTACTTGATTAGCCTAGTATAACAACGAAATATCAGTTGAAGTTGACTAAGTAAATTTTGCCGTAATACACAAATAATTGGAATGCTAAGGAATGTCACACTAAGATGAAATAACCGTCCATTATTTTTGGCTCTCAATGGTTTGCTAGTAAAGATTAGTTTATGATTTAACCTATGAACATTTTACAATTGCTTCATTGCTTAATAAAATATAATGATTCTATAAATTCTCAATACAAAAGTGAAATAAAAACGACATTGTTTTCCCGCATGATATATTACACCTATTCGAGATTTAACTGTTGGATGAATGAATACTTATGATTTTATTTCACGATGGTATTACAATGTGGTTGCCATCGGAAAGTGTTTACAAAAATCGGGTTTGTCAATTGATACATCCTTATGATCGTTAATTAAAACCCGATCTCTACATTTGCAAATCAACCTACGTGGTGGTTGGAGGTAACTGACTGGATATCCTGGACCTATGTTTCTTGCTATTTGGTAATCGTTAATGAGTTGTACCTGAAATTTGTAGGGAACTTATGGTCCCTTGTGTATTTGGTCCTGTGTAACCCAGCCTCAAAGTCAGATACGTCACAACCGAGTTGTTCGGGCCGCTACTGACCCTATGTAGGATTAAGTTGTAAAGACAATTCAAATGAGTTATATTTGGAAGATTTTGATAATAATTTTAATTTTTCGAATAGCTCTTGTAAAATATTTCAGCATAAATATAAAAATGAAATTTGATATGAAGGTCGAATAAGTCATAAGATTTGTTGTTCAAGATATACAGCGGATGATAATGTTGAAATCAATTGAAGTAGGAATGCAACGTTTTCCAACATTATAAAATGAACACCTGAATTGTGCATTTAAAAGTTACATGAAAACAACATATTGAAATACTTTCGTATTATAACTTACTCTTGCACAAAATCCAAAGTCTGAAAGCTTTACACGTCCATTGATTGACAATAAAATAGAATCGGATTTGATATCTCTATGAATGATACCATGATCATGCAGAAACGCCAACGCTCGAAGTACGTCACGACAGATGGTGGCTATTTGTTTCTCTGACATTCTACAATATATCAAATGTTAATCACCAAAAAATCATTTTCATTTTGAAGATGAATCAATTCTGATTTCATGATTTAAATCAAATGGTGAACGAAAACACAAGTGGGGACAATCGAGTGCATTCAAATTACAGAACATCTTAGTAAAATCTGAGAACCACATAGTGAATACTTAATTTGCAAAGTGTCAATCGATTGTCTCTAACTTGACTGTTCCTTTTGCAAATATCAGTTAATCGTCTAGAACTTTAATGTTCCCGCATTTCCATATCAATCGCTTTCTGTTCCCGTTCTTTGCTCTTCGATCTTCTTGAGCTTCTGCTGCCAGACATTCTATTTCTGACAACCGTTATATACTACTTATATCGAAATAAGTAGCACACATCACAATATGATGTATTTAGTTAACTAATAGTGATTTCTAGATTTGTTATGTTATAAGTTGAAGGGAAAGTACATAGAAATATAATATCTGACTGATAAGAAGAAATCTATTTCAGATTTTCATAATGTATTTTAGGAAAGTTAACAGAATAGAAAACCAAGGAAGAACAACAGTAGTTGCAGAATACGATGAGTTTATAATATTTCGTTGCCATCTTTTTAAGAACATGCAGGCTAATATGTTCAACTATTTCTAATCACTTACATAACCGTATTTTGCAAATACTGTGATTCTCAGTTTGTTCGAGTTTGTGCAAGAAACCAACTATATGAAATCTGATACAGTCAAACTATTCAATAAACTAATATTCATATCCAGTCAGCGTATATGAAATCTTCACGAAACTAATGCATTCCACAAAACTTGAACTTGTGTTACTCAGTACCACGATCAGAGATATACTCCTTAGGGCATTTCGATATTAATACTTTGAGGAAGATCATTACCTTTGATAGTGTTAAACTGCCGTACTAAAATGTGCCAATAAGTATAAAGACTAGATTCAGAGCTTCGTTCGAACTGTCTCTAATCGCATAACATTAAACAAAGTGTGTCTTGTAACTCTCAGTCATAACTTGACCAATACAATTTAGTCACCATTAAAGGCCAAGTAAAATGCCATTCTTTACTAGATAGCAAAAGATTAAAGAAAGTCATTTCAATATTTATGCCAAAACTATAATAGAGAAGAATTTTTCGTACAACAATTTTTCGCCCAATCAAATACATTTCAGTAAACTACATTTACAACCGACGTTATACTCTTAAATGAGGTTTCAAGACAGAATGAATGAAGTCCTTCTGCTAATCAGGATTTATTTGAACGCTATAAACTAAACGCCTCAATCAAATAGTAATGTAGGAAAACTTGGTTTTCATTGATTTGTTTTCAAACATTATGATAAGACTGTGTTTTGAAAACTTTAAAGCATCATCTGAAAAACTGACGATTAAAGTAATTATTTTGAATATCACACAGTCTTGTTAATTTGCTGAAATCACACAGCATTTTGTATGATAATTCCTCATATCAACTCTGGAAAACGAAGGTGTATGAGATAGTGGAGAAGATTTGTAGCCCAGATGAATCGTCCTTCTGATGAAAGCTCCATGACCGAACCATCCAACTCAGAGAACAAAACTCCATCAAAAACGAAGGTGTATTCAAAAAAACAAATAATACTAAGTGAAACGACAAAAAATGTTTCAAAAAAAAAAACGAATACGAACTCATGACTCACAGTGTTCGTGTAACAATATTGGTTAGTGCACCACCTTCTAAATATTCCATAGCTACCCATAATTCATTACCAATTAAATAGGATCCAAACATTTCAACAATATTTGGATGTGGGTAACTTTGCATAATAATTACCTTTTAAAATAAAAATAGTAGTATACAGATATTTGTAAAGATAGTTGAAAATATAATTTATGCCATTCATCGACCAAATTTACATCTCTATTAAAAACCAAGAGTATGATTATTATTATTACAATGAGTAAATATTTGATGACTGACAACACTTGCTAAATCAAACATTAAAAATTATTGGTTATTGTACTAGAGGAGAGTCGCATACTAAGGTAATACACTAGCTCAATACTTCCACGCCACGTGTAGCTAGAATTAGTGCATTGTTTAAACCACATTAATATCATGTCTTTTATCGTCAGGATATTGCTTTTTGGTTTTTTTCAGGATATTTATTTCAATAGCATTTACATGCAAACGGTTGTTTCAACAGAAAAGATTTTTAATGAGTGTATTAGCAGTATAGTCGTATTTTAAATTTTATTCAAATAATTCATGTATATAATTATTCCCCCATAATCTCCTATTAACTCCGCCTGTAGCGCTTCTAGGACTACTGCCGAATCGAAGTCTGGGTAAAGGAGGAGCGTTGAGTACGGGGTCGGCAACCGATGCCGTAGAAAACAACCTTGCTAAAAAACGCTAATCAGACTAAACAATTTAAGCTCTGTCCTCCGATTTCAAGAAAGAATTATGACGCCACATGTTGAAAGCCAAGTTCCTTCGGAAGTCACGAGAACAGTGCCCCATCTAGCAACCAGAGCAACAATTTTTATAGGTATATGGGACGTCTGGACTATGTGGGAGACCGGGAGAACCGGTCAAATAGCAACAGAAATAGGAGGATATAACTTTGCATTATAGAGAATCAGCGGAACCCATTGTATTTAAGCTGTGCGGAAAAGTTAGGTACTGGAGATATGCTGCTGTACTCCAGTCACAAAGATGAAAACGTCCCACATACTCAAGGAGTTGCACTGATACTATCCAAAGAAGCACCTAATGCACTTATAAGATGGGAATCTCAAGGATCTAGGATCTTCAAAGCATTTTTCTTGTTAAAAATCATTTATCTACTGATACGCTTTATTATGATTTCAACAAGCAAGTGAGTCAGTTTATTGTAAAAAGCAAATTCTAGGGTATGTGTCTACAAAATGCCTTAAATTGCAGTCCGAAACACCAATGCAAAGATTCAAACAAACATTATAAAATAAATTTAAACTTCATCTCATCACACTAGCTAGTGATTATCTAGACTCAATATCTAAGTAGATAACGCGATAGCGTTTGAAACGAACGGGTTCAAGTTCCAGAATGAACATCAACTTAGAGATACAGGTACATCCAGCTGACGTGTCTCAAATAGGACGAAACGTGTGTTCCACATTCCGCTGATTGTCACCATCCATCTTTACTAATAATTGTCAATAATATACAATAAGTTTTATTTCATTTTTTTCATTACTATCAATTTCATTTTCTCTTATACACATACATATATAATTAAATAAATTATAAGTAGTTTGAAACAATTCTTTTTCATTAAAATAAATTAACTTTCCTCATATCATTTTATAAAAGGTTGTTAATTCATACGTATTTGTATATGTGTGAGGTGTTATCATTTGTCTCGTTAAAAACAAATTTTATAATTAAAGAAATGTTTTGAATTAATACGCGAATAAAGTGAAAACTATCATTGAAATAATTCATATAAATAGTTCAAGTATTTCATTAGTCCCAAGATTAATTACAATTAAATCTAATGACTTAATGACTTAAAGTAATTAAAAGTATTAAAATACAAAAGTTAAAATAAAATAACGTTAAACCTATAGGGTTTTTTTATCAGAAACTGTCTAGAATTAGTTCAATAAACTTAACTATATCTATATAGATTGCCTATTTTATATGATATATTGAATCCTCATGATTATTTCATGATAGAATGATCTGTCTATACTGCTAGATATTGTATCCACTATGTCATAATATTAGGTAGTTACTGGGAAATCATTAGGAAATTTTTAACATAATGCTGATAAGGATTAGTCAGTATCTGGGATCTTGATGAAAGATGATGGTTTCTGTTCAACTAAGACTACTGTGACCTAATAGTACAGTAAGAGAGACATTAACCCCCGAATGCCCTGGTACGGCCGAGAGTGGGGAGAGACATCTCTCCTTCTCGAAATGCTCTCAAATGTCCACGTGCATACAGCCACTGCTAGGAAAGTCCTACTCACTGCCTTCTCGTGGCGGGGGTGTCGTTTACGAAATTGAGAGAACGAAAGACAAATGTCCAGCGCTTTAACCTGGTTGACGGATACGGAGGATCCACCTAGAGGAGATGCAAAATCCTAATTCCAGAACAGTGGTGTACACGGGCTCTATGATCCTAAGGAAACGAATGGCGTATGAACCTGTTGTTGGTCACCAGCTACCATAGGACTGCGTCTCCTTAAGTTACTCCACTTCTTTGTAGATTAAACCTTTAGGTCAAAGGCTCGGGGTGTGATCTCATAAGAAAACCACCTGATTCGGTTTGGGCACCCGAGTAGTATCCCAGCTCCCATATAAATCGAATGATTTATGTGACGCATATCTGTTTGGTGCCTCCTTGTACCAATGTTGATGTGTTTAAATAAAAAAATAATAAGAGACATTACTACCCAGCTATTAAGTTGTTTAGATAACAAGCATGACTGTTAATATGAACCTTTGACAACAATTTTTATCTACTAGAAACGTGTCATTATGTATTTCAAAGCGTTTATTCTATCATTTTCACGTTTATTAATATAGATATTCATTTATTTCATAATTTAATTCGATCGTCCATACTTGATACCGTTTATTCTGCTAATTTTGATGAAAATAAGGTGTCTACATTAATTGTAAATAATAATTATTATTGGTAAATAACTAATAAGACACCATGAAATAAATTAACTCATCTTAGTCTATCAAACGTTGTTTTACTATTGCTTTATATAATAAGGTTTTTATAATTGATTCACTATGTAGCAGACTACTTAAATAAACTGCTAATATGTAATACCCGATGAAATATTGCCATGATGAATAAAATCTTTGAGACAATGACATCAATTATGAAAGCCATGTAGCTGAAAGTTTGGTATATTTTCATTATGTATTGTCTGATTTGTACACAATTAAAATAGATCATTATAAATAATCAACTATCTTATAGACATTTGTATGTTGGAAGGTATTCTTAAATATCACAATCACAAAAAAGTGATTGATAATAAGTTACGTCAACTTTTTAAAACTTCGAATATTTAAATTATAACAAGAATATGTTTCTCAGTAACTCAAAATGAAAACTGATTGTGTAGTCCCATACAAACAATTTCAGGTCAATATTTTGATAAAAGAGAGAGGAACCTATCAATTATCAGTTTTTGTTTCCAAAGTAAAGACTTTATTTCCCGAACGTACAAGATGGGAGTGGTTTAGTATTGACAGCACTGAATATGAACCTATCAAATGTTTTCATAAAGGACGATTCCAGAAAGTTGATTTTAAAGTAATTTGCAGTAATAAAGGAAATACGTAATGAAGTTACAACGATCTATATGATACTTGATTTATTCACCTGTATGACTTACTTTTTTGTGCACTTCAAAGAATTTTGAAATGTAACAAGATTCAGTTTTTAAATAAGTTAATATCAGTATAGGGGTTGTGGAGATTATTAGGTTTTTGATTGAGATCATGAAGCGATTGATGTTAGACCACCGTTAAAAACCTGGAAGAACTGGACGGCCATTTCGTCCTATTGTCGGACTCCACAGCAATGCGCATCCACGATCTCCCTCGCGTGAAGCTAATCCGTGTTGGGTAGAGACAGATATCTATCTCAGTACAATGGAAGATTGTCGTGCGATTTTGTAGATTGATTGATGTTAGACATTAACACCATTGGATACTGGCTCAGTGGTCCAGTAGGTTAAGCGTTTGAGCGCGAGACTGGAGGCCCTGGGTTCGAATCCCGCGAGCGGGATCGTGGATGCGCACTTCTGAGGAGTCCCGTTCAGTGCTTCCAGGTTTCCGACGGTTGTCTAACATCAATCGGTTCATGATCTCAATCATCAAGTTAAGATAATTGTAATATTCCAATGAGTAGAAAAATTAGATCTGACATTTTTTGACACATAACCAAATCAAAATTATTCCAAATTTGAGTATTTATAACAATCTACCCAATGCTCAATTTGTTTGACCTTATCAAGTCAACCCTTGATAATGGTACCTAAAAAGATATAGTTTGGTTTCGTTTTATTATCACCTGAAAAATAAAGGAAATTCATGTGATACTACTTTGTCATCAAAACATAGTCGCTGTTTAATAACAATTACTTAATACTCCTGTAATTAATTTTTTCAGTAAATTGATTGTGCTCTTATCCATTCAAAAACATTAATTCACCTTCAAACAAAACTATTTTGTTCGATTAGTAAAAGTGTCACTAGAAAAATCCACTAGAATTCTGTTAAGTCTGGTATGCAAAATATGCTTTAACACAAATGTAACTTTAACTACTTATTATCAGAAGTAGTAAAGTTGTAAACCTAAGACTGTTATTTTAACACTGTAAATAAACACAATAATTTTCAATTAAAAATCAATTATTAATAAAATGTAATAATAACAATTAATATAACACTAAAATTTATAAATATTTACTTCATTAAAAAGTAATTCACGCCTTTGTTGTTTAAATATATTCATTTTTTTTACAGCAACATATTGTTTAGTGGGTGAATGACGCATTAAATAAACAACACCAGTACTACCTTTGCCAATTCGACATATTTCATGTAAATCAGCTCTTGGATCACCTGGTGTTACAATTTTTGCAAGTTCATTACGAAACTATATAGTGAAATCAGAAATAAGACGATATGTAAATTATTTTAATATGTATACATTAATTTTATAGAAATGATAATATTATCATATGTCTATGTAAGCAGCTATTATAAATAATACACTTGGTATGTTTTTGTTCATGTATTACTCTATTATAATATATCAAGGTATCGTAGGATATCTCAAATGTATTAAATGTAAAATATTATCAGTGAATATTAAACTAGATTGTCTAATCTTAGCTTACTAAAACCGATAAATTCGAAGAACAATGAACTCAAACAATTGTCTGTGACGATCCGTTGATTCGTCATATTAAAACATCTTGTATTTATGTAATTTATTATGGACATTTTGATAGTTTAGACTATAAAAACCCAGGTAGTAAACAGTTGTAACTATAAAAATGAATAAAATATCATAAAATTACAGCTCGAAAACCAAAGTTTATATCATATTGAATTGACTCAATAATAAAATTTCGTTTTGATAGTAAGAAATCTTGAGAAACTTTCAAACATTGTAAAACAACATATTTCTCTCAGTGCACCTACAAAAAAATTAACCCACCTACAAGTGATATTTCATACTTTCATTAAAAACCAGAGAATACTCTCTGGTGTGGGAACAGCTATTACCATCATACATAAATACAAATAGGTGTTATTCATCATTTAATCGCTATGTAGATGACACATTCGTCATCGTCAAAAAGAATGAGCTGGAAAACACTTACAAGCTGAACAACAACGTCTTCGATGACATCGGGTTCACAATGGAACAGGAGTCAAACAACAAACTATCATTCTTGGATATATTAATCACTAGAACCGACACAGGAAAACTAGAAACTCAAGTATATAGAAAACCGACCTACACAGATCAAATTCTTAACTACAATAGCAACAACCTAAAAGCACATAAAATCAACTGTGTACAAACTTTGTTCAAGAGGGCGAGGACACACTTCAGCACACTGACAGCACGAAGAAAGGAAGAGAAATACCTGAAGGACGTATTTCAAAAGAACGGCTACCCAATCAACTTCCTCACAAAATATAACCACACACAGCATCAGAACACAAGTCAAGCACAGAAATCAACAAAAGGATCACCCTACCATACATAAATGGCATATCAGAAACCCCAACGAGACTGCTAAAAACCTTCGGGATAGGTATGGCACACAATCAATCCTATGCAAACCAAAGGATGAAATAATAAAAGAAGATAAATCAAACATCATCTACAAAATAAATTGTGCCAACTGAGACAAACACTACATCGGACAAAGCGGACGCCCCCTTCACCTGCGCCTACATGAACATCAATTAGCAGTCAAACGGCATGATATCTCCTCACTTATATCAATACACGTGGACAACTGCGGATACACATTCGATTGGAAAAATGTGGAAATCTTGGACAGAGGGAATTCCAAAAACACAAGAGAATTTTTAGAAGCCTGGCACTCAGGTCAATCAGTAATCAACAAACATATTAAAATCGATCCAATTTATTAACCAATCAGGAAAATTATACACAAATATAGGAACAAGAATCAAACCATTAGGAGACACAACCAAAGCAAAGAAGTAAACAATGACAAATTTAAGGTCAATAAGAACCAATCAACATCGAGGTGTACAGAACAAGCTGTGAAACGCATATGGAGAAATTCGAACACTTCACATCTATCTGAAGTTTGTGCTGATGATGTCGTACAGAAGAACGATGAAAGCTCCACGGCCAAACCATCCAGCTCAGAGAACAATCCTCCATCAAAATCATCCACCTGAGCTACAAATCTTCTCCATCATCATTTAATCAGTCAATCAAACACAATGTGAAACCTATAATATGAGTATATCGGTCCAAGTTATCACACCCATTTAGCACAACTAGTTGAAATTGAATAGAAATGACAAAATATAAATACTGTTTTCAAAATTTTAATACATTTTTGAAGTCTTAACAGATAAATTAAACACAGCCTAGTTTTCTTATCAAAATTGCAATTCGATTTTACAGTAAACATAGACATATTATTATGAATATATCAATTTAGAGGAATTTATCAGTTGAAATATGTACTATTCTTATTACTAATACTATACTAATGAATAACTCTCATTAATTATTATTATTACTGGTAGAATATTTGAGAATTGTAAGTTACAAAGTTAATGTTTCTCCTTACCCCGGAATTCTACAATAATGAATATTTACAATCCAACCTAATACTGAAAACTTAAACTTCCAGATCTTGAATTAATTGCATAGTATAAACAAACTACTGCGCTAAAATTCAATAGGAACACACATCTTTCAATTTTCATAATTATAAAATATACCTTAATCTACAGTTCTTTGTTTCTAATGCGTTGTTATATTAATTCCTAATCAGTTCATCTTTAAATTATAAATGTTTGATTATGGTATAAACTTAAGTGATTTAAATCAATACAGAATATATCATACTATTACAAATTTAATACATAAAATATTTACTCTTTGTTTATGTTTTAAAGCAAAAGACAGTTATTCAGCATAAACTGAATTAAATACAATCAATGAAGGGTTTTGACAAACCTCACAAAAATTATTAACCATTAATTGAGTATCATCAGAAAAGGGTTTTTGTGGATATTATAATATTTTAATATTTGCGTTCATGAGTCAATCGAAGCTAGATCACCATGGAAAACCTGGAAGCACTGGACGGCCGTTTTATTCTGATGTGGGACTTCTCAGCAATGTGCATCCACCACCCCACCATGTGGGATTGGAACTCAGGATCTACTGATCTTGTGAGCGAACGCTTAACCTTTAGATCAGTAACCTAGCATCTAACGGCGTATTTAAAACTTTTTTTATCTATTTTTTCTTATAAATAGCAAGTACAATTCATTATTAACTAGCTGATGTGTTAATCCCATTTCATATTTCTTGAGAAAAATGGAATAATTCATCTTTGTATTGGTTATTGTTATCTTCCCATTGTTGTTTAGGACTTCAATTGATCAGTCTCTTAGTGGTTTATGTACATCCTGTTCGAATTGACTCGATATTGTCTCAACTTATAAGTATTATAAGCAGAGATGAATGATGGCTTTCAGTAAAATCTCGGATGCGCGTTTTGTTTTATTTGAGACTCATTAGCTGGATGTACATGCACAGTATGTAAATACACTAATAAGAAACTGATCAACTACAGTCCTAAACATCACTGGGAAGGTTCAAATTACCAGCGTAAGAACGAATTAAAACTTTACCCCATTGCACTGACTAGTAGCTATTTGAACACAGTAGCTAAGTGGATAACGCAATGTTATTTGAAGCGAATGGTACTGGGTTCAAGTTCCGGAATTAGGGTCGTGTTAGGGATGCAGGTACACCCAACTGATAAATCTCAAATGGGACTAAACATGTTTTCCACCTTATACTGCTAGTCACCGTCCATCTTTACTTATAATATTTTGTTTTTTGCTATTTTAATGGAACAGTTAAACCACCATGGGAGTGTTTCATAAATAAAATTACAAGATCATTTTAAACAGAGAACTTTCTTTTCTCTATAATTAATATTAGTAAAATTTTGATATTAACCGTTTTATTATTAAGGATAAATGAGATTAACCTAATTGTTAGATGAAATCATAAGGATTCATTGACGAAACCATGAAATAACCACATCATTTTATGAAATCGTTGATGTTTACAGAATTTTGGCATAACAAACTGGCTGTATTGTTGGTTTCGTATCACCCATAAATTTTATTCTAATCTTTAAGGTCCTTCGGCTCGATACATTGAATAAAAGTAGCGCTTTAATCTTTACTGTGTAGGTATTAATTACATTTCACTAATTCAGTACTCTTTGAATATCACGGATGCAAGCGCGATCTTCATTATAGTGTTGTAGTAGCCATTTTTACTCTCAGATAATTGGTCATCAACTAATAAATAACTGGTAATCGTAGTATGGTGTATGCTGCTTATGTTGATAGGTATAAGAAATATGTAGCACCAATTGGAAGCGGAATGCATGCGAGTAGAAGATTGAAATAAAGAGAGGATAGATAGAAAAATAAGTAATCAAAATAACAACACGAATGGAGTAACAATAAAGTTAGTAAGAGGCGACTGATGGAAGATGTGCAAATGATTTGTTTAATGTTTGGTTTTCACATTTTACGAAGACACTGTAATTTTGCAATAAATGATAAATTTGTCTTTTCCACCTGAGTTTTTCGTGCAATACAATAATATCTTGACTTATTATTTAGCGTATAAATATCAAATTCAATTAGATAATACAATTATTCAGTTAGCGGATTTGGGGATTAGTTCCATGTGTAATTTATCAGTTTGGATAATTAAGTCACTCAGGCATGTTAACAAAGTAATTGTTTTTATCAGACCATTATTAAATTCAAGATGATGCTAACGATTTGTGATTCAGATGTAGTAGCTTAGAGGTTTTGCCTTCTCTCAGCCAAATAGTTGAATTGTAAAGCTTTCATTATGGTTCTGATCAATACCATCAGCACGTACTTTAGGATGAAGTGAGCTTTAAAAATTTCCCCAAAACTGACTAACAGCTTCTTCAATTGGCATGAATTATAATTAAGTTCAAATAATGAGCTGATCTGATTTAGGCTACCATTAAAAACCTGGAAGAACTGGATTGCCGTTTCTTCCTAATATAGGAAACTTTAGCAATGCGCACCCATGATCCCGAACGTGGGAATCGAATTCAGTGCTAGTAAGGTTTTCAAAGATGATCAAAATTAGATCGGTTCATGATTTCAATGAAATTCAACAGCTTTCATAAGGTCACACTGAATTCTATTCAGTTATTGTTCATAAATGTGTTTTCATTGTTTACAGATTTGTCTCAACTATCTTCTCTAGTCACCTGATTTCAGACATTGCAATTCGTTATTACCTAGTAAACTGAATCTATTTCGAAATTGGCTCAACTATATTATCAAAATCGGAGACAAATCTACTGTACTCATAAAATGAATGATTAAATGCTTATCGAAATCGTTTTGTTCGTGACCAGGTTATAACATCAATAACTCAACTTGATTTATTTTTATTCCTTTTTTGGTTGTTGATTATACTGATAACCATGACAAGTGAACAAATCAATTACTTAAATTAGAAATCATCGTAGTATTTATCAGGTGTGCATAAAAATGTATGTTTCTATCGGTGTATTTTTGATTTAGTGACAATAATTAATCTAAATTGAAGACATTTCGGTTGTATTTTCTCTTGAGAGAAAAAAAACAAAATATAACTGGTATCGATTTTCTATCATATTCATTCACATTTCATTGATTACGGAGAGAGAAAGAAAATAATGCTTTATCACACTACATATTTGTTTATTAAGGTAATTTTGTGAATACTTCTATGAAAATTCAGAATGAATGTCAAAGAGAATGAAATTATCTTTCTGTTCTAATTCAAGAATTCTGAGTAGTAGAGGTTCATGGAGGGCACGATATACTAAACAAAAAGCCTGTTACACTTTGAATAAACAAATCACAATTGATTGATCACTGGGTGGTGATCAATGTTATGCGTGTCTAGTCCTTATTATTAGTGCAGATCGAATTCTATCGACTATGTTGCAATGTGGCCACCAGTCTAGGTGACTCGACACTGCGGACACTTGTGAGATTAGATAGTGGTTGGAGGTAGTCGACAGGAAACCCTGGACCCGGGTTTCGTGCTACTTGGCACTCGTCAGCAAGGTGTACCTGTAAAATTTGAGGGAACTGGTGCTCCCTAACGGACTGGATCCCGTG
The DNA here is from genome assembly GCA_946903255.1 of Schistosoma spindalis. NCBI lineage: Eukaryota > Metazoa > Platyhelminthes > Trematoda > Strigeidida > Schistosomatidae > Schistosoma > Schistosoma spindalis. The sequence continues at coordinate 22,445,941 of OX336424.1, forward strand.
TCACCAAGCTTCGCAGTCAGAGACGTTACCACTGAGCCACGACCTGCCACATTTCAACATGGTCGATAGAATTCAATCTGCACCAATAATCAGGACTAGACACGCATGACATTGATCACCACCCAGTGATCAATCAATTGTGATTACATCTCAGTCCTACAAGAGGTCGGTCGCGGCTCGGATAGCTCATTCGTAACGTCTCTGACTGTGAAGCTGGGTGACACGGGATCGAATCCTCCAGGGAGCACCAGTTCCCTCAAAGATTACAGGTACATCTTTCTGACGAGTGCCAAGTAGCACAAAACCCGGGTCCAGGGTTTCCTGTTGACTATCTCCAACCACCATCGAATAAACGAATACATAAAATATCGACCAACGAACTGTCATGCAATAAGTAAATGGTTGCCTGACATGTCCTGAATTTAATTCCTGGGTGCGGGTTCATGAATGAGTACCGCTTAGAAGTCTCATACTAAGATGAAAGAGAAGTCTAGTGCTCCCAGACTTACGATCCAGGTCTTGTTGAGATCAGTTTGGGATTTGAAGTCATAAAACTTATTTTTCAATCATAATCTAAAGTTGATTAGAGCTGTATTTAAGGAGTTGTATTTTTGCTAAAGTATACTTCTTCGCAGTTATATGTCAGTTAATAATTTTTGGTATTACGGCAGCTCTGTTAATAATATACTAGGGAGGGAAAAGATTATATATTGTCAATTCGTATAGTATTACTTCAACCTGTGTTTAATATCATATCACTTATTCTTTCGGTATTGTTTTACAATAGTAATGGTTCACAGGAATGAAATCTAAGTTGTTCGTTCGACCGGCTTCTCCATAATTTTTCTATTTGTCATGATGGTAATTCACTGCTAAGTGAAGATTACATTTGACGTTTAGAAATGAATGGTTTAGCAAATGTCAAAATACTGGATAGATGGAATTTTGAGAGTGCATGAAAACTTCCAACTGTTTAATATTATATTTAAACTATCTAGCTTAGGGAACATGGTACCAATAGAAGTACTAAAATAAACTGAAAATCTTATCCATTATTTAAAATTATAATTACATATTTGATTAGTTCGAGAGCTGGGGAATATAAGTGCCCAGGTATATTATTGCATCCGTAAATTAGACTGATGTAATAGACTATGATTCTGAAACTTACGAATCATATATTAGAAACTGTTTTGCAGTCAGGTCAGTACATTTCAACTCAAAGTTTTAAACAGAACATGTATTAGCATAAATTTCATAGTTTAACTATTTTTACACGTAATATTAATAATAACATTCATCAGAAAACACAGACATCCTTGATATCAGGTGGTTATCGTCAACCGACAAGAAGCTCAAACCAGTGTTGTGTGTTAGCTTGTAACTGTCAGTAGCACATTTCAGGAACCATTAGAAGATTAATACCTTCCATGTGGTTTGAACCAAAGTCAAATAATCAGGAATGTTATCGTTGAGTTATAAGTCCAACGACTAATATGTTGCGTATGCAAGATATTACAAATCGCCGGTCATTGATTGATAAACCTTAAATGTTATGAAATCTAGGATCAGATTTTTATCTAAATCGCCTCCAGTTAGCTTACATCGTGAAATAGTGCACTTTAGGTTGCGATATTTAAACCAGAAATTTCACTAGAACTTAATCTTCAGAATGGAATCATTACTATTGACTTGATAAAATTGACATTGGTTACTAATATACAATCGATGAGTTTTACTTACTTTAAACATATATTTCGCTTGTTGTAAATAATTTTTAGTTGTACATTGTAGCAAACGGATACTTAAATGAGACAGACAAATTTACTGTTTATTGCAAAATTATAGATTATCTTCGTAAAGTATAAAAACCATACATTTAATACATCATTTGCACATCTACCATCAGTTGTCTCTTACAAAATTCATCGTTCCGTCATTCCTGTTGTTATTACAATTACTCTCTGTTGAATTCTCCTTTTTCTTCATTTCAATCTTCACAATCTTCTGATGCCAGGCGATCCATTTCTGACTGGTGTTATATACGACTTAAATTTGTCAGCATAGGTAGCATATACCATACCTTCATTAATAATAATATGATAGAACATACCAATAATTTAACTCACCTCTTCAGCGTTTAATAAACAGAATGTATTTTCATTAATCATTTTATTCGGTTGGAATGGATCAATAAACTGTTGATTTACAGTTGGATGTACAAGAAAATTTGATCGATCCAATGGATATTGTTTGGTTGGTGATAGAGTATTATTTCTCAATCGATGAATATCTAATTTTGTATAAAATGTTTTTGTATCAACTCCACTATCATTACTAAAATTATGGTCGTTATTAATTACGACAGTGTTATTATGATTGGTCTTAGTGATAATCTCATTATTATTAGTTCCCTGCTTAAATGCTAATGGTGGAATTTGTGAATGTTTTGTAAGTAGTGTACCTGTAAAATAGTAATCATCATGTTCATTGTTAACTCTGTTGACAGTTAACTGTTGTGGATGAAAAGTTGAAGCATTACTGGAGCTATTTGATCGTCGTAAAGCTTTTCTATTTGTACCAGGTAATATATCCACATATCCATAATCATTACTCAATAAATTATCTACATTCCCATTTCTGTCATGTTTAATATTATGAATAACACCATTATTATTTTTAGTATTGTTATTTTCATAATACATTTGAATTGGATATTGTGGTCTGGATTGATGTTCATTTAATCTCTCCCTGGTGTATAGATTAGATAATTGAATATCTGTAGGTGACTTTTTCATAGTTACATTTAAAATTGGATATTTAATTTTAGATGATGTTGTTGATACATTGAGATTTTGTGGTATACTATCCATTTGATTTGATGGAGTAAGAAATTTTTGACTATTTATCTAAATTCCATTGAGTATTCAAAAATAACGATTTATTGACAGTTTAAAAAACTCAATATTTTTCAAAATGAATAAAGTATTACAGAAAACTCTACGAACAATGATACTTCAAAGTATAACGAAATGTGATTTAAAAGAAGTGGTTTTTCAATAATTATTTTACTTCGTAGAAGGTATTCTTCACAAATTGATCTCATCTGACGTGCTGCTGAATATCAGAGGTCATTAGTGAGTCGTTACATTCGAGTATGGAATTCCTCAGCAGAGTTTACGTATAACTCCTCTAGAGGTCGAACCCAGTACTTGCGAGTTTGGAGGAGAATCATTGGGATGATGTCCAACAATACATAGTTCCTACTGTGTTGTTTTAATAAGTTAAACATTAGTTTTCACATGCATTTCAAATAACATTGATCCGTGATAAAAAACATTTGACAACGATTCTATAATTACACCAGGAAGTTTCCTAACATAGGAACTATAGATTTAAGTTGGTGACTTCTAAGAAATAAAGTAGAAGAAAGCTTGCTTTAGCCTGGAAGAATTTCTTATAACCTCTGAAATTTCGTAAAGCACAAATTATATATATAAAATACTAATAATCATTAAACACGAACTCCTTCTAAAGTGGTAAAAAGTGCACGTAAGCAAATAAGTTCTAACTTACTTTAAACTTTTTCATTTCATTTACATTTCTAGCAGTATTATAATATCCCGATTGTTTGTCCTCAAAATTAACATTTTCATGTGAATTAATTGTTTGATTTATAGAAATGTCATAGACTGAGTTTAAGTTATCAGTTGAATTAACTCCAATAGAATTAAGATTATGACTGCTAAAGCCGGATGATGTATTGGAAGTTGTATCGTTACGTAGTTTATTACTATGTGTTTTATCAGATGTGGAACTTTTCATTGATTTTATGTCGAAATTTCTTTTATCATTACTATCCAATGCTTTGTGTTTTCTTACGCGACAATGTTTACGACGAGCGGAATAATGTGAAATAGTTTGTTCGGAATTATTACGATTGATATCATTGAATAAACTTATATCTTGACCGTATGAATGAGAATTGCTGATAGACGAAATGTGATCAATTTGATTGACTTCCATTTGTGAAGATATTTTATTTGAAATTATAGGATTAATCGAACTGTACAAGGGTGAAGTATGTTCGTTCGAATTGACAAGTGATAATTTTGAATGATTAGTAATCGTTTGATAAGCATCCGGTTGGTAATACTTTGTTCGTACACTCTAAAATGTTAGTAAATGTATTGAGAGTCAGGAAATCAAGGATACCCTTCACAATCATTATGAAACGTTCATTTTAATATTTTTACATGACTGTCAAGTGTAATTCCTTTCACTGTGGCTCACTGGTGTAAATAAATTATGTAGCGATTGCTTAGTGGTTAAGGCATTCGAATTTCAGCCACTAAGTAACATGATTGAAACCCAGTCTACCTATAGCGGTTTTCGCTGTCACGTGGTACCGTAAACGCTCACGCTTGGAAAATAGTTAGGAGCCAAACATATGAGTGTATACCTGATAAATGGGTTAATAGCAAAGCATTTAGATTATTAATTCAGTTCAAAGATATCAGTCAGCCACAACGTAGGACCAGGCACATATATGCATCGGTCCAAGTTGCCATACTGCATTAGCACAACAAGATTAACACCGGATTCACAGGAGTAGTTACTTCAATGGTAGTAATATACAAAAGAAAGTTAGCATATAAGGATATAGTACAGGAAGAAAGAATTAGGTCGTAGAAAGAATGATATATAGCGATTTTAATCTCATAATTTAGAGGAAGACAGAGAGTGTATACACTGACGCCATTGTGATCGATTCTGAGCCATGTCACCAAGAGTCTCCAACCATTGGTTACGATAGTCACGCGGACCCCAACCAGACAGTCTGCATCTACCAACATGGCTCAGACTAGAAGTTGGTGACTTCAAGCACTGATGTCACGTTTTGGTTTGGCCGCCCCTAACATTCTTCCAACCATCCCCAACACTAGTCAGGATTGCGCGTCGTGATAATTGATGTTCAGGCATACGTAACACGTGGCCCAACCATCAGCCGATGAAGATTAGCAACCTCATCAACTAATTTACCATCATACCCTAATATCCTGCGTCTAACCTCACTACTACTTACCTGGTGATCTCAGCAGATGCGAGCAATATTTCTAAGGCATCTGTGGTTAAATACTAATAGCTTAAGAGAATCTTCTACTCTTAATGGCCATGTGTCGCAGCCATAAAGTAGGACAGAACGAACTGCCGCGCATCATGCTCGTCCTGGATATCTCGCCTGCGCCATAGGTGACATAAGCTGGCAAAGACCAATAGAGCTTTTTGAATCCGTGCAGAGATTTCGTCAGATACCAACCCATTAGAGCTGATCAAACTTCCAAGATAAGTGAAGTTGTCGACGTGTTCCCAAACATCCTGGCATTGTTACTGAATGCTACCAAAAAACTTTGCATGACAAAAGATTGTACACACATTGCTATAACGGCATGTTTCCTCATCTGCACGTTTAGGACGTTAATTTGCCTAAGACAAATATCTAAACTAGATGCCCCTCCAGTGTCTATTCTACGGAACATCGACACAACTCAGATCAAGCACACGTGACTGGCCTACCGACGTCTATTTTTTATACACCCAGATATCGATTTAGGCTTTTCTAGCCGAAAATCATGTGCATAAACTAAGTCACCTGCTTTAAATTCTCGAATTCCCTGACATTTTCCTTTATTTTTTTGTGGTCCACTCGTTCTGTCTTTAAGGTTCAAAACATCAAAAAACACCTTAATTGATTATCTGAATATTATTTCAGCTCGTAATTTTCCGTCTTTACAGTTTAGGATAGGTGCAATTCTATAAGAAATCAGAAACTGCTGAAGAGTTTTTTTACGTTATCTTCTTCCCACCATCTTTAAGAGATCTCACTTAAGAATATGAATAAATCTTTCTGCTAACCTATTTGACTGAGAGTGAAACGGCGGGGTTCTCATACGTTCAATCTATGCTGATTGGCATTTGCATAAAATAGCAGCTTTTCTATAATTACCTACATGAATGACCGAATAACTACATAAGAGTAAAGGAATTCTACCAATCAATTTCTTTTTTTTTTACTTTACTAGATATCTCAGGATTGCAGTATACCGTCTTCTGATTAATTTTCTATAAAAAACTGACTATCATTTCCCAATTCACCATATAATTATTAACAAACAGATATTTTGAAAAACAAACAAACAAACAATCATATTTCAACAACTAACTTTATAAATTTTTGGTGGTAATTGTGGTGTATTTATTAGAATTGGATGCGCAGAAACTGATCTAGTAAATATATCTTTACTAGTTTCCATGTCTAATGTTTCATTTTTCTCTAAGAATTTTGATTTTGATCGAGATTTATGCTTTTCAATATTTAATCTATTTAAAGAATAATCATGATAACTGATATTATTATTATTATTGATTATTGGAATTTGATCTAGTTCATGTTGTGATTTTTTATGAATTGGATTAAAAATCCATTGATAATTATTTTCATTATTTTTAATATTTCGATGAATTTTTGTATGTGAATGTTTTGTTTTTATTGGTATTTGTGAATTAATTCGTTCATGAGAAGTACTCTATAAAACAAGAAAAGAAAATTATATTGATTAAAGAGAACAAATAGAATTTTTTTAAAAAAAAAGCCAAAATATATAACCTCAAGAAATCAGTATTCAATGAGAGAAAGTTAAGTAAGATCTAGAATCAAGTATTATTGCATTCTATGAATAATGTTTTTAAAATTCAGTTGGTATTGTTTACTTGAATCTTCTCATTGATGTTTTGGATTGAAATTGACCAGTCTCTTATTGGCATATTTGCATACTGTGAGTATTGTACGTCCTGTATTCCACTGTTAACCACTATCCATCTTTGCTTAGAATGCTTGTGAATTAAGGCAATATCGAGGCAATACACATGGTATGCACATATGCCAATAAGAGAATGTGTAGTGTCAGTTATTATGTTAAGCTCATATACCTTATTCTAGCTTTCGGACAGCTCAGTCTATTCATTCTACTTGAATCACATTCTAACCTTGTTAAGTATTCGCTTATCAATCTTCACTGTTTTTTATATGAGCGTGTAGGTGTGTATACACTGATTATCCCATTACTCTTTACATGTCTGTGACTTCTGTGTAACTATACATGTTGATTAACGCTTGACTAAAGGGGAGTTGGCTTACCCGCCATCTCCACCGCGCGTCATTTTTGCTTCGCCTTTTTCTCTTCACACCGTTTCCCCGTTCGTTTGTCTAGATCAACGATTATACAAAATACATGTGTTCAAAAGTCCATTCTCGTTATTTGACTTATTTCATTCCATTATTGACTAAGGCGATTTAAGTCGATGATTATATACGAGGATAGGCGACATATATATTTCAACAACGATCATTCATACGATCAAAATGGAGTCAGATCTCGAGCCACTAAAGTGGAGAGCTCTTCGACAACATCGTCCGAAACAAATAACGACAAAATAAAGGGCCCCACAAATGATCAATTGCAGTCCGAAACAACAATGGGATGATTCAAGTAAACAATACCAAGTGAATTTAAACTTCACCTCATTGCATAAACAAGTGGCTATTAGGACTCAATCGCTAAGTAGATAACGCGATGGCATTTAAGTGAACGATAATGGGTTCGTGTCACAGAGTTGACATCAGTTCTGAGAGGCAGGTATATTTAGCTGACGAGTCCCAAATAGGACAAAACATGCATCCTGGATCCCACTGCTAGCCGCTATCCATCTTTGCTTTTGATGTTATTGAAACATTTTGACCTTTCTAACAAACTATGTAGGATTTTATTGCGTTCTAAATCTTCAGTATGTTTTTGAATAATTTCAAATTCACTTTTATTATCACTCTCATTTATGTTTTCAAAACTGTGGAAGATTATCAACGACTAATCGGGTCATTAGTATTAACTGATTTATCACTTGTGGACGTTTTCCTAAATATTTAATTTTGTGTAAATTAGACTCTGATTATGTACATCAGAAACGAAACTGAAATAAAAATCAATCATATTAGAGAAGTCAATATTCTTGAACATATATATCAATGTGACAAAGTTCTCATTGAAACTATATTTCTGAGTAGCTTGTCAAAACTCTTAGTTATAAGAGCTTGTCATATTTATCAGTTGAAAAGAATTATGTAAAATTAGTTGAGATCATTAGAAAAAATTAAAGGAATATAAAAATGCATATTTGTCTAAATATGATTTGTAGTTTATGTATACGTCAATTTTGCTAAATTTTGATCATTAAGTATTCATATCAAAAAGGGCTTTTGGTCAAAGGTTCACGTGTTGGATGACCACCTGCTTACTACTGGTTCTCGGCCACTCAGAACCTTGTATGTAGTGATTATTTATTATAAGATCATTTTCTGTGATAAACTGAAGTTTTCAATAATCCATCAATCAGTGAATTACACAGTTCAAAATAGCAACATACATGATGGTATTTTGAATTATTTTCTAAACCATTAGTTAAAATTAACATATTGATTAAAGGATTATATATATAATCATATCAATGAGTTAATCCAAAAAATAACTGTATCACCAATCGTAAAGTGCGGCTTAATAACGGAAATAGGTAACGATGTTAATCAGATCACTCAGTTTCTCCTTTCGGAAGAATTAAATTTGAATTTTGGTTTTAGTTAAACATTGTGCCGAACTGATCAATTATGTCATACCAAATGAAGTATGAGGAGAATTTCAAGCTTATAAAGAAAATTAAGTAAATTTTCTGCAAGTTAGAAAAAATGATGGTCAATTATCTCGTCGAATATATGCAGGAATATTTTAAAGTTACCCAATGTAAATAGTTGTATGAATGCTAACAACTTCCTGACACATTGTCATAATGTGATATTTACATTTCTCTTATGAAAACAACCACACTTAATTATCGTTGAAGCTTTATAATCTATAGTCATAACAAATGAAACTGTTTTCAAAAGAAACTGTTCTTTCCTTACGGTAGTGTGACTCAGGGCTGTTAGGCCACTAATCATTCCAATTATCCAACATAAGTTTATGTTCTATTTTACATTTAAAAAAATAGAAAATATTTCTCTTAAATCTCAACTTATGTAAATAGTATTTCACTTCAAGTGAATAAATAACTATTACACTTACGATTCAAACCTTATCTAGTTATGCTTACAGAAAATTTCATCTGAAGAATATCAAGGGGTTAGATAAAATCACTTATGTATATACATAGTTACATTTCTATCTCGTTTGTCAAAGTTATCATTCACCTAGGTAACACAAAACTGGGGAAAAATGTTTGTAAAATATGCATTAATGTTGAAAAAAAGTGACTAATTTTAAAAATATGGAGGAAATGTCACTGAGTTAATCTAATTATCAGGGTGCGTATTCGGCATGTTTAATAACTAAACATTTCTATCTTAGAACACCAGTTAAAATTTGTTTCCTGTTAGAACAAAAAATACCCCAGTGTTACAATAAAAATAACAACAGAGACAAGAATATTTTCACTAATTTAAGTCATGTCCAGTCATTTAGTAAAACATCTAATATTATTCCTTTTCAGAACTGTTTTGATAAAAAATCTATCATAAATAAAGGGAAAAGTTTACATCACAAGTGGAGCGAAATTTTCTTTGATGATTTCTTATACAACAGAATAATTTGTACACAAAATTCCTTAATCATTTAATAACAAGATAGGTAAATACTACTAGTGATACCATTAATAAAAATAATATACAATAAATCCCAGTTATGTGCTTAACTTAAGATACTAAATCCATTTGGACGAATGAATTATATGATTACGTTTATCATTTCTTATAGTTAATAATCAATATTTAAATAATTTTCATATAAGAACTTTAAAAACACCAAGTATATTTTTTAAGCAAGGATGGATGGTGGCTGGCAGTGGAATCCAGAACGCACTATTCATCGTATTTGAGACTCATCAGCTGCAAATACGTGCATTACAGAGTTGATGTTCATTGTGGAACTTGAAACCTGTATCATTTGATTCAAGCAAACAATACAAAAAATGAAATAAGTATCACATAATTCTGATAACCTTCGTCTTCTGATTGCATAATCGAAATCAAGTATTTCTTGTTAAAATTATGTTTAAACTTAATTAATTTAGATTATTTAAGCAAGTGAACAGTACATTTTTTAAAGATTATTATGTATGTGCCAAGAAGTGTCTCTAGTTAACAAAAATAATTCAGTGAAAGCAGAAGAATGAAAAGTGATATTAAACGCTTTGAAGTCTCCGAACACATAGTACGAAACTGTGATATATATATACGATTTTTTATTGTTTATTCAAGTTAATGTGAATTAAACTAGAAGACTTTTTAATGTACACATTTCGAAGAATTTATTTTGATAAACTTCCTATCAACACCTCTTATATTCAATAGTTCACGTTAAAAAGATTCATTTTTTTATATAATCCTCAGTTAATTAAATGGATACGTGATTTACAACAGTACGAAAGCAGATCAAAACTATATAAACTACTTGACCATTTATCATCAAACACTGTGTTCAGAAGTACTAACCTTATGCTTCAAATATGTTAAACTTTTGACATCTAAAACTTATCCATAATGATGAATAAATCTAGAGATTTCTGAGAAGTTTTAAAGTTTTTGATATATAATTGGTGCAACTTACATATAACATACACAAATGATCATAGTCAACTTATAAGGAATAATACAAGCGATCTAAATTTCATAGTAATCAGGACGTTCAACGCTTCGGTCTTAGAATATGTATTCCTTCTGATACAAAGAATTCACCACTACGATATGTTTAGTGCCTCTAGAATATCACTGATTGTGATTTTAACCAAGAATTGTGGAATAAAGCAATCACTTTCAACACTACTTTTAACATTTAAAACCATACCGAAGGAGGTGAACACTATCACAGTACCTGAGATATACATTGTTACAATTTTCATGAAGTAGAGGCGTGAGGTTAAATGAAGCAAATGCAGGAGTTGAAAAATTTTCATTATTAAATAAACGAACCATAGAACATAAGTCAGTGTACAGTCGATCAAAATTACCGCTGGAGAGTTATTCTGTCACAACTTATACATTATGATGACATACAATGTTTTAAAAGCGGCTTATGTTAAACAAATGCCATGACAATTGTTACACGCAGTATCCAATTTATTTCTAAGACACTTACTACATATGGTTTTATCTTTTATGATGAAAACTTCAGTTAATCTATTTTGCTACATTCAGAAAAAACACGCTCAATGTTGAACCGGGTGCAACCTAAAATGAAAACTGGTCAATGTAGATAACTTGTTCGAATTTCATTTAAGCTCAATGTTTACGGAATAATTAGCTTTCAAAGTAAGACAGACAATTTTTCAACGTTTATATGATATTTTTCAAACAAAGTCAGTGACAGATGGATTTTTAAAAAAAATTTAAATACGTAGAGCAGTTTATAGGAAATACCAGCATAATATGTATATATATATATATTAATTTGTAAAAAAACTAGGCGTTGTCTATATAGTCGGTTTAAATTGAAAGACCAATTTCTTCAATGTAAATCAATGAATATGGATTAAATTATTCTTAGTATTGTTTGTCAGTATATAAAAAGTAGTAATTTTGTTTTATTTTTACTATGGTAGCATGATTCTTTTATGTCTTTCTTTTGATAACATCTAAGTGATAATTATATTAGAATGATCTGGGAAAAAAACTGGGCTAAATAACGTTTCATACCATTTTCAAATAAATAACAGATGAGTTAGTCAATGACACAGAATGTTTATCAATTAGAAGAAATTTATCTAAAAGAAATCCATATAAATCACTTATGAATTTGTTTATAGGATAAGTAAACAAATTTTCTGGTGATAGAAAGATGAGTTTTGGGAAGTAAAGTAAAGCAAAACATATTGAGAACTAAAAAAATGAAAGACAAAAGGTCAACTAACGGATTACACTTAGTAAGTTAAAGTCTAAGAAAACAGGTTATGAACAGTTTAATAATACAGACCAAACAAATAAAGAATTAATGAAATTTAATTATTACGGACTCATATCAATGATCATGGATATCTTGGATGTTACGTTATTGTGTTTTTTTCCAATTTAGTTTATTTTTAATAAAATAAAAAAAATACATTTAAAAAAAAGAGTTTTCCACTTTGGACTATTGTTTTATCGTTATTCTGTTGTTTACTTTAATTTTTGAAAGTTGGATAATATTTTGCGGATTCGTTATTGAATTATTAAGCTCATAAAACATTCTGACAATTTTTGCCCCTTCTACTAGTTCCAAACTGAGATACATTTATGTTGTATTTACTATAACATTTGTCTTATTTTCATGTCACCATGTGTACTGTGTATTATTTTTTGGTATACAGCTAAATATGATGGAAACGGACATTCTATTCTAGCTAACTAGTTAAAAATTATCGGATTGGTTAAGAAGTCTAAACTTCCTTATTTAGAGCCTATATGTAGTTTTAGATATGTACTAATGAGATGTGTATAATTGTGACACAAGCAATAAAAATTTTACTTGCTTTTCACTGGATCTCCACCATAAGTCAACTTTTAATGAAAACTTATTTGGTATGGTAAATTTTCTATCCTCACAAAATTCAAAATCGATTTGTTCATATACTGTGTTTGAAGTACTAATGTGTATATAACAGCAGTATTATCAATTATCATTGAAGTCTAAGCTCTCCGAGTTTACTATCGGGATATGCGATTAAAAATAAAATTCAAGATTTTGAACAAACTGCTTAGTTTCGAAATTACTTTTCATCGTCTAAGAATATTTCAAGTATGCAATTAAGTTTAAGATTTCAGAGGATGAAAACACAAAATTTAGTACTGAATATACTTAACAATAAATCTGTAAAAGTAAAAAAAACTGTGGAATATCTTTATTAACAGAATAAAAATGGTGAGCTCTAAACACAAAAAAGTAATTTTTAGTGTACAATGTGCAACGTTTATTATACTGTGCTTCAGAGTTTATTAAATGTACTACTGTAGATCGTTTAAATTACTAGGTGACAGGAATGACTTGGCATAAAAGAGAATTATTTTAAGCCAATTTTGTGCTTATCAATTACTAACTCTGTAAGTACACAAATGAGAAAGTTATACCATTTAGTGTTGAATGAGAACAATGAACGTTTTAGATTTAATATGGAATTACTTATTTTTTAAAGGTCAATGCATATTTGTTATTAATTTCTACGCTTTTAAGTCAGTATACATAATACTGCAATCACTTACTGCACGATCATTGTATAACAAACTGACCCTTTTGATTATTTAAAACCCATTTTTGGTTAAGTGAAACTATTAGATAGTGGTTGGAGGTAGTCAACAGGAAACCCTGGACCCGGGTTTTGTGCTACTTGGCACTCGTCAGAAAGGTGTACCTGTAATCTTTGAGGGAACTGGTGCTCCCTGGAGGATTCGATCCCGTGTCACCCAGCTTTACAGTCAGAGACGTTACGACTGAGCTATCCGAGCCGCGACCGACCTCTTGTAGGACTGAGATGTAATCACAATTGATTGATCACTGGGTGGTGATCAATGTCATGCGTGTCTAGTCCTGATTATTGGTGCAGATTGAATTCTATCGACCATGTTGAAATGTGGCAGGTCGTGGCTCAGTGGTAACGTCTCTGACTGCGAAGCTTGGTGACACGGGATCCAGTCCGTTAGGGAGCACCAGTTCCCTCAAATTTTACAGGTACACCTTGCTGACGAGTGCCAAGTAGCACGAAACCCGGGTCCAGGGTTTCCTGTCGACTACCTCCAACCACTATCTAATCTCACAAGTGTCCGCAGTGTCGAGTCACCTAGACTGGTGGCCACATTGCAACATAGTCGATAGAATTCGATCTGCACTAATAATAAGGACTAGACACGCATAATTTAATTTTTGGGAATTTATTTAAGAGAGTGAAATATTTAATTAAATTCAATGGTTTCTAAATGATAAAATGCTGTATTTCACATTCCAGAAACAGCTTTCTCATAAGATTTTCTTAAAATTACACAAATCAGATTCATATCTTGTTCATGATATAATCCAGCTACACTAGTTATACACACCTAATTATTAATTTTTCCTAATTTGAAAGCTTGTTAAATAATCATTGTAAACGGTAGAAAATGCAAATTTCGTGTATAACCAACGATATAAATAATCATTTATAGGAAACCATATATGACATTATGTAAACAGTTATAATGATCCATATAGTGAACAAATACACGTCTTTTCAGTAGAATAAAGTGTTTTTGTTTTGCTGAGTATATATATATATATATATATATATATATATATATATATACCGAAGTCATTATATGATTACAACATCAGACTTTGTTTTTCATTAACATACACTGAATTAGCTACAATAGAATACATAACTTACTCAAGAATAGTGAAAATCTAATGAATTCTATACAGAAAACAAGATATCATTATCAAGGTTTGACTTGATAATTTCGAATTAATTGAGCATTGGGTAGATTGGTTTAAATAAATAATATATTCATAATATCACAATGAATAGAAAAACTAGATTTTCTGACATTTCGTGACTTAGTGTAAGCCACTTCTTTAGAGAATAAATAAATAACCAAATCAGAATGAATCCAGATTTAAATAGTACAAACGAAACAACAAGAATATTATGACATAATATTTATTTATAGAAAGAAAGATGTTAAAATTACACATTAAAAATTGTTACCAACACGTAAAATCATGATCCACTAACATATTTATTTAAATATTAAAATACTAACATTCAATCGTAAATATTACCGTCTTTTTCTTCATTTCTCGAACATACAATACAATGAGAAACTATGAAACGATGTAGAATCTCTTTCAGAAATAAGATACACATCGATTACAATAAAGACACACTTAATTATTTAGGTATTTTTTAATATGAATGACAAATTTACAAGTAAATAAATTGTGAATAAATGAAAACAGATAAATAATGTTTGTTCAGTTAGTTATAAATTATTCTAAGTGGATAATGCGATAGCGTCTGAGGCAAACGGTACTGGGTTCGATCACCGGTGGGAACATCAACTATAAAATGCAGGCAAACCCAGCTGACGAGTCTCAAATAGGACAAAACTCACGTTCTGGATTCTACTGATAGTCACTATCCATCTTTACTTATAATGCTTGTGAATTAAAGCAATATCGATGCAATCCACACAGAATGTACATATGCCAATAAAAGACATCAATTGCAATTCCAAACATTTATGCGAAGATTCAAGTAAACAATAACAAATAAATTTAATTATTCTATTTGTTTGTTTGATTTTTTTGTTTATTTTTTTCACATTAAGAATTTATGTGACTACTTGTCAACGTTTTTGATGGAACAATTCTTCTAACTATAAAACTCGTCACTATCAGGTGTTCTAAACATTTTTTTGTGTTTTTTCACTTTTTATTAGCGAGATATAATAAAATTCAACCTAGAATGACTAGTTCATTATCTCTACTAATGATCATATTATCTAACCATTATTTTATCACAATTTTTATTGATTATTTCATCAAAATCAGTTGATAAACAATCATACTCTCTTAATGATTTCAATGATTGATTTAAGGTATTTTAGTGAGCTGAAGGCTTTCACCAACAATTTGATCAAACCTAATATATATATATATATATATATATATATATATATATATAACATTAAACATCAACAATAGATCATATTTATTGACTGTAATAAACATTACTCAACAGTCTTATTTACTACTTATATATTTATAAATGATGAACTTTCAAGTTGATTCATTCATTAAAATAAACATGTGAGTTCTGTCAGAAAATAAAATTTAATCTAGTGATTTTTTCTATCAGCAAGTAATTTACGAAAAGTACAAATAATGTATTAATTAAAAAGGTTGAATTCCGTCATTAATAAAATAAATAAAATGGAAACTATCAATGTTTCAATAATGACTGTTTATAAATCTAGTTTGGTCACAAGTCCAATTAAAGGAGGAGGGTTAGACATCGTGTTAGTAACTCCATCCCGTAGTTACACAACCTTAAGGAAAATATGCTAAGCAGAAAAAAATCATTTAAACGCTGTACTGTGAGTGGAAGAATCATCGTTTAAAAGAGTTATGACGCCCTATGATGAAAGCTGAAGTATTTGGACATCATAAAGCCGATCCCAAACCTCTAAGAATCAGAGCAACAATTTACATGGGGTACATGGTATGTCCACACAATGTGAGAGACCAGGATGACCAGTCAAATAGCTGCAAAAATGTGGAAACACAACCCAGTAGTGATCGAAATTAATAAAACCAATCGGACTCAAACCGGATAGAAAAGATTAGTTTCGAGAGAGGTGTTGTTTTGCCCTGGTCATGAAGAAGAAACTGCCTCCCACACACAAGGAATGGCACCGATGCTGTTTAGAGAAGAATGAAAAGCATTTATAAGATGGGACTCTCAATGATCTAGGATCTTCAAAGCATCCATCAAAACAAAGAAGGAAGAGATTATAATAAAAGTCATCCAGTGTTAGAAGTGGAAACTATGAATATTCGTCTTATGAGATGTTGCAGTCGTTCGAGTAGTAGTGTGAAGGAAAGGGACTGACCACCCAAATGGGAGACCTAAACGCCAAGTCGGATTGGACAACACCGGGTATGAAGATATTATAGGAGGAAATGGACTGGGAGAAAGGAACGAAAATGGTGAAAGATTTTCAAGTTACACAAACGCATACACAGTGCCAAATAGGTTTCATTGATCACATTTTCATTAATAAAATTTCCAGAAGATCCATGGAAGATGTGGAAACAAATAAGGACGCTAGTATAGTTTCTAATCATCGCCATGTTGTAGCCTAGATGAAACCGAAGCTAAAGAAGCACTGGACAACTAAAGAAATAGCATTACAAGTTTAATATAGCCTTCCTTCGAGATACTGACAGAGCTCAACGAATTCAAGGTAGCTCACGGTAACAAGTTCCAATTCTTACAAGATCTACTCAGAGAGGAGTAAAATACCCTGATTGAAAACTGCAAAGGGAATAAAGTAGCACTAACTTTAACATACCAGAATGTGCTGGGCCGCAAGAATCAGCATCATAAAAAATCCATTTTTGTTTATACAGGAAAATTTAGGGGGAGAGCAAGTGCTGACAGACTGGAAAGAAGGATATTTGGTCAAGATAGCAAAGAATGGAGATCTCAGAGTGAGAACTACAGGGGCACCATACTACCATCAGTACCAGGAAACGTTTGCAACAGAGTGTTGTTGAACCGGATGAAAGACTCAGTAGACATACAACTTCAAGTTTGACTGGTCGGATTCCGTAATAATCAGTCGTGTACAGATCAAATCGTGACACTAAGGACCGTTGTTGAGTAATCAAAAGAATGGAACTCGTCAATTTTCCTGTCTATGAGAAGGCACTTGACAGTGTGGATAGCATAGCAGTTCACGTGCAACTGAATTTTTCGACATTTAATTTGGTTAAGCTCTTTAGTTAACTTATTTAACGGACAGAGTCATCCGTACAATAACAGCTTATATCATTGTACCTTTATTATTGTTGCAC
This sequence comes from Schistosoma spindalis, assembly GCA_946903255.1. Classification (NCBI taxonomy): domain Eukaryota; kingdom Metazoa; phylum Platyhelminthes; class Trematoda; order Strigeidida; family Schistosomatidae; genus Schistosoma; species Schistosoma spindalis. The sequence continues at coordinate 22,463,628 of OX336424.1, forward strand.
TTGTATGAATATGTATGCTTGAACATTTCTTACTACCTACGCACATATTCATTTTGCTAGCCTTACTATTGGTCACTTAATTGATTCGATTATTCATTTATTTCACTATGTATATACATAAACATTTTAACCCTGTTCATTAAGTCGCCAACTCGCTTGCTTGCTAGCTTTTCGGCACTACTCTTTCATGTTTGCTTAGCGTACCTGTAATTTTAGTTTTCTGTGCGTGGTGCAATAATAAACGTAATCAACACCTCATATTCTCCTGATTAATACGCCGTCGGGGCGTTATCTAGTGACGGTTACCAGAACAAACTGTATACGAGATATAAGGATTATATTGAATACTGACCACCACACTAGGAGGATATTGTGAAATCTTCCTCAAAACCTGGAGTGCCAAAGAAGATCGTGGACAACATACGGGACTCTAACGAGAGACTGACGTGCATGGTTGTGGATGGAGAGCAGCCCACAAATTCATTGCAGGTGGGGAATGGTGTTGGACAAGGATGCTTTGTCTCCCCTTCTCTCTTTCTTTTGTTTGTTGACTGTACTATGAAGACCTCTACATCTAGAGGCAATCACGGATGACACTGGACAAATTGGATGCACATGGACAACTTTGACTTCGCCGATGAACTAGCTCTTCCATTCCGTACACAACAAATGTTGGTGAAGTGAGTCAACGTAGAAACAAACTCTGCAGAACTCGGCATCAATAGACATAGGGAAAAGGCAAGATCCTGAAATACAACACAGAGAACACCAAACCAGTTACACTTAGTGGAGAAGCTCACAAAGATGTGAAATATTTCATGTGCCTGGGAAGCATCATCGATAAGCATGTTAAAGCGAGGATTGGAAAGCGATGGCAGTATTTCTATAAATGAAGAACACACGAAACCCAAAACAACTGTCAGCCAACGTAAAAGTCATAATGTTCAATACGAACGTCAAGACACCTCTACTGTACGGAGTTGAAACTTGAAGAACTACCACAAACATCATCAAAAAGTTACAGGTATTTAAAAATAATTTTCTACGCAAGATACTCAATGTCCGTTGGCGAGATACCATCAACAAAAACTTGATGTGGGAGAGGACAAACCAGCTTCCAGCTAAAGACGAAATTAGGAAGAGATGCTAGAGATGGGTAGGACATACACTGACAAAATCATCAAACTGCCTCACGAAGCAAGCGCTAAATTGGAATTCTCAAGTCAAAAGTAAAAACTCAGACCAACTAGCACATTGCGCTGAAAATTAGAGGCAAACATGAAAAGAATGTATAGCACTTGGACGCGACTGGAAAGGGGAGCTTAGAGAAGAGTTCCTTAGAGGATTATGCTCAGTGGCCTACCCTCCATGAGGAGTAATATGCGTATTTAAGTGAATAAGTAAGTCATCAACATAGAAAACTTGTCTAATCATTATACTCTCCAATAATACACATATTCCCTGATGTACAAATAATTATTTATTCCTTGAAAAAATAAACGAAGCTCAACAAAAGTACTGAGTTTGAAAGAAAGGTAATTAGATAAATTAATAAACGTATTAATAAAAACAAGTTACCAAAGTGTAAATTAGAGCTCATTGTATGACTATAGACAAAACTGGTAATTTCGAAAAATTTAAACATTTCTTTAAATTTTACTTAATTGTTCATAGAGATTAGTTAATTATGAAGTAAACTCAGTTAAATAGGTATCTAAAAATCAGGAAGCGTTAGATGGCTACTTAATCTTCGTCTAAATATCTTTATCAGTCAACACTTTCGATTCCAAATAAAATCAAAACTCAGGAACGCGAAGTCACGATGAGAACAAGATATAGTACAGATAAAAAAATTAAAGTTCAACAGTTCTGGTGTCATGTTTTGACCAAAGAAACTAATAGGTTACTAAATGAGATAGATAACAAATAAACTGGTAAGTGATTTACCCAGAACTACTGGGTGTAAGAATCTTACTCACTAGACAGATATCATTGTGCTAACGTGAAGATTTGAAGCCTTATGATTTACCCGTATGTACTATAGTTGTTGGCCACTTTTAAAATTTTGAAAATTGAAACTTCTATCTAACGTTTGACAGTGATGAACAGATTCTCAAATATTTACTGACTTTATTAGCAGTGTAAAATGACTACTACGTTCAATCGGCAAACAAGACATAATGTGAACATTACATACATTCATTCGTACCCTTGTTATCCGCATAACATATTTATAAGTTGTTAAACTACATTGACAAACATTTCGTTTAGGCAGAGATCACCTCACTAGAAAAATGAAACTTTGATATTTAGAGATCATCGAGTCAATTTGTGATGTTACTTTACCACTAACAAATGCTATCAATTTGGTTGGCATTCTTGATCAGACCATTCTATTTTAAAGCTAGTCACTAGTAATCATCAAGTTCGTGATTTCTATATACTGTCATAATCATGTGAGCAGCACCGAATAGGGATGAAAAAGGTATCTAGCGTTTACTGGTTTCCAAATGACCTCCAGATAATCTCTAATGAAATCTGTCCCTATAGAAACACATGATTTAACAAGCAAATAATTTGAATCGATTTGATGATTCCAAAAATAACTGTCATTTAATTTCTTCAAATCCCAAATGTTATTACAATGAATAAGGTAAACAGAACTTTTATTTAGAAATGTTACACTATATTAAAGTAATAATCATGCATATTTTATACCATATGTGAAATTTTATAAAATACCACATCATTTATGCATCTATTTATTTGAAATTCACATGTTAACGAGTTGATCATCATCAATACCGACAGACATGGATTACTCAGATTAATTGTCGTCATCATCGTTATTTTGACGTTCTACTTAATATATAAAAAGTAGTATTAGTAATAATTATCAATACAACGAATAAGTATGATGAATGACATAGAATTAATGATGAGTTCATTAATTATCACTATCATTAATCGTGAAGTATTTCAGGGTATTTAAATTTAGCAAATTTTAATCTAAATTAGTGATATAGATTTCAAATAAAAAACTTATGATCTAGAATAATCCATAAATTTCATGTAAATAGTTCTATGTATGAAGTTGAATAAAGCCAGAACAAAAATGGATGCAAAATGATATGAATTCATTATATTGCAAGGTTTCTCATCAGCTGCATACAACCATATAAGACTCCTACTTATAATTTACTTTATTATCTTAAAGAGAGCAAGAACGTAGTTTAGTACAGAATCATAAGAATTCATTTTATTTCATTAGGTTCTCATTAGCTGCTTACAACCTAAAATATTTGAAAATCAATGTTATTTTAGATATTGACATACTTATGCATAAGAGGGTGATTAAACATGAACGTTGAACTGTACCAACCTTCCTTCGTTTCATTGTGATATCGAGAAAGTGGAACTTGTTTTCATTTTGATGTTCCATAGTAAAATGGATATTTGGATGGGCTTCGTTGAAAAGTTTTAGCAGGTTTGTTGCATGTTGTTGATCATTACATACGATGAAAGTATCATCAATATAACTTGCATAATACATCATTTCATCAATCGCTCCTTTGAGCTTGGTTCTTTCGAGGTTAGCCATGAAAATATCTGTTAGGACAGGACCTAACGGACTTTCCGTTGGTACAGTTCAATGTTCCGTTCATAAGGAAGATACATAGAATTTGTTCTATCTCAATTTCAGTAGCATTGACAAGAACTTGCCCCGCAGCTAAACTGATTGTCCTATCCAAAACAGCATGTTCTTTGACACAATCATGTTACCACAAACTGTGTATATAAATTTACATGTATTTGCCAAAGCAGTTACATTGGTAGAACAGAAAGGAGAGCCTACGTCCGATTCAAAGAACATATTCCGAAAAGTTTAAGATCAAATGGATTAAAAGTATCCAGCAGTGCCATCGCAAGACATCTCTTTGACACAGGACATAAAGTCGATACAGTGAAGTTCTTCAAGGTGATTATCAAAAAATCAAAATTCAACCTTTTGAAATTCGCCGAAGTAATAGCGAATAAACGTCTAAAACCAAATCTATGTATACAAAATGAGACAGTAATAGATCTTTTTTTGCCCTGGTAGCATTAATCCTCCTTCTTATTTATTACGTCATTCATTATGTATATATATATATATATATATATATATATATATATATATATATATATCTTTAACCAGGAGATTATGAAAAGTGAAAAAGTGTTAAAGACTTTCTTCGATGTAACGCGGAATTTACATCAACACAAATACGTGACGTTAGTTTATTGACTGTAATTTATCGAAATACTTCAACCGAGAATTTCTTTCACCTTATAGAAATTCGTCGGTTAGTAGCTCACAATTTAACTAGATACTTGTTGAAATATTTTCTAGCTTGTTCCTTGACAGTTATCTCGTACCAATATGAGACTTCTCAGTCGTGCACATTCACAACCGTTCTAAGGACAAAACATGTGAGGAACGCGAATATCGCCAATAAGAACATTTTATCTATGTAAACAAATTGTAGAAAACTGATAGAATTCCTGAGATACCTACTAATATCCCTGTTTAAGTGAGAAATGCTCACTGTTGAGGATCCTCTCATTAAGAAAAAATAATTCACCAGCACCCTTGGTTAATAATGACTATTTACTTCAAGTCAACTAGTGATAAAAACCACTATCAAAGTGTTAAGTTTTCACAAACTCTATAATTTAATCAAGTACAACAATAAATTTTTAGGTTATAAATATCAGTAAAATACGATTTTCAATTTCCCAAGAAAATTAATATAAAGATAATGACGTTTATAGTTCTCAACTATAAAACAATTAACATTACAAATGATCTGCTCATTTAATAAATAAGCTCTAAATAAGATAATTTCTTTTATTAACAGTATAAAATTCACTACAATCTCTGAGAAAAAAAGTATTTCACAAAAAATGTTTTTTTGTTTGTTTATGAAAGTACCGATTTTAACGAAATAGTAATATTTAAATTTTACTAATAACAATGAAGACGTTCTAGCTGACTGACTGACTGAATGAATGACGAAATCAGTCTATGAGTTCTGGTATTAAAAAAACAAAATTTTGATGATAATAATGTAAAGAGTACAGAAAAGATAGTTTCCACGATGATAATAATCATTCCATTTTTCAAATTGCATTTTCTAATTCAATCTGATTTTTCAAATGAAAAAAAACCTAGCAAAATAAATGTAGCGTAAAACAAGTCAATATACACATAAAAGGTAAAGTTTAAATGTATGCAGAGGAAAGAAGTTCAATTTTGTAAAAAATATCGTTAGTCTGTAGCTAACAATAGTAACAATAATAATAATGTCCAACCGACTACAGTTAAATACCTACGTCTATTATGGTGTTTAATATAAATACAATAAGATATTTATTGTAATAATTGAGATTATTGGAAAGATGTGTATTTAAGCGAAGAGACTGTTATTATTAACATTATTTTTAATTATGGTTAAAGTTGTTTTACTAATACAGAATAAATAAATAATTTATAGTTTTACTGGATAACCATTTTTTTCTACTATTGTTCATTTTCTTATTACGTTAATTCGATTTCGAATTGTATACGTTTCTGTGAGGACATTTTAATCTTATTGGCTGCTTTCCTAAGGTCACATTCCAATGGGACATCCTCGTGCTCATAGTAAATCACTATATATATATATATATATATATATATATATATATATATATATATATATATATCCCTTTTATCGTTATGCTTAGCAGTATTGACGAACAAGTTTTTTCAGTTCCTTAATTTTCTTAGATGCTTATTGATTCCAGTAAAATTATGAACAATGAATTCTTTTATTTCAGGAATAACATAATCTAAAATCTTATTTATATCTTAAATGCTGACTTATCAAATATGTAAAAGGTTGTGAAACCCCATACATTAAATATAAAACAATGTGAATCCACTTCATTAAACCAAGAATTAACTGTTTTTGTCTATGATATTGTCTTATTAAGAACACTAAGGTCTATTCAACATGTTAAATTAATAAAGAAAACATTAGTCAATAGGAGTTTGTCAATGAGATTGATAAATGGTCAATATAGTTCAATGCATAATGGATTCAAAGCAGCATAAATCAACGGAAAGAAAACAATGACCAATAACAGTCAAATAGAAAAAAATCATTAAAATGTTTGTGAACATTTGGGTTTTTTATTGTTTATAATCAAGATTAAATTTTGATGTGTCGTTATTAATAGATGTATGTAAGTGAATTCCGCAACAACCCTTTAAAGTCATATGATTACACATATATGCCAAAAGAGGCTGATGAAAACTAAGAGTTAAATATAAGTAGTAGAACGATACGAATGCCTATAGGCTAAATATTTAATGAATATTTGAACTGAGTAACATAGAGAGCATTTGGATTCGAATCTTCAATGTAATCATCTATACTGAGATATAAACACATTGAAAAGACAAGTTCCAAAAATAAAGAAATGCTTGTTATGGATTTTGATGTTAATCATAGTTGAAAGTACAATCATAACAAATTCGTGAAGTTTATTTATTTGAATTTTATTGTTGAATTCAACCCTAAAAATTTATGTTCAGAACGTTAAACATTTTACATTTGATAAATATTTTCAATTTATTAATTACTAGCACAAAACAACTGAACAAATGGCTATGGAAAACAAGGGAATCGTGAAAGAAGAGTTTTCTTTGCGAATAAGGTTACTTTTACAGTCATTTACTTTACTGTAATTACGCGTTAGGTGGTTGAAAGTAGAAGACAGGAAACAATTGGCCTGTTCCATTTGCTAGTTAACACTCAGCAATAAAGTTTACCTGTAATTTTACAAGGAATGACACTTCATTATGATTTGCACCCGAATAAGCCAGCTTCATAATTTACGATGTCAGCACTGACTTAACTGAACAGCTACTGACCTCCTCTGTAAATCTGTTATATTAATTGAGTAATTATCTCACGTTTGTCTAGTCCTCTAATGCTGATCAGATTCAGTCGATCAGGTTTTAAAGTGGCCAGTCGTACAAGTAATTTGACATTGCGTGGACTATTTCGAGATACCAGATGGTCAATAAACCTTTGATATGGTTTACGTGATGATGATGATCAACCAACTATGTTTGTATTTAAGAAAATTCAGCTTTATAGCCTTTTAATTAATAAATCATGTATTTAATTAATGTTTAGTTTAACTAACATTAAAAAGTACTTTTATAGCTTCACATGTCATATAATAATAACCAAAACTATGTACAGTAATTTAAAAACATTTTTACAACGTTGAGCAACATATAAAAATACAAGGTTGATAGCACACACACGTTTCCGTTATTTTTTAATAACCTTAATTAAATTTATGAAAACAATATACCGACAGATTATGTAGTTCTTAAACCACAAAACTTTAAGACTTAAGAATTTTTTTTACTTGTGATGAATTTCACAAAATATTTTGTTCGTTTGCTTAAAATAGTTTCGTTGAATTCACATCATCATTCCGATTTTATAATTAAGACATATATCAGTAAATTGATTTCTGGAAATTACCAAATGTTATGGACATTACGAACTGATAATAATTCTATATCCATTAAAAACTAGAATAATTATTGTGTGTTCACTGTTAACGAATCTCGAGAGGTATTTCTTGAATTCTAATGAGAAGTTGTGAGCAGTGAAGGTCAAATGTGATGGATTCGAAGCAGATATCCATTGATAACAATTTAATATAGTTGATATATATCGCGAATTAATCAGAGTTAGACACATGCATCATAGAATCCTGGTTTATTGGTCAAGAGGTTGAGAGTTCATGCTTGGGACCAAATATCCTGGGTTGAGTCCTGTATGTGCAAATACTACAACGAGGGTTTTCAATAAATGTCTGAATAAGATTGGTACGTGATACCAGCAATACAAATGTGAGAAGTATATTTCCATTTTTTTAAAATTAAAATTAAATCAACCTTGTATTTTAACCGATGCAATTAGTTTCTTTTCGTTACAAACCTGTCATTAAAATATGCCAAACCAACAAACAGTAATCTGATCTCCATCTTATAGGGCAATAATTTATGATCTGTATTGAAGACGTGTAAAGTCTGTTAAGTGAAAAAATTAAATGACAATCGATAGCTGAAGTGCTATGATGCGATATATTTGAATAGTGGCTGTTCACAAGACCAGATTAGTAACTCACTACCCCACCCTAAAAGAACTGGTATCAAAAAATAGACCACCAACCAGAAGAATATGTTTTTCTTAATCTAATATGGTCATATGATAATAAGCAAGCTATTAACAGAAAAATAGCACTGTTAGTTTTGTATGAACGATTGAAGTGTCAGCTTTGTAGGTAATTTGTTCGGTAACAAATTCAGACAGGACAATTACGTCAAGAATAAAACAGCAATTCATTGTTCATGTCGAGATTCAAGTTCCATTGTTCTAAAGATTGATTGGAGTTGAAACCTTGCGTCACTTGTTTTCAACTCAATTTTAAAACAAAATTGCTCTTTTCACAAGTAATGAATACCTTTTATGCAATTCTTTGGTTGGGATTATTTTATTCTCTATTGGAAAGTGTTAATTAATCTATTCAGTTTAGTGTTCAGTTTTCGTTAATTCGTCATTCCATACAAAAAATGTTAGTTGTTTGGTATTTTATCATTATCATGTTTAGCTCTACACTTTCCAGTAACTTTTTCAAATCAAAACCTTCACGTATACTTAGAACAGCTCCAAATAATATACATGTTTACAATGTATTTTTGTTTGAAGAAGTATATCCATCAAATTTTGGATGAGAACATATTGTCTGACTATGAAATTCACACAATCAAACTATCAAAATATTAAGAAAGCAGAAAATAACTATACTGATTACTTCATACAACAATTAGATTCCATATTTATCTAAATACTAATATTAACTTTATTTATATAAGAAACTTATTTAAACAAAATTACAAAATATTTTCCATTCTGTTAGGTTAATAGAAGTGTTAAATTGCTAAGTTTATACATATTATCCATGAGATATCTATTCCTATTAACTTTTCATATAACAACAATGATACGGTAGGGTTGTTTGCAAATTAACTATTGTATATACACAAAATTAGTTAATCGCAAATATAATTGCATTCCTAGAAGTTGTCAAGACAACATATTCAATGTTACAATGGCAACCAAAAAACATTTTTCATAAAATTAATACACGTGTGAATACGAAATAGAAATACCAAAAAAAACTGTCAAAATAGGAACAGATCCACTTAGAACCAAACTGACTGATATTCATTAAAACAAATGTTTTCGTAATTATATGGGAAATTGAAATATTAACCAACAAGTGTTTAATTTAATTCAAATTATCAAATGTTATGACGCTAAATATCAATTGGTTTATTCAAGTGATCAATATCTGGATATAATGGCTCAGATCATAATTCATTAGTCAGTGAATAACAGAGTGATTTCTTTCAATAGCTTTTTGATATTTATTCATGTTAATTTTTCTGTCGATATTTTATTTATATGGATCTTTTATATTATATGAGAAAAAAATCAATTCTTCTGGCTAGTGGTCTCATCTTTAACCTCAAATTACCCAAGAGATTATGTAGATAGTTTCGCTTCGTGAGCACCTTGTATAATTCCATAATATCTATTGATTAGTATATTATTAATTGATTTTACCAATTATAACGTTCGTAAAATTACTTAATCTTACTCCCTAACAATATGTGTTACATGTGACAGTAGTAATAATTATTGTATTTTCAATTCAAAATAATAACTAATCAATAATGTATAGAGCTTTGATGATATTAAACACCAAAAAATATCAGCTTTAAAGATTTGTTTTTTTATTCCAATTAGAAACAATTAGTTCATTTATATATCATATTTAATAAAAGCTTACTTTCACATGACACTGTAGGATAGACTCAACAGGAAGCCTTCTACATTGCTTTCTTATTAGTAACATCAGTTATTTTATTGTGATTTATCAACAGAGTGGAGAGTTGTGTACTCAGCCTTCGAATGCACTTCTGTTATTAGGTGTTAGGTAATAAGTGAGTGCTACTTGATGGTTAAAAGTTTTGAAGCTTGACTTATTATTCTACTGCTTTATAACTTATCACCAGTTGTCAGGTATTGCTAAAAGGAAGTCAATACTCCACCTGTCTGATATGTTACGTACAGATTTACAGTAGCATTAAGTAATCTTACCATTTAGTTATTCCAACTGCTTTAAGACACTGTAAAATGTCAATAGTACTTATTTCATTGGATCTTCCTAAAACAAATGACACTATGACTAAGTAAGGAAAATAATTACAAAGTGCAAATCAACTATAACCATTAAAAATGCAGATCAACTAGCGAAAATAAAAGTTTGGGTAATAGTATATTTCACTGATAACCTTGAGTGGACCAATTAGGATCAAAAGATTGCTTCCCTAATATTTCCACGAAATTCAATGCACGATGCAAACAGCATATATCTTATTATAAACTATGTAGAAATTGTCAATATCCAGCTCCTAAAATACGTATAATTGATTAAAATATCTTCTATGAAACCATACAATAAATGTGATATAATGCTCAGGCAAAATTACTAGAAATACATGCTTCTGACATAGATTATCTGTAGGAGCACTTGTGATTTAACTCATGGTAAAAAATGTTTGTTTATTTATAAGTTATTTTGCCACTCCAACTCCTAGCTCTAAATCTTAATCCTAGCTTTTATACGTTTATAAGCAGAAGAGTGGCAAGCATCATTGTATCATTCTGATGTCAGTTCTTGATGCTGAGACCTAACCCTTAATTATAACTAATCCAACTTCTAATACATTAATTTAAATTTTGTCCGTTTACTAGAATGCAACTATAGTCCTACAGTAATAAAATGCAACGTACAACGGTTTATTAACATCAAAGCGTTCTATCCACAGTACGTTTACTGCATCTGTTGTTAATCCCTTTAAAGCTAAGTACTATTTTGATTGGTTAACAAGTACAACGGGGTTGTCAGTATAGCATATTTTTACCAAGATTTGTACTGATTTTAGTATTAAAATGTGACATTTCATTGGTAAGTGATTTCACTATTAAATCGAAAATCAACGTTATCGCAAATTTAGCCATATTGTGGTGAACAAACACTAAGATAGGGGAGACCAATGCACAATCACACAGTAGTTTAGCGAAATGTGAAAATCACACACTAAATACATTAATTGCACATCTTCCATCAGTTGTCTCTAACAAGCTTCGTTGTTCCTTCATTCCTATTGTTATATTAATTGCTTTCAGTTTCCTCTACTCTTCTTTTCGTTTTAGTCTTCTCAACCTTCTGTTCACAGACACTCCACTTTCGACTGATGTTACATACTACTTATATTTACAAACATAAGTAGCATGCACCACAATGTCTGTATTTATGTACTGTTGAAAGCTAATATTTTTTCGACAAAAGTCGGCCTAAATGAGTTGTATAATTTCACAGCTTACTTTCCAATTAAAAATTTTTTTCATTCCAAAATACCTATAAAGAGGTACTTATTGTTCTAACAAATGAAGGCAAACAATCTTGTCAAGACATCTAACAAAATTTCAAAGATTTCATTGCTTTTTTGCTCATTATTTTTAATGAATTATGTTGATTGTGAATGATGATAAAATGTTTATCAAAAAACATCTACTCTTACGACAATATTTCCAATTTCCCAAGTTATTTAATGTCACTGTCTTAATTTATGACTTGGAATAGAGAGGTGATAGTAGTATAAGCAGTATTAACATTAGTAGTATACCAATGTTTTGTCCACCTTATAATACTAAACAAATTACGTAATATTCCAGGAACTAGATTATGAAACCATATACAATGAGAATGAAAATTGTCATTGGTTAGAACTTTACACTAGTCAAACAAAAATTCAAAATTGTTAATTAATGTCATTTAATAATAGAATACTGGAATTATTAATCGAACTAAATTGTCATTTTTGAAATAAAACAAGTTACTGAATGCTTAATTGAGTAGTTACTAGAAATAAAACAACCACTGGCCAACCATCTCAATGTATATAATCGTGAACTTTAGACTGTCACATATGTACTAACTAATCAACAAATGATGATATACGATAATGATTGAGTAAAACTATGAGTTATTTACCAGATAACAAAATATTTATTTATTGATGACCATAGTGACCACAAAGCAACCAGTTGTCTTTCACCATTTACTCATTTCCATGTAAAATACCGTTAAGTGCTTACAAAAATTTGTCACTAAGATTAAAAAAAGAAAAACGACTAAAACCTCTGAGTAGTATCACGTATACTGGCTTACAGATGTTAGTGATCGGATAAGTGTAACCCGATCTGTACTATTCATTCGAAATGTGGTCTATGAACTGTATAGTGCGATAAATGTACTCCAGTTAATTAGGTTACCAACCACTCTTTATGTCATTCATTAATCCATCTCAATATTCAATGATAAAACACGTCTTTTCTTGCGGTGACATCATAGTTGGATGGTTAAATCAGTTTCTTGATTATAAGAAGTACTAACTTGTACTGGTTACTTGGCAAAATCTGTTACTTTAAGCCAAAATGTAATTTTTTTGATACCAAAAACAACTTTATTATATAAAACGGAAATATTAATATATGGTTAAAGTTAAATACCATTGTAACTGGAAATTTCCTATAAAAGTGTGTGATTTCCATTTTACTATTCCGTCACGAAGCTTGAATTACGACAGTAACTAATCGGTACATGTGAATATAACAATAATACTATTCAACCAAGTTATCGTGTGTTAATTTTTTTCAGCTTGATCTTAGCCCACACTATAATATTTGAGAACAAGTTACATAATTGAAATGTATAAACTGATGTAATAAGAAGTAAGAATTTATTGTGTTTACCAATCAAATCATTTACACATTATGTAACTGTTATCACAGAGAATACCAAACCATATCGTGCAAATTAACATTTACTACAATAGCTATATTCATTTGATAACAAATACTTTTGAAACTATGTGTTATTGTCATGTTCATGTATTCAGTTTATTCACTACATACATACACCACAATAATGTAACTGTAAATTAAAAATTTAATAAATATTCTTCAATAATTCCATTCTTTTATTAATAGCCTTGACAACAAATTCACCTGAAAAAAAAATTAAAATATTCTATCATAATTTTTTTCTTAATAAGAAAACTCTATCGTCATTTTTTGATATAAAAGAAAATGAGATCAATTTTATAGTATGGATTATTTTTCTTTTACATTATCATGTATATTAATCTACTCAATAGCTTACATATTTCAACAATAAATTAGCTACAAAGTATTATAAACAGGAAACATATATGTATATATACTGCATCAATTTTATTGAAAATTATTGATTTTCACTTAAAAAGTAAAGTATGTGGTATTGAATTTTATCGATCAATATTATTATTTTTTCTTGAATTATGTTTATGCCAATATTTTCTCAATTTTTAAACTGTTATGATAAAACATTCTTTTCATTATTCCGTTTAATCAGTTAAAACAATAAACATTGATTGATATTTGAAAGTTAACAACCATTGATATAGTTGCATATTTCTTTATCGAACATAGTAATGATTTATCAAATTGCTCGCATAAAACAGAAAATCAAAAAGGAAAACAAATGTTCTGTGTATAAGTAAAGATAGATGATAGCTAGTAGTGGAATCGAAGATGCAAATTTTATCTTATCTGGAACTTATCGGTTGTATATACCTGCATCCCAGAGTTGATTTTAGCTAAGTGGATAACGAGACAGCATTGAAAGTGAACGGTATTTGGTTCGAGTCCCAGAGTGAGCATCAACTCTGAGATCCAGGTAGATTCAGGTGACGAGTCTCTAATAAGACAAAACGTACATTCTGCATTCCCTTGTTGGCCACTATTCATCTTTGTTTAAAAAGCTTTTGACTTAAAACTATATCAAGGCAATTCGCACGGAATAAAAGACTGATCAATTGCAGTCCTAAAAACATCAATAGGTAGATTCAAACAAAACAATACATTATGGTTGAATAAAATTGTAAATGAAAAACGTACAAATCACTTATCATATATTTAAACATCTTTTTTTTAAATATCTCAATTATTATTAAGCAAAGAAATACTGAATTTAATAATCTAAAATTTCATATATTACTCAAAAGAAAAAATCAGAAAACATAAAACTTAAACAAATAAAACAGACAATTTTATTTTATTCATAATTTAAAATGTTTATTCGAAACAGAAAAAAATAAAAAAAAGAAGTTTGTTTCATACAATTAAGCAAATGTCTCTTTTTACTGAAAAAAAAAACAAAAGATAAAAAAGTCTAATACAAATATCTTGATGTATTTGTTTCTATTTTTAGTTCAACGCAGAAGTTGGGTTGTTTTTTCTTTTGTTTTAATTCATGTCTCTTTTATATAGTCATATTATTTGTTCGTTTTAAAAATAAAACAATTAAAGCTGCTTGAATTTCATTTAATTATTTGGCGCCTTTATTTGTAACAAAAATAAATTGTATTTGGATTTAAATTATTTCTACAATTATTAAGTCTTTTAAAAGATAACTTGATCTTATTTAGATCAATATTAGTTTGTTTTATTTTATATAATATAAAAGAAAATGAAATGTCTCATATAAATAAAGGATATTATTAGGGTTTAACAAAACTAAAACGACAAACATGTAAAATATGCAAGGGTTTGCCTCTTATGATTGCTGATATTAAGAACTCAAGTTGATTAATAGCTGGAAATTTGAAACAAAGAATCAATCAGTCAGTAACAACATAGAACTTTGTACATACGTACATCATTAAGAGTTGCCATACCACATTAGTACAGAGATGCAGTTGTTGATTCAAATCCCGTAGTGGTAGAAGTAGTAAGAGTATTAGATTTACGTCTCAGTCAGCAAGTCTTGAACAAAACGAAATGCAAGCCCTGGATTCCACTCCTAACCACTTATGAACTTTACTAAGCGAACACTTGGAATACTTTCAAAAAGGATAAATATAGTATTCAACTAAAATCTATTTGATTGTTAATATCAACATCATACTAGAATATAAATACACTTAAAACTTAATTATTACTTACTAATTTAACGCCCAAAGTATTAAACAAGAATATTTAAAACATGAATTTTTTGAATGGTTTGATTTTAGGTCATTACTGTGTGTCATGATAGCTATCGTTTCTAACATTTACTATTTTATTAAAAATTGACGTTATTTAGCCATTTATTACAGGGTAAACAATGGTTATACAGATTTTTCATCCTTGAAAAATCTTTAACACTATATATCTTAGAGACAACCATATATCATGTATCCCATGACCTATTTGTTTCATAGAAATTCCAATACATTTTGACTGTACAGCAGTCAACATACTCTCAACCCTGAGAGCATGCTGAAATCTACCTACCAAGTTTACAATATTGAAACTGAGTTTAATGTTAGAGAGCTGAATGGAATGAACAAGAAGTATTGTTAATAAGTGTCAAGCAACAAAAAACTTTGAATAAAAAATTTCTTGCCTATTTTTACTAGCCATTTTATGATAAACTTGTAGAAAAAATACAATGACATGACAGTTTTAAATAAGTTGATCACTGGGTAGAAAGTTAATAGTAAATATATTTATTCCTATGACATGGTTGAATACATTTTAAAACAAAAACGAAATTATGCAATTAAAATTCACATCTATAGTCTGAATTTATTATAATTTGATTGTATTTTGCATTGTGGTTCCCACTATTCAGAAAGTGTTGACATAAACAAGTCATTGATAAAAATCATACCAGTCGTGAACTGTAAACCTTAAAATGCTATAATAAACCTAATCTGAATTTAATTTGTTACCGTTGACCAGATTGGACATTCATATATAAATTCATTTAGAACTCATATAAATTCGCTAATACAGTACATGTTAATAGGGATTTTAATTTAAAAATAAACAAATACATTTTGAATTCAACGAAAAAATGTTTTGGAAGTAATGAGTTCGTTCAAATAATACATAGTTAGGTGGTAAATAAATGAAAAACCTTTTTCCTGAAAAATGAGAGTTATTTGGAATGATACTGAGATATACTTGCCTTCACAAAGGAACCCAGTTGCTTTTAACATGTCAAAAACATAACTGGAGAATATATTAGCTTTCAAAGAAAACTTACTATTATTATAACTACTGGAATAGTAAAAACGGATGTCTGAATTTTTCTAATTTACGTCATCTATATATGCAACGTTGGTAAATAAATTTAATTCCCACTTCTGAAAAGATTGATTTTTATGTTTCTGACTTATTGTTCAATGTTGTTTAATGCTTTTTAATGTACAAACGTCGATCCCATAAAAAGTGTGTATGAAATCAACGCTCTACAGCAATGGGCATCTACAACCTTGCCAGAAATGGAAATAAGGAGCTTTAAATATCACAAAGACACTTTAACTCTTAGATCAAGCGGTTAAATAACGTTAAACTATACAAAAAAGAAATCTACCGTGCCGTTAAAGAATGTTAAAAACAATTCATACAATTCTTTGAGATTTAATCATTTACTGTAGCTGTCTGTATACCATAGGTACAATTATAAAGCTTCAATAAACGATATCGTGGAAAATTGTTTTTACACGATTAAATATAGACTAAATTGTTTGAATGGATATTGTGTATAGATATATTTGACTGAAGAATTATTTACATTAAAGATTGTTGTCAAATATATGATTAGTGAAAACCAAGGTGTATTTGTTAATAGCTTCATTCTAGCCTATGACTTCACATTAGCAACATAGTAATCAGCTTAGTACTTTCAGGTTCCGTGTTGAATACAGTTCAATTATTGAGTCAATAACTGCTAGTTTAAATTCGACTTTGATTGATAGGGATCATCTTTCAAATATTATTTTACATCGCCGATTATTGTTTAGTTTATATATGTATGTATGTTGATATTCTAATCAAACAACTAATTAATAATGTATGATTATCAAGGTCAACAACAAATTTGTGAAATTTCTGGGAAATTCACAAAATTAATAGTTTCATTTAGTTCACTTTTTTAATTTAAACATTATAACCAGGACCATTTGGATTACTCGATTCATGCAACTTTTCATGTGTATAATATCTCGGAAGACATTTTATCCCTGTTAAAGTAGCTGATAAATAGATCTGAGGGAAGACGGTGTATGAAATTAACACAGCTCAAAAATAAATACTCAGATTGGAATTATGTTATTCTGAGCGATTTTGAGAGGAAAGTAAAGCAAATGGAACATTTGTAATAGAGTCTACAAACCAGTATAAAGCTACAGTTTCCTAAAAGAGGTATATATATATATATATATATATATATATATATATATATAAATTCTAATAAGTAACTGAAACATCACTTAGGAAATAACTTGATGATAAAGACTGAGTCTTCCAATTGCATATTGTTTGAAATAATTAATGATCAAGTTATGTGAGATAAATATAATATGGTCCTTACTGAACGTGTCAATTTACATATACTGGAATCTTACGTAATAGTTGCAAATAGATATAATTTGGAATTATCTTTAATAAGAATTTACTAAATCTTAATAAAATAGTAAAATTTATCAACGCATTTATAAGATAAAATTAGTCTCAACTTATTAATTACTTGACAAACAAACATTTCGTTTTTAAAGTCAGTGAATTCTTTAAAATAGTGTAAATCGTTGGCCGAAGTTTCTCAGTTATTTCAGGGTTCAGGCCTTCTAATAATTCTGCGCTTCATTTGTTCAAATAAGTGTGTCTTGACTTCAGTTAAACGTCATATAAAAAAGGGAGTAAACATAAAACAAACACATAATATTTTATCATTATTAGGCTAGTGTTGAAAGTTGATCGCTTCTGCTAAGTTGTAATATCATCTAGAACTAT
Source organism: Schistosoma spindalis (assembly GCA_946903255.1). Taxonomy (NCBI): domain Eukaryota; kingdom Metazoa; phylum Platyhelminthes; class Trematoda; order Strigeidida; family Schistosomatidae; genus Schistosoma; species Schistosoma spindalis. The sequence continues at coordinate 22,481,696 of OX336424.1, forward strand.
TGTGGTGACATTTAATTGTATTTTATTTAATACATACATAACTAACTTCCTATTTAGCAGAAAGACGTTTTACATACTTCACTTGAACCTGGATGAATTAAACTTTACTTCATTAAAATGACCACACATTTTTCTCAGAAAGAATTTAAATAAACCAGACCGACAAACTATGCACTAAAAGGTAAGATGATATTATTTAATAAGCATGAAGATAAGACTTAAGGTTTTCGTGAACAAATCTGAATACTTATCTTTATGAAAATTGTGAAAATTACTGATTCGAAAAGTTTAAACGATCTTTATCATGAACTAATATCAGTTGGAGAAATAACTAAAAGCAAGAATCACTATAGTTACTTCAATATGTTTTGTAACTCCACAACAGTGAATATCTGACACTTTGCTGGTGGAAAAACATGAAACATTCAGCTATGTTGGAAAACAGGATGCCTTCAGACCACTGAGCCAAAGTCTGATAAGGTACATTTTTACTTTCCTCAGTTGACAAATAAGTCTTCTTGATTTAAAATATTTTTGTCATTAGTGAGACAATATTATTATTCACTCAAGGAACTCTTAAAATTGACAAGATAATCAGTATTTCTGTATCATATTATTGTTGAAATTATTATAGATATATACTGTTAAAACAGACAGAAAGTCAATTGATATCCAAACTAACAAATAGCTTAATGAGTAACAGTCGTATGCTCAACAAAAACTGCCTTCAAGATAAATTTTTGAAGTCCTGGTGTACATTTGTAGTTAGTAGATCATCTATATCTGTTGACTCAATGAGACGATGATAATGGTACATATCATTAATTATTTTACTCTTAAAATATGAACCATACGATCTCAGATCAGTTGTTCAAGGATAATGAGCTTGCAGTTAGTCTGAGGCTTACTTCCGATACGATTAGTTATTCAGATATAGTCCAAATAAAATTTGAGAGATGCTAATGTGCGGACACTGTTAGCCAAGACTTGGTGCGCGATTGGTCGCATGTGTGACTTTATTTTTTGGGATGAAGAGTTCTATATTTAGTAGTGTGTTGTACATATATTCTCCATTTGATCAGGAAATAGAAACAATATATTCATTTTTCGTTCCCTCACTTTGCTAGCTGGCTTGGCAGGTATACAGGAAGTGTTTATGTTGATACTTTACCCAGACGACGATAAAACATAAGAACTTACGTCCCTAATGAATTAGTGACAGCAAACCTCTGATAAATACCACACTAAGATAAAACAGTTGTCTGGAGCCCCATAGCTCTCAATAGTTTTGCAGCAAAAACTGAATATAAAATAAGGGTGATTCTGCTGTTTAAATGGTAGTCCATTGAGATTAGATCTTTTAAAGACATACATTGAGAACCAGGTTTCTATTTAGAATTATCGCTCAACCACACATTGATTCAGATAACTGATAGCATGACCACAAATACAGTATAATTTATGAAGAGAACACTAAAATGTTCTTATTGGGTATAGATTATTTAGTCGTAGTACGCCTAACTGTAAAATGTTTAAATGGTTTCCAAGCATGAAGTAGCCTTTTAAAACGCGATTGTCAATAACGAAACAAAAGTAGCTTTTTGACAAAGGTAACCTCAAGGTCTCTTGTGTGGAAAAATTTTAATTTTCCAGTGCCTGTTAGTTGCATTTCCAGATAGCGTATTCCTGATTGTGAACTCCTACTGATAAACGGATAATACTTTCATTAAAACGATCTCAGTACACGAATCTCAGAAACTAAACTAGTAAAAACTAGTTCGGCACCAAGAGAACTTATAGACAGAACTACTGACTAGGATTTGTTTACACTTCGACCACTGGGCATACTCCATGACTGTCATAAAAAATAAAGCAGAGCTATTAATCTCACTTTAGAGTGCTAGCTTCATTCGCGGGATATTCTCGTTCTATTTTGATTTCATTTAAATAACGTTGCTTGAATGATTATTACTTGAATTATCTCAGGAAGCTTAGATCGAAAATCTTAGTAGTAATAAACTTTTATCAACCTGGAAGCACTAAACGGCGGTCTCGTCCTACTATGGAGCTCCTTACTAGTTCGTGAATCGATTTTTCATTTTTATGAAGTATACAATCCCGAGCTTTGATATTGTTCACTCCAAAAATAACTATGATTGAATGCTAGTAACCTACAAGTATTCTTGATTTTAGTGCCCATGTTTGTACATCAAACTCGTCATTCGGTTGGCAGACAGATATCTTGCCTATGATACAAGTAATCCAGGTTGGCAACTTCCGTTGACATAAATGTGAAGACATATACATTTTTAAAAAAACTGACTTTAAATTTTGGCCATCTTTGGTCAAATTTGCTTCACACTCTTGCTTGTTAATGAAGATTTTACTTATTTCTTAAAATTTAGGGAATTCAGTAAGAACGTAACTTGAGTACAATGAAGCAACTCAGTCGTAGATTTTAACGGACAGGTTCGTTCACCACTAACCAAATAAAAATGTAGTAACTCTCTAGTTCATTTCAACACAACTTATCTTCTGTTTACTACAGTAACAGTTTGAATCCTGTTCAAAAATATCACAGCATTTGTTTTTAACAAAATGTCAATCTGTGTTCTGTATCACACTAAATCAATAAACTATAATCCCCGAACTTAAATAAATTTTATCTCTACACGTCAACCAACACAAATTTACCTGCAGACTAAGTTCAAGCCGACTAGCCGACGGTAGCTAGGTAACAAGTATAATAGGTCGATTTGTAGACATACTATCTATACGTCAAGTATTAATATATTATTCAGACCAGAAATAAAGTTATTCTCTTTTGTAAACAACTCAAACAAAACAAAATAATTAAGAAACCTGAAAATTGAACTGGTCAAATAAAGCCAGCTACACAATCTTGAATTTATGATTGTATTGTTAAAAAGAGACAAGAGATATAATGAGAGACTACCAGATGGGTCTTATTAAAATATCATTTAATAACTACTGACAGACCATGCCTTTTGAAATCGGGTAGCCATTTAGCAGACTTCAATTAGCGTAGAGAGACGCCACTTAATGCTCACATTGAAAGTGTGTTTCGTGTTGCAAGAAATATGATTATTTATATATGCACTATATTGTCAAGCATTTTTACAAAATTAGTCAATGACAAGTGAGCCGTACGACTCAATCTGAAACAGTAGTCGATTTTCCTCGGATGTAAGGTAGTATCAATTACCTTACGGTATTGTAGTTAAGCACTGCTAAATAAGATAGTATTCATTTACCTAGAAACATCCACTATTCTTAAAAAATTTAAAAATAAAATTAACACTTATAGACTTCGCAACAGGAAAACGCTTACTTTAAATTTTCCTTGAACATTCTGGGGGGTATTTGTATGTACAATATTTTTGTTTGAGACTACTTTATTCGAAAGAAAATTGCCATATTTCAGCTCTCCTTTTTGAGGCACTTCATCGTAAATTTGAATGAGACCAGTTTCAGAATTTATATTTCGTGTATTATGAATAGGAACATGGTTAACCAATTGCTTTGTTAAACCAATGTATTCGCCTGTACCCGGACTATAATTCACACGTGAAGGGTGACGAATATCAGTAGCCGAAGCAATGTTAGATCTGGACAGCTTCATTTGAATAACTTTGCTGTTAATTCCGTAACTATACTTGAAATTATTGCATCCTAAAATATCACTTTTTGTAAAGTGCGCTATGTTTGTTATTTACAGTTGTGGCTTTAACAAACAACTTCAATACTCAAAATTAAAAATCATCGAGGTGGCATGAACTAATAATTTTTTCTATTTTGAACTGAATCAAAGGTTTTTTTATATAAACTGATACTGTTTTTGTTTGACTTCCACCGAATGTAGAAAACATTCATGCAGTTAATAAATACATATGGAAGTTTCCCCGAACATCTCAAGGATGCGGTTCACCAAATTTTGGAGAAAGCTCACACAATTAATTTACATTATTTGGAACTCGACTGGACAACATTTTGATTCCTTTTAATGTGCTAAAGCCGATGTTTGTTCAATGTTATATTGAATAGATGTATATATTCAATTAGGTGATACGCTTGATAGCTATACTACTATGGCGTGATAAGCAGAAGTAATTGTAGTGGTGTTTCAGCCAGTAACTGTAAATAACATCAAATCCGTCCTCCAGTAGTCTCGAGTTGTTTAGTAATCAAGCTGATCAGAAATCCCTAAGAATACACTGTGGTAATTTAGATTAGTGCGAGATTAATGCGCAGAGAAATTATCATTGCACACGAACATCATACGAACCCGTTTATTTGTTACTAAAGCATGTACTAAAGTGTACTTGTTATGATAAGATAAATAAATATTTTAATTTAGACCTTATGGAACTGGATCTAGTTAGTAAGTTACCTAATTCTCTGAAACAAATGTAATTAAAAAAAACATAATAAGATTATTCCTATGCTAGGATTTATCATTGGGATTTTATGGAAGCTTTCAAATTTTTGAAACCAGCTTTCGTAACAGGGGTATTATTTAGAGAATCATTGTAATAAATAGAACAGCTGTGTTTTTTCATTTTCCCCTTATAGTATGCATTCAACAAGCATGGACTTTTATGTATTTCTCCAGAAAACTACTCAGCTGGTCACAGTGCAATGCTATTCCATATAGACCGGATCCATCCGTTACATTATTTTAGTAATAGGCTCACGATATAACTAAAAGGAGTGATGAGCTCTCTATGGTTGGAGCTGATTCATATTTTGAACATAACTGTTACTCAGGCCTTGTATGTAGGCCAACACTTCTCGGTGTTCGTAATGGACACAAATTTATCAGGATTACATTTGTATTTTTGTGACATTTCGTGCTGAGGGATGCCCTTTTAAACCATCGATAAAAGAAACTAGATTACTGGTGAATAGGTTTTTACTCACATCATAGAAAAGAACAGCTAGAACGCAAGGTTACCTCTTTCAAACACACAACATTTTTCAACATTCAATGTGAAATATTGAAAAATTTAATGCCTATACAAAATAAGGAAGTGAATGAATGCTTTACGTACAATTTTTAACATTACAAGGATGCTTACGTTTAACTTTTAACTAATAGACCTAAGTTGTTGCATTAGCTTCCTCCTAAAATGACAATCAAGGCCCAGCTAGTATTTACAGATACTACATGGATGTCATATACTATACTAGCTCGTAATATTATCTCGTAACATTTAATTTCTTCCTCAAGTTATTGCTCATGGCTTGGTGAACGTGTCTTTTGTATGGGCATCAAGTCTTGTAAGAGAATGGAGGGTGAGAAGTAAAACTAGAATATCCGAAGAAGTGCGGCGAGTGGGCTACCCAACAGCATGTTGGTGAGATACAATGTTCGCATTCTCTATTCGTCTATTAGGCGTTCATTCACTTGCCTCTTGAGTTGATCACAAGTCAAAAATAAAGAACCTACTTCAAGGAAAAAATGACTAAAGTCAGTCACATTTGAAGAGCAGCTGCACCGCTCTCATAAAATAGTCACATACAAAAGGAAACATAGAGTTATGAGGGAAAATGTTCAGTTCTACATATGTGTTTGACTTCCAGAACGGATTGGTGGTCTGGAAGGAGATAGTCACCGCGTAGACATCGTGAGCACGAAAATGCAGCAAAACGGTATTTTACTTTATTCAGTGAAGAAATCTTTGTATGATTTAACCAGAATTTTGGCTTATCACCAGACTTGGCCAGATATATGATCTTCAGTCTGTGATGAACGCCTTCTATAACCAAGTTTGTACTCGCGGATAAACAGGAAGTGTCCGCTGGTTAGTAAAATGTAGGTGACATGGCATCAAGCCAATAGATGGTCATTCTGTAATTAGAAATGTTTCTTTCTGGTCATTCTCCCACCGAAGAAACACTAGAGGGTCTCTTTCTTTCAAAGAAATTTATTGGTGCAAACGCATAACCCATGTTCGCCAATATTGCAACTGCACATCAGTTGAATCTTGACAAGACCTCAATAGTCAGGCTGAGCTACCTAGTTCAATTAGTGAGATGTCATTCCATACCATACTGTGATGCACCGCCGAAACGTCAAGCGCGACCGCAACTTTATACGATTTTTCATGTCAATGACTAGGTATTGTAGCAATGTGTTCCTCCATGAGTCTTCTTCGTATATCCTTTCTCGATGTGCATACATATTACTTATATTCTGTCCACAAGCCAACGTTTTTTTACAGTATGCTCTTTAATCTACTTAAGTGCGAAATTGCCGTCTCACTTTTGCACAGCGAATTCCCTCCTTCGGTCTTCCAGGAGAGGCCCATAAAGTAAATACTCATTGTTGAATTCACACCAACAATCAGTCTACTTGGCAACTCTAATGTCTTTCTCAGTTAAGCTTTTATACTCTACATCAATGTCGTTGAATTTCTCTCTATATATGCCATATTATCCTTTCTATATCCTGCTTAGACCTTATTACGGCAGTAGTAAGTTGGATCATTGATGCAATGGGCCCCCAACAAGCCAAACACAAAGTGTTTTTGCTGTATACTCATGAAAGAAGACTTAAGGCCTGATCTGTAACATTTCATTCGGCGCACCTCATTGTGAACTGATTTACGTCAGTTTCAAGTTGATCTAAGATATATCAAAATCGCTATTCATTACCTGTTATTTCCATAACAAAATCATTCTTTGTCCAACTCCTTTTCTACTTATTGGGATATTACAAATATATTATTTATTTATAACAATCAACCCAATGCTTAATTTATTCGAAATTATCAAATCAAACCTTGGTTATGATACCTACTCATAGTAAAACGTTTGCTTGTTACTTCCATTATAAATAATGAATACACTTCCTAACTCGTATTCATCTTCAACTATCCAAGAAATCAATGACATATTTTTCTTTATCGTCAATCTGCCAGTCTTTACCTTCAACAACTTCAAATCTTCAATCTTCCGATTCATTGTTATAGTGGGCTCCTTGCTTTACTATACGCTTACAAAGCTTATAAGAGTTCGTAGAATTTAATATCTAATTTGGCCGTTCCAGTACGCTTCCTGGCTAAATACATAAAGTTTTCTTCGTTTGAAAATTAATCATTTGCTGCTAGAACTTCTACCCCGCTATTCACAAGACACAGGCAGTGCACATCATGCATGCAAAAAACAGACAAAATACCGGCGTTCAACAGCTCGTCATGGAGTTCCAGCGGTTAATGTTGCACTAAATTCGAGGTCAAAACTGAGGGCAGACCAACTGAAAAAATACTGAAGTAAAAGCCTATTGGCAACGAGCAGTTACAAACCAGACAGGCTAGAGAACCGATTAACACTTTTGCGACTGAAATATCCACGTTTATGTTAAGAATGCAATACAGCACAATTAATTATCTCAAACTGCCAAACCATAATGACGTGGGAATTCGTTTTATTCTATGCTTATAATCATGTCACTCACTGGTGCAATGAAGATTGTTTGGTAGCAGTGTTCATAACAACTGTTTAACTAATAATAAAATAGGGTATCGTCTGTACTTTCATCATATATTCTTATCGTTTCCGGACTTCAGTTACAGGCTGTAAACCCAACCACAATAACAACCGTAATATGGAAATTCTGGAGCCAAAAATAGTAATGATAACACGATCGAACAAGATCAATGAGGTCAACGCTTCAGCCAACCCAACACTACCAGAAATCGGGATGTTTAGCAAAACAAAGGTAAACAGTATTTAAAACTCGAACTATGACAAGGAATTAGTTTCATTTTGGAAGTTGTAAACGGTATAATAGTAGCAATTGCAAACAAACGACAAGATAAACAAGTTATACGTTGAAACAGGGGGCAGTGGATGCAACGTTACACGTATGAAATTGAATCACAGATATTCTACTGAACACACACTTATAAATATCATAATGATCTCATATTGTAGATAGCCAAGGACTATCTACACAATAATATACGAATCCAGCAGACTGTATACACTTTGTCTTCCAACAAGAAATCATTATTTTGGAGGATTTTAATGATGTCTCTTTGGTTGTAGAGTGCTTAGCATTTTATGTTGCATTATTAGTGTGTCCGCTCGACCCTCACCTTATCAAACTTTGTAGAAGCGACGAAATTATTATCAGTTTTCAGAGTCTTAACGAAGTATTCTGTCTAAACATTTGAACGAAGAGCGTCTGAAGGTAGGGGTTTAATGTTCAAACTCGATACCGTTAAGCCAGGCGATAACTCTTTATGATGACCATTGAAAGATATATATCCCACAGGTACAATTTCCAGGCAGAAAAGGTTTTCCCAAAGCTTGGAATGCAAAGCCAGCATTCGGTGAATTCGTGAAAAATAATTCAGGCCACTTAAAAGGTAAACTGGCTTTAAGTGCATAATATTTTTTGAGAACTGGATCACCATGGTTCGCATGGACTCTTTGCCGAAACTTAGACAATACTAGACATGGAATACATTTTAAAGGATGACTTTTTATTTTATAGCATCTCCCACTTTTGTTTGATATGGGAAACATATTTGCATTCACATCTGACTACCAAAATGTGAGCCTTCTCAACATCTGAATGTTTTCTGTGGAGATCATCGAGCAGACAGTGAAACGATAATAACAACACGATCTTTTAAACATGAATCATCACTGAGAGTTGTGAACAATTGACTACATTTGGTAATGCAGACAGGCAAGTCTATGTTTCAACCGTTCATTAAGGGACTTTGTATATATCCAAATGTTGACTTGTTTCTCTAATAAGTCAACATCTGAAGTACATAATTAACATTGCAGTGGAAATTTACTACATCACGGGTGAAATACTGAAAAGCTCCTACCAATAAGCACTTAGCTGCCCGTTGTCTGACCTTAATATGAGCGAATCTTTAGTGATCTGGGCAGATTATAGATCTCACATTGATCATAAATCTTTCAAAACTCCTTAAATAAAAAAACACAGATATAAAAGTAGGATACAAGTGTTTCGAATGTTTTTATTTTACGCATTAATTCCTGAAGATAGATAAAGAGATGATAGTCAGAAGGGAAACATGTGCCTACCGAAACTATTACTTATTACAAGTGTCCACACAACACACATAGTGAAGTAAAGAGACTGAGACTGGAGAAAATACCTAATTTACAGGCATAGATAAGCACACATGAGGCATACGATTGTAGAACTGCAGGAACAAGGATAGAAGAGGTGTGTGTACTGAAGATAACAATTTCCTGTGAGAAAAATATGGCTATCAGGAAGCTGAAATGATTTTAGAGTCACACGCTGTTGGAGTTGTCAAAACCTATCCAAACGTTAGTATCAGTTACGTGTGCGTGTAACAACATAGATCCTGATACAATCGTGAATCTTTAGGATGGTGCGGAGATAGTACATTTGTAAATGAAGTCAGCTCGGGGTAGAACAATTGCCATTAACCAAGTATCTAATACATATAATAATAGATATACGGAATACACACTCGCGATAATTTAAAGCGATATTCATATCAAGCAACTTATTTACTTGCGCCTGTTACTCTCCCTAGAGGAGCATAGGCCGCCCACCAGCATTCCGCATCCAACTCTTTACTCGACAATCTTTCCCAGATTTCTTCAGTTGCTATTCATCCTTTTCATATTTGCTTCCGATTCCCAACACTGTATGTTCATTGGCCTTCCTCTTATTTATTTCCCTTCAGGATTCCAATTTAACACTTGCTTCATAATGAGGTTTGGTGATTTCCATAATGTATATCTTATCCACCCCCAACGTCTTTCAGTGATTTCTCTCCTCTGGAAGCTGGTTTGTTTTCCCCTACAGTAGGCTGTTGTTGGTGGTATTCAGCCGACGGATATGGAGTAGCTTGCGGAGACAACGTTTATAAATACATGTACCTTTTTGACCATGGTTTTAGTAGTTCTCCAAGTTTCAGCTCTGTACAATAAATCTGTATTGACGTTTTTATTCAGGATTCCGACTCTGAAACTGTTCGACAGTTGTTTCGAGTTCTATAGGTTCTTCAGTTGTAGAAATGCAGCCCGTGCATTATCAGCCCTTACGTTTACATCTTCATCGACGATGCTTCCCAGGTAAGTTAAAAATTTCACATCTTCGAAAGTTTGTTCATGAAGTGTGATTAGTATGGTGTTTCCCGTGTTATATTTGAGGATCTTGTTTTTTCCTTTGTATATGTTGTGTACTGATGTAGAGTCTGCTGCTGCTACACTAGTTGTCTTTATGTGCACTTATTCGTGTTTTTGATAGAAGAGTCAGGTCATGTGCGAAGTCCAAATCGTCTGGTTGGTACTGAGCACTAAAAATGTATTCCGTGCTTCCCCTCAGATGTGGGAGCCTTCATAAAACAGTAAACCTCCAGAAGAAAGAGGAGGGGGGAGCAGACAGCCTTGTCTGACTGTAGTCCTTGCTTGGAATGTGTCTGTCACGTGTCCTCCATGCACGACTTAGCAGTGTAATCTGTCGCTTGAATTCCCTATGTTGACGATCTTCTCAGGTACCCCAAAATGTCGAAGAAGTTTCCATAATGTTCTCCTATTCATATTGTCAAGTGACTTTTCATAATCAAGGAAGTTGATGTATGATGAAGAGTTTAATTCAACGATGATCCGCATGTCACGATTTGGTCTATGTACGGCCGATCCTTACAGAATCCGGAATGTTGATCCTGAAGTTGGGTGTTTACTGAATCTTTCATCCGGTTCGGCAACACTCTATTGAAAACCTTTCTTGGTACTGACTGCAATGTGATACTAGTTTAGTTCTCACATTCACTCAGATCTCCTTTGTTTGGTATCTTAATGAGGTGCGCTTCTTTCCTGTCTGTCAGTGGCGCTCATCCCTCCTCCCAAATTTTCCTGAATAAAACGTGTAGCACGTTTGCAATTACTTCAATGTCTGGTTTCAGGGCTTCAGCTGGTATATTGTCAGGTCCTGTTGCTTTTTCGCTCTTGATTTGTCTGATGGCCATCCTTCGTTGATGGAGTTTCATTTATAGGATGGACTATGTGTGTTGCTTCGATGTCCGGTGGATTCAGTGGAGCTGGTCTGTCCAAGAGTTCCTCAAAGTGTTCTACCCACCTGTCATTCTGTTCTTTAATCTCATTGATTGGTTCACCTTCTTTGTCCTTAATCGGTCTCTCTGGTTTACTAATATTTTCATGCTAGTTTCTTCGTTGTATCATATTGTTGTTTCATATTTCCTTCTGTTGCAGCTTTTTCCGTTGTCGTTTCTAGTTCTTCCACATATTTCTGCTTGTTGGCTTTAATGCTCTTTACTTGCTTGTTTGCCTCTGTGTATTCAGCTTGTGCCTTCACTTTCTCCGCTAGTGTTCGGCTGTTGTCAGTTGCTGTCTTCGTGTTCTTTACTTATTGAATATTGTCCAGGGTTTCTATAGATATGCATTCCTTATGACGACGCTTGTTGAGACCCAGAACCACCTGACACGTTAAAGTTAATGCTTGTCTGATCCGTTTTTGTTTGTCTTCCACAGCAGTTTCTTCTTCTACTAGTAGACCATGTAAGCTTTTGAACCTGTTGTTAAGAGTTATCTTGAATTCGTTGAGTTTTTCAGTATTTTGAAGGAAATCTGTATTGAACCTATGAAATGCTGTTTGTCCAGTTGTTCAATGCTTCTTTAGCTTCAATTTCATCTTGATAACTACTAGGTGATGATCTGAAACTAAGTCAGCTCCTCTCTTGGTTCTCATGTCTTCCACTGACATGAATTTTTTAGTGATACAAATATGATTGGTTTGACTCTTTGTAGTGTGATTACGGGGCGGTTGTAGAAAATGACACTCAGTTTGGCTGCATTAAACTCTTTCTGTACCGTCTATATTAACCTTTGAGTCTCAATTCCTTCGGTACCATCATTTAGGAATTTTAATTTCTTCTTTTAATCACATTCATGTGTTTGACGATAAACTATTTTTGAATTCCTTTCACTTTTGTATATTCCTTATTCTCAATATTTATCCCTTGATTCTTACATAACTGTTATAATACTGACTTTTTATCAAAATATTCAATTAGTTCATTCTTTTTATATACTATGCAACGTAGCTATTGCTGAATTTTCGAATAATCACTTTGATTATTATATTCCGCTTTCTTCCAGTTACTCAATATTATTTTTTGATCAATACGTTATTATATAATTATTAAGTAACGTAACTACTCAATGAGTATTATTTCGTTGTCGTAAATCATACACATGTATATAATATCTTTGTTGGTTGTTTAACAATTATCTTAGTTCTCAAGCACAGCATTTAAAACTTGCAACCATTCAAACAATTGAATAACTTCATGTTTCATCGACCGAAGAAACAAATCATGTATTAATAAGAAATGTTACATCATCTACTTCTTACTTCTAGAAGTATATTTCACTAAATGTTGATCATCTAATGTATTGTGTTTTAAACATTCATTTAGATCGATGGATCTTTTTTATTTTGTACGATTAAATTTGACTAAAATATGTAAAAAAAATCTTTAGTACCACTGATTACTATACCATATTTATGATTCATAATGCGGGTCATAGTATAATCAAACAAATTAGACTTTTTGATGAATTATGGAATTTCTTAATAATAATAATAATAACAATAATAATAATAATAATAATAATAATAATAATAATAATAACGTCCCAGAAAACTTTAAACATTGAAAGATTAATTCAAGTAATGTAATATACGACTCAAAATTAACAAATCATATAACAAATTTGTAGATTTAAATGTGTACCAAATACATCTATAAATATCAAATCAATATTGTAATCAAAATAAGGTCAGTTGTAGGACACTCATCGGGAGGTTAAACAAGATTGTTGTATTCGTGAAAAATACAAAAACAAAAAAAAATTAAATAACTAAGTTAGTTCAATATAGTGTTAAACAGAAAATATTTTGGAATAATGTAAAAGTTTCTTTATTTGAATAGGAAGATATTATTCAACAGACTGTTGATGTAATTATTAAATATCAAGTAAAATTTACCTGGATAATAAATATAAAAAATTATATGAACATGGAAAATGCATCTTGGTGGAATGAAAGATTATGGAAATCATTTGTTGATCATCCAAGTTATTTGAATAATGGAATGAATGAATATGAACAATCCATTGGGGGAGTACGTTATACAAGTCAACAACCATCGAATGTGAAACAGTTACGATCATCTAATGTACCAACCGTATCGACAATTCCTAACATTTCTAATATCTTACGGTCTAACAGTGACTCCAATTATCAGAATGTAAAGAGTTTTGATTCACAGACAACTGTATTCCAAGATAATTCAACTCGGAGATCATCCAACCCACAATTATGTAGTAATAATTTATTTCAACAATTTTGTTCTAGACATGCAATGAATAATATGCATCCTATCTATGGAAACAGAAGTCGCCCTTTGGGTTCATTGCGTGTTTACTACTTGACAAGACCACATTCAGCAGCCACATTCGGAAGATCAGCATCTCTACAAAGACCACCCCAGGAATCACAAAATATCAAATCCTTCATGAATGTTTCTTCTCCGTTATCTACAAGACGACTAACCAATATTGATCTTTGCTTTTCGAAAGAAAATTCATTTTCCACCCTATTGCCTGGCACCACTTCCTCCTCTGTGAAACGGTCGAATTCAATTGACTGTAGTGGTAAAATCTGCCAATTGCATGAACGATCTTCAACACCATCCTTGTGTGAAAACGTAAGTAAAAAGATGTTCAATTCTAACCAGTGTACTAGAGGGAGATCAGCCGTGAAAGCTCGCAGTTCACTAGTGGATACTCTACAACAAAAGTCTCGACCTCCGCGTAGAGTTTCGTCCGCTTATGGAAGCGATAAAACACTCAGATATGGGAACAGATTCACAAATACATTTATTGTAGATCATGATCAGTCAGATTACAGTCGCATACGAAACATCTTAGAAGAACCTACACAACAATTCTTTACACCTACCAGTTCCAATGAATATATATCTTTAAATAGTGCAAGAAAGTCGAATGATCAATTGACTCTAACAAATCAGCATTCTTCGATTGTTCAGAATAAAAAGTCTGACACAGATATCCACAAACAGTTATCAAAAACTTCTGTTTTATCTGTAACTCCTGTAAGTTTTCAAAATATTAAATTTTTCAAATATCCCTCGTCACCAAAAAGACCAGGTAAACCCAAACTTGGTACACCATTAAATAAATCTGAACAAGTCAAACCCTTTTTTGAGAAATCCGAAATAAATTTAATCTCGACGTTTAATACTAACCAAAACACTACTAAGCATATCACAGCATCCGATGATAATGATAGTAAACTGAAATGTAATGCGCCGAGTCAAGTGGAAAATAAGCTTCCAGTAACACTAAAATCCAGTGATGCAATAATAATTGAGGAAGACGTCAATGTATGTCATAAGAACAGCTCAAAATGTGATTCCTTTAAAAAAGAACCTGTAGAAATCACTGAAACAACAGCAAATGCAGTTATGATATCCGAAGTTCCAGTAAAAGAAGATAAAACGGACTCTGTTATACCACCAAAAGAAGAGTTAAGAGATTTATGTAGATCACCAGAGTTTACAAAGTTAACTTCTAAATTCCTAATGTCCGATGATCAGATATCAGTATTATTTAGAAATCCAGATACCGAAGACTGCCAATCACTCTCCCAAGTTGATGAACTATGTAACTCCGGAGAAATTGGTGCAAAATCAGACATGGAACATTTAATTTCGTCTACAAATACTGAAAATAAGAATAACGATTCAGATGAAACTTTACAATCCGAATTAATTTCCTGTGAAAATGACCAGTCAAGTTCTAATTCAACACATAAACCATTAGAATTTATTGAGGAACGGAATGACGAAAGTCAGCCTGACAATATATTTAATGAAAATACTTCAAATACTCCAAGTGTGAACGAAACCATAATTGTGGAAGATGAATGCAGGGAAATGTTACCCTCCGATAACCATTTTAAAGAAATAAAGAGATCCATCCTATATGACGAAGTTGATAAGACGACTATGCATGATGAACCATGTAAATGTTTATCGGTTTCAAAATCAAATAACACTGAAAAACTATCTTATAGATATTCCTCATCAGCTAAGCTAACAACTCAGAATGATCTATCATATACGGATGAAAACTTATCATCCTGTGATTTCGTTATTACCAACTCTTTTCCCATAAAATCCATACTTAAACGCCCTAAAAGTTTTGTAAAATCACAAACAGACAGCAAAGCGTCTAACAAAATATTGGACGCAACAGTAAATGATGAAATTGGTTCCACTATATACAACACTAATCTAACTGATTTGACATTTTATGAAACTAATAATCAAGAAATTTCTTCTATAAGACCATATTCCGCTAGCTCTTGGAAATCAGCAATACCTAACATTGTTACAAATAGTGTCATTCGAAATTTTGATGAGGATCTTAATATTAATAGTATATCTACAACTAGTAATTATAATATTACCTTAATTAGACCAAAATCATCTACACTAAAAAATAAACTTTATACACAATCAAAAGATAAATTAACATCAAATCGTTCTAATAGACCCGGTGTACGTTTTGACATAAAAAATAATTCTATACTGGAATTTTATTCACATGATATAATTAATAAATCATAAATTTAAACTGAACACTACAATTAAAGGTGAATATTGGTTTTATATCACTATACTATTGTCATATATTTTATTGTTAGATGCCTATGTTCATGTTTATAATTTCATGTATATGCATAGATACAGCAATTTTTTTTGTTTTATGATTAGTGTGTTATTTCATATGATCTATCTGTTTATAACTGTTGTTTCGATATTTTCAGATTATTTATTATCCTAGATTTGTAAATATTTTAATTATACGTATTCAAACAACAACATTATTATTATTATGAATATGAACAATATTGGTAATTACATATAAGTCATACATTTTTTCTTTGTCTAATCATGATTACAATCTTGAAAAATGTAAGAATGACATAGAATGATGTACCTCTTCTATTCATGTCTTATCAGATCTACTCTACAAAATAAAGACTTTATTTGTTAATTAAATTTGAAAAAAAATCATCAGGAGTACCTTTCAATGCTCAACTCAAAAACATCACTAATGTACAATTGGTTGATTATTGAGTGGTGACTAGTGTTATTGTTTGTCTAGTCCTTTTACTGGTGATCAAAATCTCTTAATCAGTTAGCAATATAGCAATTAGACATTGGGTGCACTATGCTGATATGGTAGTTGACAGGATACCCTAGATTGAGATTTCTTGTTATTTTCAGTTCTCAGTAAAGTTTGCCTGTAATATTGAGTAGACTGGAGTTCCCTAACGGATTCAGTGTTGAGCCACTTTGACTAGTGAGGATATCGTTACAAGACCGATGGAATTCGGTCAGTGCTAAGGAACTAGACAAATACTACGTTGGTCATGACTTAGTAATCAATTTATTTTAAATATCACAGACCTACAGGATGTTGGTTACGGCCCAAATAGTCCAGAAGTAACACCGCAGGTTGTGGAGATGAGTGGAGAGATATCGAATCGTCCGTGAGGTACCAGTTCCCTGTGGATTATAGGTACACTTTGCGAACGAGAAGCAAGTGACAAGAAACCTAGGTCTAGAGTTACGGTCGACTACTTCCAATCATCTGACAGCCTTACAGTACATCTGAACTGGGTTTATAAATACAGAATGATAAATATTGTTAATTACAAAAAAGTAAATAATCAAATGTGTTAATAAAACAATCATACATACTTTCCAATACTATGACTAATAAACTGGTGACTTAAAATCACTCTTCCTGTACATAAATCACCTCTGCAACTAACTCAGGATATTGATAAACTTCCCTTTGAGTGTAACTGCTGGGAGTCGTTTAAAGAAATCAGTCAATAACATGTAGAATTATAAAGCTAATCACTCCACGGGAATCCATGGTTTTTGAGAGATGACTTCAAAATGCATTTGGATTTTGGATAAAAATACTCTTGAGGACGTCTATTTGCGAGAAATACTTCTATATTATTTTAAACACTTGTTAGTTAATCATGATAAGTATATGGAACTTATCTAATATTCTTCTAGAACCAGTGAATAATAATTTTATTTAGTTTAAGTTTGACTGATATTCACTAACCACCAATCATCTCCTATATGTGTGAAATATAAACTCATCTGGCTGATCGCTTTTATGTGAATCTAACGCTTCACATGATAATACGGAGCTAGGTGCATTTAGCTAATTTGGTACTTACTTTTAATTTGAATACAAAAGCACATTCTTTAGTTGTTTAAGCATTATTAACGTACAGCAGCTAGAAGTTCATAGAATTTTACAGGTTCATTCAGGATTTCTCCAACTTCAATCTACAATAAAAAACCAAAGGTTTGAGCTATTAATAAGATTAAACTTGTACCATATATACAAACGAAATATGTTATTTCTCTGTCTTTTCCATGACTTTATTACATTACTAACGTTAGTTTATTAGTTTTGTAACTTAAATTATTCTCTCATTGTTATTGTTGAAAATAATATATATATATATATATATATATATATATATGATTGTTTATGATGGACGATAATCACTTCGTGAACTGTTGATTACATTTACAATCAGTCTGTATTTTCATTGAAGCACAAACTAGATTTAAAACAAAAATTGATAACACCCTGAATTTTCGGTGATAAAGTCACTGCTAAAGCCAGAGAGTAATCTTTGACTAATAAGTTCAATCCGTACACAATAGTTTTACTTAATCATTTTATCTACAGAAACTTCCTAATTGAAAGTTAAAATTTTCTTTTTCAAATAACTTGATTTACCAAATATGAAGAATCGAAATTTCTGTCTTGTTTTGGTTTGGATTTTGATGATTGTTTAGTCTATGCCAATCTCTGATAGAAGCTAAACCCATATCATGAGGCGTTTAGAATTTAATCTTTTCTTCTTGTATTCTGAATCAATAACTCCCCGTTATTTGGTAGCCTTAAATTCTGTCACTGAGATTATCGGGTGAATAACAGTTTATACGTAGTTTCTATATGTTATAAACTAATAAAATCACTCTATACAAATAAAACTGTTATTGTCCCACAAATAAAACTCAGCTAAGTTTATAGTGATGTGAATAGTATATCAGTTATTAATTTTTACATCATTCCAAAGGTAAGGTGATTTAGTGTCAAAAATCAACAAAATTATAACTTGAGGCTTGAAGAAAGCTAAATTTCACACATTTTGAAATAACTAACATTCTCAATATTTGACACCATATTTTACAGGTATTCATATAATGTTAGACTTAACTTGAAATTTCAATGGCTTGGAAGACCGATCAATCATTAGTAGCTAACGATAAAGTTCATAAAGCATTTTATATTTCATCTTTGTTCTTGGCAGATGAATGTGTTACCATGCCATATTTTTCACTAAAATAAGAACCAACCATTAATTATTTTATGCATCACAATGCTCTGTAAAAGACACTTTACACTTCAGATGTTTAAGAAAGTATGTTTAAACTAATAAACTTTAAGTATAAGAATTAATGTTTTGATAACTTCATTATAATGGGAAAAAGCTTAATAAATATACAGTAATATTATTAGGAGAATTGTAAATTAAAAGATGGATCAGTTATTAATTTAACAATCATTATGTGTTAAGTTCTTTATGAAGTATGTAAACAGAGTATGTTTATTTATAATTATAAACTTCGGAGTTTGCTGAACAAATTCTAAAGCTTGAAGACACTTCCTTGATGACATTGACAGGGCTTAAACACATAAAGATCATCTTATGTTGATATAGTATGTTAAGATAATTATTGTAAAGATTTATTGAACTTTCCAATCACGTAACGTGAGTAAACTATCAACCCCATATCTATTTAGTATTTTGTAAAGATAATCAACCTCAATCTCCATTTCAGCGTTTCTCACTCACGTAATTTATAACGCGACTTGTGCCATAAACTTTTTTAACGGAATGCTAGTCACTTCACTTACTTCTTGTGGATTTACAGACACTTGAAAGTTACTAAAACAGGTAAAACAAACATGTTTATTTATACAATTTATCATGACTACTTACAAGTAGATATAACACTAATCGGAAAATAACCTAATAGTTGCCTATCAACCAGACTGAAGTTCAATCGAGATAATGAACTATTTGAATTTAAACTGTGGAAAACAGACCTATAAAAATAGAACATTTCAATGATCTTCTTATAAAATTATCCCCAAAATATGCTGGTAACTTCGTTGATATATAAAGTAACTTATTTATTGTATGGTTAATAAAATTACTGTCATTAAATTCAAACACCGTCATTCATAAGTGAAATATGCGCTCATTTTAATACCATAATGACACTAATTGCATACCTTACGGTATCTTTAGCTAACGTATATTGTTCACACGAAACATCAAGAAGATATTTTTATTCTGAGGCAGAGTGAGAACGGCAATATTTCTATTATTTTTCTTGTTGTTCAACTATATGTGTGATAATAAATTTATCTACATCAGAATTTGAAGAAACGAAACCTTAAATCAACAAAGAATAATTCCTTTGAAGTGTAAATATAGTTACGAATTAAAGTTTTGGCAAGATTTTCGCAATTTCTTAGAATATGTTACGGAATAAATTATATGAACTATGGCCTAGTTTTGGTGTATTCTTTGTGCATCAAACAAAGGAGCAATTGTCTCATCCCACTTTTATTAACTAGCTGGCACTATGCAGGTGATTTTTGGTTCCGATCATTTTCTTTGATTATTTATATTTCGAAAATTTTCTAATTTTATCAATTATCTGAGAAAAATAACGTTGAGCTTAAATAATAAGAAGAGAGACAGGTTTCAGCTGGCAGAGTATCAAACCTGATGAGCTAACATCCGTTTACTTTTCACAGACGAATAAAACGATTGAAAGTCTAGTTCATAAATAGAAACGGATCAGCTTTATACAAAAATTCACGAACAGACTATTTGCTCATAACTTTAAACTCAATAGGCACCGTTGTATCTTCTGATTTCAGCCATGAGATTGTCTTATAAAGTTACAGTCATCCTGACCTTCAGCCGCTACCAGTAGTGTTTTATCATTTGCACCTCTTTGGAAATTAAGGACTTGAAAATGGTTCCTTGTAAGTGTCCATCGACGAAAGAAGAGCTTAGAAGTATCTATCATGATGGAAGGCGAAATAACAATTTGAAGACTGATTCCATACTTCAAGGATTCCAACCACTTTTAACTCAGGTTCCAAAGTCAGCTTGAAGTGCTCTTAGAAGCTATAAAAATGTCCAGACTAAATTCCAAGATACTGAGTTTTCCTACCACATCGGGAGGAAAATGAATCTTTGATTTTCTAAAAATCGGTTACGCAACCTAAACTTCGAAGAGTTACATTTACAACTCATTTGTGATGAGCTGTTATTATCTTAAAGTGCCTTAAGTCACTTGAAGATTAATTACTAACTATTTTTGAATCCAAAGATTAGGTTTAGGCTTTTTAATAGTCAGGACAGGAGGCTGTTATATTTTTAGAGATTTATGTTCATTGGAAAATGAGTAGGTCCCAGTCTTTCTGTCCTTCAAATGTAAATGTTTTTAAACGTGCTTGTGAACTAGTGTATTTAGTTGAATATGACATGTAATTGTTATTTGTCATTGCGTATTTCGTTTTTTTTATACCTTTGAATCGATTTCGCTGCTAGAAATGTTTTTTTAGAGTTGCATTTAGTGTTTGTTTATTTTATCTGTTTTAAACACCAAGTGGACAAACACAATTCCTTTTATGGTGTCATATCTTCGTATACATTGCCCTGAATCTATAGGTAACATAGACAACAATAATAAATCGTAGAGCAAGTGACTAATTAGTCATTTTTATCCTTCTAATAATTCAGTGCTTCTCATATGTAATTGTGACCTATATATTTTATAAGTGACTCTATTAATTCCTTTGGCCATATAGTATTATTTTACATGTGCGCTTTGTCTTTCTGTCTTCATTTATTACTATTAAACCGTTGCATTTACTCTACATGCGCTGAAGTACTTAGAGTTGGGTAGTACGATAATTCCATTCTGTATGCGTTTATCTTTCATACATACACCTGAAATATAACATTTCTAGTAACGTTTCCTATTCTAATTCTGATGCAAAGTTATATAAATGTGACAATTCGAAAAGCAAACTTGGAGTCAATCCGGCACTTATATGTTAGGAATCCATAGAGTGTGGAGTCAAATAGGTCGCTAAAAAGGTTTGCCAGACTCTATTGAACCATAATATTCAGCGTTATATATTTTTATAGACTCCTGAAGGTAGTTTCGAAGACTATCATTGATTCCTTTACTTTCCTCCTCTAGTTGGGCTTCATCATTTCTTCCATGTTCCACTGTACATTTAATATTGCGTTCGACTTCATTTGAAAATTTTGGTGCCTTATTCACGTAATTTATGTTACTCTGATGCAAAAGTATAATCGGCATACCTAATACAGAATGTAACCACATTTATAACAAGCATTTATCTCGTTCTCTGAATGTTTTTAAGGAATACGTCAGCAAGCAGTGATCATAAAAGGTTTCTCACACGCATGCAATATTCTTGAAAGTATAATTTATCTTTCAACTGGCGCTTGATATATTTCTGCCTAGTCTAGTTTTAGAAGCTTTTTGATTTATATCTATAGTATGGATATGGAATACGAGTATTGGATAATAATACCAGCTATTTCTTTTTAAGGCATGTTGGTAAACAACATAAATATATCATGTCAAACTACAAGTTTATTTAATATATTCATCTAGTCTTTAACTTCTGTAAGCTAAAAAGTACTGTGCGTGCCCCATTCTTTACAAATTGGTTCCAGTGTTTTAGTCGATTATCAACGCAGTCTCTAGCAGGATGAATTAATAATGAAGATAATTTGTCTTATCGACTCACCAGATTCCTGTCATTAGGCGTGTACATACACGAATGGAAGGTATAAGTCACCTGACTTGAACTTGCCCTATCAGTTTTCACCCTTTTTAGGAATTCTTTATCTGTTTAGTAACTTAATTTTCTGGTATTAATGTTTTGTCACATTAAATTTTTGACTATAAATTTCCCCAGATGTTCTAGAATCGTAATCATTTTCCGTACATAATAAGATACATTTATCAATACACCCGTAAAGCCGTTTCCTTATTTGATTGGTAATAAATGATCATTATTTCACAGTTCTTTTGCCTGCAAACAAATCAATCAGCTAAATATCCAAATGCTTTCTCTACTATTATAAAATAGTAATTATGAAGTTAATTTTGATTAGAAATTATATATTGTTCGAGGACCAGTGGACAGCACTAACACCTAAGCAGAAATTTTGTTCGATTGTGGAAATTATTAGTATTTTGGATCAATGAACCTAAGACGTTTGAATCAAGCGATGTTTATAATATCAGTCTAATAGTCTTAAAATTATAAACTGTTGTAGAAGATAATTAATATGCTAATAAAATAGATCAAAGGGACAGAATCTTTTGCAGTTTAGCTATGAATTAATTCAAACTATTCAATGTACATCATGCTAATCTAATTTGAACTATTGACATGCTTTAACTGAATTTAATCATTCTAGATGTAACCAAATAAATTGCTTGGTTTTCATTTTTCATCTTTCTATAAAACTACACAATAATCAATAAATTACAAAAAGTTAATAAACCATCCTATTTTTGATCTAGTATAACAGTAGATATTCCCCCCTACCACTAATCATAGCGACAAAACGTTATCTACATTTTCTAATTTACATTAAAATAAAATCGATCAGTAAGCTAATAGGTCAGCTATATCAGTTATGAACCTTAACTATTGTATTGGATTTTGCTATGATCAATTAACTTAGTTGAGATTATATGAACCCTAGCGATAAACTATTTTTCTATATAGAATAGATAAAATGTAGCTAGCAGCGAAATCAAAGACTCGCGTTTTATCATATTTAGGACTCTTCATTGTATTGTTAAAAATCAAATTAAAACGATAAAACAAGAGTCCTGGATTCCACTGATACTCACATTCTATTAACTTTATAGAAACTTATGACATCATGACTATATGGAAACAATCTGTGCAGAATGCATAGACATCAGCCAAGATTCAATGAAATCCAGGTAAATTATTAACAACGAGATAGTCCAAAACATTACAGATGCGAATATTTTTTACAAAAATACTTATTTACACCTTTTCTTATAATCACCCCATACTGAGTGATTTAGATGGAGATCGATTATAACCTTAATTTATCAATCTCATTCATTTAGATGAGATGAAAGAAGAGATCATTACAAACAAAATTATTGACATTTTAATCAAACTCATTGTTTTAAAATATCTAAAATTGAATAGAAATGTAAACGATAAGCTAATTGGATCGGGTTTATACCAGAAAAATTAATACAATTCTCAATTGAAATACAATACTTTCGCATAAATTGACATAAACATTTTACAATATTAACAGAACCACTCATTATAGCTAAATGTAAATATGTATTACCATAGAGGTCAGATTTATGAAAATCAATACCGGCTAATAAATGTGTAATTAATAAACTGAATTCATTTTCAAAACCTAAAATACATGTCCAACCAATACAATCACGTCCTTCAATTGGATCATTCAATTGCATAATCTGTTCACATATATCATTTTCATTAATACAATCATTGTACATATTTATGTATTTCGTTAAATATTTCAACAATAATTTCATAAGTTTCTCTCGTCTCGAAGGAGATTTGATTAACAAAGCTACTAATAGAGTAGAATAACCAGTATTTGGTTCAATAGCGTCTAAAATCAAACCAGGCTCACGTTCCAGTACAAACTTAATTGCTGGAAGGTTACATTGGTATAATGAATCATAAAAAAATTTCAAACGACTGCTGTCATAAATAAGTCGATCACAAAGTTTGGGATCCAAGAATCGTTTTGTTTTGGGTATTTTATTTTGAAGTTTTGCAAATCGATATTTATCACTCATTAGTTGTAATTCTGGGGATTTTTTCAATAATTTTCTTGATTTCTGATTTAATATTATATTTTTGTTTTCTATTTTTTTCATATGTGGACTAGGTAAGATTAACGCACACATTCGATCAGTAGTTATTTCACGTGGAAGTTTTTGATGTATTGCTGAATTATCGCGTGTTAAATAGTCAATTGGTAATAATTGACAATGTGTTGAAGAGTTATTCCTCAGTGCAAGATTAGGACTTCGACATAATACTTTATAGCTTAAACTTATTTGGAAACTTGTAATATTGTATTGATTTTTTTTGGTTACTAGATAAAGTCCAAAAGTTTTCGGCTTCTTTAATTTGACTATGGGATTTTTACGTGGCTGACGATTTACATTTCGCTGTTTTCTTACTGAATGATGCAAATTATGAAGTTCATATATCTTAGGTAACTTGGGAGATTGCAAAGTAACAGTTGACATAAAATTGTCTACGATCGCACCTCAAAGTGTTATAATTACATATATATATATATAATAAAAGATCATGTGATAAATATCAAAATTTTATACTTTTACATAACCTACAATGGATCAATCATACCACATGATCAAGTTACTATACTTATCAGATATCATTTCCCTGATAGTTATTTTTTTCGAAGTACATTTCAATTTAATTAAGTTATTGATAATTTTCTATTAATTATTTTGATAGTTATTTTATTGGTAGTCTACTAGCATCAAAATATGACAGGTTTCAACATTGAAACAATGATATATAATTCAAAGTTATGTTGAATGAGTAATGATAATCGACTGATAGCTCAGATTGTGGTTCAGAGAATAGTAGATTACAGTTTTCACCGACAGTATCAGTTTCACAACATTCAACAGTTGACTTATATAGATTTTTAGTCACATTGTGAATACAAACTTTTTATTGCCTCATGTTTTACTTTCAACAGTTATTTACAACAAAAAAATTATCTAACCGTTTAAGCTCTATCATGTGTTACAAGTAAATAAATAATTATAGCCAAGTATAAAATTCGATTTGGTTCAGTTGAATTTGAATAATTAACTATTTTTTCATCATACTTATACAGATTTTTCATAATTTTTTTAACACAAAAGCGTATCTCAATACTTAAGATCATGAGTCAATGAAAGCTAGACCATCATGGAAAACCTGGAAGCACTGAACGGCGGTTTCGTTCTATTGAAGTGGTCTAGCTTCAATTGCCTTATGATCTCAACTATTGAAATTACTATAATATCCACAAAAACCCCTTCTGACATTAAAAAAAGGTATCATTTTCTAACGTTTAATCAAAATTTAGAAATTGACCTCATTTTCATGTTTTTCTACAAAAAAACAAGTTAGATAAATGGTGACTATTTTTAATGATGAAATTATCTAACTAAAAATACTGAAGAGCTGCTTCATGTTTGGTATTAAATATATACATAAATAACATGGTAAAATATCATTTATTGTCAGTTCATTTAAAAAGAAACTTGAAATTAACTATTTTTAAATGATATGGTGTTTAATTTACTACATATTTTTTAACTAAACAATTGCTATATCAAAGATGGGTCAGTCAGTCAGCTGCAACGTATGACCAGGCACATATATGCATCGGTCCAAGCTGCCATACCGCATTAGCACAACAAAATTAACACCGGATTCATAGAAGTAGTTAATTCAGTGGTGGTAATATATAAAAGAAAGATTGCATATAAGGAGATGGTACAGGAATAAAGAATTAGTTCGAAGAAACAAAGATATCAAGCGATTTTAATCTCTCAGTTTAAAGGAAGATAGAGAGTGTATACACCTACACCATTGTGATCGATTCTGAGCCATATCACCAAGAGTCTCCAACCATTGGTTACGATAGTCACGAGGACCCCGACCAGGTAGTCTGAATCTATCAACATGGCTCAAACCAGAAGTTAGTGTCTTCAAGGGCTGATGCCACGTTTTGGTTTGGCCGCCCCTAACTTTCTTCCAATCATCCCTAACACCGGTTAGCATTGCGCGTCGTGGTAATCGGTGTTTTGGCATACACAGCACGTGTCCTAACCATCTCAGTCGATGAAGATTCATAACCTCATCAACTGATTTACCATAATTCCCTAATATCCTGCGTCTAACCTCACTATTACTTACCCGGTGATCCCAGTAGATACCCGAAATATTTCTAAGGCACCTGTGGTCAAATACTAGTAACTTACGAATATCTTCTACTCTTAAAGGCCATGTTTCGCAGCCGTATAGTAGAACGGAACGAACTGCCGCGCAGTATACTCTTCCCTTAATTGATAGACGGATATCTCGCCTTCGCCATAGGTGACGTAAGTTGGCAAAGGCCAAACGAGCTTTTCGAATCCGTGCTGAGATTTCGTCAGACACCAACCCATTAGGGCTGATCAGACATCCAAGATAAGTGAAGTTGTCAACGTGTTCGATTACTTCACTCCCTATCCTTAGTTCAGGTGTTGACGCAGACCAGTCCTGAAACAACAACTTGCATTTAGAGTGGAGATAAACGCATCCCAAACATTCTGGCATTGTTGCTTAGTGCTACCAGAAGACTCGGTGTTTTATCAGCATCTTCACCAAACAGGACTATGTCATCTGCGTATTATAATTCGATAAGTGGACCTCCTGGTAGGAGATCAATGCCCGAGAATTCAGTCGATCCATGACGAAGTTAAACAAAAATGGAGATAGTGGACAGCCTTGACGGACACCATTTGAGGTTGCAAAAGCAGATGACAGTTCGTCATAAGCTCTGACTCGACTAATAGTGTTCGAGTAAAGAGCCTTCACAAGGTTTATGTACTTCTGAGGTACGCCTTTTAATGACAGACACTGCCACGGAACCTCTCGATCAACAGAGTCAAATGCTGCTTTTAAGTCAAGGAAGACCACCATTGTCGGACGCCGATAAGTATGCCTGTGTTCTAGAACCTGACGAATAGTGAATATGAGGTCTATGCATCCACGACCAGGTCTGAAGCCAGCCTGATTCTCTCGTGTTTGCAGTTCACGAGTCTTAGTTAGGCGTCCGAAAATTATCGAGGCTAGTATTTTAGATACTATATTAGTGAAACTAATCCCTCTATGGTTGCCACAGGATGATTTTGACCCTTTCTTATATATTGGGACGATAAGTGATTGTGACCAGTCAGAGGGGATTATGTCCAACTCCCAGATTTTAACTAAAATATTAGTCAACCTAGTCGCTAAAATTGGACCACCATCTTTAAATATCTCTGGGGCCAATCCATCTGGACCAGCTGCCCTTCCTCGTTTTAGAATAACTATAGCCTTTTGAACTTCAGCTAGAGTTAGGGGACCTAATTCAATGTTCCATTCACACTGTCTGGGAATAGAGGGTGGTTGTAGAGTAGCTGAAGGCAGCTGAATTGCTGCTTAAAGTGTTCCGCCTATCGTTCTAAATGTCTGGCCTGGGAGCATATAAGAACGTCGTCTTTTTCCGAGATAGTCTCACTTACACCTGACTTTTTAGTTCCAGTTTCTTTTATGAGTCTGAAGAGCTGTCTGATGTTACCTATAGCCGCCGCCTTTTCCATCTCTTTTGCTTTCGTTGCCCACCACTGCTCACGATCATTCCTTAGACTTTTGGTTGACCTATATCTGATTTGCTTTCGTTCTTCATCGTGTTCAGAGCCTGATGGAATGTCTAGCAGTGGAAACCAGAACGCACACTTCGTCCCGCTTGGTTTTCGTCAGCTAGATATACCTGCACCTCAGAGCTGATGTTCACTCCGGGACTCGAACCCAGTGCTTTTCGCTCCAAACGCCATCGCTTTATTCACTCAGCTACTGATTCCTGGTAACCTTATGCAAGGTACACACAGCTGACGAGTCCCAAGTAGGATGAAACGCGTGTTCTGGATTCTACTTGTAGCCACTACCTATCTTTGCTTATAAAGCTTGTAACTTAAGGCAATATCAAGGCAGTCCGCACAGGATGCGCATATATCAACAAGAGACTGATCGCTTGCAGTCCTTAATAACATTGGAAAGATATAAGTAAACAATACCAAGTGAATTATCATGTCAGATTGAAATTTTAAAAAAGATATGCCTTGTTCATAGTTAAAGACACATGAACAGTTAAGTTTTAGATTTCGATTACTGAAAACTGAGTAAATCTAATATATTGACTTAAGACCTGACAAAATGCTTCTATATTTCAATAGTTCAATTATCTATATCTTTATAACAGTAAATGCAAACAATGACTAAATGATAATGTGAGATTGTGCAAAAATTTCATTCTGAAAATTAAATCAAATAGAAAAATTATTTAAAATGATCAATTGGTTTTTGCAGAATATTCATAAAATTTATAACAGGCACATTTATTTGTCGAGAACCTCAAATGCGACATGGAGAACACCAACACAATCACACTTGATGGAGAAGCTCTCGATGATGTGGAATCTTTCATTTATCTGGGAAGCATCATTGATGAACAAGGAGGATCGGATACAGACGTAAAAGCAAGGATTGGTAAAGCAAGGACAGTATTCCTACAGTTGAAGAAAATTCAGAACTCAAAACAACCGTCAACCAATATCAAAGATAGAATCTTCACCACGAACATCAATACAGTTCTACTATACAGAGCTGAAACTTGGAGAACTACTACAACCATCATGAAGAAGATACAAGTATTTATAATCAATTGTCTACACAAGATACTTAATGTACATTGGTGGGATACCATCAGAAACAGCCTTTAGTGGGAGCGAACAAACCGAATTGCAGCTGAAGAGGAAATTAGAAAAAGACGATGGAAATAGGTAGGACATACTTTACGGAAATCATCAAACCGCATCATGGGGCAAGCTCTAACTTTAAATTCTGAAGGGAAGCGGAAAAGAGGAAGACCACAGAACACATTACGTTGGAAAACAGAAGCAGATATAAAAAGGATGAATAACAACTGGTAAGGATTACCCAGGACAGAGTTGGATGGCTACTGCTAGTTGGTGGCCTATGCTCCTCCACGAGGAGTAACAGGCGTAAGTAGTAATTTACATTTATTTGTAAAAAAGTAACAGAAATATTTGAAACCAAATAAACAATGTATAAACAGAAAGAAAGAAACATTAAACAGGAAGAATGTATTTTCAAAATCTCAGCTAAAGAATTTGAAGTAAATCCAACGTTTCACCTGGCAATCTGGTCCAAGGTTTTTTTAAGGAAAGAAAGAAAGTTCTACAGATTGTTGGATATATTAATTGGTATTCGATAGATTTTTAATGTTCAGTTTTAAGCACAGTGTTAATTTCTTTATGAATTGCCAAATGATATTCATACCAGTCACGTAATCATAGACGGTAATTTTGTTGTAAATATTATCACTTTATGGAAAAAGTAGATATATTACAGATTTATTTATGAGAAGACATATATATATATATATATATATATATTCTTATTGCATAACTATCAAGTAACTATATTATATGTATATTCATATTCCTCTGATTACAAGCTTCTAGTTGACCTATTGTCTACTATTATACGATTTGCCATTCTTAGCTTATTCCCAACTTATTAATTACAGTCTCACAATCACAGTCACTTTTTGGCTTGATCTTCTATAATTTTCATTTTCTATTTTACGGTATGATGTGGTGACGTTTGTTTGTACATGAATCAAGTATGTCTGAAATACACTATTCATATAGTAGAGCTTGATATTGGTATTTTGGACCAAACTGGTTGAGTTAGACAAAAAGTTACCATCTCGGTGGACTAATAAGAACTCAGAGTTGAAGTTAGGCTGCTCGTAGTGGTTTATGCGTCGTTGATCTGATCAAAAGATCGGTGTTCGAATTGGCTATCAGTCAAGTGAGATATTCGCAGGCATAACAGTAAGGAAACCAATGTATTTTATCAACTAAACTCTTGCCAGATTTTCAGACCCCACCCCAAACTAACAGTCATACATACCTTATTTTAGTAAAATAGTTAAAAATGTAAATCAATGGTTTTAAACTTTAGTTAAGGATATCTTCATTTTTTAAATGTTCAGCCTTAAAAGGAAAAGCGATACGAGCAAAATACAATTAACAGTATTTAATAGATACATACTATGTAACCTAGTAGGCACACCTCATTGAGTTAACACTATATAAAGCACTGTAGGTGATTTTTTTTGCGCGATTTAGTTTACTGCAAGTTTTGTGTTTACGCTCATTGAGTACGTTTGCAGACATTAGTAAGCATGTCATCAAGAAGAATCATTAATTTCAAATGTTATTTATAACCTTTCTCGCGCTACCTAAGTCATAAACATAACTTGTACCTTGTTAGTCGGATGTTTGATTTTATTAACAACTATTTACAAATCACTTATCGTTAACATTTTCCAAATTGTATCGATGGTCTCCTTTTATTCTCACTTGATTATTGTTAACACTTTACATTTCAATAAGAACTTTCAGTTTTCTACATAGATAATACGTAATAAATCATTTGTATAGAAACTTTTTAAACTCCGTTAATAAATTACACCTGGGAATGCTAAGATTACTATAAACATATATTATTCACTGAAGTGCTTACGTGATCATTAACTATTCGCTAATAATTTCCAAGTTAACGTACTCCTCACTAATTTATTGTCTGGTTAATAAATACTAAAATGACTGCCGCTTGTAAAACAGATAAATCCATAATTAAAGGCTCATTGAAACAGAATGCTGGTTTGAGTTTAAATAGGAATATAGTGTATGCTAATTATGTCCACAGACATAAATAGTATGTAACACCAATCATAGGTTGAGTGGCTTGCAGTAGAAAGGAAAATAGAGAGGAATTGTGAGTTGAGAGAATCATGCACAGTGTAAAAGACAGTTGATCAAGGATTTACAAATGAAGCATTTTATGTATGGTTCTCAGATTCTACGAAGACATCCTGTGATTTTGTATGAAATGATGTATCTGTCGTTTCCACTTAACTTCTCGTTCATTACAGGAATACCTATACCTTACTTTAGGCCTAAAACATATTAATATATGGTTTACGTTACGAGTCTACCTGAATCAGACAGCTATCAAAAACTAGGAACATTTGGATAGATATCCAGGTCTAACATGGGACTGCTCAGCGTTGAGCATCCACGAAACTTTGAAGAAACAGCTGTTCAGTTCTTGGTTTTTAATGGCTGCTTAGTTAAGACCATTCAGTGAAGCTAACCCTAAAATTCAACAGATTTAATAAAACCTGTATACCGATATTAATCTATTTCACTATAAATACTTTTACTTCGAAATCTTCTACATAATTAACCAAATAAAGTATAACTTATTGAGTTTAAAATTAATCCCAGTTGGAATTATTTCTAAACTAGCTATACCGATCGGTCACAAGATCTTGAAAGAAAGTTCTTTATTTCATCATAAAAACGTATATCACAGTTTTTATGTGAATATTGTACTTTAAATTAATATGTCTGAAATATTTGGTTCAATCTATGTGTAGATTAAGTATATTGTCCCAGAGTGAAATATAACATTTTACGACTGATCACTTCATTATGCATAGACCAACTACTTTTGCGAAGCTTCTATCTCATTCTTTGACATCGTTTACCTAATCCTGTCAAATAAATGAAGAAATTTATGCCTAAACCAAATGTTTATTATAGAAACTTTAGCTATTCACGACATTACAGATACGTAATTCACTCGAATGATCACATATTCCTCACATTTCGTATATTCCTTCATTTTTACATTTAATTTTTAGTTATTAAATCTTTAGAAAAATTTCAAACTCACGAGATTCTAACAAGCGTTCCATTGTCCGTAGATATGAAATTTATCATATGTATATACTTCTTTCTTGAGAATTTTTTTTAGCAAGGTTCTTTTCTAAGGGATGGGGCTGCTAATCCTATACCAAACCATTTTCCTTTATGCGACCTTAGGACCAGAACTAACCCTATATATATGTCTCAGATGGACGCACATTGGGAAATCATAAAACTGTATTAAAAAGTAAGCCCTAGCTTGAAACCCTTAAAACCAAAACGAAATAGGAAAGGTAAAGGACGCATTACATCAGGAAGTGAAAGTATACATCAAGAGAATGAAAAGTTACTTACTTACGCCTGTTACTTCCAGTGGAGTTTAGGCCGACAACCAGCATTCTCAAACCCACTCCGTCCTGGGCCTTCTTTTATAGCTATATTCAATTCTTGTTCATTCTTTTCATGTTTTTCTCCATTTCTCGACGCAATGTGTTCTTTAGTCTTCCGTTCCTTCTTTAGCCTTGAGGATTTCAAGTGAGGGCTTGTCTTGTGACGCAGTTTGGTGCTTTCCTCAATGTGTGTCCACTTCCAGTGTTTTTTCCTGATTCCTTCATCCACTGGGATCTGGTTTGTTCTCTCCCAGAGTAGGTTGTTGCTGATAGGACCTGATCAACGGATCCGAAGTGTTCTGAGTAGACAACTGTTATTCAACACTTGTATCTTCTGGATCATGACTTCCATAGTTCTCCAAGTACTTGAAAAGAACTGGAAAGGAGAAGCCAGGACAGAGCATATTAAAGATTATTGGTCGACGGCCCATGCTCCACGAGGAGTAACAGATGTAAGTGTTTTAAAATCTATATATTTTTAAACAATAAAAATATATATGTAATTTGGTTTATGATTCGGTGGATATGTTTAAATTAAAAACAATCTATTAGTTTCATGATTCTCTATTTTTGTATCATTTCATTAAAGTAAAGTAAAAATAACAAGAATTCACATGAAATACCATTGCAATGTTTCTTGAAAATTTGTTTAAGTATTTTAGAGAGTTTAGTTTCTCAAAAGTAAATATTCATAAACAATCGATACCCACAAGATATTACTTAAATTCTTTGTAAATATTTTGTTTACAAATTCATATTACTACTTATAAGTAGATGAACTTTACATTCATATAAAGTTAACAAAATCATATCACATTAAGTTTTGATGTCATTTGAAAACATTCTAGATCTGTGATTTAAAATACCGAAAAATGAATAGATTCAACATTGTTTTTATTTTAGATAGAAAATAATGTAGAACATCAAATGTGAAATTTAATTTGTGCTTCATTGAACAGAAATGAAGTTTAAACGAAGGTAACACCTCTATCTACACACAGAAATATACATCATTGATTTACACATAATTTACATGTAAATTATATGAAATTTTGCAATACTTCACAAGTAATGAAGAAGTTCTAAAACTAAATACACTTGACAGCAAATTGTTAATAAAACTAACAATTGGGAACAATTGATAATTTTGTTACTAAAAATAAACTAATAACCAGATGGAGACATTTTATTCGTGGTAATAATTGTTGGGATTGATTGAAATGCATGGTGGATTTCTCAAAAAGAAAAAAACGAAGCATCTGACAAAACATTATATATAAATGCTTTCTATTCTTTAAATATGTGGTGAAGATGTTCGAGTTGATGAAAAAGCAATCTTAGGAATACCTCCAACAATTTCATGCTGTAATTTGTTATGATTATGATGCATATTATAGATATTGTTATTATTAATTTTCCGAGAAGAATTTGTATACGTCATTTGATCACAAGGACTAGATAATTCATGATTTACCAAATTATTTGGCATTTTAGACAAAGAAGAATCAAATTGTCTTGGACGAATAGTTGATTTGGTTGAACGAGATAAAAGAGAATTGGAATTAGATTGTTTACAACTCGACGATAGCTGTTTTGGACGTGCAGCAACGATTCGTGCACGGATTCGAGCTTGTTCACGAAGCAGTTCACTTTGTTCTAATTCCAATCTAAGAGAGTAAGAGATAGGAATATAAAAGAAATTCCCAGTGAGATAAAAACAATTCTATTTTACTATTATATAGAACAACTAATACGACATTTATTCGATTGATTTTCATAAACATATTTGCTAGTATTAACTAGATATAAGGAACTATTTCGGTTATATGTGGTATATTACATTCATCTTAACTTCCAAACCGATTTCACTTTTACTACATCCTTTATCATTCTATAATAAGTTCGATGGAGTGACTCAAATAAAATTACCTCATATCCGTCAAAAGGACCTATGAAGAGAAAAATATATTAATCTCCGTAATAATCTCACTTGAATTTCATCAGTATTTATCTTTGCCATAGTTTGTGACCATTTTGTAAGAGCTGTTGAAGGAATTGTGGGGAAAATGAACAAAATTAGTTGGTTAAAGCAAACCAGGTGCTCCAGACGCTTCAGTAGACCATCATGTGTATCAAAAATATGTAAATCACTCCTAACGGTCTATTTATAAGCATAGTATATGATCATTCAAAAGTTATCACATCTTTTTGTCGTTCAGTCTACCTTGATGGGCTTATTTAACTTCTTACATATCCAGTTATCCAGCTTCTAAGTAGCACGTATTTCTAAGAATCCCTGTGTACTGCTGAAATAACTCTTTCGAATTATCAGATTGGTCAAATTTATCCATAAGCACTATTTTCTGCCCCGTATTATATGGTATTTTCTCAGTGATATAATTTTTATGAGTTGGAAGTAGATAACAAAAAACATTATACATCACAAGGAATATTTCAGGGATTACAGCCGAGTAATCAATACACTTGGGTTAGTTAGTAGTAGCTGAAATTATTTCAATACGTATTATTCAACCAGAAAAGATTAAAAGCAAAAGAAGATATAACGAATTCTGGTTCATTCTTCCTTAAGCTTTATAATCCAATTCCACTTCCTTTCTTATGTATGTCAACTAAACTACTTACTAATATTTAGTAGCTCATGTTGTTTTTGATTATTTTTGAACATTCAGAATAATATGGCCCTTTGTTCTAACATGTGGTAATTTAAATATTAATGTGGAATGGTATCACTGAATCCATTTTATTAGTGTACTTTCATTCCCTTAAGGTTTTAGACAGTTCATTAGCATTTAGTCTGTGTTCATTGGACATTTATTTATTTGTAATCATCTCTAAATTTGGTATTGATTGTTTACATTTTTACTTGCTCCTGCCACTTTTAATTTTGAAATAAGTAGGGGCTTTTATTTTCTCATATACTTTTTGTAAATTATTTCTGCGCAGCCGCTGTAGTAAGCGATTTCGTTTGCTACAATAGACCAACGAGCATTTTTAACATTCACTTAGGTTGGTTTTACAACATCTTAGATGACTTTCTGAGTTACTGGTTTGTGAATCACTGAAGCTTGAAGATGTAGCAGTAATATAAAAGCTGACCAGGTAAATGTAGAATCATGAGGCAGTTTTGTTACAAATTAAGAAGCATATGCTCTACATACTTTGCCCCATAAGATAGCTAGAATTTCAGTAGACAGAATTCTCGTTCTCTTAAAAAACTCCTTCAGTATTTTTCTGTTGATCTTACCTGATAGTTCGATTTCGAAGATGATAACTTTTGGGGTATTCCAGATACTCCACTATTGGAAAGTACGTCTAACTGAATAGATTATCCTCTTAGTCCTACTTATTTATCAATATCATTCGACAGTAAGGATGTGTACGACTCGTCTAATACTACGTACGTTTCCATCCATGAAACCAAATATAAATTTCATTTTCTCAGTCAGAAAAAGTAAAAAATAAGGGACTAAAATGGCGGAAAACACCGAATAAATAAATTGGCTTATAGGATGTCACAATATACTATTGCTTGTATCAATGGATTTGAGTAAATATGGACCTGAATTCGAGCGACTTCACTTGGTAATCAGAAAGTTAACAGAAATGGACCTTATGCATGTCCGTAAGAAAAATGTTTCCAGGGTCAGGAAACAAGTAAAGAAAAACAAAAATATTAGAAATAACAGCACAAAGGTTGACCATAGTCAAATTCTTCGTCTTATTTAATATAGTATGTGTGTTTAGTCACTTGTGGAGTTGTTCTACACGGCTTATGATGATATCTCATATAACGATAGAGTTTTATAGACAAACAATTCAAACACGAAGTCAGAAAACCACTGAAATCTAGCTTATGATCTACACATTTCCCCCAGGATGGGATATACTAATTTACTATTAATCATATTCATTTGAATATTAGAAATTTTTAATTTGTTCTCAAGATTCTTTTCAGATTCATCAGGATAATGTGTATCATTTTGATTAGATCAACTTGAAGTTACTATGTTGTTGAGATTTATGTGTTTACTGGAATATGCAATCTCCATAGATTTTATGACTGAAGCTTTTACTGTTGAATTCTACTAACAGAGTTGTTAAGATATATTTGCTGGAATTAATCAATTATATTCTTTCTTATAAAACTTGTGCAGCATAAATCTCACTGACAAAATTTGTTTGGTAAAAATAAACTATCAACCTATCGACAATACACATCTATTATTCTAAACAAACAAGGACGGATAACCATTCAAAACCCACTGATTATATCACATCTTCAGATCATGAAGTGGAATTAACTGGTCAACATTTTAAACTCCAATCAAATGTTAATAAGTTGTAATAAAATTCAATATTCTTTGAATGGATTATCAGATTCCAATTCAGTAGTAAATATCTTTATTGATGTAAGACTGTAAGCTTCTACTGATGCTAGTTTATAACAAAATTGGCCCCTTTCACCAAGTTTAACAAATATGCACTAAAACATCCTGGTAAAATATATATTAAATAAAGAATAGTAGTAGTAGTAGTATGGTTTGATAGATGGATAATAAATAAGCTATGTAAACTAACCTTGCCATAGCATCATCTAATTCTTTAAATGTAGCAGTTACAGTTTGTAAAACATTGGCATTATTGTTATTGTTACTATTATTTGTTGAATTCTGTAAGCAATTAACACCAGTAATATTAGTAGTAGTTGGGATTGATTGCTTACGTGTATATAGCTGTTTATCACTATTGGATTTCAATTCATTTCCCTGTAAATTTGTACAATAATCAGAATGAATATTTAATTTTGGTACTTTTAAATGGATGGATTGATTATTATTACCATTAGTGGTAGTATTGATTTTATTATTATTGATAAGTTGGTCTAATAATTGACGAAGTTGATAAATTTCAGTTTCTTGTTTACTTAACCGATCAGCTGCTTGTAAAGCATCTTGACGTGATAACAATAACTCATAACGTAGGCGAGCTACTTCACTGAATAATTCCTTCGGTTGTTTATTAATATTATTATTATTATCGGCAGAAGTATCAGCGGCAGTAGTAGTAATATTTGTATTATTGGCTAATGAATAACTAGAATTGTCTTCTTCAATTTGAATCATATTATATGAAGTGGTATCCGATTGGCTAAGCAGTTCTTCTGTCGAGGCTGATGATAAAATATTTTTACTGTAAGCGTATGTATTGTTCATTGAATAATTATTTGATAAATTACTTGGAAAATGATGATGACGATAATTTTGTGGCAAGTTCGATTGAACAGTATTTGTTGATGTACCAAAAAAGAATTGATCGTTATCCATGTCCCTATCAAACATATTTTCACAACTCTGTTAGTGAAAAAAACAAAGGTTAATGATCAGGAAGGTTAGTTGATAATCATTAACAATATTTATGAATTAAACGTTAGTATTCAATGAGATCATCCAGAAGATACAGGTGTTTACTGACAGTTGTCTACGCAAAATACTTCGGGTCCGTTGGCCGGACACCATTAGCAACAACCTACTCTGGGAGAGAACAAACCAGATCCCAGTGGAGGAAGAAGTCAAGAAGAAGCACTAGAAGTGGATAAGACGCACATTGAGAAAAGCACTCAACTTCGTCACGAGGCAAGCCCTCACATGGAATTCTCAAGGCCGAAGGAAAAGAGCAAGACTAAAGAACACAATACTCCGGGAAATGGAGATGGACATGAGAAAAATGAACAAGAAATGGATGGAACTAGAAAAGAAGGCTCAGGACAGAATGGGTTCGAGAAATCTGGTCAGCGGCCTATGCTCCATCAGGAGTAACAGGCGTAAGTAAATAAGTAATTTAATGAGATAGCTGACAATTGAAGGAAAGTAAATGAACAGAAAATGATTATTTTAGTGGTAGAATTGAGAAAGATGATCGTGTTATACTACTGAAATCAATTATAAAACCAAAATATGAGTGAGTAATTAAACAATTAATTTAAAGTAAATAGTTTATAGCATTAAATGTATACAAGTAATAAAGTCAGATGTGTATTATGGTCACCTTACATAATAAATACTAAATTTTAATTCGATAGTTTTTATTGTTTTTCAGGTGTTATTACCTTTGAGCAGAAAAGTTTACTTGTGAACAGTATATAGTAATGCCCCGATTATTTACAACTACACAATCCAGTTCAGACAACACAACACCTTCAAAATCCTCAGCAGGATCTAAGAAATTTTTTGGTTGTTTAAACTTAGCCAAATATCTTTATTGAAAGAATATTTTCGCTAATGATATGAAGATTGTATAATACTCCGTTATTATTTTAGCAGTATAAATTGTTAGGTAATTGTTATTACGTACCGAGATATGAATTAGAATGTGTATCAGATACCAATACTTTTATTCGACACTAAATAAATGAGTAGTTAGCTTTTAAAGCTCACGTTTTAAGAATATGTAGATATGACTCTATATGAACTATGCTCAAAAAGATAACATATTGATTCCTACTAGTGATAATTGCCTTACCTTATTAATTTCATGTATAAAGTGAAATACAGTAGTATTTGAATTTAGATAACAATAACAATAATATATATATATATATATATATATATATATATATATATCTTCGTAAACATTTTACATTAAGTGACTCACAAATAGATTGTAAATCAAACTGAATATCTAAACATACAGCTGTACAAGTGTTTATTATTTATTTGATTTTGTTTTAATTATTTTCATATAAAAACTCACAGTAGAATATTAATTGAGATATTAGTACTACATCATCTCAGTCGTTGAGACTTTTACCACTAAAATGTGAGTTATGTTCTAACCTCAAAGGGGGTATCAGTATCCTAAAGTTTGCAGATACGTCATGCTGAAGAGTGCTAACTACCACAAAACGTAGGTTTGATGTTTCCTAACGTCTATCACTAACCAATTTACATCAAAACATAGTCACTCAAACTAATGGCTGTATTTCAACTTCACAATCATCAAGGACTAGTCATACAATCTATAAATCACAAATCTCCACTGATTAGTCAGCTCTATTAAAATAATATCTTGATGCTAGATGCAAGACATTGTTAAAAGTTCTGGTTCCGATTTTGACGAAAATCCATGTGCGAATTTAGGATCTGTTCCCCGAATGAAACCATTTTATCTTTAATATACAATTGTAGTTACTTGTAAGTCTACCTATACATCATGTTTAAATATTATCTAACAACGTATATATTATATCTAGTTACTTTGTGCTTGTAGATCAGCTTATATGATAACAAACCTGTTTGAATATTTAACATGATATTCACAATTTCAAGTTTATCATCGACTAATGATCTTAACTTATTTCCATTATTTGATAAAAAATTATTTTATTTTTTGACTTCTAGAAAATGAATAACTCATTATGAATTGATATCATAACAACATAGATTATGCTAATGTTCTTCCAAATTTCTTTCAGTTTTACAATTTTTATATAATAATACAGATCACCAACATAATCACACTTGATGGAGAAGCTCTCGAAGATGTGGAATCTTTCATTTATCTGGGAAGCATCATTGATGAACAAGGAGGATCGGATACAGACGTAAAAGCAAGGATTGGTAAAGCAAGGACAGTATTCCTACAGTTGAAGAAAATTCAGAACTCAAAACAACCGTCAACCAATATCAAAGATAGAATCTTCACCACGAACATCAATACAGTTCTACTATACAGAGCTGAAACTTGGAGAACTACTACAACCATCATGAAGAAGATACAAGTATTTATAATCAATTGTCTACACAAGATACTTAATGTACATTGGTGGGATACCATCAGAAACAGCCTTTTGTGGGAGAGAACAAACCAACTTCCAACTGAGGAGGAAATTAGGAAAAGATGTTGGAAGTGGATAAGACATACATTAGTATATACATACATTACTTATATTCCTTAAAATCTGCATCACATTATTTCCTTAAGATTTTATAGATATTGATTCTTTAAATTGTAAGACTAAATTATCATGTTGTTGAAATATAAACAAATAAAATGATGTGTTTTACTGTTATACAAGATAGAATCCATAATTACTGTACTGATAAAGACATAGAATAGTAAGAACTGTTGATTGATGGAACTTTATCAATAGTATGTACTTTCAAATGGTAAAAACGGATACTTCTGAGAATGCCTAAACTAATGTCTTTATTCCTTATACACATTCATAATAAATACAGTACGCAAAAACCAAAATTAAGTAAAACATTTTACTTCACAGCTTCTAGCAAACATTGTTGAACTAATTAACAAATTACCCCATTATTAATAAGATTTATGGAAATAATCAGTTAATGTAGGTATCGAGTATATTAAAAACGGTATTGAGCTCATTTGCATTATTGTATTTTAAAAATGTCAATATAAACAACACACAATAAAACAAGTGAAATATAGAGCCACAAAACGATACACAAAAGATTCGAATACTCTCCAGAAGTAATAACGAATTCCTGCATATTTTTCAAACATTCTATGTATTATTTAAAATTATTTAACGATATTGATCA
Organism: Schistosoma spindalis; assembly: GCA_946903255.1. Lineage (NCBI taxonomy): Eukaryota > Metazoa > Platyhelminthes > Trematoda > Strigeidida > Schistosomatidae > Schistosoma > Schistosoma spindalis. Next base: position 22,522,637 of record OX336424.1, read on the forward strand.
ATCCAATTCAATAATAAATAAAACAGCAATATAGAGAACTGAAATTCAAAATTGATTTACTAAATATCTATCATAATGAAATGAATCACAAAAGGAAGATATAAAAAAGTTTACTGGGTTTTAAAGATTATGTCTTTCAGTGCAATAGATGTAATTAAAACGATAGTAAAACTGGGTAATTATATTCTTTCATAATTTATTGCAAAAAGACTTCTACCGTATCGCAATCAGCAGTTCTCTATCAATTAACGAACAAGCTGATTATATGTATTCCAGTTCATTCATTCTATTTCAACAGAATATATATATTTAAAAATACACTTTTAGGCAGTGCTAGTAGTCTAGGTAAATGTATCCTTAAATGCAACCAGCAGTTTCCTAGAACATATTGGTTACATTTGACTGTATTCAGTAGGTTCAAACAATGAGGCATGCGATAAATTACCAGGAACTCATTTTGTTTGTTTGAAATGTATATTTCACTGGTTTAGTCTTTTTTCTAACACTAAAACATTCAGACAAGTATTATAAAATTGGAAAGGACTAGACAAGAAAACTATATTAAATGGTAGAGTTAAAATACAAGGAAGATACTGCAATTTACAAGATTACTAAAATGTTGGTGGAAAAATGCAGACAAAAGGAGTCAAGACAATGTTTTTCATATGATAGATTATAATAATCTTTTTTTATTTGTGAAGGCATCAATCAAATAAAAAGCTTAATTCACGAGTTGTCCTTAGCTAGACAAACGTTAGGAACCTGGAAGCACTGGACAGCCGTTCCATCCTAGTATGGGACTACTCGTCAGTGCGCATCCACATTTCCGCACGCAGGACTCGAACCAAAGACTTTCGGTCCCGCATGTGAACGCCCAACCCCTAGACCACTGAGCCAGCATCCAACGGCATATATATATATATATATATATATATCCGAGTATGTATTTAAGTGATATAGGTTTACAGCTCAGGTGGATACTTTTGGAGATGTTTTATTCTCTGAGCTAGAAGGTCTAAGTGTCGAGATTTCACTGTTATTTTTGACAATATCTTTAGTGCTTGCTTCGTTTAGAAAGTGAAGTTTTCAACTATTCCATAAGTGTTATGTCGATTTGTTCCGATGGCCTTCTTTGTGATTAGCTGTGTTTGTGCATTTTGTTGTCCTTGTGTTTTTCTGTGTTTACGCTGATTATCATTGTTGGTTATTATCTGACCTTATGACTGGCAATTTAAGTAACATCTTTGAAAAGTATACCACCAATACTGTTGTTACTTCTACTACTCTCGGATTTGCCCCAGGAATTTTATCTAGTTGTACTAATGGGGTGTTGCAATTTGAACCTATGTACACACTTACCAGGCTCCACATTACGACTGACTAGCTAGTTAAATTCATTTAGCAATGTACAAGTTTCCACAATTCATATTATGTCATACTTTATGGGAAATTCATTAATATTAACTAGTTGCTAAATGAGATAAAAATTGAGCTGGATTCTGCATAGTGTAATAAATGAATATTGAACAATTTAACTGCATAGGGACCTAATCATATTTACAAAAGTAACAAATATTTGTTTTAGATACGAAAATACATGACTTACATTATTATTTGATCGAAATTGACTTTGAACTTTAGATATTTTTGTTGAATCACTAGATGAACACATAACACTTGGTTTAGTTAATATCACATTTGCTGTTGTAACTTGTTTCGGAAATAATCTTGGTGAAATACTATTAATATTATTATTATTGTGCAGAGAATTCGTACTTGAATTATTTTCAGTCTTATCTGTTGGAACAATTTCAGAGGATGTCAGTCTATTACTTCTTAATGACATAGATTTGTATGATTTTGATTTTATGATTGATTGATCAGTGACATTTAATAGGTTCATTTTATCTGCCTGACGTTTAGTGACGTCCAATGCATCACTGTGTAGCGTCTAAAAAATTGGTTTAATCAACAACAAAATTTAGAATGATCATAAAAGTGAAAACATTTTTTCAATAGTTGCAATGATATCGGATAATGTTTACATTCAGTTATGATGAAGGTATTTATTTAGATTCAAGTAAATAGTTCTTGAGAGTTTTATTTTTAGGAGTACTAGATTCATCTAATCGGTAAGCTATAGATATACTAACCTTTTAATCAAATAATTATAGAAATCAAGATGTGAACGTGCCTTACATAAAGGTAAGTTGATTGTAGTACAATTAGGCATTAAATAGGAGGACCTAGTAAGAATATTTACATCAGATAAAATTGTCACAGTTGACCTATTTATTACAACTAAAGATGATGATAAGTAAATAAGACAAAATGAAAACAATAATAATAGTAGTAGTGATCTAAGGAAAGAAAAGTTGGTTCAAAAGAAACATGTAAAACTGTGAAAGAGAATTAAAGACTTCATCTCACTAATGTTTTATATTATTTTAAATTACCTTAGAAGACTTAAAAGTAACTGCTTATTTTTGGGTTGACACTATTCATTTAATAAAAACGTTGATTATAAATTTTGATTTTTGTTATTAGTATCAAAACTTTCAGTTAGTCATTGACAAAGTGAAAAAATTAGCTGATTTTTTGTCAATAAACAAAGCAGGCAAAACACCTAGGAAGTAAAAATTTTAGAAAAAAAAATACGCTAGATATTCATTGAAAATCAAACATAATTATCCTGAATGTTTGAACGTAACCAAATAATTTTCTTGTTACCTTAGTCTAATACATTGACATCGTATCTGTTCTTGAGCAATACTGAATGAAAAAAAGTAACAAGACGTTTAGTGACTTGTTAGTATACGACTTTGTAGAGATCATTGAATGTTATCGACATCACAGGAAGGCCTAAGGTAGACAAACGAATGGTAACCATAAAACATTCGATAGCTGTTCTGTCTCAATATGAGGTCCCTTAGAAATATGCATTGACGATCTTACTGGTGATCGATCTCATACTGTGTATCTTATGAACACTCGATTTTCACATGATTCTATACTTATTCAACTAATCTGCTTGCACAAATAAGTTTGAATGAAAATAATTCGAGGTATTTCATAATGGTGCTCATGTATTCAAACTGAATAATCAAATAATCAATTAGTCAGAAATTTTATGGAAATACACAGGTTGTCATGAGTTACTTACAACATGTAAAATTTAGGAATTAAAAGGTACGTTGTGGATTAAAAAACATTAATATAAATGAATTTTATTGGAATTAATTACATATCAAGATATCAATCCATATGAGACAAAATAAAAATATACTTAATAACGCTGTTAGAAATGTAATTGGTTATACATAAGTGGTTATGCAATTAGCAAATGCTTTGATTCATTTACGATCCAATTAGTAATTTTGATTATAAAGTATTATTACCGGCAAATAGCTGACAAAAATCTAACAGAATAAAGTAAATTTATACTTTCTATTCAAATATTTGTCATATGATGTGATGTGTTTTTTTATTCCTTCAATTTTAATTTAATACTAGGACGAAACGACCGTCAAGTTTTTCCAGATTTTCCATGATGACCTGGCTTTAATTGACTTATGAATTTAACTATTAAATTACTACAATATCCACACAAAAAACCCTCCTTTAATTTTAGTTTATCTGTTTGAACATCATAATCCAAACAAAATATTTAATTGATATCTCCATCTTATCTCAATATCACTTGTTGCACTAACGTGTATTATGCCAGTTCCAACTAATGCATATAGTTGCTAGGTCCAGTTTTATTTGAATATATATATATATACAATCAACTAACTGATTGATATAGGAATTTGATAAACTGATCCAACGATTTGATCATCTTTTCTGTTTAATCTTATTTATACTATTATTAAATAAAACTTTCTCAGGACTGACTAAATGGGTATAAACGTAAACATTTTTGAAAGACCTTTGTGTTTTCATGAAGGCTACCATTATTATTATTATTACTTCATTCCAAATTATATTTTATGTCCTATGATAAGTTGACTGTTGTATTCATACCGAATCTCATAATTTTTTATTTTATGAATTATGATGAATGAATTAATAATAAACTTGAAACTATTATCGTTTGAAATAGGTTATTTGAGGTCAATGAATTGACATAGTTTTGATGTTGTGAATAACGAACACAAAAAAAAAAAAAACACTGAAAATAGAATAGTATCATCGAGTAATATAATTATGAATAATTAAAATGCCTTTTAAAAATTCATGTATTGGAAACCAAGAAATATGGTAAAATAGTAAGATATTCTCCTAATGATACGGTTTTATCGAGATCTGTCAGCCGATTTTTTTATGAATCAATGAATAATTTCACATATCAGAATGGGGATTTTTAGAGATTGTAGTAATTCTAATAGTTGAATTCATGAGTCGATCTAAGCTAGATAACCATTGAAAACCTGGAAGAACTCGTCGTAGTATGGGTTTCCTCAGCAGTATGCATTCACAATCCCACACCAAAGGGACTCGAACTCTTCAGTCCCGAGCACGAACGCTTAGCCTCTACACTACTGAGCCTAAATTGAACGGTGTTAATGTCCAACTTCATTCGGTCCATGATCTTACACAACCTCTGATCTATTGTCTGAGGTGGACAACTGTCTCACACTCTACACGGATTGGACTGCATTGGTCACGGCTTCTCACTAGAACTAATTTAATTTGTAAGATAACATCTCGACTAAAAAAATGCTGATTCGCAAACCAGTTACCGAAAAGTAAGATATTGATTAATTTTTGGTTTTTTAATTTGCTCATCTTTATTATGACATCGAAATTCATTAACTTCGAAAACGGCTGATTATTTGAAATTGTTAACCGTGTTTTTGATAAAAAGTCCACTATTATATAGAATTAGACGTACTGATATCAGATAATGAATTGAATCAAGATGTTTTCTCTCCAACATATACTACAATCTGATATGAACATCAGAAATCGGCATCAATAATCTGAAAGTTTTTTCGTTTAAATATCATTTGTATTACATAGAAAGCCATAGGATTACTAGTTGATTTTGACTGACAAATTTGTAAATATACATATATTAATAAACCAGTAGATATCGGCCCAGTGATGTTAAGGTTAAGGGTTCGCAAGCGAGACATAAACGTTCTGTGTTCGATACACGGTAAAGTCATAGATGAACACTGTAGAGAATTTCCTTACTTGCACGAAAGAGCTGTTCACAATTTAATGGTTTACGATGGTTATCTGAATAAGATTAGTCAGTGATTTAAACAATAAAAATCAACACCAACCATAACACCTTATAATAATCTATAGTTCTGGGAAATCAAAAAATATATATGAACAACTTTGAGTGCTTCTCATCAATGATTCTTCATCATAGTTGTCATAATCAATTAATATATATGCCTCTTCATATCAAATATCACAAACCGAATTCTGAAAAGAAAACGCCGATTGGTAATGCTTATCACCAAAATATTTCCTTAATCAATCTGACATTTCGGAGAAAGGTAAATGAAATATTTCTCCTACATACAACTACTACTATAACCAATACTGCTGTTTTGAAATATCATACAATTTTCAATCGAACTATATAACATGAAAAGGTTACAAAAATCAATAATTCATCTAACTAAACAAAAAAAATATTTTCTTAGTTTGAAAAAAAGGTAACGAAATTAAATGTTACAATGTAGACAGAAAACAAATTAATGAAAGTTAACTAATATCTAGTAAAGGATCAAATGATTATAAAAGTGAGATAGAATGATATAACCTTAATACCGGTACTACTAACAATCAATAGTAATAATAAATATGAATTACTAGAAAGTTGACTACTTAATGTTAAATAAAATTTTATACAATACTAGAAATACTGAAACAAGAAACATTACTAAAATATTCAAACTCTGAAAATAGAATCTTATAAACGATTATCTACTGATCAATCTTCACTTATACATTTCAACATTGAAATGAATTAAACACAAATACAAATTTTAGCATTTGTCCTCTATAATTCATTACTTATCTAATATGTTAATGGGGTCTAACGAGATTATACAAATTAAACTATTCATAACAAGAATGCACATATTTATATATAACTCAAATGAAACTGAACAACAATTAAGGTTAGTAGTATTTGCGCTACTATACTTAACGCAGCTAGAAACAAATAGTATTGATAATGTTATAACTTGTGCCCTATTAATCTATAATGTAGTGATACCGCCAATTACAGAACAGTGATCTATCGACCGGACCAATAACGCATAAACCTGTACGAGCAGTCTAGAGTCTTTATCGGTCCTTCTTCCTGCTTAACCCGGTCTGCTAAATCCAGAACACCAATCTCGGCCTCTGTGATATGAATCATGTGTTTCAAACATACTGGGTTTATAAACAAACCAAACAGACCACATCGTACCATAAAATAGAAAACTACATTTGTACAAGATCTAGCCAAAAGTGTCTGTGAATGTGGGAGACTGTAATTAATAGATTGGGCAGAACTCAAGAACGGTAAATCGTATAATAATAATTTATAGGTCAAAATAAAGCTTATAATAAGAAGAACATGAATATGCATAGTTTAGCTACTTAACAATTATACAATAAAAATACATTTATTGTATTGGTCCATAAATAGTTCTCAAAAGTTACCATTCATAATTCTCGTCGGGATATAACAGGTAATCATCATAAAACTATCATCATTCAGATATTTAGACTATTTGAATTTAATTATGTAATAATAGAAATAAATTTTAATTATTATACCGAAATTAGAAGTGTACATTTATGCACCAAGTTTTATTTTGTTAGTTGTCGTTAAAAAATCATACAGGAATGTAATAACTAAGGGATGATGTATTTTGAAATTAATTTCAATGGAAGATTTTAACATATTAAAAATGTATATTAACGTATTTATCATACATCATTCATGTATAGAATTAATCACATATAATTTCAGATTATAAAATTATAACCAAGCATTATCTTAACATTAGTTACTATTTAAATTTGGTGATACGTTTTTTTTCAAACTAATGATCATAACTATTCTTAGTTACTTGTCAGTTATAGTATCAAATGTCCAAATTATCCAAAACCTATTAATAGCCAAATTAATAGTAATAAAATTCTATTATAACATTCATTATGTGTCATTAAAACCATTACACTTATGCATGGAACAGTAATACGACAATATCTTGGGCTTCATTGAAATCATAAACCGATCTAAGTTGGATTACAAATGAAAACTTGGAAGAACTGGACAGTTGCTTTGTTCTGTTGTGCAGTTCCTCAGCAGTGTGCATCCACAACCTCGCAATAAGGGATTGAGCCCACAACTTTCGGTTACGCAATGACAGTATCATGGTTATTGTACAAAATCGATCTAATATTATCATGCTGTCATAAGAAAATTATTAAACATATTATTCATTGTATAACTAAAAATATCTTTTTTAAACTTCTTTTACTATACTTTCGATGTATTTATTACCACTTCAATTATGTTCTCTGTGTTTGTATTGATATCCCAAAAAAAGCAAAGAATAATGTTTAATCAATGAGCTATTTCCATTCATCAACCAGAATGTTGTGTAATGAACAAAATAAAATGATCAATTTTTTTTAATGCTAATTCCTGATATCTAATCCAATGAGTGTAGACTATGATAAACTGTCCAACATCACATCAGCACATATAAATTAATCGATGACATATATAATCCCAAACAGTGTTCAAATTCAAACAAAATAACTTTTCTGTTGATTAGTTTTCTATAGTCAAATTCCTAGATCTTCCTCTCTATTCACGATGAAAATACGCTTTAAACTTTTCGGTTCTTGAAAGTCAGATAAGATTTTCTATAAAAACAAACTAAATCCTAATTAAACGCCTCACATTAAATTCATATTGCTAATTTAATAACATTAAATTAACTGATCGGCACAAATTTTAATCAATTTTTAGTATATATTACGTAATCCGCCTTAGATATTCAATCAGAATTATAAACTGTAGTTCAGTTTAAAACTAATAGAAGTTTGTTATTTGCTTTCTTCAATAAAGTTCATCCATTTTATGAAGAATTAAACTTACATGATCATAATTATTAAATGTTGACTGATTAAAATTACTTAACTGACTCCTGGACGATATTTTTGTCAATGATGATGATGACGATCGAGAAGATGAGGATGAAAATGGTACAGTATCATAGATATGTTCATTATTTAAATTATTTAATCTGTCTAAACTGATTGATTTCTGTTCATATTTCTTCTGATTCTCTGAATAGTTACACTTTTCCAATTCCATTATTTTAGTAACTGATAATGATTGATGTTGAAAAGACTGTAACAAATGTAAAGAAAAAAATTGGTAAATTCAATAATTAAACAGTTTCATATTGTAGGTAAAAATTTACATCACACATTGAATCTTCACTTGAGAATAATTCAAAACTATGTATTACTCGACCGAAAAATATTTCTTTCTACATTAAGATCCATCAGCGGTACGCAAACACGACATACATATTAAATTAAGAGACACCTAATCCGACAATTAAATTCAAATTTACATTTTCATAAAGTATCAAGATTAAATGAAAACATAAATTCTCGGTTTCAGACTTAGTCAGCACCTGGATGGATATTTCAGTAAACGGTACTTGGCCATTTTGGTTCACATTAAGAGGAGTATATATATAACAATTAAACAGCCTGAATATTCAAGTATCGATTATACAGATTCAATACTCGATTACAGAGTAGTTTTTCAACATGACGATGAATAGGTTATTAAATATTACTACACAAATACATGCAGACAAACTATAAGATATCAGCTTTCAATCATGCATTTGAAATTTTATGCAAAAATCTAATTGCATCCATCTTTAATATGGTTGTTTTGTCGTTATAATATCATTTCATCTAATTATTTTTATTTTCAGAATATTATTCAAGTATTCCTATTTGAATTACTCTATTTAGTTACTAGGTTCATGGACGTAAAAAGCTACTAGAAAATCAAAAGTAGTACACCTGTTTGGCATCCTTTTTTTCAAAAATATCTATCCATATAACTGTAGTCATTCTTGTTAGTTAAACCTCTAAATTACTCGAAACAACTTTTGATTTGATATCAAAATTGTTTACTCCCGTTGAAGAAAAAGTGAATTTAGAAATCAGTCATCCGAAAAGACGAGTATATGTTCATTTAAATATTATCAAATATTTTACGGTTGCATAACTAATTTATGAATAATTCCATATGTGACAGATAATATTCCACGATGAATGATTTTATTCATAGTTACGGTAATTCCTATGGTCTTAGAAATTAGACAAGGTGATATGTTTTGCTTAAATAAAGAAAATTGGCTGACGACGTTTCTATCAATTTGTTCTGATTAGTTAACTTTAAACATATACTGAATGATTGTCTAATAACCAACATCATCGAATACAGTATATGTCGCTTGTAAAGGTGAATTGAACATTTTGTAGAGTCAGTTATTATGTTAAGCACATATACCTTTTTCTAGCTTTCGGACAGGCCAATCTATTCATTCTACTTGAGTCACATTTTGACTCTGTTAATTATTCGCTTATCAACCTTGACTTTTTATATGAGCTTATTATGTGTGTGCCCTTCTTATCCTATTCATCACATATCTGTAGCCTATCTTTGTGTGACTATAAATATTGATTAATGCTTGACTAAATAGAATTTGTTTACATGCCTTCCTCACCTCGCGTCCTTTCGCTTCGTTCTTTTCCATTCACTTCATATACAAAATATATTTATTCAAAATTCCATTCTCGTTATTTGACTTATTTAATTCCGTTACTGACTAACGCGATTTAAGTCGATGATTAGAACAGCAATCATTCGATAACAATCATTCATACGATCAAATTGGAGTCAGATCCTAGGCCACAAAAACTTAACGATTTTTCATTTCCCAAATACAAGTAGTGATAAATTATTTTCAACGGTTTTAATTGTACAGTGGATTATTTCACTAACTTATTTGACTCATTCCACATTTAATTTTGTCACGTTCAAGTGATAATTCAAATTGTAGCAGTTAAATTCACGAGTCAATCTATGCTAGACCAACAGTGCTTCCACGTTTTTAATGGTAATCTAGCTTAGATCGCCTCAGGAATTCAACTGCTACAATACTACGATCTTCCCAAATCCTTATATTGGAAATGATTGGAATTTACAAATTCTCATTATCAACAGTATTATTTATATTAAGTTGTTTTTTATAGAAAAAAAAACATTACTGTTTTTTTCTAATAAACAGGCTTATTGTTATCGATATCTTTGTTTTGTAGTGTTATTCAGCGTAATGATGAGAGTCTCTTATGTACTTATTGTGTATGTATCTAGTCAACTACAACATAAGACTTAAAACCCCTCGCTTTATACTAACTAGCAGCACGATAAGCAATAAACAAGCTGAATAATAATAGTAGTAAAAAATGAACATGGAGAACATAGTTTAAAGAAAAACGAATGAAATTATAGAATAGTATTACATTTAGGAGTTCAGGGATAAGTTAAGGACAATTAAATCTGGATCACTATGACCACCTTAGATCAACCTCATTAAAAACATCTTACCATAGATTATGATTATACCGTAAAACCTGTGTTAATAAATGGAAAACATTCGGTTCAATTAAAATGCTTAAGCTGTCTCAAGTACTTTATATGATAGATATGTAGTATCTTCCATGATGAAACTCATTTAATGATTCATTTATTCCACCTTTATGGTGTTTATGTATGCATTATTGTGGTGTTTGAATGAACTAATGATTCCTTTGTACTTGTTGAATGTTTGATTTCGAATTTCAAATACAGTACATTCGTTGGTGCTTGTGTAGTACTTCTTGATTCAATTGCGTTATTTCTGGGATTCTTAGTTAGTACTATAATTCAAATACTCCTAATCATCACAATTATCTGTTTCTACTATGGCGTATATACAATCGCTATCGATGTCTTGTAAAATCATTTGACTTAAACCTATGCCTATCCATTCATTTTTACTGTAACAGACATGGAAATTTGAGAGAGACAATTCAAAAAGAAATAGAACGGAACTGAACGAAGCAGATTTAAGAATGATAATTAATTCAAGAACTACAGGAGGACACAGAATCAATACAATTGTGCCATCAATACCAACGTTTAGTAATATCGCTTAAAGTCTCTAACCAATGGTGGCAATCATCATCTAGACAATAACATGGCTCTAACCACCAATCGATAACCACCCTTAACTTTCCTGCAACCTATTAAAGTAATGGTGAATTTAAACAGATAAACTTAAACATAACGCAGAATTGAACAATGAAGATAAACTTTAAAATATTGTTTTATTTTATCAAAAATATAACACTTACATAATCATTATTATTATCTTTCATTTTATTCTTGTTTATTATTTCATCTTCCAAACGATTAATATTAACAGTATCATTTAGTTCATGATCACTTTCATCATTACTTATATAGGGTTCATCATAATCATTTGGATTTGGTCTCGATATATCCGATGGTAGACCAGTTAATGATGTTGATTGTTTCAATTGTGGTATTAATAATCCATGTGAATTCTTATGATTATCCATTAATAATGGATTATGAAAACCTGGATTATAATGTAATGTATAATATGGTGTAGTCAATTGTGAATTTGTATGATGAGCATAAATTGAATTGATTGATTGTTCACTGCTATGAATATCAGTAGTGTCAACATTATCTTTAATATTATTTGATGAAGAGATTAAAAAGTTAGACTGTTGACATCTACTAGTAGAAGTCGAATTTAAAAAATTATTTGTATTATTACTACTATAATTGTTACTGTTATGATTATTATCATTATTATTTACAGAATATACACATTTATCATAATTTAAGCACTTTGTTAATGAACTACATTGTAATGCACGTGATATGTCATCTAGTATTTTTGGAAGTGTACATAATTCATTTGGTAAACTGGCCATAACAGTAGAATTAAGAGTTTTCTAAAAAAAAAAGACGAAACGGAAAGAAAAGTTGAAAAGTAGATATCAAGTTACAAAACGTTCTAATAAGAAGAATATTTCATTCAACAATAAAAGGATTAAAAATTGTTCATATATGAAATTGACCTAACCAAACATCTGTGCCACTTATTTTCACACAATACAACTAGTGTTACGAATAATTTTATTCTTAACGAATCAATAATGTATCTAAATCAAAAACTGTACTCGTTCACTTCTGTTAAAAAACAACAACTTATCATGATGATTAAAGCAGAAACATCATTGCGGTTAACACATCTTTTTTTGAAAAGAGTAAAGAAGAATGTATTACTATTCATACAGTGTGGAAGTGGTCAAAAGTGTTGAAGGTGATTAGCAATTAAATGCTGTTGAAATAGACTTTACTAATAACTACAAACAATACAAATATTATAGTGAATTTTGTAAGGATATCGCTCATCTCAATCAGAGAATTATTCACTGTAACCAGATATACAGTATTAATTCAAGCAAATGACCATTATCTTATAATATAATTGTCTAAGTTAATCACTTTTTATTGGGAGGAAAGTGGCTGATATAGAACACTTGAAGTATTTTTAAACATTGTGAACATTTGAATTATATAGGAAGTACTAAGATCGAATCCAGTTATTATCCACGCATATGCTTAATTTATAAATCGCCGTCTTTAGATAGCATCCGTGATTGTCACCTAAAGAGTAAAATATACCTTAGGCCGTAGCGTTTGGAATAAACCAAGTATATTATACACTAATTACAATAAATTATTTACAATTATCTAAAATTCGCATTAAATTTTCAGTTATATGTATATATAATACATTCTAGTCACTAAAATTTGTCAGTTATGCAACGACCAGCATCAACATTGATAGAATGATTAAAACGATTGTGTATTGTAATAAGAGTGAATTTTTTAAATAAACGACAAACGAGACGACTTCACATGTTACATAAAAATGACTTTTCAATCAATCAATAAATGTTTCTTCTACATGAAGTGAAATAACTTAGGACTCCTGAAACAATGCGGACAATATCATTTGAGCCATTTGACTAGATATTTTCACTGTCTTATACAAAATACAACTATATTCAATAAAATAAAGTCATCGTTGAGTAAAAGTAATTTAACTTACAAGGAAAGTAGGAGCATTCTTTTCAAGAATTGTTGTAGAATTTGATAAAAGATTTGTATCACAGGTAGGATTGACTGTTATCAGATTATTGTTATTACCAAACAGTACAGTATTTGTAATAGCACTAGTAGTAGTGGTATTAACAGTTCCCGATAGTAAAGTATCATCATTACTTGTAGCAGATATTGCCGAATCAGAAAACATCACATCTGACAATATAAGATGAAGATTGGCCAATTCACAATTCTCATCAATCGTATCTTTGACATTATTTTGTATTTTTACTAAGGTTGATCTTTTTATCTGTTGTGAACTGTTTGTTGGCGATGATAACATTTCATTGTCAACTGTCGCAGAACCGGTAACAACATTATGAATCATGTCATTGTTATGTGACTTCAGTGAAGATGGTGATATTGATCTAATAAACATTCGCATTAATGACAACTGATAAGAAACATAACCATTTAAAAATCTCATATAAGGTTCCTATATAAATGAACGAAAAAAATATGAAGAGAAAAAGTAATTAGTAAACAATAGAAATAACAGGATGCAAGTACATCCAGTTTATGAGTCCCAAGTAGGACGAGACGCACTTCCTGGATTCCACTGCTAGCCACCATCCATTTTTGCTTATAATAGAAAAAACACATTCAACTTATTGTTCAAGACACTTGAAACGACTCCTTCTTTTCTAAGTCCAACGGATTTTCAATGTATAAGTAACGTGTTTCATACAACACCTTCGATCATTTTTTTCACCGAGTGAGTGAATGCTCCATAATAGAGTAAACTCTTTTTCGAGATTTCATTTCTAGCGATGCCTTGCAATGTATTTGTGTTTATCATCCGACAAGCTTTAGTCAACTACACTGACATATCCATGGCGAACAGTTGTGAGTAACTTCATACCCTTGGAACAAAATATAGAATGAATATTACATTGTAATCTGAGGAACCTATCCACTAAACAATCGAATAAAAGACTGAGAAAGCTGTACATAACACACTAATTGAACATTGAAAACCACAATCTCTTCTGTTTATCATCACTTTTAATTGTTATGCTAAACAACAATGAAAGAAAAAATGAAGGATTTTCTTTTTGAAAAAAAAAAGTATAAAACGTATAAGAAGGAGAAACAGAAGTCAAATTTAAAATACGACATGTATTAATTCTTTTTTATAAGCTAACAAATATAAAAAATGATTGTATTCATGTAACCAAGATTATCTACAAATTTCCAGCATCTAACGTCTTTGAATACACACACAAGAGTGTGATTCATTTTATTTAGTTTAGCTAATTTTGATTAATATCAGAAAGGGTTTCGTGGAGATTTTAGTAATTTCAATAGTTGGAATCATGAGTCAATTGAAGCTAGACCACCATGAAAAGCCTAGAAGCACTGGATGGCCGTTTCGTCCTATGGTGGGACTCCTCAGCAGTGCGCATCCATGATTCTGCCCCCCCGCCAGATTCAAACCCAGGACCTATCAGTCTCGCGCCAGGCGCTTAACCATTAGACCACTGAGCTGGCCGGTATCCAATGGTGTTAATGTCTAACTTCAACCAATCCACGAAATTGCGCCACCGTACACCATTGACTTCAGTGGGCTGATATCTCACAACAGACCTGGTTGAACTCCACTGGTAACGGCTTCTCACTAGAACTTCAGGAGTATCTCTTGAAGTCAGTCACTAGTGAGTAGATGATTATGATCAGAAGGGATTGTGTGGAGATTTTAGAAATTTTAATAGTTGAAATCATGAGTTTTAGACAAATAATATGCATAAATTATTGGTTGGAATAAAACTTGTACAAAGATAGAAAACAATTTCCATCGTAGAGTAAAATTAATAAATACCGTAAAGTAAAATGTAATCCCAAATGTTGTATACTTCAAGTTTTTTATACAAATACTAATTATATGTATAACATGGAGATCTTTAAGAAGGATGTATACAATAATTATTTTCATTGGTACAAATAATTATGAGTACTTTTAACAATCATTCAAATTTAAGGAAGATTGTATGTATCAATGCCCAAGGTTGAACTTGATAGTTTTGAACAAATTAACCATTGGGTAGAAAGTTAATAATGAATACACTTTTTGTGATACCTCAATGAGTAGAAAATTGTATTTTTGACATTGAGTGACTTAATGTAATGTAGTGATCAAAAGATTTATTTATTCTGAAGAAGTGGATTACAGTAAGTCATAAGACGTCAGAAATACAATCTTCTATTCATGGGGGATATCACGAAAAATATATTTATTATTTTATAGAAGACTTCATGATAGTATCAACCCAAAAAAAACGTGTGAAATGGAAGAATTATTTTAATTTTGGAGACAATTTGTATCAATGAGTGACTTGAACTAAACAGATATAAAACTAGTGAGTGACAAACAACTACTTTGTCTTTGAGTAAAGAAACCCCAGGACTACTCATTGAGGACCGACTGAAGATAGATATGAACTATCTTCACTACTGAGTAATATCTACAAATACCATATCCCGACAATAATCATTTGTTCACTAGTACCCAAGAGTAAGAATTATTCTCAACATACAAATGAAAAAACTTAACTGACTAGCATCAAACTCATCAAGAGTTCGACAGATATCAACTATGAAACGGTATAAGCACTGGGCACTTTTACAAAAAGAGCTTAGAATTTTAAACGAACACACCAATCAAGAGGGTTTAACAGGTGAAGAAATCAATCTAAAGTTGTGAGTGAACGTTGTTAAGGGGCCCAATACTAAAACAAAACAACTGTTCTGGTCTTCAGTTATTCTGTTTATTTCATCCTATGACGTTTATTATTCATACAACGCAACAATTTATGATTAATTAGTCCATGAATTGTACTTGAAGTTCTCAAAATAAATATTGACTTGAAGTTACTAAGTTATTAATCAGAAATTCAAACATTTCGGGGAAAAAACAACAATAAATTTGTAGATAAAATATTAGAATTACCCAAAACGATAAGATGATTAAAGTAGATTATAATAATCATTAAATTTTAATTTTGAATGTTATTATTATTGCGTCATACCTTTCTAATGTTAAGCAAGAAATTATTTTTCAGTGGAACTTATATATCAAGAAAAATCTCAATTATGAATGCATTATTTCAACAACTTTTGTTTGTAACTCATTTAACAGGATACATGCTTGCACTATAATTAATGTCCGAGAACCACTGATGCTATGGTATGTGCTATTGATGTCTACGGATACAAGTAATATGCATCATCAATTGAACGTGAAATGCCTGGAGGCAGAAAGTTAAGGAGATCGAAGAAAAGAGAACGAGAACAGAGAATAATTGCTGGAGAAACGAAAAAACAATGAATTATTAAACGATTGATTGAAATTTTGTAAATGAAGTATTTACTGTATGGTCCTCAGATGTTACTAAGATGTTCTGTAATTTTGTATTCAAGTACATTCTCGTTTACTACAATAATACTCGAATGTCTAAAGAGAAGTAGAATGTGGGAGACTAGAAATTATAATCTAGTTATTGAAAGTCGATCGGCTTAGACACTAAGTCACCGTTTCACGTGACAGAAAGTAATATCTGAATATAACAGTAGTATAATTTAAATAAACATTGACTTAGTATGGTTATAAGGAATAAAATCTAAGTATACAGTATGCTTGTATGATTCCATCAAAGTTTCCATCTATTGGAGAATAAGTATTTATGATGAAAATCTTGTATGCAGATTTTCAAGCGATATCACAGAATAACATCAGTTGAAGGTCATTTCAAAACTAAATAAACATAAAAATATACTTTATACGAATATTCGTCAAAAATAGAACGAATAGTTTGACAGAAATTGCGCGCCGAGTATAGAGAAGTCATTATCTGGACGAAACGTTGGAATTATTTAAATTTCAATCGTTGAGATTATTTCAAATATAATTTTCACATATAATAAAAATATACTGTTTTCTTTCTCCATAAGTTTGGGACCTCTTTAGTAGTTTTCAACCATTATATTTTGTAATGTTATGCGTGTACGCTATACTAGGCAGTTTCAAATCAGCACGAAATAGTCGTTTAATATGGGTTAATAACTCCTTTTTAAATAGTTTCTTCACTTTATTATATCATTTAATTAAATCCAAAGTATGAAAATCATTTATTTTGGAATGACAATACCAAGAGATTTTTCTCCTAGTTGTAAAAGAATGAAGATCAAGATTCATATTATAGACATGTTAAGTATTGATATTATATACCAAATGTTCTGTCAAATAAGTAATTAACGAATAAAGATGAACCATCGATGTTATACACATACACACATATATGTAAGCGTGAATAAGCTTTCAGTTATTGGTATACACACATCTACATTACTGGAAATATATAACACTCAGAATAGATTATATATATAATCAAATGATAAATATTCTTCAGTACAATCACAGCAGGTAAATTGACTGTATAGTGTAGCGATTCACAACTAAATGTGGGAAATCATTTACACTCATCAATAACAAATTTCATGTATTAGTTAAGAAAATTTACCATAATTTTTCAAGATATCTATTTTGGTTAAACAAAATGGGGTTGAACATCTTTTGAAAATAAATGCTAACTATCAATAGTAGATGGATACGTCTTCGATTAGTAATTAAGGTAAATGCTTGTAAAAGAAAATAATGTAGAATATGCTTTTATTATTTAACTGAAAACCATCGATATCTAATTTGAATTATTCAAAAGAAACTCTCGTTGAGATTGCTGAATTTCATTGAAATCATAAACCAATTTTGGACCACACTGAAACCCTGGAAGCACTGGATGACCATTCCGTCTCAGTGTGAAACTTACCAGCATTATGCATTCACGACTCCGCAAGAGGGAATCAAACCAAGGACTCGCACGCGAACGCTTGACATCTAGACCGATGAGCCGCATCCAACGTTGTTGATGTCTAACTTTAATTAATCCACGACGTTGCAGAACCATCTCCAATATCAATAAACTAATTAATAATGTCGAAGAAAGTTTTCTCAGTATAAATCCTATTCAAACAAAACATTCCACTAAATAAAATAATGATAATAAAAACAACTTACTTTATCATCGAATGTACTAAAATTAGCTAGTGATTGCAATGATTTAGCTAGCAGTGTGAGATTACGTTGACATGCTGGTTCACTAGGAAATGCACTGATTAAACCAAACAAGGAAGGAGAAAGTAAAGCTGGACAGATCAGTCGTAAAAATATACAACCAGATATTAAATTATCACAAAATTCTGATCCACGAATTGTTTCTAATGCTTCACGAAATGAACTGAATAAGCGAATGAGTACACTGTAAAAATAGTCAAACAGTAATTTAAAATAAGATTATGCAATCAAAACAAACAAACAAGAGAATTGAAAGTATATAACTGCCTAATACGTTGAATAAAGCTTGTAATCGATAACACTTCATACATCATTATTCAATGAAATAGTGATTCACACTTTAATGTTATCCAATTGTTTGTTATCAAATTCGACCTTTACACAATCTACTTTATTAATATAGAGATATTTGTGGAGGCCATAGAATTTGCGTAGTTTAAAACACGAACTGATATTAGCTACTACACCATCGAAAACCCAATGCGAGAAAGAAATTTCTGGGTTCGATTCGCCTATGGAGTATCGTATATCGTTTTTAAGAATATGAACTGATACAATTAATTCAACCATCTACATTGCCTCATTGTGTTATCTGTGCAACTGAGTCCCGCAGCTAGCACAACAAATTGTCGAGTATCATTGATTAAGGCACTTCATTTGAAGACAGAATTCATCTTGGTTTGTTTCCGGGCCGTGATTCGTCGAAGTACAAACAAAGAAGGTAATACAACCTTGACTAAACCTTGTGAGCTAATAACAATTAAATACCTATTAATGATAATCCATCTGAAGCTTAATAAAACAACAGTTTCAGCGAAACTGGACAACAATCAACTCAGTTTTGGAGCCGCGCTAAAATTTATATCACAAACCTCCTAATACTGTATACCAGTCTCCATGTATCTACTGATTTCATTCTCCCTTTTTATATTTATATATTTTCTTCATTTTGGATGATTTCCTATCTGAATCTGTTATATACTATACCAAACTGTATCGGTTATGTACTGCCTAAAGTTCTCTACTGATTTGTATATCTGTCTATGTTACACTTGATCTGTAAATGCTCGTTTTAATCGATTTAATGTGTATATTATATCGGTTTTACTAATCAAAACGTCTAGTCGTTAATTTATTGTTAGTTATTTGATGAATGCATCACTATGATGTGTTATCATTTCAAATATTGATTTAACATTTATTATCCTAAATCAGCATCTAAAAATATAATTGAAATTCTAATTGCATGACGACTTTTTCTAGTCTCTTCTATTTTAAAGTTTATTACTATCGTTATGGTAACAAGTCAGTCAAGGTATAGGGAAAGATGGAGTGTAGAAAAATGGAAGAGAACAATACACAACATGACAAAGGAATATATAAATCAAAGCTAGAAAGTGTGTACAGCCGATAGTCAGATTATACACAAGAAGTCTTAATCAATAACATTCAAGTGATACACATACACACGCAAACATAGAACTCCACAACACATACAACAATGTTAAACAAATAGAAGCACAAATAAACATAAGTGATTGTGTTTATTCATTCACTCGTACAATAAACATTTTAAACAACCCAATGACTTATTATTGTTTTGTCTTCTCTTTAAATAATAATAATTAAAACTAAACAAAATGATTTGAATAAGAAATAAGAATATAATAATGTATATTGATTAGTTCAAGAATTCTGTTAGCCAACTCATATGACAAAATCTCGGTGAAGTGGTGCTAATAATTTTAGCCAATCACTTTACTGTTGAATAGCAAGGTGAGTTTTATATATTGAGAATAAGTCATCATGGTATCCTTGGTTTGTGAATTTACGGTAAGTAACACAATCAAGCAGTATGGGTTTCGGGTGGCTTGAGTAGGCCATATGCAGTCACTAAGATATATTGTCATTGCCTTAATGATCTAAAGGTTACAGTTTACCTTCTATTTGTTAAGCATTCAGATGCATCTAATTTTGGGAATATGTTTCTGTCATTCATGACCCTTAATGTTTATCCAACTTCATGTTACATTGATCTCTTTCGTCTCATTCTTAATTGATACATTCGTCTTTCTCAGTTCATATGAATTAATTATCTTAATTACATGTCAATTTAATTTGTTATGGTTTGGATTATCTAGTTATTGATAGTTTTGACGGAATTCTGATCAATATTAGTTGGTATATCCAGTTTGCCTCGATATAGACATTATCATACAAGTTTTTATAGAATTACATATCGCTTCTCATGTATTGTATTCACAAGATTATATTACTAATATTACTATATCTATGATTATTAATATTGTTATCTCAATCAGACAGTATTTCTCCTACTATACGTTTTATTCTCTACTAAATGACCTTTTATTGTATTCAAACCAAAACTGATGCACAAGTCCACATACTTAATAGTTTAATTAACTCATTTACACATGACTCATTTTAGCCATAGTAATAATAATTGTGGATTTGTTATGTTACAATTTGATGATAAAGTGCCTGAAAACAATTCAATACAACCGTAACATAGTCTTCTTCCGAATAAATCCACATATCAGGGGAAACTGCTCATATCTTATCAACTGAACTAACATATTAAAAAAATCAGAGGCCTCAATTCTCGTACAGCAATAGTTATCTGAACACTTGGTTGTATGTCATTGGGGTATTTGGTTTTCTATGGACAGTTTATGATGCAGCACTTGTAAAATTTTTTAATGACACACTATCCCTCATTCGTTAACTGTAAACTACCATTTGTAAAAATTAACTATAAATACGATTACATAGCTTCAGTAAATGATAACGTCTAAAGAAAAATTCTCTTCGCTGAATCGCAAAGAATTCTTCGTCAACGATGCAACGAGGTCCTATTGTTATAGTAAGGGTTAACTTCTACGGTGTATTTGCACTAATCTGATAAATTATTGACGTTACCAGCTTTTTAAAACACATCCAATAACTACAAAACTACAGTGTTTTATATGATGGCTAACTTTCTTACCAGTATAATTTAGCAAATCATAGAAAAACTCAATGAATAGATTATATCTTTTAATAGCCATGATCTGATCGTTATCAATCTTAAGATATTCGAAAGAAAGGAAGTAAGAAGACTAATAACTGGCTCTGATCTAAAAGAAGAGACTAATAGAAAGGTTTTATGTCTGTGACTAAAGAAAACACTTTGTTTATAAATTTTCACTTCATTCATTGTAGTTTTCTGAAAGTGTAGAACACATTCTACAGAATATTAAGACTGCAAATGATATTGTCGGAGGTGCCAATCAATTCCAGTGCTTCCAGGTTTTCCATGGTGGTCTAGCTTCCATTGACTCATGAATTCACCTATTAAAATTCTAGTTTGATTCTGGTATAGTACAAAGGTCACATTTTGACGGGATTTAATCACATTGTCACATTCTTCAGTATATCTGACAAAACTCAGTAGGAATAGTAACAGTCAAATAGAAAGCGAGTACTAATAGTCGTCAGCTTTGTAAATGACAATTGTTTATTAACATTTACGTAATTAAATAAGTTTAATGAAGTACTTTTACCAGTATAACACATAAGCGTGGCATCTGTTACACAGGCAAACACATATGAAATTTCTTCCCCAATGAGATTAAAGTAAATCTGTAAGGTCCAAATGATATTTGAGTACGTCAATATTTCAGAATTTGATCATGAGTTCAGTCACACTAATGTCTGTTTAAGTCTGATGGACAGACAACGAGTCTAGGTACTAAATTAAATATAGACAGCAAAACCAAAAAAATTACTCAATACATATGATTATTACCTTGGGAAATAATTCAAACTGGATTGAATAGCTCGCCAAACAACATCAAAATATCTTAACAGCATAATTTGATTGCCAATTAAAGTGCCAGTTATTATTGATCGATGGTTTTTTAACATATTTCCGGGTGATAAAGCATATGCAGCAGTATCGGTTGCATTCAGTGAACCACCAGTACATTGAGTTGAAGATAGTTTTTCTGGATCAACTTCCCAAGGTGTAAAACATGTTAGTACACGTTGTATTAACAAGTGAAATAAATGATGAAGATACTGCAAAAGATTCAATAAAAACAAGTTGAAAAATAGTTTATTTTGGCACCTATCACTTTCATTATGAACAAAATCTTCATCATCTACCAACATTTATGTGAAGCTAGTGTTGAAGAACTTGTTCAGAATAACAATAATTGCTCTGTAATTAAATCTTTGTTTCTTTCAACTCGGATGTCATAACAATGTGGATTTATCATTAAAATAGAGAACAATTGTTGCCAAAATAAAGTATGGGGTTAATACAGTTGTGGAATTCCTAAAATAATCAATTCAATAAAATAATAACCACAACGTGCTTTTCGTTCATAAATGCAAACGGTAAGACAAAATAGTATCAGTGCAGTGTCATAAAAAGATGAATTCGCTGTGAAAAACAATGCAACAAGTTCGCTTCTATAAATTATCAGCAATCTGACCACAACTTTAAGCACCAAGGTATTTTGTGAAATGAAGAAAAAATACATAGAATAAATAAACCGAAAATGACAGTTAGAAATAGAAGGAGAAATAATACGATGTAGAATCAGTAACAACCTTACATAAGACACCTGGAATTAGAAATAGATTAAAGGTTGACAAGAAGAGAACATACCGTTTGTCAGAATAAAGAATGAAAGATTGGATCCGTTGATGACTATAAATGATATAAACTTAATCAAATATTAAATTACAACAATAACAATCCAACAACGCACATAAAAAAGTACATACACATAGAACTCAAAATAGTCAAAATGCACTGCATCACTCTCGCCAAGCGAAGAATTAAAGAAATCCATCCTCTACTTGTCCGTCGTAAAAATATCACAAAATTAACCGCATTTACTTCTTGATTACATTTAGTATCGGGTGTAATTCATGGTATGTTGTTTATTTAATATATTGTTATGACGTGTGATCCCGACTATTAGAGAGCAGCAGATTATCAATCAAAACAGTGACGCACAAAATACGAGCGAGCAGCCTAGAGCTCTGATTGGTCCTGCTTCCCTGTCTAGCCCAGCCAGTTGAGTCCAGAACACAAGTCTCAGCCTCGGAGGTATGAATCATTATATTTCAAACACACTCGGTTTATATACCGATCAAACAGACCACAACGTACCAATAAAATATGAAACAACATTCGTACAATAATTAGCCAGATATGGCTGTGAATGAGGGAGATAGGAATCAATAGATAGGGCATAACTCAAGAATGGTAAATCGTACAATGATAGTTCATAGGTCAAAATAAAACTCATAATAAGAGGGACATGGATATGAACAAACTAGTTACGTAACAATTATACGGTAAAAATATACTCATAATATCGGTCCATAATTGGATCCCAAGAATTACCATTCACTATTCTTATCGGGATACAACATATATAAATCGTCAGCTATGTGGAAATGCTCCTTAATGAAGTCTTTGTTTTGAAAGATGAAAATATCAAAAACTTATTCGGCGAGACTATAATTTATGGACGAACCAATCAAGTATAAGATAACAGGTCATAGATTTGGGCGCGAAGCGCATTCATCCATTTGGCTAAATAGCGTATTGGTGTTATAGCTGATGTCAGTTTGAGATGAAAACCCTAAATCTAATTCCCAACCTTGACCATCAACTGTAGATCACAATTCTAATTCCTCACACTGCTTTATAACCCTCATTCGATCCCAGTTATTAGGTGGACACTCTCAAAGTCACTCTAAAGTCGTTCATAAATTATAGTCTCACCACTTATTCAATAAGTAACCAATAATACATATAAGTGAACAAGATTTCTACTTTATTATGGAAAAATTATGAGGACAGTTCAAGTGAATAGTTGAAAATGACAGTTGATTTTAAGAGTACGTATCAATACTTAACAAAAATCAACCAGTCTAAAAATTGTTACAGTCCTGCTATAAAATTACATGTAGAATATAGATGGGTAACCAAGCGAGCACCAATTTTTCTTTTAAAAGTTAATATCTACTACGGAGTGCTGAATTATATTTTAAAAAAAGAAAATGAATAGCATAGAAAAAACAAATAAATATCGATATCATAATAATGAGTTTTTAGTGGAACAGAGCATCAGTATTTTAAAAATATCATTAACCAGTTTTCACTCTTCTATGTCGTGACTTGAAATAAATTGAAACAATAAGATTAATGAATATATTGTGTGTACACTTGATACTGTAAGCAGAAAATAAAACTACACAAAGTATATTTTCAGAGGACAATTGAAGTTTCAATGCAGTTTGAGAATACAGACAAGTTTTCCCAAGTGATATTATCGTATCTCATTTAAAAAATAAAATGATTACCGACATTGTCGTATAAAAAACTTAGTAAGTGATGTTGTAAGACAATTACGGCATGATTGATCGGAAATTTATATTGATTTATATTATTTAATAGAAAAGAGGCTTGGAAATAACTTGTATTAATGAACAACTTGTACGTGATAAAAAGACAAACCACAACAATAACTAGGCATCATTTCAAGAATAGCATCAATATATTCAGTTTCTTAAATGAAAATTCAATTAACAGATTTTCGGAATTCATTTGAAGAAATTTAAACTAGCTCTTTGAGGATAATTCCATTCCTGTTTTATCCGTAGTTGCTGAAGTGTAACCGGTTATTTACTGTGTCTGCTTTATTCAGTGAAGTAATTTGACAGTCGCACAACCCCCAGATATGAAGAATAATCTGCCAATATAGGCTGCTAGGTTGTTTTTTTAGTGCATCTGGTTTTAATTTTGTAATTGTAACTGACTGTTGTTTACAAGTGACAATTGTTTTATTCATTTTTGTATTCTCTCATGATTTGAACGCTCCCACACAAACTGTAATCCTTTTTTAAATGGTGTGGATCTGTTACATTTCCGATATCTCGACATCTGTAAGCTGTTTCAAGTGCCAGTAGGTTCATGGTTGTTCACAAAACAAACGAAAATCTCTGAATTATCCTTGGACAACTGATCGCTTTTCAAGTTTACAGTAATGCTATGTTGAATGTCTCAACAAAGGGTTTTGTTATGCTCCGATAAGAATGATGAATGGTAATTTTGGGGTTCATTTATGGAACAGTACTATACGCATATTTTATCGTATAATTGTTAATTAATTAAACTATTCATATTCATGTCTCTCTTATCATAAGCTTTATTTTAACCTATGAACTGTTATTATGAGATTTTCCATTCTTGAATTATTTCCTGTTTATTATTCATCACTTACCTCATTCACAGCCACTTTTGGCCAGATTTTGTACAAATGTTATTTTCTATTTTACGATACGTTGTGGTCTGCTTGTTTGTTATGTAAACCGAGTATGTTCGGAATACATGATTCATATCCCAGAGGCTCGGATTGGTGTTCTGGACTTAACTGGTTGGGCCAGGCAGGAAGCGAGACCAATCTGAACTCTAGGCTGCTCGTACGGGTTTACGCGTCATTGATCCGATCGATAAGTCACTGGTCTCTAATGAGCGGTCAGAAGTTATAACAGGTTTCCTATGCTAATGTTTGTGGGAATGGAATTTCGCATGCAAAAAGTCAAATAAAGGTTTTGGTGTAAACTAAATACTACTATCGTATGCGGCAGTTTATTGGATGTCATCTCCGGTTTCGAAGTGAAGAAAGACTGAGTACAGTAGGTATCATAGTTATCTTTCCTAACATCTCTTTTATATAGTTCTACTATTTCTATGAATATTTTGCTAACTATTCATTGAATTTGTTGCCTAAATATTGATATTCCTATTTCAGCCTCTTCTTCTTCTGCCCTGTCTCTTAGTAGAATTTATTTTAACAGACAATTACACCTAGATTCCATGTATATCATAGCCAATCTCGTCTGAATACTTGTACCGAATGGAATGGGATTTTATTGTTAAAATGACCTTTGTTCAAAATTTTGACCTTTAGAAATTACTTTGACCTTTTACCGAAAGAATTCTTGCTACTGGGTTAATAACTAAATAGAAAATGTTCCATTGTACTAAGTGAATAACACATAATTGAATTTGAATAAGTTTGGATATATTAAGACAATTCTCATAGAATGTACATATGCCAATTAAGATTGATCGAATTTCAGTCAACCGGATAATTCAATTAAAACTCATACTCGTTTGAAAAGTGAGTGGCTAGTGTGGATAGCGCGATAATATTTGAACCTTCAACTTTGAGGAACAGGTGAATGCAGTTAAAGAGTATCAAACAGGACAACAAATACATCTTTTGTCCCATTGCTAGCCACATTCCAAAATGTAAATAGAATCAAATATATTTTTAAATAGACAGTCTAGATATTTATTAGGTTGATGATTAAAAATAATCACTTTTAATACGATAATTATTTTATGATGAAAAATAATTTATATTTGATTATATTCAGTTCTCCTTCTAATTCCAGAAACTGTCGAACACATCATCCAGCATTGAAAATATGGAATTAATGTCATAAAAATATGAGGTAAAACCTTGGAGCAAAATTTGAAAGCTCACTTACAGCTACATAAAATAATTAATAAGGATTACTGAAGAACCTAAAAACATAGATCTAGATTTTCCTATTAAGTACAGTTTTCATTCATATTAATGAATGAAATTAATAATCAAATTATAAATTCATATGATAAAACAGTACAAGTTGAGTATATAGATGTGTAGAAACACGAATCACTTCAAAAATTGACTTTTGAGCCAAACACCAAATGGTCATGGAGATTAAACACAAGGTTTGGAGAAAGTTCCTCTATCAATTTCGTTATATGCTAAGTTTTGATATGACTTTTCACCACACATTCCATTTCAGCTGAGACGTTATTTCTCATTCATTAAAATATACCATATGTCTAAAAATAATGATTCGATAATCTTCATAGAAAACATCAGTACCAGCAGTTATTAAACGAATATATAACCAAATTGCAGGAATAAGGTATTAGGATACATCAAATAATTTAACATAAATAAATGGATCCAGTTATTTATTTTGTTGACACTATGCGCATTTTATTAAGGTGTCCGTGTCTTTAACAGATCAACTTGTAATGATTTCCCAATATGTACAACACATTTCAGTATAAACGTTTATTTATGATTACCACTTAATAAAAGAAGCAAAGACAACTTGAACGATTCCGGATTTATTAACCCACTGAATATTGTGGCAATTTGTAAAGGCTCAGGTATGAATTAATTTGTAGTCTTTAATCTTAATCATGTCTTTAATGGAACACATCTTACTACTATACACCTAGTAGTTAACAAAATACTCTACAGATGTTTATGCAAATAGCTGGTATGTTACATTGAAAGCCAATTTACGAATCGGCAACGAAAGCTCCCCAAGCTGATGCAAAAACACTTAAACAATAAAATCACCCGCATTAATTAATTATGCACTTAGAATTAACCTCTAACTAATGCCTATAAAACGCTAATATCCCCCAAACTAACATGGTACAGAAAAGAGCAGAATACTGCAATACAACACTGAACTTACAGATGAACCGACAAATTTTACATAACATTCTACAGCTTTCGTTGCCATTGTATTTGATCGAAATGCCATTGATTCATTTTCTACAACAAACAATACATTATGATAAAAACAATTTTTGTACTACAAAATATATTTGCATAATGTGAATATTGTATGGTAAATGGCAACATTGTTTCAGCGCCTTTAATGACATTTTCGAATAATGAAAAATAAACATCTGTAAACATGTTATTTTTTTAATTATATGAACATAAAGTTAGTTATACTCCGTACTAAATAACCGTAGTATTTCACTATTTCTGAATATGTACTCTATACAAATATCATCATTTCTTGATTGTATGTGCATAATAAATATTAAAATGTTTATAGGAGTCATTTCGGAGGTTTGACCTGATAATTGAAAATAAATTGAGCATTGGGTAGATTGTTATAAATAAATTAATATATTTGTAATATTCGAATGAGTAGAAAAATTAGGTTTTTAAATATTCTGACGTTTCGTGACTTAATATAAGCCATTTCTTCTTCTTCATCATCATCAAAATAACAAAAAGGATTTTCCAACTACAAAGAAAGGCGAGCAGCTAAAGCTTTTCATATATTGCCTAATCCTACTGACCTAAATAGAAAAGATGGCCTCACTATCCATTTGATTTGGACCATCTATCCGAGCTACCATGTCTGATTCTGTTCACATTTCACACCATCATCGTACATAAAAATTCAACTCTATCCTTTCGCACCACAAATGTCATTTTTTTCATCCTTTACAATACATACACACAAATATACAAATATGCCTCATATAAATCACCTTGGCCAGACCTGTTTTGGATTGATCGCATCCAATCTTCTCGCTTTGTTCCTTTGTACTAGTTAAACTTGTGTTAATTTAATTTGGTTATTTATTCTCTGAAGAAGTGGCTTAGACGGAGTCGTGAAACATCAGAAAGTTTAGAAAATTAATTTCTCTACTCATTGAGATATTACAAATCTATTATTTTTATTAATATTAAAATGTTTATTTAATTTGTGTTTAAGAATGACCAATCAGCTTGATAGATTTTCCTTTATAAACTAATCAAATTTATCAAAAGGGGTTTTGTGGAGATTTTAGTTGCATACGAGGACGAAACAGCCGCTCAATGCTTCCAGGTTTTCTATGGTGGTCTAGCATCAATTGAATTATGGATTCAACTATAATAAGATTTATTTGTGTGCTTTATTAATTTGGATATATAATTGTAGAACCTGAAGAGAATTTATCGAAAAGAATATTCTTCGTTCAAATACTAGTCTTTTAATTTATCTAATATGATATATTAGGTGGTTATGAGTTTTTAACTTCTAAAATGATTTAGTTTCTGTAGTTCGGAAAATAAAAATATTTGAAAATTAGTGTCATATTCATTTATATTATAAAACGAATTAATTAAATATTGATTCGGTGTTATTTATGTTTGTTTAGGCTAGGTAGATAGTTACATAAATCAGAACTGAATCATCTAAGAGATTATTTCAAAATGAGCAACTTAACTTTAGTTACAAGTTATTAATCATAAGAACTTTCACACTTGTAAGAAGTAAATGTGATATTCTTTACTATGAGTTTATTATTAAGAAAATATTGAAATTATATCTGAACAAACGAATATTAGGGGTAAAGCAAAGATCACATAGTATTTTAATGTAAATCTGTGCAAAAAATGATCTCTGAGGATTCAGCAATGAAGTTTTACAAGATGGAGAGACGATTAATAAACATTATTATAATCACTATATGGTACCACAAGAAAGAAAACTGTGAATTAAGAAACAAAGCCTATAGTGGTTAGCCGAGTCACCAACTTTTTTTTACCTAAATTAGTAACCAACTATTTGATATTCATTGAACAAGAGATATTTAAGTGGAAGGCATTATTTTAATCGGAAATTAGATTTCAGTAGGAAAAACAACACTCATGAAAGTGTTGGTACATAAAGTAATATTATTTTAAATTCAAGAAAACTTTACATTCGGATTCCCCATTGTTAGCCACTATTAAATGGAATCTTATATTTATTATGTTTATTTAGATCGAAAGCCATAGGTTTTAACCCTTTTTAATACGAAAAAGTGAAAAGAATTACTATGAAATTTCAATGGTTGAAATCATGAATCGATTGAAGCTAGACCACCATGGAAAACTTGGAAGCACTGAACGGCCGTTTCGTCCTAGTATGGGACTTCTCAACAGCGCGCGTCCACGACCCTGCCTCCTGCGAGATTGAAACCCTGGACCCATCAGCGAGCGCTTAACCATTAGATGCACACTGCTGAAGAGTTCCACAATAGAACGAAACGGTTGTCCAGTGTTTTCAGGTTTTCCATGCTGATCTAGCTTTAATTGACTCATGATTTCATTTATTGAAATTGCTAAGATCTCCACAAAACCCCTTCTGATAATATGAAATTATTCATAACCAACCAGTTATTTAACAAATTTTATATAAGTGCATCAATAACGCTACCATAGTACTTTAGAATAACAAAAGGGTACAATTAGTAGAGAATAATCATTTGAACTAAAATAAAATGATTTAAATAAACAAGAATTTAAATAAATAAGAAGCAGATCGTAGTGAATAATATGATATGAACCGATGAATCATAATCGACAATCTCTGTTTCATAATGTTCCCCATAAGTATCCAGTAATGTATTCTGATGTAAAGATGATAATTCAACTCTTCATTTATTCTAATATTCAATCATTAAAATCCCAACTTAATTATTTCATTTCACATAGATAATAAGGAAATCTTGAAAACATAAAGACTTTTATTTTCAGTACCCAATGTTTATAAGTACATGTTCATTCATAGAATCAATATTATGGTGAATTATTTCGATTGAAATCAATGAAATTTTCAACAGCAAAAAAAAAAGAGTTACAATATAAATAATAATCTTGAATATACAATATATATAAGTATTAGAATATTTATTTAAAGAATTATAATCTTACTAATGAAATACTAATTTTTTTTTCTTTCTATCTATGTTTACTTCTATATTTATCAAAATAGATTATATTCATGTAATAACATGTACTTAGAAGAAAAAAAATTTCTGGTAAAAAAAGAAATCGATTTATAAAAAGAAACACAACAGAAATATGAAATTGTATAAAATACAAACGATGAGACTATAATTTATGGATGACCTTTGAGCGACGCTAGACTAACCTTGAGAGTGTCCACCTACAAACTAGGATCAAATGAGGGTTATAAAACATTTTGAAGAATAAGGATTATGATTTACAGTTGATGGTTAAGGTTACGAATTAGATTTAAGGGTTTCATCATGAACTGACATCAGCTACAATCCCAAAACCCTATTTAGCCAAATAGGTGAATGAATTTCTCGCCAAAATCTAAAACCAGTGATCATAAATCTGATTGGTTCGTCCATAAAATATAGCCTCTCTATACAAACACTAAAAGCGATAATCAGATTATATCCATAAATATATACATTGATTAAATCTAAAAGTTTACATTAATAGTCATACAGTTCGTGAAGTATGGCGTATACATCAAATATATATATATATATATATATATATATATATCATCTAAAACTATTTATAGTAAACTATTCTATCCAATAAGCACATGAAGTTAAGTTATAAGATAATTATTTCACAATATATCAATCTGAAACTTTTCGTGATACTCTTCGAACTCGATTAAAACATTTTTATGTTTTTGTTATCATTGTTAAAAAAAACGTTATTGAAAGTCTTTAGAAGTCATATTGTAACACTTCTTTACTGTTTCATAGTTTGCCAGTATCATATACATAAATAATATTCCTAGATGATATTGCCGATCAGATGTTGTACACACAGTGATTTGGTAGTTTAGAATTATAAGAAATAATAAAATATGAAAAATCAAAGTCAACGGTTTTATTTGCTTAACTTTATTCTTGAGATTTTTATGACTCCCATCATGACTTAATAAGTTTGAAAAAAAAAACTATTTTCTAAATAATTATTTACATTTCATAAATCTCCTAAAAGCTTTTCCAGATTTTTATAGATAAGTGTATAAATTAATTAGACAGGAGTCGTATATACATTAACCAATATATTTAATCTACAAGTTGTACTTGTTAGTTAATTCAGTATGCCAAAGATCACCATAAATGACTGCAATTAATACGGCAGTAACAGTTGCAAAATAACATTAATGGCCATATTATTCTCAAGCACATAATTAGTGATAACGTATCTTTTTTAGAAATCCTTTAATCTACTAGTATGTTCTAATCCTTAGCAATTATCTTAATTTCCTTACAACTTTCCCTCCACCCAATAAAATGAATGCCAAATACATAAAACATTTGTCCACAAAAAGAGAAATGCAAAACTTCTAACAAATATCTTATGTCTAGCTTATGCATTATATAACGTAAAAGTTGTATAGATAGAACTAATGGATAATCTTTGTAACTAACCATCAGCTACTGTTTCGAAATCTCTTTAGAATTTAATTAAAATACTTGCCATTAAAATGTATATACTATTATGAAATATTTTGTAGTAGTTCATAACCTGTGGTGCAACGAACGAAAAATCGGTGGGAATAACTAATTTTTTTTGTTTTATGCAAAATGACAGAACAACTTCACAAAATACGAAAACCAAACATTACATACATTATTCGCACATCTTCCCTCAGTTTTGCTGTACGTGCTTTATAAATTTTTCAATTCTGTTGCCACTAAAATCGCTCTCGATTTCCTTTCGAGTTCTCTTCAATTCAATCTACTACTGGCAGACATTCTACCGTCGACTACTGCTACATACTAATTATATTTCTAGGCACAAGTAGCATGTACCATAGTGGCAAGATTATGTTATTGTATTCAGGTATATAGCACTAAGGTGATTATTATTATCATCCTAAACAAAATATATAAGATTGATATATGACTGAAGAATAGAATGATACAATATATATCACACAAACACTTAACACTTTAGTTGATTGTAAAAAGGAAAGTTAACGTTACAGTTTACAGTGCCATTCTGAAAAAGTCGTTTATCATTCTCTTAAAAACAACAAATCAATATTCATGATTGAATCACTGATTTAAAAGGAGGTAATCCAATTTGTTTTTACTTGCATTATATATATATATATATATATATATATATATATATATATATATATATATATATATATATATTACACCATAAAAAATTATGTCCATCATTTGGATATCGAAAATAATTTTTTATTAATATACACATATAAAATGAAAGTGAAAAATATTCTTATAAACAACCAACATAAAAACATTTCACTTGTGAATGAAGTTATTTTTTCAAAACAAAGTCAGAATAACGCTGATTGATTACTACCTATAGCTAATGTTGTGTTTATTTAGTTCTTAATGCTTCTTATCAAATTCTACCAACCGATATGTATTAATGACCACTTATCTAATTGACCTGACATCAAGTGATGTGGATAAGAATCACATAGTGATCAATATTAGCCCAGAGGTTGTCAATCTAACCTGTTGACGAGTTTCAACAATAATGAAACCTTGGTGCAGGTTTTAGTGAAGATAGTCTTTAACTATCTAATATCGAAGATTCGAGTTTTATGTCTAAACTTTTTCTCTGATGATTAAACCCAGTAAATGGATAAATTTAATTTAATTTTAACAATGTTCAAATGCATCCTTTCATCTCGTTTATTTCTCATATTGTAATGAAAACTGTGTTTAGAGGATTTCAATTTAAAAGATTGTATAGCATCACAATAGCCCTATGTATTTGACCCATTTTCCTAGAAATCAATGTATTTAGTTTCCCAAATAAATTTTCTTCTTTTCCAACTCGCATAGATGGATTACATTTATAGTTCATAAATCTGTTACATTCCCGAATACAGTAATTTTTTCGTTGTCAATTATATTTTATTCTTTAAACATTGTTATTCATAACTTGTATATTTTGCATTCATTTAAGGGTTTACATATTGCCAATTATTGATGACAAGCTTTTACATCTGTTTCCCTGTATGGGATTGTGTCAGCTTACCAGTTATTGTGAAGTAAGATATGAATTTAGTGGTTACTTAATACTAATCCACTGAATTATGTTTGTTAAAATGCCAGTTTGTTAGTTTTGTATTAGTCAGTCAGTTAGCTACAACGTAGGACCAGGTACATATATGCATTGTTCCAGTTGTTATACCTCATTAGTCTTGAATGTTGTTAGAGGTAGGAGGGTGGTTATTACATCCGGGTCGCCCACACCGTGGAAGGGTTCTTTAGGAGGTGCTTAAAAAAAACTTGGCTAGAAGTGGTCTTAGTGACCTGAGAGCGTGACCGCTGTGCCCAAGGGACAACTGCTTGAGACCGGTTACACACGACCTTGTTGTGAGTAGTTTTCGTGTTAGTTCAATACTTATTAAAACCTTACCGCCGGAGACGGAGATTCGTGGGATAGAGCAAAGTGCGTATTTTTAGGGTCGACCTTTTCTAACGCCACATCTTATGGGAAGACAGCATTATTGTTATTCTGGTCAGCAGCACGACTTTGCCTTCGGACCTTGGATTTGCTGCTTTTAGTTTTACCGTTCTTCAACCGACCTGTCTGGTATGGTTGGACGTTGAGGAATGATTGTTCCAGCCAGAATAGATGGATTGGTTCATCACGATAGGCAAGTTCGACCATCACATTAAGGTAGCAACAACGGTCGGGTAGTTTTGTATACTCTCTTATTAAATAACCATATCTCGAAGGCTTCATATATGACCTTTTATTGATGCCATTTACAAAATATAAATTTGTATTGTAACCGATGTAATTCACTTTTAGATATATACACCTTGATGATAAACAGGTTGAAGAGTAGTCGTTTGACAACATTTTGTATTTTCCATTCAATATATGTTGGGCACTTCATACATACATTGTAAGTAGTAATACATTTATAAAATAAAAATAGTTTATTATTGAGCCTATGACGTTGTAAGCGGCACTTTAAGGATATCAGAGAAAACGCATAGAATCTTGTTTATAAAAATACAGTAAATAAAATTTTACTCAGGGCATACTAATCAATAGATACAAAGTGAACTTCAAAAAGACTTTGTAATTTAGGATCATTAAATAGTGTAACAAGAATAATTCAATTAAAGCTATTGTCACTAATTATTATGCACAAACTGTTCCAGCATAGTTTGTTGTTTAACTTAAATAATTACTCCTAAAAAACTATTACGAAAGCTAATAAACGCTCAAAACACTTTGGTATGTCATTATGAATGATAAGGACTCATCTTCCAATAAATATAAGATAGTTTTTTAGTTATATAAAAGTATTAGATTTATGTATCTATATTAATCTTTAAATAAAACTCAGGTTGTCATATCCTACTGATATTTGTTCAGTGTCTAAGATTAATGAATAAAGTCGAAATGTAGAGATTATCATGAAAGTCCCTTTTCTAATCGTTTAATGTTATGATTTACCATGACAATAAGAATACATTTCGTAAGGGGAGATATATAAGTCATATATAGAGAGCACTTACCTAAGTCAGAAACTTCTCGAACAACTAAACTTGTCAAAAACTCAATCAACGTGTTATTATTTTCATGTAAATAAACCAGTGAATTTGCTAATTCTTCTTTGAGTTTAACAGATATTAATAACGATTCTAACCAGTTCGTTAACAATAAACTATTATTGAGTACAAGCTGAAATGAATAAAGGATTCGAAAAATAAAAAATCATACAACATTCATAGAATAAGATAAAACAATACTTTGTTATTTAGTGCAAGCATATACAGTATAATCTCAGTTTCCAGACATTTTTTAAAAGTAATTTGAACCGAAAAGCGTATTGTTTCTATTCAGAAACATTTTATTAGTTGAGATAATTAGTTTGAACAGATTCAAGGCCGTCAGGTTTTTGTTTATAGCTAGTAATTTTTTTATTTTTCCCGTCTTAAAAATGCTAGCTTAGTAATTAAAATAAGAAGGTGACGAAAGATAATAAGCGATTGTTTTTCGAAAGTCTTCTACATATTCAATTCTATTTTTGGCTTCACAATATAATGAATCTACGTTTTCTAACTCTATATTTAAAAAGGTAACTAACTGAAAGTATAAATACGTGCTTACAAGATATGCTTCCTCATATTATAACTAAATAAATTTCTATTGTCCATCGATGATAATATACTTGTGCTGTTGAAGTGTCATAATCCATTGTTAAACAGTAGGCTGTTTTATTATAAACAAACAGAGAAAAATTCAAAGTCAGCCTGTATTAATCAAGATTCCTATCATTCATGTTACGATTGGTAATATATTTACTTAAATTGAGCATTATCATCATAGTCAAGGTATAATAAAGTGATCACAGAAATGTGCTATGTATTACAAAAACAGGTATTTTACACAAAGGAAATGACAGAACTGCAGATCTGGGTATGATGAATAATCACCTATCAAAGGGTATATTTATCGTAATTGACATGATCAGATCAAATCAAATGTGTATATTTTACATTAATCGTAAACATTTCCTTCAACACAAATTTCTGTTTTTGTCAGAAAAATTAGTATTTTAAAACACTGAAATAAAACAGAACGAATAAAGACGAACCGTTCTTAAAGGCCAATAATTGCGCAATGGTAATACACCAAGTGATTGATAGCGTGCACGAATACGTAATTGTGGAAAATTTGTCTGATCTGTTGTTCCATTATTATAAGAATGATTATGTAATAGGTTTAATGATGAAGAGTTGAGCTTATTTAGTTTTACAGAATTTAATTTATCAAATTGTTGAAAATCTGTGTAAATTGCATCGAAACTACTGAGTAAATTGTCTTGACTTGAAGAATTTTCGATAGGAGGTTGTAAAGTCAACCATGTTTGAATGTCAGTACGACTAGATATTTCGGTAACGGGTATTGTGATGTAACCTATTAATTACAATAATAATAATAATAATAATCAATAAAAAAGAACAAAATCATTCATTTAAACAGATGACAAATTTAGTAAATAATGAAGTGATTAACATAACTCAGCGGTTTAATGGATAGTGATTTATCATTTTGAAGAGATAACTACTTGGTTTAATTATTACTGTGATATTATATTGAACAGAACGAATCACTACCCCAATATTTCAATATTACTCACTACTATAAATTATTTACGATATCTGATGAGTTGATTCCAGGAAAATTTCAGAAAAATAAGTAAGAATTATATGTGATAATCAGGTTATAATTTAATTAGCAGGTAATTGGCCTACAAAAACAACACATTACATTGAGCTCAATGTTAAATAAGACATCTTATTTCTGTGTTAATAATTTGTAAATAAATCTGTAATTCAATTTTAAATTAATTGTATTATGTTGTTGTTGTTGATATTTTTGACTAAGATTTGATCACTCTTGATTGGTAAGTGTAGATCCTGTCCGGATTGCTTTGATTGTCTTTTATGGTACTTCATTTAGCATGATTGTATCAACAATTTGAACACATGAACAGTTAAACATTGGTTATATTTTATAACTGTGCATCATCTGTCAGTCAGTATTCCTTT
The DNA here is from genome assembly GCA_946903255.1 of Schistosoma spindalis. Lineage (NCBI taxonomy): Eukaryota > Metazoa > Platyhelminthes > Trematoda > Strigeidida > Schistosomatidae > Schistosoma > Schistosoma spindalis. The sequence continues at coordinate 22,560,308 of OX336424.1, forward strand.
AACGATTTTTACAATTTCTATATGTTTATTACAGATCCATAACAAATTTCTGACAATATGTAATTTTTATGAAGGAAATAAATATGTGAGCTTAATGTCTGATGGTAGGCATCGTTAACTATTAAGCCACGTCTAGTCCTAATCCAGAGGTTCACATTCTTGAATTGAGTTACCTGGTAATATATGGTGTAATTTTTTCAATAAGATGGAATGATACGACTATCTATGATAGCTTATAAATATTTTTTACGTAATAAATAGAAAAATAAGATAAACGTCTTACCAATTAATTGATTTTGAGTTTTTCTGTTCTTTTTCAAGCTTAGTCTCGATGTCCCAATCCGTCTTGAATCTCTACTGGTTGACCCACCTTCTCGATATAAACTGATTGTCATTACAGAAACATTTGGAAGATTACTAAAATAAATAATTGAGAGTTATAACATGAGTGGACCCCTAAACTTTGGTTTTGTTCATGTGTAAAACAGACGTCCAATCGATTTTAAAGAGTTTTATTAACACTGTGCCAAATTTAAATAATCATCTTTGACTTACGAAGCAAATTAAGTAAAATGCATAAAGACTATAGTTATTTAATTAGATAAGGAATAAATAACTAGTGATCAATTAGCATCAAATTTATTAGTTTTACATCAAAATATAGTTCAGTTGGCTCAAATTTAACAACATATTATTGTAACGAAACAACTGATTTGTGTAAATATTTCAGTGACAGAGATAATTGAATCAACAGTTTAGACGCGGAATATAAAATAGATCCTCCACTTAAAGTTTAAGTAAAAGTTGGTGGCATGAAAAAATATAGGGACGAACTTGGAGGAACTGAATAATCACCCTTAGAAATGTTTGACTATTGTTGACTAATGAGAAAATAGATAATGAAAGCGTTTAGTTTTGATTTTTAGAAAATTAAGATCATTTTACTCCTTTACCACAGTTTCTGAAATTCTAAAATGCATTTTTCGAGAAAGACAATGAAAGCATCACGATTGAACCAGATAGGTTAGAGAACAAACATCTTGAAAATCCTTATTCTGGATTACAAACATTTCCCGTCATCTCAAAATTAAGACGTATTTAGCGATTTTATATGATAGATGAATTTTTCTACTTCACTTTTGAACGAACGAAAAACAAATCACGTATTAAAGGTTTATTATATCTACACTATTGTCACCGGAACATGACATATTTCCTTACCATAATCCTATAAAATGGTTTTCCGAAGCAATCTCATCTATTGTGACTACGTTATTTCTACGTTTTCTTCCATATCACAAAGCAAGCGATTGATATTCAACATACTTATTTGAACTGTTTGCTGTTATCTTAAAATCTCGTTTCAAAAACAGACTCTGTTGATACCTATATTTGATTAGAAGCACTTGTGATCTGATTGAATATATTGGTATAGAATAAGAGTTGTCATTTTAAGTAAATAATATTTAGCCAGTAAGGTTTCCCAATGAGTTACACATTAGATAACAGACAATGAATCAGATAGATATGAAGATGGGTTTCACGAAATAAGTAGGAACAACTAGATGACCTTAAACAATAAAAAGAATAATTATTTGAAGAAAAGTCATTACTATTAATAAGATTACAATAAATATTCAATATCAATCAATAACATACTTTAGATCAAAATCTTCCGCCCAAAATATGCCTGAAACAGCTGTCTTACTGGTAGTACGCGCATACAAAGTTCGATCCAAACAAATATCACAGTAGTAACTTTGAAAAAAAAAAGATGTTTAAGAAAATAATCAAATCTGTATCACTTTTGTTATAATGTAAAATAAAACCAGTAATTAAATTATAGACTGCAAATAGTGAAATCATACATCATATACCCAAATGTAATGCCTATCTTGAGTCCTCAGTAGAATACTTTTTCAAATATAAACACATGATTTTTTCGATATTTAGAAAAACAATAGAAAAATATACAGTAACTAGAATAAATACATTTTCAGGGGCATACTCTCCATACGTCTGCATTATTTTGTACGCCCTACATTTATTTCTAGCTCAAATATTTGATTGCAACATTCCCAGGTAACAAGACTCCTTAACTCAGATGTCTAATATGTCCATCTTCATTCAGATAATGAATTACATCCTAAACTCAACAGATGAATGTTAAAAAGTCAACTTTTGACAGACAATGTTTTTCTTTGAAAAAAAGAAAACAACTGTATTGTATTAACACAAACAAGAAAAGAGCGCAAAACAGAGAAAACCAAGTCCCTCAAGAATGGAATTTTAAAAAAATTTTGAACCCTATGAAACCTCAATATAAACATCAGAATAATTTGATAATATTATCAGTAATATAAATTACTACTTTTTTCCAAATTATCACATGTACTTTAGATGAAATTCTACTTCAGGCATATCCGATGAGAAATTCCTATATTTACTAATTTTACAACCATTTTGAATTAGTGATATAAATCACGTAAGTCTCTTTGGTACACAACATTAATTTAACTCTTATGATGAGTGGTAATGTTGAGTAAATTATTTTACGTGACATAAAAAAGTGAGGATAAAACTCTTGAAGATAATCTAGTGAACTTTTATTTACAAATCAGTATGTTCCCAATATTGTGCGACCATCCCTCATTCCTCAAAGTGAATGACTGTTTCACATCAGTCATGGTTTAATTTCACGAGTCACAGCTTCTCAGTAGAACTCTAGTAATCGGATCTGGAAGTTGTTCACCAGTGTGTAAATGATTATTATTTGCACAGGGATTTTGTGGAGATTATTGGATTTTTTTAGCTTACATGACAGACTGATCTTGACAAGGCAACAACTGAAAACCAGACAGAGCTGGACAGCTGTTTTGTACTGGTAGAATTACTAATCGTAGAGACAATTTCTAATAAAAACCATAATGATTCCAATTGTAGAGTTAGAACAATGTAAATTCATAAGTTTCAGTGATGGTTTTCTACCTAGTTAAGGTATTAATGTCAAAATGTTCAGAGTTAAATCACAAAAATGAGCTTTAAAAGTTTCAGAGCAAGGTGTACGGTTAAACAAAATGAAAATGGATATTTTTGGTTAACTACCTTCAATAAATGAATGAAATTGATAAAACTCGGAGGTTCTGTGTCTATCAATATCCTACGAATTGCAATGATAAACAATAATTAATGAGATTATTCCTCTAAAACCCAGTAGATGTCCCACGTTTATCAGCCTTCCTTATGTACACATAAATTTTTCAAAGTCGTTATGAGAGGAATAAAGAATGAATACACGTTTAATTTAATCATAAACCATATGACGCTGTAAAAAGTAAATTAGCTATGCGAGCTTCTTTACAGTAATAAAATTACTCGCTTATCTACTTCACCTTCACCAAATATCAATCAGTCAAGCGCAATGTAGAATGTGGTAATAATGTACAAAAAATGGATCCACCTTTGTCATTACAAACAATTTTGTGCTATCCCATTCAAAGTCTTTAACCATTGATTACTATGATCATAAGAACCTCAACCAGGTAATCTGCACATACTTATATGGCTCAGTTCATCATCCAGTAATTTAATGTATTGATAACATATCATGCTTTCGTTACCCCTAGCTTTCTTCTGACCTACTCCTACACTAGATAACATAGAGCGTCAAGGTAGGCGAAGAACATAACACATGTCGCAACTACCGTAACTGATGAAGACTCATCAGCTTATCAATAGATTTTCCATCAATACCTATTACCCTATCCCTTCATTTTAACCATTATTATACTACTTAACAAATCCCTTGGAATGTTAGATAATTGAAAAATCACCCTAAATTGTGCTGAACTTCTCAAATAATCTATTTTCATGTAATAAAAGTGAATTTTTTTGTTCAAAGTTATAAAAAGGCTTCATTAAAATAAAAGATTAGTTGTTTTTTTGTTTGATAAATTTATTTTATCTACTTTATTGTTATCAGTGGATTTCAGTTTGGTTTTCAATATGTATTATGTCATCCCCTGAAGACTAAGAACGTGTATTATACAATTGGAATATGCCAGAAGGAAGATAGTGACCAAATAATTTATTTCTGGTAACATTTAGTTTAAGAATATAAGGTTTACTAGTTGGATGTGTTGAGTAGATCAACCTCAACCACGAAAAGCTATAATAAGAAGCGAATTTCATGGAATAAAATGAATCTGAAAAAAAGATATATCATCTTTTTAGTTAACATCAGGAATTGATCCTATTTAAACAATCATTAAAACCAGTAAGCTGTGAACAACTGTCTGGTTCTGGTTTAGAACTCCTCAATGGTTATCGTCCAAGACACTCTTGAGGATCAAGCCTTTTACCTTTAAACCAATGAGCTGACGCTCAGTGAATTTCACGTTTAAATATTAATACATTTGCAATATTCCACAAACATCTGATGTTATCGGTGGTTGACTGTCTCATCTGCCCATGATTTTACCAATAGAATCCAATGATTATTACGAACCTCCTATACAGCAACTGAAACAATTTACATGTAAATATTTGTAGTACGAGTTTTGATTTATCTTAATTGTTTAAATATGTTTGTTGATACACATTAAAATATTGTTGATCTATGTGTTACAATTATTTTGAGAGTATAAAGAAACAAAGTTTGTAAACTCCTTATAAAAAATCATGACATTATCATCTGCAAATAAATTTAAAACTGTCTTTTCGAAAAAAAATGATTGACGGATGGTGGTTAAACTATTTCTTTATTTAGTCTATATGAAATAAAAGTGACTGAATAGATTTTATTATTTTAGCGTTCATCTAGTCTTTCTAGTACGTAAATTCTTTCATTTAAGAAAACTGTTATAAAGTAAGCTGGATAAAATGTATTCTAAAATGATTCCCCTTAAATATGGTATACTTCAAATCTATGTCTGGATGAAAAATCAATCAATTATAATTACAGGTTATGAATCAAATAAATGAAAGTAATTATTTACTAAAATTCTAATTGAATCGTATTATGTTATTCAGTAAGCGGTGAGACAATATTTATCTAGGACACTAATACCCATCAAGAACTAGATGAATGAGAAATTGCAGTGAATTTTAAAAATATATGAAATATACAGGTATTTAACCAATGATGACTTTATACTGTTATACTTGTTTATTTGAAGTAAATTATGACCAATATTGAACTTAGAAAGTAGTGAGTCATTAGTTATAATTTTAAAGCTATGTCAAACAGAACGTACCATGCATACCCATTAAACATTGATTCAATCAAAGTGATATACTATCTGAAATAAGTTCAAGCCTTGAACCAGCCTAAAAACTTGTCAGATAAAGGGTATTACATCAATCATGAAATTATTTTATAGACGATAAATAACTACAGTGACTATTGGAATTTATGAATAGATGTGCAAGAAATGTTGAACACGTCATATGATAATTCAAATAATATAACTCTAGGTAATGTTGTGAAACTATGACTTCATAATTGCCTTTAATGATATTTTTATGCTCAATTTATTATCGTCGCTAGTACTATAAATCCCATAAGTTATTGGTATTTTGTGAAATATTGCACTTTTTTTTAATGTATAGACTAAAACCAATTAGCTGCTGTTTGCCTCTCTTTTTAGCTTCATTTTTTAGAAGGAAACACTCTACGGAATTCTGGAAATAATACTTTTATCTCCATATCACCAACTTGATAACTCTAAAAGATCATGAGACATACATCTGTTACTGTATCCTGTTTGTGGCTTGAAATACAGCTTAAAAGATTAATTAAAATTCATTGCATACATTCGAGCAATGTGCAATTTGAAGAACGATACTATGTGACCGTCCTTGATGACAACTAATAGTGCACTTCACTCTATGTACATGTTAATTATACTACTATTATTATTTTCAGTATTACTACTTTCATTTTAAGAAGACATACTAAATAGAAAAGATCAATTCTTTCCCTAACCAATGATGAACTGAATGTAACGAATAGAATCTGGAATGAAATCGAGAGTTAGTTTTGTTGATATTATCAAAAACTAAACAACGTTTCCCTACTTCCCACATTTATCTAGTTAATATCAGCTCATTATGAAAGCTTACTATATTCGAAACTATTAAATGATCTTGTAAACACTTAAGAAAATAAAATAATTCGCCTAGTTAAACATCAAAATTGAAAATCAAATCGTTTTTGTTTTTTTACAAAAAAGCAGACGAGAGAAAAGACAAAATTAAATATTTAAAATGACCATACATGAATAAATTGTTTCTTTAATTACTAAGTTACGAAAATGTTTTTAACTTATTATGTAAAATTAATGTGAACAAACAACTGTTTCGCTTTTTACTTTCACTTAACAGTTCGACATAGATAAGCTAGTATAATCACAAATATATATAACAACTATTTTAACAATACCACAATTCTTATTACATTCTAGCTATTAAAAACATAATTCACAGGGTATTGTTTGCTTGTATCTCCCCATTATTGTTTAGGACTGCAATTGATCAGTCTCTTATTGGCAAATGTGTATCCTGTGAAAACTACCTCTATATTACCTCAATTTACAAGTATTATAAGCAAAAATGGATAGTGGCTAGCAGTGGAATCCAGGATGCGCGTTTCGTCTTACTTGGGACTCGTCAGCTGGGTGCATCTGCATCCTAGAGTTGATGTTCACTCCTGTACTCGAACAAGAGATTGATCAATTGCAGTCCCTAACAACAATCGGAAAATACAAGCAAACAATACCAAGTGAATTAAACTTCATCCAATTGCACAAGCACATGGCTATCAGGACTCATTAGTTAAGTGGTTAACTCAATGACGTTTGAAGCAAACGGTACTGGATTCGAGTCCCGGAGTGAAAATTAACTCTGAGGTGCAGGTACATCCAGCTGAAGAGTCCCAAATAGGACGAAGCGCTCGCCCTGGATTCCACTACTAGTCACTATCCATCTTTATTAAAAACACAATTTTAAAGTATTTTGTGACATTATATTATATTAAATTGATATATATTCATCCAAAATAAACTGAAACGGATATTTAAGTTTATTAAAACAAACTAACATGAATATGACTTAGGCGAACTTCATTTTACTATTCCGGTGAGTCATTCGTAATATCAACAATTATTAAATTTGTAATATGAATGAAGTTTGAAAGTTTCTATCACCCATAAATTATATATATTCGGATAGACAAAAGGTAACTTTAAGTTTTGAATTATGATATTCACGAGAGTAATATACAACGTAGCTGAACAATTTTACAAAAATCATGTTTTCAGGTAAATAAAGAGTATGAGGACAAAATTTTAAAAATCATAACATCATTTACATTTAATTCCCAGACAATCGCATAACACCACTTGTAAATGGATAGCTCGGGAAAACCGAATAGTATTATTGTAAAATTTAAACAGATTTTACATGTTTTACTTGAGATCATGAACTCATTAGTGTTAGATCACCACTGAAAATCTGGAAGGACTGATCTATCGTTATGTCCCAATATGGGGCTCCTCAGCAATGCGCAACCATAATTTTACATGACTAATGAATCTAATAAGGTCTTATTCAGATTATTGTGCATGTAACTAAGAAAATACAACATATAAATTCTTCCTTATGGATACATATGGTTTAACTTCACGACCATTAAAAGGAACCGAATAAATTTTTAAGAATCTTTATATTGTTCCTTTTTAGGGTTGTAACTTTCGTCATGAACTAACATACGATGTGATGCAAAAGTGTTTTATGGTCAACTAGATCGATGAATTTTCATTATAAATACGAGAGTCACTATCTATTTAGTTTGTCCATAGAATAGAATAGTATCACGTTAAGGTAGGAATTCAGTGATAAAGTTGATTTCCCTGTTGTATTCAATCTACGGAGACCAAAGTAAAGATTTATTATGTTAAACACTATCATTTTTACTGTATGGTAATTTTTCTTTATGACTTTAAACGTCTTGCGAAGTATACAAAATTATCTCTACTACTTCTTATACCTAAAACTCGAGTTCTTGTTTCTGGTTAGCTCCTTCCTACGCTGAAAATTTCCCTTTTTTTCGTTTACTGTTCTATTATTCAGTTTAAGGGATATTACCTTAATTAAACTGTTTAAATTCCTTTGGATCTCAATTAAGTTTGTTTGGCTTTTATCTAGTGACAACCAAACCAAGAGAATAGATACAACTATCAACTATACTTATTTAAAGCATTAAGTGTTTTGCCAGATGACAGTGTGAATGAAAGATATATAAATAATCGCGAATCGATCGAAGTTAGATATGCAAATGCTAGGATACTAACTTAGTAATATAAAGGACAAACGATGGTCTAGGTATGATTCCCCATGTTATTGTAGATATGTACTGTTGAGGAGTAATGCACTTTTTTATACTGCTTTCTGGTTTTCAATGGTTATTTAATGTAGATCAATCCGTTATGTAAGTTAGAAACTTCAACAATTTACACAAACCCATGATACATACAAATTTTTATTTGCTAAAAACTGATAACATATTATCGATGTTCCCTAAACAATAACTACCTGAAACATAGAATCATGAGTACATAACATAATTAATCTGCCACTTAACGACTGGTTGAGAAACTTTAAAAAATATAAGTAGTTAGCATCCATAATTAAGTGAGTGATAATACAACATACCGACTATTCATTTTCTTGATGTTACTCATATTTTAAATTTTTATTTCAGGAAATAATTCTGCAGGTAACAGCAATAAATGGTCAAAATATTTCTATTCAATTAAACAATAAGACAATCATCATCATAAATAATTGGCATATTAATGAATTTTAAATTCAAAAGAAAATAGTGTACAAATTACCGGCGCTTTGGTGGGATATTTCTTGCTTCTAAAATTGATAATCTTAAGGAATTTTCCAGATGATATTCATTCTCCAAATTGGGTTTTGCTGTTCTTCGAAGACTGAAATTAAAATGTTAAAAATATGTTAAACCAGAATGAAATCATAAATTATTGTTCCACAATTACCGCTAAATATAATAGAAATTCGCTACACAAATACAGCATTAGTCTGGAAAATGAACTATTTAGGACAAGAAAAATACATGAAATATTATAGCTAATACTCATCAATAAAACGTACTGAATTAGAATTATTTTCATGCCCATAAAACCGTTTTCAGAGAGCTTAAGAATGTATGGGAGGAAACTTGATTTACTGATTTTAACAATCAGGTTTCGATTATTGTAGATTTAAAATAGGAGTTAGCGATATAAAAGGTCGTACTCAAAAATATATTTAAAAAACGCATTTCTGCATAAGCACTAGTGATAGAGTTTGACTATCTACACCAAAACATAAGGTCTAAGATAGTGAAGATTTTCAGCTCAGGTGGATGATTTTGGCTCTTCTCGAATCTGCTGTGTTTTAGATGAACATTAACACTCGCCAACCACCTAGCCACTGCTTTAAGTCGTACAGAACCTATACCATATCTCTTGTTATCGGGGAATAAATGTTAGAGAGCGTATAATTCTAGGAGAATCTAACTAAGGATTCCCTTTTATCTAAATATATTTTGTTGTTTTTCTCTGACTATATGAACCATTGAATTCATTATAAGTCTTCAACCTTCGTTTGTTTACAATCTTCTATAAATCCGAGGGTATTATAAGCGTCCTCATCCATAATTTCCCATTTAGTAGAATGGGTGAAATAGTAGAAAATGCAATCAAAAAAGCTTTACAGGAAAAAGATATACATAAGCGTATAGGCTATACATTACAGGAATCTGGTTACGAAGTAAACATGAAAAAATAAATAAGGAGAATAATCAGCTAAAGACACAAAAGTAGATAAATTAAGTTCATTACTGTTATGATAGCTAAATTAAGACATCTAACCTATAAACTTCACTTGCTTATTTTTAAGTCACATTCATTTATCCACTTAACTACAAAACACTTTTGCATTACATCGTATGTTAGTTCATGATGAAAATTACAACCCTAAAAAGGAACAATATAAAGATTCTTAAAAATTTATTCGGTTCCTTTTAATGGTCGTGAAGTTAAACCATATGTATCCATAAGGAAGAATTTATATGTTGTATTTTCTTAGTTACATGCACAATAATCTGAATAAGACCTTATTAGATTCACTAGTCATGTAAAATCTGTTTAAACTTTACAATAATATTGTTTTGTTTTTCCTGAGTTTCCATTTACACTTGGTTTTATGTGACTGTCTGGGAACTAGATGTAAATGATGTGCTTTACTTTTATCGAAAAGGTTTTGCATATTAACTTAATCATACAAGTAGTCCCATTAATTTTTCCGGTTGATTGTATAAAAATTTCAATAATCTTCAAATATTAATTATGTATATACATTTGAAGTATATCAAAATTCAAAACTCCATGCATCGAAATAAAATGAACGAAGTGAATAGAAATACACTTATCCTTTCTGACTGCATTCATTAGATCAGTATTATGTTTACTTAACAGCCAATCTTAGTCATATATTGTTTCATGTACTTATAATTTGTTATGTGCTTCTCATGAAGAAATATTAATTATAGGTAATTATTAATTAAACTGACTTTGAATGAAGGCTCACGACTGTTGTTGCTTCTATGACGTGGTGGTCGGGCTTGCCTATCGTGATGAAGCAACTGAGCTATACTGGCTGGAACAACCGTTCCTCAAGGTCCTACCATGCCAGACAGGTCGGTTGAAGAGCGGTAAGACTAAAAGCAACAAAACCAACGTCCAAAGGCGAAGTCGTACTGCTGAATGTACATAAGTGTGACAGCAGTAAGGTGTTTCCTTCAGACAACTAGCATGACAGCGATGCTGCCTTCCCACAAGGAGGGGTGGGGTTAGAAAAGGTCGACCCTAAAAATGCACACATCGCCTTATCCCACGGTTATGCGTCTCCGGCGGTAAGGTTTCAACAAGTACGGAACTAACACAAAAACTACCCATAAAAAGGTCGTGTGTGACCAGCCTCAGGCAGTCACGCTCTCAGGTCACTATGACCACCTTTAATCCAATTTCCTTTTCAGGTACCTCCAGAAGAACCTTTCCACAGTGTGGGTAACCTGGAAGTGATAATCACCCTCATACATCTAACAGCACTTAAGACTACTGAATGAATAAGGGCTACTGTAATTATTAATTTTGTAGGATTCTGGAGCAGATATACACTGCATAATATTACTAGATAAATAAGGCGGGAAAATACTAGTCAGTCAAAATAAAATTTCATGGGTTTCGATTGTTTAAAGTAAAATTTAAAAAAAAACATTTTCCTCTGAATATAGTAGAATCTATAGACAAGTGAAAATGTAAAGAAATCTGCTCTAGATTAACACAATTTTTACTGCTAAATTATAATTCCCAACGAATTCTTGTTACAAAGTCAGTCAGTCAGTTCTCAAAAGCATCATACAACATCGGACACATATTCATCGATTCAAGTTGACACATCATATTAGTAAAGCGAAAAGAAACGATCAAAATAGAATAGTTGAAATACTAGCAGTATGAGTAGTAGTAAAGAAAACTAAGCATAGTGAAATGACATTTCTACCTTACATTAAACCAAACAATTAATTAATTTATAAATGTAGGGTTGTAGAGATTGTTGAGTTTCACTGAAATTATAAACCGATCAATGTTAAACCATCAGTGAAAATCTGGAAGTACTGGAAGATGGTTACGCAATACCATGGATCGATTGAAGTTAAACATTAACACCGTTGGATTCGGGTTCAGTAGTTAGGTCAAGCGTTCACAAGCAAAGCCAAAGGTCCTGCATTCCATTCCCGCACGCGGGGTCGTGGATTTACACTTCCTAGGAGTCCCTTACTAGAACGAAATGGCCATCAAGTACTTCCAGGTTTCCAATGATTTAGCATCGACCGATTCACGATTTCGGTGTATTTAATTAATGTTCAAATTTGAAGTGAGAATACTAATGTCAGTGTAATCTATTAGTTATGCCTATCGAAAATATTTTACACTAACAAGATATATACTGTATCACAGATCACAAACCTGCTTTGAAAACTGAATAAACAAATATTAGAAAGAAGTTTTAAAAAATCGATTCCAGCTCGGATATAAAAGAACTCATATAATTACCACCAACACACTTCCTCGATCCAGTTTTAATAAATACACATACATACTATTGTTATTTGTAACAAATTCTATATTTCTTTTTTCAGAAACACAAGTAAATTAATCAACTGTAATGATGTAATTTTATTATTCATTTCAACTAGTTTTGTATATTCACAAATGTATATATATATATATATATATATATATATATATATATATATACATATGAATAGTTTACGACAAACAACATGAAATTTTCTAAAGATGAACTATCCCTTCTACCACTTTTTTATGTTTATTCTTTACCGGTTAACAACAACAACAACCAAGTAAATAAATAATGGATGTGTTACATACAAACAGGATATAGTTTAAATGACCTGAATATTCATCTATAAATATATTCATATGTAGTCATATGTGAGTATATATATATATATATATATATATATATATATATATATATATATATATTCATGGATGCATGTGTCTCATGTTTCAATATATTATCCATGTGCAGTTTTCACTCCAAGGTCAGTGAACAATTTGGTCATTGATCAACATGTAAGAACGAAAAAAATTGATTATATGTTTAACAGTAATGAATCCAAAAGAATGGATAATGTTATTATATATATATAACATGAACACAACGGGAATCCTTGAATGAAAAAGAAACAAGTAATTGTTTGAAATTGTGTACAATGATTTCAAGAAGTACCATAGATAATTTATATTATTTAGTAACTAAACATTAATGGATACACTCAATATCTTGATTGATTTAATTTACTGTCAAAACTGAAATAGATTTGAATAAGAAATTTTTAACTGTTACAGAATTCAAACCATTAATATAGAAATAAACTATTTTAAGACATAAGCTATAAGAGATCGAGTGGAGTAGAAATTAAATTAAGAATACTAAAATATACAGATTTTAAAAATAATAAACCCAGTATTCTAGAAATTACTCGTTAGGACTTTAAATGTATCTATGTTTAATCTAATTAGAATAAAATTGATGTCATTCATTCAAATCCAGATCAGTATAACAGCTTCATGAAAATTTTTTTTACACTATTATAGTCTTATTAGATTTTGTGAATTTTAGAAAGGCTGTCAATTTCATGCTTAACAGTATTAAGCAAATCTTAAATATTTGTAAACAGTTAAATGTTAATGTTATTTATAAGACGTGATAAAACATTTAATGAGCTCATAAAGTTAGCTCAAGTTCTATGTTCCTATGAATATTTCAGTCAAAATTCTCTACTGTTAATTCAATCAAGTAGACTTGGACTATTTGCAATTGTATGAACAAGTCTATCTACTAGGGCAAATAAAGTTATACACATATATACTTTCCGAAATATCCACAGCTTCATTAGCCCTGATGGATTGATATCTAACAAAATATTTTCATGAACTGAAATAGCTCTCTTGGCCTTTGATGACCTGAGTCACTTGTGACGTAAGCAAGATGTCCGTCTGCTAACGAAAGAGTTAATAAACTTATCAGTAGTCTTCCCAATACTACTCTATGACTGTAAAATATGATCCACAACCCTATACTGATAAAAGCAGAAGACATGCGTAAGATGAAGAGTTTTGATCATGTGCTTTGAAACACTACTCTATGTTTGAAATACACCGAAATACAAACGTTTTCAAAGCAGTTTCAGGGACAAATAAATTTTGTTTGCTATAAACCTATCTGGAAAAATCCCACAACAGTGGTTAAAAAACCGTCTAAACTATTTGCAAGAATTCATATGTATTGGGTGCCTGAATCTTCCTATTGATGTTTTGAACGTCACTTGATCAGTCCCTTATAGGCATACATAGATCCTTTGCAGATTGCTTCGATATTGTCATTCAGTTACAAACACTATAAACAGAGATGACCTTAAGATAGAACAGACAAAGGTTATTATCAATAAATCGATTGAACAATGAATTGTGTGCATAATATTCAGCTAAAAATCAATATATGAAAAGCATAAAGAAAATGATTTTCATAGTTAATAATAAACGAATCCGTGAGATAAACTATTTACTATAAATTTCATCAATGGTATCAGTTAATTAATTATGGATGATATGAAAGTAGCCTTCGTTAAATACCAACTCATTATTCAAACCAGTGAGTGTAAGGAATAACTGACGCCAATAGAATTTGACTTGGATTTCACTATTTAATGTTGATTAAGTAATATAAAAAAAAAATAGTTTACTGGTGATATGTTTGTAACTGTACTACTAATATTAATCAAAAAACTGTAATATTGAAGTTTTGAATTAAGCAATCTACGTAGGAACAAAGCACAATAGTAAATAGAAATGTAATATAAAAATGTGGTGTCAAAGTAAACAGCAAGATATATTTATAAATTCACAGCCTAACTGATTAGTTAAAACAAGAAATCTGAAACATCTATTCAATATGAGAGAATTTTAAAGACAACATAACAAAAATCTGTTGAAGGAAATAAGCAATAGATCCACCTACATGATTATCACCTGTAATATTACACGGTCTTCAATTTCCGATATTTGCTAATCATTAAATTCTTAAGCAAATAAAACTAATTAGGTAATAAAATTAAAGAATAATGGGATATCTCAAGTTGACTAATTCAATGCTTCATTTGCTTTATTCACTTGACATTGCAAATTGAGGTTTACATTCATTTATAATTTAAAGCAGTTGTCTTAATTATTGTAAAAAAATATCCTAACTTACCCTAACCGATTCTCGATTGGTTACTTCATCGAACAATGTAGCAGTATTATGTATCGTATGTATATATCACATCACTAAGGTCTAAGGTTAAAAGCAAATTTTCAAGCAAATAGAATGAAAAGAAATAAAATTTTGTTCTCATAAATTAATTCTTGCTTGACATTCTAGTGTATAAAAGTTGTAAAAGGAAGACATCCACTCTCCTGTAACTAAGTCATATTTTAAACTATTAAGTTAAATGACTCTTACTTCTAAACCTACGGTTATTGTTAGCTAAGAAATGCAGATCCATATCGGTTGTAAACTCATGAAATCTTTAATCTATATGTTCATACAATACTCTAAATTATATCTACTGTTCAGTATTAACCTTTGTATAATAAGTAAAATATATTTCAAATGAAAATACAATGTTTATTCCTTACAATGAATTACTTAAACATTACATATGTTGGAAACGCCCCAATCAAAGCGAGATTGACATAAGTTGGTTGATAATATGGTGAAACAATGTTAATATTAGCATTAATCAGTAAAGTAGGGAATAAAAGTGGATTTCGACACAACAAATTGCACTGAAAAAGAGTTCATTAGGAAAGCTGATATCAGTGGTGAAAACTTTTCAACGAATTTAGTACATTCGAAATATAAATATAGTGCAATTTTTCAACTCCATAAAACTGTATTTAATGACTAAACTATTCAACTGAAGGATAGTTCGTTAGTCAATTTGCCAACTAGAATTCAGAACAGACTATTCTTTGTAAACATGTAAACAAATATTTAAGATATATGTTTACCTCTTCTTTTTCAGATGGACCATTAAAATATATGTAACCATCTTTAAGGTTTCCGTAATTTCAATAGAATTTAAATTGAATATTATTATTTTTTTACTTTAAAGCCTAACACTTTCGTCACTAAACAGATGGAATATATTAAAATTATCTGATTGAGTAATATGATTTATAACGAGTAAAATAGAAACACTAAACAATTAACGTTTTCACTGGTTGAAATCATGAATCCATTGAAGCTAGACCACTATGGAAAACCTGAAAGCACTGGACGGCCGTTTCGTCCTAGTATGGGGCTCCTCAGCAGTGCGCGTCCACAATCTCGTTCCTCGCGAGATCCGAACCCAGGACCTACCAGTCTCGAGCCAGGCATCTAACCAACTAGACCACTGAGCCGGCATCCAACGGTGTTAATGTCTAACTTCAATCAATCCACGAAGTTGCACCGTCCAGTGCTTCCAGGTTTTCCATGGTGGTCTAGCTTCAATGGATTCATGATTTCAACCAGTGAAATTTCTAAAATCTCCACACAATCCCTTCTGATCATAATCATCTGCTCACTAGTGACTGACTTCAAGAGATACTCCTGAAGTTCTAGTGAGAAGCCTTTACCAGTGGAGTTCAACCAGGTCTGTTGTGAGATATCAGCCCACTGAAGACAATGGTGTACGGTGGCGCAATTTCGTGGATTGGTTGTAGTTAGACATTAACACCGTTGGATACCGGCCAGCTCAGTGGACTAATGGTTAAGCGCCTGGCGCGAGACTGATAGGTCCTGGGTTCGAATCTCGCTGGGAGCGGGATCGTGGACGCGCACTGCTGAGAAGTCCTATACTAGGACGAAATGGCCGTCCAGTGCTTTCAGGTTTTCCACGGTGGTCTAGCTTCAATGGATTCATGATTTCAACCGGTGAAATTTCTAAAATCTCCACACAATCCCTTCTGATAGTTAACGTTTTGCCTATTAGTTCCCAACTTCAAACAGATGGAACAATGATTTGCTATAAAAGACAACTAAGTCGATAAATAATACCGTATAACAACTTCGTATCAATCATATTACCGATCAAATAAGTACAATTGAACCTCAAGTGTCTATATAGTCGGCTCATGGAACTATGTAAGAAACTTCAAATATTAATCTGATCTTCTAAACGAAGAAAGGTTAATAGTATTCTTACTCTTATATAATGGGTATAGCTGACAATGTATTGAGTAAATATAATAAGTTAACAGTAGGAATTCTAGTTTTCCAATAGACAAAAATACTGTCAAAAAAATTTAAGACCTTAGATGAATAATAATAGTATACAACAAAGTATAAAAGTGATCCGGTTTGTTATTATGAGGATAAATGCATTCAACTGAATAAAATCATAGGTATTATAATGACTAGGAACCTATACCATTAAAAGCGATTACATGTTTACTTTCTGAATATGTTGAGAAAAGGATAAAAATCAATATTCTACTCCAGAATTAAAAAGTTTGTTGACAGCTTAATCCAATCTGTACAATAATATAAAGTTCACCATGAATACGAGGATATTTACAGTGCTTTTTAAACTCGGGCAATGAAAATCCTATTAACGTAATTATTTACTTGACTAACATTATCAGTAAAGAGTTAGGTTCAAGTTGAACTTACATATATTTCTTACTGTCAGGAAGACCAATTTAATATAAATACCAATGTAGAATCTATATGATTTGCAAAAGTATCATCATCTACATACCTATTTCTTTCATCAAAAAACAGAGCTAAAGTGTTTTTATAACGAAATGTGACAACTAACAATAAAAATCAAAAATACACTTCACTATTTTTTTAAATTTGACATGATTATTTCCTGCTTATTAGAAAATTAAGCTAGATAAAGCCTTAATATATCATGCTATTATGTAACGAATTAAAGATAGAAAACATCATACATATGTTTCACGATACAATGACACATACATATGGATAGTGCCATACATTTAACATTTCTGATACTGGATGTAAAGCTTCATTTGCAGAAAGCATATTAGTTAACTAATATTATCCTATCCAAAAATATATTGGTTGTTTTAGATCTTCTCATTGATGTTTAGGACTGAAATTGATCAGAGGAAGTGTGGAAAATTCTGCTAGAAATTATTCTTCGTGAAAGAAATTTTTAAATGTCTGAGTTTGGTATTATCACTATAAATCTCTTGATGAAGAATTAAATTAAAATTAGGGAAATTTCAAATATCTAGTTGATATTACGTGAAAATGTCTTTGCTCTTATGGAGCAAGTTGCATTGGCAGATGTTCAAGGAATTTTTACAATCGGGCTCGGGAGCACCTCCTCGTATGGTTAAGCAAAGTTGTAGTCAAAACGGTTAACAGCTCCATTTTAGACCATCTAGTTCAAACAGAACATACAGCCAACATGGAGCAATCTTTTGCAATAATCTATCGTGTTAACAGTAGTCTACCTAATTCCGTCAGACTGCGAATCTTACAGACGGCTGAAGCAATTGCTATTCGAATGAAAAAGCCAGAGCTTTGCATCCAAAAGAAATATGTTCAGCCAATCTTTTTACCCTGGCCAACTTTGGTGACATAATTTTATTAATGTTCATTTTATGTCCCAAACTTATTATTATTATCTTTGCCATTGTTAATATCGTCTTAATCACTGTTATAATTATTATATTACACTCGATAACCCTTTTTGAGGAATTTATTCAGTATCCACCCCTATCTACTATATCTGACCTAATTCACATTATTCTACATATTACGTACTTTCTCTCTCACCCCATGTTGACCATATTTATTCTGATCATTTATCGTACAATTTCATTTCACTTATAAACTGAGTCAAGTTAACACTTCATATTAGTCAGCCCCAACATTAACGATCTGATTTGATTTTATATAACAAACAACAATTCTTAATTTACATATTACAATTTCAAATGATGTACTCTGCCTTAGATCTCGCCAATTTTATAGTGATCTTGCTATAGTTCAATATTTAAAACATTAAACAATGGCTTACATTAAGTCATAAATGCAATTTTCTACTCATTGAAATATAACAAAAAAGTATATTTATTATTCATTTATAAAGAGATTTTAACTTGACCGATAATCACATAGGTGTTTATTCTATAATTATGAGCTAAAAACAGATTTTATCAAGGCAACTAAAAAGTATACCATAATCTTTTGCTCTAAAAATATTACCAAATTATGTGTCGTATGATAAATAGTACACAGATTGGATATTGAATCTAACGTTTTGAAGTGATTAAATATTGTTTTACACTATTTTAAGTGTCGAGTAAATGATCAAGTCATTTTAGAAATCGAATTTGATAATTCCTATTCTTAGACAAAACAACTTAATAAGTCCACTAAAATATAATAAGCGAAACACTATAACACCAAACATGGATACTGTAAAATAACCCTATTAAACTAAGTTAATCAATTCAAAATAGTTTTAAATGATCAAAATCAGGATGTTCTGAATAACATCAAAAAAAAATTCTTACTTTAATGAACCAACCCATAAATCATTATAGTGTTTCCGTGATACCTCCGTGAGTGTAATTGAAGATGACGTTTTCTGAAAATAACTCACAGCTTTTCTTTTTCCCCAAAAACCTGGAAAAAAGTCAATTAGTTGTCTAGCATATGAACGAGAATTAGCTGACGGTAAAGACCGACTTCCATATTCAAGTTCATTTAATACACGACAACTATCATATGATGACACAGTGATAAGAGAAGAATAAACTACTCCACAAGTATTTTTATCACATTTATCTTTATAAGGTTCCATATCAAAAATATCATTAGTGCTGAGGCTCATGGGATTTTGTTTAGATTTCGATTCCAGTGTAAATGTTTGTTTAAATAAATAATCATTAGATTTAATGTCATTCAACTGATCATTTATTACAGTGGACATCTCCAGGTTATGAATAAAAATTCTTTAATACATATAAGAAACGCTTTGATACATGTTTAAGAATAAATTCATTGTCACTGTTACAGTAAACACGTGGCTTATCCATATGACATTCCACATAAATTGTCGGATTAAATCAGCCTGATTATAAACCAACTTAAAAAATTTAACCAATCATGTAATGACAGTTCAGTCAACCAAATAACTTTAGTCTCCACATAAAAATATTATTGGTTGAGATAATCTGTGTAGTAAAGGTGTGTGGGAAATGTTAATGTCTACACAATTGAATACACTTTTGCATTTAGTTGACTGTTTAAGTCGGATAATTTAATTGAATAATTTTTAACTACATATCCACATGTGACAGTTGTTAGCTCGAAGTTATTTACAATTATTAGTTAATAAGCATGCCAAAAATATGACACTTTACTTTTTATAAAAATGGAGTTTACCTTTTTATCCATCTAGCACGTGATTCCAAACTCTCTGTAGCAAATATATGAGTGAATAAAGTTTTATCTTCTAAGCATA
Organism: Schistosoma spindalis; assembly: GCA_946903255.1. Lineage (NCBI taxonomy): Eukaryota > Metazoa > Platyhelminthes > Trematoda > Strigeidida > Schistosomatidae > Schistosoma > Schistosoma spindalis. The sequence goes on from OX336424.1 coordinate 22,580,502, forward strand.
CATTTTTTTCTATAGAAGGCATTTGTACAAGTGGGCCAGTAAAAACAAAACAAAATGGACGACCACCAGTTAAACTTTGATGTATTGTGCTAACATTGATTTTACCAGGTTGAGCAAGAGAATATACAAGTGTTGAACTAATATCACATTTACTATTATTATACTTAAAATCAGTATATTGTAATGATGAAGTACTTGGAAACAGAGAATTTCTTGTAATTGAACAGTTCTGAAGTGAAATATCTTTATTGGGATTGTAATAGCTGAAAGGGGATAAAACATTTTCGTAAAATTCAATACTCAAAAACAAAATGAAGAATAAAATAGTATGTTATAAGATGGATATAATTTTCATACATTTTCCTGAATCAGTGAATACATTAAATAATTATTAGTGGGTTAAAATAACCTAAAATACATTTAATTAAAGATTTTTGTTATTGATTAGGTGGTCCTATGTACTTGAACACAATCTTTCTCACAAAACATAATCCATAAATCATCAGCAAGTCATGATAGACATAGATCATGGGAAAAATGTATCTGGGTGCAAGTTTCCGTAACACATTGGCACAACCAGATAAATCTAACAACACAAATGACAAATAAGTAGGAATAATGTAATAGCAATGGTTATAAGAAAAGCAAAATATTGAGAACACGGTAGAAAATAACCAGATGAGTGATTTATATAAAGGAATAGTGAAAATCAAGATTTGGAGTAAAATAAAACGTGAATACATCTACTTCACTTTCACTAATTCTGGACCACATCACTTAGTGGTCTGCATTGATAGGTCGTGACGCTTGTGTGTCCACCAAATTGATGGTCTGGAACTATCTACTGTGCATAGATCATCAATCCATGACTTCATGGATTGATAATATGTTTTGTTATGGCATCCCCAAGCTTCCCACTTACTTCTACACTAGCAAGCTTCCCTTGCTTAGGTATGCGATGGCTAGGCATAACACATACCCAATCACACCACTGGATGAAGATTCACAACTTGATCGACCAGTTTTCTATCTTTTCTCAATTTCCCTATGCCGAAACTCAGAATTACTCACTCATATCAAAACTCCATAGGCATTACTGGGAATATCTCTCTATTTTTTGTCTAGTTGTCATACGTAAAAAGTTAGGACGACCAAACGACTAATCATAAGGAAATTTAATTCATTTCATAAGTTATCAGTTTGGTTACAATTATTATTAACCGTATAGAATTAAATCTATTACTGCTAAATACTATTATGCCTAATAGAGATTGAAACTGTTATCTGGTCAGTCCAGATAGATAAAAAAATCTAAAAAACTACTTACGTTTTATTTTCTTCCATTTGAATTGATGTATTATTAGGATTTTTATTATCATTACTAAATGGGAAATAAATATTATCTGATGAAATATGAGATACTTGTTGAAATTGTGATTCCATCATGATTATTGAATTTTGTTTAAATTTATTCTTAGAATGTTCAACATTTTCATTTGAATTCACTGATGATGAAGATGATAATAATGAATTAGTTGAAATGAATGTTGATTTAGGATTATTATTATTATGATTTAATTTAATTTGTTGATAACTTAAACTTCGTTTAAATGTATCAAAATGATTGAATACATAATTATTATTTCTGTGAAGATTCTGAGGTGAATAGTGAATGAATGATTTTAGACTTCGTCGTCTTTTAATTTTTCTTTGTCTTTTGCGTATACTTCTTAGATAATTTATATCATTTTGATTAATATTATCACTTGACATATTTTTCCCTTTTAATAAATGAATACATTTAACTGAAATTGATGGAGATGATGAGAATGTTTGTACTTTCGGTACTTCAGTATATAAATCCATAAAACCACCATTTACTAGATCTTCTTTAATAAAACTGAAATACATGAAATATGTTTTTTTAAAAAGAAAAACTCAGGAAATTAGCTATCTTATGTTGTATACTACTTATTTTTAGATATAAGTAGCATGATGAGTAGACTGTATTTAAATTTTACACTATCCTGTACGCCAAATGCTTTTGGGGACAATAAAGATGAGTTACATATGACTATCAATATAACCTAAATTACCAATGCTATCTTCAGATTTTGTACTAATAAATTGAAATACTAATGAGCATTAAGTCAAATTACTGATTATATATATGGATCACCTAACTAAAAGAATCATAGTCGCATATATTCTCATATATCCGCATATATACTCATACATGAAGTATTTATTTATTTATTCATGGAGTCAGAATCTAAATCATTAATTAGAGAATATCATCATCTTATTAAAGATTTTTATCCTTTTAATAAACCTGATAACTTATTCAATCTATAACTTCAGTTTGCTTTCTTCACTTTTGGTAATCACATTTTAAACAGACAGAATACTTACTTTTACATTCCACCTGTGTATGACTAGAGAATGTAAAATCCGTCAAATATAACAAATAAGGAAGAAATTAACTAGCTTATTGGTTTAGGGTTATTTTCGTTCATTTTAATTATAATGCATGTTCGCTAAATGAATTAATTCCGTTCTGTTCACTGGATTACATTACTTTTTCAATTATATTGATCAAGTCATTATGATCATTGAATTTAATCAGTATATAACCAAGTCGACCTGAATGTAAACCAAATATTTTTTTGGTTGTCTACCAAATATATCTTCCATACAAGATCGTTATTTAAAGTACCGGAAGTTGAGAGGAAACCTATTGTATTCTGATATCAAGGTGTCGTAAGAATTGTTGCCATATAGTACACATAATAATATTTTAACACGTATTTGGAATTCCACAGATTACATTTGTTTGCAACTTCAGCTAAAACTGAAATCGAATTATTAATTTAGATTTTTAAAAAATTTGTTGACTATAAACTTATTCTATGATATGAATGACATTTAAAATTATATTTCGTATAGATAGAATCAAATTCAATTTAGTAAACAATCATAATATGTATACATGGCAATGTTTATGAATCTTAAACAAGATCAAAAAAAAACTAATTACAAACAACCGACATTTTTATCTGTAATCAATCATGTATGGATGATGGGAAAATAACTTTTTTTTTAAAACAAAAAAAGCGAAGATTTAAAATACTTTAAATAAAGAATGGACGAACAATTTGATGCAGGTTGTATAAATCTCTATACTATGTCATATGAATGATATACGTTATTTATTAGTGAAATTGACATCTACTTGCATAATCACCATAAGTAAATTTATTGAAAAGGACAATGTAATTTAGCCAAGATTTTCGACAATTCATTATACTTGTAATTAACTTGTCAGGAAAAGTAATATTCAATCAAAATTTCCACTTACCAAATCTACTTTTGAATTTCAATTTATTGAAGTTTAAAAGTGAAAATAATTGTCTGCAAACTTAAGTTTATCTTAAAAAGTAGAGATTTTAAGCGCAAACATCCTCAGTTTATGAGACTTATTTGCTTTCAATGAAGAGTAGAATTCATTTATGTTTAATGTTTTTGTTTGCACTGTTGTCATTTTGAATGCTTTTTAGTCAAATCTGAAGATTATCTTTAGCTGCCTCAATTTTAAAAGAAGATAGGACAGTTAGCAAATGAAATTTTAGTCTAAATATTGCAAAATCTAAGGAAGTCATTACAAATCGTTATGGAGTGCTAAAATCTAGCGACTACATTGATCAAAAGATTCTCTCAAAACTGTTAGTGTCTATTGTTAAGATATGAGAGTTGTTGTGAAGTGTCATGTCACCTTGAAATATATATGAACTGTTTTACTCCTATCATGCATATTTATGAGTGAACTCGCACTCTATATATATCTTAGGTACTACGATATATTCACCTCTGGTTCAAAGAACTATATAACATTAATATGAAAAATATTCTAACTGATAAAACAACAAAATAACCTCATTGATCTTGTCATTATTATTTCTGAAAGTGCACGACTAAACAGAAATTTTGTAACGGGTAATATTTAAATTTCTTAATGCTCCCATAAACAGTATCAGGATGAATTGACGGAAAGGTATTTCTCATTCATTAATTACTAAATTTAAATTACCAATCATTACAGAAAAAGAACACCGAAAAAAAATCATATATAGTCTTATGTATTTTCATAACTGAATTGTTGCTATTATATACCGATTATGACTAGTGGGAAAAGAGTTTACGATGTTTACTGTTCATAGAAATTCAATTTCACTCAAATTAATATCACGATTAAATGATCCAGTTGAATAATTAATATCCTAAATAGTTGGTCGAATGGTAATCTTCTATATCGATTATATCCAAAAACAATGTTTCATTGCACTTAAATATATGTTTTTATTATCGAATAATTATTCAGTTAAGGTATAAAATAGTCACTAACTAGGTGAAACATATTAAAGTAAAACTCCGCAACACTTTCTCATTTTTCTAGATATAAAAAACATAACTGATTGAAATTATTTAGTTTCGGTTTAATTCATTATCTTTATTGAATGTAAATCAAACCACCTATTTAGTGGTATTTATCACTAGATGATTGGTTAGCCAAATATCATCATTAGACTAAGATACAATCGTATCTTATTACTCTCATATTTTTACAATAGTATTTAATTTTGGCTTCCAAAGTCCGAGCAAGTATGTGTAACCTTAAAACAGCTGGTTATTTTTACAATGGATCGTAATTCCAACAATTAAAAAGCGTTTACTGCGTAAAGAATTCAACCCAGTGTTGCAAGCTCTCATTCTATTCTACTTCTTCAAACATAATATGATAAGTAGTGTCTGACAGTTTGTACGTTTATAATCTGAAATATCCACATTTCTAAACTTGATCCCAAAATCACTCACTTTGTCCTTTTGAGATGACGTTGTGTAAGTCCTATGTTTAGGATATATATATATATATATATATATATATATATATATATATATATATATATATCTTTAAAGATCATGTCTAACAGTCCTAAACTAAAACATTGCACAGTAAATTATTCGTGTGATATTTTACCTTCGTCATGAATTTTGTAGGTCGAAAAAACGTTGATACTATGCACTTCGGAAAACTTCTCGCCTGAACCCTATGGTTTCAACATTTCATAATGAATAAGTCGACCTTAAATAATTGAGATTTAAAAACCTTGATCATATTCAAAGTATGTGTTTCATATAAATACATATGAAGGTGAGGAATTAACTAAAGCTCAAATAAAGATGGGAAAAAGTGTAATATTAGATCGATTTAAAGTGCTAACAATCATATTAAGTCAAATATACAACAAATATTCGGTGGCTTTTCATTCTCAAGGACTTTTGGAAACTGTTTTACAGATGAACAGTTTAACTAATGATAAACTCAAAAACTAATGGATATAATCAAATACTGAACTATAATTGTATAATTTGTGAAAAAGAAAACAAGTTAAAAATACTCAGTAAATCCAGTTACTATTTGGATCTATGTAATTGTTGCTGAGAATACTGTGCATCCTTGATCCCAGTGTTGCAATCCAACCACCTTACACGACCTATAGCACAAAGTGAAAAGTTTAAGACAATAAACTGAGACTTGGGGAACGACGACTCAAAAGGAAAAGCAGAAACAAAGAATTTGATATTACACAATTTTTATTTGTTTGTAGAGAATTTGCTAAATTAGGTATTATATATTTATTAAGAAACGAATGAATCTTTTTACCTACTTACATTATCAAAGTAGTATAACTCACCCATTGAAAGTTCTTCGGTTTGAAGAGAGCATTGAGGAATTGATGTGAGTCTGTGTGTGTTCGGTTTGACGAGAAAAATGACTTTTCATCCGGAACAGAAACTATCCACAAAATATATAAAAATATGATGAAATATTTACAAATCACAATCACGTCTAATAATTTTGACCAAGGTTTCACTAGATTGCATTATAATTGATTTATTTTCAAAATTACATACCATGACTATACCAGTAACAGCTGATTAAAATTAAGAAGAACGTTTGCCTAGTGATTACGGCAGTGAAAACATTTCCGCGCGAAGAGTTAAATGCAACATACTATGCTCTGCATCTCATCCAAAGGAATGAAGAACGTTTTGTGAAATCTTTACGCTTTGATCAGTCGACATACTAAATTCTACAGGTATCATTTTACAGTGCGTCATTGAAAGTAATAATCTTATTCAATACTAGGCAACTTTAAAGTATAGAAAGCGTTTCACAGACTTATGGAGCGTACAGATGTACTTTGGTCTTTTATCTCCGCGTAAAAGCTCACGTAGCATATCATTATTATGAAAAATTGCCTCATTTAAAACTCAAAGATTTTAATCTTTGCTGTCTCATTTTTAGATAATCACAGTCATAGCTATACCCGTTTTATTGATTGCTTGTATGACGTAATGTTTTTTAGTGTCAATAACGATAACAAAACTCATTGTTATGAAGAATTTAAAATATACGTGTGATGTTGAATATTGTTTTGTTTGGGAAAATATAACAGCATATTTTCAAAGCATTGATAAAGAAGGCATTTTTGATGAGACATTGAAAATGCTTTAATTTTCTACCAATGGAATTAAATTCTAAACAAGATAAAGGGAACCTTGTAATGATAATACTCAGCAATGTTAACGTAGAAAATCGTATGGTGTCTAGATACGCCTTTTTCGCTAATTAACAGTGTCATTATGTAAACCGAATATATGAAACTCAGTTACAGAGAAATAACTAGATTATTTTGCCTAACGATTTTGATTTCCCATTCTGTAATAATTAAAAACAGCTGGTAGTTTTCTTTAAAAGCCATTGACAATGGAAAGCCTTAATCCAACAGCAAACACCATTTCGGGTATTCAGTTTAGTGTCTTAAAACAAACTAAACTATTCAAGCACTCGAAAACAGACCAAATTAAAGTAAGCTCATAAATCATCTACATCCATGAAAAATCATCGAATGCATTGTAAAAAGATGCTAAATTATTCATTAATTGGCCACTCTAGCAACTCGAGTAGTTCTATTTAAGCTACTAATTTTGTATAGAGCATATGATTTTAATTTATCCTAAATATTCCATACTATCTAGCAGGTTTGTGATTTTTTCCATGAATAATTTCTTCTTGTTTAGTTACTTGTGAATAAAAATTATTTTTAATAGGGTTTTCACCACTCACTAATAACAGATGGAGCTCTGGACAGCTGTTTCTTTATACCTCAGGACTTGTCAGCATTGATCACGAATTACCTTACTTGTGAATGAACATCTGAATTATAAAACATGGATTCACATTCTGAAACCTTGCAGGCCAATCTATAGTGCGAATATTTTTGACTTTTTTAGTTCTTCATTTTACGGCATCCCGTAATGTCTTACTATGTCTTTCATAATGAATCAAATCATTAAGAAGTATACAAGAGATGATCTATCACAGTGCTTTCGAAACTGACATTTTACTGCTTAACTAGATGCGTGATAAGTTTAATTCTTATATAGATTGAGAGATCTTGAATACTATTTCATTTCATAGCTTATCTGCTATTAACTGAACCGGTTCCTGTTATGAATTATTTTGTCGATGTATGATCTCATGATTTCAGTGAATGGACGAAATCTAGTCTTACAACTGATAATCTTTAACTTTATCACGATCAATAACATCTAGATCATTTCAGATTATATTATAACAGTTAATAAAACAGTTTTCTGGAAAATTTACCAAGTGAATTTTTACATAATGCTCGTTTCAAAAACTTTTTAAAGTTTAATTGTAGAATCTCATTTACTACGAAGTTTTGTGAATTTGACACTACATCTTTCGTACTAACGTTCTAAATGACAGCTGAAATACAACTCTTATATATATATATATATACTTTATAGATTTGCTTTTTTAATGTATAGTTTTAGACAGAAAATACTGAATTATTTATGTGATCTTTGTATCCTTTCTAGTTTTCACTTGATAAGTCTCTTAATAGTGCAGTTCCAGAACCGATGTTTTGCGATTACATAATAAGAAATTTGGCGAAACTATAATTTGTGGAGGAACCAATCAGATATAAGATAACGAGTCACGAATGCGGGCGCGAAATTCATCCATACATTTGGCTAAATAGAGTTTTGGCATTATAGCTGGTGTCATTTCGTGATGAAAACCCTAAATCTAATTTTTAACCCTAATCATCAACTGTAAATAAGAATCCTAACTGCTTTATAACCCTCTTTTAATTCTAATTAGTAGTTATTATATATGTAAATTATATTTGAAACAATCTCAGCGATTGAAATTTAAAATAATTCCAACGTTTCGTCCAGCCAACTTGTGTGGACTTCTTCAGGGTTGGCTGGACGAAACGTTGGAATTATTTTAAATTTCAATCGCTGAGATTGTTTCAAATATAATTTACATATATAATGACTTCTCTATACTCGGCGCCCAATATCTGTCAAACTATTGGTTCTAATCTTGACGAATATTCGTACTAATTAGTAGTTGTTCACTCTCAAGGTCACTGCAGCGTCGCTAAAAGGTCGTCCATAAATTAGTCTCACCAGAGATTTTTATGAAATTTACTGTTGAGATACTGTGTATCTAGATGACCTAATAATTCATCTTCGAAATCTATGCCAAGTTACTAACGAGAATAAAAATGTACCTAAACAGACCAGTATTAGTGGAATCATAACATTTTTATGTAATTTATATTTCACCTTATATATAGGATGATTTTATTTCTATAATCCGACATCTGAGGTATTCTTATGTAGGTGTTTGTCATTAAAAGTCATTTTTGGCTGAATTACAACTGAAATTTAGGAATGATTGTAAATTTTCTAAAGAATTTAAGTAATGAATTGTCATAAGCAAACAGAATCTGTAGATAGCAAGGTAAATTAAGTGTAAAGCAATGAAAATGTAAACTCGGTGTATTGCTATATGCATCAGATTGAATCAGTCAATTTCTAAATAATGCCAAATATTATCATATTCAGTCAGTTTATCTTGATTTCTTTTCCTTCCTTCAATACTCTTTAAACATTTCAACGAATAATTAACTGTTATTAATTTTATCATCAATAAAATATAAATAATTGTTCCAATAGTTAGTTCAATGTTACATAAAGTTCAGTAGGCCCGTTATAAACAATATAAGCTCTGGTTTCAGTGTATACAAATTTATATAGCTACACAACAGATCAGTGCAATATGAGTGGTGATTGATGAGAGGAAAGAGTAATGTTAACTGCATTGGTAATATGAATATAAGAGAAAGTTGAATAAAATAAATAAAGTCGAAGGATGAAGAGTATTGAATGACGCAAATTTTGACGTTGTTACGAAAAAAATAATTGTCATTAAACAGGGGTTATCTGCGTACCATATACCTATCCCAGTGGTGCCAATTTCAGATTATTACATGTAATGCTGTGGTGTGTTCAACTTATAAGAACAGATATAAGTAGTATGTATCAGGAACTGGAAATAGGTTTCTTACTGACAGAAGAGAAAAACGTGGAGAAGAAAAAGTAAAATGAAAGCAGTCAAAGTAGAAGCAGAAATATAAGATCGATGAATTTTGTAAAAGGCAATTCGAGGAAGTTGTACAAATAGTGCGTACGATGTATTATCTTCATATCTTACAAATTTGTGATTCTACTTAATACAATCAATTAGTTTCACCTACTAGAGTTGTTGTTCACTAAAATACTTTAAACTGTAGATTAACATTCCCCCACAATTCAAAACTACAAAGTCCTAATTTACTAAAGAGGATCAACCCAATAGCCAAGTACTTCGTTTGATTACCAAAAGCTAAATTCTAACCTAATAGTTATTAATAGTAAAGGACGTGTCTTAACCACTAAAAATGATAAACATTTCTTGCTTTATTATTCGATATACTATTTGTATCCTAAACCCTAAGCCTAATGTCTCTTTTTTAAACATAGAAAATATTTTCACCATATAATATTCTATTATCAATCGAATTAGAAATTTATCAGAACTCATGTATTCAGTCTTTTAGTATTATAATGAACAAAAATATAGAAGTGTGGACAACTAAATGTATCTGAATACAAAATTACAGAATATCTTGGTAAAATATGAGAACCATACATTGAATACATCATTTGCAAATTTCATTTTCTATTCTGTTCAATTCAATCATCTTAACCATCTGCTGCCAGGGTTTTCACTTCCGATTGATGTTACATACTACTTATATCTATTAATATATGTAGCATGCACCACAGTATCATTAGTCGAATTTTGTAAAAAATTTGTAAAACATTTTATAGAATGAACAAACAAAAGCTAATTACTACCCACCTACACATAAATTATTCATTAATAAATGACTAAGTTTATCAATGTTTGTTAATTACACAATATTTACATAAATTGTTTAATTATTCCACCAAATGCATAATGTATAGTGAACAGATTGATAAACTATACACCATAACAATGAATCATCATTCAATATTAGTCCTATTAAAGTTTATGCATTCATCTGGTTATCGAGTTTATTTCTTCTTTCTTTTTTTCAACTAAAATTATATAATTCAATGGCTATTATGATCTTATCAAGTATTGTATCAATCTGTTGTATGAATGAGAAATTTACAAATGACTTTTACTGATGACAACTAGATTTTATTATATGAAATTAAAACTAAGTCGAATTAAGCATTGGATACATCGACATGATTATGTAATAATTAAACATTGAAAAAAAACAACTAAATAAGTTGACCAATTGTTTATGTTTTAGCTTTAATTAAGTTAAATTCATGAGATTAAAGTTATAAATGATACTATTAAAGGGTATAAAATTAGAAGAAAAAGATTATTTTTAAAATTGACAAATGAATGAACAATGTGATAATAACTCTGGATAATAAATCAGTATTACCAGGGTAGGTTAAGAGTAAAGACAAATTGTTTTTGAACGCATAAAGGAGGTTTCAGTTTCTATATAGCCAAGGCTTCAATAAACCTTAATATACGTCCTTGAAGTTCAATGGTCACATAAGATCACAGGATAGACAGACATCATCCTCCATTGCGAAACATTTGATTGAGACGAGTCATAAGGTTGACATCAAGTCAGCATTTGTAGTCTTGTACAAAAGCCTTCAAGGACGTATACTAAGGTTTATTGAAGCCTTGGGCGTATGGAAACTGAAACCCCCTTTGTGCGTTCAAAAACAATTTGTTCTTACTCTTAACCTATCCTGGTAATACTGATTTATTATCCAAAGTGGTTATCACATTGTTTTTGCGTACTTAATTTTTTTTTGTTGTTACGGCTTACCTTTAAACTTTCTAGTTGACGTTTTAATTTTCATATAAAAATGCCGTAACAAGTATATGAGTGATCAAATTGTTTGAAATGTATCACGCAAATATATCACTTAATTCTGATAAACTTCGTCTTCTCGTTGTATTATCGAAATCTATCAAAGATACTAATTGCTTCAAATAAATTAACCATAAACATAAAGACTGAACAAGATTTGTACAATATAAACTGAATTCAATTTTTCTATGTTTAATTAGTTGTAACCTCTATGAACTGAAATTGTAATGATGTATATAAGAAAGATTTTGATTACTCTTCACAAAACTTTGAATGATTAAGGTGGGAATTATTATTATTATTATCGCACTTCATTTTCATCAAATAAACATTCTAGTACTATAGTGCTCAGAGATCTTAAGACATCTTTATGTAATTGTATATATTGAGTACTATAAGTTGGCTTTTTATGATCATGAATAGATGTCATGGTTCAACATAGATCACAGTCCTATAGATTTCTTATCCTTTTATCCATTTTGAAATCGATACCATTTTATTATTTTAAACACGTTCATTCTCTATTAATTTGTATGTGTGTAACTCACTGCCGCAATTTCTTCTTATATTATGTACCAATGGAATTGATATACCTACTTATATTAGGTTATTTTAGGTAAACTATAGGAAATACTGAACATGGATCTTGTGCTATTAGTACCCATCAGAAAGTCATATCTATAATCTTGAGGGAACCGATATTCCCTGATAGATTTAAACTACCATCACTTAACTTTAGTTTCATTTATATAGGAATAATTCAATGGTAACTCCTAAAAGTGTGAAGCTGGCTGGTGTGAGTTTGAATCCACCAAGGAGAGTCAGATTCTTCATGATCATACATAAATGTTGCAGAAGTGTTTCAAGTACCACAAAATTTGTTGTTATGGGTTCCCCGCAGACCATTTGTAAACGTCAAACATTTCAACAGAGTTTACTTGATGTCCAGTCACTTAGACAAGTGCCCATATTACATCTTAATCAATAGAATTCGACTAGAACTAATGGATTAGACAGACATGATATTGTTCACGTTTGTAGTCGCATCTGATACTATTATGAGGTTAGCAACGAATATTTGGAAATCTAAATCAATTTTCGTTACTTACTTTAAAAGAGGATAATACTTAAAATTCATCTCAAAATAAGCTGAAAGAGTTCATTTAAACTCTGGTTTATGGCTTCTGGACAGGCCAATTTATCCATTCTTCTTGAGTTACATTTTGACCTTGTTAATTATTTGCTTATCAACCTTGACTGTTTCTATCTGAGCGTATGTGTGTACATTTCTGTAACCTATTTTTATCTAGCTATAAATATCGATTAACACTTGATTAAATGGAGTTGGCTACACTGTGCGTCCTTTCATTTCGCTTCGCTCACTCTTCTTCGCGTCATTTGCTGCGGTTCTCTGATTGTCTATTCTAATCAATGAGTGTTCAAAATATATGCATTCAAAAATCCATTCTCGTATTTGGCTTATTTAATTTCGTTATTCACTAACGAGGATTGACGATATATATATATATATATATATATATATATATATATATATATATATATTTCGACAGCAATCATTCATACAATATAACTAGAGTCAGGTACCAGGCCACTAAAATACTTTATTTGTTTAAAAATTGTCATCATATCAAAACACTGATGTATAAATGAAGAATACGCTTCTCAATAAATTTGTTTCAGACTCTACAATTATCTATCTGAGCTAATATTCTAAAAGAATGGCCAAGTTTAAAGTAGATTAATCTTTTTGAAATTACATGTGAATTTAGAATTGTTTGTAATATAACATAAAATTATTATTATTATTATTATTGCAATACCTGGTATATGATGTTAACATTGAATAGGTTTATACAATAGTTGAAATTATGAAATTAATATTAATTAGAATAAATATGAATCATATAAGATGAGAGAGATAATTATGTAATTACAAATCCAATCAAATGTTTGATTGAATAATACAATATCTGTAGAATGACGGGAATTAATTAAAATAGCATGATCATTCAGTGGATTGTTTGTATGTTCACAAGTGTAATAATTATGGTTATAATATAAAGAATTATGAAAAATAATAATACTAGTACTCTGTAATTGTTAAAAGATATATTTACTTTAAAGATGACTATCTCTTTAGATCATTCATTTGGATTTATAACTGTAGGATCTAATACGTAACTAAATGTACTGACACATTTCTCTTATATTTTTACTTATATCTATTATATAATCTAATGAATTCAAACTTTTTGAAAAATCTATTCAGTTTATTGGCAATTTGAAGTTTATATAAATATCTGATCAGGGATCGTTTACTGACTATTAATAAGAGTACAGTTATGATTGTCTATTAAATAGCGCATTCAGATTTTTCCTTCTTTATCTTAATTTTTAAAGTCTGAGCTTATTAACTGAACGAATATCATTAACTACCTGTTTATATAATAAGTAATTCTTAGGCTACTTATTAAAAGTTTAATGTTCAATGATAAAAGTAGAAAGAAGGTTTAAGAAGAAAATGTGATAAGAAAGATGAGAGGAATAATTGAAAGAAGATGATTATGCATTTCTAAGAGAAAATTAACACAAGAATACATTTAAGTTAAAATAACTTGGATTATACTATTATTGAAAACGTGGTATCATTCAAAGCGAACGGGACTGGATTCTTATCTTGTAGTGGACGTTTACACTAGAATGCAGGTGTACCTAGCTGATAAGGCCTAAATAGAATAAGACTCGTGTCCTGGATTCTATTGCTAGCAACATTACATTTATTCTATGAAAATTAACGTTTTAACAAATCAAACAAACTACCATTTTACCGAAGTTTCTAAACCGTTTACTTTCACTTTCGTAAACGTTCACTTCAAATTGTAAAAATTTACAAAGATTTGTTGAGGTAGTACTCACTAAACTATGAGTCAATCATCATAGTGCTCTTTAAACTCAGGTTTTACATTAAATCGTGAGACATAATCAATTGAACTGTTATTGCGATCAATATAACCGAATAATTACAACAATGGATCAAAATTCATTTTACTCTAATAAATTATTGATCAGCAGGTAATACTTTGTAGTGAATAATCTACATTTAGAATTGTAAGGTGTAACGCAACATGTGCTAAATCTTTATAAATGAATAATACTTTATAATGTAAGCGGAGAAATTAAATAAATTCGATAGTCTGGTTAAAATTGAAAGTGTATAAAATAACAGATTACTTCATGCTATTTGATTTTAACGAAAAGTCAATTTTAATTCATTAAATACAGAATATATTTGTCTCACTCATTACTGAGAAACAAAAGCATCATACATGGACACCTAGATGTTAAAGGGTATTTATTTGAATCTACATAATCTTAATATTTATCAAAGAAATAGTTTTAAGAATGTATGTGTTAATCACATTTATATTTATGATCAATAAGTAAACTTTTAACGATTGTTTCTGTATGTTACGTAATGACTTAATGAAATTTGATACCATTTTGAAGAAATGAAAAGATATTGTAATATAACCATGAATTTGTACCTTTACGATAAAGTCATACTTTGGTAGTGAAAACGTCAGAATATGTTTAGCTTATTGAAAAATTTTGATGTAACACAGTAAACAACTAGTGTAAACTTTTATGCCGGTAATATGCCTGCCAAACGTACAAGATCTCAAAGGTAGCCTTTGAGATTATAACACAAAATAACATAGTTCAAATCCCATAGGGATTCCCACTAACGCTTGCAAAACGCATAACTTCAAAAAAAATGTAATAGTTTCACTCCACTTAGTTATGTGATCACATCATAAAAGCTTCCAATGTAGAAATTATTCAGCATAAAGGATTTATAAAGTCAGCAGCGTCCACACCTTGTACAAAAA
The DNA here is from genome assembly GCA_946903255.1 of Schistosoma spindalis. Lineage (NCBI taxonomy): Eukaryota > Metazoa > Platyhelminthes > Trematoda > Strigeidida > Schistosomatidae > Schistosoma > Schistosoma spindalis. The sequence continues at coordinate 22,595,794 of OX336424.1, forward strand.
CTGAAGACACTGTATCTCACCTACTGCAGGGAAAAGTGAACAGCGAAACCTAATGACTCTTTTTCAAAAGAGAAGACTTCGTAAAAATGTTTGTCGAACTTATCATTTGAACACAAATTTTGGAAACTAACAATCAGGTTATTCTGTCATAGATGAAAGATACATCAAAAAGTAAGGCCAGACATTTGAGGCTTTGATGAATAGAAATTACCCATAAGCCAACAAAATCACTTTGCTATCATATAAACTTAAAGAGTAAATATCAAGGAAATCATTAGCAAAATAAACTGTTCCAACTGAGACAGAAATTATATAGGACAAACTAACCACGCCGTTTATCTTCATTTACATGAACACTACTAGACTGTTGAACTCCATGACATACCTCTACTTATATTAAAACATTTGAGAAACCATAAACGCGCATTCGACTGAGACACCATTGAAATCTCGAACAAAGGCAACATAAACAAGACCAAAGAGCTTTTGAGGCTCAGCAATGAAGTTAGTCAGCAATCAATAAACGTATTAAAACATACAAAACTTATCAGCCAATTGGACAAATTATAAAACAAATATAAAATCAAGAATCAGGTTAACAGGAGAGATGATCGAAATAAAAACCATTAACTTTATTTGAATTGCACTTCATATTTGACCAATTTCACTAGTATACATATGTGTTAACTATAATAAAGGTTTTGATTTTGAAATATTATAGGTTGCAAATAACTAAAGACAGAGAACCTAACAAGATAAAATAAAATAAACTTATCATGCTTAAATCTTTGTCTTTTCTATTCACAAGACAAAAGAGTGAATTAAGTATACTTTATCACCTTCACAGATTAAATGTTGCTTGATCAATATAATGAAATTATGAAAATATATAGTGGAATTACATATTATCATCTGAATTAAGCTCCTAAGAAGATGGTCGTTTTACTTAAAAATTCTAATGAGAAAAAGTTATTCGCTAATTATGTACATCCTATATATATCAGTCAGTCAGCTGCAACATAGGACCAGGTAAATTTATGCATTGGTCCAAGTTGCCATATCTCATTGGCACAACAAGATGAAATAGTTAATTCAATGGTGGTAAGGAAGATTTTGTATAAGGACATGATACAAGGAGAAAGGATTAGTTTGTAGAAAGAAAGATATGAAATAATTTTAATCTCATAGTTTGATGGAAGACAGAAAGTGTATACACCTACGCCATTGTGGTCGATTCTGAGCCATGTTACCCACAGTCTCCAACCATTGGTTATGAGAGTCATAAGGGTCCCAACCAAGTCGTCTGCATCTACCAACATGGCTCAGACTAGACGTTAGTGACTTCAAGCACTGATGCTACGTTTTGGTTTGGCCGCCCCTAACTTTCTTTCAATTATTCTTAACACCGGTTATCATTGTGCGTCGGGGTAATCGGTGTTCAGGCATACGTAACACGTGACCCAAAAATATCTGTTGATCAAGATTCACAACCTGATCAACCGCCTTACCATCCTTTCCTAATACCCTGCGATCTTTTCTAACCCCACCCTCCCTTGTGAGAAGGCAGAATCGCTGTCATACTGGTTGTCTGAGGGAAGCACCTTACTGCTGTCACAACTCTGTATAGTCAGCAGTACGGCTTCGCCTTCAGACCTTCGGTTTGTTGCTTTTAGTCTGTTTAGCATGGTAGGACCTTGAGGAACAATTGTTCCAGTCAGTATAACTCGGTTGTTTCATCATGATAGGCAAGCTCAACCACCACGTCAAGGTATATTTATGTATATCTAATCTAACGTAACCCATTTCTTGATGATAATAGATAATAAATATTCAATCATTTATTTGTTAGAAGTTATGTCACTAAATTAGTAACTTTTAAAATAAAAGTAGAAAACAAAAATGTTAGTTCAAAACAAAACATTATTCAAATAAATATCACTTACTTTTTGAATTTTCAATAACGTTTTGTTATCGAAATTGATTAATTCATTATTATTATTATTATTATTATTATTAATAGTGGTATTAACGTATAATGGATGATATGATAATGTATTATTGAAATCCTCAAAAGAGTTATTCATTATACATCGTTGAAGTGAATTATTTCTATGATATTTCTTTATGAAACATTTCTTTACGTCTATAATTAATGAACATTGAATAAAGAAATGAGAATTAAACAAAAAAAGTAGAACATAATGAATAATTGGAGAAAAAAGAATAATTTATTGATTTAAATTTATAAAATATTAACATTTTCCTAGAAAAAAATTACTATGAAGTAATATTGTATTTTATTCTATTGATTTTATAAGATTTTAAGTATGAAGATGTAATATCATCAATAATTTCTTAGCTTTGATTTCTTGTATTATTTGGTTACCCTGATTATAAATGAAATAAAACTTAAATATAGTTCTTTTTCTTTTCCTAATTTCATTTCTTAGTGGATTAATTGTAGAAGATCAGTGGTTGATTTTGATTATAATTTAAATATTTCTAAGAATAATTTATTAACAAATCAACTACTATATTATCAGAAGGGGTTTTGTGGAGATTTTACAAATTTCAATAGTTGAAATCATTAATCAATTGAAGCTAGACTACCATGGAAAACCTGAAAGCACTTTATGGTCGTTTAGTCCACGATCTTGCTCCTCGGAAGATTCGAACTCAGAACTTATCAGTCTTGCGCGCAACCGCTTAACGATTAGACCACTGAGCTGACCAGTATCCAACAGTGTTAACGTCTAACTTCAACTAATCCACGAAATTGCGCCACGGTACACCACTGTCTTCAGTGAGTTGATACCTCACAACAGACCTGGTTGAACTCCACTGGTAACGGCTTTTCATTAGAACTCCAGGAAATACCTCTTGAAGTCAGTCACTAGTGAGCAAATGATTATTATCAGAAGGGGTTTTGTGGAGATTTTAGAAATTTCAATAGTTGAAATCATGAGTCAATTGAAGCTAGACCACCATGAAAAACCAATGATAGATAACTTTTAAACTTACCTATTATTTGAAATACAGTTTAAATATTAAAAATGTATAGAATGTATAAAATTATATTTGAATGTATTTGACTTGCTATATTAACGTTTATTTTGAAGTGATATTAAATTGTTAACAGCTCGGAAGTAAATTCTTAACAGAATTACACTGAATTCACTAAGAATTTGATGTTATAAACTTTTTCTTAGACCATTTTTAGGTGACATTGTTCATATATATATATAGAATTGTACAATATTAATTGATAGTGAATTGTTGTTGCTCCATGAATAGTCATGTGAAGTCTATTTCAGTTATTAATTATATCTAAACAACCAGTATTCGGCACTTAGTAGTATTCTAAAATCCATATAAACAATCAAACAACCCAATCTTTTGATTATGACTAACAGAAGTACACTGAAAACAAACCCCTGAATGAAATAATTTATATGATTAAGTCTATTGATGTAAATCACTGTATAACATAAGAATTCCTTTAAAAAATAATACTAATGATTACTTATTTATATTCCTTTTTAAATAAAGTATGTCCTTGTCACAAACTATTAAAATATACAAAAAGCAAGTATATTGCCAACTGTATATTAGTCAATATTCTATCGGTAGAATAAGACATAGAAGTCTGACAAGTATTCGAAATTTAAATAAAATTATCTAATTAGTTTAAAAAATATGCAAAATATTTGGTGGCACAATATTTTCCCACAAACACATACGCAAAGATATGTGGGTCTCATCAGACCACACCATGGACAACCAAATAGACCATATTTGCATTACTAAAAGAATCAGGATGTAATGGAAAACGTGAGAACAAAGAAAAGGGCTGACATAGCTTCAGATCACGATCTGCTGGTTGCCAAGATGAAACTAAAGCTAAAGAAAATTTGGGAGGATGGACGAGTGCCACTAACAAACTGGAAAGAAAGAAACCTCATTAAGATACCAAAGAAAAGAGATTTAATCAAATGTGAGAAGTACACTAGCACTACACTTCTGTCAGTGCCAAGAAAGGTTTATAACAGATTGTTGCCGAACCGGATGGAAAATTCACTAGACGCCCAGTTTCGAAATCAACAGGCTGGATACTGTTAAGATCGGTGGTGCACAGACCAAATCGCTACACTATGGATCATCGTTAAACAATTAGTTGAGTTGAATTCGTCACTACATATCAACTTCCTTGATTATGGAAAAGCATTTGACAATGTGGACAAGAGAACATTATGGAAACTTCTTCGACACCATAGAGTACATGAAAAAATCGTCAACATCACACGGAATTCATACGATGGACTACACTGCAAAGTGATGCGTGAAGGGCAGCTGAAACATGCATTCCAAGTGAGGACTAAAATCAAACAAGGCTGCTTACTTTCCCACTTCCTCTTTCTTCTGATTGTCGTCTGGATTATGAAGACCTTCACAACTCAGGGGGGGGGCACGGAATAAAGTGGACAGGTTGAATGCAACTAGACGATTTGGACTTCTCAGATAACCTAGCCCTTCTCTCCCAAACATATCAACAAATTCGGGTTAAAACAATCAGTGTAGCAGCAGTGGGCCTTAACATACACAAGGGAAACGCAAGATCCTCAAATAAAACACGGAGAGCACCAACCCAATCACACTTGATGGAGAAGTTCTTGGTGATGTGGAATTTAACACGTACCTGGAAAACATCATCGATGAACATGGAGGATCAGATGCAGATGTAAAGGCGAGGATTGACAAAGCAAGGGCCTCATTCCTACAATTGAAGAATATATGGAAATCAAAACAACTGTCAACCAATATCAAAGATAGAATCTTCAATACGAACATCAAGACAGTTCTACTATACGGAGTTGAAACTTGGAAAACTACTACAACCATCATCAAGAAGATACAAGTAGTTGTAAACAACTGTCCACGCAAAATACTCAATGTCCGTTTGCCGTATACCATTAACAACAGCCTACTGATGAAGAAAACAGACGACCTTCTAGCTGAAAGAGAAATTAGGGAAAGACGCTCGGTGTGTGTAGCAAATACATTACAGAAATCACCAAACTGCATCACGAGGCAAGCGTTAAATTGGAATCCTGAAGGGGAACGGAAAAGAGGAAGACCAAAGAACACAATTCGTTGAGAATTGGAAGCGAAAATGAAAAGGATGAATAGCAACTGGAAAGAATAGTAAAGAATTACCCAGGACAGAGTTGGATGGAGTACGATGGTGAGTGGCTTATGCTCCTCCGAGAGAGGTAACAGGAGTAAGTAAGTAAGTAAGTATTGTTGAATATTGGTAAAACAAATACAAATGAACGACTTTTTAGCACTAATAAATGTATCAGCTAGATTACATGCCAATTTATTAAACTTTTTAAGAAAATACGTGTAATCACACTATTTTATAACTGTTACACAACTTATATAACTTCCAACCTGTGATTCTATTAGGACATTAACACATGTAAAGTATTTTAGAAAAAGAAAGATTGAAGCAAATGGCTTCCTGCTTGGATTAAATTAATCAAATATACTTGAAAGTTATAAACAGCATCTAAAATTTACAGGTAATTTTTAAATAAAAAAAGGTAACATAAATTTCTTTGGATCAATACCGATTCCCATGTATTATAAAGCCTATAATTTGAAATATTTTATTTATTTAAGTAGAAGATAATGCTGGAAACTATTTTAATGCAAAATAAATAACTAGTTGAACACAAATTCCAAATATTGTTTTCAGAATCATATGAAATCAATAATGATGACACTTTTGTATTTCAAAATTATGAAACACAGAACCAAATGTGTTCAGGAATCTGAGCTTCCTTCAGATTGACTAGTATTGTGAAGCATACAGAATTATATTAGTTACATTCTAGTAACTAATCATTTACCAAAATATATTGATGAAACTAGGTTTGGGAAAAGTTCCTATCATAATAAGGTTTTTGTAATATGGCTATAAATTTATGTGTACTGATAAGAGGTCCTACTGACTGTTTTTACATGATTAGATGACTTCCACAAAAGGGGAAATTTGATACAAGATTCTAATGCATTTTAAGATGTTTTGAAACCCTTATTCAAAAATGGTGATCAAACCAATTTCTAAATGAATGAATATCATATGAACCTACTATAGCCGCAAACTGTCGTAGTAATAATGTTTAATTATTCATTAACTGCTTTTGTAACAATTAATATGTTTCTATTTTTAAATGCTTGTCATTAAAAATATAAGATTAACTGTTGTAAAGTATGTTTTAGGGTTCCACATTTTTATACAAAATACACATTTAGATTAAAGCTGCACATGCAAATTCTTGAACATTGTAGATTGTTTAATTAATAACAGTATCGCGTCGATTAATCATGATAAGGAAAGTTGATAAGATCTGCAAGCGGTGAATTAAATCAACATAGATAATAACTTTGCTAATCGGACCATAAAGATGTAAAGATCAGACGGTAAATATGATCACCTATGATAAACTTTATAAATGGTGTATGCAGACAAATACAAACGATACAGGCGAATTATTTTTGTCTAGATCTGCTTAGCTAATTTAAATGAATTTGTTTACTGAAAGTTGGCTTTCATAATACTTACATATATTGGAATATTAGTTAACAGCTGTCTCATCTTATTATGAAACTAGACAGTGTTACCTGCATCAGGTGATATTTACCTTCGAATTATGAGGCTTGAATTCTACCTTCTACCTGATCGGTTGAAGTACAATGATCTATTTATTTTAAACATGATATGTGGTATTCAAAACTAAATTTTTTAATATGCAATAGACGACTTTCCCGGTTGTTTTTCTACAACCAACATTACCATGCGATTAAATTAACTTTGAAATCTTCGGTTTAATATATATATATATATATACATATATATATATATATATATATATATATATATATATATATAATAACAAAGAATAAAATGGATGACCAATATTGCATAGTCTAGAGTAAGAGTAAATTCAGATCGACGTTCCAGTGGCTAAGTTAAAAATTCCACATCAGTTCAAAAGATACAGAAACATTCATTCCTTTCCTGTGGGAAACTACTGATATAATATATATTATAATCACAGAGCATAGAAAAAGGATCGATATTAGAAGTTTCAAATTCGCTAGATAGTCAATCATCTTCAGACATCATTACACGCCAGTAAGTTATACTGTACGAAAATTTGAATAATGTTTATTTTGTTTACATTTTGCACACAACTATGCTATATTAGTCGGTCGCATGTTCTATCTTATATACCTATTTATTTAAACGCTTTAGATTTGGTCTTAGTGAGTAATCGCCAACTGCTCACAACTGAAACCATTTTTTTTCCAATCAATCATACAGACATGAGCTTACATTATTCTTGATTATAACAGTCAATCAAGTGTAATTGTCATTGTTCAAAACTATAGAATATTAGATTATCTACTTAGTAATACTTTCGTTACATATGAAATTAAACGACGTCAAAAATAACTAAATATTCTCAGAAGGAGTTTTGTGGAGATTTTACAAATTTCACTATTTGAAATCATGAGCCAATCGAAGCTAGACCACCATAGAAAACCTGAAAGCACTGGACGGCCGTTTCGTTCTAGTTTGGGACTCCTCAGCAGTGCACATCCACGATCTCGCCCCGCGCAAGATTCAAACCCAGGACCTATCAGTCTCGCGCGTAAGCGCCTAACCATTGAACCACTGAGCCGGCATCCAACGGAGAAGCCGTTACCAGTGGAGTTCAACCAGGTCTATTGTGAGCTATCAACTCACTGAAGACAATGGTGTACGGTGGCGCAATTTCATGGATTGGTAGATGTTAGACAATAACACCGTTGGATGTCGGCTTTGTGGTCCGATGGTTAAGCGCTCGTGCGTCAGACTGATAGATCCCGGGTTCGAATCTCGCGGGGGACGGGATCGTGGATGCGCACTGCTGAGGAGTCCCATACCAGAACGAAACGGCCGTCTAATGCGTTCAGGTTTTACCTGGTGGTCTAGCTTCGACTGACTCATGATTTCAACTAAATATTCATCTGAAGAATATTAAATAAGAATTTAATTTCTATAGAAGTATTTCGGATAAGTAAACATTATTCTACATATACGTGTAGGTCTAAACTTGTAGAAAAACTATGTAAATAATTTCATCAAAATAATAATCATAATGTAGTTTGTGCTATAGAACGGATCACTAAATGATGTACTTTGAAGTAGCAAATCAGTATACAACTATCAGTAAAGCGATCAGAAGAAAGACTATTTAAAGTACCCTCTGCTTAAGCACATCGTACGTATGAATGAACTATCAAAGGAAAAAAGAGAGTACATGTATTGACAAAATAATACATTTACAATATTGCAATTATTATAAAATCAAATCTCTGATATAAATGATTTTTAAACAGACTCAATTGTAGATTTCCAATTTATCATTGGCCTCGAGCAAAACTTACAGTTTACTAGATATGCTTTCTAAATTAAAACGTTTAATGAAATGATAATGTATATTGTTCCAATTATTATGGTAACTCTTTTTTACTTTAGGTTATTAATAAAAAGAATTTGTGATTAACTGTTTTGAGTAAATATTTGAGGTATTATTTTATCATTCTCCGTTACCACATATACTTATTGAGAGAATGTCTTCTCATGCTCTCTTTAATTACAAGTTTTGCCATATTTGTGAACTTATATCAGTAATTAAATCACATCGAGTTTATAGTGTAAAGAATTTCACTAGGATCTATTTACATTCAGCCGAAGAGTCTTAAATAAGACGAAATCCTAAATTTTACCCCTAACCACTACTCAAAAGTGAAATAAAAGTGTCTTCTCTTTACTGATATATTTCAAACGAAATTACACTGTCAGCTAGTGATATCTGAGTATGCATAACATACACAAAACCGTACAACCTATCATTTCTTAAGATAATTGTTAACACTAAATACACTTAAATTACCATAGTTAGAAATAACCTTAACTTAAATTACTAACAATTAATGTACTATATTGTTGTTATTCACGTAAACCATAAATTCATTACAGGTTCATAAATATGAATTTTCTTCATAATAGCCTTTACAAAATATTGATATTAATTTAAATTTCTCAGTTGCAATTTCATGTAATAACTAATTACATGAATTGTTCAATATCTGTAATACAATGCAAATTTTATGATTAGTATCAGTTTATGATGTGGATAATGAAAATTTAACAATCTCCAGAAGTTCTTTATACTAATTAGTAGTTTTATTAAATATATTTTGTACGTCTATTACTCTACGTGACAACCTAAGAAAATCAAAGTAATTAGATGAACTAATGATATTCATTATAATTTCGTTTCAGTATTCAGAAATATGTTCATTTCAATCCTGTATAATTTGTTAGTATACAATTAGTTAATATGCATACCACATAAATCAATATACAGATGATATATATATATATATATATATATATATATATATATATATATGATAGTTCCAGACAAACTATTTGGTTTGACTATTTCATCATATATTTATATTTCAGTATATATGAAATTATGAATATCAACAGCATTTTTGTTTTTATAATATACCGAACAGGTTAACGACAATTGTTCAGTGTACGATCACATATATCATACCTTTGGAGAGGCAAATATGCATCATTGTATAGTCAATCAGTCATAAATAATGCGGTACCTCGTATATATGTCCGTTGGTTCAAGTACATATACCTTATCAACTCAGCAAAAGGGAAATTATCTAGACGATTACCGGGGTGATAAAGATATCAAAAGTAACAGTGCCAAGGGAATATACAAAACAAAGGCAATATAATTTGAGAAAAATTAACAACTTCGTGGAATAAATGCAATACGATAAATTTAAAACTCATAATCCATGAGAAGACATAAAATGAATGCACTTAGGCAATCGCAACTGGTTCTAAACAATATTATCTATCTGCCTTAAATATTGGTTACGACTCGCATCAATCCCAACCAGATTGTCTAAATCTATCAACACGGTTTGCTCAAACAATCACTAACTTAGTGAGCTGATACTGTATCTTAGTTTGGTTGCAACTCCAACACCATGAGACATCGTATGTCAAACTAGGAGATGGTTGAGCATGTATACTGTTTGTCTCAACCACCTTGGTCGATAAAGAACTAATAGTTCATCAATCTACAAATATGAATAAAGTCACCAAAGTGTAGATGAAGTTAGATACTATTTAGTTTTGACTTAAATCACTTCAGCAATTAATGTAGTTTGAGTTCTATAATTTTCAAAGGAGTTTCCGGATTTACTCAGATTTCCATTGAATACCTTTTCTTGCAGGAAATTAATCTATACTGAAACCTTCACAAACTTCATTCGGTTTGCTACCAAACAGCTAGTTGAATTATATTTCTGATGTTTTTACGAAGAAAATGGCGAAAAGAAATCCCGAAGTGCATCTAAACACAAACAAATAATTGATTCAAGCTTTTCAAAGTTGCACGAAGCGCTGATGGTATTATCCAAAAATGTTAGCAACTAAACCATCCAGCTTAAAGACTATAACACAACCAAAAAATTGTCTGTTAAAATTCAAAACATCCAACATCATCCATAATCTCTAATCAACAGTCAAGGCAGATTTAAGGATCCGAATCATATAGTCTCTAACTATTAATACAGCTCAAACCAACAATCAATAACTTCATGGACTGATTCCATGTTTCGATTTAGCCATCAGTAACGTCCTTCTGATACACTCTTACATCACCCAATATCGTGTGTCAAGGTAAGCAGTGTTTGAGTATATGTAATACAAGTCCTAACCACCTAATTTAATGAAGATCTACAATATTTCCAACTAATCTTCCAACTTGGCCGAGTACATCACAATTAAACTTAAGATTAATTATTGAATAATAAATCCTACGATATATTGTCAGATACAATAGATTGTTTGACATTTTTTATGATTTACTACTTAACACCATTCAAATGGCTATACTGTTATAATTCATTTGAGTATTATTACTATCCTAGTATGAAAACAGCTGTTGAGATGAATATGCTTTTCTAGAATGTTCTTTTTAATTTTATTCTTTTATGAAAACCATGTAAAAATGAAAGATTTTTTAAACTTATTTCTATATAAAGATGTGCTTTAAGTTCATATATGAATCGAAAAACTGTAAATTAATTTGTCAATATAATCCTTTAGCGGAAAGAAAAAGCCTAGTGACAAGTAATTAGAACAATTTATTCACAACTAAATTTAAAATGTAATCATTGCGATCTTGAACAAACTACATATGTACTTTCTTCGCGCACAGAGGTTAAGTTAGACTAGGTTATTACAATGTTTCATAAAACTGGTTAAATGATTTCTACAGAAGTAAATTAGTGAATCTAATTAAATTTATTTTGATGTCACAACTGATGTTAAACAAAATAGGAACGAGTACTACATCTAGTAGCTGATTGACAATAAAATTTAATTACTAAAAATCAATGATAGCAAGTTAAATGAAGTTAGATATGTAAACCAATAGATTCCAACTCAGTGGTCTGAAAGATAAGCCCTTATCAGGAGTGCTCAATGTCATGGTTTGGTGTTTGATGAGAGGTACCATACTAGGATAAAACAACTTTCCAGTGCTTTTTAGTCTTCACTACTTAACTATCAACAAAATATTTATATATCGGAACTGTGAACTTGTTTGTTTATATTTCTGGAGCAGAAAAACTTCAATAGCTGGTGAATCTCACTGTTATGAGTGAATCTTAACATCCTTTAATGTATGGTAATTTTATGAATTTAGGCCCCAGACTGCTAAAAGTATTTCAGATTGAAAAAAAACAAGATAAAGTAATGTTCATTTGTGATATACTTTCAAGGTATCAATGAATACACTTCATTTCCTTTCATTGAGTAAATAATAGTTGGTTTTCTATTCAATTACTGTTATGATCCAATGACTAAAATTACCTTTCAAATATTTATTCGGATTAAAATTGAGGTTTTAGAGTTCAATTTTGTTTTCAAGTTACACTTTACATAAATAAAGAATGATTATTTAGACAGGAAGTGGGAAATGGTGATCTTTTATGCCCTTCTGTGATTCCGCTACATGATTTTACCAGTATGGGGATTTGTAGAGATTAGAGTATTTTCACATATAAAATCACGAATCGATCTGTGCTAGATGGCCGTTCTATCTTATTATCGGACTCTTCAGCAGTGCGCTGTTCAGTGCCTCCAGGTTTTCAATGGTGACATAACTTAGATTGGCCAATGAATTTAACCGTGAAAACATAATTTTATATTTTCTGTGGTCAATGTGAGCATATTCATAGTACTTTTTTTCTAGTACATATTTTTCTTTCATTCTAAAAATATGATCGTTTTAATTCTGTTAAATATTTAATAGACTATACATATTATATATTTCACTAGTTTAATCTTTTAAAAAATATATATTAAATTCATTCAGTATTCTTTTGTTGAATCATCCGATTGGTGTTTAGGACTGCAATTGATCAGTCTCTTATTGGCATACGGTACATTCTGCTGACAGGTCACAAATAAGGCTAAAAACGCCTCCTGGATTCCACTGCTAGCCACCATGATGTTTTAATTTTTATTTAAATCACAACTATTTAGTTAATTTTTATCAGCCTAAGCACATTAGTTACTTTATTAGTTTTTTTCTATGTTTTTTGGTAAATAAAACCATCGTAGAATTACAGTTCATTAGAATTACAGTTCATCGAAGAAACTAACGATTGCTGATACAGTCAAACGGACTAAAGACAAGAAAATGACAGTTATTTGATAGAATAATATTCTTTTGATAAAATAAGTTTACTCTCTGCCATTCTTGTCTAAAGCTGGTAAATTAAATAAAAACAATACTGTAATAGGAATTTATGGAGTTGGATAACTGATCATAGTTTATATCATAGCTGAACTAGGTTAGACAACCAGAAAGCCCTCTGAAACCACTTCGTTTTAATATGGAACGCTATAGAAGTACTTATCGACGAAACTTTCCTAGGATCGTACCTAGGAACCTTCATTCTAGAGTCGAATGCTTGATATTTAGACCAGTAGACTTCCATCCATTGGTGTACGTTTCTAACTTCAAACAATTTGCAATATGGTGCAATCATCTTTCAATGTATGGGATGAATCATTGCATTGTACCTTACTTGATTAAACCTTAATGGCTACAGATTCTCACAAAAAATCCTATGACTACCTCTTGGAGATCTTTACTAGTGAGCACATGATTTTGATCGTTATAGGGATTTGGATATTTTTTATGTAGTTTCTTCTTTAATAGAATTACTCAAATATAATTTCACCAATAATAAAGTTTTATTATGATTTTAACTTATTATTATTATGACAATCATATACGTTACAGAAATAGTGAAAATACTGAATGAATACATTTGATTGTTAATCATTTATTAACTCCGTCAGTCACTAAGTATTTTCACTAAATTATTTCACCTTACTTACTATTATTACATAACCCTTAGAATATGGAAAAGAAAGTTTATTATTCAACTGAATTAAGCATCAGAGAAAATTTAGTTTGTTAACAGCCAAATAATTGTTTTAGGTGAGAATAACTGTTCTGTTATAATTTCCGATAAATACTATTACTTACTGAGAATCGTCAGCCTACATCCAAACATTAAAAATCAATAGCTGAATTATAAAATCTTTAAACAATAGATAGCTTAGATTGATCTCAATGTTTGTAAATACTTTATATAGAAAAATTACTTATATTTCAAAATTATTGTGTTTATTTTGCTCAGTAAATAAATGTAACAAAATAAAGTACATGATTATTACCTACAATAAACTGTAATCAAATTCAGCGGGAATGTTTCAAATAGAAGGTGGAGTGATATGTCAAATAATTTAACTATAATTCTAAAAATAATAAACGTAAAGATAGTATCAACTTTACTTTTCAATACCTTTGAAATTAAAACATATTAATTTAGTAATACTATATATATATATATATATATATATATATATATATATATATATATATATATATATATATATATATATATATATATATATATATATATATATATATATATATATATATATAATGAACTCATTACATTTCATTCCCTTATTTTCAGCTGAATATGTTGGAAGAATAGTAGGATGGGCTCTTATCAGTTTTGTTTTACATATTGCCTTCAGGACCAAATAAATATCCATAGTTTGATTATACTACACCTGCTAGATACAATGTATAACGTTCAGTGAACAAAAATATTCCGATTAATCAGTAAGCAGTTTAATTCTATGTGATTTGAATTCGCAAAAGCCCCGCTAACTAGAGGAAGAAGTCCAAGCTTGGAATGAGGAAGTATATTCCGCAATCAAACAGAAACGAGCGATAACAACAGACACAAATCAAAACGTATATATACAGCACAAAACCGTCCTTGGGGACAGTTACAAAATAACATACTAAAAGACACAACGGATCAATAGCATTTAAGATTCTCTCAAGTGGGAAATACGACATGAAGGTAAAAAGAGCGCCTTTGGTGCGAAAAGAAAAACTTCAAATTTTCTAAATAAAATTACAAAATTAGGTCCTTTTTCAAGTGAGTTCTGGGAATCTTACGTCCCCAAAAATTTATTGACGGTAACTTACGGTGTACAGAATTAAATTTAGTTCATGAAGCTATTCATGTAGCCCAGTTAATTTTGAAAACGTTCAGTGAAATTGAAGCATTTATTACAAAATTCATGATTGTATAAATAGCTGAGTACATAGTAGTACAATAAAGATGTTAACTCTTAATGCTAAGAGATACATTTCATGATAAAAATACATAGGTCATGACATACAATTTAAATTTAACAAACATTTCAAAAAGATTTGAATATTTTTATTGTAAACGTAAATGATTGATCATTTACACCACTATAGTACAAAGCCTTAGAAATTTAAGAATAGAGGGGGAGAAAAAAGCAAATACTGTTATCGTTTGAATACTAGTTAAATTTGTGATATATGTATTCACTAGAAATCTACGTTAATTTGTTAAATATTAACTTAGTTCAAAACTTATAAGGTTTTTTAAGCAGTACAAATCAATACTGAGTAGAAACTATGAGTCTAGAAAAAAGCAATATCCAACCATAACTTTAAAGCTTACATTAATGAACAATGAAGTAATCGCTTAAACAACAATTGTATCATTCAGAAGAACTTCAAAATGTTAGGAAATATTATGCACTCCAGAATTCATTAAATACTGAATTCACAAATCAATGACAGTATCATTTTATTGTTTTATATAATATATAAACATTATGCTAGAAAAAATATCTTTAATTAGAATTTAAACTATTTATTTAATGAAAATTTGGTTAAAAAATTCTTTTAAAATTAATTCTAACATTGACAATATTAATTCAGATCAAGACATAAATGTCGTTTAAAGCAAGACTTTTTAATTATGAAGGTCAAACTAACACTATAGTTGTAATCTTGGATAGTATTTATTAATCTAACCGTTTATCTTTATATGCATTTTCTTTTACTACCTTTCAAACATATATATATATATATATATATATATATATATATATCATGATAGGTGTGAAATTACAATTGTTAGTATAAATTATATCAGAAGGGGTTTTGTGAAGATTATAGTAATTTCAATAGTTGAAATCACGAGTCAATTGAAGCTAGACCACCATGAAAAACCTGGAAGCACAGAACGGCCGTTTCATTCGATTGTGGGACTCCTCAACAGTGCGCATCCTTGACCCTGTCTCGCAAGATGCCAACCAAGGACTTATCAGTCTCTTGAGCGAACACTTAACTACTAAACCACTGAACCGGCATTCATATTATATATATAGTTTGTGGTAATGATAAATCACATTAAACAGAATGGACTTTTATAAATTTCAGTATTGCACAAACATCGAACAAAATTTATTCATTAATATATTTCAGTACATAATATTATATTCTTTGCACTTGAATCTACTTTGTAATATATTACTATATAAAAGAAAACTAGTAAACACATTGGAGAAGTAAATTCTTGATTATGATTTTTTTTATTCTTTTTTATTTTTACTTTTGTTTTTTTATTTTTCAATTAATATTTACGAAAATTTAGTCAATTAACTAGAACAATCTGTTCCTTTTTAGTGTTAAATAGTGTACCATAAAATAATATTTGATTCATGTACAAATAAAAAATGAAGGTATTTCTAATAACTTTGTTTTTTTTTTAAAAAATATATATCCATTGAATAGTTTTATGATTAAATCTGATTTGATTACATAATGCTGTAAAAGTGAAATTATAAATGCGTCTTTTTTACAAATAAAATTTGCTAATATAATACTAGAAAAACTAGTAATGAATTTGGAAAATACAGAGAGAGAGACAGTGAGTGAGTGAGTGAGTGAGAGAATGAGAGAAACGATTGTCAAGGTAATCATTTAAATTTAACTGTTATGTATAAAACTTTCTTAATAGCTCTGGAAATCGAATGTAATATTACAAATAATCTATTACAAATTGTACGAACTTCCCACTTAATAATATATTGACCTAGCTCTTAGCAGTTAAGTATATAAAAGAAAGATACAAAAGAAACTTAGTAAAGATGTTGACTTATCGTGCTAGAATGATTTGTACTGGTGATACCAATGTAGATGAATTGAATAACATTCGTAACCTATTTGGTAGGAATGGATACCCAACAAAATTCATCAACAAACATATGAAAGAGATGAAAGGAAAATCAAATATATCTACCATTCCAAAAAAAATTATTGTCCTTAAAATTGTAATTCCTAAATGATGCTACCAGAGAAATTGTGAGTCAAAGGTTAAGAAAGACGGTACATAAAACATTTAATGCAGCCATACTGAGTGCTGTCTTCTACAAGCGCACAATACAGATTGCCTGAATTCGCCACATATGTGTATTTACCAATTCAATTGCTCCTGTGGAGCCAATTATATAGGGCATACAATTCGGCAAGTTTTTCATCGTATAACAGAACACCATCCGTCGTGGTTCAGCAAAGGATAGGTAAGAGAGATTAGGAAATCTGTTCTCGCTCACATGGTGGTTACAGGTTATCAAGTTGGCTTGAATCTAGGTTTTAAGGTTATTCACCGAATTCCATCAAATATACCACATTGTTTACGAATTCATCTTGTGCATATTGGTGAGACCATCAGAATCCATTTTCACAAACCAAAATTTTCCATCCAAAAGAAGTTTGTACAACCACACCCGCTACCTTTACCATCGGTATAGGAGTAAATTTTTAGCTGAATTCTGACTGAACCCTATCCTTCAAAAATATTTAAATTATTTTCTAGTTTTTTTCACCTTTCTAACTAGCATATGTTCTCAACATTCGTCCTTTAATTCATACATAACTATCATTATATATAATCGTAGAGACAATGAAAAACTAATTGAAAAGAAATTTCTTCGCTCGATTTGTTCTTTTTATCAAATGTCGAAATAAAAATTTTTACAAAAGAACCTCACAAAATTTATAGCAATTCCAATCGAAAAAGATACATTTCAGATGCTCGTTTACTTATGGAAACTTTTGAAGTATACCTAAGAATCAGCTAGTAAGGGTGTAATTTTCAGGTGACTGAATTTTATCTTAAGGATGATATTTGAAAATTGCAAAATAATAATTTAAAAAGGTCTCTTCTTTTGATTGATTCCAATTCAATTTTCGGGAAATATTATATTTCGTAACAAAATTTCTGACACTCAAGCTGCATTGTTTAGTCAGTGACTCTATAACATATTTAACTGTAAATCCTTAATGGATAAACAAGTCACATCTAAACTGTAGTGTAAAGTCAATTCATATAGTATTATTATTGCCTAGGTTTAACATGGTGGTCTAGTTTTAATTGACTCATGAAATCAACTATCAAACCACTATAATATCAGAAAAGGTTTTTTTGATATTACAGTAATTTGATAGTTGAATTCATGAGTCAATTAAAACTAGACCACTATAGGAAACCCGGGAGCACTGGACGGCCGTTTCGTCCTAGTATGAGACTTCTCAGCAGTGCACAATCACGATATACAAAAACTCTCCTTTCTGATATAATTATAATTTTTAGTAAACTTGATTAATAGTATTTTGTTTTAAGGAAAAAGCAGTGAGCAACTAACTGAACATTGTAAGTTGTTAATTAGTGAAAAAAGGACGAATCATCTCAGTTGTAATAATTTCATTGAAGAAAAAAAGTTAAAACTGATATATTATCTAGATCGATTTATAAAGTTTAATTTCTTAATGAGAATAAATTATTTACTATCGACCACTTTTAATTAATATAATCAGATAAAACATAAATAAATTAAGTTTTAGAAGGGGTTTTGTGGATATTATAGTAATTTCAATAGTTGAGATCATGAGACAATTGAAGCTAGATCACCATGGAATACCTGGAGGCACTGAGTGGAAGTTTCGTTCTATTGTGGGACTCTTCAGCAGTGCGCATCCACGATATCCAAAAAGTCCAGTGCTTTCAGGTTTTCCATGGTGATCTAGCTTGAATTGACTCATGATCTCAACTATTAAAATTACGCTAAATTTTGCTGTGTCTTAGTTACTTTGAAATCATGAAAGTCATAGTTTACTGATAGGATATGGAAAATACTAGGTAATTTTGTATTTTACAGTTATTTTCTTACTTCCTTTTCTCATTTTCAATGATTGAAAGTTTCTTTAAAAACACGAATTCCAGCAAAAGGATTTGTTTTTAATGAATTTATTATCATGCTTTACAAATTTTATACGTATAAAATTTCAAGTCTTAATCTTTTAAGAACATACGAACACTGAATAAACATAATGATGCAATAAGGATGTTATAATATTGCACAATATAGTGTAAACAATAATAATAAAAGAGTATGTGGGAAAATAGAATGCCTTGTCAAGCTAATAATTTAAGTATGGATTACAATGTGAACGGGGTGAGATAATTAAAAGTAGTAATTAAAGGTAATAGAAGAGTTAACTAAAATGAAATGAAGTGAAATAGAATCACTCACTTCATTTTCTAACGTGAAATCTAAGGAAAGGTTACATGTATTGAAAGAATCCAATATATCAATTAAGCCAACATAGTCGTCGCAAATAAAAAATTTTCATCCATATATTGATTGATAGTAGAACTAAGATCATAGCTTTTAAGCCCAGAAATGAAACAGTCTGCTAGAATTAGGCTCAATAGAGATCTCATTGTAATCCCATCCCTTTCTCTATACACTCCATTGTCGAAACTGAGCTGGACATTAAGTGTACAAAGTAACAATAGCTCTTTCAAGTGGTTAACCAGCAACCCTATTGACATGTTGTTAACTTCACATTTATTCATTCTTTAAAATATCAAGTAATTAGTAGTCAACAACATTTAACATACCATTGTGTGTATCTATCTATTTTGTCACACATCACATCAGAACGAAGAGGAAAAGGAAGGAAATAATCCAGATAAAAGGATAATGAGGGAAGAAAATAATGAAGGAAAGTTAGACATAAGGAATGTACTTTGAAAGGGAGTGATAATAAATCTAGAATTTTGAAGAAAAAAAAGTCAATGCAACTACACTAATGTAAATGATTTCAATTCATGTTACTTATAGTTTCTAGCCATGAAATATGATTTTTGTGAAGAACACTGTACTAAATGAAAATGTTGAAAACAGTAATCACTGATATTATAAACTAGTGTCATGTTTTCATTTTTTTGTCTTTCACTTTCCGCTTATCTAATCCCATGTGAGTCAGCATTACTCGTCTAGATCAGTGGAACCACTTATATATATCAGCTAATTCTAAGACATGCACAACAACACTCGAAGGTTTTTAAACTTATCCGCCAATAAAAAGTTCTTGACAATATTATACAACTAGTTCATACATAGTCGAATGAAATTTTGTTAGTGCGTAAGAACAGCGACATTTTCAATCTTAGTTCCATCATAAATAATAAGACATAATAGTCAGCACAAAATTAAGTCATAAAACATGGTCAGTTTATGAAAAGTCTGTTTATATGGTTAGATAAATTTTAAAACCACAGTATTAAAAAAATGATTTAAATCCACAATGAATAGTAAATTTTAGTATTTGAAAAGTACTACATACATATAATTATACTCAGCATGCTCATTAACTTTGAACGACTTAAGTGTATAGGTCATCAGAAACACTAAAAAAACATTATTTTCAAATTTAAGTAATCAGCATGAAGTTTCTAATTTAGATACCGAGTTTATTAGAAACTCGTTTGTCATCACTTCAGACTAAAAGAAACTTAAACTTTTATAGAGTCATATGAGGGTCATTCAGTAAACATTTGGTATCGGTTCAAATCCCATAAATTACATTAGTACAACTAGAGAAGAAATTCACATGATAAAATCATAGAATCTAAAATAACCCTATCAAAGCTATTGGAAACTAAACAAAGAGAACATAGTTCAAAAATAATGAGTTTCATTGAAAGGATTAAAGTATGAGTAAGCTATCATCTGACTTTTATAACTATGTATTATAATAGCGAATTATGATAGTGATCTCAACTAGGAAATTTACACCTTTGAACATGAATTATATCAACAGTCAGTAATACTGGTGACCTGCTTGAATATCTGGGCTACCTTGTCCCTGCCATTTAGATATTTCGACAAGCTATCTACTTTTTATCAGTATGGGGTTGTTCTGCTTCTTTTAACACACCATTATGCTTATTGGTCGCATAACCCATTTGAGCGCGTTTATGAAAACTTTACAACTTTTCACCATACAAGTTATAATCAGAGACGTTGTGGTATTTGGCAGTAAACATTGAAAAGAATGAACATTATTCAGATGTCAATTCTTGAACTGTCAACATCTAACTGGTGACCACGTAATATTTATCGTCAGGATTGATCAAGAAATAAGAAAAAAACTTGCTGAAATACTTCGTGCTGAGAATTTTATATTGTACCAAAAGTCTAATATTGATTAAATCCATTAATAATAATAGTAACCGTGGTATAATAGTATTTCTCAGTTTGCTGGAGTGTACTATAAATAACTTATGAAATATAATGGTTTTTAGATTATAAGAAAACTAAAGACTGCCAAGGTATAGGGAATTAAAAAAATTTTCACTGCCATATCAGTTGGAAAATTAATTAAAAACCATCTGAATTGTATGTTGCTTTTTAATTCAACTTGAAATTTGAATTGAATTAATGGTCTAGAGGTTTCATTTAAACCATTTTATCAAGAATGTTTTCAGGTTTATGAAAGTAACGTTTTTTTAAAAAACTTTCAAACAAACATTGAAAATTAATTGTTTGAATTTGAAATAGCACTGACCATGAACGCAAATGAACCATTGTGACGTACTTCATTCTATATCATCCAACAATTTCAACCAATGATGAGGACCACTGCACTAGTTGAGATTAAAAATTATGAATCTTACTATATGGCTTTGATTAACAGTCAATAACTTCATAAAGTGAACCCATGTCATAATATGTTTACTCTAGTTTTATTCCAACCTATTCTTATAATAACTAGCAATGGTAAACAGAGTAGATAGTTGTTACGCATGTGTAAAAAATTTCCTGATTACCTCATACGATCAATAAACTCGTACCATCCCCCAAGTACTCTGAAACTAACCTCAGTACACTCGGTCATTGGTTCCACTTATGAAACAAACTATATTTAAATACTTTTTGTCTATACATGTCTTCCATTTCCACAGACTATAGTTCATACCGACAGACCAATCGATAAATGACTACTATACAGTGTACTCGCCAAGTGATTTGTTGGCGGACATTTCACATACATCAAAAGTGAATCAAGTTATTGGAAGCTAAATAAGCTTACTGCATTCTTACAATAGGTTCATGAAAACAGCAACCTACTAGGGCTAATGAAATTTTTAAGGCAATTTTAATTATTGTACAACTGTCCGCCATTTAATATACATTTATTATACAATTTTATGACCAGTTTTATGTACATTCATCTATAGTACTAATTATTAATTCCTTTATTTTTATCTATTTATGTTAAACCTTTCTTTGTTATTTTCAAGTTGTTTCTGTTAATTCGAAAAGCATTTCTCGTGTTTTAATTAGCTCATATTAAACTATGTACTAACATATTTAATAATGATCAGTTCAATAATTTATTTTTTCAATACAAAATCAAATAACTATAATATAATAAAGTATTTGTCTAATATTATACTTTCTTTATGTCTAAAACTATATAACCATTATCAGTCTTCAAATAAACTATCAAAATAATATTAGTTTAATTCATGATAATGAATGTAACAAATAAAAGATTTTAACAATCATTCTAGTTCATTAGAAGGGGTTTTGTAAAAAATTTAGTAATTTCAATCGTTGAAATCATGAGTCAATTAAAGCTAGACCATCACAGAAAACCTGGAAGTACTGAACAGCCATCCTTCCATGTATAGGACTCCTCAATAGTGTGCATCCACGATCTTGCCCCACGCAAGATTCGAACCCAGGACCTTCCAGGTCTTTTTATGGTGATCTAGCTTCAGTTGACTTATGATTTCAACTGTTGAAATTACTAAAATCTTCACAAAATCCCTTCTAATAATATTCATTTGCTCACTAGTGACTGATTTCAAGAAGCATTTCCTGGAGTTCTAATGAGAAGCTATGACCAGTGTAGTTCAACTAGATCTGTTGTGAGATACCAGCTCACTGAAGACAATGATGCATTCTACTTTAATCTTATAGTTCTAAAATCAATATCAATTAGCTTTGTTTTATTTTTTAATTTTTTGTTAAAAAAATTCATTAGGAATCCTTTAATGCAAAAAAACATTAATTTCCTCTTTTTTTGTTTAAGTATTTTACTAAAATGTCTCATGAATAATCGAATATATCTTAGTGATAAATTTTAAAATATTGAACAAACCCAGAAAATTATATTTTCCCTCTTTTTTTCTTCTTATGTAATTAAATTTGAAAGAAAATTCTTTTTTGACAATACTGTAATTTAATATGAAATTAATAAACAAAAATTTCTTCATATGGTTTTTTTTCAAGAAAGAAAAAAGAAAGTAAAACAGTGAAAACAAAAATTAAAATAAAAATATAGAAATGATAAAATTGTGTAAAAAGTTGATTATCGATTTTTATTTTACATTATTTAATGCTATCTAGAGACTATATTATGAATGAATGTAATCTGATTATCAAACTAGATAACATAATATAACAATCTTGTATATTCAAAGAATAAAACAAAAATGATAAGAAGTTTGAAAAAAGAAAGATAATAAATGATTTAAAAGAATAAAAAAGTAATGAATTGCAATGTTATGACAATCATTCTAAAGAAACATATGGTGTTAATTTTGAGGAATGCCCTAAATTGAACTATATTATAATCCGATATTAACATCCAAGATAAATCATATAATCCAAACTAACTTTTCTACAAGTAAATGCAGTTAAGTAGCTATTTCATGATGTATCTTAAATATATAGATTAACTGTTGTATTTCAATATAGTTTGGTTGTTATTTGATAACTGTTTTAGATTCTATTATTTTACTTCATTTTAACTACTAAATCATTCTTTCTTAGTAACATTCTATTTTTGATGTGTTCAAAGTTAATTAATGATTATTTAACAATAGAATTATGTACATTTGTTTAAAATATGATTAAATTGTTTATAGAACAGAATTTAGTACAATTTTTAAAAAACCACTAGTCATTTAATTATTATTTATTATTTTCTGTCGCTAAGTTAGATCTCTATTCTTTCCTAAAATTGATCATTAAATACAGTTAGTGCCATAAGTATCATGTAAAAACTATATTATACATTATATTTATTTACTAATAAATAGTTACAATAGCTTACCGTCGTCATTGTCAGTATTACAGCAATGATAACTGTTATTATTGTCAATATCATTTGATAAAGCTTTATATGCAATGTTTTGCAAAGCATGATAAGCTGTATCGTTGATGGTGGATATTCCAATGTGAGGCGGAGACAATAAAGAAGAAGAATCCTGGAAATGTATAAAAAAACAGAAAATTTAAAGTGAACATATTGTAAGTATTGAAGTAACCATCTAAAGTATAGAACTGTAAAGTTTTGTAACTAGAAAATTATAAAATCATCATATAGTTGGCTGGGTAATATTTCTTCTTAATTTTTGATGGTAAAATTCATAATTTTGACAAAATATAAAATTATTTATTATAAAGATATATATATATATATATATATATATATATATATAATGATTATATTGCATAATCCAAATTATTAATACTATAAAACAATCAATTAACCCTAATGATTACATGCTCGTGTTTGTATACATAACTCACTGGTTAAATTCAAAAATAAGTTAGAATTAAATGTTACGCAATGATTTCATAGCAAGATAGAAAATACTTCAACATTATGTTCTCTACAACATTTCTGTTTAAATATGATGATAAGATAAATTAAATTAAATTTTCATGATTTCATTATGAAGAGGTTATACTATGTAACTTGAGAGTATTTTATATTACATGAAACTAAGAATATATAACCAATAGATGTGGTAAATTTAAAAACGTTATTAGTCAATTATGAAGTATAACGCTCCAAATAGTGTTAAATAAAACTTGTCACATACAATATAGCTCTCGGAATTAAGAAAAAACATAAAGCTAATTAAAATAGCTGAGATCATGAGTCAATTAAAATTAGACCATTATGGAAAACCTGGGTGCACTGGACGGCCGTTTCCTCCTATTGTGGGACTCCTCAACAGTGTGCATCCACGACTCCGCCTCGCGAGATTCCAGCCCAGGACCTATCATTCTTTCACGTGAACGCCTAACCATTAGACCACTGAGCTTGCCGGTATCCAACGGTGTTAATGTCTTCAATTAATCCACGAAATTGAGCGATACATCCACCATCTTCTTCAGTGAGTCACTATCTCACAACAGACCTGGTTGAACTCCACTGTTCACTGCTTCTCATTAGAACTTCAGGAAATACATCTCTAAGCCAATCAGTGCTTCTAGGTTTTCAATGGTGGTTCAGCTTTAATTGACTCATGATCTCAACTACTGAAATTACTATAATATCCATAAAAACCCCTTCTGATATAAAATAATTGTTTAGTTTTGTTGTAATTCTTAGTTATATTCAATCTAAGTTACCTATGACTGGTAGTTTGTTTTTTTTATATTGAAAAAATAACTATCGACAACTGATGTGCATATTAGGTTGCTTTTTTCAACAAATAGGTATAGCAAATAAAATGATGCATGTAAACATATGAGAACAATAACAGTATAAGATTAATGTAATAAAATAATTTACTTAATATAGGTTAAGTTAGTAATGTACAAAGTTTTTAATGTTATGAAAAGAGAGCGTTAACAGAAGAGAAATTTCTTATTATGTTTTCGAAATAAAAATCAACAAAAGCAGACAATTTTAAAAGCCTTTATTCATGCAACACATTGGAATACCGGAATTCTGTAGAATGTGGTACAAAAAGTGTTTGGAACAATGATAAAAGTTTTTAAAATGAACTTAGAGAGTGTTCAAGATATTCAGTAGGGTAGAAAGCTAAGTACTTGTAGTGCCTGTTGCTACATAAAGCCCACATAGTTTATTCTAGATTCCGTACAGGCCAATTTATCCATTCTTCTTCAGTCACATTTTACCCTGTTGATTATTCGCTTCTCCTTTGTCTTGTCTCTCCTTGCCCTTGTCTTACCTTGCTTTGCGTCGATTCAATTTGGTTATAAATATTGAGTTGGCAAATACGCCTTCTACAATCTGGTTTGTTTGCTTCCTCTTCTTTTCTTCGTTTCTCCAACCGTTAGTACTGATCAATGGTTGTACAAAATATACGTATTCAAAACGTCATTCTCGAACTTGAATAATTTAATTCCGTTATTAACTAACGCGAGTTAAATCGATAATCATATGCGACGATTGAGGATATGTATATTTTGGTAGCAATCAGAAACGATCTATTTAGAGGGTCATTCAATACTCACTAATTTTTACGCATAAAAAATAATAATGCTGCATGTTTATTTAGAAGTAAAACCGGTGCTATTCTTTCCTCATAAGTGCTCTTCCTGGAGTTTTGTGATATAAGAATCATTGTCAAGACATTTGATTTATATGATGTGAATCGACCGTGGACCCACATTAATAAACTCTTAAGTGGATTTGGAAGAGATGAGATTATTTACATGATCGCTCCAAGGATGCGAATAAATTATAGTTTTATACCACCTTGTAAAAGTTCATTCAACACTCAAAAGTGGAAACCTAAACAGGAAAAAACACCCATTTATGGTTCTTAATGCTAATCAAGGTACAACTGTACAAACACATATTTATTGTTAGAAGTATTCAGATCACACACATTAGGGGTTAACTGTCAAGAAAGAGTAAAAATAAATCTAAAATTTCAAGTCTACGCATTGTAATTGCATTCCCTTAGTTTAATTATCAGGATCTGTTGTTGTATAAATTATGTCATAATTTACATCACGATAAAATCGTAGTTGAGTAAACAGTAAATACCGGGAAGTGAGGAATAAAACACCAGTCCAGTTCAATGGTCGACCAACTAAGATCATTCTGTACTGTAGAATGCTAAACTACAGCAATATCTGCAATTCCCTTATATTAGTAGGTTTCATAACTGCAAAAACCTTTTTTTAATATTATTTGAAAACTAAAAAATTAATAGTTCCAAATTCTTACATGTTTTGAGTTGAAAATATAAAATCTTTGTTCGTTCTCAAGAATAATGCAAAATTTTTTCGCCCAAACGGGATTGGGAAGATTGTAAGCAAAATACTTCCATTCGGAGTAACAGTTCTCAATTGAGTCAACATCTGTTAAAAATTTTTAAAGTCATATTTATTGATCACATTACCCCAAACATCTAGCCACGATTCAAGACGTATGGGAAAATCCTTAAGATACGACATCCTTATGAAAATCGGATAGATTTGGATATTTCTGCACTTTTCGTTAGCCTCGTCTTTAATCCTTTATTTGAATTGAAGTGTAATATACCTATACAAGAAAGTCTAAAAGAGAAAAGCAGTATGTAAAATTGATCCTTGACATATGAACTAATGAATCATAAGAGAAGAACTTAACATTTTTGTCATACATTTACTGACATAGAGGACGAACTTACATATTAATAAATGAAATGTATTTACTCACTGTTCTACACCAGTGTGATTACAATAATAAAATTACAGCTCTGTGAAATATCACTTTCTTGAATTGATTTACAATGAATCGAACTTAGGTAAATACCTGGTTAAATATGACAAACAAGTTATTAACACTGACAATCTCCCAAATAAATTAAAGATTCAAAGGTTTTCAATTTTTGGAGATAACCTTGCCTACACTGTGATAAAATGTATTTTCTCGGGTATGGTGTTTCAAAGTTTCCTACAGACCTTAGAATTTACTAACGGCAGGTTATGGAATTGATCGCTTTCCCAAATTTAATTAAAACACTTACAACGCACTTCGTCAGCTATGTACAGTCTGGTAAGATTAAAGTGGTCCAAGATTCTAATATAACTATCCATCTGGTAAACAATGTGTCCATTAGAGAACAGTAAACTGCCCTGACTTAGAACTTTGAAAGTTAAAGTCTGGAGTTGAGGTAGGATGTCTTCAAGTAATTAAGGAATATAAATTTATCATTCAATATAGCGAAGATTTATTGGGGAAACAGAAAAAAGCTACATTTCAATTAAGACCACTAAACTATGATTGTGATAGAATGAAAAGTAAGAAATTAAGCGATTCACAATGTCAATTTCAAGTTCGGACTGCATGACTGATATTGTCCCTACAAATCTCAGCAAGGCAGAATTAAACTGTTTACCAATCACATTGAATATACAAATTATATCCAATTTGGATTTTATTTGTCTTGGGTTGCAGTTAAACTGCAAAAACCGTTTTTTATCTAAAACCTGGGATTCGTATCACTTTAAACGTCTTACAAGAGGTAAGCAAACTAAAAAGACAAAAATCTCAAATGTTCTGCTGGACATATTTCCGAGGACATAGGCCTAAAAAGATAGGACGGAGAGTTGAATTCTGGTGAGCGTTAGTCACCGACGATAACTTGATATAAATATGGGAGTTTAGCATGATATTATTTAAGCCTATATTAGCCAAAAGGGTGAAATAAAATTGTTTTTTGTCAAAGATTATGTATACATGACATTATTTCTTTTTACTCATAAAGTACATAATTACTAATCCATCTAGCCGCATTTGATTAAAATTAAACAACGTAAGTGATACCGACTTCCTATAAAAAAATACTCAGAGTAGCCACACCCGTATGTTATCGATGACAAACAGCTTCAAAATACTTCTGTCAACATTGATACGGATAATTGTTGTGCAAATGACCCCAAAAAATGCGAAGTTACCACCTTCTTCTAAAGTGTCGTTTTGTAGTCAAAACAGGGTGAACTTCCATTTATATCATCAATAATATATAAATACTCTATATTTAAATATCCTATGGGAATGTGATAAACAGATGCATTGAAGATTTTAATGGTATTTTGCCAAACATTGTTAATCGCGTTTTGAATTAGACATGGTTAGTAAGCTGTACAAATAATATTCAAGTTCTGCAAGATGCAGCTGGAATTTTCAAGTAAGATGTGTTAAAAGGCCTTTCACTTAATATATCAACAAACAACCTTTATAAACTAATGTACAACAGTGTTGTGTAAGTTAAAATGCAATCATATTCTAGTGAATATTCGGACTTGTAAGTCTTTGGTTCATTAAACATTTTTAAGAAAGTTAATAACACTAGCATGCAGTGTCGATCTATGAACACTAATGATAACGTTGTGCATTGTTCGCCTTAGTCTGGTAAGGCTCTGAGGAAAAGTTAACAACTAAAGTTGTTGAATGAAGGCTGACTCGGTGAAAAAAGATAAAATGCTCTAAATGTTCGCTGAAAAATAAACAGATCAGCCTTGCAAAATGTCAGTTTATTTTCAACATACAAATGCTTTAAAATATCTACCGCTAAACTGTTGATAGAATATAGAACCTTAGTTTTGTTCTCGTTGACTAATCCTGGCAATATGAGGTGATACCGGATAAAATCCAGTGAATGCTTATGTTTAATTACAAAACGTCTCAGCATGTGTTACCTCAGATGAGAATAACGACCCCAACACGAAAACGTTGGTAGTGAAATCGTTATAAATCACGGTTTTGAGAGAAAACGTAACCCATGGTGAGAATTGACGTTTCAAGAGTTAACCGTCCAGATGGAAAATGTACTTGAGTATGAAACATTCCATTTTACTTTAAGGATAAACTGGACTCTGTCTACAGAAAACGCAGCCACAAGAGCGAAAAATGAGGGGAAGAAAGCATTTGAGCGTTACTCTTAGTTAGAGTTTTTTGTGGTATACTTGATGGATACATTCTGAATCAAGTTCTACCATATGGTAGAACAGCTATTTAACTTTGAGGATTTCCCCAAAATATCCCCAAAGCTACCCAAAATTTCCCCAAAATTGGGAGCTTGGGATAGTAGAACCGATATACCGACTTATTAAAAAGCAAGAAATAATAGAAAAATCGATACTCGAAAATTCCCACCATAATTAAATAATGTGCATAACACCTTACAACCCGTAGGTAGTACGAGAAGATACTAACAATGTCATAATATACAAATTGTCAGAATAGGCGAAACACTTAAAAATTATGATTTTTGTTATGACATGTTTTAAAATTTATTGTCTGTCGACAACGCACCTGATGCTCATATTATTATTTTTGACATAATTACACGAAAACAAAACATGAAAATATGCAGTTACAGAAATAATTTCAGCATTAACACGGTTCCTACAACCAAATAGCGCTCCTTATTACGTGACTCAGTTACCGTGATACCTAGGCCACTGAACAACCCTTTCAAGGTTACTAAAATTGTTGATATGACGGTTAGTAATTACTCATTTTATGTTTTTCATAGTAATTTTTCGCCTTTAGTCATTCGTTCCGTTAAAATATTCGGAAAAATGATAACTGTCATTTTGTACGTCATGACTGGATTCAAAATTATTCCTAGAATAGAAAACAAACTAAGCTATAATTATTTCCTCTGGAACACTAAATACTAATAAGTTTTATCAGATTTGGTCTGTTTCACAAACAAAATCAAAGAGCTCAGTGTTTAAATTTTTCATTGTCCTCACTGTACGGATTTGTTTTTCAATTAAAATGACACGACCTTTCTGAGATAAATACGTAGTTCATTTACAAGGATTCGTTTTCAAGCTGAAACGCACACACCGATCGTCTAACCATTTTCGTTCAGATATTCTTCTCAATGAAAATCCAATAGCTTACATAGAGCATGGTAAATGCCACTAGTATATTAACAATAAAAAGTAACATCACAAAGTCAAGAACAAAATCATTTACCTACTTACTTACGTCTACTGCCCCGAGATATATAGGCTGCTCACCAGTATTTTCCATCAAAATCTCCTGGTCAATCCCTTCCACTTCTCCCAGTTGCTATCTATTCTTTTGATATGGGCTCCAGAATCCAGAAGCAGTGTAATCATTTTTCTTCCTATTTTCCCTGTTTCGTTCAGGAAAATAAGTCAGAGCTTACAGCTCGATGATTGCAACAATTTACGTCTTACCCATATCCAATGTTTTTTTCCTAAGTCTTTTTTTAGATGAAAGCTGGTTTGTTTTGTCACGGTAGGTTGTTTCTGATGGTATCTGACCAATGGACATTGAGTATTTTGCGTTGTATTAGTTTTCCAAGTTTCAGCTCCGTACAGTAGAACGGTTTTGACGTTCATATTGAAGATCCCCAATTAACTGTCGACTGACAGTTGTTTGGGTTCCACATTTTCTTCAGTTGTTGTTATGCTAACTGCCAATTCTTGCCTTCGTATATGTCAATGTTGTTTGTGGCTCTGATTTTTCGAGAACCGCATCGGCCTCATGACTTCCGATCAATATCGGCTTTCTCCATGAGTTGTCATAATTCTTCTGAATGAGAATCTTCTAGCTCTCATGTCAGAAATTAAGTGATTTAAATTGCTTACTCTGATCAGCACTTTTAGCAAGGTTGTCTTCCACAAGACGGGTTCGTTAACTTTATGATCAACTATCCTCCTCATATCGAGCTTGGGACCAGCAGTAACCCTGGAAGAGCTACAGCTGGAATTGAAACTAAACGACCTGGTATTGAATTCCAACCACGGTTTTTAAAACAATCACTACCATCAAGAAGGTTTGTATATCTTAACAAACAGACCGGTTACAGCCAAGGATTTGTATCAAACTTCTAAAGCATCCACACAGCGTAACAAACAACTACCTTATAACCAGGCACTGATAAATATTATGATGATAATTTCATGTTATACACACTCAACATAATGGTATATCCTAAGATTATAAGAGTTTTGCAAATTTAAGGCTGAGCGTATTTTTATGTTTTCATACATAAAGAAGACGGCTTAGTTCATGTATGAGATGAAGAAAATGTTCAGCTATTTTCCACCTTCCGTGGAACGGATATGATACATATGTGCCGAAAATAACGTTCAAATAATACTATGTGCTACATGCTCTGGAAGACTGTAATAAGTTCATCTATTTTGTTAGTTTTCGTCAGTAAGAGTTAGCATCGCCCAAACTGCAGGTCATGCAGGTGTCACCATCGATCATTCTTCACAATGTGACCAATAGAGTCATAACCACATACCAGTCACCATATCAATGGGCAATTACAATTTCGATGCATACTACCACGAACAACATTTCGGTAACCTACAATTTGTGAAGTCCGAATATTGACTGCTTATCGTAGCCCATCATAAACAGTACGAAAACATGACCTCAATAGTCTAGTAAGCTGTGAGAATCTGTTAGGCGTTCTACGAACATTATTTCAACACACGAACTTTGTATGTAGCTTCTGATTGGCACGAAAATGGGGTTCATGAATTGCATAGTGACAGCATGTAGAATTATGGTCTACTATGATGTTAGTACTACTCTAATAATAGACTTAATCATAAAATTGCAGATTTGTCATGATAATAATACCTAATTTGTAAGATCCTACATTTCAGTCACACTATTGTCTACACCATTTCATCGCGTTGTAACAATCACCAAATATATAATGAACAACAAACTTAGGCTAACGATAGAACAATATATTTAATATAAATAAAAGATTACGTTACAACACTTGAAAGTGAGCACGCCTGCAAAGCCGACTCATGTTGCCTGATGGATTCGAATTCCTTCAATTTCTTGTTCCCGCTTCCTCCATCGTTGGGTTTATCTCCGCTTTAAATGTTGATTATCTATTTTCCCAATTGCCTCGTGTTCAGGTTTGAGGAGTACTTGATTAAGGCCCAATTCCACTACAAATACATATCCCTTTTATAATTCATGACTCTAACTTCGACGTTTCCTCGATCATTTGGACATATTTCACATACTCACACATCACAACGCATTGTACTTTATTGCTGCATTCTTATTCTGGTAACAGCAGTTAGTATGAACTTCATATACTCATTTGCCATACCTTTGGTTGTTTCCCTACAAAACACTAACAATGTTTAGGGGTTAATGTCCAAATTCCGTGCTGCTTCATTGTGACTTTTTTTCAGAACCACGTTATCAGTGTGAAGCTATGAAGCTTCTTACGCCTGAAGCATACTTGAGGTACTATTTACAGACTAAAAGCTGTTCGTCAAGAAACAGCGTAAACATATACCATATATTTCAGTCTTACTACCACTAATGTTATTCCAATGAACCAAAGTTCATTTCCCTGTTACCATAATGGATGTTTGTTGTCACGTGTTAACCTATCTGAAGAATTGTCGCAGTAAAACCTGCATGATTTGCTACAAATTCATCATGTCTGTAAATTTATACGCTTCAAGTAGCTTATTGTTGCTTGGGAGTGAATTATTGTTACTACAGTTATCAGCATTATTCACAAGTGACAACAGATGACAGAGAAGTGACGCTCACCATCATATTTTTAAGAACGTCTGAAACTTAAAGCAAAGAAGCTAAAAACTGAAGGTGATCTTAGTTTACAAATACCTGTGTACTGTAGTCAGCATGCCTATTACACGGTAACATCCATGAAACAGCTGAACTTACATTGGCTTTGGTAAACCATAACCACTCTTTGCAGATAACATAGGAACCTAGACAATCTACTGTCCAAGCCTGACGTATATAGAATTATAAATAATCGTCATCAGATGTTAGAAGGTTGTCTAAAAAT
The DNA here is from genome assembly GCA_946903255.1 of Schistosoma spindalis. Classification (NCBI taxonomy): domain Eukaryota; kingdom Metazoa; phylum Platyhelminthes; class Trematoda; order Strigeidida; family Schistosomatidae; genus Schistosoma; species Schistosoma spindalis. The sequence goes on from OX336424.1 coordinate 22,629,343, forward strand.
AGTCAAATAAAAAAGTCTCATGTTATGGTGATTCCACATACCTCCCTAATATCTTGATTAAACACATTGTTACGTAAACAGGGTTTCACTCGTTCTTCAAAGATTCTTCAAGTAATAAGACGCCCCAAGTATCAAGAAGAGGCTAGTCAAGAAAAATATGGTGTGACTGCGGCAAGATCATATGCATTAGAAAGTCACACCATAGTTAGTCAACAATTCTAGGCCAAGCACACTAAACTAGTAGCATAAGTAACCGTGGTTCCTAATTTGATGGAAGCTCCAAACTCGTAAATAAAGCTGAAAAATAAAAACAAAAAATTAGACAACCTAACAATAACAAAGAACAAAAAGTTAAAATTAAATAGACCAAGCTGCTTTCTTGGTCCCAGTTTACTTTCTGTGATGGCTAACAAATTGCATCTGTCTGTTCTGACACTACCTAACATCATTTGAGCACACGTAAGTGAACTTTAAAAAGCTGTAAAAGGCAGACTTACACACTATAGAGTAGTTCTAAATTTCGATTCAGCTATACGTTATATTCAAGTTTCCTCGATCAGGTTGACTGAGCTTTGACAAATAACCAAGCCCCTACTAGGCGAATTGTATTTCATCACAGTTCAAAGATTATCCTTCGAGAAGAACAGTTACATTTCTTGATGATAATTTTCCGTTAATGTAATATCACAGAAACAATATGCCCTGTCTCCGAAAGGAAGTCAGTCATTAGGTATTTCATAAAACGCGCCATACTATTGAGAAGTCAGTGAGAACTGTCTATAGAAATTTTTATGCGGTAGCATATGGCTACCAGAAAATGTGTCATATCAGTCGTCGAATCAACATCGTTTTCAAAATCTGATGGTTCTTCTAGCATTTCTTACAACTAGTAATCTAACCGCATTTGTATTGCTAGCTAAAATTTTGGCAGCTCTACAAAGTGTAACGTTAACTGTGAAATAAACACAAAAGTAACCACAACATCGGATTCCACAGTTTCATTGTTTTGAGATCAATGCTTTGGTGGCATCAAATAGAATAAACTGTCATCACTAACAGAATTTATGCAAGACTTACAAGTGAAAGAATATTTCTACGTTAGTACTATTTCTAAAAACTTATTGGTCCAACATAAATGTTTTCCGAGAATAACTGTCATTGGACCCTTAGGATCAATGGCGCGAATTAAGCCAATACCAACTTAACACCAAGCGCGTTATCGATATCCCTTACACATACTTCACTGGTATTTATAGGTGATTAACCAAACATCTTCATACACATACTTTTAATTTTACGACAAGACGTTCTTATACACAACAAGCGGCTTGTCACAAATTCGACACAATCGTTCTGCACACTGAGAATGTTTCGGCACTTTTTTATGTCGGAATGTCTTCATAAGAGAGGTTGGCTGCAATTAAACGCAACTCAATTTCGTAAATGTGCCCTTCAGCTTAGCAGCCAATCAGAATGAGGCGGGAATCATTATATCCGCCATCTTTGTAAGCAATGGCGGTCGGCTTTCTTCATTCTCTGCTTCTTTCAGCTATTTCTTTTTTGTAGCTATGTAATTTAATGTTTCGGTGTGCTAAAATGCCGCAGTTGGTGTAATGTTCTATATGTTGATGTAAAATTCATTTCGAACCAACGATTTTTTCTGGGATTTTGCTGTTTCTACTCATGTCAATGTATTTCTTCAGTCAATCCGGCTAGTAATGCTGAATCTATTGTTAAGTATGCAGAAGAAAATTTCTAAAAGACAATAGCAGTGCATTATATCAATAATTTAAAATATAAATTTGTCGAACATAAGCTTATCCCATATATCTACGGTTTTTTAGGTTGTGGAAGTTTAAGCGATGTAACTGCAACCTTACGGAACAATGGAAAATTGTTTGTTTCTTATGGGGGTGTGGCTAACCAGGTTGCAAAGATAGTATTTAGCACACACGAGCAAATTGTAACGTACAAACGGTTCCCTGAATTTGTGTGTTTGGATTAAACATACAACACGAATAGGGGAAAGTAAGTAAAATATTCCTGCGTACTAATTGTCTTTAGTTATTAACCCTTTCAGTTGGTCTGTACAGATAACTGCAGGCATGGAGTTCCAGTTATGTTTGCTTGGACCAAGAAAGAGAAAACGGGTTGATGTAGTATGGATACTGGATCATTTTCAAAAGATCATGAATGGAACCAGTCAAACGGAAACGTTTGTGATGGATTGTGCAAGGTCCGTCATATCCGCTACCCACATAGCTCTATGCTCTTTCCACGTGTGTAGAACTATGTGTAAGATGACCCGCAATCCAATAATCAAGCAGTATTTATGTCAACTGGTGCGTGAACAAACAGTAGCTAAGTTTAATCAGACACGTCGCATAATCAGTGTGCGCAGAAGATGCATCGCAGCTTACTCAAACAAGAACTGGATGAGTAGGAAAGAAACCTGGGCCGCAGCTTTCAATAGCAATGTCGTTACGTTGGGTAACAACGCAACAACCGGGTTGAAAGTGCGCACAGACAACTGAAGAGAAAATTGTCTAACTGAGACGCGTTGAGTAAATGTATGTGGAAGACATTTACATGTCAGAGGCAATTAGGAAAACGTAGGTCACTACAATCCAGTTTACACTGTAGTCACAAACGCAGATACGTAGCTGAAGATTGCTGAATGCCTCTACTAAGAAAGCTAACCACCTATGCTGGCTTTATAGTCCTTAAAGACTATGAAAATGGGGGCGAGACTCTAATTTAGGGACGACCTTTAAAGGAATTTTAAGTGACCTTGAGAATATTAGCCAATCAGAAGACAGTTAGTATAAAGTAAAAATATATTAGAAGAAACTAAAGAATTACGGTGGATATACTTCTTTTATGATTTAAAAACTTGTTAAGATTTGATAAAGGTTCAGATGTTTTAAAATCATATTGCATACGGTATAAAAATTCATCCATATGGCTCTATAATAGTCGACCTCTGGAGCCGTGATATGGTCTTAAAAATTCCTTTAATCGTGACCAAATGGCTTCAATGTTGTTCGTATGAACGCCGGTTGCTGGGTCAACGAAATTACGTTTATGGACTACTACGTGGTGGTCGTACCCAAGTCGATGAAGACATCTATATGCTCTCCAGTCATCCGTATATATCGTGGTACCAGGCAGCACATATTCCTGTATGATTGGTATTATTGTTCTTGCTTGACGGTTTGTGAATTTCTGGAAATGTCCCTTACGACTTGATCTATCATGAATACCAAGTACCTGTCAAGTATATTTACGAAAATGCTACTTACCCAATCTTCCTTTACACTTCGTCCCATGTTGTATTTTCTCTTTCTCACAACCGTTTCATCTATCTCTACGATAAGTCCTACTCCTCCAAATAATTGGTGTATGCTAGTCATTTTAGCTGCGCATATATCACGGCAGTATTCATACTACTGGACTGCAGAGGTTTCGGTAACATCTGCGAATGCCGCAGCCAGTGTTACTTGTGTCTTTATAACCCAATTAGCAACTATTATCATGATTTGTCTCAGTCTCAGTCGCGATCGTGCAAAGAAAGTCCCTGTTCTAGCAGACTTTTTCCTCCAACATGAAGGACAACGGAACATAATCTCGCCGTGGTGGTCTTCAGACTTTACTGCAGTCATTTCAGAACCACAGTCACACATACAAGAACTTCGTAGTAGTCCCATCTCTTGTAACCTTTCAATAGTAACCTCATCTCTAAGATCCGCCGTAAACCGATCGTATGTCAGCATTATGCGTTAAACTTGGCTCCGGGACCTTGAAATGGCTCAAACGCATCTGATCGGCTCGTCCCTAAATTAGAGTTTCGCCTACTCATCTACAAATTCCAGAGTTCACAGGTATGTTATGTTCATCTTTGTATCATGAAGCAGTTCATTTAGTTTTGAAGCTCTGTTTCAGATGGACTTGGCAGGCCGTCCAAGATGTAGATGGAAATATACCAGCTATTCCGTCTCCAGATTATAATGAAACGAACAGACTTTATCGCACTCTACTCAGTAAAATCCACACACTCAGTACACTTTTCGAACAGACGACGGTGCAGGACACACTAAGGCAATTGATAGATCAAGTTGATGAATTAATACGCATGAGGCTACAGTTTTCGAACATGGTAAGTCCACTGATTCTTTGGAAACCAAAAACTAAGTATTTATGAATGCATCTATTAAGCTAATACTCGTACGTCTAGGACAAACTTGACGTATGCGTCAACTCAAGTTCATGGTTTATAGCAAGCGCTCTACGAGTCTACTTTATAACAACTATAAACTTAATAAGTTGGGAAGCGTGATATGCTTCAACAAATGTTGTAATTTGTAGATCATGCCTGTGAAAATGGCGTGTACCTCCTCATGCAGAAATATATTACTATTATTAAAGATTTATTTTGTATGTCCATTTCCTAATACATAAATTACCATTTATTCCTATACTGTTTCCCAAAAATGCTTAATAGTATATTTGCATTTTTCATGTTCATTTCCTACGTTTTTTATTTAAAGTCAACTCAATAATCTTTTAAATTCCACAGAACCCGTTTAAATATAGCATACAATGTGCAAACATTATTGAAACGTGGATATAGTTGTTTATTCATAACACTTATGTATCAATAAGCTGCTTGTGTATCATGATAGTAACAATAGAGTCGACAGTTCGACTAGTATCATATGTTTACAGACTGTTAAGCCTTTTCATAATTTAAGAGACAGTCAGGAAACGCAATTACTTTCCGTTAGTGTTCCCTGATTTGGTGACAAAAATTACTGACCGCTTTACTTAGTCTATTGATAACCATAAAAAGTCTATCGTTTTTTTGTTTCAGTATCTTTCTGATTTCGTCATAACTTTTACATGGTGGCAAAAGTTCAATATTAATCACTCTTGCTTCTTCATTGTTGCACCGCTCAGCTGCATACATAGACCTAATCTTTTAGAGCAATCTATAGAAGGATAGCTTCTATCGCACTTACCGTACGAATTATCAGGCATGTTACCACTAACAATGTAAACCTTATGCTCACTAAATGGGTTAGATTGCGTTCCCCCAGGTTAATATTTATCGACTGATGGATATTTCGGTATCCTTTTCAGCGATATGTAGCCGCGAGCTGGTGTTTAGAAATGTAGCCGACTGCTTTAATGGCTCAACAATAATCCTTAGTCAGTACAACCCAAGGTCAAAACTGTCATTCTAATCATCCGGAAAACTGATCACGTCAGGAAACGGGATTATTTGTGAGCGATAAGCTAATATGCTATTCGCTATCTTTCCTCATACTGTATATAAATGTTGATACAAAGATATTGTTGAACTAGAACCGAAGAGTATAGAGTAAGAAATTGAGCATCATGTGGGCGCTGCTTAGAAATAAGAAAGTTTTGTAGTATTTAATTTAAGTGATATACAATTCATAAAACAGACAACAGATTTCAAGTATTTTATGTTTCCACCAAGCTGCAGGTAGCTGCTATAACAGCCTTAGTTGTAGAAAAAAAATTCTATCTGAAGAATGAAGTAATGAGTATTTTTGAGTCATGTTCTGGATATGTAATTTGGATCGTGTACTCACAGTTGTCAGACGTAATATTATGTGCATCGTATTTTAAGTTCGGTTACTTATTTATTTACGCCTGTTACTGCTCGTGAAGGAGCATAGGCCGCTTACTAGCATTCTCCATCTAACCCTGTCCTGGGCAATCCTTTCCAGCTCTTTCCAGTTCTTATTCATCCCTTTCGTATCCGCTTCTATTTCCCGACGTAATGTGTTCTTTGGCCTTCCTCTTTTCCGCTTCCCTTCAGGATTTCAAGTCAGCGCTTGTCTCGTAATGCAGTTTGATGATTTCCTCAATGTATGTCCTATCCATTTCAATCGTCTTTTCCTAATTTCCTCTTCAGCTGGAAGCTCGATGGTTCTCTCCCACAAAAGGCCGTTGATGATGGTATCCGGCCAATGGATGTTGAGTATCTTGCGTAGACAGCTATTGATAAATACTTGTACCTTGTAGCAAGCCCATTCCATTAATGTATTATTTCTCTACACAACTGTGTTAATTTTCATATGAGTATGATTGAGCGTGTGTCTGCACTTCTATCCCTATTCTATTCCCCATTGGTTGTGACACATAGATAATCAATAATTTATCTACACTTGATTGATACTCAAAAATATATATGGATCTTTTAACACAGACACACACACTTTGATTTTTGACTCACTCGGTGCTTGCTTGCTGTATGCTTGCGGACTTTACCAGGCTTTCACAATAAACTATCTCTATAACTGATTTTTGGGCTTTTTAATGATCTCGAGTAAATCGATAATTCTACTAGGAGATTAAGCCTGTATTAAATACTCGGTTAATGAGATATCTTTATTTGGAGTCGAATATAGAGGAAATTTATCTCAACAAACTTGGTTAACCTCTACAATTTGGTGAGCCGCATTTAGAACACGCGCCTGTTTCTCTACAAAGTCTGCTGCATATTCTCCAATCATAAAGAACTTCATATTGGAATTACTATTGCAATTATTAACAATACATTGACAGTCAGTTAATTCATCTATAACATTGTTGCTTTGGAATTATTACTTTATATTTGCCTATTTAAACTCAAAGTGACCTTTGTTTTCGGTGAGTCTCATATATATTTCTTGTTGTTATTTTCGACTTATTCATATCATATATTTCAATCCTCAGCTTATTATTATTGCTATTGTTATTATTTCTTCGTATCATGTCACTTGATAATTCACCAAGCGTTTCATCTAAGTCTATTTCCGTGGGTGCCATCTCTGTACCTTTACCTGTCTTTAATCCCCGAAAGGCCGAACTGTGGTTTGCACGCTTAGAAAGCTTTTTTGTTGCAAACAGAATCACAAATCAGAACACAAAATTTAGTTATGCAAACTCATTGCTGCCAGACGATGTTATAGAACAAGTGTCTGACGTCATTTTTAAACCGGATCCAGACTCACCATACGATTGTCTAAAAAGAGAGGTCATTCGTGTTACATCTCTCACCGACCAGCAAACAATTGATCAACTTTTAGCTAATACAGAGCTAGGTGACAGTACACCATCTCAACTGAAACGCTACATGACAAATTTATTGGGGAATCGTTCAGTAGATAAACGTCTATTATATCAATTGTGGCTCAGACGTCTCCCACAAAACATCCAACAGATACTAGCAATCGGAGACGAGGATATCGATTTTGATAGGCTAGCAGATATAGCCGATAGAATTTACGAGCGAACTAGGACGCACTCCGTATCTCACATACAATCAAACTCATCTGACGAGATCGCCGAGTTGCGACGAACAGTCGAAGTCCTCGCTAATCAGATAGCTCAGCTCCAATTTTTGAATACCTCCCACAGCAAGCGGAAAGAAAGGTCCAGAAGCCGTAAACGTCGTAGTCCAAGCACCACTCGACATAACATTTGTTGGTACCATAAAACGTACGGTAAGCAAGCTAAAAAATGTACTCCTCCCTGTAATTTCGCAAGCACACAACAAAGAGACCATCATGAACGTCGGTTAATGACGACTGCAGTCGCTGAACACAACTCTCAAAGCAGTCGCTTGTTATATGTTACAGACAAAAGGACTGGAACACAGTTCTTAGTCGACACTGGGGCAGAGGTTAGTGTAGTACCACCCACTACACTTGAGAAAAACACACCTGACCCCAAACTAAAACTACAAGCCGCAAACAGATCTGAGATCAAGACGTACGGCAAAAGGCATTTACAATTAAATTTCGGTCCTAAATCCAATTTTTCATGGAACTTCATCATAGCTGACGTCCTCATTCCTATAATCGGCATTGATTTTTTACAATCCCATAAAATACTCGTAGATGTAAGAAATCGGAAACTTGTTCTTGCCGACCATAGCAGCGAAATTAGAGGGATTATTTCTAACGAGACGTCCATACATTTATTGATCAAACCTCATCGCGAGAATGACAAGTACGTTAGTTTACTTAATCAGTTTCCAGACTTATTACGACCGAATTTCAAACGGGACAAACTGACACATACCGTCGTACATCATATAAAGACAGAGGGTCCACCAGTGTTCGCACGTCCAAGACGCCTTGACCCCTCTCGTTTGGCTCTAGCAAAGAACGAATTCAACAAAATGATAGAGTTGGGTATCGTACGCCCTTCCGATAGTCCGTGGGCATCACCGCTCCATTTGGTACCCAAGAAAAACTCTTCCGAAGTTAGACCGTGCGGTGACTATAGAGCTCTCAACAGCCGTACTATACCAGACAGATATCCACTTCCACATTTGCACGACTTCACTCATAGTCTATCTGATGTGACGATTTTTTCAAAAGTTGATCTCGTCCGCGCTTACCATCACATTCCAATTCACCCGGACGACGTTCCCAAAACAGCCATTACTACCCCATTTGGATTATACGAATTTGTTCGCATGCCTTTCGGATTAAGGAATGCTGCACAAAGTTTCCAGCGTTTTATCGACCAAGTAGTACGTGGCTTACCTTTCGTATATGCTTACATAGATGACCTTCTTATCGCAAGCAAAAATGAAAATGAACATCTAATTCATCTGAAAATGCTTTTTGAGAAGCTAAACGAGTATGGGTTAACAGTCAACCCTGACAAATGTGAGTTCGGAAAACAATCCCTTACCTTTTTAGGTCACGTAATTGATAGTCAAGGCATCAAACCAGTTCCTGAGGAAACACAAGCCATCAAAAATTATCCTTTACCTGATTCATTCAAGAAACTACGACGTTTCCTTGAGATGATCAACTTTTACAGACGTTTTATTCCGAAATGTGCAGACATAGCAAAACCGCTAACTGATTTATTAAGGGGACGAGCTAAATCATTGACAATGACACCGCAAGCAATTCAAGCATTTGAACAGTTAAAAAGCACATTAAGCACTGAGGCATTACTAGTACGTCGAAAGGTTGATGCACCTTTAGCAGTAATGACCGATGCCTCTAATGTAGCAGTAGGCGCTGTGCTTCAACAACATGTCGATCAACAATGGCAACCCCTTGCATTTTTCTCAAAAAAGCTTAACGCAACGCAAACAAAATATAGCACATTCGGTAGAGAACTGTTAGCTGTCTACCTAGCCATCAAGCACTTTCGGTATATGTTAGAAGGCAATTCTTTCACGATATATACGGATCATAAACCTCTAACTAAATCCTTGATGCACAATCATGATAAATACAGTCCGCGCGAAATTCGTCAAATAGAATTCATTTCGCAATTGGCAGCTGATATACGATACGTAAAATGCAATGCAAATGAGGCAGCAGATGCACTGTCTAGATTAAGTATCAATACCTTCTCGATCCCTGATATAAACTATCAAGACATAGCAAATATTCAAAAGCTCACTGCTGTTAGCATCAACAGAGTAAAACCACCGTTTTTGAAGTATACTGAAAAAAACACAACCATAAAACGGTCTAAACCTGCATCAGAGCAAGCACCATACAGACTAACCGCAACAAACATTACTTCACTCCGAAGTACGCCAACAACAGAAACCACAACAAGATCAGGAAGAAGAGTACACTGGCCAGATAGGTATGTAGCAACCACCATATTTATCTAGACCAAGTCCTGAGATTGCTCTTATACCACAAAAATCCTTCTTTATTTTCATTACTATTTTTTATTGGCCCCACGGACCTTCATTATGCTTACATTTTAACTTTATGAAATTCGTTGATGTGAAATATACATTTATACATACATGATACAAAGCGTTTCAACACATAAGCTGTTATGACAACTTAACGCTTACTCATCATCATATCAAATTGTACATTTACTTTAAAGACAATTTCGTTTTTCATCTTTTTGTCGAACATAGATGTTAATAAAAATTTTTTTTGTAAATAAAAACATCAATGCTCTGGATGGGAGCTTATGTAGCAAGCCCATTCCATTAATGTATTATTTGTCTACACAACTGTGTTAATTTTCATATGAGTATGATTGAGCGTGTGTCTGCACTTCTATCCCTATTCTATTCGCCATTGGTTGTGACACATAGATAATCAATAATTTATCTACACTTGATTGATACTCAAAAATATATATGGATCTTTTAACACAGACACACACACTTTGATTTTTGACTCACTCGGTGCTTGCTTGCTGTATGCTTGCGGACTTTACCAGGCTTTCACAATAAACTATCACTATAACTGATTTTTGGGCTTTTTAATGATCTCGAGTAAATCGATAGTTCTACTAGGAGATTAAGCCTGTATTAAATACTCGGTTAATGAGATATCTTTATTTGGAGTCGAATATAGAGGAAATTTATCTCAACAAACTTGGTTAACCTCTACAACCTTCTTGATGGTGGTTGTTGTAGTTCTCCAAGTTTCAGCTCCGTACAGTAGAACTGCCTTGACGTTCGTATTGAAGATTCTGACTTTGATATTGGTTGAAAGTTGTTTTGAGTTCCATATGTTCTTCAGTTGAAGGAATGCCGCTCTAGCTTTGCCAATCCTCGCCTTGACGTCTACATCTGAGCCTCCTTGTTTATCGACGATGCTTCCCAGGTATGTGAAGGATTCTACATCTTCCAGAGTTTCGCCATCAAGAGTGATTGGATTGTTGATCTCCGTGTTGTGTTTGAGGACCTTGGTTTTACCTTTGTGTATTTTGAGGCCTAGAGATGCAGAGACTGCTGCTATGTTAGCTGTCTTTATCTGCATTTGTTCGTATGTATGCGATAGGAGGGCTAGGTCATCTGCGAAGTCCAAGTCGTCTAATTGGTTCTGAGCTGTCCATCGTATGCCGTGTTTCCATCACATGTCGAGGTCTTCATAATCCAGTCGACCGCCAGAAGAAAGAGGAAGGGAGAGAGTAGGCAGCCTTGTCTGACTCCGGTCCTCACTTGGAATACGTCTGTCAGCTGTCGTCCATGCACTACTTTGCACTGTAGTCTATCGTATGAGTTCGGTTACTTTCATGGATTTGACAGGGTCAATTATGACATGTGGTCTGTAGTCGCGATGACTAAGGTTGATGTTAGTATCTATGATTTCTGCAGGAATAACCAGTACAAAGGGTAGGGAGTGTTGCTGACGAAACATATACAGCGTACTGTCTCATATTTAGACATTTGGAAGCTTCTCAAGATTCTTTAAAACTTGGGAGACCAGGATCATTGAAGGTATGTAGAATTATGGTCTAGTATGATATTAGCACTGCTCTAATAATAGACCTAACCCTAAAATTGTAGATTTCTTATGATATAACTGCCTAATCTATAAGATCTTACGTGGAAGTCATATCATCTTCTACACAAACTCGCTGCATCGTAACAATTACCAAGATGATGGAGAACAAGCTTAAGCTAGAGAAGGAACAATATATTTTTAATATGAATAACAGATATAAGGTAATATTCAGTAAGGACCACGCCTGCATGACCGAGCCATGCCATCCGATCAACTTTAATTCATTCAATTAATTGTTCCAGCTTCCTCCATCCTTGGGTATTTCTCCCCGTTAACTTTTGAATGTCTATTTCCCATATTGTCTCGTGTTCAGGCCCAATGCCACTACAGGTAACCTACAGCTTGTAGTCTCCCAAACACAAGATTATTGTATAGTGCCGTACGAAGCATATTTTTGTCATGCTTTTCTGACTCTTTGCTTATAAAGTATATATTTACTTACTGAGCCTGACGTTCTGGTATTGATATCCTAATCATAGGTATGGTACTTATCCAGATAGTTTGTGGGTGAAGTATGAATCAGTTATTTAAAACTTTTCAAAGAGGTGATTAGTGGCACTGAATTAATGTGCCGAAGTATTCTAGGGTTATTTTACACATCATGCGGGCGCTAGAAATTGAGTGCACTGCTAGCTAACCAAGTAACTTGGATTCCTCTAGAAGTTTGTTTAAATTATGAATAAAGTGGCTTCTGTATCTAAAGGCATAATCTAACTGAAAGTTTATTCCAAATGATAGAAAACTTATGGGAAGAGTTTTTACTGTACATTAGATCTACATTGCTGATTTTTGACTAACCTGGTGTGGTTACTTAGTTTATAGTTGAGCGTGTCGGTATAGCTTGAGATTGTTTTCGAAGGTTGTGGCGATTAGTGAGTTAGCTTGGGTTAAAATATAACAACAAACTTAACTCTCTTTTTCGAAAGGACTCCAGTCCTAATGTTTCACATCAAGCAAAGTAACTGATCGTAGTTCGTTTCTAAAGTCGTTTCTGAGAACCTCTGTAATTTCTAGCTAATACGGAGACCGTTCAATAAAAACAGACAATATTCGAGCACTGGGCGGACGAAGACTTCGTATAGTGTTGGCCCAGACCCTTGGATATTACGATTTATACAGCCCATATGTTGACGTTCCTCTAAGCCGATTGACCTTGTTCGTCCTTAGAAATGTAAATCATTTGAGTACCCTGAGCCAAGGGCTAAGATAGTATCACATTTGTAAACTGGCATACCATCAACTTCAAAACGAGGTCCCAGATTACTTCATATAACGTTAATCCAGCTGCATTTTTAAATATAAAATTCAAGTCGGTACATTCTACACCATACCGCTGCCTTGTTTAATTCCTGATGTATACAGTAGGCAGTGTTATACGCTTCTTGAGTAAATGACCTTCATGTTATCGGCTTAAAAGAAAACTTTTCCTAAGTTAAAGCAGCTACAAATACTTTTAATTTTACGAATGAAAGGGGACCTAGCATACATCTTCGTATAACCCCCTGGTAACCCTCTTGGGTGCTGATGACTGAGTTAAGTTTGATAATTCGGTAGAAATCGTTTGTGAAAAAGTCAAACCAGGTGAGTTTGAGGCAGCAGATTCCTGTAGAACATAGTTAATCATATAATATACTGTGAGATATTCCATGAAATGCGTTATATATGTGAAAATAAAAAATTATGGGTATTTTTTAGTTCGCGTGATTGTGAAGTCAAAGTGCCGCGCCATGCACGACTAAACACTTAAGAAACCGCATTATGATCCAGGGATACAATTTCCGGTCACTTAGTAAGATGACATACTGCTTTTTCAACGTTCCCAACGATTCGTTTGTTTCCTGGAGTGTCTGCGATTATAAAGAATATCGCGACAATAAGTTACAGTATTGCCGAGATTCACTGTATCCTTTTATATGACCCAGTTCGTCTACAGCGTTAATTCTGAATGAAACGAGAACCGCTTACATCTGTTAAGAAAGCTTTGATAGTAAGCTATCTAAAGAGGTCCTTGTCAAACTTTCCCTTGTTAATAAGCTCTCTCATACGTAGCAACATCGCTGTCACCGAGTTGTGTTGCGATCCTCTATTGTGGAGTAACTGTTATAACCCTTGCCGATTGATGTTCCTTTACTCGTATATTCCCATTGTTATTTAGGACTGCAATTGATCAGTATATGTGCGTCCTGTGCGGATTGCCTGAATATAGCCTTAAGTCACAAGCTTTTTAAGCAAAGATGGATAGTGGCTAACACGGGAATTCAGGATGCACATTTCGTCCTATTTAGGACTCGTCAAGAAGATGTACCTGCATCCCGGAGTTGATGTTCACTTAGGACTGGAATTTTAATGAGTTCACAGTGTCTTGGCTATATAGAGGCAATCCACATAGGATGCACATATGCCAACGTGAGACTGATCAATTTCAGTCCTAAACAACAATAGGAAAATACAGGTAAGACAACACCAAGTGAATTTAAACTTCACACCATTGCACAAGCAGGTGGCTATCAGGACTCAGTAGCTAAGTGAAGGACGCGATAGCGCTTGAGACGAACGGTACTGGGTTAGAGTCCCGAAGTGGACATCAACTCTGGGATGCAGGTACACCCAGCTGACGAGTTCCAAATATGACGAAACGCGCGTCCTGGACTGTACTGCTAGCCACCATCCATCTTTGCTTTGTCGATTGGTTAGGTCTCCACATTTAAGCATAGCCCATTTCATGATACTGTGAGCTTCAGAAACCTCACTAGTAAATATATTAAGTGTAGCGTATCTGTTAAACTGCGCAGTAGTACGACCACTACTGCGCGAAATTATGCGACTGGATTTGTCACGCCATACTCATTGAAGTCAGCTTCTGAATAAAAAAACCAGACTTAGATATTATCAGGCCAGAATGGCACGACTTGGAAGTAAGGAGCGCAGTCTCAACCTTCATTGTCTTTAGTGCCTGTTCGGTAGTAATGGAGCTGTGCATTGTATTTATTTAAGATAAATAATGACCACCAGTTTAGTGCTAGTCGTCCTACCATTTATGTACCTAGTAAATGTTTATGTACACAGTCTTAAGTTACACTGTTTTTATGAGGGTTGTTAGAAACAAAGCAGACCGGACATGGCTTGGACCTATTACCCAGCAGAAAGTTTTATGTTTTCGTTACTTGGATATCTAACAATGTAAACACAACATCATACTTCAGAATGTTCATTGCATCAATGCTTGTTTATCTTAATAACTATTGTATGTGAAGTGTTGGGTTGATGAGCGCAATCGAATGAAAGTTCTGGTTTTAAAATTTATATCCAGGGACGAAACACGTCGACAACTCTGAAGTACCTCGCATTCCATAAAAGATTTAAAAACACAAACCACTGAGGTTTTCGGTTTTAGAGTGGACCCAATCCCTTAATGGTGATAAATATTAACTTAGGCGGTTACTATAGTTAAAATCCTATTGATAAAGCGTATTTTTATGTGGTATCCTCCAAAATTAAACGGACATTCTACTTTGAAACATCTGAATATTGTGGCCTTGAATAAAGATGAGCATAAGGATTGGGAAAAACTACTTAAAACCACATCGGTGTTTTCTCTTTATGATAAGTCGTTGCATTGAAACTCCCACAATATCTCGATGATTGAATCGATGCGTTTGGTTGAAGTACCCAGCAAAATTTAGGCACAATATTGTTACACATAGAAAAATCGTTTGAACCTTGTTTGACAATATTGAACAATAACCGTCCGGTTTAACTGAACATGGAACTGGAAGCGACTTTAACGCCCAAAATTTATCAATATGTAGCTTTCAAAGTAAAAGGCTTTTTTAGAAAATAATTTTATTGGTATTTCTTGGGAATGCTATCGCATCTCGAATGTTAGCTATCCCCAAAACAAATTGCATAAGGCGCTCGAAGCCAAGACCAAAACCCGCATGGGGAGCACTACCAGAACCACGTAAATTAATGTACCACTGCAACTGATTGGACTTCATGCGTGTTTGTAAACGAGATGCAACATTCTCACGGACGCTGGCACCAACTAGTTCACCGATCCCTGGAAATAACAAATCAGCACACTCAGCTTCAATACCATCAACTGACTGACAGTAAAATGGTTTAAGTTCCATGGGAAAATGAGTAATGAAAACAGGACGTTTCCCTCCAACCCAATCTAGGATTTTGTACTCCTCTTTTTTGTTCAAATCCCGAGGTTTTGAAATAGTAAGATCAGCTGTTCCCATTTCTTTATTCAAGTACTCTATAGCTTCAGAATATGAAATGCAAACAAACGGTTGTTTCAGCATAGTTTCCAAAACATCTCTTAGCTCCAGAGCAGAATCAATTAAAAAACTTTTGCAATGACTATCAGATTCAGATTGACCTCCAAGGAATGTTCGAATCAACACTAAATCATTCTAAAAAGTAAGAAAATCGAAGGATCAGCAGATGAGAATCAGCGAAAAATCAGCATTGGAAAGTGGGGTTGCTTAAAGATCTTCAAGTTCTCTTTGTGAGTTGTATAAAGCCCCTGAGTCAAGTGTATATTAGTATATATTGATGAAAAATTGCAATAATGTTTTATACATATTTAACTGATTTGTACAAAGCATGCACAAAATTAGGATCTGATATCAGTAGATCCTTATTTCAGGAATGGAAACGTTTCAAATTAGAAAAAACAAATGACAGATGTAGCAATCAAAATTTAGTCTATGTTCCTATGGTTAACGCAAAAATCGACTATTATCAAAGATTGTAACTGGAGGGGGAAATCAACACTTCGTTTCTTAAATATAATTCACAAGTTTTGGCCACGGTTCAATCTCTCTATCTAGGGAAGAATAACACTAAATAAAGAAAGAGCACACAACTTCTTACACTAACAATTCCATAATCAAGAGACTAAGTTTTACTATTACGTAATATATATATATATTCTGCAGCCAGATTAACCGGTTTTCAAGTTTCTCTATATCTTACATTGGTGTTATGCTAAAATTAGTTTCATGTAATTAGTTCATCCAAATTTACACTTTAAAATAAATATATTCCTACATTTAGATTTTTCCGTTAAGAGGTCATCGAAAAATATTAAATTTAAAAGTGTACTAGTCGACTCAACTTCCTAAAGATGAAAAAGACAATAAAAGCTATAAGGGACTATACTGTGTAAGAGAAATTTATATGAAATATGACTGAATAAATAATAAAAGCAAAAGGCATATCGATAGTAAACTTATTCGTACATATTTCATTCGGATTAAAACTCATAAAAATCAAGTATTTTGAAAACCAAACTGTGATTAAGTAAAGATTATTTGGAGAGATTACAATTTAAGGACGAGCCAGTTAAACATAGGATAACAGGTCCTAGATTTTTGTGAGAGTTGATTCATACATTTGGCTAAATGGCGTTTTGTCCTTTTAGCTGACATCAGTTCGTGATGGAAACCCGAAATCGAATTCCTAACCCCAATTATCAACAGTAGATCAGAATCCTTAGACCTCACCGTCAGTTAGCTCTACTAAGTAGGTAAACATTCTTAAGATCATTTTAGCTTTGTTCAAAGGTCGTCCATAAATTATATCATCAGCGATTATTTTATACTATGAAAATCATCACTTCTACTGAATAATAATGTAAAGACAAACCTGTTTGTCGAATAAGACTGATATTTAACGCGTACTATTGAAGAACCATATATGCAACACAGTAAAAATCTAGACAATAACATTTTTTCAAGCGGAATACAAGTTGTTCGTATTTAGCATTAAGCTATCCAGTAAGTATGAAAGTTAGTAAGCAGTATTACTTGATTATCCAAACAAAAGTTTTACACAATTTGAAATCAATTGAGTAATTTCATCTCTAAGCTACTTATTCATTGAATATAAACTTACAATATTGAATTTCATATAAAAATGAACTTTAAATATGAATAAATCCATCAAAATTACACATTTTATAAATTGGTAATTATCTGTCATTACTAATCATGGAATTTAAAAAAAAGAAAACCAAAACAACAAAACAAATACTTTTTTATTAAAATGAACGTAAATTTCAAAACATACTATAAATTCCATTGTTACGAAATATAAAGCCATATGAATTTAATTGTTTTATACAAAATGCACAAAATAACCAAAATATTTTTTTTTCAATTTTTACAAAAGAAAAAAAAACAACTACATTATATCAAGTAAATAATTGATAATAAGCTTTGAGTAGTAGATAATTAGACTATATAATCACGTGGAATTGTAAAACATTTAATCTACAACTGGATCAAGTGAATTCTCTTGTTTTTTCATCCCTATTGTCTTAAAATATTAAATGATTACAGAATTACTATGAGCCATGTGAGATACTTTAAACATCTATTCTATGGGAATAAAATACTACTATTAATAGTATTGTTACTTGAATAGAGAAATTATTCTAAAGCACGAAACAAACAATTACTATCTATTCCCATTAGAAACTTACATGCAAATATTTACAAATACCTAAAACACTAAGTACATATATACACATGTATGTATTTGTGTATTGGATAAATAATAAAATAACTAATAACTAATGTAATAATGAAGAAGAATGAATTTAATAAGTGTAAATGATAAAACATTTCTATACACCTGATTAAAATATACAAAACGCTTATTAGAAAAGAAAAGCTACTTCATTATTAAACAACTGAAAATGATCAGGAATAAATTTTAAGCATTTAATTATATGGATTAACTTAATAATAATAATAATAATAATAATAATAATAATAATAATAATAATAATAATAATAATAATAATAGAGGAATTAAAATATCATTTAAGTTTCATTAGAACAAATCCATCAGAGATCGAACAAAGATTAAAAAAGGCTTTTACTTCTTATAGTATACACGTTTATGGTTAGTGAAGGTCGCAGTAACAATAATAACACTCAAAGTTATTCATAGAAACGAAGAACAATAAAGGTGAGTGAACAATTAATAGATAAATGCAAACTGATAAAGTATGTTACAAAATAATTAGTTACTGGTAAGTAATTTACACAGGAATTGTTGTATACATGCAAAGCACCTTCTGAGATATGAAACGAGAAAACTTTGTGAAGTGTGGAATCACTATTTTCTTACGAAATTCAAATCATGTTATTTGAAGATGCTATTATACAGACTAAAGCCGAACATTATAGAATAAGTCTTATGTCGTTTATGATTAAGTTAACTAAATAAACCAGTCATAAAGGAGTAAACAAATCCACGTTCACTGCATTCAATAGAATCGTTCAACATTTTGAAATGTCCATCACAGCAATGCAAATTCTATCAGAGAATGGCACTTCATGGTTAATCAGAGTATGATCACAAGTTCACTGCATGAATCAGAACTATCTAGTTAGTAAAAAAAAACATAGAAATAGATCTACTTCTACGTATTTGGTAACAGAAACTGCTATCAATAGTTCCAATCAGAAGTGGTGACCAGAATAAATAATCGGAAATTAATTAGTTCACTTAAAACTATACATTTACCAAAGATTATGTGATCTGACAAGGAAGTGCTCTTCTGTATAACCATTGTATAATTAATCTTCATTGAACTAAATATTTTCATTGGATTGCCAGACAGTAGGAATGCTGAATATTAAAATCGTTTTACTTTGAAAACGATTTTTGAAAAAAATTATGAACTTAAAGGACTGTCCGTCACCGAAACAATCTAATACATTCTTAGATTTGATGAGTCTAATACTATCATTCTACAAACCACTTATCTGATCTAGTTGGAGCATAAAGAACAAGTATACTAGAAATAAATAATTCAATCGGACAGTCATAAAATAAAATCTCAGCTACCGTATCAAGGTAGCAGTTACAGTTGAGTCTTGTAATATTGTTGGCTGGTATTTTATTTATTCTCAACTATTAATAATAAACAAATATTTAGTTTTACTCATCGAATAATAAGATTAAACTCAATAATTTAAACTACCCAGGAAATTGAACAATAATTCTTTGAAAAAGATTTCTTTAAACTATTCAACTACGTGTTTTAGTACTAGGCTTCAATTTTTATTTATTATGTGTATGTGTGGAAAACAACAAAAGTAGGAAGAGATGAATTATTAACTTTTGACTTAATTTAGTTGAAACCATTAAAGCATAGCGCTACTAATAAATTTTACCTTTAAAAAAAACATAACATATTACTAGTAGTACTAAGAGAAGGAACATAATGAAAAACAAAGAATACATATATGTATATATAATTATTAATTACAAATTAGAATAGATTTGATACATAATAAAATTGAATTGATCAGAGAGAACTTAAGAATTGTCATAAATTCTTTGAGTTGAGAACAATAAAGAAACAAAGAAATTTACAAAGGTGTTTTTGTACTAAAAAAAACAATGGAAAATACACAGTAATTACATAATTTTTTTCTAATGAAGGGGAAACAATTGTACGTATATAAATTGATTGAATAAAAAAATGAATCGTTTTAGTAACTGAATGGTTAATCAATAGTGTCAGTGTTTCTTATTTGTGTCATGGTCAAGAATTATCGTTAGAATGTCCTAAATTAAGATAAAATTAAAGAATCAGAATAGAAAATAATTCATGATTTAAACAAAATCGCTATCTGTAAAGCAAAACTATTCATTCTTAATCTGAAACAAGTTAACTATAAAAGTTTATAAGAAAGTAATTACTTTAGAACAGTTGGAAAAATTGTTTTTAATATAACCACCAAATATTTTATTTATTAATTTAATAAATAATACATATTGAAGGGAATCAACTTACTTGTAATGCATTGAGTTTATTACATCCTGAGATAGGATAAATTTCTAAACATTCATTTAATATCTTTTTAATTAACATTTCAATTTCTTTACATAATGAATTAATATTATCTAAATAAATTGACTCTGCTTCAAGCATGTAAAATTCTGCAAGATGATGTCTTGTATTTGAATTCTCAGCTCGAAATGCTGGATTCAATGTATAAACCTATTTGTTTTAAATATGAAGAAAAACAAATTAATAAAACAACAATTGAGTGAATGATAAATAAAAAGTACTTATTTTTAAAATATATGTAATTCTAGATAATGTAACAGGTAGCAATAAATGTTTTTGAAGTTT
The DNA here is from genome assembly GCA_946903255.1 of Schistosoma spindalis. Taxonomy (NCBI): domain Eukaryota; kingdom Metazoa; phylum Platyhelminthes; class Trematoda; order Strigeidida; family Schistosomatidae; genus Schistosoma; species Schistosoma spindalis. The sequence continues at coordinate 22,649,824 of OX336424.1, forward strand.
GTTTATACACTTTAGTTTGCTTTCAATATAGATCGTCACTTTATGCTTTGGTTGGTTTCTTCTCTTCTTATTTTCATCTGAAGATTTTAAATTTTATCAACAGCTTGTATGGTATGTGTTTTAATCATAATTATATATTTGTAGTCATGATAGTTGGAGAACGTTAAATTATTTGCACTATGGATCTTCGTTGTATATAGTGTTAAAATACTGCATTTAAAGAGACCTTCAAAAGTACGTACTGATAGAAGTTTTCAGTCAGTTAGCGATAGGTGGGATTCTTCAGATTTAAAAATTGTATATTATGAAAGAATTGCTTGTGTTGTTGAGGATCGTGATAATGAAGTTTGACAACTAATAGTTTCACAGCAGTTTAATGGCTAGATTAAATTCCATCTATGGATTAGTTCAATATAGATACTCTAAATTTTTTTAATAACAGTAACTTGTCAGTTCAGTCGAATCTTCAATGAGGACAAATCTCCACCAACGACACATCGACTTAGCTTGCAAACTAACTCAAATTTGAAAACCCAATCATTAAATCTTAATTGATTATTTGATTAATAAATTGCTGGTCAAATGAGACGATGATACCAGATTCGGACAAATATAAAATCAAAAAAGACTTATACTAGAGAGTCATAAAATAAAGAGAGGGGGATCTCTAGTACTGGTCAACCAGGTTGTTTTATAAAAACATAAGACAGTTGTTATTTATTTACATAACCTAAATAGTGAAAACTTTAACATGAATCGAAAAACAGCCTTTCAGTGTTCACGCAAAAAACCCTACGGTAAAATCTATGGACAGCATCCATAGAAAGTAACTATCAAACAATAATTAGTTTACCCAACTGATATTATTATAGATCGACCAGTGTTGTCATATTATATTAGTAGAGCAAGATAAAGTTATTAAGATGAATAACAAGTTAGAAGTAGTATCGGCGATTAGATTCGACATCACAATGCACTTCCAGAGAAAGCTGTTGAGTAGTTGATATGATGGGGAGAAAAAATCAATATTCGATTGATTTACTCAATATGAGTTTTATTCATCATTACATCCTTTTTGATTCAATGTAATGATTACGCAATGTAGTTTTTGCTTTCTTTTCTCGTATGATATTTTATTCTGTATAATATACAATATTCTTGTATTTCATTGACTATAAACTATATTCAGCATATAATTTCTTATCACTGTGAGTATTTTTCATGTGATTTCATTCTAATTATTAATCAAAACGGGTGTACAATCAATATATAAGCGAGTGTATTTTCTACTAGATTCATTCATCTCTGGTTGCTGCAGAATACACTTCTTATTTCAAGCTTGGACTTCTCCTTCTAATTAGCTGGGGCTGGGACGCGTTCATTAGCTAGCTCACTGGACCTCGATCATCGAACCTCGTTCTCGTTCGCAAACTAAGTGAACTCGTTAGCTTTCAAATCCTAACAGTAGTTAGAAGAAAAGGGGAAACTAATTTGTTGCTCATCATCTATTCTAGCTGATGTACATACTTTCAAATCAATGAAATCTTTGCAAAAAGCACTTGAAAGAAATTAAGATAAATAAACACAAATAGTTCAGATTATCATATATAAATTCAGTGGGTGTGTGCAGTCTATTAATGTAACTTCAAGGTTACGGACGGAATGTGAGAAGATAATCTATCTTTGGACAATTAGCTTGAGCCCCATTTCGATGACAGTAATACCCTTGGTAGTTTATATACGAATTTACGATAGTTATTTTTAAATTATGTCCGGATTAAATTGTCTAGAAAGGTAATGAAAACTCGAGGATGAAACATCCAGCTCAGAGAACAAAATGCATTCAAAATCCTCTCCCTAAGCTCAAAATCTCCATAATCTCAAAATGGTCTGATATTTTAAGATCAAGAAGTACATAAAATAAAAAATATTTATAATCTCATATTTCCCTGAGTAAACAAAGAATTAATTTATAAACTAAACTATTAGAACATAATCAATTAGGCAGACATTTAAGTAAACAAAATGTAGCTTGGTAAAAACATGGAGCACAATGTTGAAACGGAATTAGACAGCAAACTTCAAATAACCGGTCTGTTACTGAATAACATAAACTACAAGATCTACAACAAATGAAATCTTACATCTAAAAAATAGTAATAACTTGGTGGAATTCCAAACTGATTTGTTACTATGATGCTACTCGTTTAACCTTCAAAGTCAATCCGGTAAAGCATGACGAATATAACGTGAAATCCTAACTTCTTTAGAAATTTGATAGCAGCTTGATTGACAGATATCAAGTCAGAACACTGTAAATCACTGGTTGGGACACGACCACCAGCAAAGCTCATACCTCAATTTAAAATTTTGAATTTACCTCTCTCTCCACCCATATATATATATATATATATATATATATATATATATATATATATATATATATATGGAGTAGGAGTCGGGTTAGTGTTATGATTTCGGATTATCAACTGATGTCAATTATAATGCAAGAAGCTATAATCGAATGATTCGCCACTTTTATATCATGTAATGAGTAGCATTATAGCAAAAGTCGACTTAAAATCAGCAAGTTGGATCAAATTTTAATAAAGAAAATTTAATAATTTTTCTAACTTATATCCATCAAGCGATGCTAAAGTAATGTAAAGACTTTACTAATCAAATATCCAATCGAGACAATTTTTAAAAGATAAGTTACGAATAGTAAATACGATCATAAGCTTTCTCTACCGTATGACGCCGGCATCCACATATTTGGTAAACAGCAGTAAAGAATATTCCCATTAAGGTTATCACTCATAGCATTAGGACTGAATGAACCAAAACAGAGATAAAACACTTTAAACCGTAAGTAAAGGGGAATGTATCACAGTAGTCATTAATAAAGAAAATTATACCAACAAGAACGTATAACAGCAAGATTAAAATGCCACAAAATAGTAAGTGTAAGTTTTATTTACCTTACTTAAACCCAGAGCAAGAGATTCCAAATGCATTTGAGCACTACCAGTTAAATATACACTTGAACTATCGGATTCCCTAGTCTCATTAAGCGTAGGTGCTTGAACTTGGAACATCTGACCAGTACCTTCACAGTCTGTTGAAGTAAGGATTGGAGTATCAACCTGAGATGTAGAAATGTCATTTTAAAAAGAATAAAAAGATACTGAGCAAAAATTTTAAACTTTTCTGTACATTTCAAACTTGAAAATTAATGACTTCATGCACTGATTTAACATTTTTAAGAGATCAAACAGAAATGCTACAACAAAAAATGACAAGAAATTTATAATATCAAGATAGATTTCGACAACTGAGCATATCAACACAGGTGTTACACGGCATTAACTGGAGACAACTTGACAAATTCACCCTTCCTAAATATTGAGTTTATGTAATTTTGCAACAGGAAATTTATTTGATGAACAAATGAATTATTCACTAAGTTTGAGTGTCAATCTACATGAAAGCATAGTAAATCCCATCCTTTAATGCAAAAATTTACATAGGTTAGTGTGTAGACAAAAAAGTGACTAAAATGATGCTCTGTAAAAATTGTTAAACGTATAGGATGATTGATTTGCAAATCCCTGAGTCAGTTAGCAAGCACTACGCATCATTAATTAATGTTTAAAAAATAGTAACAACTGATCAACATTAAAGCTAAATCACTAAGAAAAAGGGAGACAAAACACAGAAAGCAAATTAGTGGGGATAAACAAATAGATAAACACCAAAGTAAGAAAATAAGACGACTGAAACGGATAGTAAGAAATTGTTTAATAAGTGATACAATGTTGGCATGAATTTCATTTTAAGGTTGATTACAAACACTCAAAGTGTTCACTGAATGCATCCAGCTTTAAATAATGTGTTAATTTTACCTACCAGTACCAAGTCACCACAAGGACGCAAAATTAACAAGATAAATAGCAAAGTTTTCTAAATAAATGTAGTATCAGTCATAATGAAAAAATACAGAGAATATTGTTTGAGAAGGAATGTAAATATGTATGTGTAAAATAACACGTGAAACTCAAAAACAAAAAGAAGATATAGAGTGGATGCACCTCCGTAACAGCGAATGATTCTGAGTCATGTTAAACACCTTCAACTACTGATCACGGTTATCCCAGCAATACATATAACTTAACATTACCGGACACCGATATAAAGATTGCTCTAAAAACTTTCATCAGCAGAACAGATCTAAGGAAGCTTATAAATATTATGCTATTTATTATTTACCACAATCACTTTTAATCATCACAAATACAAGCTAATTATTATTGTGGTTACAAAACTTACACTGAACTATTAATTATCTGTACATAATTAGGTGTATCTATTGACTTCTCAACTTAAACTTGTTCATTTTTAGTTCCAAGAAACCTTGGTTAACTATGATCGATGTTTTTCTTGAAATCAAGAACGAATGTACACACGGACAAAATATAAACACACAAACACACTAAAATTGTCATAACAACCCTATTATCTCATCTAAGAGAAACCCTACACGTTTTTAATAATTTTATGATTGACATGTTGACAGTAATCATATTTATTCAATTTTAATGAAATCATCAGCCAATCAATGTTAGACCACCAATGAGAACCTAAAAGCAATGAACAGCCGTTTCATTTTAATATGGAACTTCCAAACAGTGAGTATTGACAACCATGTACGCGGAGTCGCGCGACATCTTGAATTTATTGAGCTTAAACACCGTTGTATGCGGGTTCAGTGTTTGTGCTCGAGACCGAAAGTCCTAAGTTCAATTCCCGCGTATGAGCACTGCCGAAGAGTCCCATACTAGGACGAACAGACCGTTCAGTGATCCCAGATTTCCAGTGGTGGTCTAACATTGATCGGCTCATGACTTCAACGAAATTCAACAATTTTCACAACCCAATACTTAACATTTTTAAATTACTTGAGTGTAATTCATAAAATAAGGTAGTCGGTCTAAAATTCCTAATTCTACAGTTAGATGAATCAGAACGTAGAAATTTCATATTTTAAAAGGAACTACGACGATGACCAATGGTAAAAGCCAAGATTCCTCGGAAGTCACGAGGCCGATGCTCCTTCTGAGAAACAGAGCAACTATTAATATAAGTACATGAAATGTCCGGACAATGTGTGAGACCGAGAGGACATGTTAAATAGCTACGAAAATGATAAGATCTAACCCGGTAGTTCTCGGAATAAGTACAACCCATTAAACGTATGCTGGACAGAAAAGATTAGATTCGCGAAGGGTGTTGTTGTACTCCGGTCATGAAGAACCACCTATAAGATGGAAATCTCATGAATCCAGAATCATCAAAGTAACCTTCAAAACAAAGAATGAGGGGATCACAATGAATGTTATCCAGTGAAGATGTACATACATAGACAAAAGTTACATAATAAAATACTTGCATTCCAAGTATAGAACTTTCCATCTAGCTAACCAATATTCTCAATTGGATTCAATGCTCCCAAAAACAGTTGAACTTAATTTTCAATTAGGATATTGGTCATTCAACTACTACTACTAATACTACAACTAATACTGACAGCAATATAAAATGGTCTGTAATTGCATAGAGTACATTGAGAACTTTGGGTTATCGTAATTGTTTCTCAGTATGTCATGATAATATAATATCTTCATTTAAATCTATATTGATTGCTACTTTAAAGAACGGAACTCAACTATTTTTATTGACAAATAATAGTCAACTTCAAATAGAATCTAATAAAAGAAACAAATATCACACACACAATCATTGAGAGATATACATAAATATCAACAACATCATACAAAAGTTTTTCTTCTAAAAAACCACCGAGACGAGAAGAACGTAAACTCAACATTATACTTTGTAAAACAATGCGCAATTTGTACTTTTAAGAGAGAGTTTAAACTAGTAGATGGTTATTTTATAGAAATTAGTTTTGCTGTGTGTTAATATAAATTAATTATTACAAATTACAATAATTGTCTTATGATTCACTTGTTTAGGTACTCACACTCCAGCAAACCAAGGATTTATATAATTTGAAACCAATTCATCGAACTAATGCAATTCGAGCAATCGGGTAATAGACATACATCCATGTGTATAAGTTTTCAGCATTTTTCTATTATTATTTTTTTAATGAAAACAAAAATTAAAACGCATCGAATCGTATTTTTATGAAACGGTTTGAATTCAAATCTTCATTTCTATAAGTGACTGATCACTGAATGGTGACCAATGTCATGTTTGTGTAGTATTTTAATGCTGAAATAATTTTGCCGAGAAAACTATAATTTGACCAACAGACAACACAACACACAAAACTGGTCATTACTCAGTGACCAATCAATGATACACGTCTAAGTTATCGGCTACCCAAAAAGTTCAATCAGTGTTTTCATCAGACCAAGCAAATCGACAGTCAGATGTAATTACAATGACAATAACCAAATGTTTACATGAAAAGATTATTTGTCGAATTTTATGACAGAGAGGTCAATAAGCGACAGGACTAATACCCTACTTCCAATAATTATCGTATAATTCTTCATGATGATAAAGAAGCAAACAAATGGCCTCATTGATTCAAGGCATTTATAAAAATTACGAATATGAAAGACTTTAAGATAAATTAACAAATATAGTAGTATTTAGTAATATTAATTATTGCTGTAGTTATGTAATTCGGTAGGGATAAGTGCAATATCAACATAGTTTTTGTTTAGAACCGATATATCAGTCAATGAACTATTGGAAGTTACAGGAAACAATACAGCCGTTTCTATCTCGACTTGGGACTATTTGGTAACGTATGCTTAGGAAATTATACGAAATTAAACAACAGCATCTACATTTAGCAGCAACCACATATTACTCTAAACAGCTGAGAACATTGATCACTCTCTCTCTTTCTGGATAAAAACCATTCTTACCCAGTGTGCCGTGTTGATTGATAGGATCTTAACAATTAAGCTTGAAATAGAGTTAGTAAACTAAGTAAAAAATAGTAAGCATTTCTACCCTTGTCTGCTGAATGTACCTGCATCTCAGAGTTGATGCTAACTATGGGACTCGAGCTCCGTACCATTCATATCAAACGTTATCACGTTATTCACTTAGCTACTGAGTCCAGATAGTCACCGGCTTGTGGAACAGGATGAATTTTGATTCATATATACTGATTATTTGGATCTTCCTATTCATGTTTAGGGCTATAACTGATCAACCTCTTTTGGCAAATAGACAACCTATGTGAAATGCCTCGATAATATCATTAAGTTACAAGCATTATAATTAGAGATGGATGTTGGATAGCAGTGGGATCCGGGATACGAGTTTCTTCCTAGCTAAGTGGATAACGCGATGGTGTTTGGACCAAACAGTACTGGGCATGTTCTCATGCAGTGAATAAGCTTATTTTACTGTACCCATATATTTCAATCAACAAAACATATTCACCTCATTCAATATCCGTACACCCCTATTGATGAAAGAAAGCCTGCAACATGATTGTATGATTTACCAACTTAGCAAGAAAAATGTAAATCATCTCTATCCAGATATCTTTTTAATATTTTCTGTTTCAAGTTCAGTTCAACAGCTTCATAGATTATCATTATTAATATCAACATTATTATTACCATCATTACCGTCATACAATAATAGCCTTCAACGTAAAATATTTTCGATATATTTCAACTTTCGATGATACATACCTATTATTTATAAACAAAATTACATTTGACATATTCAGTAGTATTTTGATTAGATGCATTATTGGTTGTAGTAGCAGTAATAACACAACTCGATAAAGATTCGTAGGCCGAAAATTTGTAATTAACCTACTTCGTTAAGTTCTTTAAGAAACCAATTCTATTGATATAAAAATTTTTACAGCTGGGATGAAAAGATTTGCAAAGTCATATACCATCAATATACTTTTCCATAGCAGTATATTTTTTACATACAACTCAGGAATTGTAGACATGTACCGAAGCATGATAAGTCGCATTTATTATGATGATCGACTTATTCACCGAGTACACATTTATATACTCGATTTTAAGCCACACTATTTGTATGGGCACTTGCAACATTACCCGACCGCCCTAATCAAAGGTGAATTGAGGCATGAATTTGGGACCTATTGGTTGAGATTTAAATCCTTTAATCACTAAACTATCGCTTCATGATAAAAATCGAACAAAATATATGGTTGAATGAAACCGTTCAGGCATTTTCGTCTTTTATAAATGAGAACAATATACACAAAACCGTATCTCAAGACGTATACCATTTAAATTATTAAGACAGAATTCATAGACAAGAAGCTGTAGTTATTATGTACAATTAACTAGGAATGAAGTATAAAATTATATCATAAATTTTCCTACAATAATATTTCCACACTGAAAAGCAAACAGACTGAAATAAATCGATCAAAGATAATGTCCATCTTGTTAGAAACGCCATATAAAAAATATATTTAAATAATTGATAATCCTATTGAATAAAAGGTTAGTTAACAATATGTAGTAGGACACTAACATATTACAAATTTATGTATGCAAGTTAAGAGAGATCTTTTCCAAATATGATACATCAACTCTGGGATGCAGGTACATTCAGCTGGCGAGTCCCAAAGAGGATGATTCCACTGCTAGCCACTATCCATCTTTGCTTATAAAGGTTCTGACTTAATGTAATATCGAGGCAATCCGCGCAGAACGCACATATGCCAACAAAAGACTGATCAATTGCAGTCCTAAACAGCAATGGGAAGATACAAGCAAACAACACCAAGTGAATTTTGATACATACATATGTTTTAAAATTAAATTTTAGAAAAGTGATTGCTTTTATTATTTACTAATGTTATTAGTGAACAGTTTAATATAATTCATCTCGTTGCAATAAATGTTATAGCCAGTTAAATTGAATGAACCGTGGTGGATTAGAAGTCAAAACTACTTCTTACTTTCGATTATCTGAAGCCTAAATAATCTCTTAACAATATGAGTTTCAGTGTATACAACAATATGCAAACTTGATTTAACTGAACAATTAACAATATGTAGAAGTGTCATATTTCAACCAATCAAATTAATACATGATAACTAATGAAATATTTATTGTTATTAATTCATCAGAAAGCATACCTCTAAATAGTCACATGAACTCATCACTTTTCTAACTATTCGCTTAATATGGGCACGCATTCTAAGCATTGCACCAAACTCAGGTAGTCGATGACGCATAGATAATGCTTCAACTGAGCGTAAAACTCCTAAATCAGGTCGTGGACTATGCCGACCGAGTGAACTTATCACTTGATTTATCGTAGGAACACTGTGATTAAAAGGAAGAGAATCATTGTTAATTGACTTTTCAAGTTGTAATTCTTCAGGTTGATTTTCAGTATCCAAAATATTAACAATCTTAGCGCGCAATTCTCCACAACATTGAACATTAGGTTTATCAATTGACAATTGAGATGCTTTTAGAATATTTGGAATATGATAGATATCACCTTCAACTGACAAAGCGCAACCAACGGTTATCTTATCAGTAATCTCACTAGGCAAAGTGACAACCTGAAATGCAATATCAGATAAACAATAAGTACAAGAAAAGTGAATATCTAAAATAAAACCGAATGAACACCTTGAAATAAAAATCTTTCAAGATTAAATGAACATTAAGGAAAAGGTTCTCACTCAACTACCTAGCGAATGAATTTATATTATTTATACACAAACGAAAATAAATGAACTATGACGTAGATAGAAAGCGCTACAAATATTACAAAATTTAGTAACCGCATTTACACTAATAAACTGTCTTTTGAAAGTTGGTATCAACAAAGATACAATCACGTTATGCACACTATTGAAGCGATGGCTCAGTAGTCAGTGCAATTAACTCCCACTTAGCGGGTTACATGTTCTAACCACTCTTTACCTGCGTTATTTTGTGTGACAAGACAATATCACTAGCCATAATCTGAATGATGCAGACCATAGCTGATTGTACAAATCCGTACCCGGCAAACAAGTATGCAAATTTTATGTGTGAGATAGAGTTTGAACACATGTCTGTACAACTGAAAATCGATTACATCATTAGTGAGAACCAAGTAACCGAAATTTAGCTTTACGTCGTTATCTGATATAAGTGCATACCAATTAGACAAAAAAGTCAACAACTGGATAATATGAGACAAGAAAGTTTTGAGTAAAAGATAACGAATAAGAAATTATACCTTACTTGTAAATCATAAGGTGAAGAACCATCTGATATATTACAAAATACGCAAGATTTATGCTTTCTAACAGATTGAACCCATCCAATTAATTTGACATTTTTACATATCACTTTATTCTCATTATATTTTGTCTTATCCAATGGTACTATTAAATGAGCATCCTTCTCTTTAGCTGAATGACTAGATCTGAATTGAATATTTAGAAAATCTTGTTTGTGTAGATTTGGGACAATATATTTGAAATACAAGCGATAATTGTTGTACGATGATGTTGGTAAATTAAATTTTCGATGAATCAACATTAAGAAACAATGGAAAAGTTGTAATCCTATTGTAAAGTAAGTGGTGATATACATAATAGTAATAGTAATAATAATAATAATAATAATAATAATAATAATAATAATAATATATTACACATACATACACTAAGATCGTCGGCGTAAAAGTATACACATAACGTTAATAACGAGTGCCAAATTACTTAATTTTATTTAGAAGTTAGTAAATTGTCAAATAATTTAAACAGATGACATTTAGTAATGGCTTTGACAATATTATTAATCTAGACACCTAAACAGTATTACACAGTGAATACATATATGGAATTGATTGTTAGTCGATTCACCACAGTGTAAATGTTATCATTAAATCAGATGAAAGCAATGAAAGTAAATTAGCACATGTTCTCTTTGTAATATGTACTTTATTTTCTAGCTATCTCAAAAATAATTAACAATTTATGTGTGTACACGTATGTGAAATCCAGAAAACCCAGTTACATAGTTTCATTTGAAACTATGTAACTCTTAATCCTAAAATGTTTAATAATAGATCATTACTGAAAAGAGAATAGGAAACTTTGATGAATACCCAACTATATATTTAATGTATTCAAAGTCACTAACAATTTTTGAAAGTTCATCAAAATAACCTTACCATGGAAAACATCATAAAATCTGTTATATCTCAACGAACAATAAATGAGTGGTAACTGACAGAAACTATTTGTCAATTATAATTACATATATTCTTATTGGATAACTATTAAGTAACCATATTATATGTATATTCATATTCCTCTTATTATAAGCTCCCATTTGACTTATTGACTACCATTATACGATTTACTCTTCTTAAGTTATTTCTAATTTATTAGTTACAGTCTCTCACAATCGCAGTCATTTTTGGCTTGATCTTGTATAATTGTTATTTTCTGTTTTCTGGTGTGATACGGTCTGCCATGCTTGTATGTAAACCAAGTATGTCTGAAATATGTGGTTCATACAGTGAAAACTGAGATTTGTGTTCCACACTCAAACGGAAAAGGCTGGGCTAGATGAACCAATAAGGACTCAGAATTGACTCTAGGCTGCTCGTACTGGTCCATACGTCATTGGTTTGGCACAGGGTCAAGGTTGTATAAGTCGGTGTTGCCATCAAATGTTGCACCTGTTGAAAGGAACATAATGCCAACTGAGGAGAAAAACAAAATTCAACAATTATCAGTCAGTATTAATGGGCATTTGTAGGCCCCCAAATGCCCTGGTACGGCCGAGAGTGGGGAGAGTCCGCTCTCCCTCTCGAAATGCTCTCACATGGCCACGCGTACATAGCCTCTGCCAGGGAAGTCCTACTCACTGCCTTCTCGTGGCGAGGGTGTAGTTTACGGAAATGAGAGGACAAAAAGCGAATGTCCGGCGCTTTAACCGGGTTGATGGACATGAAGAGTCCACCTAGGAGTTGGAAAACCCTCATTCCAAACCAATGGTGCACATGGGCTCCAGTATCCTGAAGGAACAAATGGCGTATGAACCAATCGTTGGTCACTGGCTAAAATGGAACTGCATCTCCTTACGATGCTTCACCGCCTTGTGGATCAGACCTTCAGGTCGAAGGCTCGGGATGTGGCCCCCTAAGAAAACCACCTGCTTCGGTTTGGGCACCCAGGCAGTATCATAGCCCTCACATACATCAAATGAGATCTGTGTGGCGCATATCTATTTGGTGCCTCCTTGTACCGGACATTCGCTTTTTGTCCTCTCATTTCCGTAAACAACACCCTCGCCACGAGAAGGCAGTGAGTAGGACTTCCCTGGCAGAGGCTATGTACGCGTGGCCATGTGAGAGCATTTCGAGAGGGAGAGCGGACTCTCCCCACTCTCGGCCGTACCAGGGCATTTGGGGGCATGAGGGCTCATGTCACTTTCCGGTTGCCCACACCGTGGAATCGTATCATCAGTAGTAAACTATAGAGTCGTCTCGTACTTTTTTTGACTAACTGAACGATACCAAACACTTCATCCGCTAAATCACAACGACAAAATTATGAAATACTAAAAGAATTCTGTTGATATAACATAAAGCATTAAATACTCTAAACAGAAATAAATTAGGTAATACTTATTTATTTATTTGAACACATAAATATTGGTACAGGGGGGCACCAAATATATATGCGCCACACAAAACAATGATAATTTGAAGAGAAGGAGAAAAGAGAAAAAAAAAGTAATGGACGTGGGGAATTATAAAAAAAAAGGAAGAGAGAGAGAACAATAGTGGGGGAAACGGAAAGGTACAATCAGAAGAGATCTTTCAGTTAAGGAAGATACAACTACTTTTTATGAAGAAAGTAAAAGAAGGTTACAGCACGATCGCCACTGGCTTCTATTCTGAGCCATATCTGATAACGTCTCTAGCCACTGCGTTACACCGTCTCTCGGACCCCAACCAGGGAGTCGTGAAGGACCAACAGAAGCTAGCCCTTTGCAGCTTTCTTTCATACCACGACACCATGTCATATACTGACCACCTCTCCGCTTTTTCCAACCAGTCCCAGAGTCGGCAAATAATGCACGACGTGGAATTCTCTGGGACGACATTCGTAGAACATGTCCAAGCCACCGAAGTCGGTGTTTCAAGATGGTGACACCAATTTCATTATCGTCTCTGTGACCGAACACTCGATGCCGAACCTCTGCATTACTGACATGGTGTTGCCACTGGATGCCAGCAATCCTTCGGAGACAACGATGATCGAACACAGAGAGTCGTCTAACATCCTCAACTCGGAGAGGCCAGGTTTCACAAGCATAGAGCAAAACTGCTCTCACCGTCGCGTTGTAGATCCGACCTTTTACAGCCAGACTAACATCACGAAGGCGCCAAAGATGGCCCAGATTTGCATTAGCCGCTCTGGCTTTCACTATACGTGCATTGATCTCATCACTCACACCACCACCAGCACTTATGCAGCTACCTAGATACACGAACTTCTCAACTACTTCAATCTGCTCACCATCCAGAGTGAGTACAGGATTAGAATCCTGCCAGTCTTGTAGAAGAACTTTGCACTTCGAAGGTGCAAAGCACATACCATACTTACGGACACTGATTGCCAACTGATTAAGTGCGGATTGCATGGCTTGGGCATTCTCGCACAGTAAGACAATATCATCCACATACTCAAGGTCGAGAAGTCTTTCTCCAGGTAACAGATCCACACCACTATTACTTACATCTATCAGAGCTGTTTCCAGAATGTCATCGATGGCAAAGTTGAAGAGGAATGGTGAGATTGGGCAACCCTGCCTAACCCCACTGCTCGAATGGAATAGTGGAGAAAGGTGATTGTATGCCCTCACTCTGCCTGAGGTGTTTGTTTATAGGGCTTTTAGGATGTTAATAAACTTCTCAGGCACACCCTTCTTCAATAGACAATCCCAGAGAACAGTTCTGTCCAACGAATCGAAGGCAGCCCTGATATCAAGAAACACTACGATTGTTGGCCTTTGATAAGTATGGCGGTGTTCTAACACTTGGCGGAGGGTGAAGATATGATCAATACATCCTCGACCGGAACGAAACCCAGTCTGCTCCTCGCGACTCAATCCTTCTCGGGTTTTGAACAACCTACGAAGTATGACGGAAGCCAATAGCTTGGACGCAATCGGAAGTAAACTTATCCCCCCATAGTTGTTACAGGAACAACGTGAACCCTTTTTAAAGATAGGGACAACTATCGACTCATTCCATGACGTTGGTACACTCTCTAGTTCCCAGATCTTTGTAAACAACGTCGTCAGTCCCTTAGTCACAAAATCACCACCATCTTTAAAAAGAGCCGGAGGTAAGTCGTCTGGGCCCGGTGATTTGTAACGTTTCAAGAGTTGGAGTTCCTTGCGGACTTCCGCCTCATTCGGTGGATCAGTCGTCACCGGCCATGGAGGGCAGGACAGTTTGACCGATGTTGCCGGAGCAGCAGGCCAGTTGAACTGCCCTTCAAAGAATTCTGCCCATCGTCCAAGACGTCGATGGATGTTAGTGATTGGCGTTCCGTCATCCTCGCAGATTGTTTCCCTCACACCAAACTTCTTGCTGCCAGTGGCTCGGATGAGTTGGAGGAGCTTCCGGTAATTACCAGATGCAGCTGCTGCTTCCAACTCACTGGCACGCTCCGACCACCAGGCTTCTCGGTCCTTACGCAAGCTTTGCCCGATTTCATTACGTAACATCCTTCGTCTGTGGTCAAACTCACGGTCACCCGGAGTAGACCGACGGGCTTCAATCAGTTGTAAGGAACCAGAAGAAACCCAGTGCTTGTAAGCGGGACGTTTCGCAAACCCACAACAGACTTGACCCGCCATTTTCATGGCGTCATGCAATCGCAACCAATGTTCATCTATACTTTTCGGTGGAATGCTAGCTAGCCTAGAAGCTAGCTCGGTTCGGTACTTACTAGCAACAGAAGTTGCAGCCAGCTTGCTAACATCAATCCTTTGGTGGCGGTCACTTCGTTGTCCACTGAAAAGTAAGGTAAGATTGGCGCAGACCAGAGCATGATCAGATTCCAGATAGGTACTCCAAAAGGAGCGGCAGTCTTGTACACAACCACGCCAGCGGTAGCTGATCGCGATGTGATCAATCTGAGTCCAGGCTTGAGATGCAGAAGGGGGACGCCAGGTGGCACATCGGCGATGACTGTGCCGAAAGTTAGTGCTAGCCAGAAACAGGTTGTGGTCTGTGCATAGTTGCAGTAGACGTTCCCCGTTATCTGTCCTGCGACCAACGAGTCCCCATCGGCCACCTAAACGACTCTCTTCTGTGCCTAGACGCCCGACCTGAGCATTCAAGTCTCCAGCTAGTACTACAATATCTGTCGAACGCACTTTCTGGAGAAGAACAGTTAGCTGGTGGTAGAACTCGTCCTTGATTGCATCCGGGCTGCAATCTGTCGGGGCATAGGCGGAGATGACGAAAAGACATCGTTTCTCACGCCGATTTCTTCTCACTTTGATGAAACTTTCTAATCTAACAGCACATAACCGACTGTTAATGGGGATCCAGTCGACTAGTGCTGCCTCAGCTCTTGCGCTTAGTGCGACACCAACGCCAGCAAGACCAGACGAAGATGCCACAGGGTCCTCGGATAAACGCACATAAAACAAGCTTTTTGAAGTGACAGATGGAGAGCGAACTTGTAGTACTTCACCAGGGTCTTGAATACGGGTCTCGGATAGACAACACACATCAATATTAAGACTTTCCAAAGACATAGCCAGCCCTATCTGTTGTCCGACCTGCATAAGTGTGCGAACGTTGAAGGCAGCCAGTTTGAATGGTGCACGTGGTTTCAGAAAAACTGCTTCAGTACTCATATTCGGTAGTAACATACAATTTTCAACCAGGCAGTGACTCGAGAACGTTTAGATAAAGCTGAATTTGCACCATAGGCGAGCTGCTGTCTGAGTCGAAGCGGATACAAAAAGTAGAAATAGGAGATAGTGAATAAATGACGTAGTAAATAATAATAATAATACCAGTCATTTCAATGTTAGTCGGAGAGAAACGAATATTTTCTATAAGCAGATAGTTCATCAAATGCCCTGGTATGGCCGAGAGCGGGGAGGGTTCGCCCTCCCTCTCGAAATACTCTCACACGGTCACGCGTATACAGCCTCTGCCAGGGAAGTCCTACTCACTGCCTTCACGTGGCGGGGGTGTTGTTTACGAAAATGAGAGGACGGAAAGCGAACGTCCGGCGCTATAACCGGATCCCAATTCTATGGTGCACATAGGCTCCAGTATCCTGAAGGAACAAATGGCGTATGAACCAACTTTTGGTCACCGGCTTCCATGGGACTGCATCTCCTTACGATGCTCCACTGCCTTGTGGACTAGACCTTTAGGTCAAAGGCACGGGGTGTGGCCCCCTAAGAGAACCACCTGCTTCGGTCTGGGCACCCGGGCAGTATCCCAGCCCACTCACTAAAACTATGATGAAAATTAGGTAATATAGTTCCGCAGCGACGTAATTTTTTATGATATACCCTAGAAGAATCTAAAATAACGAGAAGTAGAAATGATCAGGGAAATTACAGTAAACTTTGGTATTTATTCTCTACTCAACCATTAGGAGTAGAAGAGAGCAGATGGTGATATAACAAGTCAAAAGCACTCTGGCAGTTTATGTTGTTGAACTGATTGCCAGAGCAAACCAATTTCAGAACGCTGAAATGTCTTACACGTTTGAAACGTACTTCAAGCGAGGTCGGATATAAGTCGAGACATTGAGAATACGACGCTTATTTTCTGTTTTTGTTTAGTGAGACGAATTCTGGCATATGAGGCATTTTTAAAATAACAACTAGCAGCTAATATTTTACACTTATAATGGCACCTAATTCAGAATTAAAAAAGTGTATCAATTATAGCTTCATTATGTAGAAATATCAAATCCAGAATGTTTGCAAGAAAATAATAAAGAATCTGGTATAAATGTTTCAATCGCCTTTGTCATAGCGTATCAAAACGACAAGGCGACCATCAGAAGAGGAAATCATATGAAAAGGATGACAATCAAAGCGTTACAGAGATAACTGTAAGCAAATTGAATAAGTGTGGAGTAAAATAATCACGACTGAAAATAATGTAAGAAAAGAGTCCAACTGTATCATTGCAATCGACTACAATATATGTAGTTAGGATCCCACCCACATAATCTTTTCTTTTATCAAAGTGTGCACAACAGATTTTACTTAATAATAATCGACCGCAGAAAGATACAGAAAAAAACCGTGAATCATGACAAATCAAAATGGTGAAAAAAGGTTGTCTATGTTTGACAGTGGAAAAATTACTGGAAACTAGCATCTATTGGCAAAATAAGTGACTACTGAACATTTTTAAAACTAAAGATAGATAGCTCAGCCTTTATTCAATAAGTGCAATCATAATTAATATGTTACGCTTTGAAAGAATGATTTGGTAAAGGACATTAGAATGGACTTTTGTCAACTGGTTTTTAATTTGTGTAACATTTTTTCACAAAGAAACTGGGTATTGACCAGGAAATAAAGCGGGCGGTTTGGTTCTGCCAAAATCATTTTACAAATTCATCAAAAACTCAGACAACTTAAATTTTAAACGCGATTCATTTGCCAAATAGAGATCTATATACTGGGCTTAAAGGCTTACTATTTTCAGTGCAGACATTCAAGAAATACGGGACAATTCTACAGAGGTGCTCAGTCATTGGATATCCATATAGCATGGAATTTCGTAAGGTAAAACAGTGATATACAACACAATTATTACTCATAACTGTTCAAACTGTGCCATATGCAGCACAAATGCTCTCACTTAAACAAGGAAACATTGAAGTGAGTTTGTTGATTCGGCTGTTGAATGCTCTAGACAAAGAGTGCTAGTTCACTAATCAAAAACATGGTGTTCTCTAATTTTCTCATGGCTGACTAAAAACTTATTATAACAAAAGAAATGAAGACTGAAAATAGCAGTGATTTCGTTGCAGACTAGAAGCAAGCTTTTTGACGAAATACATGCATGTATGATACAATATTTAGAAGTTTACAACAAATGGAAGTTTCATGAAGATTTCAATAACTGAGCATCAATAAATGTACGGAAGTAATGGACTTTGACTCAATTCCTTGAAGAAAATTGAGTCATGCTATTTTAAATAATTAGTTTATAAAACTTCATATTCGAGGCAAACAACTGAATGACATCCGGTGAGTAAAACATTTTCTGATACCAATCTACTGTGTATTAGGTGAACAGGAGGCATAATAGCGATGATAATGTTTAGTAACATTTGCAAGAAAATCCAAAATTTACGTTTAGAATAATTGACCTGTGAAACGATAAGGATGTTCTGTAGAGTTATTGAGCTAAAATTAAGTGAATTTACTTTTAACTTTCACAGAGTTGAATCTTTTAAGTGGTGGGGTTTAACTGCAATGCTTCCATAGTCTTTCTAGATAACATTGTCAGTATACACTTCAGATGGAAGTAATCAATTGGAATCTAGTTAGGAAACGGTAGGGTAACTCAAGATGGTCTGTTAAGTAGGACCAGCTAAATTAAACTAGGTTAAGAGAAGCAGCGAGAAATGTGTTTGAGCTGGGCTAACCTACTACATCAACATTCATACTTTCAAACAATATATTACGTCCAACCGAAAATTATTAAGAACAGGAAGTTTATCTGAAAATAATTATCATTTGCAATGTACATGTAGTTCGATCGGTGAAATAAGCTACTTTAATCTAAAAAGACAACAGTAACAAGCGTAAAAACAGGATTTGTGGGATGTTTATGTGCTGGAAAACAATGAATCTCTCAGAACCAAACAAATTGGTCAAAAATGAAAATATGGAAAACGGTGAAGAAGCTGAGATACAGAAGTCTGAAACGTATGACACAAAGCAGTTACATAAACATAATTACAATCTTTTGCATCCTATGACGACACCAAGACGTTTGTAAAATTTTAGAAAAATAATAAAGTTACAAAATACGACCAGACTGAGGCAAAGCAGGGAGAAAGGAATTGAAGGTGCGTGCGACATTTGTCTTAATTTGGCGTTACGCTCCTGGAGATCAATCCTAAGTGCATAATATTGTGTAATAGAACCGAAGGCACTTAATATGTGAAATATTTGATGACTATGACCAAAAACATCGAATCTTCCTGGAAAAAGCCTTTCAGGAAAGTGTGAGACAAACAAAAATCCTGCAGAAAACATTGACATAAAATGCAAGTTCCAATAATATAGTGAACTGCATTCAGAAGACTCATATTCACTTGCCATATACTTACAGGTATATGAACGCCAAAGAATCGGAGTTCCGACGTAAAACAAAATAATCCCAAACGCTCCCATTCTAATGGTGTTACGAAAAATCGAAGGTTTCCAAAATCTGGTGTGACATGATAAGTACGTACCACAGATACAAAACAATGCTGAGATGAACAAGAATATATCACTAAGATTAAGATTAAAAAAAGGTGAAGGACGCAAAAATCCAACTGGCAGGGCAAACGCATAGTAGCAAACAGTGGAGCCATAAGAATACAGTGAAATCCCAATATAGTCAAGAAAGAAACATATGTGTCGAGCTCTAGGGGACAAACAACTAAATGTATGAGCGCAAGAACTTGTGAACAGGAATATAACAGCGGTAATTAGATATATAAGAAGGAAACGTTCGCCAACGTGAAAAAAATTCAGGACTAGTTCAACAATAAAATAAATGGCTGGTATGATTTGTGTCCATATATTCAAGGTTTCATTGTGCATTTGGAAAACAGACCAGATACCTAATGCAAGTGACGCCGACGGCTTGCGATAACCTGATAAAATCCCAACTTCACGAAATTCTGGTGAAATTTTTGATACTGAAAGAATTTCCAGTTTGTCCTGAATCGGTTTTTTAAATGACCGAGAACTTGCAGGACCCCGGTAACGAGCATTTTTGTCGTCATTTGTAGATAGATGCTGGCTCGTAAGTCTCATAAATGTTCATAAAGTTTTTTCTGTGAGTGAGAACTTATGAGCACATCTCAAACCCGGATGGACAAAAATAAAATCAACCAACCACCAAGCCAACCATTTTATATTAGGCCCCAAGGTCACGGGATAGAAGTCCTCGAAAGGTGCTCCATTGGCTCAGTATAAAATCAATGTGTTGGTTTTGATAAAATGTCATGAAGCCTGTTAAAATAACCAATTCCGTGGAACAAGATTATATAACCGATTTGATGAGGAATCAAATAATAAGTGGCAAAATATTGAAATAAGTTTAGAAATTAATGTTAGGAAATTAAAATAAATTCCGATTCAAATTTCAGATTTGTGTATTAAGGACGGAAGGCCTAAGGCCTATGTTATTCCTTTCCTAGTATGCTTCTATGAATGTACAGTCTTCTCTAGAATGAGTCAATTGAAGATGCGGACACCACTGTTTCGGGTAACACGCTCCAAGTATTGAAGACTCGGGTGAAATCTTGTATGTTATGGGTATTTTTTCGTTCTTGGCTTTTCTACTCAACTTTTGTGTCCTTTGAGATGTCATGATCCATTGAGAAAAAAGAGAGTGTGGAGATAGGTCTGTCGAACTTATTTTGTAAATAGTTTTTAATATTATTTGTATACATTTTGTCAATCGTTCACTCTATGTACATTTATTATTAAATCATTGTACCTGTTGTTTTAGTAAATGATCTTGATCACTTTTTCCGTTGTGATACTAACATAGCGTGGCACTTTTTGTGGTCGTTTCCAAAATACACAACTACACACATACCTCTCGTTCTAAATTCACTCGCATTTGTGTTAACTGAAGTCTGAATCAAGTGCCATTTATCTTTACAGACGATAATTGGAATATACCATATTTACTACTGGATCCTATCATTGAAGAACCCATCACACTCACAGGAATTATTAATCATCTATAATTGTGGAAATTTAACCAGATCAATTTGGAACACACACTCATCTTGTAAACTAAGTAACGTTCCTTATTTCTATTGTGTTTATGACATTTAACTTATATATATATATATATATATATATATATATATATATATATATATATAAATATTGCTATTTGTTATTAATAACTCTATCATTACCTTTTGGATTAATATATTGTCTGGTCCACCACAAGAGAATATGTTAGGTTCAAAATCATTTCTCATTATTTTGTACATCAAAATTAGGTGTTAGAGCTGAAACTCTCACCAGAAATTGACATCATTCGCAACGAAGGAGTCCTGAAGCATATCCTGAATTTAACTAATAGCATAATAAGTAAATTGTTTGTCTCTATCGTCTCCTAGTTGCCTATCTGTGGAAATGCTTAGCAAAAAATTATTTTGTAAATAGGTTTTGTTGTTAATCACACTTTTCCTAACTGCATCTTATTTATACAGTCAATGTTAATGACTTAAAATTTTTTATTTAAATCCACTCGACTTTTGTTACCGTTTTTCTCTGATTACATGGTTCTGATCAATAGTCACAACTATACTCCAATACACAAAAACTTCTCGTCCTTACCTGATCAGATGACATACTAAATGATCCCTAATATGATAGCTATCTATGTTTGCGGATCACATTTATATACATATGACTTGATTTTTCATGGTACAGACTATCTTGGATCAATCACATTGTATTTGGACCTATTGATTGCGTCTTTTTACTGTGTATTATGTGGCCGAAGACTAAAACACGATTCCAACTGACAGTTTTAGTAACGTCCAGTATTTTTACATGTAGTTATATTTTTGTGTGTCGCTGGTTGCCGTTATATATTTTTCAATGAGTTCATCACTCTTTTGGTGTTGAAGATTTAAGTAAACAATACCAAATGAATTTAAACCGCACCTTATCGTACAAGCAAGTGGCCATCAGGACTCAGTAGCTAAGTGGATAATGCGATGGCGTTTGAGGCGAACGGTAAGGGATTCGAAACTAAGAGTGAACATCAGCTCTGACATCCAGCTGACCAGTCTCAAGTAGGATGAAACGAGCGTCTTGGATCCCTCTGCTGGTCACTGTCCATCTTTGCTTATAGTATACCTTACGTTTGCCACCGGAACAAAAAATATATCTATCTGTGGCAGTACCATTGACTGCTTCACTAAAATGTCTTTACGTGTGGGCTTATTTCGATTTTTGAGAAAAAATAAAGTCTGTGGAGTAAGGAGACTTATAGCACATAAAATTTTCAAACCAAATTGAGTGAATCATCAATGAAACAATGCGAAGACGTACGATTGTGTAAACAGCCGGTAGGAAAGTAAATTTATTCACTCAGTAGAGAGATTACAGCTATTTTCTTGCAGACGTATCAAGTTTTTGCCAGAAGAACGCTGAGAGAACGATTGCAACTTAATATGTACATCTCCTGTCAGTGACTGTTAAACGGTTTGTTTGAATTGTAAGTGAACTTCTGCTGTAATAATAATATATTCTTTCCAATCACCTTTTATAATACGAAATTCATCTAAACCCATTCCTTTCTCTTGGTGATGTATTCCTATCGGGGTGAAATCTAACCAGTCGTCAGTTTTACAGTTTTGTGCTTCCGCAGTATTTTGACACAAAACTGTGTTTTAAATGGATGAGTAGGTTTTACTTTTAGTCGTGCTATTTTGCAATTAAAGAATTGCAGATTTTTTTACTGTTCATAACGTGGGTATTTTCCAAATCTGTTGTTAATTTTTAACTGCAGTCATCTTTAATTCGTTCCTATGTTTGCTTTCATTATAGTTAGATGTTTTGTAATCATTTAGTCACAGTTTGTTGTGTTTCGTCGACAAGGCAGTAAGGTCATTAGTGTTTTTCGTGAGTCGTATAAGAATATCCCACATTCAGCCGGCAAACTGATCAGCAAATATGATGGTCGAGAGTTAATTTCAATTCATTACACTTCCTGCTGAAAAATCCTATTACAAGCAAAACTGGACGATTCTCGATAACGAAGTCCTCTCATGACCCTACAAAATCTATAAAAATGAAAAACGAGATGAATTAGCCTTGATGTGAAATAAGAGATAGCTATACGTGTATCAGAATACCGTTTTCAGTACTATATCCTAAAACTATACACAATCCTATATGTTAACCCTCATTTACATGGTTCTTTGTCCATTCTTACCATATTTTTGCTTATTTTCTTTTTCAGTCACTTATGATTTCAATTTATATCTTTCATTACTGCCATTAATCTACTTTCAGTTGCTTTATTACACAAAAATTTATTGTTTGGTAACTATATGAGTTCTTATCATTATTTCAATGTTCTAGAACTTTCCCTCACAAAGTTCATTTACTCGAATGAAATTTTTGTGACCTTATTAACTCTACTGAAATCTTCGATACATCATGATACATATAGTCATCTTTATTCACCCTCTTATACGTAAGTTTGTCAATATCTGCAGTAACGTTGATTTTCATATATTTTGGGTTGTAAGCAGCTGATGAGAACCTAACTACATATGACGAATTCATATTATACTTCACCAATCATCGTTCTTACTCTTGAGATAATAAATGAAACTATGCGTATGAAATAAATGAGTAACCTACTACAGTGAAGCGTGTATCATCTGTAACAATTTGATCTTGCCTGTAAACTGGCATGCTTCATGTAACAGACTGTTATTTGAGAATAAGTTATTATTGTTATCATAAAAGAATAAACAGGCACGACGTTGACCATCACTCAGTAATTAGTCACGGTAAACATTTTAGTTCTACTGAGTATGAGATTTAGCTAAGGGACCACACATGTGACATAAACAATTCAGTTGTGAGTTCCACACAGAGTATCAGTGAGAATTCACTTTGTTTGTGATATCCAGAAAGTGCGATATCTACGTTTAGGGCTTTTTTAGAGAGCAAATACTCCTACGATCAGTTCGACAGTGTTGGTTGCGAAAATAAACACACGATATTCCCTGAATTCATCGTTTTGGGACCCAAACTGTTTACCTTGTTCTTACCAAATTTAATGTAAGTAAGAGATGCAAACAAGACCAATAAAAATGTTCGAATTTGACCATAATATTTCGGCCATCTGTTATTTATTAAAAAGCAAAAACTCGAAAACCTACAGCAAGTTGTTATGAAAATTCACCTAAACCATATCTGAAAGCTGCGAATCTTTATTCGTATTTTTACGTTGCAACTGTCCTCCATGTTTCACTCCTTTAAATTTACATTAATGTTTCTTCATTAAAAATGGAACTTTTTTCAGTATTTAGCTTCATGCTCAGTGTTTCTTTTTGACTATCTAATATGATGTCGTTTTCCGATTGAAATGAGGAATCGGTGAGAGAAAGAGTCCTAAAGGTATCTTGCATGTTGAGGCCATTGGCTTACTTGATGATATCAAAGACTCATGCAATGGCACACACAAATTTTTGTTTGCCCTGTTTGCAGTAGGTTAAACTATCTGCTTCTGAATTCAATTCTCAGCTTATCATGATCTGAGGCGTCAGTTGTTGCAGAGTAAAGAGCTTTGCGCTTTTTAATAAATGTGTGTGCACTTTTTGAGCTTGTCGATTTACTAGCTCACTCTTCTAGTTCTTTCTCTTTTCAGTCCTTCTTACTGACGCTACTGTGCATGCTACCCTAGTATTGAAATTACCTACTGGCTAGACGCAAACCGTCACACGTTTCGGATTAGCTTGAATAATTGTCATTGGCTATTTTATAAACGTCGTTATACGGCGAGAGATTCGAAAGATATTTTACAAAATAGAACTATATCAATATAACTAACCGTAGAATACTTTTAGAAATTGCGTGCATGCTACGAATTTTGACCGAGACATTTGACATGAAGAAATCATCTGCATTTTAGACAATGACCATGTTAAGTTTATTAAAAGTATAGCTATTCTAATATCCACAACTGAATAGACCTTAGAGCATGAGCAACCTAACATTCAGAAATAATTTGTCTTGACTCATGTACCTTCCTACTGTAGAGAATAAAGCTGTAGGAAGACGCAACCTAAGACCATCCAAACGATGGTACAGATATCGCCAATGATGTCTAATCTTTCTAACATAAACACGTTTGCTACAGTTACCAACGATGTTATAGAAGTCCACGATATTATTTCTGTAAACTTCAGTTGCAACCTTTTTCAATATTACAATAAACAAGTAAGATTGTCCATGAAAAGATATA
The DNA here is from genome assembly GCA_946903255.1 of Schistosoma spindalis. NCBI lineage: Eukaryota > Metazoa > Platyhelminthes > Trematoda > Strigeidida > Schistosomatidae > Schistosoma > Schistosoma spindalis. The sequence goes on from OX336424.1 coordinate 22,675,148, forward strand.
CAAGGTTGACCACTAATCATCCACCCATTAGCAGATTCACATCTACCAACCCTAAACTTCAGTGGAGAAACACTATGACGATGCGTCTGATCATGTTTGTAAGGAACAACAACCATTTTAACATGGTTTTGTGAAAAATCGTCTGTGCATAATTTCAAACTTAGAAAATTTCGATTAATTTATCCAACAAGGAGATGCAGGTCAATTAGTAACAGTTCTATACTCCGATTTGAGTAGGGCCATTGACAGTGTTTCAAGCGACCTTCTCCGGATGTTTCTTCATTTGGTGTATGAAAGAACTTTGCCAAACTGTTTGCTTTGCATTTCGATAATCAAATTATATGGATTACATAATTGAGTATGTACTGCCATTGGGTTTTGACCACACGATCTTTGAGACCGAAGGCACAATAACTGAGAAGATTTGCATTCAACATATGACACACAGAGAAGGTCAGAAATGATTAACGCCAGAAGAATTAATCGGTGTCGTAGAGCCTGGTCTGGCAGGTTACTCTGTGTAACACATTCTTTTACATATTAAAAATTTTATTCTTTTCCCAGCCCAAATGTATTTCTCAGACATCCTTGACCGTAACTTTTAACTGCCATGAAATACAGAAAAAATGTAGATAACTGTGTTACTTCCCCAAAATGTCTGGTACACCAGATAGTTACGTCATGGCAAATCTATAACTGTGGAATGGTCCATTATCTTAACCATCAAGGAAAGTTATGCTCAGGTAGTGATCCAAGAGTGTAGCAACTAATGATGCAAATTGACTATGTCATATCACCTGTCACTAAATGAAGACGAAAGCATGTGTTTTCGCACTGGTAGTACCCAGATAACGCGGAGATTTTATCCTACACAAACCACAGCTGCAAACTCAGTGTTGTTCGTGACTTAGGTGAACGGTATAGGTATAGTTTGAAAGTTCCTGATAATATTACTTTTGAAGTATTTTAATCACGGAATTTATTAAGATTTTTAATGTCAAGCGCTAAATACAATGAATCTTGAATACTGATACACGAAAAATATATCTCATCTAACCTTGAACATGGCACTTTAGCTTGCGCAAAAGGCAGGCATAAAAACCTGAATGTTGAAGGTATTCGAAATGATTCACTAAAGTTGCTTCTCTGTATCAACAAGGACCTGAATGGCTTATCTAAAATATATGACTTGAATGCAACACTTACGTGGGGTGAAACTATTATTTGTGAACGAACCAATTAGAAACGTTGAGGGATTTCCATCTCAAGGCACCGATTTCAGTACATGATGCTCCATTACGGTCGGTTCACAGTAGAATTCAAAGAAAACATGCTAATTGAGAGGCTACAACAAATGGGGCCACTAAGAAGTTCCTTTATTTGTGATCATGATAATCAAAGGAATTATAGGCTTTGTGCACACTACCGTGATGATGTTGTCTTTCGATGTAATATATGTTAAAGAAACACATCTGCCAGAATAGGATTTTTTCCCGCTCGATCTAGTTTGAGACTAAGGCAAATTATGACAATCGGTGAGAACTGGGTAATAGAAGTACCAGTAACTTTAGCTGCGCCCCAGTACTACAGTATAGACTGTTGATAAGAAAGCGAACATGTGCCAACATAGACTTGGTTATGTGCATCGTGTCGTTATCCACAAGCAGTGGTTTGTGGAACTAACAACCGAAGTACACACGAACAATACTGAAGCTATATGATCGATGATGAAAAAGTTCTTGTCATCTTATCATAGCTCAAAATACTTACGATTATGGCACCATATGGATGATTTTCTTTACCGCATATATTGCGATTACAGAACCTCTGTACCTTTTTCTAACCTTGACAAGTTCTTGAACCATGTAAAAGAAGTCTATCCACCTTAATTCTTTGGTTTTTATGGTATGTTTTTACTCTATGCCAAATGTTTTCTAATTTGTTAATATTTCTCACGGTCGATTAAGATAAGTTCAAAAATCTCCATAAATTATAGCCTTGCTGAAACACGCCGAAATGCATGCAAAATTCCATCCTTTTGCTAGCCCGAACGACGCCACCAGTGTATGCTAACGACAGTTCATCTTTGAAACACAGCATCCACATGACACCTAATCTCTTACGCTGTATTCACAGTTTTACTTCAAAAGTCATCCATTCATTCGTAAACGTCTTTCTATCCTCCGTTGCAGTCAGGCCTGTCATAGCGCGCCTAAGGAAATGAATAAAATGTTTAATGTAATGAGTACCACAACATTTGTAGCAACTTAACCATGCCAGTAAATTGGCATGCCTCATGTGAATTATGGTTAGTGAGGATAAATTATTATAATGTTATACAGTGTTCTGTAAACAATGCTGATACTTGTATGGCTATAAAATAACGTAGTCCTTCAGCAAGTTGCGAAAAAATTAGACCACAATCCAAGTCGTGGTGAGATGCAGAAGATTAAGTGAATAAATCACTGGCTGCTATTTTGCCCAGACAATGAGGTAGTATTTGCAGAAACTTGTTCAAACATGACACTCTTCAATTACCTTCCAACTGGAAACTGTATAATCACTGTACGATGTGTTCACGACCTCTACAACTTGTCCCGTACTAATACTTTAATACCTAATAAACGTAGAAAAGCTTCACGTTTGATCTAAATTAGGGTAAATGAGAATATATTATTGTCATTATAATCACCAACGTTTGACCGTCTCAAAGTAGAACATGATTGGGTTAGCCATACGAAATTTAAACATATTCTCATTCGCAGGTTCATAAATGGTATTTTTACCCTCCAGCATCTAAGTTTTGAGACTCTTTTACAATATCACACAATCTGTGCAATAATAAATTATCACAAAGACTCAGAAGTCACAAACAAACGTACTTTCGGAATCCTTCGTACATCGTTATACAAACTGGATTTGTACGAATGAACGCATCATATCTGGAATTTGTAATTGGCGCGAAATCAAGTACAAAGGACTAATCAGTTGGTAGAGATGCCACAAAACCCAAAGCTTAAATAGTTTTAAAAATTTCTGTATTCCGCTGTAGAATTGTGGTCTACTATGATATTAGCACTGCTCTGATAATAGATCTAATCCTGAAATTGTAGATTTATCATGATGTAACTGCCTAATCTATAAGATCTTACGTGGAAATTACATCATCGTCTACACCAATTCATTGCATTGTAACAATTACCAATACGTGATAAAGAACAAGCTTAGGCTACGGATAGAATATATTTAATATGAATAAAAGACATAACGTAGCATTTAACAAGAGGGACCACGCCTGCATGGTCGAGCCATGCCATAAGATTAACTCCGATTAATTCAATTTATTCTCCCCGCCTTCTCCATTCTTCTGTATTTCTCCGCGTTAAATATTGAATGTCTATTTTTCATATTGTCTGGTGGTAGGGCCCAGTACCACTACACTACTCTCCCACCAGAATCAACGTGACGTTGGTTCGATACCAAATTGTGTGGGATTGTCGCGCGCCGGAGGTTAGCAAGAATAATAAGAATCATCCGGGTATTGATGAACTCAAAAATAAATAAAAAAAAGTGGCAGCATCTGATCGGGAAACACACGTAATTATTTTAAAGTGTCTGGTTTAATGCTTAACACGCTTAAAATGAAAATTTGGGAAATTATTTGAGCTAAACAAAGCGGGATTTTAATTATAATGAAGTGACTCCGCATAGGGATATTTTGATAAGTCGCCGTAAGATAGTTAGTAATAGCCGTAGGTTAATAACATTTTCTGTTTAGAAAAATTAAAAACAATCAATATTGTAGAAATGTTAATATTGGTATTATATTTAGTTCAAATTATGAAATAAAATAACGTTTATATCAGAAATTTGTTCATGCTTTGATTTCCAATTGTTTCGTAGTAGGGTCCGATGCCACTACACGGCTATACTTTCCCTGCTTATGTTAGTCATATGTCTGTCCGGCTGTGTATTGGATATCCATTGTGCATTATCGAAAATGTAGACATTATTATTAGAGTTGAAGATGTCACAGGTATTCGGAGTTTGACAACGCTTTAACCAGTAACATCTAATATGAACCGCACCCACCAAGTGAAATAAAAAGTCAGAAGCGGGACGTTCGAAGATATATTTGATAGGCTCTCAATATTATCAAGGATTGTCTGATCTAATTTGACTAGCGATTGCAAGGGATGCTAAACACGCGTTCCCAATCGTGATCTGGTGTGGATGCACGACCGAGCTCCTTCAGCTAGGAGAGTCCACTAAAACTGTGGTCAGCACCCAATGTCGAAGACTTACAGAGATGTTTATTTTGGTACATCGGTAATGAGTATAGACGGCAAACTACTGGAGCAAGTTCAGATAAGGGCATCACTTTGAAGACTTTGTAAGCATGATTCTTTTTCCTCATCGAATTTAAGTTAACTGAACGTCAAGATTATAAATAAGCAATCAACAAAATAAGAAAATAACCAGGGATGTTAAATAAATATGGTTTATAAAAATCAATATCAGTTCATTCCTTCAGATACACTGAGCAATCTTTAAAACATCTTCCAAAAAGGCATCGCGTTCACGTTACACACGAGATCCAATCACCGCATTTTGGTGGTGCTAAGTGTCTATGCAATGTAACTTTTCAAGTTTATAGTTGTTATAAAGTAGACTTGTAGAGCGCTTGGTGCGAACTATGACCTTGGGAAAACACGTGCGTTTAGTTTGTTCCAGATGTCAGAAGTCCCATAGCTGTGCCTTCAGAGCAAGAGAAACCGAGGAGCAGCAAGGCATTTGGATGCGAATGATAAATAATACTTGAAATTATGTAGTGGAATGGACAGAACTATGATAAATTATTAAATTAAATTCATGCTAGCTCTTGTAGCTAAAATGAAATGTGATCATATGCTCCAGATGAGAGAGGACAATAATAAAGAACAATGAGTTGTGATATTTACCAAGGTAGAGTAAGTTCAAATGAAGGAAGAGAAGTCAGGGTTAACCCTGACTTATTCCAATTGGAATAAGGAAGGCTGTATATTAGAACGGAAAGTGAATATGGAGAGTAAAATGTTAGGAAAACCAATAACTATGTCTTTCATTGTCTGATTTTTTTCATTCGATGCCTGTCACACAGTCTAAATGTAAAAGTCCCAGTAAGAATGTTATAGGTTGTCTTAGTAGAGTAGCTAATCCAGCATAAAATTGTAAACATGAACTTGAATGGCGAGCGTAGGAGAACAACCTCAATATCACAGATTGATTGACTTGCTCACAAACATAAAGAGCCTGATACAAACACACTAGTGAACGTATTTCTGGGGGATTTTCCGGGGATGGTGCATTTGTCAGTGAAGCTGGTTGCTTTACTTCTGTTTAAAACCGTTACCCTCAACTAGGTATCTAAGACACTCAGAACTGGGTTCACAAAATGAACACTGTATTATTCTTAAATAAGCAACACAATAATGCAGTTAGTCTCTGATCATAAGCCACTTTACCAGAACCATGAATGATAAACCTCAACACCTGTAGGATCATGGACTACATTATCCATCACTTACTGAAATATGGATAGATAGCAACTTAAACCAAATGGAAGGAAGTTGTGTCTAACTAAACAAAAGTGAATGATTGCTGGGGACGATAGACCTCTAAAAATCACATTTGTAATTTTATCTTATCAATTGACTTATCGATTAAATGTTTAAATATTTAAATAACAGTCAACTGACGAACTTATCGATTAAATCTTCAATTATTTGAATAGCAGTCGATTGACGAACTTATTGATGAATGTTTAAAAATTTACATGACAATATCGATTATATATATTTGTATATATACGTTATATGTTGTTTTTGTTGGAATCGCTCGTTTTCTGGTTGTTGCAGTATATACTTCCCATTCCAAGTTTGGAATTCTTCCTCTAGATAGCGGGGCTGGGACGCATCAATAGCTAGCTTACTGGTCTTTGGTCACCGAGTCTTGTTCTCGTTCGCAGATTAAGTGAACTCGTGATAGTTTCAAACCTAGCAATAATTAATGTCAAGTAAGATGAAAATTGGTTGAAGGGGGTTTCAAGATAATTGCTTTCTAAGTCAACTTTCGACAACACCTTAGCACCAGGAAGTCGATTAAGCTTACCTTCAAATACCATCGTTGTGCTCGTTTGCTTCAACTAACGGGAGTTCAGCATTAATCTTTAATCACCACATATTTTAGGGGTCTTGCTATCAGACGTCAAAAGCGTAACAAAAAGAGTACTCCTATGATCAAGTGTGAATCGGTTTAACCGCACGTTTCGCACACAAATTGTTCAATGTCTTATGTACTGCTTCTCAAAGGCTAGGTAAAATTATTCGTTTTTTAAGACTGGATCTTGATATACTTGAAGTTCTATAGAATGGATCCTCAGCCCTCCGCTGCACCTAAGACACAGTTATCAAGCCTTTGGGTAAAGCATGAAATCTTCGAAAACTAATCAAGACAAATCCAGGCGTTTTCAAGTTTTACAAATCCAGTGCTGGCGGTCCTGTTTAATTAAAAACTCACAATACACATATAAGGAAGTAGCACCTCTAATTCGCAACTCACAGCATCTTCATATGAGCAGTCATGGAATGAACCAAGGATAGGTATATAATCGCTTCTAAATATGGAAATTACCTTTTGACAGAAAAACAGGGGTATTTGCAGTTTTCAGTATGGTCTATAACATTTTAATAATCCAGGTAATTCGCAAGTAGGAAGGTCATACAATTCTCCAACCATATTATATTGTAGAAAGTTATATCAAGTCCTGATTGGGTGGCATCTCTTTGGCTTTCTTAGAGCATCGAGAGAGTTTGTTGTGCTTTTCAGATGTGGACTCAACATAAGAATAATCACACACGACTTTAGAGATTGATATTCTGTAGCGCCATCTCCCGTTGATGCTAATAGTACCTTCTGCTCTGCAATTATTATAGCTGTTCTTCAACAATAAATTGTTTGTTTTGTTAGGTACCAAGGCGATGCCATTTCTTGTGTTTCTTGTTCGAGGAATACACTGGTCAACCAGACTGATGAGTTTAGGCACATCGTAATCAAAAGATAGTTCATGAGCTGTGTGGAAAGTCAATTAAATGACCTCCAACATGTAGGAGAAACATGATTTTATGTCTTTTAGACTACTCAGACTCACTATATGTATATAAGATGTAGCGCGTTAAATGATACTAGAATTTACAAAACGATTGTTGTTTTCAAACATGTATTAGACCTCAAGGGTTGGGAATAATTAAAAGACTGTGAGAACTGTAAATCTTGACTGATATCTAGAGTCTATGCTCCTGTTCCAAGTGATTGTATAACAAGATGGATACACAATATCAGCATAAGTGTGTAGGTACATGGTTGATTCGGGATCCAAAGACAACAAGATTGGCTTTAGCGCATTTGGAATTGGAAATCAGACAAACATCAAGAACAAAGTAACCATTAACTCATACAAACACTCGGAAACAGCACGAATAATCGTGACGAGTCAAGAAATATCAAATAAAATGATACATGCAGTGAAGTGATTTCACAAACACATATTGAATGACATGAAATCTGCCAGCAAAAGCTGTGAACATCGCATATCTGTGACTGGTCGCTATAAATAAAGACATCTAAGCTATTACTATCACTGCTTGAACAGATAACTCCATCTATTAGACGGAAAGCAATGCTGAAATTTAAGATAAACATTGTGTACGTGAAATACGACACTACTGATTTAGTCTTCACGGTGGATCACGGTTTACTCTACTTGGTAAATTTAAGTGATTGTAGATATCCATGTCAGTACATACTTCTGGCACGCTTTAAAAGACGAACACTTACAGGTTTTTGTTCAGCCAATTATGAAGTACAAATGTTTCGGTATGCCACGTCCTAAATTACTGTGAGCGCTAGAAATTGCATACCTCTCAATCCTCTATTAGTACAACAGTGACATTTTTCCATAGACAAAGCAGAGAATGTGTAATATGGGTTCGAAAACAGGTTATATCAACGGTAAATTGCCAATAGAATTGATAATACTAGCTTTTGAATGGAAGTTGACGAATTATATCCTTTGTTTCAACAATTATCAACTGTTAATTAATCCATAGATGAATATTAGCAAGATCTCAGCTGAACACGAAACCGATGAGCATCATCAGTATCAATTCACAATATATGTGATGGTGGTCTATCCTCTAAATTGGTTCCAATGTATCCATAGATCGAGGTTCATTGTTATGTTCAGGTGAGACAAAAAACTGATAAGTGATTCAACAAAAACATTAGCAGTCATATGTAAGTCATTTATTCTAGGGTTGAGGTCTTTCAGTGACAATCACTAGCTAGGAATCCTTAAGGAAACAGGGAAAACAGGAAAACCGAAGAACATACTGCGTTAAGAATCGGAGACAAACATAAAAAAAATGAATAGTGACTGGAAACAACTGGGAAGAAGAGAACAAGACAGAGGTGATTCGAGAATCCCGGTGGGAGCTTATGCTCCTTCAATAAAGGATAACAGACGAAAATAAGTAAGTAGATGATTCAAGTTTTTATCTATTGAAGTTAATTATGTACGTTCAAAGCTATTTTGCTCATATAAATTTATAAATCTTTTACAATCTATTGTTATATTAAATGCAACAAAATTACATTTATTTTATTATAGCAGTTTATATCGATTTCCCTACAACCGTCTTTGCTTAAAACTAATTTTGATCTGAAAACTGACCGTAAATGTTTTCTGTTGATTACTTTTACGCAATTAGTGACAATTATATTGAGATACTTCAATACATGTTTGCAGTTATTCCCATTTACTTTCTACCATAAATACGTGTCAAATCACAAATACATCTAGAGGTGATCTCACAAGAGGAAATGTAAACATGTTTCAATGGTAAGTCTAATTTAACATTTCTGCGGTTGAAAGTAAACATCAGATAACCGCTATTGTAGTAAATTCTAGTTGGCTTTTTGAATATGAACAAATATAATTCCTAATAACAATGAAGTTATTGGAATGTATCATTATTTATATTGAGAATTCCTTAAAATATATACACATGGAGCATTAAATAAAATAGTTTAAGATAAGTTGAAAAATATCTATTATTTCCTTAATCAGTAAACATCAGTACGTGTAAAACTGAATGACTCAGTAGTTCTTTGACGTGGGTAGGAAGTTCAACTCGCCATACGAAACTAGAACTTAATAAACTGTAAGACTCAGATTTCAAATTTGTTTGTCTACGTTTCTATGACTATGAAGTATGGATTGCTAAAAGGTTATCATTATATACAAGGTCATTTTAATTTTCAATTTATTTGTCAGTAAAATAAATATGAACGTTACATTTTGTTATGGTTTGTGAAGTTCTACTTCTTTCATCGATATCATACAGGCAACCACTAAAACGTTTCTCATTGATTTTGCAACGGCTAGCTTGAAATTAATCACTTAGTCATCGGATTTTTGTTTTTCTTGCATTAAGAGATGCTATTTTATTTTTATTTATATTCTAGTCTGAACAACACTTTTTCTTTTATCTCTTCATGAATCGTAATGTGTATTATCGCAGTGACTATAACAGTAACAGCAACAATGATATATACATGATTCCTTTAAAGTTCAAAAGTGTCATATGAAAAGAAAACACAATTTAGTTCTGCTATTGGGTAACATAAACAAATGAAAATGATATGTGAACATGTGTTGTATAGTTTGTCGTATTCGTTGAAAACTAAAGAGTCACTAACTAACAGGTCTCATGATGAGCATTATACCTTTAGTTTTATTAATCTGATTTAAATAGTCTGTACTTCCACCTTCAATCACTGATTTTTGTTAATCATTGATTTATATTTGTGGCAATACCTGTTTCACTTCGAACATCGATGAAATATATCGGTCACAGTGTGATACTTTTATATGATGATGATTTTTTTCTAGTGTTTTATGCGCTATATACAACACACTCGAGCAACGTTTTTGTGTTCTCTGTCGTTAACTAATAACTTGCTTACATATTAAGTATACACTATATATACTTCAAAACATGTTATACAGGTTATTATGGACTGGAAAGTACTATACTAGATGCTACCTATTTCGGCAATAACAGAAGTGATTCGATTTAACAGACCTTTAAAGTAAGCAAATGGATAGATTCATAAATAATTTATATTACTTGAACAAATGAAGCAAAAAATGATACATAGAAATATCACATAAGTTTATCAAAGTATTTTACCAACAACCATATAGAACATGATAAACAAGTAGACCTCACAAGTAAACATACATACCAACAATTTAAAAAAGAAACGACTAAACTATTGTTAGTTTAAACCTTATTTTATTGGTGATTTGATTAAATTAATCAATTAATTTACAAGTATTAGTGAATTATAATTTTTTTAAAAGTTTGTTTCTTTCATTTCTAATACAAATCAAAGATATTGGTAAGAGTACTAATACATTTAAAGAATTGGTTGTATTTTTTTCTCTCTTAAATTATCAGTATCGATTAAAACAAATAGGTCAATATTTATTATTTAGTGATTTGTTAATTATGATTGAGTTATATAATTAACTAAATCATACGGGTGATGTCATAATTAAATAAATAAACAAACTTCTTATCCAATAATTATATGGAGTTTAAAGTTTAAATTTATTGTTATTAATAACAATGAAAAGAATTCGTTTTGAGGATAAAAAATAATCTGGTAGTTATTTCATCTATTTAGTCGAACTAAACAAATTACAATGAACATTAGGCATGTAACAGGTCATGCAAATGCTCTATATTACCCTGTCTAGTTTCCATGCAAAATGTAAAATGTTGTTGTTGTGCTTATTTACTAAATTACCTCTGTTATAATTCATTGAAGAAGTATAAGCCACTTACCGGGATTCTCGAATCAACTCTGTCTTGTTCTCTTCTTACAAGTTGTTTCCAATTGCTATTAATTCTCTTGATGTTTGTCTACGATTCCAAATGCAAAATGTTCTTTGGACTACTTGTTTGCCCTGTTATCATCAGGATTTTCAGCCAGTGCTTCTCTCGTGGTGCAGTTTGCTTATTTCAACAACGAAGGCTCCACGCACAATTTATGAACGAACTAATCAGATAAAAGAGTATAGATCTTGGGCTTGGGTCCGACAGTAGAACTAAAAGTGCTACAGATAGAGTTTTAGAAGCTTCTTTCTACTAGGATAATTCATATTACACTGCGGATGATTGATATATTGCCATGTGTTAACTTAAATAAGCCAGGATAAACTCTTCAACACATTTGCTTTCATTCGTCTTTCGATATTTGGAACGATGTTAGCAGAAGTGAAAATAGATTATATCTGTAGATTTTAATTAACAATAAGTCCTCATGTTACTCACATTAATGTTCTAATTCCATTTACAACGGTCCGGATTGTCCCACTATTGACAATTCTCCCTAAACTGTGATCATTCTCGGTTGTTATATGTAAATCTCGTACACGTTGCACAAGTGAATGGCTATCTCAACTCAGTAGCCAAGTGGTTAACGCAATGGCAGTGGAAACAAATGTTGCTGGGTTCGAGTTGCGGAGTGAACATTGAGTTCAAAATAAAGGTAAAACCACGAGTCTAGTCCCCAGAAAGATGAAACGAACATCCTGGAATTCCATACAAGCCATCATCCAACTGTGATATTAGATACTCTATTGAGCTTGAGATTAGTTTACTGTTTTAATATTTTCGATTTCCTTTTAAACGTCTGTACACTATCATTCATAGAACCATTACTCAGATGTTAGTCAGTAACAGTCAATAGTCTTTGGGTTCTTTGTTTTTCAATTCACAAATGAAAATGGGAGAAACACCTGCTTTATGAGGGGATTAATTAGTAAACACAACAGATAATCATTTCTCCTACAATGTTTGTTGCTCATTAACAATCATCACGCATGTAGAATATCACTGATGAATTACTAAACTCCATAGACCAATTTCTGAGTATATATTTCCACAAAATCATAGGTTATTTAATTTTCAGGGACCAATTTAGTGTTTATGACAAATAAAATATCTCAATATGCTGTTATTGATTTTCCGATAATAATAATATTGGCATAGGTCTTTGTTGTAGTCTGTTCTCTTCTACTTTGCTTTGTGTCTGTTACCTGCCCATGTTGTATAAAAAAAAAGCAGATGAAAGTTCTACTTCTTTGTGGGAATTCAACATATCAGTTTGTATATAGTTTCAATACATATCAATTCAACAAGTAAATCAATGAATTTTTAAAATTGATCTAGAGAAAACTAAAGGTCCTGTTTGTTTACAGCGTAGATATTGAGCAACCACAATGAGATTATTTCCTGTTCATGTTTTTCACAAAAGTGTGTCGTTTTTATAAATGTATAATATTAATAATCTACATTATATAAAAAAACCGCTGTTTACTTCATATATTAATAAAAATCAAATAACAAGTGAAAAATTCAAGTCTAATTTCAAAACAGCGAAACTTCGAGCTAGTTGTTAATGGCTTTGCAGACGTTTCAATATTTATCACTGTATGTTTGGGATGAATTAAAAACTCAATACCGGAATATTTTTCAAGATGGCCATTTAAGTAAAAAATATTCATAACTGTTTAAATCATTGTTACGATATTATTAGCAGTTCATACTTCAGTTCTATCAGTTCGCAATCGTGCTCAATCATCTTCTATTGTATTTTGTGAATAACTCCCTTACACCAGATACGATTGAATCCCGCTGATCATGGCTTTTCACCAGAAATCAGGACATTTTCTCACAATAACATTCAGTGATTTTCAGAAAAACCCCATACTCATAATTTAAATACTATTCCTACCAGATGTTGATAAAAATACCAGAATTGTTTCATACATAATGTCAACATTATATATGTCCGTTAAGAAATGAGATAAATATTTAATGAGGTACCAACCGTCATTCAATTCCATCACAATTCTTGGAAAGTTTTTTGTTTCAACAAGGTAAGATTGCCATAAACAGAAGCCATAATAATAGTTCCTAAATAAATAGAATAGAACAATGTTTACTGGTGCATAGATAATTAGTGTACGTAATTTCTAAGTATATCTTACATCTTATTATTAATACTGATTATGCGTTATGTGAAAGGTAAGTAACTCATTAGTAGCTTTCAATTGAGTTGATTTTCAAGGATTATAGTGGTCTGATACATTTCTTTGTTTCCTATTTTTGGTAAATTATTTATTATTACGATTGATTTACGCATTTTATCACCAATTAACTATACCGTCTAATTATAAGTTTATCAACCTACTGGAATTAGAGATATAATTAAATTCAGAGGTTTCTGTTTATGCTGGAACCTAGAATGTGTAATTTAATTATTACGTTTATAGTATCTATAAGTTACCAAATGATATTATGTTTGTTAATGGTAATGTTAATTTATCTATACATTAAGTTCATACCATTAAAGGAACCTCAACCGAATCATATCAGAAAATTAGAAATTAGAAATTTCACATGATGACGAGCTAGTTATATAACCAATAAACTTATACCTTGAATTATATCATATTTCCACCATTAAACAATGTCGAAGCCTAAATGCTATATGTATTTTATCAATGGATAAAATTCATCTATGGTAGTACAATATAATATAATATAATATATAGTTTCATTCATCATATATTATTCGTATTCACAAGGTAAATGACATTCATTATAGAATAGTCAAATATATAGCTTTACAACATAAACTTATGTGATATTGGTTACCATTAGTAGATATTTGAACAGGATTTTCACTTACTTATAACAAATGAAAGAACACTATGTAGCCATAAAACGTAAGAATCACTCACTTTTAAGGAATTAAGCAGGTTTTACTCAAAGATTTTACAATCTTATCTAAATACGTCTAAGAAATACCGTTCTGATGCAGCGGAAATCTCAAGCTACTGACAAATGGTTCACGTTAAACTACTGAGAACAAGAACTATGGTTGCTTACTATTAACTTGAATCTTCATTAAACATGTATTATCGTGTCAGACTTTAACGTATTGATGCTGTTCTATAAAAAGATCAAATTGTGTAATTGTCTCTGTTAGTGATGCAATAAGCAACATGTATGCATAATAGTTAGATCTTAATCCACTGTAGAATGAGCAATAGAAAAAAATTATCTACAATATGTCTTCAAAAAAATATTAATATTATTTACCAAACTTGTAATCAGTCTGAATATTTGACATTGAATACCAACGGAAACGTAACGTGAGAATCAGATTCACTTCCGTTTAGTTTCAGTCAACGTATAAAATAGTCCCACTTTCCTCCAGTTTCATGCTTATTCATTTACTTTCTCACTTTAATACCAATCCAATGCTAAAAATAGTTTTTTATCATGTTAAACAATGTCTTACAGTACAAACTACCTAATGTTAAATTGTTCCATCGACTATAATTTACAATGCTACAATAATGTATTTCTTTTTCTAAAAATAACTAATGAGCTATAATTGTTTACGTTTTCCATTTACGTATGATCATTTTAAGCGCGACCCAATGTAAATTTATTAACAATATAATACTACAAAAGATTAAAGCTATGTATTATTGATCACTTAAAATTTCACTTGTTTGAGTAAACACCATATAAAGAAGCACTAATTATTTTCAATACACATAAATTTACAGAACTAGTGAAATTTATCAAGAAATAATCACAATAAATAATTCACTTAGCTTACTTTTTACATGATATAAATGCGTTCATTCATTTACACTGATTGACCTTTCAATATGACAAATAAAGTCATGATAGTGTTTTCTTGTCAATCAAATGAACAAAGCTTTGTCTGACTTTGTACTTAATTTAACTTTTAAATATAACAGAAGGGAAAATCGGATCATTCAATATATTGAATATATAATTGAGTTGAGTAGTGAGTTATTAATCATTCATAAAGGGTTCATTGTAAAAGTGATTTCGATGAGACTATAATTTATGTATGACCTTTGAGCGATGCTAAACTGACCTTAGGGTTGTATACCTTCTAACTAGGACTAACGGTGGGTTATAAACCAGTGAGGAATCCTAATTACGACTTACAGTTGATGGTTAGGTTTAGGAACTAGGTTTAGGTGTTTAATTACGAACTGATATAAGCTAAAATATCAAAACTCTATTCAACCAAATGTATGAATGAATTTCGCGCAAAAATCCAAGATCTGTAATCTATTATCTGTTTAGTTCGCTGATAAATTTTAGTCTCACCGTGATCTCATATAATATGAAGTAAAATAATTAATGACTAGTTATCTGAGCGAATTTCCAATATTCTTTTGAACCAATATAAAATAATGAGTAAATAGGTTTGTATATTTACCGAATGGAAGTACGACCAGTCAGCCACTATCAATGTCATAAGTGGTAGTAGTGTGCATTTGTCCCAGTTGCTACATTTCATATCGGCTCAGGGAGAAATTAATAATATGAGGACCATAGCATAAAAAATAAGATCAAAACTATTGGATGTCAAAATGTAATAAATACAGTTGAAAAGAAATTCTTTTTGATCGAAGGAAGAAAAGTTAGGGACTATACTTAACTCAAGATTTTGGGGGAAGATGAAAAATAAATGAAACTTCTCCACTGAGACTGATTTCGTGAGATTTCATCTAACGTCTCGAATCACTGAATACGATTATTATGCGAGCCCCATCCGGGATACTAGTCAGACTAGCAGTCAATAGCTTCAAAAACTGCGACCATATCTTGATTTTGAATTCTCTAGCTACTTTTCAAGCCATTCTTACATCAACCAACATTGCAAGACGAGACATTCAGTGGTTCATCAACAGAATGTACAAATCAACTTTAATACATTCATAAGTCAACCAGGAAAATACAAAGGATACTTGCAACATATAAACTATGTTGTGCGAGATTTTTGTCAAACACTACAGATTCTTCCCAAGCTGATATTTAAATTAAATGGTACATAAACAAATGGCATTTAGGTAATCTCATCATATGAATGTCTCAAAAGTGATTTATTAACACTCATATCGAATGTTTTTTTAAAAGGAAGCTTGACTATATCGATAATCAAAGTACTTTTTTGAACATTTGTTCAAAATATGTTTCCTCCTTTTTAGTGTATCGCACCGTGTAAAAAATAACAGACGAGAAATAATTTATATAGGTTAACTATCAATACTGACATGTGAATGTTTATTACTGTAAGTTTTTAGTTTCTATGTTATCCTCCAATAATATTCGAAACTTGGTTACTTCAATAAACGCTATATTATCCAAGCTTCAACTTTAATGTGATCTTTAGGGAGAAACAATTGAATATATTAAGAATCATTAAATTTGTTTCTTTTTAACAACACTATCTTCATCATGTGGTTTTGTAATCTATGATCACGTGCACTAAAATATGTACTACCTATTAGGTGCTATTAAATTTTCAGAGAATTATGTTGTACAACCAAGTAATTCTTCTGCCTAATTTTGGTCTTAAGTACTTCAGATAGTTTACAATATGAACAGCACATGATAAGCGATTTGGTTTTCGTGATATAATTTTGCGTGAATATATAATGTTTTACAGTCCTGAATATTATAATCTGTACTTGACATACATTTGAAAAGTGCGAACATGGATTTCCTTAACTACACTGCGTAATGAATAAATAATACATGATATGAACAAGCCGCCACCAAGTAGTTTTTCAACTGCTTTACTAAGCTATAAAGCTTAGTAGCAAATCACTTTCTAAATTTATTCCAGTTACCAACAATTTTGTCTGACAAACATGTGAAACGAAATAACACTTCCTAGAACACCTTGTTGGGAATTTATATTCATAAGAGACAATAGATTCAACGCATGTACTACTAATGGCTGTCAACATTATGCATAACAGAGCGACATTTTCTTCAAATGTTCAAGGGAAATTTTCGAGAAATGGTATAGGGTAAGCACACAATTTTAAATTATACAGTTTTGTATTTGAATTAGCATACCCGAAGATTCACAATCAAATACTTAAATATAACTGTTGAAAAAACCCAAAAAGTAAGATAAGTACTGTCGTTCATCATAAATATAATGTAATCGCAATAATAGGTAATATTTATAAAGCAAAATGGGATGGTGTACATTATTTATGGATACTATAAACGTAATAATTAAATTACACATTCTAGGTTCCAGCATAAACAGAAACCTCTGAATTTAATTATATCTCTAATTCCAGTAGGTTGATAAACTTATAATTAGACGGTATAGTTAATTGGTGATAAAATGCGTAAATCAATCGTAATAATAAATAATTTACCAAAAATAGGAAACAAAGAAATGTATCAGACCACTATAATCCTTGAAAATCAACTCAATTGAAAGCTACTAATGAGTTACTTACCTTTCACATAACGCATAATCAGTATTAATAATAAGATGTAAGATATACTTAGAAATTACGTACACTAATTATCTATGCACCAGTAAACATTGTTCTATTCTATTTATTTAGGAACTATTATTATGGCTTCTGTTTATGGCAATCTTACCTTGTTGAAACAAAAAACTTTCCAAGAATTGTGATGGAATTGAATGACGGTTGGTACCTCATTAAATATTTATCTCATTTCTTAACGGACATATATAATGTTGACATTATGTATGAAACAATTCTGGTATTTTTATCAACATCTGGTAGGAATAGTATTTAAATTATGAGTATGGGGTTTTTCTGAAAATCACTGAATGTTATTGTGAGAAAATGTCCTGATTTCTGGTGAAAAGCCATGATCAGCGGGATTCAATCGTATCTGGTGTAAGGGAGTTATTCACAAAATACAATAGAAGATGATTGAGCACGATTGCGAACTGATAGAACTGAAGTATGAACTGCTAATAATATCGTAACAATGATTTAAACAGTTATGAATATTTTTTACTTAAATGGCCATCTTGAAAAATATTCCGGTATTGAGTTTTTAATTCATCCCAAACATACAGTGATAAATATTGAAACGTCTGCAAAGCCATTAACAACTAGCTCGAAGTTTCGCTGTTTTGAAATTAGACTTGAATTTTTCACTTGTTATTTGATTTTTATTAATATATGAAGTAAACAGCGGTTTTTTTATATAATGTAGATTATTAATATTATACATTTATAAAAACGACACACTTTTGTGAAAAACATGAACAGGAAATAATCTCATTGTGGTTGCTCAATATCTACGCTGTAAACAAACAGGACCTTTAGTTTTCTCTAGATCAATTTTAAAAATTCATTGATTTACTTGTTGAATTGATATGTATTGAAACTATATACAAACTGATATGTTGAATTCCCACAAAGAAGTAGAACTTTCATCTGCTTTTTTTTTATACAACATGGGCAGGTAACAGACACAAAGCAAAGTAGAAGAGAACAGACTACAACAAAGACCTATGCCAATATTATTATTATCGGAAAATCAATAACAGCATATTGAGATATTTTATTTGTCATAAACACTAAATTGGTCCCTGAAAATTAAATAACCTATGATTTTGTGGAAATATATACTCAGAAATTGGTCTATGGAGTTTAGTAATTCATCAGTGATATTCTACATGCGTGATGATTGTTAATGAGCAACAAACATTGTAGGAGAAATGATTATCTGTTGTGTTTACTAATTAATCCCCTCATAAAGCAGGTGTTTCTCCCATTTTCATTTGTGAATTGAAAAACAAAGAACCCAAAGACTATTGACTGTTACTGACTAACATCTGAGTAATGGTTCTATGAATGATAGTGTACAGACGTTTAAAAGGAAATCGAAAATATTAAAACAGTAAACTAATCTCAAGCTCAATAGAGTATCTAATATCACAGTTGGATGATGGCTTGTATGGAATTCCAGGATGTTCGTTTCATCTTTCTGGGGACTAGACTCGTGGTTTTACCTTTATTTTGAACTCAATGTTCACTCCGCAACTCGAACCCAGCAACATTTGTTTCCACTGCCATTGCGTTAACCACTTGGCTACTGAGTTGAGATAGCCATTCACTTGTGCAACGTGTACGAGATTTACATATAACAACCGAGAATGATCACAGTTTAGGGAGAATTGTCAATAGTGGGACAATCCGGACCGTTGTAAATGGAATTAGAACATTAATGTGAGTAACATGAGGACTTATTGTTAATTAAAATCTACAGATATAATCTATTTTCACTTCTGCTAACATCGTTCCAAATATCGAAAGACGAATGAAAGCAAATGTGTTGAAGAGTTTATCCTGGCTTATTTAAGTTAACACATGGCAATATATCAATCATCCGCAGTGTAATATGAATTATCCTAGTAGAAAGAAGCTTCTAAAACTCTATCTGTAGCACTTTTAGTTCTACTGTCGGACCCAAGCCCAAGATCTATACTCTTTTATCTGATTAGTTCGTTCATCAATTGTAGTCTCACCCTGATCTCATATAATATAAAGTAAAATATTTAATGATAATTTATCTGTGCGTATTCCCAGTATTCTTTTGAAACAATATAAATTAATGGTTAAATAGATTTGTATATTTACCGAACGGAATTACGATCAGTCAGTCATTATCAATATCATAAGTGGTATTAGTGTACACTTGTCCCAGTTGCTACATGGCGTATCGGCGTAGCAAGAAAAAATTTACAAGACAATATGAGAAACATCTAGTCACAACCTCTGCATCTCAAGGGAAGTACGAATTGCAATTGACTGCTGGGATGTATCTGGTGGATTTGGAATTCGTAGATCATCTAGTTCTTCTATCTCATACTCAGAAATAATTTAAGGTTAAGACAGGCAGTGTAGCGGCAGGAGGCCTCAGTCTGTAGCTCTCCTAGGATTGCTGCCGGTTCCAAGCCCGATTTAAGTGGATGTGTTGGGCATGGTGTCAGCAAACACATCTCGTAGTAAACAATTTCGCCAACAAATCCTAACGAGAATAAACAATTTAAACTCTGTCCTGGGAGTTCAAGGATCGTCATTTACAACAATTATGACGCCTATAGTGAAAGTCAAGAATCTTCGGAAATCACGATGTCGAAGCCCATTCTACCAAGCAGAGCAACAAGTAGTATTTTTGCATGCCTTCGGATAAATGTGATTGTTTTAGACATCGATGTGAAACATCAACCATGGATAGCATAACAGCTGTTCAGAATAACGATGCAATAAAGTTTATTTTGATTTAATTAAACTGATGCATAGTAAACATTATAATAGAGAAAGAGAAAATTGGTGAACACAAGACCAAGAAACTGAAATTATTTCTTTTATAGTTCATTCATTGACATTTTCCAAAGTTAAACTTCATCTCAACGAACAACTCTGATGTTTAATGCATAACTAGTCTCACCAAAATGATAGAATGATCAACATTTGGCCACTATTTAAAACCTGGTAGTGTTTGAGGGCCGTCTCTCCCAATATATGACTCCTCAGTAGCGCGCGTACACAACCCCACATGCAAAAATCAAACACAGGACCTTAAGTCTCGCACGTAAACGTTTAACTTCTAGATCACTGTATCGTGGCAGATATGAAACGGCTACCCACCGAAGAAAGTAGGAAATCACCACACAATGTGAAAATTGATTGAATTTGGACATCAAAAACGTTGAATCCCAGCTCAGTGGCTTAGAGGTTAAGCGTTCGCGTGTGAGACCATAGGCTCTGAGTTCTATTCCCTCTCGCGCAGTCGTGGATGCATACTTCTTTAGATTTCCGCACTAAGATGAATCTGCCATCCTCTGCTTCCAGGTTTTCAATGGTAGTCTAACGTAGATCAATCTACACAACCCAAATATGACATATATAATCATATTCGTGACCGGTAATGTCTACCGAAAGATGGAATTGTAAACATAAATAGTGGTTCATAAAAAGGAAAATTTACATACGTATGGATAAAGTGTACTTCAAATTGGTACTTGTCTCTGTTAAGTAAAACACAACACGAATTAATTTTTAGTGCACATATTTTTAACACAATGGGCTATACTATAATCATAAAATCAGTCTTATAGGGCTGACCTAGGGTTAACCGATAATCAAAACCACAAGGATGCCGGCTGACTGGAAAAAAGTTCTCAGTATCGACATGAAAATGTTCGTAGACATGTATAAAATGATAGTAAACTAATGCATGGGCAATCATTCATTTGATTATTATCGTAATCTTAATCAAATTTTAACTAACTTATTATCATACTATGTACAGTGAAGTAACTGTATTATTTATACAAAAGATGTTATCTAAAATCAAATATGTTCAGCATGATCTATGATATTTAACGCCCTGGTACGGCCGAGAGTGGAGAGAGTCAACTCTCCCTCTAGAACTGCTTTCACATGGCCACGTGCATACAACCACTGCCAAGGAAGTCCTAATCACTACCTTCTCGTGACATTACTGTTGTCTACAAAATTGAGAGAAGAAAAAGCGAATGTCCGGCACTTTAACCGGGTTGGTGGACATGGAGAGTCCACCTAGGGGAGTTGGAAAACCATCATTCCAAACCAATGGTGTGATGGGCTCCAGTATCCTGAAGAGACAAATGGTGTATAAACCAATCGTTGGTCACCAGCTACCATGTGACTGAATCTCCTGACGTTGCCCCACTGTCTTGTGGATTCGACCTTTAGGTCAAAGGCTGAGGGTGTGGCCCCCTAAGAAAACCATCTGCTCTGGTCTTGGCAGCAGGGCCGCATCCCAGCCCTCACACAAATCGAGTGATTTATGTGGCGCATATCTATTTGGTGTTTCCTTGTACCAATGTTTATGTTTCTAAATAAATAAAACATTGAGTAAGTAAACATTACTTTTCATATGACTGAACCCCCCATTTGTTAATGAAGACCATAAAACATGATAACTACTTTAACATCAGAAAAATAAGCTCAGTAACCTCCAATCGATTTTTTACCGTAATTGTTTATGTTTACTAATGTGAATAAAATAAAATTCTTTTATTTAGAAACAATTTATTTCAGTAATTTAATATAAATACAAAGATAGTGATAGTTTTAAATGAGACTTATCTAACAAGCAAATTGATTAATTAAAATTAATTAACAAGGATCTAAAGATGTTTGTTGAATGAATAGTCATCGGGAATAGTTATCATTCAGTTAATAATTCCACAGTATTCAAAACTGAATAAAATTTGACGTCAATACACTCCTTTTACTTTTAATGGTTCATTTATTCAACCCTAATCCTCATCAGAATTAACTTATGTACTTTGTCCGTGAAATGATCTTAGGAAAACGAGATCCTGAGTTATTTCAGAAAACTTAACACAACGGAAATCGTGTTATTTTGCAAAAAAAAAAACAATTGTTCTAGGTCTCTTTGTTTGAGTTAGTTGATTTTCTAAATAAATTCTTTAATTCATTTAAACAGTAATAATTTCATCATGTAACTGAAATATATTGATTGAAACATTCAATTTTGAATAAACCAACCACATATCCTGACTTTGTTTTGCTTTTCAAAGCTAGTATTATTTGTATTAACAAAATTATATGTTCACCCCACATATTATTAGGCGGATATTGATGAGACTAAACAATTACAGTTTACTTTATGATGATAACTATTTTGTAAAAGTTTTGGTAAAACTTGTTAAAAAAGGGTATGACAAATCAAAATAATTTAAATTTTTTTGTACTGATATCCTATCAAAAAAGTGATTGAGATAATTGTGTTTGATTAGAAAATTTCAAATGAAATGAGTTAATTTAAAGCATTGACAAAATTAGCTTCCGAAATATAACCATACCTGAATACCGTTTGAAGTATGACAAAGTGGGTGTAAGGACAAGAATTCCTGTAATTCTGTATCCTTGGATCCCTAAATTACGTGCTTCAAATACATCAAAAGATTATATCAGACAATAACTGCATATAAAAGTGTACAAAATGGTACTGTCAAAGCAAATATATGTACAAATATATACCTGAACAATAATTTTAACAACAGGAACCTTCAATAATTTGTAAAACTACCTTGTGTAATCAAACCATACGACATCGAATAATTAATTACTTAAGAAGCATGAACTCAGCACTCGTCAAATAGAAGAAACTGTTCGCGTCAAGCAACGAAAGATGTACTTAACGAAAAATGGGACAAGTAAAATTATTTTTCTCCAACCGTCAGTAACCAAAATATAATGTAACAATTAAATGAAAAGTCAAGAATCACAACTAATCGCTTATCAACAACGCTCCCAACAAGTAGAAAAAGAAGTTTTAATCCTTGGGTATAGATTAAATGAATCACATTAAAAAGGAATAGCCAAGAATACGGTTACCGAATAAAATAGCCACCAGACTTCAAGGTCAAGAGCAACAAACTAGCAGTCAGAAAAATATCAGACCAGAAACTAAGAGAAAACAATAATTTTAAAATCAAACAAAATATAAATATAATACATATAAGTAGAGAGACTTGTGGGAATAACGTTGAATCTAAGGAGAAACAAAGAAATACTGTCACATGGGAAACATGCATACAACGATTTCTAGGCACATTCATGAAACAACATGTGAAAAAGATTTCACATTGGGTAGTCAGTGAATTAAATATTTAAAATTTAGACTCAAGATCACGGTATCAGATATTATGCGAATATTAAACTGCAAAAAAGCTGGTATACGGAAGAGAAGCTCGGTAACTTTTAAAATATTTTCCCTACATATTTAGGATTGGATATGATATGACTGTCAAAGATATATTTCCGACTTTGAGTAACGCAAAAAGTACCTTGAAACTGTTACCAATCAATGAGGTAGTACATAATTTAGACCAAGGACCTTTCATTGAACAGGTCATAGAGCTCAGATGTGGTGATTCTAAATGACTGGTAAATTTTTGCAGGGATTTTTGATTTTTAACATGTGGTTTTTTCTACAGAACCCCATTAACTTAAATATAAACCAACATTTTTCTAGATCGTTTATAAAAACATAGTTTCATAAAGGATTGGACACAGGATCTGAGAATGTCGTGCACCAAGTGGTTTAGAAGTGGACGTCGATCTTCGAACCGCTAAAGACTTATCTTAAGGTATGTGTGTATTCAAGAAACTGTGAAAATATACTCAACGTTGTCACGTCAAATGAGTGAATCACAGGGCGAAATAACGGTCATGTCTACCTTCAAATAGTCAATAGATTCGTTATATTATTGTATAAATTTTATTAAAAAACTAGATTATCCTGTGAATTTTACTGTGACCGTTATTTTTATTTATCATGTCAGACTGCGTTACACCGGACACGCATATTACATGCTAAGATGATAGAAAGCTTAATAATAGTCGCCGTTGTTTTGAAGAAGACCGTCAGTGAATAATGGGGAAAGATTTGAGGCTAAGTTTAGTTCTGATAGTTAACCAAAATAGTGAGAATGGTTCAGTTCTCTCCTAAACTCGTATTTTCACTTCGCAATAAGCTGGTCCCAGACCAAGTGTGGAAAATCAGTGACCTCATAACTCATAAACCGTCAAGTATATTTGAAGAAGCGCGAAATTTCCGTTTGATAGACCAACAAAGCGGGCGATAACCCACATAGAGTTGTGTGCATAAAACGAAAGAAGCTATCTCGATTCTGACTACCTATATGATGTAATACATTCTATGGCGTCCTAAATTTTGTGGTAAGTCTACTAACATTAATGAGCTCAACGCTGAAATCCAGTTCGAAAGCCTCATTCGTCAGACAAATGATATTATCCCAGTATCTAATAAAGATTTTGAGCATTTCAAAACAACTCTTGTGTATTGTTGTAATCAATATGTAAATAAAACACCTACAATTAGTCGATTACTCACACAAAAGAACATAAATCTCAATTATCTGATCTTCGGAGAAATCAGACAAGGGTGCAGAAATTGTTCTTATGGATCGCCTTGACTATATCTCCAAAATGTCTTCGATATTATCTAATCCTGTCAAATTCTCCATAGAGACCGTTCAAAAAGACACAACTGAAAAAATTAAAATCTTAAAGAAAATGAAAGATGAGTCTATTATCAATTGTGGTCTCTATGAGCACCTCAAACCATCGGGTTCCGTTATACCAAGACTATATGGACTCCCAAAAGTTCATAAGAATAATGTCCCACTACGTCCTATACTTGATATGAACAACTCTCCTTATCACTTGATCGCTAAATGGTTAGTTAACATTTTACAACCTGTTAAAAATCACATCAATAAAAACAATTGTCTTGATTCCTTTGAATTTGCCGACTCAATTAGAAATATCAACGTAACCGGTAAGAAAATGTTCTCATTAGATGTCACTTCTCTTTTTACAAATGTTCCTGTCACAGAAACCATTTGTTTTTTATGTGACTATATTGAGAACAATAATCTCGATATGTGTATCCCAAAACATTATCTTGAAGAACTACTTCTACGATGTACGCTCAACGTGCAATTTAGATTTAATGATGTTTTCGATAGACAAAGAAATGGATTTGCAATTGGGTCCTCTCTTGGCTGATTGTTTCACGGCTAATCTAGAAAATTCGGTGCTTCGACCAATAATTGAGAGATTTCATTTATATAAGAGAGATATATGGATGATACTTTCATTATTTGTGAAGAAGACATGGACCTCAATGAAATCTTGAATATTTTCAATAATTGTCACCCATCAATTCAATTTACTTTAGAAGCAGAAGCAAACCATGAATTTCATTTTCTTGATGTCCGTTTAAAAAGAATGACTGATGGTTTTTTACAGAGATCTATATATAGAAAACCTACTTGGAATGAACAATACACGAACTTCCATAGTTGGGTTCCACTAAGTAGAAAGAGGAACTTAATTCACTCTTTATCCTCGAGGATCAAGCGAATCTGTTCCAACGACACAACAGATGGGAAACTGTTTCATCTTCGAAAGATCCACCAAGATTCGTTGATAGCAACCTGGCACCCAGACTTTATGACAAAGCATCGATAGTAGAGAAGAAAACTCTATTTATGAATATGGAATTTAAAGGAGACACGGCTGCTGAAATCCTAAATAAACGGATTTCGAAACCGTTGAATAAAACATTCTACGCAGCTAAGCTCCGAATCGTTTTCTTTAGCCGACCTACTATTCTGGGATGTGTTAAAGACAAACTTCCGTTTTGGGCCACATCACTGTGTATATATAAATTTACTTGCTCATGTGGGACACGTTACATAGGCCGCACAAAGCGATCATTGTCTAGACGCATCTCGGAACATTATCCGGTCTGGCTCTTAAAAGGAGAACGTAAAACAATTACTAGTTCGATACAGGAGCACTTAATTAACTGTGGACACATCGCTCCAAAGGATTCTTCATTTAAAGTAGTTTACAGAGTCAAAGGAACTGGATCGAAGGGGGGTTCGAATCAATATATTATGCACTGCTGAGCCATTGGCAATCCACAAACTCAAGCCTGAACTTTGCGTGCAGAAACGCTTTGTCCAACCTCTCATTCACCCTTGGCCCTAATTATCTTAACGGGCATGTTTCTGTGTTTGTGTGCTTTTTTTTTGTTTTTCTGCACTTTTATTTAATTATTATCGGTTTTTTTTTAATTACTGTTTTGCATTTCAAACTCTAATCATTTATTGATATAATTATTAATTCCCCTTAATGAGTATGTTTTCGGTTATTTTTTTCTTCTGAATTTTTTTTCTGTACCTTTATTTGATTATTAGTGATTATTTTTATTTTCAAATTATTGTTTTGCAATTTTATTACCATATACAAGTTTTATTAACTATTATTCAGTTTATTATTATGACATTCGTGTCAATTGGACTATTATCTGACCCATAAACTATTTTCTTCCTTACCCCTTGATTAGTACGTTAACCTCATTTGTTATTTATTCTCGAATTCATTTTGGTTATAAAATCCTTTCTATCCTCCAATAGACATACATTTTCCATATGATTTCGTCGAGAAGAAAATTTTCTTCGCTGAATCCTCTTTTTCCTATTCATGTATTGGACTAAGTGTAACAATAATTTTATAAGGACTGCACATGCAAATGGCCCATAAACTTCCAATTAATTGGACTCTTCATTAAAAGTTCGAACAAAAATGAGGAATCTTATCAGAAAACTGTTTTAGCAAGGAAAAATGTATAATGATGATTTCCGTTATATTTATAAAATACCATACATGAATTTATAAATGATCGGATAACTTCACAACTTAGATGATATTAAATCCTCTAAATAAGCAAAATATAACAGACCAGAGAAGAAAGATAGTGCTAAACTAAAGCTGAAAGAATATTATCCTTCTATAATTCAACCAAACAAAATGTGTCAAAAGTCTGAAAATATGGAAAATAACCTACGTTTCCCGCTGATATCTCTGTGGTAATCGCTAAAACTAACAGTTATGAAGAATAAATGATACTTTAGGGGAAAAATTATGAAAACATGGAGGAATACATAACCGACTGTTATATATATACGTATCATTCGATTATAAATTTACTAAACGCTCGTGAAGTTGTGTTATATGATACTGTTTTCTTAAAAAATATCACATTGCAATAGAAAAAATGAATATGTGTAGATTTAGAGGTAGATCTGCTAATGATAAATATGAAATAACAGGAAAAATGAAACAGAAAGTGGAAGAAATAAAATGATAAGGAATTGAGGAAAACACTAATCAACAATTTGACTATTCCCGATAACAAGGGAAAATACATACAAAAGTAGAAGTGCATAGTGTATGCAGTGTATGCTTAAATAACTTAAAATATATAGCATAGAAAAAGATAATAATAATAATAATAATAATAATAATAATAATAATAATAATAATAATAATAGGAGCAAAAATGCTTAAAAGTACTGCTACAGTATAGGTTGATTATTCAAGCTATTCATTGTCTATTACAAGTTGTTTCAAGCTAAATCATATCCAGTTCATCAAGGAAAAAGAAATTTAACAGATAACAATGATAATAACAATAAAAGTTATAATAATAATAATAATAATAGTTATTATTATTATTATTATAGACAATTAGTCTTAATTAATGACCTTAATGAAAAACACACAGAAAAAATCTAGTAGGATATTAAAAAAATAAAAATTGAAATGTTAAAGTTGATATGGATTGTTGTTAATTATTAAAAAAAATTTTGTTGAACAATTTAAAAATAAATGTACTCAATCTATCCTTTTAGTGAGTAAATCGAAGAGAAATAATAGGATGAACAGTACACTAACACATATACATTCATATAGTATAGTACAATATGAACGACTCATTATTTCGTTGTCATCTTAATTTACTCATGATAAAAGAAAGGCACAACAGGTTAACAATAATAAAGTCAGTTTCATGTTTTCTCGATCTTCGTATTCACATAGATACGTACACATATATGTACATATGTAACATGTTTGAATGAACACAGTGAGAAAATAAATAGAATTACATATTATGCTATCGCATCACTGTTGTTTCCTTGAAGATAACTGATCAATGACGGGAGTGACATCACCATTCATTGTTGTAGACAGTTGAGATGACTTTTCTGATTGAGATTTCGGTAATGGTGGTAGTAGATATTTGATAGCCGGTTTTAATAATGGCCAAAATACATACCATAATCCAATGAAATAAACTGATTTCAATGCCTGAATAATAAAAGCAAAGTTACCGAGTAAATTATATGGATATATCAGTCAGTCATGTGCACTGTAGTACTTACCATATATGTCCATTGGTTCAAAATGCTCTACATCACAATGAGATGGCAGAGTATTAGAAAGAGAAAGGAAATCAATGGTAATAGAAGAGAGTAGAGATAGATAAAAAGGTATGAGAAAAATGAATTCTCGGGATAGTAAAGTACAAGATAATTTCAATACTCAAGATCTAAGGAAAGATAAAAAGCGAAAGCATCCACACTATTGTGACCTATTTTGATCAATATCACACAACATCTACAACAATTCGTTACGTTGAAGGCCAAATGCTATCCAGGTACTCTGTACCTACTTACACAGCTCAGTAAAACAGACAATAACTATATGGACTGACAGTACATATTGCTTTGGCTGCCCTATATATATATATATATATATATATATATATATATATATATATATATATAAAAGGTAACAAAGAAGTTTGCTTGAAATAAAGAATTATACAACGTTAGTTGTACCCAAATGAGTAAAGAAACTTTTATTTCTCATAAAGTAAATATTTAAACCCTTTATATATAATTGTAATAAAAAAATACATAGATAATGTTACAAAACAAACATATAGGAAGTAAACTGTGAGAACTGGGATCGAATGAATCAAAACCGTTTCTGGTATAGTACAGTTGATAGTGCTTTATCTAATATTGAAGACAATATTTTCAATCTCAACATAGTAACTGGTTCGGGAATTGCTAAAATTGATATAAATACCGTTTACAACACAAAAAATCTGAATACCTCACTCATGAAGTTATGAGGTACAAGTCAGATCTTAAGTTCGAATACATTATTAATATAAGCAACTGTAAAAAACGTCTTGTAGGCACATAGTTCTGTATAATATGCAATTTAACAGTTGCACAACATTCTGGTCACATATGATCGACTTCAAGAGAAGATTTTCGAAGTAATGGTGAAAAAATAATGAACTCTGGAGTCAAATAAGGCAGTAGGGATTTAAATATAACATTTGACGAGCAGTACGACTTTAATTGATTGCAAAAAGTGTAATATGTCCACCAACGTATCCAGAGTTGGTTATGCAAGGAGATCGTATTTAATGTGAGGCTTGAAGGTTCTGTGTATTGTAACGAATGAGGCTGAAAGTGCTCAATGATGATGAATATCCAATTAGGACAGAACAACCTTATAATATACCCTAATTTCTAATGATTTTCCACTTGATATTACTTCAGGATAAAAGAATATGTAAATCTATTTAGGAAATATTATCTAAGTTAATAAAATAGTTCGTTTCGGATTATTTGACAATTGAAAATAGTTAACGATAAAATCACTTACAGGAAACCATAGATGAAATTTTAACAAATAAAACGCTACCATCGGACTAGCCAGAATAAAATAAATATGAAGTTTGCCACATATACTGCTGATTACACGTCCAATAAACGTTTTATAAAAGAAATGATTGTATTTTGAATTCTTCAGTATAGACAAAAACTGATTAGAAACAAAACAACAAAAGCATATACACATATATTGAGAAAGAATAACTCAGTCAAATTAACTATAACTATGAATTGCAATGATATACAGTTTAAAAAAACTGAAAATAATTATGTTATTTTATGACCACTGACCCATATCATGTGAAAAAGCCACTAATCAGAATCGCGATTTCTATGAATTAGCATCTCTGAGTTCATCAATTATACATGAATAAGCCAAAAGTGGTTATGAGTAGGAGATACAGTAAATAACAAACTAGAAACATATTAAGAATAGTAAATCGTATAACAGTAGTTGATGAGTCAATAGAAAGCGAATGATAAAAGGAAATATATATATATATATATATATATATATATATATATATA
The DNA here is from genome assembly GCA_946903255.1 of Schistosoma spindalis. Lineage (NCBI taxonomy): Eukaryota > Metazoa > Platyhelminthes > Trematoda > Strigeidida > Schistosomatidae > Schistosoma > Schistosoma spindalis. The sequence goes on from OX336424.1 coordinate 22,705,853, forward strand.
TATATATATATATATATATATATATATATATATATAATAGTCCATAAATTTCAAACAATGACTTGACATAAGTAAAAAGAGTTCTCAAATTAACTGATTTAATCCTATTGGTTCCCTTCATAAACTTAGATGAACAAAAAACAACAGTATTTGCAGGATAGGATGAATTCATTGTATTTCCTTGCTTTCGCTTTAACTACATACAGGTTATTAAGGTTAACTATATTCAAATGTAACCGTACCATTCAATTTGAAAAAAAGATAGTTCGCTTGGAATGCAAAACAAGTTCAGAAATAATTTTTTAAACATTTTTTAGAATTGTTTAGTGTGATGTTTCTGACATATTTAAGATAATTTACTGCTGTAACATGGCGAGTAATCTAGGACATCTAGAAAGAATAAAAGTAACGTGCGAATTAAATTCACTAAAATTTCATCATAATTAATTGAAGCAAAAAGATCGGAATGGTTAGTCCGCTTCGCTTACCACGGTAGTTGACGGTTAAACATTGACTCTTTGAATATAAAGGTTAGGCTTCTGAATGTCATAGCCTTCGCAAATCCTAAGTAGATAAAATTAGACTATTTTGAATGATTTCGTTGCTTGAACGTTATGTTTTGTATGTAGCTAGTTGCGTTTAGTCAAACTATGAATCTTGGTTCGTTGATGAAGACAATCTGGTAGGTTAAACTCACACAAGCTTTATTTCTGCCACACTTACTAAGCATTTTGTTATATCACGTAAAAAGAAACTAAATGACACATTCTAGAACCATCATTCTAAACAAGTATAAAAACCTTTTTAAAGTGTTCATTTCTTTATTTCGTCTACAAATGAGATAGTTAAAATTTTTAGTTACATGTGGTTGACGAGAAAACAGAGAGGTACAGTAAATTAATTGGATTGTGAGAAAAACCATTACCGAACGAACATATCAACTGTCACACTAGCAACTACATTAGAATTGAAAGATTATACATTGTTCTATTCTAAAATATGAAAATTCAGTTTTCAATTTTTGAGTAAGGCTAGAGTGACCCTCAGAAAATCCGCCTACCTGCTAGGGTCAAAAGAAGGTTATAAACTAATGTGAGGAATTAGGATTAGGATTTAGAATCAGTAGTCTTAGGGTTTTCATCATGAACTGACATCAGCTATAATGCTAAAATGCTATACATGAGTGAATCTCGAGCCAAAATCCAAGACTTATTATCTCTTATTTCACTGGTTCGTCAATAAATTATAGTCTCACCAAAATTCTCACGTTTTAGATGATACTATACAATGAAGACAATGATTAATCACACACCCATTTTGTTTTTAAAACAAAACATAAATCAAAATACTCTATTTTAAAGCTAAATGATTGAACATTAGAGTGAAACACTCTAACAGACAATTAAAATGACCTGGAGACACTACAATAGACCAATATATAACAGAAACACGAATATAAAAATATATATTACTGCTAGATTTTAGAAAAGTTGAGATTGTGACTAATTCTATGTGAAACAAAGTAACTAGAACCTGCAAAGTTTCCACCACTGGTAATTGAAAATAGTGATACCAACTGAAGTAATTTGAAGTTTTAACCATACTTTCCTCAAATGAGTCTTGATCGATTATTGCAGTTTGCAAAAAGTGTTCGATTAGTACATTGCCTTATGCTTTTTAAAATCATTCGTCCAAGATACATGTGCTGACCATATCAACTTGAGAGTTAATTCATCTCTTAAGGATAGGCGACCGATGAATCTTGGCAGAGATTCATGATATGTTTCCTATCTACCAAATAAAAAATACTTTACAACAGTTCACGTTGTATAGCTTCACATATTTGTAACATAATCATTGCAAGTGGTTAGCACAGTATGCGGACTGTAAAAATTTGATCACAGGTGTTTTTAAGATATTGACTGCGTAACCGCTAAGTAAGCATCATAGTCAATGTCCCATACATTCCACAGGATATATATATATATATATATATATATATATATATATATATATATATATATATATATATATATATATATATATATATATATAGCTATGTGTATTCAGGACAATAATATTCTTCACTTATATGAGTTTTAAATATTTTGCAAAAATATTATTTTTTTTAATTGTTTCTACATTTGTTACGTAGATTCACGCTGCGTAACACCATACTACTTTATCTTACAAACATTAGCTTTCTCAGTTCTATCGAGTTAACTGAATAATCGAGCATTGAAATAATCAAAATCGCGAAACATATAAAAATACGTGTATAAGCAAAACAAAAAAACTTACATCTTTTTCAACTGTCACTACTAATAATTCTATTCCAAAATTGACATAATAGCCACTGTATGTGCCATGCCAAAGTGCCAAAAATAATAATGATATTAATTGAGATAAATTTTTATTGCCCAAGAAACGTAAGCGTTTATAAACATAACTAGAAAACATAGTCAACAAATATAACAGAAATTTGCAACAATGCTACAGGAATACAATTTCTTAACACAATTACAACCTAGTTTCATTTTTATTCAATAGCATATTTTCAAATGAAGCACATGTGTTATTAATTTAGAGATATTTCAGTTTCAGTTGGTTGTAAAGACTAACTTAATGAGATGATGGTCTTCGCTATGGATTGATATCAGATGTGGAACTATTGAAAAAGAGGAGGATTTAGACAGCTGTTTCGTCCTACTTTTAAACTCCACAACAATGCACACCCATAAATGTTGTCTAATGTAATACTCTGCAACTTGTTTATCTTTCTCGAAAATTCAAGGAAAAAAGAGTGATTCAGTAGATCAACACCAGATAGATGTAAATCACAAAACATTTTATAGGCTCTAAGACAACCAACTAAGAGATCACGGATAGAATCATCAGTTCATATCGTCAACACAAAGATTAAACAAACCACGGTAGAATTTCTCAAGACATTTTTCTTCACTAAAAGACGTCTATCCCATAAACAATATTATATCGTAACCTCTTGATACTGACCCTAACTATGATTATTTCCTGGATCCACTTAATGGTACATACAAGTACATTTAACTGTCAATGATTAGTCTGAAAAAATCAGTCTAAGCTAATCAGATTGCCGTCAGTTGTATGGAATTTTCTACGCCAACAAGTTTACACGGTACAATCGTACTACTACTAGTGTGAAATTAAAAATACACTCAAATAGAATTTAATTACAATTTAAGAACTAATGACTACTATATATTTGAGAACACCAGAAAAATTAAACACTAATTTCAGTTGTGAACAGAAACACACATACATAATAAATGTAATCAATTAAATATTTCTTGACATTGAAAATATTTGAGGCAATAAAAATCTAAGCAAATAAGACACGGATGGAGCGAACCCGTATTATAGTAAAGTAATTAAAATGCATACAAACACATACGTGTCTGTTGAAAAATAGGTCTTTTAATGTATTGACGTCAGATGATAGTGTATTTGAGTAATTTATAAAAACAACTATATTAAATTCTAAATCTTATTTAACAATTTTTTAGGGAAATCTTTAAGATGAAGCTGTTTATATCAATTCCATTGGGGTATAATGTTTGAAGCCTTTACTGAATTCCTAGATGACATAATTATCCACTAGTTAACACTATCATTGATATTGTGGTGGTCGGTGTTCGATATATTCCTTAAACTCCATATACAGTTCGTCTCGGTAACCGTCTCTAAATAACGCTACAACAGTATATTAATCAGAAGGCGAATACGATGTGTTAATTACTCTTATTATGGGACCACACACAGATATCCGAAACTACAGATGCGTTAAGCAAGCATGAAATAGTTGTGCCGAAAGGCAAACAGGCAAGCGAGCGGGCGAGAGAGAGAAAGGGCAAGAGTGAGCGAGTAATGAATATGAATAACATGGACATATATATACATAGTGAAATGAATGAATCGTCGAGTCAATTAAGCGGTTAATAGCAAAGCTAGTAGCGTGAATAAATAAGTAGGCAGTAAGGCTTGCCGAGCATACATGTTCATACAAGCATAACAATAATAAAGGTACAATAAGTTATTATAGTGCAGGTGACTTTGTTCGTTTAATAAGTTAATAAAAGGGCTTAACCGAATTAGGTGAGAGCAAACTCAATTGAACGTGAGTTGCTATGATATTAAATTAACTCTACTGCTTGACATGTAGATTTTTGTCTATGCTAATCAGAGATACCTTACAAACAAAGCATTTTCTCAAGAAAAAGCTTTGGTTTGACAAGAAACATCAAGATTTGCAGATCTACTCCTCATTAACTGTTTGTAAGCTTTTGGAAATCTTATTCGTCCTAATAACAGCGTTATTAGAATACTTAAAAGATGGATCCTAAATATGACGAATGAAGTATACGTTTTTTTGACTTTATCAATACACAATAAATAAGCGGGTCTTAGAATCCAATATTATTTCACCTTCGAAGTGCAAAGAACTTCTACAAGACTGGCAGGATTCTAATCCTGTACTTACTCTGGATGGTGAGCAGATAGAAGTAGTCGAGAAGTTCGTGTATCTAGGTGGCTGCATAAGTGCTGGTGGTGGCGTGAGTGATGAGATCAATGCACGTATAGTGAAAGCCAAAGCGGCTAATGCAAATCTGGGCCATCTTTGGCGCCTTCGTGATGTTAGTCTGGCTGTAAAAGGTCGGATCTACAACGCGACGGTGAGAGCAGTTTTGCTCTATGCTTGTGAAACCTGGTCTTTCCGAGTTGAGGATATCAGACGACTGTTTGCGTTCGATCATCGCTGTCTCCGAAGGATTGCTGACATCCAGTGACAACACCATGTTAGTAATGCAGAGGTTCGGCATCGTGTGTTCGGGCACATAGTCGATAATGTAATTGGTGTCACCATCTTGAAACATCGACTTCGGTGGCTTGGACATGTTCTACGAAAGTCGTCCCAGAGAATTCCACGTCGTGCATTATTTGCCGACTCTGGGACTGGTTGGAAATAGCGGAGAGGTGGCCAGTGTGTGACATGGTGTTGTGGTGTGAAAGAAGGCTGCAAAGGGCTGGCTTGTGTTGGTCCTTCACGACTCCCTGGCTGGGGTCCGAGAGATGGTGTAACACAGTGGATCGAGACGTTATCAGATATGGCTCAGAATAGAAGCCAGTAGCGATCCTGCTGTAACCTTCTTTTACTTTCTTCATAAAAAGTGGTTGCTTCTTCCTTAACTGAAAGATTTCTTCTGATTGTACCTTTCCGTTTCCCCCATTATTGTTCTCTCTTTTTTTTTTTATAATTCCCTACGTTCATTACCTTTTTCCCTTCTCTTTAAATTTTCATTGCTTTGTGTGACATATATATATTTGGTGCCCCCTTGTACCAATATTTATGTGTTCAAATAAATAAAATAAATCAATTCCAAAATTTGGATGACTATGACATCTAAAAGCTATAGAATGATTTTTTATAATAACTCAACAAATATCACCTTGAGGGGAAATTTTTGTTCTAGTGATTAGCTTGATTTCTTTGTGAATAGAATAACCTCGTATCAAGGACTAAGGAAGTCAAGAGAGCTCAAAGTACAGACCACAGTAGTCAGATATCATCTGATAGTATCCAATCCCATACACTTTTATTCTGGAAGAATAACATATCTTGAGAAAAGTGTAACAGTTCACATTGTAGAATAACGAATGAGATGTATTTAAAAAAATTAATCACAACAGTAGTGAATTATTTTGCATAAAAGAGAAAATGTGATAGGGTATATCATATGAATTATTATATAGCTTGAACACCATATATTTATTATATAGAATAAATGATGTAAATTGGTGAATCTAAATAGTTTGAAGTTAATGTTTGACTGGTAATGAACAACACGAGATGCTTGATTTTACAGACCATTGTAGATACACACTCTAAACTACTTATAAAAATGAGCATCACATTTGACGGAATAAAAGAAAAGGAATTTGATAGAAAACGCAATTAAATGATACATGTTCAATTTACTAATAATATACTTGACTATTTGACAGCAAATACCATAATCAATCAATAAAAATTACCACTTTTAGACGGCTAGCCTCAAAAACCAAACATACTAATTTCATGGTAGGTAATAATAAAACAGAATATATGTCAGCAGTCATGATATTTAGTTTTACATAAAATCCTTTTACATTGAAAGAAATACAGAAATAGCAAAACCTATGATCTAATTACAAAGCTTTCGATACATTTAGGCTCGTACCAAAATACGATATCTTAAGAACCACTTACATATCTTCACACAAAATAAGAAATAATTACTATTCATTTATAAACAGACTGTCGATTCAGTATTTCATAAATGTAGAAACACAACGAACTTACTCTAAAAGCCATCTGTTGGTATTGATGTTGAAACCGGCGACAAGATCGTCAGTATTTGTTGCAAAAATATATCGTCTTAAAGAAATATTTGCACAGGCTGTATGAGGAGCTTCACGTAATATCACTTGTGCAGGATCATAAAGTTCTGCATGGGATTTGATATAGTTATCTACAAGAGACCAATCCACAGCAGAATCCCGACGTTTTAAAACAGGACCGTCACGTGTAAGTGTGTCACAATCCTTATTTGTTATAAAATCGGGTAGTTGAATAGATCCTTTAGATCTAATGTGAACGAAACCAGTACATCCAAGCCCAATTAAAACACAAGAACCTTCCTTCAGCAGAAAATAATGATAAAACAGGCTTTTCGTAAAATGAAGTAGCATTAAATCGTGTAAACTAGAATAGGTGAACCAAAAATATACATCACATTAAGTACACATGCTAGAAATGAACTGCACTCAAATAACAAGAGAAGCTTATGTATCGCTGATAGATTCTGAACAGATTAAATAGAAGAATACACAGAGGTAGCTCCTAATATTTATCAATCAATTTTAAAAGTTCACCCTAACCCGGGATATTCATACACAATCGAAAACTTGGGTCAGACATACTGTTCTATTTAGTAACCCTTAGATTTTAGTGTTAATTTGAGAAACCTTGTAATCGAATACTAAAAGCAACAAAAAAACATAAAATTCAATAAGATATATTCAAAAAACACTTCACTTCAACAAAGACTAAACTTAAGATATCTGTTTGCTTTTCTAAATATGGTTCAACATGCTACCAATTAGCAGAATACAGGGTAAAACTCTTCGTGAAAAGTTTCTGACAAAGTAAGCAGTGAACATCATAAAAAGTCTACCTTTTTTCCACACCCAAAGTAGTCAATTTAATTTTTATGGTGAAGTAACCAGTTATGACTACAGACTGTCACGTTTATGATAGTATCATAGTAAACTGCAGAAATATGCTAGGGAACAAATGTCGAAATATGAATTAGTTGCAAACGCGTACGTTAGACACAATAAATTAGTCAAATTACTTAAAACTAGGAGTCCAATACTAGGACGAAACGGCCGTCCAGTCCTCCCAGGTTTACAATAGTGGTCGAACATTCATCGGCTCATGATCTCAATCAAAATAATCATTATTAAAGTAACACAAAATTTAGGCTTACAGCTATTAGCCAGATTGATACATAACGTAATAATGTTAACTGTCCAAATACCATCATGTAAAGCAGACGTGAAAAGAAACTCCATTCCTGCAAACAAAGTTTTCAGTAACGAAAGTGACAATATGAAGGATGACAAAGTAAAAAAAAAAATAACAGACTGATCTCATTTATACTTCAATTACTTAAAAAAAAAAACATAGAAACACATCCAATTACAGCAGCACTTAATAATATGCATGAAAGAAATTCAAAATTTTCATTCGAATGCATAGGGATGAGAAGCAAAAATAAAAGCGTGAATTCATGCGTAGTCAGTTAATTATTATAACGTTTGTATGGACTATGTACATATGCTACTATCAACTTATTTACCACAGATAGATTCGTACACTTGGCTTTGAGGCACAACCCCAGTTCTAATGACTAGTGATATTACCCGATCACCAAAACCGTAGTAGGTGGACAGAGTTTCAAACTGGTAACTTAGTGGGTGAAGATCAAACGGCTAACTACTGAGAGATTGCTAATCTAAAGATGTACAAAGTTATAAACCATCTTTAGTTATACTATATATAGGAGATTTAGCTTAATTGTTAATTAACTGTTACGTCGATTCATTAAAAAATCATTGGCGCTTAACTGCCTAAATTCTAACATAAAATTAGAAGTGTGAACCACCGTATTTTAACTTAGAAGATTGAATGTATCATCCTTATTCCGAGATCTAAATGTCCGAAATTCAACCTCATTTGAAGGGTAGTGGGTTTGTACGTATTGTGAAGTCGCAAACTGCACTGAAATAGGCATCAAGTTCTCCCTGGTTTACAGTGGTTTCCTATATGATCTCAGGCCCTGATGAAAGCTGCCATCACATTATACGAAATTACTACAAACCATCTTGAGTGATAGACTTTCATTAACAAACAAATCAATGAACTGATTTCCCATCGACGATAAACCTGGATTTAGAAGTTACCTCAAGCAAATAAATGAGGAAAAAATTTACACAGTATTAGAATGGAATGATTTATTTGACTAGATTTTTGTACGGCAGATTATGGATGGGTATAATTAAGAAATGTGAGTGAACTCTAAGTTCTAAATCAAATCATAGCACAAATAAACAGATATAGGTTAATTTTAACAGCAGAATAAAATTAGTACATTGGACAAAAAGTTGAAGGTTATATGTGTGTCAGAAGTACATGTGTGAAATATTTTAGGCTAATGAAATGAATGAAACTATTGATTTTAATCAGAACCAACATTTGTAAAAGATATTAAAATCAGTACCGAAACCTGATACGACATAACAACAATCCTCGAAGAATAACTTCCAGTTTAATACGTACATACTGTAATACCCACGATGTTTCGAAATTTATGGTAAGAACACCAAGTGAAATTACTCAATTTATTTTACTAGCATGGTAATAATTCTCCCTCCCCATAATTCTTATTAATAAAAGTAACTTTAGGAGTTGATACCTGAAATCCACTCCATTTCGTATTTTGAATTTCCCAATTTTTATTTTTCTTATTTTTAATGTATTGCATTAGTTTTGTATATTTCACTTTTCTTCGTGTTTGTTTACCGTGCTAGACTGGAAGTAGACTGAGAGATAAAAGCTATTGTCCTAGGACCTACATCACTAATCTATAGCTAAAAATGCTACTTTTAAGATATTTCTCGAAAAAATAATTGTTAAAACTTCAGCTTGCAGTGAGTTGATGGCTGTAAATGTTTCAGTGGATTAAGCAGCTCCTATAACAAAATGTGTATTTGTTTGATGATAGAAAATCATTAAAATTTAGTACAAGAAAACCTAAACATAAATATTAAAGAGTTTAAAAGTATTAAATCTTCATGTAACATATTTACAAAAGAAGATTTCTGTAACCAGGTTAAAGGTAAATGTTGTTGCATACCTTATTATATTATTCAACTACTCATATCGAAATAGATTAACAATTATGAGAAATGGCGACGTAACAGTTGAAGTTGAAAGATTTAATCACTAATACACAGTTCAACTATCAAAACTTTTATTATTAACGGGCTGTCAACACTAACGAAATAGACACAGCCAATTTTTGTAAAGTTTCGTTCTTTAGGTTGGAAGTTTTGATAGTGAGGCTTCCACTGTTCTTCTGAACAACACCATTAGTACAAAATTCAAACAAAAGTCATTCGAATTTCTCCACATATGACTGATAGCTTGTCATGTAGACCTCGATCTTGATTGATTATTGTTGACAAAAAAGAAAAGTGTCAAAACAAATATCCAGGCAGGAGAACGGGCGACGGGAAAAACTGTCAGACATATTTGGAGAAACTCCAGGAGTTTACCTTCGCCTACATTTTGTGCTGATTATGTTCCTCAGAAGAGCAATGAACGCTTTATGATTAAAACATACAATTCAGAAAACGAAACTCCCCCTGTCATTCATCTGAGTAACAAATCTCTACCCTCCCAAGATACCGCTAAAAACAAAATAATTTGTAAGCGTTATGAAATAATACAAAGAATGTCTACAGATGATTAGAATACAATATTGAAACCGTACAAAACAAATTTCTCAAGAGAAAACAGTAATCTTTTGTTGTAAGATGTTTGCTACTTCTGTACGTATTATTCAAATAAACTTACTCTGAAATAGTATCACATGAAACTACGTGTAAAAAATCAATAATTTACAGTGATAACTGTTTTGAATAAGATTTTTCCGCCAGAATCCTGTGATGGGGTTGTTTAATTTAGACAAATGAAATTGAAAACCACTGACAACTTTTCGGAAGAAAACAAAACAGATTAGAAAATAACCCAACTGTACAAAGCATAATGCGTATATGAAATAACATACATAAACCATTTATTCGTATATTTAAAGTACAGTTAAACTAACATATTGGAACTCATCAGTTAACATTTCATCGGCAGGGTACATTGCGAACCATTTCGATAAAACAATTACGCCAAAATATCCCAATACCAAACGACTCAATGTCCGACGGAACCTGTTAAACATAAGCAGTATAATTAAGTAACATGTATAATAACAAAATCAGACCGACTGAAAAAGTTATGATTTAAGGATTGTTCATCAGTCAATCAATCATATGCAACGTAGAACCTAGTTCGCATGTACATAGGTTCGAGTTGTCATACTCCATTAACATTGTCAGATGAAATTATCAGGATCAATCCCAGAGTGGTAAAGGCAATAGAGAAGATTAGGCATGGAAGATAAGATTTGAGAAAATATAAATTAAAGGGGAAGAATGTATTTGCAAAATCTCAGCCAATGAATTTGAAGTAAATCCAACGTTTCACCTGGCAATCTGGTTCAAGTTTTTTCAAGGAAATATAATCAAACATCGAATATAAATAGGTACATGGTTCTCCAGTCCACTGTATACTGAATAGGTCATCTAATCAATGTTAACAATATTTAAAGTAGGTATTCGTAAAAATTAAAGCCTGCACCTACCTACGTTGTATTAACTCACTACATTTGATTTCACAAACATAATTCTGTTGCTCCTCTCTGTGTATTCGATCTTTGATTCTTACTACTTTTGATCAAGACATCAGGACAACTGAATGTGAGGGTGAAGGAACACAAACTATGTCTAAAGAGCATTCCTAAATCCTCAGACGACGTAAGAAAACTCGAGAACAAATCAGCAATAGCATTACACTCGATAGAATCGGGTCACACGATCGATTTAAATGGCACAATAACCTTTCAAAAAGGCTTTAATTCTTACAAGGAAAGACTAACAGCCGAAGCCCTTCATGCATGGGCTAATTCAAAAAGCATTAACAGGAGAGATGGAATACAACTAGCTGTCCCATGACAACTAATAATTAATAAGTAAACCTGAACTCCTTATTCTATCCTATCTATCTAGTATTAACTAATTAACAGATATTACATTCAACGATTCTAATCAGTTGTCTTATCTGAATATGTTAAACAATTAACTGGAACATTAAAATAACACAAACATTCAGTGACAATAATTCACTTGATATTGTTTTTGTTTTTCATTTGTTTGAATCTTCCCATTGATGTTTAGGACTGAAATTGTTCAGTCTCTTATTGGCATATATGCATACTGTGCGTATGCCTCGATATTGCCTTAATTTACAAGCATTATAAGCAAAGGTGGATGATAGTGGCTAGCAGTGGGATCCAGGACGCGCGTTTCGTCCTATTTGGGACTCGTCAGCTGGATGTACCTGCATCTCAGAGTTGATGTTCACTCCGGGACTCAATGACTCAGTGACAATACATTCTTCCTGTTTGATTCAAGTAAGCAATACCAAGTGAATTTCCTTATCTTGTTTATTTATCTTCATTTTATGCATGCTGTGACATTTTTCTTAAAACTCACCGACCAGAGACAATATATAGTGGATGAAATTCCTCACGTATACACACAATCTGTTATATTAACACAGTTTTCGTTTCACACCACATGCCTCTTACACATTAATGCAAATACCTAATTTAAACATTGTTAACGTTGATTGGATGACCTGTTCAGTATACAGTGGACTGGAGAACCATGTACCTATTTATATTCGATGTTTGATTATATTTCCTTGAAAAAGCTTGAACCAGATTGCCAGGCGAAACGTTGAATTTACTTCAAATTCATTGGCTGAGATTTTACAAATACATTCTTTCTCTTTAATGTCTCACATCAACTCGGCGCCCAAAATACTGTGAAACTATTCGATCAAATTTAGACGAAAGTTCTTATATAGAAAATATAAAATGGTGGAATAAAAAAATCTTATAGGGTAATTTAGAAGCTTAAGATCTAAGAGAAGAGTGAATGCACGTGATACAGTGAGAACGAATTTGAACCATATTAGAACAATCGTTTATGGGTAAGAAACATGAGTAATATGAAGATAAATTGTTTTACATTTCACAACACGTAGTTGATCAAAATCATTCAGAAGCTGACTTATTATTTGATATTATTTATAAGGAGTCCAACTTACTGAAAGGTGTATGGGTACATTTCTTTTGGAATTTAGAAGTTTCAGTTATAAACAATTTAAACCCATATATGTGCGTACAAAAACTATTTTCTACAGTTGTCCTCACTATTTTAGCTTTAATTATTTTCATACCTTTTTGTATTTTCTTCTTTCATATTTATGCTTTTGTCTTGAGTCGTCTTTAAATAGTATATAATTTTAATGTCACTATAATCCATTCAAACATTTCTAAATTTGAGCAGGTTTGGAAAACTAATTTCTATTCTATAAAATGATGTATTTATACGTGGATGGTAAAGGTAAAATATTAATAACCAATATAACGTCAAAAACAGGACGAAAATTAGCAGCAAGCTGATTAAAAACAACTAACGGTTTTCTAAATTACCTAAGCTACCTTTAATGATTAATTTACATTCATTTGAAGAAAATCTATTTACGAAAACTTATGCTAATGGTCTACGACAAAGTCTAGATTTTTTAAAGATGCAATGACAGATTTAGATCGAATATAGTACAAGATATAGCAGTGCACCATCGACTTAACGAGGTGAATATTGAGCACAGCTGGACTTTTAGAACTCTTCTACAAGTTAATATTACTTATATTTTTATTGTATAATTAATAAATACATGAATTATTGTATCTTGGATTCCTCTAGTTGTAGGTTTTCGTTTGACGCACAAACTGTTGTTGTATGCTTCACATATTGCAAGTTATTATTAATTAAGTACGGACACATAATATAATTTTCTTTGACTTGAGGTCTACATGCTTACGTCTGTTACTCCTCGTGGAGGAGCATAAACCTCTCACCATCATTCTTCATCTAACTCCGTCCTCGGCAATCCTTTCCAGTTTTTTCCAGTTGCTGTTCATCTCATTGATATCTTGTAGTGGCTATGCTTCGTTAATTGATCATCCTCGTAACCGTTATTATATAAACCTCAACGATGTTTGAGATCAGAAGGCAAAGAGAAGTGGTAATCACCGTTTATAAGCGGATAGCGCGGATCACAAAACTACAAACACATTGAGCGTATTTGAAGCGGAGAGGCGAATAAGTATATGCAAACAATTACATAGGCAAATTCATAGTCGAATTGCATAAGGGCACAGAACGGCAAAGCAAAAGCTAATAATATGGTTTAAGTACACATATACATGGGGAGGAGGATGAGTCATCGAATGATATTTAAGCAATCAATATTTTCACTAGAGTCTGTCATATGATTTAGTGATCATAACGGTACAATTAAATATGCAAATTTTCACCGTTCAAATAACATTGTCTGTTAATTAAGTTAATAAAATGGCTTAACCAAAATTAACCATAATCGAAATTGGTTGTAGGATAGTTGATATAGTCTGCTTCCGATCCCCGACGCTATGTGTTCTTGGACCTTCCTCTTTCCCGTTTCCCTTCAGGATCCCAATTTAACGCTTGCCTCATGATGCAGTTTGATAATTTCTGCAATGTATGTCTTATCTACTTCTAACTTCTTTTCCCCATTTCCTCTTCATCTGGAAGCTCCCCCACGAGGAGTAACAGACGTAAGTATGTAGACCTCAAGTCAAAGAAAATTATATTATGTGTCCGTACTTAATTAATAATAACTTGCAATATGTGAAGCATACAACAACAGTTTGTGCGTCAAACGAAAACCTACAACTAGAGGAATCCAAGATACAATAATTCATGTATTTATTAATTATATATGACTTAAAATTTAGTGATACTGACAGACTGTGAATGATACAGACGCATGTACCTTTGAAGTTTTAAAACGAATGAGATTTGCATTACAGAATACGTTGTTTAATCATACTAATACACAACAAAACCTTTGCTACATATGTATGATTAAACGTTTAGAGTACATATTCCAGTAATATTTTTCATATTTTCATAGATGGCACCGAAGTTTTATTTATTACTGAGTTGTGATTAGTTATTAAAATCAATTTACGCAACTCGGTAACTAACAGCAGATCTCTTCACTCCATTTTGAACAATACTTTATGTGAGAGCTAGTGACACTAAATCTAGTAATGAAATCGAGATAGTTAAGGCACAACTTGTAATAAATTTATTCAGACTAAAGGACTTAACGGACAACAAATGCTATATCGTCAATGACAATGAAAAAATGTTAAAATAAAACGAACATAAATACTTACTTGGCATTATAGATGAAGCGGTGTTTAAATGTGCTCTTTCTTAAAGGGACTACTGGCCTTAATGATCCATCAATGAATGCTTGGAAATGTCGCATGGGAAACTTAAAATATAAACAAAAATACCAAAATCGCAGGTAGGAAGTATATTTTAATGAGTTGTATAAAACGCAGTTTTTTTTAAATGTCACTGACTTAGTAGTGTTAAACCAAATGTTTTGTGGTTTAAGTTGGTTCTCTTTCGTTAGAAATATTAAATTAGCATGTGGATAGGTAACTCCGCCTGGAGTCCCTTTCAAGGGGCTACTGCCGGTCCCAAGCCCGGGTAAAGGAGGAGGGTTGGGCATGGGGTTAGCGTCCCCATCCCGTAGAAAACTAACTCGCTAAAAAACGCTAACGTGAAAAAATAACTCAAACCATTTAAACTCTGCCCTGGGAGTTAGAGGTAATATGACACTTCATGGTGAAAGCCGAGTTCCTTCGGAAGCCACAAGGCCGATGCCCCTTCTAACAACCAGAGCACCAATTTTTATAGGTACATGGAACGTCCGGACAATGTGGGAGACCGGGAAGACCAGTCAAATAGCAACGGAAATGAGGAGATACAACTTGGCAGTATTGGGAATCAGTGAAACCCATTGGACCCAAGCTAGACAACAAAGGCTAAATACGGGAGAGATGCTGCTATACTCCGGTCACAAAGAGGAAAATGCTCCACACACTCAGGGAGTTGCTCTAATGCTGTCCAAAGTAGCACGAAATGCACTTGTAGGATGGGAATCCCACGGATCTAGAATCATCAAAGCATCCTTCAAAACAAAGTAAAAGGGAGTTGCAATGAACGTTATCCAATGTTATGCACCCACCAATGATAGCAACGACGACGTTAAAGATCAATTCTATGAGAGGCTGCAATCAATCATAGAGAAGTGCCCAAGAAAGGACCTCACCATTCTGATGGGAGATCTAAACGCCAAAGTCGGAATGGACAACACCGGATATGAAGACATCATGGGACTACATGGACTGGGAGAGAGAAACGAAAACGGGGAAAGATTTACAAATCTGTGTGCATTCAACAAATTGGTCGTAGACGGCACAATATTTCTATACAAACGTATACACAAAGCTACATGGATCTCACCGGACCACACCACAGAGAATCAGATAGATCATATTTGCATCAATAGAAAGTTCCGAAGGACAATGGAAGATGTAAAAACCAGGAGAGGAGCGGATATAGCTTCAGATCACCACCTGGTTGTAGCCAAATTGAAACTGAAGCTAAAGAAGAACTGGACAACTGGACAAACAGCACCACAAAGGTTCAATACAGCCTTCCTTCGAGATACTGACAAACTCAATGAATTCAAGATAGCTCTCAACAACAGGTTCCAAGCCTTACAGGACCTACTGAAGGAAGAAGAAACTACTATGGAGGATAGCTGGAAAGGTATCAAATAAGCATTAACTTCAACGTTTCAAGAGGTTCTGGGCCCCGAGAAGCATCATCACAAGGAATGGATCTCTATAGAAACACTGGACAGGATCAAAGAAAGGAAGAACAGGAAGACAGCAATTAACAATAGTCGAACACGAGCAGAGAAAGTCCAAGCACAAGCTGAATACATAGAAGCAAACAAGAAAGTGAAGAAGAGCATTAGAGCTGATAAGCAAAAATACGTGGAAGAACTAGCAACGACGGCGGAAAAAGCTGCAAGAGAAGGAAATATGAGACAGCTTTACTATACGACGAAGCTAGCAGGGAAATACAGTAAACCAGAGAGACCAGTCAAAGACAAAGAAGGAAGACCAATCACTGAGATTCAACAACAGCGCAACAGATGGGCAGAGTACTTCGAGGAACTCCTGAACAGGCCGGCTCCAATCAATCCACCGGACATCGAAGCAGCACACACAGATCTTCCTATAAATGTCAACCCACCAACGACAGAAGAAATCAGAATGGCCGTCAGACAAATCAAGAGCGGGAAAGCAGCAGGACCCGACAATATACCAGCTGAAGCGTTGAAGTCAGACATCGAAGTAACTACAAGCATGCTTCATTTTCTATTCAAGAAGATTTGGGAGGAGGAACAAGTGCCGATGGATTGGAAAGAAGGACACCTCATCAAGATTCCAAAGAAAAGAGATCTGAGCAAGTGTGAAAATTACAGAGGCATTACACTACTGTCAATACCAGGTAAAGTCTTCAACAGAGTGTTACTGAACAGGATGAAAGACGCAGTAGACGCTCAACTTCGAGATCAACAAGCTGGATTCCGTAAGGACCGGTCGTGCACAGACCAGATTGTGACACTACGGATCATCGTCGAACAATCAATTGAGTGGAACTCGTCACTCTACATCAACTTCATTGATTATGAGAAGGCATTTGACAGTGTAGATAGGAGAACGTTATGGAAACTTCTTCGACACTACGGAGTTCCTGAGAAGATTGTCAACATTATCCGGAACTCATACGATGGACTACAGTGCAAAGTAGTGCATGCAGGACAGCTGACTGAGGCATTCCAAGTAAGGACCGGAGTAAGACAAGGCTGTCTACTCTCTCCCTTCCTGTTTCTCCGGGTGGTCGACTGGATTATGATGACCTTGACATCTGAGGGAAACCACGGCATACGATGGACAGCTCAGAACCAATTAGACGACTTGGACTTCGCAGATGACCTAGCCCTCCTATCACATACACACGAACAAATGCAGATAAAGACAGCCAGAGTAGCAGCAGTCTCTGCATCAGTAGGCCTCAACATACACAAAGGGAAAACCAAGGTCCTCAAACACAACACGGAGAACAGCAATCCAATAACTCATGATGGCGAAACTCTGGAAGATGTAGAATCCTTCACATACCTGGGAAGCATCGTCGATAAACAAGGAGGCTCAGATGCAGACGTCAAGGCGAGGATTGGCAAAGCTAGAGCGGCATTCCTTCAACTGAAGAACATATGGAACTCAAAACAACTTTCAACCAATATCAAAGTCAGAATCTTCAATACGAACGTCAAGGCAGTTCTACTGTACGGAGCTGAAACTTGGAGAACTACAACAACCACCATCAAGAAGGTACAGGTATTTATCAATAGCTGTCTACGCATGATACTTAACATCCATTGGCCGGATACCATCAGCAACAGCCTTTTGTGGGAGAGAACCAACCAGCTTCCAGCTGAAGAGGAAATTAGGAAAAGACGATGGAAATGCATAGGACATACATTGAGGAAATCATCAAACTGCATTACGAGACAAGCGCTAACTTGGAATCCTGAAGGGAAGCGGAAAAGAGGAAGGCCAAAGAACACATTACGTCGGGAAATAGAAGCAGATATGAAAAGGATCAATAAGAACTGGAAAGAGCTTGAAAGGATTGCCCAGGACAGGGTTGGATGGAGAATGCTGGTGAGCGGCCTATGCTCCTTCACGAGGAGTAACAGGCGTAAGTATGTGGATAGGTGTAGCACATTAAGGGAATATTCCTGAGAACATTGAAAACCTAACACATTGTAGTTTAAGCCAAGTAAATTAGGGTCATTAGTACAATATATTCGTTAACTATTTAATTGGTCAAGTACAGCCTATAATCAAGCAACGATATGAAGTTACAATAAGCAAATTGACATAATAGAGAAGAGACATTTAGCTGAAAAAAACGGTTAAATAATCTAACCTATTATATTAATACACCGAATAACCACTTGCAAAATACTATGAGTATTCTAGAAAGAAGATGGTTACAGTTAAACCGTCTGAGGTTTAATAATGAATTAATGATGTAAAACAGTAACCAAGTACAAGTTGGTAGAATCAGATTTCAGTCACACACTACATAAGGAAACTAGTAATATTAAGCAGATGGAAAAGTTTGAACCTGAAAACTACAATAAAGCAATCAAATTGATTCTTAGTCGTGATATTGACAACAAAATAAACAGACTGCTTATTTTTTGGGCTAACTAGTTTGATAGTAAAGCTCAGATTGTCATGCCCCCAAATGCCCTGGTACGGCCGAGAGTGGGGAGAGTCCGCTCTCCCTCTCGGAATGCTCTCACATGGCCATGCGTATATAGCCTCTGCCAGGGAAGTCCTACTCACTGCCTTCTCGTGGCGGGGGTGTTGTTTACAAAAATGAGAGGACGAAAAGCGAATGTCCGGCGCTTTAACTGGACCCCAAACCAATAGTGCACATGGGCTCCAGTATCCTGCGGGAACAAATGGCGTATGAACCAATCGTTGGTCACCGGCTACCATGGGACTGCATCTCCTTACGATGCTCCACTGCCTTGTGGGTCAAACGTTCAGGTCAAAGGCTCGGGGTGTGGCCCCCTAAGAAAACCACCTGCTTCGGTTTGGGCACCCGGGCAGTATCACAGCCCTCACACAAATCAATTGAGATTTGTGTGGCGCATATGTATTTGGTGCCTCCCTGTACCTATACTTATGTGTTAAAATAAATAAATAAATAAATCAGATTGTCATTCTACATGATAACAATTGGTGTACAGTGTTGTGTAACGAACTAGTGAAACAGCTTTAACATAGCTACTAAAAATGCCTTAATTCAATACATAAGAATAATTAGCTAGCTTGATACAGGTTATTTTAAAAGAAAGTGAGTTTTCTGTCAGTCGTATCATAGTTACCGACAATACAAAATCATTTGTACTGTCAAAATGAAACAACAAAATTTAATTTGAGAATATAAATCTTATGACACAACGTTCTGGAAGAACTACTACGAAGCTATCAAATCAGTCAGTCAGTAAAAACGTGGAACTTCGTACGTACGTACATCAGTTCGAGTTGCCATACCACATTAGCACAGAGATGCAGCTGTCGATTCAAATCCTGTAGTGGTAAAGGTACTAAAAGTATAAGTAGTGATAGGGAACATTAGGGTTTGATGTTATTTAAGGAGTATAATCCAGTGGAATAAATTTGGAAAGAAAGTAAAGGACATGAAGAATTCAGAAGATTAGAGTTTGAGAAAACACAGAGAGTGGATGCACCTGCACCATTGCAAACGATTTTGAGCCATGTCATTCAAGGCCTCTAACCATCGGTTGCTATCGTCTCGCGGTCCCCAACCAGGTAGTCTATACCTACCAACATGGCTCAGTCCACTTGTCAGTGACATCATGGATTTGTGCAATGTTTTGGTCTGGTCGCCCCTAGCTTTCTTCCAACCTACTCCTACACCATAAAACATCACACGTCGGGGTAGTCGGTGGTCGGGCATGCGTAACACATGTCCCAGCCATCTCAATTGATTAAGTTTCACTACCTCATCAATTGATTTGCCATCCTTACCTAGTATCCGTTTCCTAACAACTGAGTTACTTACTCAGTGGTCCCAGGATATATGAGCAATCTTTCGAAGACATCTATGATCAAATACTAGTAACCTACGAATATCCTCTACTCTTACCGGCCATATTTCACTGCCATAAAGTGGGACGGAACGAACTGCTGCACAGTAAACACGTCCTTTGGATGATAGACGGATATCTCGCCTACGCCACAAATGACGCAAGTTGGCAAAAGCAAGTCGAGCCTTCTGTATCCGTGCTGAGATTTCGTCACACACCAAACCACAAGGGCTGATGAGACTTCCAAGATAAGTGAAGTGGTCGACTACTTCACTCCCTATCACTAGTTCGGGTGGCGGTGCACCCAATCCTGAAGCAACATTTTGCATTTCGAGGGAGAAAATCGCATGCCGAACATGCTTGCGATCAGGGTAAAATTAAGCCATCAAATAATCTTACCCTGATCGCTTCAACATTAATCGATTTTAATTATTATACCTAAAGCATACTCAGTATTTAACAAAGAATCAATTAATGAACAGTAGTCTGAGCGATAAGTTATAGACATCGTTTAATGGATTTATAAAAGTGAATCAGATAGGTATTAATAATAATCGAATCAAAATATATTTGCTTTAATCGACTGACAGAAAACGTTACTCACCTGGGGTCCAGTAAGAAAAGCTGTTGGAGTAAAAGAAAAAGCTAATGTCTCCAATACCCCAGGAAATTTAGATAAAGCTGACTTTCTTTGAGAAACCGAACGTTGACTCTAAAGAAAATAAGACAAATTCATATGTAGTTGGAATGATACTAGCTAACTAGTATTAACTGACGTTTCAACGACTTTAAAATAAAAATCTGTAAAACGTAGCAGCAAAAACGCTGTAGTGAGTAAAAGGATTACCTTACAACTATTTCTGGATAGTATTACCATTAACTTACATACTGACTACATAATACCTGTTTTATCAAAATGCTAAGACTCTCATACTCTAATATTCTGGCAGTTTTAGATATATGAACCACTTATAGGTATCCTTAACTATAATCCCCTTCTTTACTCTAACAATACAATGTATCTTTGACGAATGGAATGAATGTTTGGTATTTTACTGAAAACTACTGTTCAACGAATTAACGAGTCAGTTAGTACCAGAATGGATCAAAACTTATAAAAAAAAACAAAAAAAGAAACATGTCATAATATATGTATATAAATGCCCTGGTACAATCGAGAGTGGGGAGAGTCAACTTTCCCTCTCCGAATGCCCTCACATGACCACAAGTTACAGCCACTCTCATGGAAGTCATACTACCTTCAAGTGGTGAGGGTGTTGTTTACTAAATTGAGAGGACGAAAACCGAATGTTTAGAGCTTTAACCGGGTCGGTGAATATGAAGGATCTACCTAAGGGAGTTGGAAAACCCTGACTCCCAGCTAGTAGTAAATATGGGCTCCACAATCCTGAGGGAACAAATGGCGTATGAACCTATTGTTAGTCACTGGCTTCCATGGGACCTGCATCTAACATTACCCCTCTGCCCTGTGGATTAGACCTCTAGGTCAAAGACGTGGGGCGTGGCCTGCCAAGAAAACCACCTGCTTCGGTTTCGGCTCCCGGGAAGTATTCCAGCCCCCAAACAAATAGAATGAAGTGTGGCTCATATATAGTTGGTGTCTCGTTATACCGCCGTTTGTGTTTAAATAATAAATCAAAAATAAATATCAAGATGCTGCATGAATACGATTGCCGGCATATATGCAGAACTGATTGCGTGACAAAGGTAACAGGAAAAAAGTATAGATCAAAAGTGGTTTTATGAATTGGATATTGTTGTAAACCTGTAACGAATGACTGTGTGGATTTGATAAGTGTACCTAACTACCAACTTGAAAACCAACGAAACAAAATCAGAGTTAAGAATTATTTCAGTAATATGGTTAGATAACCGGGATAGTGGTATTAGAAACGTACTTAAAATCAGTGCTTTTGGAGTAACTTCATTTAATTCATTTGACTCCAAATGCTTCAAATACTACTATCCTTTA
Organism: Schistosoma spindalis; assembly: GCA_946903255.1. Lineage (NCBI taxonomy): Eukaryota > Metazoa > Platyhelminthes > Trematoda > Strigeidida > Schistosomatidae > Schistosoma > Schistosoma spindalis. Next base: position 22,728,004 of record OX336424.1, read on the forward strand.
TTGATCCATGACTCAAAAATATCAGTCTCTTAAATCTTTGTTACAACATTGATAGTAGTCAACATTGAAAATTAGAGTGGACATTTTGTTCCATTCAAAATTCGTCATCTAGATATCGTATGGCTCATTTTGTAGTACATGTTTAAAGTGTAGATTCCGGGTTTAAAACCTAATATGATCTCAGGCGTGTACCATTAACACTATTTAGATCAAGATTATAGATATCAGAAGTTGTTCTGCGAACTCAGTGAACAAAATATGAAGTGCTGTGACTTGTTTACACCTCTACTAAATCACATGACACGTGATAAACATGAATGAAAAGTGTTAGGTTTGCTGAAACTTGCTTACTCTAAGAAAAAAGGGGAAATTAATGTTATCCTGGAGCTTATACCTAAAAATTTATCTAAGCAGTAAGAAAATAAACACCAGTAACCAGGGTTTACTTTACAAGCTGATACTTAGCGACCTGCCAGTTCACTATCCTATTTCGTGATAACGAATTCTAAATATATCGAGACTTATGCTTCCGGCGAAACATCAGATGTATTGTGGACCGACATCTTGATCACTTCATGTGAGATTCCCGACGAATTTTTTGAGCGACCTATCACCACTAATTTCCAGTAATGCGTGGAAAAGAAATGTGAGAAACTAAAACTTTATAAATTTTGAGTTGAAAATTTAGGAGCATGAACTAACTCAGAAGTTTATGAGGCTTCTTGCAATTTCAAACATTTTGATATCCTAAACCCAATATAATCCAAATTCTAACAAGGTAGCTATGCTAAGTGAAATTTACTTTAAAATAGTTTGAAAGAATGAAACAATCCCCAAACCCATTGTGACCGATACTTACTTCTGTTTTAGATGCATCATATAAATCCCACGATAATCCAATCATTCGCAAACAAAGAACACAATACGGCGTTGTCCAATTTATATCATAGGTACCTCGGTTACATATATGAGAGCCGATAACTAAATATCCCTTTAAGGTGATAGCGATTAAAATTTATTTGCAAACAAACCATATTAAACACGAAAGCAAAGATGACGGCAATTCTTGAATGCGTAAACAAATAATTAACAAACAGTGTCGCAAAAATCCCAACAAACATATGCACAATATCAAAACCTAGAGTTTAAGACAATAAAGACAACACAAATCTACCGAAATTCCACAGAAACAAAAGAACACCACATGTAAACAAATAAAGATGTCGATAGGAAATTCTCCAAGAACTTGCCTTCATGTTGTATATAAAAGCGATAGGATAACCTAACGAAAAATTTAATAACGAAAATGAGCTATGCCGATAAACAAACCTATGAACATGGATAAAAGCAGACGAACAGACACAACATCTGTACCCAGCTTTTCTGAAATGTACGATGCAAAAGTCTCCATTTCTATATGCAGGTGGAGAAACAGAAACAATTGACAGTGAGTATTCGTGACAGTAGTTGGTCCAGTTTGTAAACTTCGAGTTCAGCTTTGGAATATTTTAATACAAACAAACAGAAAATCGAAATCAGAAACATAATAATACTGGGGTATCACGTTAACTAATACATGAAATCTTAAACACCTCCATCCCCACCTAATAGATATATAACAAATTAACATGATGGTCATGTTTGCGATACTGTGATGACAAACGAAGTATGGCAGAAGCAGATTGCGACAAGTAGAAATCCAGAATTAAAACATTTCCACTTGAAATGAGAATAGCGATTATTGATTCGCAACGTGTCACTAAACTAGTACTTAATGAGTGATGTCTAGACACTTTACAGATTTAACGCAATCCCACGGATCTCTACTGATTACCATCACAGTAATTAAAGGACATACCATCTGACCATAAGGTTAGACGTTTGAACCTCATTCCGAATACTTCAACAGGTAAAGTTTTGTAGTGTCAATCGTCCTTAGATAATGTAAGTTAATGCCAAGTACACAAATCTATACTGAATTATGATAGGGATACATTGCTTTCATGTAGCAAGGTACCATATCCAACGTGCCCTAAATGACGGGAGTGTAACAAAATAACAATCGAATTTGAGCACCCTGAACAGTTTGGGGTGTTTTATTTCCTTTTGAGCTAGGGTTGGTCGGGAAAGTAAATCACGTAACTGTGTGGATCTTTTTTACAACGTTAATAGTGTAGCATTTAACGGTTCCTTTAAACAAACCAACAAAATCATAATCGAGGTGTTATGTACACTTCACTGTTGAAATCTGCCAAATTAGGCAGGATGATGCAAATGTCAAAATGAAGACCAACAGAAAGTGCCAAATGGCAACAGGACTTAAATAATTAGAATGGTATCAATTTGTTGGATTAATCCACATATGGATGCTCTAAAATCCCCGTACCTAAATTCGCACTCACCGAATCAAATCATTACGACCTTACATTGTGGGGATATAACTTCCAAAAACCAGACAATCTTTAAGATGGCCAAGAAGTTTACTGAAACAATTAACTGGAAATATCTCATTGAGATGGAGCTTTGAACGCCGCCATGTCAACATAAGACAAAACGAAACTTGACCTTAAGTAGGAGAGCATAATTTACTTACATCTAACAGTCGGACCAAGAGATAAGAGTTATTACCGCACGGAAAACAATACAAAGCGATTTGAACAGTGCGCTACATGAATGATAATAAACTCAGCGGGACAATACTTCGATCCAATAAAAAAATCACATAACGAACTTTCAAGGTTGTACAAAACAGCTAGTTCTTTCTGTCAGTGTATTGACTTTAGGAGGTTTGTGGTGGATAATTAGCTGCATTTAACAGTGTATGTTAGGACTTTGACTAAAGTTATGCTAGTGAATCCGACAGATTCTCGAGCGGCTATATTTGGACCATTTGGCAGGCAGTTGAGTGATATGACCTACCCAAAGGGTTCTAACTTAAAAGGATATCAGTCAGCAAGTAGAGTAGACTAAACAATCTAAACTATAAGGATGAGAATACAATGGTATATACGAAGTGACAGAACGAAAAAAGTTAATGAATGTAGTATGGCTTGTTTCATCTTGAAAAGACAGTCCATAGATAGCAATCGTTTACTTAGGACCTTGTAGTAAGCAGTCCAGGCATTGATTAAGTTTGTTTATATAGGTAGCTCCTAACAGTTCAAAACACAGCAACTTCATAGTGCTGTTGGGTCAGTGAAATGTCACTGAGCCCTAGCCAAATCCTTCGGCAGTTATGTCGCTGAATATCGAACAGATCATCGATCCCTGCCAAAGCCAAGGACAACCAACGCGCATCAGTTTATCGTATACCATGAACTGGGGCATGCGTTTGTGGTCTCTGTACTCATTCTTACTAATATAATTCCATAATATCATCCTTTGCGTTAAACTGTCATCAAGGCAACCATAGTACTTTGATACGCTGAAGGGGTAATCCACGTTAAATGCTAACTGCGGCGTATGACTGGTACGTCCAACTCGAGTAGATTTCCAATCATTCTACATAGATCATCTACGTTTATCATCTACAGTGCTACTAGTAATTTTATGGATATTTTCTTAGAAAATCTCATCCCTTTTCAGATAGAACTAGCTTTTTGATCAAGTTTTTAAATGGTATGAAAATAATATTTCCCAGGATCTTAAAAATAAACTCCGGTTAAACGCACAAAACGACAATCATAAAAGTTATGTCTCGTGCCTGTTTGTAAGAGTTCTTCAAACCACCCAACAATCAACGTTGGTTGACAAACGCATTACAGCAATTGCTTGGGAGATTTGCAACGAACAATGTGGGTCGCTTCATTGGCTTAGAGTACACCTGCAAGATCCTTTTCGAGGGTTGTGTATGAAAATCCCCCCATACATGCACTTGCAATTTATTCCTCTTTATTGCTTCAGGCTTATATTCTGGTGATTCTTCTGTTTCCACTCGAGATTGCATTGTGGTTTCCGTTTTCTCTTACGTCTTCACTACATTCCCATGCTTTTCCTGAACCCCAATTATTTTGTTCTAGTTGATAATTAGTCATGTCGTACCTGAAGGTAACCGTCGTTCCATTGATAGATGAAGCCAAACTAGTGGTGGATAGGTCTCTGTTTAGATTCTGGAACAGTCACAGTGGAGTGGGCGGTCATCTGTTCAAGTACACAAAGCTTTTCAATATGTAAAGTGTGATAAAAAACAACAATGGTTTCCAGAAGATTTCGTCCTGGAATTTCTATCAGTTTAGCCTCTCGTTTACATGAAAAAAGCCAGTTCAAAATAAACAACTCTTGTGCCAATGATTCGCAAAACTCCGTGTTATATCCTTCTGTATATGTAATTTGATATTGTAATTTAAAACATTATTCCAAGGGACTGTTGGGATTTTTTATTGAATTACTTATTATCGCCTCTTCCAGTAAACAATGAATTTTAATGTGTCTATGGTAGATTTATTACCAGGAGAGCTTCACATCTTCTACAACCACTAGCAAGCTTGGAGGGATCACACCGATAGCCTATCGAATGTATTCAGGTCCCTTCGTTTATGACACCTGATTTCACTGGGTTGACACGTTTCGACTATAAAAGGTGTGACTGGTTAAAGGGTTGTCAAACTCCGAACACTTGTGCCGTTTTTGTACTGTAGGGAGTCCGAACTTACTTTCTTTTTCAACCACCACTTCTTTTATTGAATTCTGGAGTCTTACTGACATTCATATTCTAATGCATGAAAATTTGTCCTGCCGTTTCTATGGACAACGTATCTTGTAACATACTAATTAATTGAGTAATTTGTCACTATAAATCCCGTAGTATTTATAAAAACTTGACCTTGTCTGTTAATTGGCATGCCTCGTATGCTTAATCGTTATTTGAGAACAAAATATCATTATTATAATAATCGCTGTTACAAATGTTTTGTCACAAGAAACTAATGATAATTCCATTAATTCCGTACGGATAACTAATAATAATCAGTTTAACGCGACAGCAGTCATGAGAGACATACTCTAAACTCCATTTTCTAACTATATGATGAAAAGTTTACTTATATTAGTGCTAAAAGACGTATGATTAGAAATTACTGTGCATGCACGCTAGTTGTGAGTATCGGGATAAACAGAAGATATAAATCGATTTACCTGTAATTTCATGATTGTATATTTTTGAAATTAATATAACCCGTACGCTACAAACATCGACGATATGATGTACATTCTTTTTAGTCAAAAAAATTTTACAAAATGATAAATTATGAGCTCTGCATATGAGGTTATCAGAAAGAGCATTAAATGAAAGTATCAGGAGCACAACTTCCAAGCAGCATTTATCACGATATAAAGAACATTTTCAGTTTTAGGGCAAATTTGGGATTGATGCGTCAAGTTTTCAGAGGATTTGCCAGACTAATTACAGTGATGGTTCGCAAAGATGACTGTATGGCCAGATATGAGATGATAATGGCAAGATTGTTTACGAAAGAGACAGTTGACGGAAAAATTCACTAAGGACATTTTCGTTAGACAAAGACAACCGCAAAATAATAACATGTTCACGGTGACACTTGTCGGTCAATTTATCAATTGACTCTAGTTTGTTTAGTTTTTTACGTGTTCTTTGATACAATAGTGCCAAATGGTGATGCTGGGAAACTACTATTGATAACTTGTTATATAGTCGGCTGAAAATTAGATGAAGAGGGGAATTGGTACTTTAGATGATCAAAATTTTGATGGTTCAGAATTTTTCCACAGTTAATGACTCGGAAATGACAATAATTTTTAATTAATTTGGACATCATATATGAATCTGATTCACTTGGTTATACTACAGATATGATGACGAAGTATGTATAAGATTAGTTTTAAATCTAATAGAGCAGTGTAGAGTTTCTACCGTGAGTGATTTTATGGCTCAAGCTAAGCTACTTTTTTACATTAGAGCAGTGCGATAATATCTTAAAGCAGTGTTTATATGATCGCTTGCTGCCTTAATTGTTTCAAACAACTAATAAATGAAAAATTCCAATATAATGATTTGAAATAACATATATAATTGAACAATATTACTTTCAACTACATTATTATCCGGCTTAACTCTAACATATATATACACTCCCTTCTAATAAACCGCTTTCCTTGTACCAACCTTGACTTCCTTTCCTTCATGTGAGCTTACTCCATCTTGTTAAACGTCACAATTCATTGTTATTTATTTCTAAATTCTCTTATATGGAGCCTATGACTTTATTTCACTCTAACGTGAGGTAATATGAATTAAATCCGATTTATTAAACCTCTAACTGTTCTGGTACACAATGGTAGGCAACGTTTGGCGTTTAGATCCAAGTGCCTTGCTGCTCTTCTGTTTCTTTATTTTCTTTCTTCAGAATCTTGCTCTGAGGACACGGCTATGGAACTTCTGACGTCTGGAATAAACTTGATGCACGCGCCTCCTCAATGTTTATAGCAGGCGCTCTACGAGTCTACTTTATAACGACTATAAACTTAATAAGTTAAGAAGCATGCTGTGAGCCAACAAATGTTGTAAATTGTAGATAATACCTGTAAAAATGGCGTGTACCTGCTCACGCAGAAATATATTATTAACAGTGCAATAGGCTACACGACTATACATAACAAGTGAAAAGTACAAATTGTTCGTGTGGTAACGGGTGTTGTAGTCGTGATAATAAAAATAAAGGCTTTTTATGGCAAAAAAATGTCATTGATTAAAAAAATATAGACACTGTAATAACATTCATAAAACTATGAGAATACGTATTAAGATATGTTCAGATTATTGGATTGTGAAGCGTATATTTGAGAGAAAAAAAGGTTGGAGAAGGTGAAGAACAATAAACAAGTAAAGAGTAAAAAAATAATCATAAATAAAATCATTTGTTAGAGCCACAGGAAAGATAAAGATGCTACAAACTTCTTATGAACACAGAGAATTGGATTGTTAGCTCGAATTCCTATAGTTTCTGCTATCTGTAATAGACGAGATCGATCTCCATAGACGAAGCTAGTAGGAATACGATATATAAATTTAAATGGCCTATTTCTGTCTACTACATGACTGCTATTGATCAAGTGTAACAGAATCGAGCTGCATATTGTCTTGACAGTACCTCTTCTTAACTACGAAGGGGGGCGTCGCATAACACTTTGACTATGTTGTCTGGTTGTGCGTCCAATATAGCTTTCTCCACAGGAGCAGCTGAGTTCATAGATACATATTGTAGTAGCGTAACCAGGTAACTTATCCTTTAGTTAAGGATTTACCATATATCGGGTTGAGTACGATAGACAGAAGTTAGCTGCATTATTGTTCTCTAGACTGCCCTAGTCAGTATACCATGTAGCACATCATCAGCACGTCTCAATTGAATCTTAGCTTCAGGAATAGAAGCACCTTACCAACCGTTGATATTGTTATTTTCTTGTTTATAACAGCCAAGTGTTTCCTTTGAAAACCTTGTGGACAACCGGTTTCAATCAATATATTCAGTATAAGCTCTAATTGAATCGACGGAGCATATCTTCCTAGCTCTATATGCATGACATTTGACTAGGTTTTTCTTATAATGAATGAGTCCAAAGCCCAAAGATTAACTGTATTGGCTTGCTGAAGAACATTTCTCATGTACACTTCTACTGATAGAACCTTTTTTTCTGTTTAACAAAACGTCAAGTAAATCTAGTCTACTATCAAATTTTTATCCACACAAATTTGGCTGCTAGATGTTTGTAGTTCTTAGAGTTCTTCTTTTTCAGTTTTCTGACCAGCAATAATGAAAGTATAATCAATGTAGACGGAATAAAACTAATAATAATATTTTGTTCTGAAATAACAGTTCATTATGTGAGGCAAGCCAGTTTATTATTAAAACGTTAAATGAGAAAGATTTGTTCGGGAAAGAGTTCTCTTTTCGGCGAATTCAGTTTCAAAGATGTACAAACGCAAACATGATAACAATTGCAATAAAAAATATAATAAACTTGTTATACATGACGACAACCAAGCACAATAAACAGAGGTATTAAAATATTTTAAAGAGGGAAACTAATGATCGTTTGATTGATAATGGTCTAAATATTCATCAAAAGATAGATAGGAAAATTATGATTGGGAGAGGATGGCTCAGCATGATAAGATAAAATATTGAAATTGAAATGTAATGCAATCAGGAGGATCATAGAAACAGAAATACACCAGTTGGGGGTAGAAGACTTAAGGGGAAGGTGGAAGGTGAAGCAGATGGCTGTAAAGGAATAAGAGAAAAATTTTAACACATTAAGACCATGGTAGAAGGAGAGGTTGAACCAGTCTCTTTTGCACACATAATTCTGGTTTTTCCAGGTGTATGGTTATTGCTTCGGCAATGCAAAGAACATGCAGTCTAATTGCCTTGGGAAGACTTCTACTTACCATGTAGATGACTTTGAACACAGAGACTATCTTGATTGAGTGACCTGTGTTCACAGGGTGTTCGATTATAGAACTTCTTATTGAGCCGTTGCCTCCTCATTTTAGCCACGCCGGACAATGTCCTTGAATTCTTTTGGATAAAGTACGCAATGTCACGGCAACAGAAATTATGCTTATCGGTCACCTCTTTGGGAGGTCCGCTTTGTAGTCCCTCAAGAGAAAACCAAGCAAGGATAGAACCCATAGGTGGACTCAAAGCTATTCCATCAATGTGCCTATAAAATGTTTTATTAAAGAAAAAATGTATGAATTTCCATAATGATTTACCTACAACTGTTGACGCTTCGAACATTATTAATCCCACCAATTTACATCGTTCCAAAAACTTGACAGTACACATGTAATAATCACTAGTTCGGTAGTAGATTTGGCACAAGGATGGACAAAGAATCGAAATTATTAAAATTTAGTTTTTGGAGACGGGGGTTTGGGAATGGCTTTATTCGTATAGATCAAACCACCATCAATAGGTGTTGACAGCTGTTTTAGCATAAGATCAGAGTTCTCTGACGAAATGTGGCTTTGTAATTCCTGGTCCTTTATCTAGTTTGCCCCTGAAATGTTCTTTCGTGGAGAACGTAGTTGATCGCAGTTGAATGAGAACTTAGTCAACCGCACTGCTCGAAGTGTCTATTAATACAACGAGTAGAAGTCGTGTTAGAGAACGGTTAACAGAGGTGCTTGATCAGTTTGTTCGTAACCATTTTAATAGCCTCAGCAGAATCTTTCAGTTTTAACTTGAAAGAATCTGTCAAAGAGTTCGTTATTTGTTCTCAGCTGGGCATGAATCAATGATAAAAGTCAATTAAACCTCATTAGCTCTCACGATGAGTCAAGAAAATCGGTATCGGATATAGCCTACTGATTTATTGGTGTAATTTCTCCTGAACTTAACGTGTGTCCATGAAACTCCCGAATTCATACCCAGGAAACACTCTTACTTTGGTGCAAACCCATCCGATTTTCATGTTCACATCGCCTTCTTATATTTTCGTATGATTTTAAGTTGGGTCTGCTGATCAAAAATATCATAGATATGCCCTTGTACAAAAACCATATCTCAAAGTAAGCTGTGAAACGTTTTTGCAAGTATTCTCAGGCTGAATGGCACGCATACAAACTCAATCAGATAGAAACAAGTGGTATGAACTATCTTACGAATATATTCCTTAGGTACTGGGATATCGCGCTATGTCCTGGGTCAACTTTTATGAATATGATCACACGGGATACCCGGGGTATGGCAGGTGTCCTGCTGCGATATATATGTGCATGTGGCCCCGGCAACTTCAAGATTATTAGGTATTAGTCCGTTGAGTATTCGGAACTCACAAATGTCTTCTATTTTATTACGCTAGTTACTTTCAGTCTATTTTCGGAAAGTTTGGATTTCGATATATTCAAGGCTGGTTAGTTTACGAGTACATCCTACAACTATGCAGTTGATACTGTCGTATTTTGCTCGAAATTTAAAAAAAGATGCAAATATACCTTTTGTCTAACTCGAAGTTTATTTAAGTGTCAAACTACGTCTCACGGTTATAATTAGTACTAAACACATACAGCTCATTCTTACGTAAGTTTTGTTAAGATACCATCTTGAATTTCTTCAGAAATCTAATTATACACACATTTTTATAATGGTTGCATAATATTCTCTATAACTAAACAGGTTCCTCAGTATTTAGAAGAACATTGAGTTGACTTTAAAGAAAGAAGAAAGGAATAAACTTAAATGTAATAATAGCTTAGTGAGCATGTTTGTGTAAGTTTATTGAAATGTCACTGAGCCCTAGTTTAAACATCTGGTAGTCAGGTCACGGAGTAGCAAACAGTTTCTCAATCCTCGTCAAGGTCAAGGACAACCAACTTGCATTGGTTAACTGCACGTCATGGACTGGCCAATACAGTGGTGGTCGCACCCTGTTTCTTATATCTACTCTTGCTAATATAGTTCTGTAATAACGTCGATTATGTTATATAGTCATCATAGTAAACAAAGTGCCCGGATACAAAGAAAGGGTAGTCCAGATCGTGTACTGACTATGAGGTGTGGCTTAGAATTTAGATGGTTGGTCACACCATTCCGTTCTAATTTGAGTAGTCCTCCGATTATACAACACATGACTTTGGCTAGGACCGCGTCCTATTTGTTGAGTGAAGTCAGCGTCCATGTCGGAGACTTACACAGCCATTCAGTGTGAGGATTTGTTTATAACCATAAACTCTTTCCGGCAAGATTGTATCCGTTCTTTAAGTGGGCAATAGAAACAAGTTAACCTAACCACCAGGTTAGGGTGGTTAGGATTAGAGAATCGTATTTTGATGCGTTCCGGGAGCAACCGCAGCTCTTGTACGTTTGTCGAGATAACCATCGTGAGAGAGTATTAGGCCATTGCAACAATCGATGATCGGAGCATGAACAATAACATTTGCAGCAGAAACGACCACAATAATTTGAAAAGTATAAATACAACTGAGTAAAGTTCATCAGGGGTGCAGAACAATTACTAAGTATTAAAAGTGGGTAAATTTACTTCGATACATTACTCATACTGACTTCAGATTTTGTAGTATAGTGATTCAATAGAATTATGGCTTCCAAACAAATCATGACCAAACTGTCATGGTCTTAAGTTGTATCAGTCAGCGAAGAACAATGTCAATGAAAATCTGCCTGGTGAGAGCAGCACTTAAGAAAGTTAAAAACAACTACACTTTTTTGTTTATTCTATGCGAAAACTTTTATTTGTAAACCTGAAGGTTGTAGCAATTTCGAATTGTCACACTCGTGTGGTTTCTGGTCTGATGTCTTGTAAACGTGTTCTGTTGTACGGCGGTCGTGGGTGTTTAGGATCTGTTTGCGTCAAACATTTTAAAAATAAAGGTTATGTAAGTCACATGATTTTGTAACCATTAGTGGGTTTGCTCTGTCGATTTCCAAGAGAACTCTGATGCTGATGAAAATATTGTTATTGAAGTTTCGGAAAGCAGTTCTACTCAGGAAAGAATGGTGAAGAATGGTTTAGATACGTTTCTAAGCGGTCAAAAAGTTGATGGAATATTCTGTGTTGCAGGTGGATGGGTCGGTGGGAGTGCTGCTAGCCGTGGTATATGAAAAACACTATAACTTATTCATAATATTTCTAGACTTCTTGGAAAACTGTGATGCAATGTGGAAAAAGTGCGTTTGGTCTTCATCTATTGCTGCATCATTGGCGTCAAAGTATCTTTTGGCCAGTGGCCTATTAGTCCTTACCGGCGCACATGCTGCTTTACAAGCCACTCCAAGTAGTTACACCGATAGTTTGCTGTTTATTTATTCCGAACCACTTTAAAAACCTTTGTATCTAGGACAGTAGTTCCAGAATTACTGTTACACATCAACTCCAATGCCAAGGATGTGTTAAATTCGAACTTTTGTCGCCAAAATTAATTGTCAGATAGTCTAAAATGACCTAAACATTGTGAGAATAATCAGGATTTAAGTGTGTTATAGCTTGTGGATTAAATGCTGGTCCCATATTGTATCAAGCATGTTAAAGGAAGACTTGTAGAAAGCAGACTTAATTTCTTTTAGAATGCAAATGCTTTAGTTTCCATTGCTTTCTCCACAGAATTCGTTGGTGTTCAGGACATGTTATTTGCCAACAGTCGTTTTATTTTGTGCCAGATATGTACTGAAAATAGTGCGAGTTATCTTTCGCTATTCTGTGATGTAAGATGTCCTTACAAGTCGTTCATCTTTGTGTTTTGTGACAGTGCTGAACAGACGAGAGTGGATGTTAGTGAATTTTTGTCACATGTTTTCCATCAACAGTTGCATACAATTTCAAATATTAGTAGGGTCTATCTGCATTGTATTAACACACTTTCCTTATTCTCAGAAAGGGTGTTTGTGGATATTATAGTAATTCAATAATTGAGTTCATGAGTCAATTGATTTTATTTCGTATTGTGTACCGAACTTCTCATTTGTATCAAGTTTTATTGTATACACTCTAAAAATACTTGTTTATACAATACGTTTCTCTCATTGACTTTTCAAAAGCGTTCGTAGGTATTTGGTATTGTGCTCATGAGTCACTGTAATTCGCTCCAGACGTTTAAGCAAATAATTTGTGAAAGTAAACCTAGACCACATTATTTTTGATCACGAAGACTTGTGGTGTGGGAATGCTAATGTCAAATGAACAAAGATTTAGAACTAATGCTATAAAAACTATCTGCCATCGTCTCATAGTTTCCATCAAGGCAAGCTGTACCCAAGATCACTTTTAACGTTATTCATAATCAAATACTGGTTATAAGCTTCCTCGTAAACTAATTGATAGTGTCACTTTTTGTTGTACTATCAGGACAGTCCTTTGGTATTATCACGATGGTTTAGTAGTCATACTTCACCATTGGCAAAACATTTTCAAGTAATATAGATATATTAGGTCTAATTTTCCAGGAAAGCGGTAGTTGTAATATAATCCATTTTTAATTCACAGTCACGTTCATCAATTGTATACCGGGTTTCAATATTTGCCCTTAGTTTTATATGTGGTCTTTTGGTGTGTTGTAGCTATGTTGGGTTATGGCATGGCTAAGGCTGCAGTACATCAGCTTACAAAAAGTTTGGCAGGTCAAAACAGTGGACTTCCGAATGGTTCTTGTGTGCTTGCTATCTCGCCGTAAGTTATTTTCAGTTGCTCATAATAGATAATACTGGATGTAGTTTTCTTAGTAAAGCAAGGGTTCTTATTTTTCTGAAGTGGTCATTCTGAACGCTAAATAATGGTTATGGTTAAGTGAACATTTATGACTATTAATCAATTTAGATGATGTAGGCTGAAATCATTGAGGTTAAATTTTACAGACTAACCATAAACTATTGTGTAGTCAGGAGTGGTTCAGAAATTATCATTTTGTTCATATGTTCTTATTGTCAGTAAAAAATTGTGTAAACCCATTTTTTCACATTCAAGTCTGATATCAACTAGTACTTCATTGACGTAGGGTTGACTTGCCAAATTTCGGTAGTAAATATAAACCACACTTCCAATCTTGATTTTGGTATCTGCTTCGTATATGCACTTTCCAAATCATTGGCATATCTCACATAGGCTAATATGTTCTAATTCGAGTTTGTCGACTCAACCTTTTTGGATCTTGATGCACATACATATCAGATGATTTTTCTTGCTCTCAATAATTCCATATATGTACAGCGATGTCTACCACTTCGTGAATTTTTATCATTTTATTAACAGAAATGCGATTTGGTAGGAACGATGATTTAAGATCCCCTTTGATTATTATTATTTATTTATTTTAACACATAAGTTTAGGTACAGGGTGGCACCAAATACATATGCGCCACACAAATCTCAATTGATTTGTGTGAGGGCTGTGATACTGCCCGGGTGCCCAAACCGAAGCAGGTGGTTTTCTTAGGGGGCCACACCCCGAGCCTTTGACCTGAACGTTTGACCCACAAGGCAGTGGAGCATCGTGAGGAGATGCAGTCCCATGGTAGCCGGTGACCAATGATTGGTTCATACGCCATTTGTTCCTTCAGGATACTGGAGCCCATGTGCACTATTGGTTTGGGGTCCGGTTAAAGCGCCAGACATTCGCTTTTCGTCCTCTCATTTTCGTAAACAACACCCCCGCCACGAGAAGGCAGTGAGTAGGACTTCCCTGGCAGAGGCTATATACGCATGGCCATGTGAGAGCATTCCGAGAGGGAGAGCGGACTCTCCCCACTCTCGGCCGTACCAGGGCATTTGGGGGATGGTTGAGGCTGAGTTTGAGATAGTGGTTGTTGTTGTTGAGATTGAGGTTGATGTTGAGGTGTGTGTGGACAGAGAGTTGTGAATGTGGCAGACTGAATGCGACAGACTGACTGTGGGTGTGTGCAGTGTGGACGTAGAGTGGGAGGACGGTGAGTATTGTTTGGTCAAAAGCCGTAGCGCCCGATGGGGGGCTCGAACCCCCGACCCTCAGATTAAAAGTCTGATGCTCTACCGACTGAGCTAACCGGGCTCCTTTGATTACTAACAGTTTTTTTTGCAATTTCCAAAAGTTGTTTATTTAACCAGGTACCAGATAAATGTTATCTAAGCCTCTGCTGTAAATGTATTCAGAGGACTGTTACATCTTTTGTAGGTCTACCAATGATTTTTTTACAAATAGCTGCCTGTTAGATGTTTAATTTCTCGGTCTACTCTACTCCTTGTGGCTGTGTGAAAGCTAAACATCGTAGTGATCAATGTAGGTCTGTTTGTACCACAGCTTATTAGCTTAGCTTGTAATTACCATGTATGTTATGGTTTTGAATGCTTGGGCTAGTGCTGATTCTCATAATTAAGTGTAGGTTATAAATTACCGTATTGATAATCTGTCAATTTCGCGATTTACATTCCGAATTATTCTAAAGTAATCTTTGTGTTTTACTTTGTTCAAGTGAATGATCTAACTTTGTCTATTATTTTAGAGCAACTTTGGACACTCCAATGAACAGAAAGTGGATGCCTAATGCCAATTATTCGTCTTGGACTCCTACAGAAAAAGTCGCAGAGTAAGTTTAAATTGAGTAGTTGCAAACATGTATCGGACTAAAAATTTCGATCATTCACTTATTCTACGATTCCAACTAGCTTTTCACAAAATCATTGAAACTATGTGAATAGCCTATAAGTAGTAATTATTAAACGACCGAGTCACATAAGTACAACACAAAGCCAAGAAATCTCACCAAATCTTAAAACTTAAACCTGATAGTGGATGTTCGATCTATAGTGCTAATATCAATTATATTTGAAACTTACTAAAAGAATTTTTAATCTGACCAAACTGTCATCCTACAGTCTCTGAAAAATACTCATCAGCAAGTTAATGAAATGTAATAAATTTTAGAGGAACTCAGCAAACTCTTTTGTATGCTTTGTAATTTTTGATTGTACTTCAGACACCAGGATTCCTCATATTTGGTAGTATTTTGAAAATAACACCAAAATTTCCATTAGTGTGGCCATTTTACCAGAATAAATTAGTAATAACTCTGATTGTACAGGACCTTATTTTTTCATATCATCAAAAGCAATCGATAATTTAGACTGTTGGTTAACACTGTTCTCAAAGCTAACTTAATCATGATATCATTTATACACTACTGGGATCTCTTTCAATTCGTCCGAACCACCTATAGCAAGAAGTCTAGTGTGAGTCAAAAAACCTGTGAAGCTGATGGGCCCCAATTAGTAACACCCACTGATGTCCCTAACGATGGACAGAGTTCTTCAAAGGTATAAATCTACTTCCCATTACATCCAAACTATTGGTTTCCATCATACCTCGCAGATTTTTCTAAACCTGTAGAAGACTGACTCACGGATACCAGATTGGTCTTCTCTTTGAATGAGGATGTATTGATCACATCTGCCGAGCGTTGGAACACCTCTGATTTTTCTGCAGGTCAATAATCGTTGTGTTTCTTGACATTAAGGTCATCTATTAGTTGGAAAAAAATTTCCGGGATTGTCTGTTGAACAAGAGTGTTGCTGAGAAGTTTGTTTTGCATCTTGAAGGATATGTATATAAACACCTCTCCATTGTTTCATTCAAGAAGTGAGGTTAGACAGGGTTGACTAGTCTCACCATTCCCCTTCAACTTCGTCATTGATAACGTCCAGGAAACAGCTCAGATGGAGCCCCAAATGCCCTGGTACGGCCGAGAGTGGGGAGAGTCCGCTCTCCCTCTCGGAATGCTCTCACATGGCCATGCGTATATAGCCTCTGCCAGGGAAGTCCTACTCACTGCCTTCTCGTGGCGGGGGTGTTGTTTACGAAAATGAGAGGACGAAAAGCGAATGTCTAGCGCTTTAACCGGACCCCAAACCAATAGTGCACATGGGCTCCAGTATCCTGCGGGAACAAATGGCGTATGAACCAATCGTTGGTCACCGGCTACCATGGGACTGCATCTCCTTACGATGCTCCACTGCCTTGTGGGTCAGACGTTCAGGTCAAAGGCTCGGGGTGTGGCCCCCTAAGAAAACCACCTGCTTCGGTTTGGGCACCCGAGCAGTATCACAGCCCTCACACAAATCAATTGAGATTTGTGTGGCGCATATGTATTTGGTGCCACCCTGTACCTATACTTATGTGTTAAAATGAAATGAATGAATCAGATGGATGTAGGTAATAATGTGGATCTGTTACCCGGGAAAAACTTTTCGACCTTGATTATGTGGATATCTTCTTACTGCAAGAATATACTCAAATTACCCAAATCTTACTTAATCAGTTGGCAATCAGTGTCCACGGATGTGGCATGTACTGTGTACTTTCTAAGTGCAAAGTGCTCTTACAAGACCAGTGGGTACATGTGCCAGCACTCACTCTTGGTAGTGAGCAGATATAAGTGGTCAAAAAGTCCGTACGTTTGGGTAGTCATGTAAGTGCTCGTGGTGGTGTTGTAGTGAACGAGAACACAATCGGGGACAACCAAATGTACTTGAACACAAAATTACAGAATCTCTTAGTAAAATTTGAGAACCATACAGTAAATTCTTCATTTGCAACATATCAATCAATTGCCTCAAACTTGACTGTTCCTTTCCCACACTAATCACTTTTTGTTATCATTCTCTTCGATCTTCTGTCTCCAGGCATTTCTTTCGATTGATGATACATACAAATTATATCTATCTACATCAGCAGCACATACCAGTGTGACTGGTGGAGTTAATCTGTGTGTACTGAAAGTTTGAACTGCTTTTGCGAACCTGAGCCATCTGTTTCGCTGCCGTGGTGTTTGTCTGGCTGTGAAAGATCGAGTCTACAACACGCGGGTTAAGGCAGTTTGTTCCATGCTTCCGAAACTCAGCCTCTCCGAGCTGAAGATGTTAGACAACCCTTCGTCCTATCATCGCTGTTTCTGAAGGATTGTTGACATTCAGTGGCAACGATGTGTTAGTAATGATGATGTCCGGCAATGTATGTTTATGTATCGTGGCGATAAATAAGCTATCGTTTCCATCTTGAAATACCGGCTTCTGTAACTTGAACAAATGTTATGAATGTCATCACAGTGTCTTCCGTACTGTGTTTCAATTGCCAACTGAGTGACTGTTTGGAAAAAAGCTGATAGGTGTTTAGTTACTGATATCGTACAGTGATATGAAAGTTAGTTGTATAGGACTGGTATCGTCACGACTTCCAGAGACTGGTCAAAGGTAAAGAAGGAAAGCCAATCACTGAAATTCAAGAACAGAATAACAGATGGGTGGGATAATTTAAAAAACTCTTGAATAGACCAGCTCCATTGAATCCACCGGACATCGAAGCAGCATACACAGACCTTCCCATAAATATCACTCCACCAACGATCGAATAAATCAGCATAACCATCCGACAAACTAAGTGTGGGAAAGCAGAAGTACCATATAACATACCAGCTGAAGCACTGAAGTAACTGCAGAGATGCTTAACGTTCTATTCAGTAAGATTTAGGGGGAAGAACGAGTGTCACTGACAGACTAGAAAAAAGGATACCTCGTCAAGGTACCAAGGAAAGGAGATCTGAGCAAATGTAAGAACTATAGAGGCATCACACTACTGTCGGTACCAGGAAGGATTTTTCAATAGAATGTGACAAGACTGAATGAAATTCGCAGATGACCTGGCTCTTCTATCCCATACACACCAAAAAAATGCAGCTGAAGACAGCCAGTTTAGCAGAAGCCCCTGCAGCAGCAGGCCTCAACATACACAAGGGGAAAACCAAGATCTCAAAATACAACGTGGAGAACAACAACCAAATCATACTTGATGGAAAAGTACTGGAAGGGCTCAATACTCTCACGTACCTGAGAAGCATCATCGACGAAGATGGAGGATCTAATGCAAATGTAAAGGCGAAGATCAACAATGCAAGGACATTCCTACGACTGAAGAACATATAGAACTCGGAACAACTCAACCAATTTCAAAGTCAGAATCTTCAATGCAAACGTCAGTGCAGTTCTATTGTACGGAGCTGAAACGTGGAGAACTACTACAACCATCGTCAAAAGGTGGAAGTATTTATATAACAGTTTTCTGCGCACAATACCCAGTGCTCGTCGACCGGATATCGTCGGCAATAAAATGCTGTGGCAAAGAAAAAATCAGCTTCCAGATGAAGAGGAAATTAAGAAAAGAAGTTGGAAGTAGATAAGACATACATTGCAGAAATCATCAAACTGCATCACGAGGCAAGCGTTAAGTCAGAATCCTAAAGGGAAACGGGAAAGAGGTAGAACAAATAATACATTGCTTTGAGATTCGAAAGGAGACATCAAGAGGATGAATAGAAACTGGAAATAAATGGAAAGGGTTGCTCAGGACAGAATTCGATAGAGAATGTTGATGGGCGTCCTATGCTCCCTCACGAGGGGAAACAGTAAGTTATATATTTATATCTAACTAGAAATATGGGATTGACTGAAGATGAAATGTTAGATAATTAAGTCCTGATTTGGTCTAAATTTATCGTTCTGCCGTCGAAATCTGAAAAAGTTGTCATATTTATGATGGGCTCATGAGCCTACATTTCTGTGATGCCTAAAACTAATTGGAAGTAGTCGCCAATTGTCTCGTGGTTTTCCGCGGCTCTTAGGTGATATCAGTCTATAATAAACACTAACTTCAAAATAAATCCTTTAATCGCAAGTAGCCTATTTTATGCTCTTTTGCTGATGTGTTGAATTACTAGTGCCATTTTAAAATTATGCTTTGAACATGTGATTTCATTTGATAAATTGAAATTTCATCTTACTCTTTTATTCTTATAGATTATTTGCTACATGGTTGGAAGAAGCTAACAATCGTCCTAAATCTGGAAGTATCGTTCAGTTAATCACACAAAATGGTATAACAGAATGTGTTCCAGTTTAATTCGAATATAAGGATCTCTTACGTCAATTTCTAAGTCATAATCCTAACTACTATTTCCACCGTTTAATTTACCAAGTGTTCGAAAATCCTTATTTGGTTTCCTTTGCCTCAATGGAATTAAATTGCACCAATACTAAATACATTATTACTATTGATTACGGTTTAACTTTTTCTTGGCTGAACATGATTCATCAGTTCCATATTTAATTATCAGTGTACAACGAAAAAAACAAAGTGAAACTGTCAAATAAATTTTAAGTGTTTCTTGAAACATGTTTTCTAGAGAAAAATAATTTTACCGCATGGTGTTTCGTTTATTGCTCATATTTACATACTTAGGCGTGTTACACCTGGAGGAGCCTAGGTCGCCGACCAGGATTTTCCAACGAGTTCTAGCTTGTCCTCTCCATTCCAGTTGTTTCTAATCTTTATTCATTCTTTCGATACCTATCTCCAATTTCCGATCGAAGAGTTAGGTCATCTGTGATGTCCAAACCGACTAGTTGCATCTAAGCTGTCAATTGTATTGCGTGGTTCCCCTGAGACGTAGAAGTCTTGACTAAATTATGAAGACCACATCTCAGGGGAAGCACGAAATAAAATTGACATCTTGGATGCAACTAGTCGATTTGGATTTGCACATGGCTCAGCTCTTCTATCCCATGCACAGAAACAAGCGCAGGTAGAAACTGCCAATGTAGTAGCAGCCTCTGCAGCAGGAGGCCTCTGTTAATGTAGCGTAACAAATAGTTCGTGATAATTTACAACCAGTAATAATGATATAGAGGACTATCCTTCTAGAGAAAGACATGCAGTGCAGTGGTTATTGAATCGTTTGTATGCCATTTTTTTCTTTAAAAATAAAACAATCACTCAAATCCCTGAAGCGACTATAATTTATAGAAGGACCAGTCGGATTTAAGATATCTGGTCTTGGATTTTGACGCAAAATATACCCACTCCTTTGACTAAATATCATTTTGGCATTGTAGCTGACGTCACTTTGTGATGAAAACACTTAATTTAATGTCTAATCATAACGTCCAGCTGTGAATCCTAATATCTAACCTTCATTTAACCCTAGAAAGTAAGTGGACATTTTCAAGGTCATTGTGGCGTCGCTCAAAGATCGTCCATAAATTATGTTCTCACGGAGATGTCTTGATATATCTAATGTATTTAAGAATGTAGTATGACCAACCACTCTTGATATATTATTCAGTTATCTCAAGTAATAGTCTTGATAACTGTTTTGTAAAGATTAAAGGTTTGCGGATCCACGCTAGCAGAGATTCCCATACGAGAACAAATCATCTGCTTGTTGCTTCTTATTTTCAATGATACTCTAGCTGAAGTTGATAGATTACTATTAACACCCAGAAATTCAGACAACACGATCTTCAGTCAATCTGTTGTTTGTAAATGGCTAATCAAAAGCTATGAAATTCCAGTTACGTGCTGCTGACCCCGTCTATGAATCCAAGTTTGAATTTTTCATATTTTCGTAGCAGCAAACAGGTCAAAGTGCTACTTTGCCAATTGTAAATACTAGTTACTATCAACAAATTGAGAAATAAATTTCTAAACTCTTGAAAATATCTGCGAAACAATCGTTACACACGAAAATTTATTAATACATATGCAGTGTATTGATGCAATAGTTATTGGAAACTTTGGAATTATTTGACATTCTAGAAGCCTCTTCACTTAGCGCCTATACCATAAATTCTATTTATATTGTGCATGTTTGGTGGTAGATATTAACTGGTATAAAGCTCACGTTCTATTTGAACAATGAGTTGCATCCAATTTTGACCTAAACTTTGGCAGCAGGCTGACAGAAAACTCTACATCATCATTGTTTACTATATGTTACTTATCAGTTCAGTTTACTTGTGATATCAAGGAGACATATACTAGTCCACTTTCAATAAAACTCTGAAAAGTAATTTTTAAACATAATGGGATAGAGAGATTGAAAGGTCATAGCTATATACACAAGATATAGATACACTTCAGAAAAAAACTGCAAATCTGTAAGCAAAAAGAAGCTGTCACTACCAAGGTTAAACTCGATATATTCAAATTGAATGATAACCTGATAGAAAGTTATAGATAAAAATAATCCATCTATCATAAACCAATGAGTAGAAAAATGACGTTTGTAAATATCCTAACAAATCAAGACCCAGTGTACGCCAGTGAAAACAAATCTGAAGAACTGACTTGGCCAAGTCACGAAACCACAAACTACATTTTCTAATGTATAAGGCATCTGCGAGCAATCTTCACGGTAGATTAGTCCTTCAATACATTGTACATTCGATTTGTTGTGATATTTAGATTTTTATCATAATGGATTTAATATAGTAACTGGTTTCAATGTTATCGTTGACTATAACGTTTTTGATATTTCAATTACATAGATGACTCCCAAATGATTGACTGGCATGGGGAACAATTCTGAAATAGCTTTTTTTTCCTATTACTGATACTAGTAACGAATTCTCTATGAAATGAATATTACTATTGTTAAATTCATTCGGAAATATATACATTATAAATCCTTATCATCTTTTTTTCAACAAAAAATGTGTGAACTTTGAAATCAAGTCAGATAACAAATAAAAATAAACGGAAGCAGATTTTACGATACAGGAAGAAATCAGATTTCAGTCTATATTATTCAGTAGCTAACCACTCGATTCATGTTTATGATTTCTGCTCTGTCTCTGTTTGTTTGTCAAAATAAATATAAGATTATTTGGTATATTTAGAAATGAAAATATTAAAATGTAACAGACTTTTGAGAATGAATGGAAAATGTTATTAGGAAGTGGAGTATTTGCAATCTCATTATCGATCTATAGACTTGTAGTTTACTACTGAACAATATCAAACGCTCACAGTATGTATAATTATAGTACATTAGTGACTGACAGAAGAGGCAAGCTGGTGGGTGTTTGTCTGTCTAACTGTAAATTTTAAGTTGTTGTATGGATGAAAATCGATTATTTCTGTAAGTAAATTTATCAGCTGATGAGTTTATCATCAAAATAGAACAGGAAAGTTACTGTGTGTTTATATAGGTTAAGTACTATTGTAATTCAAATGTTAACGATGGGAATATAAACACTTTCACATACGGAAATTCGTGAGGAACCTCTGGTTCCATATGTTCTTATGATTGTATGGATTTAAATGTGAATGTTCCCTCTTGTTCTTTAAATAGGTATTATGATTCATCAAAGGATTCAGTTAATCAAATTCTGACATGTATTACGGAGCACTGACTAATCTTGATGGTACAAACATAGAAATAATCTAAAGACGTTCGTTGACAAACGTATGGATTTATGTTTCTTGTGCTACTTTAAGCGACAACTGAAACTCGATCTAAGAAATCAGTCAAAGCAACACGTATATCAGGCTGCAATACCCACTGTGATACTAGTAACGATTTCGTACGGCCTTTTAAATAGAACATTTAATAAGTGAAGCTGGAAGCCGAACAAAACGATAGTGTGTTAATCATTAAGTCACTCATTAAATGCACTATATATATCGTGTTTATGCGCAGATTCATTTTACTGTGCAGATATTTGATTAATCTAGAAAATTAGTTGATTTAATGGTGCAACCCACTCTGTAAATTAACACCCCGACATATCATTCTTTTTTATTTGGAAATCTGTTTAATAACGTTTATTAGTTGTATAATGCCCATATACTATTACAGAAGGATGGAAAACTTTCGTTGTGTGCTGGGAATAGTTAACTAAAGATTATCTTTGTAATAGTGCATACTTTAAAAATTCCCACTGACATTCATTCATGACGCTAACTTGAATTCTATATCAGTTGGGTGGCTTGATTATCACTTTATTGAAAAGATTGTTAATTTTCATTCTGTTTTATTATTATTATTATTATTTATGACTATTTTCAACACAAATACTAATCAGTCTTAACAAATGTGTCGCTTGTTCATACTGTTTGAACTGAATTTCATTGATTAGGACTGTTTGCTACTAATGAGAAGCCTAGAGATATGATGAATTCATTGTGTCATGCAAATCTTGTTAACTCTTTGTGTGAAATATTTGCCATACATTATACAATAATAACTAAAACACCGTTAAAAGACAATATATCACATCCCTATGTAATAGTATATGGGCATTATACAACCAATAAACGTTATTGAACAGATTTTCAAATAAAAGTGAATGATAAGTTGGGGTGTTAATTTACAGAGTGGGTTGCACCATTAAATCAACTAATTTTCTAGATTAATCAAATATCTGCACAGTACAATGAATCTGCGCATAAACACGTGATATATATATATATATATATATATATATATATATATATATATATATATATATATATATATATATATAGTGCATTTAATGAGTGACTTAATATTTAACACATTATCGTCCCCATCAGCTTCCAATTTCATTAACAGAATTTAGTTTCAAAAATTAAAAATATTTGAGCGAACAATTGTTTTCAATAACTTCATCATCAGGCTCTACAGTTATAAGTCCATAATTATTGTGATATTTTACAAAGGCCAAAAATAAGGCATGTATTAATGAAATTTGACAATGTTATGTGTTAAAAAATTGGTGCACTTTTGCATCTGTTACGATATATATATATACTTCAAAATGGTATTATTTGCAAATTAGAAAGGTCATTTAATAAAGGTCAAGCTGATTTGGAGTAAAGTGTTCAATCGAAATAAGTAGAATAGTTTCTCTTCAGAAAGCAATATAATCTCGAAATTTGATAGGAGTTGATTTCTTCTCGTTCTCTATCGTAGACCTACAAATAGATATTAATAAATACTTCGTCCGTTTGACTAAACTATTCTCAATTAAGAAGTCTAGAAGTATTACAATAATTAGATTCAAACCAGACCACGAGTAACCTATTTTGTTTTATTCAATAAGTGACATTCGGAACATTCAAAGTCACTCTCAATCTCCAAGCTCCACTTTGTGAATAAATTTGTTTTAAATAATTGGAATGGAGAATTCGTTCCTTTATAAAATGACAGTAGTTCAACTAACCTACTATTATATCATGATTTTAAATCTTAATCCAACTATTTTTCGTCCAGAACTTATTTTTATTTGGGCGGAAATTTACAATTTAAATTTAGTACTTTTAAGGCAAGATACTTTAAAACATTTGTTAAGTATTTGTACATTTTCTAATGTATAAGGCATCTGCGAGCAATCTTCACGGTAGATTAGTCCTTCAATACATTGTACATTCGATTTGTTGTGATATTTAGATTTTTATCATAATGGATTTAATATAGTAACTGGTTTCAATGTTATCGTTGACTATAACGTTTTTGATATTTCAATTACATAGATGACTCCCAAATGATTGACTGGCATGGGGAACAATTCTGAAATAGCTTTTTTTTCCTATTACTGATACTAGTAACGAATTCTCTATGAAATGAATATTACTATTGTTAAATTCATTCGGAAATATATACATTATAAATCCTTATCATCTTTTTTTCAACAAAAAATGTGTGAACTTTGAAATCAAGTCAGATAACAAATAAAAATAAACGGAAGCAGATTTTACGATACAGGAAGAAATCAGATTTCAGTCTATATTATTCAGTAGCTAACCACTCGATTCATGTTTATGATTTCTGCTCTGTCTCTGTTTGTTTGTCAAAATAAATATAAGATTATTTGGTATATTTAGAAATGAAAATATTAAAATGTAACAGACTTTTGAGAATGAATGGAAAATGTTATTAGGAAGTGGAGTATTTGCAATCTCATTATCGATCTATAGACTTGTAGTTTACTACTAAACAATGTCAAGCGCTTATATGATTTTTTATAGGTTTTTTAAATATACGTTATTTTTTGTCTCGTTTGTTTTATTCAATATTGCTTACCTGAATTTCTCGGTTAGTTGTCGTAGCAACTCTGTGTCGCAGCTGGATGTGAAACGTTTCTTTTCGTCTTGATATTCGGCTGATTAATCTTAGTTTTCTATTAGTCTGCCTACATTGAGGGGTACTGTTCTTCTCAACAATTTCTACCTTCTGTTCCCATTTTTTTTATTAAATCTCTAAGGTATCTTAAAAACAGTTTTGTCTGATTCTGTACGATCTATATTTTCTTTAGTTTGGGACATTTTCAAGTGGAACCATTCTAATACGACGACAAAAATATATATAGAAGATGACTAACTGAAATCATATGTAAAGACACTCATTTATATAGGTCAGTTTTTTAAGCTAGATTTAAATTCACTTTTCCTTTGGTTAACTGAATTAAATTACTTAACATCCTAGTTCTGTGCTATCTGAAATTTTATTTCTATGGTTTGATATTATTGGAGTTTTATCACTTGTGTGTTCCATTGACTTCAGTTAATTTTGAACTTTGTTTATTTCTAGTCTACATTTCTAATAATTCAGTTCGTTGCATCATATCTCTGACAATATTTTATCATGCTTTAATTGACATGTATGAATTTCCTATTCTTTAGCTATCAGTTTTATGGCTAGTCAATACGTCACCAAAGTTATTCAATAACTATGTTCGGGATCGGTTAATGATATACAAAATAGGAACGTCATATATCAACTGCTAGGTGAGGCATGTTTGATCGATTATTAGATACACAACCATAATATGAAATTTGGAATTCCCAAATGTAGCATATGGCTCACAGTGGTATACCATATGCAAGTCCCATTATGAAGGTTGTGTATGAAAATCCCTCCACGTATACACCTGCAATTTATTCCTCTTGATTCCTTCAGATGTATATTTTGTTAGTTTTTTTATTCCATTTAGGAATGTACTATTTGTATTTTATTGTGGTTCTTGTTTTTATTATGCCTTCACTGAATTTCTTTTTGTTTCCTTGAACTACAATTTTTTTGTTCTAGTTGATGCATAGTCATGTCAGTAGCCATATTGATTAGCTCCCCCTTTCGACTGTGTTGCTTGCTTTGACTGGACTTGTGTAATTTTTTATTGTGAGTTGAAGCACTATTCCGGAATTGGAAACACTCCGTGTTATAACACAATTAAATATTATCTTTCAAATGTATCTGTACGTGTTCTATTCCGAATGGGTAGAATAATATTTATTTGTTTCACTTGGTAATTCCCTTACATTCCTTATCAACTTATCTATTTAATGTAATTTATATTTTCAATAGTTGAAATCATGAATCAATTGAAGCTAGACCACAAAACCCATTCTAGTAATAATCATCTGCCCACTGGTGACTGACTTCAAGAGATACTCCTGGAGTTCTAGTGAGAAGCCATGACCAGTGGAGTTCAATCAGATGTGTTGTGAGGTACCAGCTCACTGAAGACAATGGTGACGGTGTCGCATCTTCATGGATTGGTTGAAGTTAGACATTAACACCGTTGAGTGCCGGCTCAGTGCTCTAGTTGTTAAGTGCGAGACTGATAGGTTCTGGGTCAGAATCCCGCGGGGGGCGGGATCGTGGATGCGCACTGCTGAGGAGTCCCATACTAGGACGAAACGGCCGTCCAGTGCTTCCAGGTTTTCCATGGTGGTCTAGCTTCATTGATTCATGATTTCAACTATTGAAATTACCAATTCTCCACAAAACCCATTCTAGTAATTTATATTTGACTACTGACTGAACGATCATTGAGCGAATAACTGGGTGGTTATATTTATCTGGATAATACTGTACATTTATAATTATAATTAAATCTAGAACCGTCAATTATCTAGTTAACTTGTTTTGATTTCAACTGTGCAGTCATGTCAGTAGCCATATTGATTAGCTCCCCCTTTCGACTGTGTTGCTTGCTTTGACTGGACTTGTGTAATTTTTTATTGTGAGTTGAAGCACTATTCCGGAATTGGAAACACTCCGTGTTATAACACAATTAAATATTATCTTTCAAATGTATCTGTACGTGTTCTATTCCGAATGGGTAGAATAATATTTATTTGTTTCACTTGGTAATTCCCTTACATTCCTTATCAACTTATCTATTTAATGTAATTTATATTTTCAATAGTTGAAATCATGAATCAATTGAAGCTAGACCACAAAACCCATTCTAGTAATAATCATCTGCCCACTGGTGACTGACTTCAAGAGATACTCCTGGAGTTCTAGTGAGAAGCCATGACCAGTGGAGTTCAATCAGATGTGTTGTGAGGTACCAGCTCACTGAAGACAATGGTGACGGTGTCGCATCTTCATGGATTGGTTGAAGTTAGACATTAACACCGTTGAGTGCCGGCTCAGTGCTCTAGTTGTTAAGTGCGAGACTGATAGGTCCTGGGTCAGAATCCCGCGGGGGGCGGGATCGTGGATGCGCACTGCTGAGGAGTCCCATACTAGGACGAAACGGCCGTCCAGTGCTTCCAGGTTTTCCATGGTGGTCTAGCTTCAATTGATTCATGATTTCAACTATTGAAATTACCAATTCTCCACAAAACCCATTCTAGTAATTTATATTTGACTACTGACTGAACGATCATTGAGCGAATAACTGGGTGGTTATATTTATCTGGATAATACTGTACATTTATAATTATAATTAAATCTAGAACCGTCAATTATCTAGTTAACTTGTTTTGATTTCAACTGTGCAGTCATGTCAGTAGCCATATTGATTAGCTCCCCCTTTCGACTGTGTTGCTTGCTTTGACTGGACTTGTGTAATTTTTTATTGTGAGTTGAAGCACTATTCCGGAATTGGAAACACTCCGTGTTATAACACAATTAAATATTATCTTTCAAATGTATCTGTACGTGTTCTATTCCGAATGGGTAGAATAATATTTATTTGTTTCACTTGGTAATTCCCTTACATTCCTTATCAACTTATCTATTTAATGTAATTTATATTTTCAATAGTTGAAATCATGAATCAATTGAAGCTAGACCACAAAACCCATTCTAGTAATAATCATCTGCCCACTGGTGACTGACTTCAAGAGATACTCCTGGAGTTCTAGTGAGAAGCCATGACCAGTGGGAGTTCAATCAGATGTGTTGTGAGGTACCAGCTCACTGAAGACAATGGTGACGGTGTCGCATCTTCATGGATTGGTTGAAGTTAGACATTAACACCGTTGAGTGCCGGCTCAGTGCTCTAGTTGTTAAGTGCGAGACTGATAGGTCCTGGGTCAGAATCCCGCGGGGGGCGGGATCGTGGATGCGCACTGCTGAGGAGTCCCATACTAGGACGAAACGGCCGTCCAGTGCTTCCAGGTTTTCCATGGTGGTCTAGCTTCAATTGATTCATGATTTCAACTATTGAAATTACCAATTCTCCACAAAACCCATTCTAGTAATTTATATTTGACTACTGACTGAACGATCATTGAGCGAATAACTGGGTGGTTATATTTATCTGGATAATACTGTACATTTATAATTATAATTAAATCTAGAACCGTCAATTATCTAGTTAACTTGTTTTGATTTCAACTGTGCAGTAGCGTGTATCTAAATTAACTAGACAGTTAGTTAATTCCAAACCTAGCATGGAATTTACAGTATATATGAACCAATAGTGTAAAAACAGACGTGATGTGTAAGTAGATGCAGAAATTATTTTAACGACCCACCAATGTCGCAGCTGGTTGAATGAAAACAAAGAGTGTATGAGTAGCAATGGATTTGTAGAACAAAAATCAGTGAATCATCCACGCAGAGCAAATGTATCAGAGAAATGTCAAGGTCAAATTTGAATGACGGTTAGTGGCCGATAACAAATCAAATAAAACATGAAAAACGTAAATAGGAACTTAGATTATTTTAATGAATGAGTCAATTTTAACCGTTTACAGAGCTTGAAATTCCTTCACCATCATACTGATGGCATACGGAAACGCAGTTCAGTTATAGAGTCAGTGGAACAGAAATAAACCTCGTCCCAACCACTCCATAGTCAACTTTAACCTGAAACTAAAAGTACTTAGTGCAAGTTCAGTGGCTAATCATAGATTACCAAGGCCAATAATTTCAAACGCTGGTTGATTGACTAGTATGGGATAGGGAATGGTGCTTCATAATTATAACTTACCTTAATTTGTCCTTTTATGTAACTTTGTACGACAGGATTGTATGCTTCTGCCAACAGCTTTACTCAAACATGATACCCTTTTGATTCTCAGAACTCCAGATTACCGAGTATAAGTGTTGGCATGACGACCAAATAATACGATATCTCGGTAGCCTAGTCCTATTAATAATATATTAAGTTTAAGAGGTAGAGATATGCAATACCTAAATAGGTTTTAACCCGGTTTATACAGTCACTATCTACCCAGAAATGATGACAGATCAGTTCAGTTTATTCTGACAGTGAACATTCAACTACAGGATAACAACCGCCTGAAAATTTGAGAATCGTGATGAATTTCTTGTAAACTCACAGCAATAAACCTTCCTAGCAAACAAAATGTTGCTCTATTTCATAAGGATAGGTGGTTCAAGAAATCAAGGATACTGTCCTTCATTCTGGTAGCCACTGAATCCCAGTGATTGATTAAAATGAAATTAAGACAGCTATTGATTGAATATGTCATTGCAAGAAACGAATAAAAAAACTAAAGTCAGGGATAAAACAACTGATTCGAATCTTACATAAACCAAATAGTTTAGTGAATCTATTAAAATTAGAGCTAAATGGGAACAATCGATTATCGTTACATAGAATGTAGCGTCTGAAGATGTCACAGGTATTCGGAGTTTGACAACGCTTTAACCAGTAACACCTTCTAATACGAAGCGCACCCACCAAGTAAAATCAAAAGACAGAAGTGAGGAGATCGAAGATATATTTGATAAGCTATCAATATATCGAGGATCGTTCGCACTAATCTGGCTAGCGATTGCGGCAGATGTTGAGCACGGCGTTCCCACACGTGACCTGGTGCGGATGCTTGACCGAGCACCTTCAGCTAGATGAGTCCACTAAAACTGTGTTCAGCATCCAATGTCGATTAATCCCTATACACATTCCCACAAAAATATTCAAGAATCGATATTGCCAGCTTTGATATCAATCTAGAGTTGGTTTTGCTGAGAGTTCATCTAATTGTTTAGCGTCTGTTGCCACATAAATAAAGCTGCTAATCCAGTTAACCCTATTGCATGATTGAGATTATTAGCTAAGTGATTCAGGTAATTCCATGAACATATTTCATCTCAGTTATATAGCGATTACCTCTGAAGTCTAAATATTTAAATTGACTTTCGGAATGGACAATTGAAACCGCGCTATCTAAAAGGACAGTGGTATTGTTTCTCGTTGAGTTAATTAACTGTTTTGATCGTAAATTACGCATCAAAACTACTGTTTACACTTTAATTGAATCTACTCCAGTTAAAGTGATATTGTATTGAGAGTTTTGATTCTGCTTTTGTGTATTTATTGCATCAAAGCATACATGGTCGACTTTTACTTGATAATTTAGTCAAGGTTTTAGCATTTTTTTTACATATCCTCTTTGTATCACCATTATATTTGGTTTTCAAGATGGCCAAATCGGCTCATAAATGTGGACAACCATGTTGCTTATTCCCCGTGGAGGAAGGGATGCAATGTGATGTGTGTAAGAAGTGGTTCTACAAGATGTGCACCAGACTAAGCCCCGCTTCATATAAAAGGTGCTCTAAGCCCAACTCTCATTGGATTTGTAGTTTTTGTTGCTCAAACAAAAAGCACTCATCCAGGAAGCCATTAGCCTCCTGGTGTTGGCTAATAAGAAGGTTGATGAGGGCTGCACTGGCAATGTCGGTGCTGATAGCGAAGATTGCGTTAGTGTCGTAAGTGCTGTTACGGCGCAAGTCAGACATCTAACTGCGCAACCCGAGATCAGAATTTTTACCTCGAAACAGTCAATGAGTGACACCTCATTAGATATTGGTGGCCATGTTGCTACAGCAGCAACTGGTGATCCAGATAAAACAATTATTGTCCCGAGCAGTTCCGATGTAGATGCTACGGCTGACGGAATATGGATGACGCGTAAACGCAGAAGAGTAGGAAAGACAGCTAAAAGTAAGGACCGTTTACTTGATAAGTCTTTGGTGGACTCTCAGACCACTCCGCCAAAGTCCCAAAGTAAAGCCTCGTCAAACATTGTTGTGAGTCACTCGCTCGACTCCAATGACTCTGTTACAATAAAAACTAATCGTAAGTTACCAGTAGTTAATATACAGGAGGTTAGGTCACGATCGATAGCTGTAAACACGATTCCAAAAGAAACTAAACCACTCCCTAGCTTAATTATGTGGAATCTAGGGGAGTCGATAGACAATGATCCTGCTAAGAGACATGCACATGATCTGAAGTTAGTAGAATCTGTGGTAAGAAACGTACTACCTGAAGAGGTTTCAGGAGTACATATCGCGAAAGTGATACGACTCGGTAAACGGGTTGTAGGCGAGACCCAACCAAGAAGGATCTTGAAGCTGGTCAGCACGTACGCTATCGCATCGCCCTCCATGGATTAATAAGGAAACCCGTAAGCTGTTAAAGCGTAGGAAACACTTCTGAGACTTATTCTTGTTGACAGGTCATGCATCTTTTAAGCGTGAGTACCAAAAACTCCGGAATATTTGTAAGAAAACAATAACTAAATCCCGTACTACTTACGAACGACAGTTGGTATATGATAGCCGTACTTGTCCAAAACGATTGTTTTCGTTTGTTAAACGGCAAATAAGACGTAGTGATAGTATTCCCCCATTATTGTTACACGATAATTCAGATTTACTAGCTGAATCAGATCGAGCCAAAGCTGAGACATTTACAAAGTACTTTAGCGAAGTCTACTCTACGTTTATTGTAACAAATACTTGTCCCAATCACACCGAGATATCAGCCATTGAATCTGTACAGGTGACTGAAGAAACTGTCCTTCCGTTAATAATTAACCTCAAACCTTGTAAGATACTGGGTCCTGACGGGTTACATCCACGGCTGCTGTCATCTCTTGCGGACATTATTTCAAAACCGCTCGCGTCACTCTTCAACATGTCTCTTCCACTCGCTCAACTACCTAGGGATTGGAAAGATACTATTGTCAGCCCTATATTTAAGGATGGTCAGAGACAGATCGTATCTAACTACCGGCCTGTCAGTCTGACTAGCATTGTCGTTAAGTTACTTGAAAAGATAATTCGGGTTAGGTTGCTAAGCCACATAGATTCACACATCTGTTAGCTCCTGAGCAACATGGGTTTCGTGATAAGAGTTCATGCTTGACTAAATTACTTATTGCGATAGAGCATTGGACAGCAGCCTTAGATAAAGGTCTGTCTGTCGATGTTATATTCATAGATTTTAGCAAAGCATTTGACAAGGTTTCACACTTAGGTCTTATGCAGAAGCTCACAAGCTTCGGAATAATAGGTGCTGTACAGGAGTGGACAGGAAACTTCTTATGTGACCGCAGACAGAGAGTGAGGGTCAATGGGACGCTATCCGATTGGAAGCCGGTCAAAAGTGATGTACCCCAAGGCACCATCTTAGGCCCTCTGCTCTTCCTTCTCTACGTAAATGAGTTACCGCTGTTGCTTAGGTCGTCGACATTATTATTTGCGGATGATGTCAAAATATGGAGAGCAATAAGAGTTGAGGCTGATCATCTTGATCTTCAAGCTGACTTGGACGATTTAGTTAGATGGACTCGAGATTGGGGTTTAGAAATCAATTCTAGGAAGAGTGTGCTAATGCACATCGGTCACGGCAATACTTACCATTATACTATTGATGGTAAACCTCTTCCATGCGTTCAAGAACATAAAGACTTAGGAGTAATGATAAGTCATGATTTAAAAACAACTACGCACTGCAACGCAGCCGCTGTCAAAGGTTTTCGTGCGCCGTGGTCACTTCGCCGAGCGTTTAAATCCTTTAACGAGGAAATGTTTCGAATTTTACATCCCACCTATGTAAGACCACATTCAGAGTACTGTATTCAAGCAGCTAGCCCATGTCTGATAAAGGATACTACCTCACTTGAGCGTGTCCAGCGTGTGGGAACGAAATTATTGAAGGGTCTTTCTAAACTCCCTTACGATGGGCGTTTAAAACGCCTAAACCTTTTCCCCTTGTCGTATCGTAGGACTCGAGGTGACCTTATACTGGCATTTCGTATCTTTAATTATGATTTGGGTGTTAGTATGTCTTATCTTTTTGCTCCCTCCAGCACTAATAATCTCCGAGGTCATAGCAAGAAGGTTCATAAACCATGATCTAATAAACTCAAGGTGAGGTTCCGTTTTTCTCATCGAGTAGTCAATGATTGGAACGCTTTGCCCGATCAAGTGGTATCAGCCCCATCGGTGAATATTTTCAAAGAGAAACTGGACCTTCACTGGAAGGCAACCTGTTAGGATTAACACAGGTTCACTAACCTACCATCCTCATTACTGAAGACTGAATATCTACAGAATATTGCCGAGTTTCCAGTGAAACAAACAATGAAAACTCGAACGTTATAACCAAATACTCTAATCAAATCCGTACAACCAGTCGACTTGCATACTTTCGTTTCAACAACTTATAACAGTACATAAATAAAATGGGAAAATAATCTTATTTCAAACCTATTACAGGAAAAGAATTCAACCGAAATTTCAGTAGTGAAAAGACAGTAAACATATAAACTCTCCAGCGAATAAATAGCGCAGCTGACAGTTACCATAGAATCACATTTGGGCGGTAGCCTATCAATACCTCGTGTGGACCCTCACAAAGAACATCATAAATAAGCAGCAACCAATTTCCTGACAATATCTTTTAAAGTTTTTTTTTTTGATCAGAAAAGCTACGTCAAGTAACCAGCCTAAATGATTAACTGTTGAATAATAGCACAAAATCTGAAAAAGTCCATACGTAGCACCATGGGAATGATAGACACAGTCTGAAACAATTACTGTTGTTATCATAGTAAGCAGATTCGTTTCTTATCATCCCACTACTTAGGATCGTATCTCAATCTAAAAGAGCTGTGATGGTTAAAAGTATTTGAAGCAACATAGGAACTAGGAATTTCCAAATTAGTTCATTTTACAGCAAATGGAACTAGATGAGCACAAACGAACATGCTGTATATGGAATTCGAAATCAGGCGGACATCAAATACTAAAGAATCTGTAATGACCTATTTTTGTCAACAGAACGCGATTGGTTTAGTGGAAACTATCTTTAATATAATCAATTGTACCAGTGATTGTTTCACTAAGCTCGTTTGTTTAACTGTAATAGAGACAGCCATTAGTCTCCTCCATTATTCTTTCGTGGACTGTGACCTTGTGCACTCTTTCTTCTGCCCACTAATTCCGCCTTACACCTGTTGGCACGACCTCGGTATTCGTTCGATACCACGAGATCGCCAACGAATAAATCCGGTTAAGATCCCTCTTCGCCTTCTGATTTGTCTGGTTCGCGCTCTTCTTGTAGTGGTGTTCATAGTCAACCGCGACTCGACAACGCTCTACAAATCACTAGTTTATACAAACACTACAAGAATATACAATAAAAAACCGTAGGCCTAGAAGAAAATATGGTTATAGTTTGCTGTACTGTTCGAGAAAAAGGGGAATATATCAATAGTTTTTTTATGTGTAAAGATAAACGTTAATTCGTTTACGTTGATTTTTCTTGTCTTCCTACACATTTTTAGGACTGCAATTGATTAGTATCTTTCGATGCAAACTGACTTGATATTGCCAAAAGGGTCGCATGCAATCTAAGTAGGAATAGGCGGCTGCCAAAAGAGGAATCCAAGACACATTGTTAATCCCTATTTAAAATAGCTGGGTGGTTGTGCATTCAATAGTTTCTCCGAGGCCCGAAATTAGCAGTGTCTACTTGAAATATCGTCGCGTTAGTTAATTGACCGTTCTCTGTAGGACTGTTTCCAAACGTGCAGCTGTCACGAACAGATTTTTAATGTAGCCCGAGATGCACTGTACACAGTTTTATTCTCGAATAATGCAAAATGTTGAGATGAACGCTAAACAGTGCACAATAATTGGAGGACAACTTTTCGTAGATGTCATATTATTTATTCTTCCACCATTTTCACAAGATCTCCAACAATCAAAATGATATCCATTTCTAGCATTGGTGGACATTATTTTTCACGAAACACAATGAAACTATATTTCTCGTCATCCTATCACACGTATATATAAATAATTACTTGATAATGTGCAATTAAGGCACTCGAAATGTTTGTCTGTAGATTTGTCATAATGCGACTACTTAATCTATAACGTCGTACGTGAGTCACAACATTGTCTATGCTGACTCATCCTATAGTAACGATCATCAATATGACGTCCAGAACTTCTGGTGAACACATTTGAGCTGAGCTGAGTGTGATATATTAGATACCTAAGTAGGAGTTTATAAGGAGTGACCACGCCTGCATGACCGAGGCATGCCATTTTGATATTTTCCCATATTCTCCATTGCTGAATGTTGAATGTAAATTTTTTCAATAATTATATGATCTTTAAATAAGAAAGATTAGTTCAACGAAGAGTTCTCTTTTCGGAGAATTCATTTTCAAAGCTGTACAATCGCAAATATATACACTTATTTTTACAGGATGATAAGAGGACTGATAATTGACTTGTTAAAGGTGCTGGTTTAGTGCTGCTTGATCATGAGATTTATGTTGAGAAAATGACAATGCTATTATCAGATGACACCAAATTTTCCAAACCAATCAATGCAAAAAACAATACTGAAATTATAGAAAAGCAACTGATTGAAGTTCCTAAGAGAATGAAAAATGAGCAGTTAAACGACGAACAGGTCTTTGTGCGCATAAAACCAACAGCATCAATAATACCACGATTATAAGATCTGCCAAAGATGCAGAAATCTGGCTTATCTCTTAGACCGATTCTCTATATGTCAGGATCCCCTTACCACTCTATAGCAAAGTAGATGGCAAATCTCATAGAACCCGTTAGAAAATGCATTTGTAAACCTTCCGTACATGATACTTTTGAATTTATCGAGCACATAAAGAAGTGAATGTAAGTGATAAAATTATGCTATCTCTGGATGTCGAATCACTATTCATTAATGTTCCACTCACAGAGACCATTAATTTTATCTGCAAGTGCATAAATAATAATGAGATAAACATTGAAATGCCGGATGCTAATTTGAAGGAACTATTACTACGTTGCACTTGCGATGTACAGTTCACATTCATCGACGTAATTTATAGACAGAAGGATGGTATAGCGATGGGATCCCCACTTGGTCCATTACTGGCAGATTGCTTCATGGCCAGTTTAGAAAATATCCGACTGAAAACAACTATAGAAAACCTCCACTTGTATAAAAGGTACGTGGATGACATCTTTATCATTTGTGATAACAAATGTGACTTAAGCCACCTCCAAAATATATTTAATAATTATCACCCATCAATAAAATTCACACTTGAAGTTGAAAACAAACAAAATATTCACTTTCTTGATGTGGAAATGACAAGAAAGTAAAACTGTACTTTAAAAATATCTATCTATAGGAAACCTCTGTGGAATGGCCAACTATCAAGTTTCAACAGCTGGATTCCCATCAGCCGGAAAAGAAACTTAATAATAACACTCGCTACAGAATACGAAGAATCTGTAGCCCCGAAGTCGTAGATCAAGAATTGAGCCTTTTAAAAGAGATACTTATCAAAAGCGAGTATCCTTCGATATTCATTGATAAGAACATGGGGCCGAGAATGCCAAAAACGCATCTAGCTCGTCTACGGCGTTGTTTTGGAACGAGACCAAAACAGCTTGCACCTGTTGAGGAAGTTTGGATAAGAAAAGTTGTTTGAATAGGCCGTCATCGAAGGTTCTTTGGCCAATGACTTCTCGCATTCTTTGCAACATGTCTGTGGCAGAACCGTGTTGCAGGTCGATGTTGTTGAGGAGTTGGTCTCACCTTTTTCGATCGGTTAGATCTCCGCGTTTAAGGATGGCATGTTTCAGGGTTTGGTATGGATCAGAAACATCACTAGTAAACATACTAGGTGTTACGTACCTGTTAAATTCGCGCGGTAGTGCCTTGACTACTGCGAGGAATTGTGTACGTGTATCGTTCACACCGTGCTCGAAGAAGTCGGCTTCTGCGTAACAAAACCAGGCTTCGATGTTGTCTGGCCAGAAAGGCATAAGTTGGAAAGAGGGTGAGGACACAGTCTTTAACTTAAATACTTTAGGGGTCTGTTCAGTCATAGTAATATATCAAGTACGAAAAATGAATGAGTGGGAAATATATATATAAACCCAAAAACAAGGGGGAAGAAATATCACTATGTTAAAAACAGATTAAAATAAGACAATGATACATAAAATCACAAAAAGGAACAGACTCACAGTTTGCAATTTGGTGTACCAGATCACGTCGGCCTCACCAATGAAGATGCCACAGGTATTCGGAGTTTGACAACGCTTTAACCAGTAACACCTTCTAATACGAAGCGCACCCACCAAGTAAAATCAAAAGACAGAAGTGAGGAGATCGAAGATATATTTGATAAGCTATCAATATATCGAGGATCGTTCGCACTAATCCGGCTAGTGATTGCGGCAGATGTTGAGCACGGCGTTCCCACACGTGATCTGGTGCGGATGCTTGACCGAGCACCTTCAGCTAGATGAGTCCACTAAAACTGTGGTCAGCATTCAATGTCGAAAACTTACAGAGCTATTTGATTTCGGGGAATTATTTACCGCTACAACAGTAGAAAAGAAAATCATATACATGAACATCGACTTCAAAGGTGATAGAGCCACATATACATTGAAGAGGATAATTTCGGATTCTTTAAAAAGAACATTCTTCGCACCAACATTGTGAATATTATTCTACACCGATCAGTATTCACCAATAACCTGAAAGATTATTTATCGCATCTGACCAACTCAATGTGCATTTACGAATTTACCTGCTCTTGTGGGGCTAGGTATATAGGTCGTCCGAAGCGTACATTATCCAAAAGAATTCAAGGACATTGTCCGGCGTGGCTAAAATGAGGAGGCAACGGCTCAATAAGAAGTTCTATAATCGAACACCCTGTGAACACAGGTCACTCAATCAAGATACTCTCTGTGTTCAAAGTCATCTACATGGTAAGTAGAAGTCTTCCCAAGGCAATTAGACTGCATGTTCTTTGCATTGCCGAAGCAATAACCATACACCTGGAAAAACCAGAATTATGTGTGCAAAAGGGACTGGTTCAACCTCTCCTTCTACCATGGTCTTAATGTGTTAAAATTTTTCTCTTATTCCTTTACAGCCATCTGCTTCACCTTCCACCTTCCCCTTAAGTCTTCTACCCCCAACTGGTGTATTTCTGTTTCTATGATCCTCCTGATTGCATTTCATTTCAATTTCAATATTTTATCTTATCATGCTGAGCCATCCATCCAGCAAATGAACACATATTATTTCAGCCTCAAACAAAGCGAGATTATCATTATGAAGAATTTTCTAGTACGGGGTTATTTTAAGAAGTCACTTCAGGATGTGTAGCAGTCACCGTCGGTTAAGAATTTAACCTATGGGCGGTATAAGTATTTTATTCCAAAAAATAAAAAAATAATCAAAATTATAAAAATGTTGATACTGTGATATTCCGTCTAAATTATAGAGCCCGTTAACGTTTATGCCAGTGTGCTGTTCATATGAGTTCATATCCAGTTGCAAGTCCATTAGTAGGCTAACTGAAGGGAAAAATGTGTAACCGCGAAAGTAATAATTCCAACCAATATTCCAGTTTGTTTGTTATGTTCAATAACGTTTATTTGGTTATGAAGAGATTTCTCGACCTCATTATTGTTTAACTATGACGGGATTTACTAAAATTACTAATACACATGAATCATCAAAATGTTTTTAGTACGCAGAAGTAGTGATAACCATGTGACTTTCAGGAATATTTCTAACAGAAATTATTCGAACATGAGTGAGTCATTGACAGACATGCTCTAGACCTAATGTTTGATATGTAGTAAAATGATTATTTATATTCCTGCTTACCAATCGACGGTGCATACAGTTTCGTTACATGTATCGTGTTTGTCATAAGATAAGAAACGGCTTATTTGAAATAAAGTGATTATATGATGTTGATATCAACTAAATTCATTCACTGCGATTACAGGCGACGTGATTTTGTGTGATGCTATCGGCTAAATCAGTCATTGCAAAATGGTAAATAGTGAGTGCTGCTCATATGATTATCAGAGAGAACATGAGTTGTAACCAAGGACAATACAACTCCCAATTCATGTCTATGGCAATAGCACGCACATATGTCAGTGTCGGAGCAAGTTCAACAGCAATGTTTTCAGGTTGCAGGAGCTTTGCTTAGCTGCTTATGCCGATGATTCGCATGTATGATATTGTCGCTAAACCTCAAATTAAACTGACAAGCTTTTAAGATGTTTGTTAAGTGAGCAAGTGATAGCAAAATTTACTAAAATAATCGATATCAGATGAAGATAACCACGAGAAAACAACGCTATTTAATGATAATTATAGGTTGGATTATTGACAGAATTTAGGCTAATAGCTTCACCAATTTTATCAATCATAATACGCAATTGTCACGTCACGATGTTTTGTTATGACTTCCAGAAACCGTTATGAATAGCTAGCTACCGTGTTGATTGGGAACTAGCTAATCGGAAGGGGGTATCGTTGTTTAATGCGGTTTGGAAGTACCAGAAGTTTACAGCCTTAATTTGTCCGAGCTGTCTGATTATATTAGAAATTACTATCCGGAATTACTCTCCCACTCAGTGTTTATTTCAGTAGTAGGCTCAAAAGACGGTTGCTTAACTAACAACTGTGTCATTTAAGTTGTAATACCAGTGCAGTAAGATAACATCATGTTTTACTGACTTTATAGTGGCGTCGGTTTCTAACCACACGACTCTTCAGGTTGAGCATATCATCGCTGAAAAGATTTATATTCAACAATTAACATGAAGAGAAGTTCAGCAGATGTACGGGAGACATTCAATTCAATTACCGGATGATATGGCCCAGCCTCTCAGACGTGGTTATGCTGTATAACTTGTCTTTGTTCACATCAATTATATTATTCTCTCTTCAGCCTAAATTTTTTCTTCAGAAATGCTAGACGTTATATTTCCGATTCTTACGACGCGATGAGTTAGTGTGGGTGATGATAGATATTCACATCATGACAAATCTACAATTTTAAGATTATGTCTATTATTATAGCAGTGCTAAAGCCAAACTTGACCATAATTCTACATCATGATTATCTCAACTATTTTAGATGGCTTTATAGGCCCAATATATTAGTTCAATTCATAAACCGAAATACGCATTTCAATAAAGACTACGATGGGTTTAGTCGGAAATTGTAAATTCATTACAAATAATTGTTGAATTCAAACGGCATAATGACGATATAATGCAACACATGTACGAGTCAGGTTAATGTGCACGCTCATTCGATGTGGTACAGTTTAGTTAAACCAAAATTCTCAAGTCTTTCTTTTTTGCTGTCAATCAGCTGAGATGAAAGTGACTGCAAATGAATTCCACCGCTTATCCATGTCCATGCAGTTAAATTCAGTTGGTCAAAAAATATATTGTCAGTATCACAAGCTTCATAGAATGTAAGTGAATGATTAATGGATAGACTCACATAATATTAGCTCTCACGGCCCTGATTTTCCCCAATGTAAGGCTTATTTCAGACATAGAATGACAGCGATAACCTTAAAATGCTTGAGATCAAATGATTAATACACTTATTAGTTTGATCCTTCGTGTACCGTATGAGGTTTTATTCCGTAAAATACCATAAGGAAAACTCACGCTAACCGAAGATCCATCCAAGTAGGTTGGAATATGGAGAAACATTTGTCTTGTAGATCATCAACGCAGATGGTCTATACTGTTGATCTTGGTTGTCCTTGAACTTGGCGAGAATCGATATGCTATTTGACGAAAACTTATCAGTCTGGTGGAAATTTTAGCTAGGGTATAATGGGATTTAATCGATCCCACAAGTTTTTAATGGTCCTCTAGATATTGGAAATGGACATCTCACTGGACAGTTTGAGCGGTCTTACCCGTTGTCCACTAATATATATATATATATATATATATATATATATATATATATATATATACTTATGAGTTTCCTATTTTTTCATTTATTTTAACCTCTGTCCAGAAGTATTCACTACCCAATAATTATAAACAGTAAATTTAATTTGAAATAGCTTTCTTTCATTCTCTCTATCACAGTTTTTTATGCCTCTGACTAGGCATGCGTATTATTGTTTGTCTTATGCGCTGTTTAGTCCTTGTGCACTTACCCGCCCATCATGAATTGTGTCTCAAAGTAGTTGAAGTGAGGGACTTGTCACATAAGTTTGTCGATCTTTGCCTAAAACAGTTGTAAATTTTTAACATACTTAACTTGTTATATTTTTTCAAGAATAATCCTCAATTTACTGTAGGTTACTTATAGTTCCTCATCAGATAGAAAGTTCGGTGAGACTATAATGTGTGGACAAACCAATGAGATATAAGATAACAGACCTTGGGTTTGAGTTTGAAATTCATTTGTCCATTTGGGGTAATAGCGTTCCGGCATTTTGGCTTATTTCAGTTCGTGATGGAAACCAAATCTAGTTCCTAACCCTATCCGCCAACTGTAAATCGGAATTCTAATTCCACACACTGCCTTGTGACCGCCATTTATTCCTAGTAAGGGAGTGGACATTCTCAGGGTCACTATGGCGTCGCCTTAAAGTTGTCCATAAGTTATGATCTCACCGAAAATTCGGTAAAAGCATACCCAAGCTTCCAAATTTATGGAAATTTTGGGGTTTTTGTGCCATTTCCCCAAAATTGGGAGCTTGGGACTACACAGAAAACAACAGGTAACTTGTCAGCATGGTTATAAAACAATTAATAATATAAAGCAATAAAACTGCGACGGAATAGTGAGCGTTTTTTAAATCATTAGTCTATATGTCTAATTATTTGTTGCACGACAATACGTATTAAATGATTAAGATCGTGTTTACCTATTGGGAGTCGGGTTAGTATTGTGAGTGAGGTTTTTGTCACAAAATGATACCAGTCCTAATGCACGAATCATAGATCCGGGTGTTTAGAGATGCTGGTGTCTTAAAATTTTATTACAAAAGTCAAGGTTTTCATCACGAACTGACGTCATCTCTAGTGCAGTGGTTTTCCTTCATCCTTTTTACAACTTTATCAAACTTTGGTTGGTGTAAAGTATGGTTTAGAAGGGGAGAATGTTATCTATCTTCAATGAACACCTGATAACTCATTGAATCAAATCAAATACTTAAATAAATAATCTGCGTTAGGAGCACATATGTTCTGAAATTCAGCGAAAGGTCTATATCGAAATTTGCTTTCTGCTTGCATCATAGATATGTTTATTGATTTCAACTATTTTAAAGCAAATTTTCTCCATTTTTTAGTTAATAGTAACAAAAGTTCCCCAATCACTTGCTCAATTACGTGAGTCGTTTTGATTTTGATAGAAATCTGAGTATAACAAATTCTCCACCGTCGATAAGAATACTCGATAACGCACTGTCAATGTGTATTAATCAAGTTTTCTGTAAAACCCGTTGCTTTCTGTGAGAATACTTATCGCACTGTCAAGTTTGACGTTCGGTTTCCGCCTGAATTATAATGCCTAGTAGGAGTATTTGCTTCCGATTACTTAAGTCCTATCAAGGATTTTCGAAATATGTTTACGGTCTGTTTTAGAGTTATCATGTTTATCTGCTTACATTGTTTTTCAATCGGTCTGCTTCCTATTTCCCATTTTCTTTTCCAGCTTGTTCATCGAACTGAGTTCTCGTCAGATTTCTTTGAATCCGTTTCGACTACGAACTATCAGCATCTGTTTTAAAAGGTTTGAATTCGTTCTTTGGAAATGCGGCGTGAGTCGGATCATAAGGTACATACTCACTACTTTATACACCTTTCAGGATTCAAAATACATCCATGGAGAAGTATTCAGTAAATTTAAAAATGTTCTGGATGCTTCTGATGATGAATTCAAAGTAATCCACAGAAACTCTCACGAGGATATTGACTTAATGGAAAAGAAAGTTAGAAATGGATTTTCTACTGATGGTTTGTAGTTCTTGAAATATCTATGCTGCTATTCCAGAAACTCGCCTCTCAACTCTGTTGGATAGATTCCACGCCAGACTGGGTTCTAAACCTAATAATGATATCCGTCACAAAATAAACCAATTAGCACTGAGACTTTCAGAGATCGATTGCCGTAGTTGTTCTATCCACAGGTATCTGTTTGTTCTGTATATATTATCCAGGATCAAAAATCGTGTTCTTGCATACAAAGAATACCGAGATAATCTAAAAACATTGATTACCTCTTTAGAGAATTCATACAATTCATTAAGGACAATTATTATGG
The DNA here is from genome assembly GCA_946903255.1 of Schistosoma spindalis. Classification (NCBI taxonomy): domain Eukaryota; kingdom Metazoa; phylum Platyhelminthes; class Trematoda; order Strigeidida; family Schistosomatidae; genus Schistosoma; species Schistosoma spindalis. The sequence continues at coordinate 22,771,952 of OX336424.1, forward strand.
AGGTCGATGAGATGGAAAGGAATTTAATAAGGTAGTTTATTTTGCGTGAAATAACCCGTTTAGTACAACTAAGTTTTATTATATCCTCGTGTTAAATAGGTTAGTAAATTTCAATTATCCTTATTTCCAAGTCTTCTAGCGTCATTTGTCATTGGGCATCCTGATTATCTGTTTTGTTCGGAGCTACATTAAACCCTTTTCATATGATTTTTGAAGCCATGGTAGCTAATAACTGATACTAAACTCTGAATTCAATTTACATGTCAAGTCAGTTTCTTCGTCTAAATTCGGCCGAATAGTTTCACAGTATTTGGACGCCGAGTTCATGTTAAACATTAGGGAGGAAGAATGTTTTTGTAAAATTTCGCAAAGAATTTGAAGTAAATCTAACGTTACTATGGATGGGATTGGATGACCTGTTTAAGTTACAGTCAACCAGAAAACCATGTGCCTATTTATACTTACTTACGTCTGCTACTCCCAATGGAGCATAGGCCGCCGACCAGCATTCTCTAACCCACTCTGTCCTTGGCCTTCTTTTCTAGTTCCATCCAATTCTTGTTCATTTTTCTCATGTCTATCTCCATTTCCCGGCGTAATGTGTTCTTTGGTCTTCCTCTTTTCCTTTGGCCTTGAGGATTCCATGTGAGGGCTTGTCTTGTGACGCAATTGGGTGCTTTCCTCAATGTATGTCCTATCCACTCCCAGCGCTTCTTCCTGATTTCTTCCACTGGGATCTGATTTGTTCTCTCCCACAGTAGGTTGTTGCTTATAGTGTCCGGCCAACGGATTTGAATTATTTTGCGTAGACAGCTGTTAACAAACACTTGTATCTTCTGGATGATTGCTTTCATAGTTCTCCAGGTTTCCGCCCCATACAGTAGAACTGTTTTGACATTTGTATAGAAAATTCTGACTTTGGTTTTGGTTGACAATTGTTTTGAGTTCCAGATGTTCTTCAGTTGTAGATATGCTGCTCTTGCTTTTCCGATTCGCGCCTTCACATCTGTATCAGATCCACCATGTTCATCAATGGTGCTGCCCAGATATATAAAGGTTTCTACATCTTCCAATGCTTCTCCGATCCGATAGATGTATGCTGTGTTGTATCGGAGAATCTTACTTTTCCCTTTGTATATATTGAGACCTACTGCCGCTGAGGCTGCTGCTACATTGGTCGTCCTCTCCTGCATTTGTTGTTGCGTGTGCGATAGAAGAGCCAGATCATCTGCGAAGTCTAGATCGTCCACTGTATCCCGTGCTTCCCTTCAGATGTTTACGTCTTCATGATGCAGTCGGTCACCAGGAGAAAGAGAAAGGGTGAGAGTAAGCAACCTTGCCTGACACCGGTCTTTACTTCGAACTACTTTGTCAACTGTCCTCCATGAACGATTTTGCAGTTTAATCCATCGTAGGAATTCCGTATGATATTGACTATCTTCTCAGGCACGCCGTAGTGTCGAAGAAGCTTCCATAGTGTTTTTCTGCCCACGCTGTCACATGCTTTTTTGTGGTCAATGGAGTTGATGTAAAGTGATTAATTCCATTCAATTGATTGTTCCAAAATGATCCATAGAGTTGCGATTTGGTCTATGCACGATCTATCTTTACGGAATCCTGCCTGTTGGTCGTGAAGTTGGGCTTCTACGCAGTCCTTCATCCTGTTTAACAATACCATGTTGAAGACTTTTCCTGGTGTTGAGAGAAGAGTGATGCCCCTCTAGTTATTACAGTTGCTGAGATCGCCTTTCTTTGGTATTTTGACCAGAAGTCCTTCTTTCCAGTCTTTTGGTACTTGTTCCTCTACCCAAATCTTTCTGAAGAAAATGTGGAGTGTCATTTCAGTTACCCCTACGTCTCTTTTCAGTGCCTCTGCTGGAATGTTGTCCGGTCCTGCTGCTTTGCCACTCTTGATTTGTATGATGGCCATGCTGATTTCTTCAATTGTTGGTGGGCCAACATCGATTGGGAGGTCTGTGGGTGCTGCTCCAATGTTGGGTGAGTTCAGTGGGGCTGGTCGATTCATGAGTTCTTTGAAGTGTTCTACCCACCTGTTTCGTTGTTCTTCAATGTTGGTGATTACCTTGCCTTCCCAGCTTTTCACTAATCGATCTGGTTTACGGTGATTTCCATAGAGTTTCTTTGTTGTGTCATACAGTTGTCTCATGTTTCCTTCTCTTGCTGCCTTTTCCGCCGTCATTGCTAAATCCTCCACATATTTACGTTTGTCAGTTCTGATGCTCTTCTTTACTTGCTTGTTTACTTCTGTGTATTCAGCTTGTGCCTTGGCTTTTTCTGCTCTTGTTCGACTGTTATTGATTGCTGCTTTCTTGTTCCTCCTTTCTTGAATCTTATCTAGTGTATCGACCGTGATCCAATCCTTGTGATGGTGCTTCTTTTGGCCCAGAACCTCATGACATGTTGAAGTGATTGCCTCTTTTATCTCTTTCCAGTCGCTCTCCATAGTAGTCCCTTCTTCATTGAGTAGATCATGAAAGGCCTGGAACTTATTGCTGAGGGTTATCTTGAATTTATTGAGTTTGTCATCATCCCAAAGAACAGCCGTATTAAATTTTTGTGATATTGTCCGCCCCGTTGTCCAGTGCTTGTTGAGTTTCAATTCCATTTCGGCAACCAGCAAGTGATGATCTGATGCTATATCAGCTCCTCTCTTGGTTCTCACGTTCTCCAACGTCCTCCTGAACTTTTTGTTGATGCAGATATGGTCGATTTGGTCTGCGTAGTGTGATCCGGTGAAGTCCATGTGGTTTTATGGATGCGTTTATGTGGGAATATAGTGCCGCCTATGACCAGTTTATTGAAGGCACATAAGTCTGCAAATCTCTCACCACTTTTCTTCCTTTCTCCCAGTTCATGCCGTCCCATGATGTCTTCATATCCGGTGTTGTCCTTCCATCCTTGGCATTTGGGTCTCCCATCAGAATGGTCAGGTCCTTTGTTGGGCACTTCTCGACGATTGACTGCAGCCTATCATAGAATTGATTCTTAGCGTCTTCATTGTAGTCGTTGGTAGGCGCATAGCATTAGATGACGTCCATTGAAATGCCCTCTTTCTTTGTTTTGAAGGTGGCTTTGATGATCCTTGGTCCATGAGATTCCCATCCTATAAGTGCATTTTGTGCTTGTTTGGACAGCATCGATCAACTCCTTGTGTTTGTGGGGCATTTTCTTCTTCATGGTCGGAGTATAACAGAGGCTTCTCTGATTTATTTATATATTTTAACTCATAGGTATCGGTACAAGGAGGCACCGAATACATAGGCGCCACACAGATCTCATTGGATATGTGTGAGGGCTGTGATACTGACCGGGTGCCCAAACCGAAGCAGGTGGTTCTCTTAGGGGGCCACATCCCGAGCCTTCGACCTGAAGATCTGATCCACAAGGCAGTGGAGCATCGTAAGGAGATGCAGTCCCATGGTAGCCGGTGACCAACGATTGGTTCATACGCCATTTGTTCCCTCAGGATACTGGAGCCCATGTGCACCATTGGTTTGAGATCCGGTTAAGGCGCCGGACATTCGCTTTTCGTCCTCTCATTTTCGTAGACAACACTCGTGTTGCGACAAGGCAGTGAGTAGGACTTCCCTGGCAGAGGCTGTAAACGCGTGGCCATGTGAGAGCATTTCGAGAGGGAGAGCGGACCCATCCCACTCTCGGCCATACCAGGGCATTTAGGGGCATAGGATGTCGCTGCCAGGAGTTTAACAGAGGCTTCCCTGAAGCTAGTCGTTGTTGTCCAACTTGCGTCCATTGTGTATCACTGATCCCAAGAACATCTAGGTTGTATCTCCTCATTTCTGCAGCGATTTGGAAGACTACCAGTCTCCCACATTGCACAAGCATTCCATGTACTTAAATAAGTGGTTTCTCTGGTTGTCAGAAGGGTCATCTGCCTCGTGGCTTCCGAAGGAACTGGGCTTTCATCATGAGGCGTCTTAACTATTCTAAATGAAGACCTAACTTCCAGGGCAGAGTTTAAACAGTTTGAATAATTTTTCTGGTTAGCGTTTTTTTAGCGAGTTATTTTTCTACGGGATGAGGTCGCTAACCCCATGCCCACCCCTCTCTTTTATCCGGCTTGGGACCGGCAGTAGCCCCCGGAGGGACTCCTGGTGGAGTTATGTGATTATTCATATTCGATAATTTGTTGTTTGATTATATTTCTTTGGAATAGCTCGGAGCAGAGTGCCAGGCAGAACGTTGGATTTACTTCAAACTCATTCACTGAGGTTTTACAACTACATTCTTTCTCCTTGAGCATCAATAAACCTCAGTGGATATCAGCTGCTTCGTTCTGGCTAATTATTACGCGTCACGAAAAATACTGTTTTACGTGATTATTGTTTTTATTGAAATCTGTAAAGCAAGCAGGGTTTCTTTAGCTTGATTTAGTTTGTCGATTATCCAAGCGCTTATAAAATATAAGAATCATTGTAATTCAACTAAACAAAAAACGTCCTAAGTTTATTTAAATGCCTCATGGTCGATAAATATTGTTACTAGTAGTTCTCAGATCTCACTTATAATCTATCGATTGGATTCCCCCAATAAAACTACTTGTTAAGTATGTATTTACTAGGTTTCCTGTTTGGACTGACATAAACTGGTTTTTTACTCTGGCTTGTCCTAAATTGCAATTTCTTTCACAAACTCACTAATCTAGGTTATATTTAGGGAATGGATCTCAAATTTTTGTTAGTATCTTCTAAACTGCAACTGCGAGTCTAGCTAACCGATCATTATATAGACTTCATAAACTTCACGTTTAAGGGAGAAATTAAGTAATAAAGCTCACCTAAAGAATAGAATCAGTCTTGTTTACACCAATAAAAGTCTCGGTGGGTGGGATAGTAGATAAATTTTAAAAAAAAAGCTGAACGCTTTGGTGAACTCGGTATCTTATTACGCTTGAGTAGCAAGAATTCAGTCAATCATAACGTATAAATTACGCCTGTATCCCCTCCCGTGGAGGAGTATAGGCTTCCGACCAGTATTCTCCAACCAATTCTGTCTTGTTCTCTCCCTTCCAGCTGTTTCCAATCGCCATTCTTTTTTATGCCTGTCTCCAATTCCCGACGCAATATGTTCTTTGGTCTTTTTTGACATTTGGTAAATAAAGATGGAACAAATTGAGCAAAGAAATTTTTTTTCAATTAGTTTTTCATCATGGCTCTACACTTATATATATATAATATATATATATATATATATATATATATATATATATATATATATATATATATAATACTCATCGAGTGGATTCGTTACATAATAATTACATAACGACATTCAAATTAACATTGAGTAATTGGAAGGAAGAGGATTATTAATATTCAAAGTAATTATTGAATCGAGAAGTTGCTACGTTGCAAATTATATGAAAAAGAGAAGGAACAGAATTTTTAGTGGATGGTCGATAGAATAGTAGTTGCGTAAGAAAACAAGGGCTAAGTTACCTACCGTCCGTAAGAAAGTACTGTTCATAAAATTACAATTCATAAATGACACTACTGAAGAAATCGTGACTCAGAAACTAAGAAGATCCGTACAGAAAACATTTAATACAGCCAGACTAAATGCTATCTTCTACAACCACCTAAAAATAAGAACGGCTAATAGAGACAGACTGCCTGAATTCGCCGAATCCATGTGTATCTATCGGTTCAACTGCTCCTGTGGAGCCAGTTATATAGAGCGTACAATTCGGCAAGTTCGTCATCATATTACAGAGCATCATTCGTCGTGGTTAAGCAAAGGATAGGTAAAAGTGATTAAAAGTTCTATTCTCGCTCTCGTGGTTGACACAGGTCATCAAGTTGAATTGAATAAAGCTTTTGAGGTTGTCTACCATATCCCATCAAATTTGCCACATGGTTTACGAGTGCGCCTTTTGCACATTGACGAAGCCATCGCAATCTATGTTCACAAACCTAAGCTTTGCATTCAAAATAAATCTGTACAACCACGCTGACTTGGCCATCGGTATAAGATTTCCTTCAACAGATCTATTTTTCATACTTCTTCCATTTGTTTTCTCCTAAATTTTGTTTTTGCTGTTTTCGAACTTTATATTTCTTAACATTCATCTCTTGATTCTTACGTAACTACTATTCTATTGACCATCCACTAAAAATTCTGTTCCTTCTCTTTTTCATATAATTTGCAACGTAGCAACTTCTCGATTTTTAATAATTACTTTGAATATTAATAATCCTCTTTCTTCCAATTACTCAATGTTAATTTAAATGTCGTTATGTAATTATTATGTAACGAATCCACTCGATGAGTATTATATATATATATATATATATATATATATATATATATATATATATATTAGTGTAGAGCCATGATGAAAAACTAATTGAAAAGAAATTTCTTTGCTCAATTCGTTCCTTCCATTTTTGCCTGTTACCTTTAGGATTCCGAGTCAGTGCTTGCCTCGTGATGCAGTTTGAGGATTTCCGCAATGTATATCCTACTCACCTTGAGCGTCTTTTCCTAATTCCTTCTTCAACTGGAAGTTGCTTCTTTCCCTCCCATAGCACTAGTCTTTATCGTCATCGTTGTTATAATTGGTGGGTGCATAATACTGGATAACATTCTTTCTTTTGAAGGTTGCTTTGATTATTCTGGACTCATGAGATTCCCGTCTTTTAAGTGGTTTCCATGCTTCTCTGGAGAGCATAAGTGCAAATCCTTTGTGTGCAAAGGATTTTCTTCATGACGAGAGTACAACAACTCGCCCAAGTCTAATCCTTTCTCTCCAGCTTGCGTTGTACGAATCCTCACCATAGTCTTTGGTTACTCACATAATTTGCTTCTTGTATTTGTGTTTCGAAAAAAATAAATTGCAATTTCAAACTAAATGTATTTTGTTCTTCATAGGTTTTCTAGTGATTGGCGTCTCTCTCAAGAAAGCGTGCTATCAGATATGCGTTCCATGCAACATATTAAAGAAAAGTATTTAAATTTATCGAAATCCCTAAGTGAATCAGATCGTCAATTAAGTGTGAGTTACTTTACTAATAAGACATTTTTGTTACTGATAGGACTTATTGTCATCCGTTGAAAAAGCACCTGATCAGCGTCTTCTGATGTCATGGAAGAAAGTGTGTTCTGTTTGTCTATTCAATTTACCAATCCTTCTTACTAGGAAATTGAGGAAATCAAAGAACGAAAGACAATATTATCTAATCGTGTGGACCAGTACATGGGGATTGATATCGTAGGGTTTGAAATTTTGTACAATATATTTCATTTTAGGATACGACAAAAGCCGAAAAACAATTAAGCGATGCTCTTTCTCAAATGGTATGTTTTCTTTTGCTACGAGTAAGTTTTCTTTATCTTTACTAGGCATCAGTAGACTCACAGTTACAGAAAATTATGGGCTTCAACGCATGGAATTAGAGCCCATTCCTCAACAGAAAGCACTTTCACCTCTAAAGCTTATTATGCCTTGTGTATTTCACTGATCACATGGGTAAAAGCATTCATTGCCAAACGGAACAGCACGACCTCTTAACTTTTTGTCGGCATAAATTTATACTGTTAATTTACTTATAAGAAGATTTTAATCTCAAACATTCTTGTAATTCTACTTTTATGTACATACACATGTCATAACTTTTGTTCCGGAAAGGCGTAACGACAGGAATTTAAGTGGTCTCGTGATTCTTGATCATAATCAAATTTTTGACATAGTTATGAGGAGCTAATTCTTACGTAGGTTATAGTTTTGGTTTTTATGTATTGTAGTTCCAATGAATTTTGATAAACTCGTATGTGAAAACACTGATCTCTTCGAAATTGGTTGCACTGGAACTGACGATTCTCTTCTTTGACATCTAGCTTATGAACGTAATACCATTTTGTATTTTTCATTTTGACACTACCTATTCTTTCTTGTGAGATTCCATTATACTGGTAACGTTTTTGCCTATCTGTTGGTTACCATTGTAAAGTATGATACTAAATTATAGAGCATATATCAAACTTGAGCAGAATTGCTTTGTTCAGGGTTACCATCATTTTGGTTTTCCTCAGCTGAATGAATCTTGCGGATTATTCCACAATAATATCTATGTAGTTCTGTCTTGGATGCCTAAGTTATTTGATAGTATTTAAACAAATCATTTGAATGTTTTTACTTCTGACTACTGATGGCTAGATGATAGATTTCTCATGAATTATTCTTTATCAGAATGAGGATTTTTGAACATTGTAATAATTTTAATGGTTGAATTTTTGAGTTGATTTAAGCTAGACAAACATTAAAAACCTGGAAGCACTAGACGGCCGTTTCGTCCTAGCATGGGACTCCTGAGCAGTGCGCACCCACGATCCTGCATGCTGGACTCGAACCTAAGGCTTTCGGTTTCGCGTGCGAATATCTAACGTCTAGACCACTGAGCGCACCCAAATGCCCTGGTACGGCCGAGAGTGGGATGGGTCCGCTCTCCCTCTCGAAATGCTCTCACATGGCCACGCGTTTACAGCCTCTGCCAGGGAAGTCCTACTCACTGCCTTGTCGCAACACGAGTGTTGTCTACGAAAATGAGAGGACGAAAAGCGAATGTCCGGCGCCTTAACCGGATCTCAAACCAATGGTGCACATGGGCTCCAGTATCCTGAGGGAACAAATGGCGTATGAACCAATCGTTGGTCACCGGCTACCATGGGACTGCATCTCCTTACGATGCTCCACTGCCTTGTGGATCAGATCTTCAGGTCGAAGGCTCGGGATGTGGCCCCCTAAGAGAACCACCTGCTTCGGTTTGGGCACCCGGTCAGTATCACAGCCCTCACACATATCCAATGAGATCTGTGTGGCGCCTATGTATTCGGTGCCTCCTTGTACCGATATCTATGTGTTAAAATAAATAAAGACCACTGAGGCGGCATGCAACGGGGATAGTGTCCAGTTCTAGTAAGAAGCCGTAACCATCGGAGTCCTATTTGTGTTGGATGGAAATAGTTATCCACCTCAGACAATGGATGAAGGGTTGCGCAAAATCATGAATCGATTGAAGTTAGATATTAGACACCAAGCATGCCTATTTACTTTAGCGTTTTATCAATTCTTTATTCACCAACAGTTTTGTCTACCTGATTTAGTATTAGTTTCCATTAGACAGTGTCAGTTCTTGACAGTCGTCTCTGACGTGACGATTATGTAATGTCCTTGATTCTTGAATCTTATCAATACTTTTATTCTGCCCAATAGATTGACTTAGAACTATTTCCATATTTCTCTTACTATGTAGTGCCTTTTAAAATTATGCAAATCAGTTCAAATCTCCATAAGTTTGAAAATATGCTCAAGTCCTTCGATGAACTCGCTTAATTTCTTGTGATACAGGATGTGTGACAACTTGGTGCTGAGTATTTAAGTTTCTGGGTATTATTCCAATTTGAATTTCTTTATTTTTAAAGATAAATGCTATTTAGCTATATAGGTTCGTAATTTACTTTTTATATTTTCTATCCGTAATTTGACATTTAATCCAAACATCTATCATATAAAATTATTTTGCAAGTAATGATTGTCTTGGCATATATTTTAGTCCTAGCTTCGATAGGTCTCAATCGACCTTCCTCGTCCATAATTCGGTGAAAAATAAACGGAATCTATTCTGTTTCTCATGGTATTAACCTCGCCTGTCATTTTTGTTCACTTTAATTGTGCATAAAGTATCCTAATATTTATTTTGATTAAATTAACATTGTCAGTGTTTTCTCATAATCAAAGAAGTTAATTTATAGTAACGAATTCCATCCCACTGATTGTCCAACGATGATCCTTTATGTTGCGATTTGGTCCATGCACTTACTAGGATTTTAAATATTGTGAAAGCTGGACGGTGTCGGGTTCTCGTGAAAACCAATGTAAAATTACCCTGGCCCACAAGGGTATATTATATAACAGTGAATTGCCCACAAATGCCCTGGTATGGCCGAGAGTGGGATGGGTCCGCTCTCCCTCTCGAAATGCTCTCACATGGCCACGCGTTTACAGCCTCTGCCAGGGAAGTCCTACTCACTGCCTTGTCGCAACACGAGTGTTGTCTACGAAAATGAGAGGACGAAAAGCGAATGTCCGGCGCCTTAACCGGATCTCAAACCAATGGTGCACATGGGCTCCAGTATCCTGAGGGAACAAATGGCGTATGAACCAATCGTTGGTCACCGGCTACCATGGGACTGCATCTCCTTACGATGCTCCACTGCCTTGTGGCCCCCTAAGAGAACCACCTGCTTCGGTTTGGGCACCCGGTCAGTATCACAGCCCTCACACATATCCAATGAGATCTGTGTGGTGCATATATATTTGGTGCCCTCTTGTACCAATATTTATGTGTTCAAATAAATAACTGAAAGCTAACCGAAAGCACTGTAGTAGTAAGTATATGCTTCAGGTTGTTTATAGCTTGATGAAAAACGACTCATGCAAGTAGATGTTCTTGTCTAATATGTTACGCAATGAACATATAGTGCTAGTGAAACTGTCTGATGAGATTTGTAGCGAGTGCGAATAATCAGTTATTATAGTTTTTAAATTTTTCGATTTAAATACTCGACTTTTCATTATGGAGATATTCCCTTAACGCACATTGTGTACTGGAATAACGCAACAAAATGTATGTGATTTGAGTGTAAAATTAATTGGTTATCTTTTTATACATTAGAACTTCATCTGAACAATAAATTATAGAGAAGTATGTTATTTTATTATTCTGAACTTAATTAGTTTTTATAATATAGTTCTGCCTAAGAATGCAGTTAAATTTAAAATTTACTTAGAATCTGTTTTTTAGTTCATTTTTGTATATCAAAAACACGTGCTCTAAAGACTTCTTTTACCAAAATATTTTTACAAAGAGGACAAAAGCTAGCTTGAAATTGAAATTACCCCTTCTTCGTTTCGGCGACCTTGAGCGGTGTACCTAAAGGTGGTTATCCCATACTTGAAGTGCCTCACGTGGTGGCGTGTTTGTAGGCTAGCAAAACTTGGTAGTATGTGTGCCTTTAGGAGACCTGTATATTCCAGAAAACGCCAAACGATATATAGGCTTGTGTATCGTATGCTTTTGATCTGCCTTTCAACTATAGAAAATCATAATTCTAAAAACTGCGGATGACATGTACTCATGACGGTGCTCTGCTTGAATATCTGCTACCTGTTTCTGAAATCAAGATATTTCTAAAAGTCATCGGGTTTTTTTTAACAGATCATGTCTATTAATCACATAACTTATTCAGGTGTGTTTGTGAAGATTTTACGAATTTCCACTGTACAAGTTACAAAATCCCAATCAAACACATCGTAGTTGTTGGCAATATGCATCGAGAAGAACGCACATTATTCAGATGTTTTGTGAACTATTAACATCTAACTGGTGAACACTCAATATTCATCGTCAGGATCGATCAAGAAATAAGAAACAGAAACTTGTTGAAATAATTTGTGCTAAGAATTCTGTTAGGCCAAAAATCTAAGATTGAATAAAGCTAATAATAATGACATCCAATATAAAGTATTTAGTTTGTTTTCCTGTGACCTATCCTATTATGAATGCCATTCAGCTACCGATTCTAGTACAACATAATTGTTTTTACTAGGAAAATGTATGTTTACCTTAGCTATATATATATACTCAGACGACCATCTAGGAGGCTGAATTATGTGAACCTATTCCACGATCATGTGTGATCGAGTGTTCGTTTTGCATTAACAATGTTCAATAATCCCTAATTACTGGTTTTCATATTACCAACAATGTAGGAAGGTAGACCGGTATTAATAACGCGCATGGATGATTATGACATATATGTGATGCCATATACGACAAGCTTATAGTGTATAGTAAAACTATTCGGATACAGTGAAATTCATGTTTCTTAATGTTAACGTTATCTTATTATTTTATTATTTTATTTTAACACATAAGTATAGGTACAGGGAGGCACCAAATACATATGCGCCACACAAATCTCAATTGATTTGTGTGAGGGCTGTGATACTGCCCGGGTGCCCAAACCGAAGCAGGTGGTTTTCTTAGGGGGGCCACACCCCGAGCCTTTGACCTGAAGATCTGACCCACAAGGCAGTGGAGCATCGTGAGGAGATGCAGTCCCATGGTAGCCGGTGACCAACGATTGGTTCATACGCCATTTGTTCCCGCAGGATACTGGAGCCCATGTGCACCATTGGTTTGGGGTCCGGTTAAAGCGCTAGACATTCGCTTTTCGTCCTCTCATTTTTGTAAACAACACCCCCGCCACGAGAAGGCAGTGAGTAGGACTTCCCTGGCAGAGGCTATATACGCATGGCCACGTGAGAGCATTTCAAGAGGGAGAGCGGACTCTCCCCACTCTCGGCCGTACCAGGGCATTTGGGGGCACTTGGGCACGGTAAAGAGTAAGATCCGTTCAACGTTATCTAGGTAATTTGTTATACTGAGAATTCGTATACACTACATCTGCGTCGTAATATGTAATGCTAATCTGTTTACCACTCATATTGTTGCTGCCTAGGATGACTCTGTGACAGTTTAATAACGCCTCTACGAGGTAGGAAATGCGTAACCTCACTTAATGGTGGTGTATCTGCTCTAATCCCCGAGATAGACGTCATATTGTGGTGTGTGCTACTGATGTCGACAGACATAAGTAGTATGCACCACCATTCGAAAGTGATATGCCTGACGGTTAGGAAGACCAAATAAAAGAGAATACAGAGTGGTTGGTGTAGAAACGAGGGAATAGTAATATCTGAAACATTTTGCAAATGAAGAATTTATTGTATGGTTCTCAAAATTTACTTAAAGATTCTGTAATTTTGTGTTCAAGGACATTTGACTGCACTCATTGGTGTTCTCGTTCACTACAATATTACTAAATATTTGACATCGGTTTGCAATATTTTGGTCAATGTCTGTCAAGGAAGAGCAAAAGATGCAGTTACATTGGTATATTGAGCTTTTCAGAGGACATAACATGATCCCACAGAATGCATTTTTATAGAATGGGAAATAACGTACTGTGTAGTGAAACAATGTGTTTAGAAGTAAACATTACAACGTTGATATCAGAGAACCTGTGGTGTGTAATACAGACACACATACATAATTTTATTCTAATTTTTGTGTATAATATCGTAATGGTCATGTAACTGCGAAATGCATTACCACA